>NIBX01000021.1:0-1401130 GCA_002718315.1 Agaricales sp. HM26-F1 | reverse complement strand
GAGGGATGCCCTCCTTGTCCTGGATCTTAGCCTTGACGTTATCGATGGTGTCAGACGATTCAACCTCTAGGGTGATGGTCTTGCCCGTCAGGGTCTTGACGAAGATTTGCATACCACCACGGAGACGAAGGACTGGTTGTACCGTCAGCACACAAATAATACGAGTATTCAATGCCTCTTACCAAGATGGAGAGTGGACTCTTTCTGGATATTGTAGTCGGAGAGGGTGCGACCATCCTCCAGCTGCTTACCAGCAAAGATGAGACGCTGCTGATCAGGTGGGATGCCCTCCTTGTCCTGGATCTTGGCCTTGACATTGTCGATGGTGTCGGAGGACTCCACTTCCAAAGTAATGGTCTTTCCAGTGAGGGTCTTGACGAAGATCTGCATTCCACCACGGAGACGCAGCACTGAACGAGTACAGTCAGAGACTGCAGTTCGACAGTATGGTTCGAAAGAGCTTACCAAGGTGAAGAGTAGACTCCTTCTGAATGTTGTAGTCAGAAAGGGTGCGGCCGTCCTCAAGTTGCTTGCCAGCAAAGATAAGACGTTGCTGGTCAGGAGGAATGCCTTCCTTGTCCTGAATCTTGGCCTTGACGTTGTCAATGGTGTCAGAAGACTCAACCTCTAGGGTGATAGTCTTGCCGGTAAGGGTCTTCACAAAAATCTGCATGCCTCCACGAAGACGGAGGACTGGGGTGAGGCACGATAAGCCAGCGCTTGTGGAAGACAGAGAGAAGAGAGGGACACGTACCAAGGTGGAGAGTGCTCTCTTTCTGGATGTTGTAGTCGCTGAGGGTGCGACCATCCTCCAGCTGCTTTCCAGCGAAGATGAGACGCTGCTGGTCGGGTGGGATTCCCTCCTTGTCTTGGATCTTGGCCTTGACGTTGTCGATAGTGTCAGAGGACTCGACCTCCAAGGTGATGGTCTTTCCGGTAAGAGTCTTCACGAAGATTTGCATCTGAGGGTGCTATGTCAGAAAGATCGACCTGAAGAAACGAAGAGGGGGTACGAACGATTGTTTATGAAGGCGGTTGTGGTTGTAGTTGAGGTCAAAGGGGTTGTAGGCTGAGTCATACGAGCCACCCAGATTTATCACAGCCGTCGAGGTCACGGGCCGCTCAGTCACCACAGCTTCAACTTGGCCGCAGCCGCGCTCAAACGTTAGAGTCAACAGTTATAGCAAACACAGTGGAAGAGGTGGAGGTCAAATTTTCACATCTCAAACGTTACTCCTCTGTGTCAAAACTTCTTACACCAACCGCGATATCAAGAGCACATTTGTAGAGAATATGTAAGAGATAAAATAAAGATTAGATTTTCATCGTTACGTTTCATTTCCGGCGTACAACACATTGATAACTACAACTGCACCTTCATAGCGATATTCGCAAGCTCCAAAGGGATCAGCCAGACTGGGCAGCAGCACTGACCCATCCTTTCACCTCACCCACGTTCTCCAGTCTCACGCCCTTGGCCATGCTCTCAGCAGCGCTCAAAGGAGATACGTCCATCTCCTTGCAGCTATTCCAGGTCTGTTCGACGGAATCACGAGGAAGAACAGTGAGCTCGGGGAGCTCAAAGACGAGGATCCATACGGCGTCGAAGCCTCCAGCTAATAGAACCCATGAGCATCCGCGATGGAGTTATTGAAGATGATTTGACTTACCACCAGGGACACCACCACCGATTACGCCAGGCAGCTCGATACAGGTATCGATGAGTTTGGTTTGTGAGTCGGGTTCGATGGGGACACCGGAGAGGTCACCCATCTGCTTCATGTGCTTCCTGATTTTCTACCGGGAGTGTCAGTAAGGAGTTACGACCATGTATAAATAGCGAGGAGCGTAGCCTACCTGGGAGATCTGATGCGCCTCAAAGAACTTAGCAATGACGGGGGACTGAGAGGGTTCGGATTGCCACTGAAGGATACTGTTGAAGAGACAAAATCATAACTACACGAGGAAGATCGTCGTTACCTTCGAGGAGTGCAGAGTAGAGATCTGCTTCACGGCTTCGGTATACTGCTTCGAATCCTTGGCGTGGAGCTCTGATAGGTGAAGAAGCGTGCGTGCGAGAGACTGGTTAAGCTCGTCCAGAGTAGTCCAAAGCTTGAGAGCTAGTGAAAAGCAAGTTAATCATGAAAATTTCTAGATATGGAACCGGGCTAGGAAGAATTACCTTCGTCAGCATTCTCCTTCCTCCATTTCAGAACTTTCCCGACGAGGGAAGGGGTATCACTGCCTGCGTCCACATCCGCGAGCATGATCCTCGTGTGGGGAGGTAGCTGGAATGGCTGGACCTTGTGTGTCCATTCCGAGTTAGAAGGGGAAACGACATCTGCGAGCTTAGGCTGCTGAGCCTATTCGTAGGGGGTAATGTTAGCTCAGAAGAATCACCGAAGTTGCTACTCACTCCGCTATCATCACCCATCAGACCCGCAATAACAGCCGGCTCAAATCTGGTATACAGCTGGCTGCCAAAGACAGCAGAGGAGACATCGAAACCGCTGCCTACTTTGCCCTGAGCTAGGCAGTGGATGAACTGGGCGAGATTGTGCGCGAGCTTGCGACCGTGACTGCTCACGCTCTCTGGAGAGTCGGACACGGAAGATTGGGGGATGACTTCGAGATGAATCAGGAGGGCGGTGACGAGGGAGGTGATGAGAGCGGCTGAGGAGCCGAGGCCCGTCTTGTGCACGTTGGAGAGGGTCACGCCTGTAGAGGTGAACGGAGGGATCTTGGAGAGTGAGGATAAAGTTCGTGGTAGGTTCAGCGCCTCCAACTGCCATCAAGATCATCGTTAGCCTCTACCTTATACATAGACCTAACCTCGTTAGGAACTTGCCTTTGCTCTCTGAGAGTAGAAGTCGTTGTCGCCCATGATCACGATCTCAACTCCCGATTTGAGAGAATCCTTGACATGCTGAGATCCCTTGAGCTCAGCCGCAAGTCCAAGGGTGTTTTGAACCGCGAGATGGACGAATTTGTTCTTGCTGGTACTGTCGATACAGAGAATTCTCATGAGACCCAAAGACATCCGAACATCGTACAAAGAATTAGCTTACTTGGAGGATTCCGGCTGAACCGCCAAAGTGCTAGTATCTAGTAGATAGTCCCAAGTCGCGTCTACAAACTGAGGCGATCGCACACGAATACCATTGTGCTTTGACCCGTCGGCATCGAGAACATGGGTATAGAATCTGGAAGAAGTGGACACGACGATTCCAGAGTAGAGTGGGTCTAGGACGAGATATCCTCCCGCGATAAGAACCTTGCCCGGGGCAGAGATGAGAGTAGATTTGGCCATGATCACAGTTCTGGACAGAAACAGCAGGACGATAGAGAGCTCGTTGGAAGAATTGGGGAGTTAATCAAGCTCCTATATGCTGCGAAGCCTTATATTATGGCTATCAGATGGATGGGGTACGCAGTCTGCACTGGCTCGCCGCTTTCACCTTTCGATGGTTCACGTCGGTCAGAGGATTCAGAGAATTTTGTGATGCTTTGTGAACAGGTCAGTCAGTAGAAGTTTGAAGATCACAATCAACTTATTTACCATCCATCATCGACGCGTCTGCTAGCGCTTCATCCGCTCATACCTCTGCATTGCCTTGGTCGTCGTCAGAGAGACACCCGTTCGCACCCAACTCGAAATTTAAAGAGGACGACGACAGAGTTAGGTATCAGTTCTGCTATATACTTATCATCGCAGGCCGCACTACCGAGGACCCTCGCTCTCGTGTTATCTGGATACGTTACAGCAAAAGCTACCGACCGGCAGCAAACCTATCCGAGGCAAACTCAGTGTGCTATGCTGCTTCGATGCTAGCTGAAAGAGAGCCACTGGATGGCCAGTTCACTCACATCACGAAGTCTGGAAGACCCGGAACTGCTGCTCCTGCAGAAAGCATTCGTACGTGATGGTGGCTTCGCCCGGCCATGCTGAGATACAGTCTCACGATCGTCTAGTATGGGAATCTCTTGGCGGAAACTTGAACTTTCTTTTTATTTGCTGATGCGAAAGATATGCCAATCAAAATTTCTACAAAAGCTCCCAAGTTGGCTGCTTCGATACTGGTTATCATCCTCTAAGGAACAGGTCCTAACCTATCTTGACTCGGATGATTGAAGACAGTCGCAAGAGTCTGACGCCAGGCCCTCCGTGATTGGGCTGGTTCTTTACCCCAGAAATCATCACATGGTGGATCACCTGCTGCCATACTTCTGCCACTGGACAGTATGCTGATTTCATGCTTCTGCACTCTCCGGATCTCGAACACCTATCCGTGAGTAGCAGCAGCGAGTGTCACAAGGAGTCCTGTTAGCTTCCAAGCAAGGTACCAGGGAAATTGGTTATGCCTCTCTGCTATCGAGATTCCAGGCAAAAAGCTCTTATTGCCCAAGCACCTCGATTTTTCAGAGGGGATTAGGGGCCCCGTTGGTTGATGGCAAGCACCACGCTTCACGGATGTTTTATCACGTCTCGAGCTCTCCTAGGGAGCGAGTTTCACCTGCTACTGGATTTGCCAAGTGCACGCGACGAGGGGTAGCCGAAGCTCAACTGAAATTCCACGGTATTTCACCATCTAGTGTCGTTCGCTCTCACTGCTGGGAACGATGTTCAAGCAGCCTCTGGTAAGAGAAAAGACAGTGAACTGGCGTTATCGGGCAACTCTTGAACTCGTTGGAAAATGAACTCGTTGGAAAGAAATAAACGCCAGGAACCGCATCGGGGGTTTCTTGTGTTTCATGCTCGTATAAATAGATCTGTCACTTACCGCGCAACATGGAGCGGCTTCAGTCCATCACTAGCCTTATCTGTCCTCAGCTGTCCACACCCGCATGGGTGTACCTTGACTTCCGACTCTCTTCCGACCTATATAAGCTCCTCCCGCCGCTTTTTCCCACCCTTCAGGTTTGTGTCCAACGGCCACTACATCTGTCGTCCCCACAGTTGCAGCTCAAACCCTTCGAGCGTCCACCATGGCCTCTACCGGCATCGAGACAGACCTTAACGTCCTCCACACCACTGACAGTCGTCACAGGAACGTCGCCAACACCCCGAGCGACGAGTATGACGAGAAGAAGGACGTGGAGAAGCATGAGGCTGTCGAAACCTACTCTGAGGAGGTCAACGATCACGACGTGTGAGTAATGTCTCCTTTGCTGTTCGATATCGCGCCTTATCGTCACCCCTCGGCAGCACCAAGCCGTTTCCGATAGACCCCACCGCCATCGAAGAGACACACCAGCTCACTGTACGGTACGCCTCAAGATCATTACTGGTAATAGCAAATACAGTCACTTAACGAACTCGTGCTTTTGACAGAGCTGTCCTGGTGGGCTCCGTTCTTGGAGCTATTGGTGCGTCTTTTTTGAGTTCTCAACCCCACACCTGGCACTTGTGCTCACCTGGGGTATCATCAACTAGTCGGTGCCTCCAACATTTATCTCGGTCTCAAGACCGGCTTCACCTTCGGTCCTCAGCTGTTTGGTGTACGTTCCGTGCTCCCTTCTGATACCGCCTTTCCATGCTGATGCTCTTCCCGACCTCTCATCACCATTTGAAATATCCAGGCCATCTTTGGTTTCGTGATTGTGAAATTCATCTCAAAGACGCTTCCCGAGTCTGGGCTATTGGGATGGGCATTTGGTGGACCGTTCGGCCCCAAGGAAAACTGTACCGTACAGAGTGCTGCTACAGGTAAAGCGACTGGTTTTGATACCACTATCGTTCATCATTCTGATTTCGGGTCCTATAGCATCTGGTGGTCTTGGTATCCTGGCAGTTAGCGCCATCCCGGCGATGTACCGTCTTGAACTTCTCAGTCCGAAACCCTCGGACGACATTGGCAAGTTGATTGCACTGACTGTGTGCGCTGGATTCTTCGGAGTGTTCTTCGTCATTCCCTTGAGGAAGTACTACATCGTGCACCAGAAATTGACTTTCCCCACACCGGCCGCCACAGGTCAGTTGTACCCCTCAAATTGAAATCTATTCCATTGTATTGACCTTTGCCTCTCCCACAGCTATCACTATCAGGTCCCTTCATCAAGGTACCAGTGGTGCCATCGCGGCCAGGAAGAAGGCGCTTGCCCTCTTGATCTCCTTCTGTCTTGTCTTCGTATTCAAGGTTATGACCGGTTACGCCCCGGGTGTCGTGAGTTGCCCATTTCCTCTTTACCTCTACGAACAGCATGTCTGAGCAAGTTGTAGATCTACGATTGGCACATCGGTTGGACCTTGTACCGCCTTGGCTTCACCAGTATCATCTCCTTGGACAATTACGGTACGCTTCCTCGCAATCACAATCTCCGAGTTCATTCTATCTAATGATAAACTTGGACAGGCTGGTGGATTGAGTGGACGCCGGCTTTCTACGGTGCCGGTATGCTGAGTGGTATGAACGCCAGTTGGAGTTTCTGTAGGTATTTGCACCCTTTGTCCGTTGACAGTTTCTTAACGCCTTCCCCCTCCCTTTAGTTGGTGGCTCTATTCTCGCCTGGGGAATCAGTAAGTTCTTGTTCTCGCGCCCCTCATATATATCTTGAGAAAAAATTATCTTTTTCCAGTCGCCCCATCACTCATCAAGAACGGATTGGCTTTTGGTGTCGTCGCCAGCGAGGAGTTCCCTGCTATCATCAGCTACCAGAAGCTTACCTTTGCCAACCCGGATGATTTCGTCAACGCTCCTTCCCCTCGTTACTGGTTGCTCTGGCCCGGTGTCCTCATGATGCTGACCTATTCCTTCGCGGACGTCACTCTCTCCATGATCCCTATCTTCGCCGGTCAGTCTTCTGTTTTTGTTCATCCTAGTTGCCTTCTGTGCGAGTTGCTCAACGAGATTATACAGATATGCACAAGAAAGGTGCCCTGAACTTCAACGTCCGTTCGTGGTTCCGCACAACAGAACGCCACGAGGACGACGAAGATCAAACCCCACTGGAGGACTTGGTCCCTACCTGGTGGTGGGTTACTGGGTTGATCATCAGTATCATTGTCAGTTGCGCTATTTTGGCCACCATGTTCTATATGAACGTCGGAGAGGTGAGCAGCTTGGTGTCCCTTGGATATATCAAGTGTGATTTTGATGCCCATCCCTCAATCCACAGGTCTTACTCGCTCTGCTCTTGGGTTTCCTGTTCTCGTTCATCGGTGTGCAATCCTCTGGATACACGGATATCAACCCTATCTCGACCGTTGCCAAGGTTAGTGTTCATGAACTCTTGCTAGTGCTCTCATTGTACAAGCCTGATTTTTTCACTTTTCATTCGCTTTAGGCCTCTCAACTCATATTTGGTGGTATCGGCAAGGGCTCTGGTATGATCGGCAAGCCAGCACAAACTTTCAACTTGACGGCCGGTGTACGTATTATCTTCTTCACAGAGCCCTTCATATGAGATAATTCTCATCCTCTTTTTCACCATAGGTTATCTCTGGTGGATCTGCCGCTCAAGCAGTCGATATGACTGGTGATCTCAAGACTGGTTATCTCCTCCGAGCCAAGCCCAGAGCCCAGTTCATCGCTCAGCTCTGTGGTGCCGTCGTCGCAACCTTCTTGACCGTTGGACTCTTCATCCTCTTTACTACTGCTTCTCCTTGCATTATCACGTATGTGACTTTGTCTCACTTAGTTCTCTCTGAGATCTCTGACTAAACTTGTCGCTCAGCGGTGAAGCCCCATGCACATATAGTGCACCATCTGTCGCAGCATGGTACGCCGTCGCAATAGCTGTCTCTGCACCCAAACTGCGTACGTTATATGTGAGCATTGTTATGGAGAAACTTGACTGACATGGAATTTTGTCTTACACAGCCGTCCCACCATCCTCGGGATACACTGCGATCGCACTCTCCATCTTCGCCGTCGGAACTCTGATCATCAAGCACTACTGGATCCCCAAGAAGTACTGGGCCTACTTCCCCAACTGGAACGCCGTTGGTCTTGCCTTCGTCGTTCCTCAGGTGTTCTACTCCATCGCCATGTACGTTAACCCTTCCTTGTTTTCTTGTCCCCCTGAAATTTCTGACTCACGTACGTTTAATCCTTTAGGGCCGTCGGTGCAACCTTCACTGCCTGGTGGTTGAGGCGCAACCCAGCTGGCTATGACATGTACATGTTCGCCATTTCCGCTGGTATGCTTGCCGGAGAAGGTCTCGGGGGTGTCTTCCAGGCTCTTCTGGCCATCATCGGAGTCGGTGGTGACAGTAAGTTCTTTTCTTCTTTCCGTCATCGCGTCCGTCAGGCCCACTGATTCCTCTATCTTTCACTAGAATACGGAACTGCCATCGGTTGCCCAGGCATGGAGTTCTGTGGTTAAAAAATCCTAGTCACCATCTTAAAACTAGGTTTTTTCCCCTGACCAGTTGGGCGTACGAAGGGGGGCCCAGACTGTGGTTGTTTGTTTGTACGAGTGTGGTTTAATATTCTTCCTTCACGGGCTTTTATTACTTTTATGTGCATGTATGGGGCTGTATGTACTCTATTTACCCTAATGACTTGCTCCGCTTCTCTCTCTTGAGTCTTCACCCAGTGGTGGGAACGTGTGATTACGTTGTGATCTGTGAAGAATTCCAGAGCTGGATAAGATGAGCGTTACGTATACCAGAATCAGAACCGTAAAACTTAGATTCGCCACGAGTCGACAGTCTCCCAAAGCAGACTTCACGATCGACTCTGAGGGTTTAGTTCACATGTTGATGTGAACCTTCGCCTGTGCTTTCTTCGAGGAGAGGTTCTATCCCATGGAGGACACTCAACTGAGTGTATGAGAACGCCAAACGCTAAAGAAATGTTGGACGACGCTTGCCACTGCGCTCTATCCATAATGTACAGCTTCAACGATGCAAGAAGAAACACACAGTATAGATCCAAATGGCGCTGTTTGCTTGAAATGGTCGTCTGCTTGTCTCTCTGTCGGAAAAATCCAATTTTGCTTTTCAGGGATTTTCGCTGCTTATCGACTGACAACTACTGACAAGCGGTCGAAAGCAAGCAGTTCGGTTTCACGCACTCCGAATTATGTCATTGTCAGTCAAAAGCGGTCATGAGTACTTAAGTTCTCGAGGTTGGGTCAAAAGCTGTCACTTGCAGATGGTTGGCGAACGAGCAGTATAGAGGGAGCAATATCATTTGAAGGGGATACCAGCGGTCAAGAGTCACCTAAATTTTACACACTGTACCCATTCCCGCTCTACAATTTCACAGTCAAATCACTCGATTTGATTCAGACACAAAAACATATTGTCGTCTACCGTATCCAGTACAAAATATAGACCTTTTCGGTTTACCCTTGGACTTCAGCAAGCGCAGCACCACGAGCAACGGAAGTGAGTGGCAGAAATTGAGCCATCGTTTGCTCTGAGGCAAGAAACAGGCGATGACATCATCATTTAACGCATACAGCTCCACCTTGGGTACGGTGGCACTGCTCGCAGCCCTACAAATACCGCCATAATATCCAGTCTATCGACCCCATCGACTTCAACATATTTACATCGCTTTCTCTTCCTTGCTGTATCGCTATGCCTTCCCCCACACCCACTTCTCGTCCAATAACAAGCGGGACCTTCTCGTTGCTACTCAAGAGCTCTTTCTCCAATACCCTTTCCACAACACACACAGGAAATAGCCCATAGATCAACATCAACGAGGACGATATCGAAGACCCGTACGAGCTAACTACTGCATACGATAACTACAACCTCCTCTTACTCGATCCCAATGGCGATCTGAACGATGCGGACACTGCGGCATCTGACAAGACCTTTACGCGGCTTCAGATCCGAGATATTTCACTATCCTTCCTGACAGCCTCAAGGCGTTACGCAGAATGACTACGAACGGTACAAGCTTTACGGAAATAATCAGAGGTGCGTTCAGAATCATTTCCCTTACTGGTACGGCGTCACATTCCCTGCCCCTCAACAATGCTTCTCACGTCTTGTTCCATGAATAGGTGATGATGATGGCGTACTTGCCCCACGTCTTACCAGTGGGGAATTGTAGCTTAGATAGTGTTTGTAGTATAAAATCAATATTTTTTTTATAAACCAATTTTCGGATGACTTTCAAGTGCTCTCATGCGCTTCGAAGCTTGCTAGCCATCCTCGGGGCCAGTTGGCTTCGAAGGGCTTGTAAGCTAACCACCTGGGGTTTAAGACCGCTTGTAACTGAAGGGTGTTGCAAAAAACCTTTTCAGTACGGCTTTCAACTTAATTTTCTGCTAGTCGGCTTTAGACGCCTTTCGACGCGTAAAAAGGCTACTAAAGCATATTTGGATTTTTCCGACATCTATTCCTTTGCTCGTTAGTTATCGCTCTGACTGAGGGTCGTGTGAGTTTGCGCCACAAAATAGGGGGAACCTCATATCGCCGCCTACCTGCGGAGTTCGCACCGGTAAAACTGATCGCTATACAATACTCAAATTATATTGCTCTCTCCTGTCCTCGACCAAATTTACATGTAACATCATCCTCGCTCAGATTCGACTGCATGCCCTCAACACGCTCTGGAAAGACTAGTGCTATATCAGCCTATCCAGCAGTAATAGTAGTAAACACTGATTCCGAGGATGTTATATCTATCGACTCGGACGATTCAGACTCAGTTCTCTCACTTAGCCATCGCGACAGTCCACCTGCTCGCAAAAAGCGCAAGTCAAATGTCAGAGGCACAAAACAAGACAAGCCAAAGATTTATCCAAAGAGTGCGAGACTTAGGATGATCACTGAGATTCCCTTGGAGATTCTATCGGAGGTACGTCTGTCGCTGGATCAAAAACCATGGCAATTAGAGCCTGAGCGAAATCTCTAGATTTTTAGTTATCTCCCACCTTGGGACCTTTTGCAGATCTCTCGAGCAAACAAGGCTCTGAGACGCATCCTTTATGATGTTTCCGCGACGGCTCTGTGGGAGAAATCCATCGCTGACCTTGGCCCTACTTTTCCCAAAGGCCCCTCAGACATGACGATGCATCAGTACATGCACCTCGCCTTTGGCACTCACTGTTATGTATGTTATTGCTAGCTTTCCTTTTCTCGTTTGCAAGAGAGAGACACCCTCTGATAAACCTCTCTTACCATCAAGTTTTGCTTGCGCAAATCACCGTACGCTATTCTCGCCTGGGAATTGCGTATCAGGTTTTGCAAGGGTTGTGCTAAAGTCAAGTATGTAATTCTCTCGTGTTACTAGAGAGTCGGAGGCAGCAACTGATGCTGTTGACACAGTCTGGCACTGAGTTTTACGAGGCAGTTACAGGATTGGGTGCCCACAGTTGCTCACTGGAATGGTGGGTAATTTCGTCCCCGTTCTGTATCAAGGTAATCATGGGTTGAACCACCTTTTCCAGGGGGACCTACAGCTTGGCATTTCAGAGAGCTTGATGTGGAGCGTAGAATGATCACAAGCGTCAAGAAACTCAACGCATGGGACAAGAAACACCAAAAGCGAAAAGAGGAATCCTTGCGGGTGATAGTCGTTTCTACGTTGAAGGATGCAATGTATCGCTCATGGGATTTCAGGTTCAAGCATCTTTCAAAAGCTGGAAGTCTGCATGGGATATGCAGAGAAAGAAAGAAATTGAATCCAGTACTGAGCGGCTCAAAGCCATGTAAACACGTCCAAAACATGAAACACTTCCTGATGGCTAACTCGCACTATCTCTCTAGTATGACACAGCGCCTCATCAACGAGGGATGGGAAAAAGAGTTGAACGAGGAGGAATCAGACACTTCCAATCGCGTCGAGAAGATCTGGCGTATTCCGAAATGGGACAAACTTATCGAACCCCTCAGTGATTATGGTTCGCACTTTTTCTCATACCGACGCGATTATACGCCAACTTACTCCTCTCTGTCTTTCTAGAATGGGACAGACTAAAGCCCCAGCTCTGCAAACAGCTACTCCATATTCGCGGAGAGAGGGTCCATCAGGAGGCTAGCAACAGAGTCATGAACGCACTGGAGGTTGTTGATTCTGTGCGTAAGGAATACGCGCGTCGCAACATGATTGTCCCTCCCGTTGGCGATATATACTTCATGAAACCGATCCAGCTCGCTATCCAGCACGCCTTTGGGCTCTCGTCTGGCAGGAAGATAGATCTCCAAAGAGAGACCCGCCGACTAGAGAAATCCATCCGAGAGGCCACCGACGAGCATCTCAGCGAGTCTGTCCGACGCTGGACCCGGAAATGTAAGGATGAATTATGTGCGCTAATCCCTTCCCGCCAGCATCATAGCCGTTCATCTAACGAGTATAAATGGCATCTGGCGACCACGATGTTCTATATCGAGATACCGGGGGACACCAGTATCTGGCCGCAAACACCAAAGCAGATTCTCGCATCTAACGATATCTACAAGAACAGTGACTTATCGGATTCCTTGGGTTTCAAGTACTCGCCATACAGGACTTCTACTCCACCAGAACGATCTCTTGAGGTTATCCACCAGAATTTCAACAAACTCCCATCCCATTCCGAGAAAGAACATTTAACATATACTTGGAGGCAACATAAACGTATCAAATACTGCCACCAGATAGTTCCCGTCATGAAGAGTCTTGTTTGGGCTTGCGGCTTGGATCCCTCTCAGGCCACTCATTACGACCTCGCCTGCGTTGATGCCGTTTTCCGATGTGGGCATGGGGCTTGTTACAATCGTGATCAGCCACTGTCTGAACAGAAATTGATCAGGAAGTGCGATGCGGTACGTATTCTTTGTCGCTACACTCTTATCATTAATAGCAAATCAATCTGTCCTATGGTAGATCTGGCACTGGGCTGGTCACTTATCGGAGCATATTAAACAAGGGGGAAAGATAGAAGATATTGAGAGCATGCTCACTGGCAAAGACTATCTTATTCCACTTTCTAGTAGTATTGCTAGGGAGGTGATGTCCTTCCGGCAACCAGGCTGGTCCAGCTAAATGGGACCTAGGCTTCGAGAATACCACAGCGATGTCGATTCATTACTACTAAAGCTATTCTTTACTCTAACTCAGATCCAGCTGGTAGTCATATATCATACATACTAGTAATATATATATTGGACCTTTTATAGGACATCTATTGCTGCATATCCTTACTGATCCATAGTAATAATGCGTAGTACGTACTACTCACACTGCTTATCGTTATCCTGGATAGCTGTTATACACTGCATCAGAAACTGCACACATAAGTGCATAAGTACTAGATTGAGAATCATAAGAGAGAAGGACCATGACGAACCAATCGTTATCTAGACGTGAGATATCTGGGTACCACAATATCTTCGAGCAAGGATAAAACTCCTGATTCGAACCTAGGTGAGCAAACAGGTACATCTTCAGGGCCGCCTCAAATCAACCTGTACTTTTGATAGGTATTTACACATACTGCAGATCTTTGCGATGCAGCTTGAGGAACCATTGATGCTCACTTCCCTCAGCGAGTGCCAAATTGTGACGTCTTCGTCGAGAGAGAAAGGGTAGACATGAATAGGCCGAACTGGATCAGGAGCCCAGCTAGGTAATGCTAGATCTAAGATAAGCGTCCCAAAGCAAGCAGTTCGGTCTACTAAAGATTCCCTTGAGAGCTCCCCCCGCCACGGTCTCAGGGATGATCTCAAGCTTGCTCTCTGGACGTTCTTGACAGCAGCTGTATTACGTGAATAGAGATGGCGCAAAAGCATACTCGGCAGCAGCAGGCCATGTTGGTAGCTGGCCTTACCACGGGTTCAGGACATCCGCGATGCATGATGCCGGGAGTGTGCGAAAGTATTAAGAGTGTCCTCTGTAAGCTGGGGAAATATCCTGATGAAAGAACCATATGACAGTGAGGGAGTGGTCTGTTCTGAATATGAAAAATGAGATGGTGCATGAAATGGGCGATGTCGTGGAGAGCTCGAGGAAGATGTAAGTGGGGTCAGACTGTACAGCAATCAGCGCTTGACTGACTTAGGTGAGTTATCCCTGCTGTGAACGCCTCTTAAAGTCTCAAGCTTAACCACACTGTGTACGTTGTGGAAGTTGTTCTCGCTGGAGTAGTACTCGACAATTGGCCATACGACTGCTGACGAATGAGCATTTTATGCGTTCCATCATGGCATAGTACATTGGTGCAAGAGAACATCAGATATCCAGACTCTCGAACTGGAGGATGTGACTGCGCGACAGGCTGGACCTTTTCACATCTCCTTGTGCATCAAGCACAATGATTCGACCTGCGTCTTGCATATCCTTGATAAGCTCAAGGTCTTCCTCATATAATTTGTCCCGCGCCTTCGGTACTTCTGATAAGTCCATGCTGTCATAGCCTGGCCACCATGCTATTGCCACACTGGCACATTGAAGGTCCGCATTCTCGAATCTGGATCGTAGAGTTTCCGCGATTTGGCCAGGTTCACAGAAAGGAAACCCTTGTAGAGTGAGGTTGCGTAGAAAGGGAAGGAAGATGGATGTGCCCTCGGCGATAAGACTGCGAGGGGCTAGGAATCCTAATACCTGCTCAGACCAATCAGATGATATTGGTCCCCTCGTTCTGGCCAGACATGCTTCGTTCACGCATATGGCTAGGGAAGTGAGTTTTGAGGTAGAAGGTATAGAGAGGAGCTGCTGAATATCCGCCGAAGGAATTAGGATATCAAGTTGGAGACAGAGTGAGGATAGATTACATTTAGACCGCGCCAGAAGATCCGTTACTGATGTGGTGATTTTGGTGAGGGAGCACTCCAGACGAAGATGCCTCAGCCTTGGGAATGAGAAGTGAGTGAGCAAGAAATCGTCTTCCTGGTCATAGACCTCGGAGACATATATCGAGAGCGATGTCAATGTATCTGAGGTGTAAAGGTGCGAATCCATCGCAGCAGGGTACCGATTCGAGGGGTCCATTGACAAAATAACGTTCAACGTCCTCAGATTGTGGCACAATTGACAGAAGCGCGCTGCAACCGCACTTGATGAACCCTCCGTCTGCACTTTGGACAAAGAGGTCCAACATGTAAGATCCTCGTCCAGGGGAAAGGGATATCGATCCACCGGGTCCAGGGGAATATCGGGTGAAGGGGAAAACGGGAACTCGAGCTCCAACTCCTCGAGAAGACAGTCTGAGCGTACCATAAAACTCTGGAGAGCTCTGTTCTCGTTTTTAGCATACGAATAGTAGTAATTTCGTATTGTGAGGTTCGTTAAGGCGGGAGTTGTGATACGGTCTACGAAGGCGAATAACATTCCCCAATGCCCACTCGTGCTTTCGAGCAACAGCGAGCGAAGTTGGGGCAAGACGATGCACGGAAGGTCTTCCCCTTCATTGTCAATGTCGAATTCCTCGGTGTCGAACCATTTGAACCACAACCTCAGGTCGCGTAAGCTGGGTGTTTGTTCAAGGGTAGATAGTAGGGAGGGCACATCTGGTGCAGAAATCCGCAACGAGGTAAGTGCCAGGGCGGAAGTAGGTTTGACGAAAGGCACTAGAAAGCAGGCATCTTCGAATATCTCGTAGTGGAGCCTTTCAAGCCGGGGACTCGATTTGATCAAGGTGCGTTGAAAGTTGCGTAGTAGAGGAATGATCACATCGCTGAACAATGCATGCTCGAACCAGAGGACGTCGGAGTAGATATCGGCATGGACCGTCCGCAGGCGTGGAAGGCGAAGCGGTCGCGAAAACAACGGGAGAGAAGAGTCGAAGCGGGAGGGGTAGAACATGGGAAGGCTGGTAGTATCGAGTTCGAAAAATATGTTTTCCAGCCGTCCTGAAGCGGCAAAAAGAGCAGCGATAACCGGGATATCTGCATCCCAATAGGTCTCTGTCAACCCTTCTTGTTGAGAAGGCTGGATCTCTGGTTCATCGCTGTCGTTTTTTTCCTTGCTTTCGTCCATTTCGGTCCTCTCTTCATACTCTTCATCGCTGTTGTCATCACGATCTTCTGCTTCCTCATCCTGCTCTTTGTCACTTTCCTCTTCTGACTGCTCATCCTCGTCACTTTCATCTAACTCATCGTCATCATCATCGTCTCTTTGTAGCAATTGTGGACGATACAAAAATCTCTGCTCCTCGGTCTGGATAGGTACAAAACTTGCGGGCTCCAGCTTGAATGAGAGCGTGAACGGCAGGCCCTTTGACCGCTTTAGCCATGTCTTCACATTCAAGAGCGACATCCCTTTGTGACGATGTTCCTCTCCAAGTTCGATGTGGATGAATGTCCAAAGCTCTTTGGTGCCTGCCGAAATGTCTTTCCATTGACGTGAAACGGCACACAAGGTCAAGGGGAACATAATCTCGTTTATCGGGGGCATGATCGGTGAATCGTCTGGATTTGAAGGCAGCTGTCTGGATGTTCTTGGCCGAGAAAAGAGGAATACGCGCTGGAGGAGTTCGACCGGGAAAGAGTTTATGGTAGCCATGTTTCGGCTGGATCCTGAATACCTGTACGAGGGGCTGTAGATACGGAGTATCAGCAAAGACCGAGCAGGAAGAAACACGAGCAGGGTAGAAGTGCGTACCAGGCTTCAATCAATATAGGTATACGATAGCTTCAAAGTGGATTGACAAGGTTTAGTTGAGGCTAGGCTACCCTTTGTGGTGATTGATGATCCTTCGTAACAGGACCACACCACGCGCTTGTTCTCAATCTGGCTCGTCACGGCGTCACTTCTGCAGAAGTGTAGTCATCTATCATATGATACCAGCTGCGGTGTTCGTTGAGTCCGATGATATCAAGAAGAATGAGAACCTGGTTAGCCTCGAGGAAGGCCTGGAGTGCATGGATCTGGATGGTCGACCACCCTGCCGAGTTCAAAGTAAACTTCGAGTTTAACGAGCCCAGAAAGTATAGAACCTTGCGGTAGCCAGAGTAACTGGACCCGTACAAGTCAATAAGCAGGAAGCAAGATTTCATCACGACTGGAACGTCGTGGTCAACGCTGAAGAGTTCAAGTCTCGTGGTCCGGGCAGGTGATGAAACAGTTGGTCTCTGCGTTCACCTCCCTTGCGAGTAAAGAGGAAGATAGCCAAGTCTATTCTACAGCACACGATGGTCCTCGTCTACCTAACTTGAACAACGCACGCAAATCGAATGCTTGCCGTGAACCATCGGACTCTGAACCTCAGGAACAGCAATTAATAAACCCAACTCCCGGGAGGAGGAGGCCCAGAAACTATGACAAGGAGCCCAAACTCAGGACTTTCACTAAGATACCCGTAGAGATCCTCTTCGAGGTGAACCTGTCTCTATTGAGGTGTTCCGAAGTACTCGTTGCTCAGTTAGATGCTATAGATCTTCAGATATCTCGCTCCATGGGACCTCCTACATCTGTCTCTAGCAAACACAGACCTCAGAGTAATCCTACACGATACCTCGTCTCTGGCTCTCTGGAAAAAATGTATATCGAGCCTTGGCCCTGAATTCCCAACATGTCCTCCAGATATGACGATACCCAAGTTCATTCACTTGCTTTTTGGGTCTCATTGTCACGTATGTCGTCTCTTGTTCAGATTACTTGTGTACTCATAGGACAACCTCGCTTGGTCCCACCTGCAGTTTTGTGCACATAAATCCAAGGGCATGATCGTCGCATGGAAACTGCGGATAAGGTTCTGCAATAAATGTGCTGGAACCTGGTGAGTCCGCCGATCTAAGCTATGGAGAACATTGGAGAGACAAACCCACCTGCATGAACATCTGATAGCCTCACCGATGGGCATCCCATCTTGTCGTACGACTGGCGCACATGCATAATGGATCTCAGCCGTAAGCTCTTACCAAGTCTCCATACTGTCCCTCGTCAAGATATCTAATTGTGGCCCAGCCGATGGTGAAGTTTACTTTTTACCCAAAACCATCACGGAGTACGCCGAGCTGCAGAACAGAGAACAACGCACTCGATGGATACGAATGCAACAAGCTAGATCTCGTGAATCGACAAAGGTCATAACAATGATACGATTAAGAAGATGCATACCTCTGATTTTATATTTATCCACAGCTCAAGACAGCGTTTCTAGCTTGGAAAGAGAAATATGACAAAGATATCACGGAAATGAAGGAAGCTGCGATCCCTCGACACAAAATGGTGTAAGCTATTCGTACATGAAGTGATATCAACATTTTCCTAGCTGATATCCAGTTTACAAGTATTGAGGCTCGCCTCGTAGGTTTAGGATGGAGGAGAGAATTCACAAGTGATATCTACGAGGTCAAGGAGTCTCGAGCCTCTCTATGGGACATCCCAGATTGGTATACCCTGGAGGAGCCTCTCTCAGAAGCTGGTTGGTACACTAATATCCCTTCCTGCTCCGCTTCGTCTTCATTCTTCTTCGTTACTAGCTTGGGAGCTCCTCGAGCCCAGGCTCGTCGCCCACATGAAGAACCTGAGACATACAAGGCTCAACAGGGAGACTGTCATCAGACTCCGCAATGTTTCGAAGATCCTCGAGTCTGTTCGCGCAGAGTACGGGCAACAGAAGGTCATCGTTCCAGGAGTCTGCGATATCTACCAGATGGGTCCAATCCAGGCCGCTATCTTCAGCGTTTTTCAACGGTCTGGAGATGAGGACGTGGAACTCGAAGAAGAGGCTCTCCGACTTGATGCTGCAATCCGAGAGTCTACTAGAGAGCATCTGCACACATTGACCGAACGCTGGGTCACCAAGTGCAAAAGTGAGCTTTGCGCACTGGTAAACACACCCCAGACCACAGGTCTATCTGACGACTCGAAACTGAGTCTGGCGACCACTATGTTCCAGATTGAATTATCAAGTTCTCAGAGCCATTCAGGTAGGAAAACGACGGCACCGATGACATTCACACAGATTCTGGTGTCTCGAGATCTGCATGGCTGTTCCTCCGAACCCTGGTATCCGACGGAAAGACTATCGACACTCGCAAAGAGAGAGGACCGAGAGAAATCTCGCCTGGCCCGCCACTCTCCTGATCCCGCAAGCTGCTCGTATCATAGACCTATTTTATTCTGCCACGATTTTGTCCCATTCATGGAGAGCCTCGTTCGTGGGTGCGGCTTGGACCCTTTGACTGCTACGCACCGCGACTTGGCCCTCGTCGATCGTATCTTCCAATGTGGTCATCAAGACTGTTACAGACCTAAACGAGCATTGGCCGAACAGCGGCTATTGATGAATCGCTCAGCGGTAAGTATCGCATAACAGTGTTACTTATTCCTCTCCCTTATCTTCAGTCGATGCCTGATGAACTATTAGGTCAAGCACTGGGCTAGGCACATCTATGAACCCGGGTGGAATGAGCCGACGGGGGCTGAATCGCTCAAAGCTACGGATTATCTCCTTCCGATCAGCTGTGATGCGGACACTATGGACCTCATGTCGTTCGTAGCGACAAGACGATGAGAGTGGTGCTCTTCCAACTTTGAATAATCATCGGTTTGCCTATATTATGATAGGTACTGCACAAACTGTTTATCTGAAGTATCGTATTGCCCATGCCCAGAACTTCGTACTATTGCCAATGGAAGTGCGATCAGGCGGCGCGCGATGACCAGCTGTAGTGGTCGCGAGCTCACCGAGGAATATCAGTAAGAGGCCATCGTCAATGGAAATTCGAGAAAGAGATCAGAGGAGATAGTCGTGACTCATGGACTAACTTGCCCTTATCTTCAATCGTATCACAAACTACGCGAGGATGTCTCTTTCCTCTGCAAGTGGTGTATTACTGTGATTCATAGAACAAGTTCATTGCGATATAAACAGTACCAATTGACATAGGCCAGTAAACCTATGACGCTAACAACGCTTGCAGGCGGGAGGGTGATCCAGAAGAGGATAATCAATTATTGTAAAATGATCAATATTGGTATATGTCCAAAGATTGGATGACTTTAGGTCAACGCTTTAAGTCGTTGCACATCGTAGCAAAAATGATATCCTTATCCATGACGGGAACTAGATAACCTGTCGCCGCTGAATGTACCTCATCCCTTTTGTACCTATGCTGCGATGCGTAATGGTTTAACTGTGGACGGATTTACTTAGTGAATCTGGCTGGTGCTGATCGCAAGCATCACAAGTATAGAACACTGACCACTAGCGCTGGGGTATAAAACCTGCGCTCATGCAGCGGCTTCTGAGGTTCGTAGCAAGATACATGCCCGCACTCGAAAACGATGGAGGATTTGACTAGATCATCGTGTGTAGCCTTCGCAGGGTCTAGCTTGCAGGCCCGGAGTGCACACTCAACGATTGGCACAATTTCAGTGTCGTGCCGGATCTTGTTGAGGTGGCTCTCTGAAGACGAGTTCCATGAGGCATATTTATCGTGCCCATAAACGGGACGTAGCTTGAAAAGCGTAAGGTAAATATGATCTCTCTCTTCCTTGGAGGAAGTAGAAGATAGCCGGATATCGATATCCTCCGAGATTGTGGTTGATAACGAGGCCCGGAGGAAATAATCGAACTCATACGCTCTCGGACTTCTCAGTACTTGTAGGTAGTTTAAAGTTTCTTGACAGTCTTGCGGGTGATCTGGTCTGCCAAAGGTGAAGCGATTCCGCGCTAGGGTGAGCTGCACGTCGATGGCTTGCGAATCGAGAGTACCCTCAGGACCGGGAGGTAAGAGGCTGCTGAGCTCTAACTTCCGCTGAGCAAACCACGCCTGAATGGAATTGTGGAGATGGAGAGTGGAAGCATCGGTGATCGCAGCTTCTAGCTTGCCCTTTTCTTCCTCAAGATCCACTGCCTCGTCGCCCGATGCCTGGAAGACATCAAAAATGGAGGCTTGAATCAATTCCATCTTGTAAATATCTCCTGTCGCCGGAGTCATGAAATGAGTGCGTCCATATTCTTGGAGGATCTTATCAATGACTTGCAGAGCGTTTCGTACTCTGAATCTGACTTCGTTCTTGATCCGACTTTGTTTGCGCGTTTCCAATACTGGAAATAGTTTAGCTTGTAGGTTTCTCCAGGCTAAGGACAGTCAGAAGGGGTTCCATCTGGATATTCAACGTACTAACCAATCTCTGAGAGTGGTTCCTCCAGCTTGTTCCAATCGGGTACTTTCCATAACTGGTCAAGAGTCCCACTATCCAAGTTGGTGAGCTCATGGGACCATCCTGAATTTCTGAGACGTGTCTTTATGCTGTGAGAGTATTCAAGAAATGTTACAATCATCTGGCACAAGGGACGGAAAAGCACTAACTCTTCTTTGAGCCTTTCAGTTGCTGCAATTTTCAATCTACGAAGTTGGGTTTGAACCGATTCTTGCCAGTTCTCAAATGCGTTTTCAATCTATTGCCATAATTAACGCAGTACTAGATGAAACGAAACAGACGCACTTTAACGGATTCACTGATGTGTTTAGTCTTCGCTTTGACCCATTCAACTTTAGCGTCTCCCTCGAGACTTTTGTACTCGCTCTGTATTCCTTGGGGATACCAGTATACTATTGTCCGCGAGTAAAATCACCAAAGGTACATGCGAAGAGCAGGAAAGCTCACAATGATGTCGACGAGAACGGGATTTCGATGATTTAGGTACGCAAACCACAGGAATCCATGATGAATTGCAGTAGTAAAGATCATGACAATTGAACCTATGAGAGAACATCGGTATAAGCAGCTAGCAGATAATAGAGGAACAAAAAATAGCACTTTTCAAAGCCACAGTCCTTGCAAAACTTGAGACGGAACTGCCAGCCAGTGATCAGATATCTGGACTTTTCGGAACAGAACTTAAGCAACGAAAGACGGATGTGTGAGCAGGGTCACTTGTGAAGGTTTGAACGAGGAGACTAGACGTACATGACAATGATAGCCAAAAATGAAGTTCACAAACTGAGGAATGGTCATATCCTCAGGGCACTTGGGGAAGCTCGGCCCAAGATTAGCAAGCGATGCCTCCCACACAGGAAGTGCCGAGCGATCCAAAAGAATGGCCCTCAAAGCCTTGTTCGCTCGAGAGAGATGCATAAGATCGCGGGGCTCGGTATAGCTAAAGATCTGATGGAGTCGACTGAGAGTTGAAAGCATCATCTAAACGAACGACTATGGTAGACCTTACCTCGGAAAGAATCTCGAGGGGCATCTCAGTCATATACCTGAGTTTTGCCCTCTTTGGCGGGGCTCTAGGCTTCTTCGGTGCAGGAGTAGTGACCTTCCGTTTCTTTCTCTGTGGTGCTGTGGAGGACTCAGCGTCAGAGTCGTTAGAAGCTTCATCTTGTAGAACGCCCTCCAGGGCGCGTTTAGAGGCAGCAGTAGTACGTTGAGAACGCCTGGTCGCCATGATGGTAAAAGGGCAAAATGTGTGGGGGGAGAGGGAGGAAAGAATATGAAATGTGAAGCTGACATGCCGCACGCGTCTCTTTTGTAGCTCCAATTCGGCAGCCACAATGCCCATATTTGGCATGATGACTCTATTCGGAGTTTCAATCCGATGCAGTGCTAGGGTTCGCGCGGATGGTTTGGAGAGATGTGGACATGCATTTGGACCACATTCAGAGAGCAACAAAAGGGGTAATTGTAGGACAATGCATGAGAGTTCGTGTGCTTGTAGACTATAGTTATGGGCAGAAAAGGTATGAAATGCGAGACATAGTACAAGGAGAAACAATGACAGAAGGACTTGAGTAACAGATACAGTTGAGATTATTGTGGTTTGGGCATGATGGAAGAGAAGAGATCGCCATAGGAGGCACCATAGGCGAGCCTGAAAAGAACATCGGCGAAGAGGAAAGTGTACATGAGGACAGTCCAGAACCCATGAGGGGAGGTAGGCATAACAACAAGAAAGGGGTAATTCGTCCTCTGACCAGAAGAGCATCAGCATACCGAGAAAGTTCGATTAATTCGAGGACAACGATGTGTCCGATTTTTGCCCATGACCATCCAGTGATCATTAGAAACATCAAGTTTCGGCGGTCGGTCTCCCAAAGCTCAAGAGGCATCCTGCCTACAGAGCGGACACGTTCTACTCCTAGTATACCAGTTGCTCAAGCACTTTCCATGGAAAGCATGTTGGCACCCATTCGACCCCAACGCTGCCATGTCCCCATCCTTGAACTGCGTGAAGCAAATCCCACACTTGTCGACACCGACTCCAAGTAGAACTAACTTCAACTTAACTCGGCCGTCTTTCATAACTCGACGACGCTGAACCTGTATCGGGTACAGCTGCAATTTAGAGGATGTCGGAGTGGGCATTGATGTGGTGAAGGTAGTGGAGGTTGAGAGGACGGTTTGCACTGATGGGGGTGACTGGGGTTGTCTATTCGCTTGTCTAGCGACCTGTACTCTAGTTGGACTGGCGGGTCCCATGAATTCAGATACCATGAGCAGTGTCTAAATGAAAGTGAGACCCTAAACATCAACAGGAAAGATCATAGTAGACGCTTACATCATAATCTGAGCCAGTAGTTGCACTCTGGTCTGTGATCTGAGATACTAACAAATCTAGGTCGGTCAACTCTGAAAGGCTGGGGCTACCGATCTGGGTGACAGGTGGGGACAATGGAGCGGGAGGGGGAGGGGGAGACGGTGCCAGAGGTATCATAGACGCAAGCTGGCTTCGACTGTCACCACCGCGAGGAGAAGCTAGATTCCGAGCCTGCGCATCCTCAGCTTCAGTATCCCACGACAACAGAAGGTCGTCTCTAGAAAGATCCGACGGTGCTGGCGAGCATGGTAATGCCAGCTGTGCGGGTGAGAAGGGCAAGTCGTTCTCGACGATCACGCTATCCCGAAAATCGATTAAAGTACCCTCTGGGATGAAACTCCCCACAGATCTGTATTGCGTAGGCGTCTGCATAGAAGGCGGTCGTATCGTCGCCATACTAGTGCGAGGGGTCTCATCTCGATGCCGGTCAGAGGCATCGCTCCAGACTGGGCTTCGAGGGGTAAACGGGATGGGAGATGACATCTGTCGCTGCATATTGGTACTTGAGGCGGCGAGCGGCCATAAAGCCTTGCCCATCGACTGCGGGCGAGGTGAATGAGGAAATAAGACAGAATAGGCAGAATTTCCTGAGTCTTGGGGAGGTGTAGGTAATGGTCTGCCTTGGTAATGATGTCGAGAGAGGGCTGAGGTGGGAGATTCAGTGACGGGAGAGGAGATGGAGTTTTGTTGTGATATGGCTACGGCTCGCGAGTGAGATGCATAATTTACTCTAGGTTTCTCGTTCTGTATCCCTGAGATGTCTGGCCGGCCTGGCATCGAGAGAGCAGGTGTTGCTTCGTAAGCGGGGAGTTCTACTTGGGAGGGAGGTGGTACATCGACCGGGGCTGGTAGGGTAGAGACCTGAGATGGAGTGGGTGTCGACGGGAGTGGGATCGTCAATGCAATGCTATGAGTACTTATGGTGTCAATATCAGTATTAACTTGGTCGATCTGGGCTGTATCCAAACTGTCCGGTTCTTCGGACTCGTTGATCATAGGCACATGCGTATTGGAAGGCTCTGCAGCTCGTTTTGGAAAGGAGGGCTTGGATGGTGCCATAGATGCTTTCCTCAAACGCACAGTTACAAGAGGAGGGGATCCAGGCATCGGTGGAATCCTCAATGGCGGAGGAGGCGGCGGTCGTCGTGTTTTTCTAGGCGGCGGTGGTGGAGGAGGAACTTTCTTATCCCGCAAGGATAAGGGATGGCAAGTGCTCGTAGAAGCTACTGGAGGTACTTCTTCCACTGGCTCAGGTGTAGTGACAGACTCTGGTGCAGGAGGGGGTGATTGTGGTCGCTCTGCTAGTGAACTAGAGTCATCGGGTACGGTAGAGCCCTGGTTGCCACTGGAATTTGCGTCCTTGATGTGCAGGACAGGATGATTGTCGTCACGAATAGGTTGAGTATTGTCCCTCTGTAGCACTTCCCAGCCGTCGATGGTCTCGCTCGAAAGGCCAGGATCGACCTGCCGGGCCTTATCACCTCTTCCCCTGATTGATGTGAACAGAGACTTTCTGTGAAAGAGTCCTTCTTTGCTACCTATAGTCGAGACACTATGGACGCTCTGGGAAGAAGACCCAATTCTGGTACTAGGAGGTGAGGACTTAGTCCGCGCCGAAGCACTCAGAGGAGAAGGTTTATGTTTGCTGGAGCTGGGTAGAAGGGAATGCGTGCTCCGGAGGAAAGCTGGCGGTCGAGAGATGAGACTCGTGCTGGAAGCAGAACCGCTCTTAATTAATGAGAAGGGGTGTGACGCGCTCCTCTGATGGGATTGGTGACTGCAGGTGCCCTGCAGGCCTGCTTGAGAAGGGACGTAGTCTGCTGAGTCCTCACGAGAAACGATGACCATCGATCTGCGGCGCGCACTGTGATCGTTCTCTGTGTCTGTTTCACTGAGGTTGATCATCGAGGTCGAGGCAGTTGTACCCCCATCCCCTAATCCTAATTTGGACCGACTGGAGGAAGCTATCTTAGAGACAGGCGACGCGAGAACGTCCAGGGCAGTACGCTGCCTCGTGAGCCCGTCTCTGAAACGTTCTGTAAGGGTTGGTGAACGAGGTGGTGGGTCGTTCCCCACAGACGTAGTGGGTGACAGCTGAGAGTCCGTATCGTTGATGCTGACGATCTGAACACTTGCCTCCGAGCATGTATCGGAGGTATCTGAAGCCGATGAAGACTCAGATGTAGGTGAGCCGGTGGGCGCTATTGAGGCAGCGGGATGCCGTATGGAACAAGAACAGGAGGGGCATGAGTAGGGGGCAACCTCCGACGTCCCTGCAACACTGCGATTAGACGATGATGGTTGAGGTACCAGCGATTCTGGACTACAATCGGTCTCGTAAGCCGGAGGAGGGTAATCTGGTATACCTAAGGGGCACATTCAGGTAAACAGTCAGACAGTGTACACCCAAATAACATGAAACAGCATTTGACGTACAAGCACTGAACCGCTGGGAGATTGAACTTGGTCGGAACATGGATCGATCCAAACTCTGACCTCTCTGGCTCAATGAATTCGTACTATGTTGGCGGGCCCTCGAGGATTCATGTTGAGTCTGGTTCCGGTCGTCAGTGGGTCTATGGTATCTCCTATTGGGCGATCCCCCCGGTCTGCTTACAGGCTGAGGCCGCTGTTTTTCTCGTCGTAGTCTGCCGGAGCTATCTGGAGGGATCAGAGTGGTCTGACCGTGGAAAGTCACTTCGTGAGTGAGAAAGGGCTGAATGCGCGTAGAGTCTTGAGAGAGGTTGTGTGAGGGCATGGTGAACGTCAGGACGGTGGAGTGCCGTGGTGGGCGCAGAGGTACATGAGGTTTATGAGCGCCTCAGAGATATCTCGCGTGCATGAACACTAGCAGATGACTTGGTCGCAGGTGACAGATAGCAGTAGTAATCTGGTCTAAGCACCCGGATATAAGCCGTATTATGAGTTAAGACTGGAATTTATGAGGCAGGAAATGGAAGAGAACAGCAGCAACAGCAGGTTCTGGCGTCTAGCACATGCAGTGAGGATCGAGGAGAGCAAGATAAGCACGTGTCGTGATATCACAACTGGGACAAACCACCACCTCCAACCTCAAAATCATCGAGATTAGAGGACTCTCTGTTACTTATGTCAAAGACTTCTTTGATAAAGCGGGCCTTGGGTTACACTGATATTAAGAACTACGTCTAATATGCTGAACCAAGAGCAAGATCTCCTGCTGAAAGTTCTGTGATCATTTCGTTCTCTCTGGATCACCGAACGGCGAAAATGTCTACTGCGAGCTTCAGATCTTGGTCATGGGTTCCGTCTATCCTCGGCAACTAACTTATTTCGGAGCTCTGCGTTTTCTGAAAGTTAGATCTTGGCCTAAGGGTCAAATATTGACCAACATACTTACCTTCGCACTTTCTCACAAAGGCCTCCCTGCTAAGTGCAACCCGTACCTTTCGACGTTTTGGGGTGGCACTTCGCAGCCAAATGAGGGAGCGCTCTAAGGGCCCCTTCCTAGGATGTGCCAACTCCAAATGGGTTTGTGTCACTGCTAGTGGACAGTCCAGCCTTGAAACCCGAGAGAGCAGATCTAGGGCCACCAGCGCAGCTGCAATTCCGAAGGACCTCTAGACAACACGAGGAAGAACAGCATCAGTCTCCTTCAAGATGGACCAAACTTATTCCAGAAACAGTCCAATACTCACTCCGCCTAGATGGAGCTGTGTAATGTGGGTGCCGGCCAAAAAGAGATCTCTTAGGGTGTGTTTGGTTCCTTCACCGTAATCTAGGCTTCCGGAAGGCTACCCAGCGCGAAAAAAGGCTCGGGCGTACCGAGGCTCAAGCTTACCCTCGATAGAGTTCGATGTGCTCCTGCGCTCGCGGCCTAACGGAGACCCACAAGGCGCGCAATCATAAACTATGCCCGCCTGGTGGATGTCAACTGACGATGCATCGGAGTTTCTCAGTCGTCCCGCTTTGCTGGTCTAACGATTCCCGCGACTAGAGGTTAGTCGCCTCGAGAGCGGGGGTCGAACTTGCATCTTGGGCATAGTTATCACCGGTACTCGCTCCTCATGACTTTGACAGTGCCGAACGAGGGCTGCAAAGAATCTACTGGACCGAAGCTTGCAGCGGGCGTATCTTCCTTGGCTTATCCACTTTCAGCACCGGTCACCAGGGCTCAATGCCTCCCGTCAAGCACTGGCTCGCCGATCAAACTATCGTGATTTCGACCTAAGACGCTACATGGCGACATAACCCGCAACAAGAACTTATGCGCACCGAACATTGTCATCTCTCCCGAAGCTCCTTGACCTTTGTTTTTTCTGAATCTTAGGACCAGCTCAAAATATGTACAATGGACAATGAATGTAG
Organism: Agaricales sp. HM26-F1; assembly: GCA_002718315.1. Lineage (NCBI taxonomy): Eukaryota > Fungi > Basidiomycota > Agaricomycetes > Agaricales > Agaricales sp. HM26-F1. The sequence continues at coordinate 1,373,401 of NIBX01000021.1, read as the reverse complement.
TGCTTCCAGAAACAAGGTCCAGTCGTCTCTAGGTGATCCTCGGAAAGGATCGTCTCATACTCCTTCGGGCGATTAGCTTGACGTCTGCAGAATTAGGCAAATTGGTATCAGGGCAGACCGAACTCCGCGAGGTGGCTAATTCAGTCAGGTTCTGTATCATCACATTACTTGATGTTGACCCCACGTTTTTTTCCCTCGACGGCTCTGCCTGATTCTGTGCTGTTTTTGACATCTGTGTGCTTCCTGTGCTATGATTTCTGAAGTTCTGAAGTCCTGGATAGTTTTCGAAAAATAAGCAATGAGCCAGCGATAGCTACTACTGGTGTGTAGATCGAATTGTGTATCTGACGACCCGCGAAGCAATCCACCTGTGAGAAGCTCATCCTAGCTCATCCCGGTCGTTCCCTGCGGAGTTGCTCGAATGTCTGAATTCATCTCACGGTGAGACGTCCTTCTCTGGTCAGAGGATCAGAACATCTGCAGAGAAGCTCGCGAAAAAAAAACTGCACTAACGCCCTTACAGGTCGGATCACTTCTAGATTTGAATCCAGAATGAGGAAAAGAAGACCCAGCGTTACCCTCTGGAGATTTACTCAATGCGCCGGTAAGTCATAGGCACACTTCAAAAAGGCTGCTTGTCCTGTCTTGGTTCTTAACTTTTCCTTCTCTTCCCCTCTCTTCTCCTTCTGACAGAACCTTCCACTCTTTATCATCATGCTGTCAAGAGTGGCCTCTACTCTACTCGTCCTCCTCATTCCATGGATTGGCGTGACCATCCTGAGGCGCAATCGCGCTAAAGCCAATGGTGACGTCCATCGTCTTCCTGGACCGGTATTACTCGTCACCTACTCTCATGATGATCTGGCACTGAGTCTACATTACTTTCCTTTCAGATGCAAGGCCTTGCAAGCTGGATTTGGGGCCACGAACTTGCAGTCAACCAGTTGCAGGCAATGGAGATGTACTCTGCCTGGACGCGAATCTTCGGGCCTGTCTTCAAGATCACCGGCGCCCTCCTTCATCCCGACATCGTGAGTGACTGCGTGCTCGCATCTATAAAACCCACTAACGCTCCGAAACCGTTACCGACAGGTTGTTATCTCGGACAACGCTGCTGCTCAGTACATCTTCGGAAACCCGTACACCTATGTGAAATCTCCCGCTTTCCGCCCACCGATTTCCAACCTCATGGGAGAAGGCCTCGTATGGTCGGAAGGCGAGACTCACATGCGTCAGAGGAAGTTCATGGCTTCTGCTTTTACGTGAGTAATCGTGCTGATACCCCCGCGACATTGGAGCTACTTTCTCCTCGAGCGCTCTTTCTTACTCACTCAGATCCCGGGCGGTATTTTGTTCATCCCGCTGACATGAACTTTGATACACAGGCAAGAGGCCGTGAAAGGCATGGCTTCCGATATCTCTGAGTGCGCCGAGAAGCTGGTCGGAAAGATGACCAACCAGATCTTGGCCTCGCCGAACAAGGATGGCATGCAAATTAACGCTGTTGACTACACTAGCTCCTGCACGTTAGTACCCTTGCTCGTCATATGGTCAAAAAAACGTCGAGAACTGATCCGCCGTTTTATAGCCTTGATATCATCGGTCGCGTCGGATTTGGTCACGATTTCAAGAGCCAGGTCACTTTCTCTGGACAAGGCACTGACGATGAGGTTATTCGCCGCGACTGGAAGAGCCACGTCGAGATGGGTACTACCTTCCTCGCGTTCGTTGCGCCCATCTTGTTCCGCGCTATGCCCTTCATCGCGAAGCTGCCTATCGCCCAGATGCAGACCCAGGGAACTATCAAAGTCATGGTCCAGAAGATTGCAAAGAGGCTGATGGATCGCGAGAAGGCCACCGCCGATTTCATGGAGAAGAAGAGAGGCAAGGATAGGGGCAACGTTCTGTCGATTTTGCTCCGTGCCTCGAAACAGGTTGTCGGAGAGGGTGGTCTGGACGATCAAGAAATTTTGGACAATGTTCGTGATCTTCTCCCCTTCTTCGTAATGTCGATTTTGTATTGACAATCTGACCACAGATCAGCACTCTTGCTCTCGTTGGCCATGAAACCACCGCTGGATGTATCAACTTCTGTCTGATGGAACTCGCCAGGAATCCGAACATGCAAAGGCGTCTTCGTGAGGAGGTTACCATCCAAGGAAACAATTTGAGCTACGACGACATCCAGAAACTCCCTTACCTCGATGCTATTGTCAAAGAAGCGTGAGTCTTAACCCCCGTCACGGTGTCTTTTCAGCTCATTGACCTTGCTCCAGTCTTCGTGTTTGGCCTGCCTCTCCTCAAACTGAGCGTGTTGTCTTGAAGGACGATGTTATCCCTCTCAGCAAGCCTATCAAAGGAGCAGATGGTCAAATGATTTCTTCCCTCAGTGTGCGCGAAGGACAGGTCAGCACATGTTTAGCCAATTTGGTGAATCGCCTTCCTCACCTTCATCATTTCAGGTCTTCCACATCCCATTCATGACCATGAACACCAACCCGGAGATCTGGGGACCCGACGGCCAATCATTCAACCCAGACCGATGGCTCATCTCCGGCGGTGTCCCACCACCAAGCGAACTACCCCATGGCTGGAGCGGCTTGAGCACCTTCTGCGACGGTCCACGAAACTGCATCGGCTGGAGACTCGCTGTCTTCGAGTTCAAGGTCATCCTAGCTAACCTCGTCCGCTCGATCGAGTTCAGCACCGTGCCCGGCGTCGTCGTTCACTCGAAGATTTCGCCTACTCTGCAGCCCGTCGTTGATGGTGAAGGTGGTGTCCTTCCTCTGCAGATCAAGCTCGTGTAAGAGGGGAGTTGGGTTGTTCAATGGTTGATGACGAACAAATATCGCTTTCCACTTTGGTTTTCTGTCGCATTTTCTCTTTTGCTCTCCGCTTTGCTGCTCTCCTCCGAAGTCTGTCCGTTCTCATCTCATTCCTCATCCGGTTTTGTTTTTTTACACTACCTCAAGCTCCCTTCATTGTATATACTTTCAGCCATTGCGGGTCTCTCACTGCTGGTCGCTCGAGGCGCCGGCAGCGGGTGAGAGATTCGGATTAATCGCTCTTCCACCACCCATTGCCATCGTGCAGAACCAACATCCACTGGCATTGATATCCCGGCTCCAGTCCGGGAACTTTAGCTTAAGCTGGATCCCACACTCATTGATACCTTCTTCCTTTCCTTATCGATAACTCTCTCATACTCTCTAGCCTTTCCTCTCTCTCTTTCATCCCTCCTTACAGCTCGCACCGACAAAAGCAGAGAAATATCGCTGTGCTTTAGAAAAGTAAAAATGGGCACAGCAAATTTGTACATATAGATACACATTGCGAGGATGTGGAATAGAGAATCTTGCTCCTGGTATATTTGGCACGATTACTGGTCATCAGCATGGTTTGGACACCGAAGGACATGTAACACGAAGTCCGGCCGTTGGGCCGTTGAATAAGAAAGAACTAGATGGCGTCAGTGTTCTTCGAAGGGCGGATGAGCGGTTGAGCCGTCTTCAACCAACAGAGAACGACTGTTCTGTCAGAGTTGATCCTGCTTGATCCTGATCAGTTTGTCGATGGAGAGCCCATAGATTGAGGTAGGTAGTTCGTCTGCGCAATGCTCTCATGCTGCGGCATCGAATGGCTCAGTCTTGAAACACGTCCAGACCAATGACCTCGTCATGGGATACGATTAGGCGATGCTTCTGGAGCTCTTCTCAACGTTCAGGCTCATAGTGATGCCGCGGGACAGAATGCGCACTGGCAACGGGGCCCAGGTAAGAACAGTTCTTCATATCCCCTGGTCTAAACCAGTCTGGCACGACTAGAGGTACAGCACTACATTAGCACATCACTGACAATGAGATCGTTCCTCGGCCTCGTTGGATCGGGGTACCGAAGTCTGGCTGTACGGGTAGCCCCAGAGCTGCTATTGGTGGAAACTGGCTGCGAACGGCACGGTCACGGCCGTTCTGTGGGACATCGACCGTCCGGCTTCGAAGACGTTTGGACAGATTGTGGTTTGCCAAGTCAGTAAATGTTCAAAATCGATTGGCTCGGAAAGTTAGACGCTGATATATTTGAAAGTGATGTCACCTTCAGTCAGTCCACTGCAGAGCGGAGGCACCGCTGGATGCGTGCCAGTGTCAGAGCTAGGCGAGCGTCTCTACTTACACAGTTTTCTCTTTCTCTTTTCGCTTTTTTGGGAGCAGAAGAGAAACGCAAGGGCCACTTTCAGCGCTGTCGACCGAGTTCTCGAGCCTCCAAAAATCCAGAGCAATTTGAAGGTAACGCGGAGAAAATTGATATTGTTTCCCCAGACGACGGCACCGTGAATCAGATAAAATAGAGAAGAGGTCAAGCTTAGTCAGCCGGTTAGCCCCTGTTGGCACCTCTGCTCTGCGGAACTTAACCACTTGTATAAATTCCCGGGCCAGAGCTTTGTCTTCGTTTCCCTCATCTCTTTCAACTGATGGTGCTAGCTACAGATTCCAATACTCCTCTGTTGGACCTCGCTCGCTCGCTCACGCCAGTCCAATGGCTTGCCACGGCTCTCGTCTCGGTCGTGCTCTTGCATGTCGTCCCCTACTTCTGGGACGCTCACAAGATGAGGCAGTACCCTGGTCCTTTCCTAGCAAAGTTCTCGTATCTCTGGTTGGGCTATATCAGTTCTCAAGGCCACAGATCGATGGTCATTCATGAGCTGCACAAGAAATATGGTATGTGGGCTTCTGTCGTCGTTTGCGGGAGAGCGGTTGTTCACTGTATCCTTATCATCTCCTTATAGGTCCTTACGTCCGTATTGCGCCTAATCAGCTCTCCATTGCGGACCCCGATGCACTCCAAGTCGTCTACGCCCACGGAAACGGTGCTCTCAAGTCGAACTTCTACGATGCCTTCGTTTCTATCACCCGTGGTGTCTTCAACACCCGCGACAGGGCTGCCCACACCCGGAAGAGGAAGATCATCTCGCATATCTTCTCCGCGAAGAGCGTCGTCGAGTTTGAGCCCAGCATCCGTTTACATGTCATGAGCATTGTTTCTCAGTGGGATCGGTTATTCACCCAATCGCAGAAGGGAATGACCGGACCGGAGGCCAACGGATGGGTAGGAAAAGAGGGAAGAGTGTGGTTCGACTGCCTGCCTTGTGAGTATTGGGTTTGGTTTCTTGGGTCCATGTTCTTTGCTGATTCAGTTACCGCTCGCAGGGCTCAACTATCTCGCATTCGATATTATCGTAAGCCCTTGTCATCTCTCTTCTGTGGCGCTTCATGGGGCTCACAGCATCTGGATTACCCCAGGGTGATCTCGCTTTTGGCGCTCCATTCGGTATGGTTGAGGCTGGTGCCGACTCCGCTCCCGTTCCCAAGGGAGGATCTGTAGATTGCAAGGAAGGTCAAGAAATCGAACACGTCCCAGCCGTTGAGATCATCAACAGCCGTGGTGAATACTCCATGAGCATGGGTAAGCTCCTTCCCAAATATTCTTTGCATCTCAGGAACAAGCTCTGATCCCGGTCTAGGTGTCTTGCCTCCTTGGTGGAGACCCTTTGTCAACCGTCTTCCCTGGTACAGCAAAGGCGGTGTGGCCGTCAGACGTCTCGCTGGTATCGCTATCGTCGCCGTCAACAAACGCCTGGCTACTCCCAGCGACCGTCCTGATCTCCTCTCCAAGCTCTTGCAAGGCAAAGATGAACAGGGCAAACCATTCGGAAAGGAAGAATTGACTGCTGAAGCTCTGGCTCAGCTCATTGCCGGCTCCGACACCACCAGCAACACTTCATGTGCCATCATCTACTATCTCGCTCGTCACCAAGAGGTCCAGAAGAAACTGCAAAAGGAGCTCGACGAACAGCTGGGAAGTGAGGACGAGATCGCGTCTACTGGCGATCAAGTCAAGCGTCTCCCTTACCTCGATGCCTGTATTCAGGAGGGCATGCGTCTTCACTCTACCTCTGCGCTCGGTCTTCCTCGTGTCGTTCCTGATGAGGGCATGGATGTTTTGGGACATTACTTCCCTCCTGGTGCTATTCTCGGCGTTCCCAGCTACACTATCCACAGGGACCCTCTTATCTGGGGCGAGGATACTGATGTCTACAGACCCGAGAGGTGGTTTGAGAGGGACCAGGCCGATATCCAGAAAACCTTCAACCCATTCTCGTTCGGCCCCAGGTGAGCTCACTATTTCCTCTCTTTTTTATACCCAGAGCAAACGTTGACCAATTCCTATTTTTTCCTTCCTCTTTCTAGGGCTTGTGTCGGTCGTAATCTCGCTGATCTGGAGCTCCGAATCATCATCTCTTCGCTCCTCAGACGATACCACTTTGTCCTCGAAGATCCGTCCAAGGATGTGAGCAGAATCCTATTTGATCACCAGTCGCGAGTCCGACTTGCCCGAGAGCCTTTTGACTGATCAAATTTCAATTGAATTTTCTCTAGCTGCCCACCTGTGAAGGTTTCCTGCGCAAGCCTTTGGAATGCCGTATTGGTATGAAGAGGAGAGATTAGTGGGGTGTGTGAAGCGTGCACCTCTCACTGCATCCTTGCGGGTACTTTTCTGTGGATCTTGCGTTAAACCTATTTCAGCTCCTACTTTTGTTTTTGTTTTGAATATCTCTATGTGATATAATGTCAGTTATAACGACACTGCTATGGCTACTATTAGCACAGTACTTTTATCAATCTACTTCTAAGTCCTCCACAGTGTATCCAATATATATTTGACCCAAGAGCTGCGCAGTGGTACGGGAGTTATTCGTGGGACGAATTATCCCTGAAAGAGACACGACGGGAGAGGAGAATTCTGAAAATATTTATTGATGTCAGTTTTGTGATCAGTGATCAATTTTACTAGTGTCATTGATCGAGAGTTGTCCAACGGGCATACAATATTTGTGATGGTGGAGGCTGGTTCTAGTTTAGCCTCTCCTGGTGAGACTCCCTCACCAGACTTCCCAGGGCCCCATTTTCGCATCTTTCTTCCTGACATTCACACTCGTATTCCTCAAAGTTCTGGTCCATCCGTAAACCGAGGTGCTCTCAGTTGCTCATCTACTGGTCTTTCCTCGACTGGTGCACCAAGGACGATGTGCATTGCCCTCTTGGGATCTTGCTAGCAAAACGAACGATTACCACAAACGCTCGGACCTCAGGATCCTTGATCTTTTTCTCGCGGACTTAGCAAGGGCACTTCAACAGCATTTCTTTGTGCTTTTCCTCGCAAGCGCTGTTCCTGGGGCCAAGGAACCGTGGATATAACTAGCAAACATAAACCCAAAGCCACTACTACTACTACCCCACACGGACGGCATATCTCCCTTTTACTCACCAACACCTTGAGATCCCAACACAAATGTCTTCCTTAACCGACTCATCTTTCTCTTCTGTGTCGTCTGGAAGCGCTACCGTTTCGTCAAGCGGTAGTGGTTCCACGACTATGACACCGATGCCTTCTATGCCTCCTCCGCCTCCAACGAACACGCCAGGTGGCGGAGGAGGAGATGGGGGAGGAAGCGGATTCCGAGACTCTGGTCTCTTTGGCGCGAACGGGTCCCCACCACTGATTCTGGCGTTTCTCGCGATTGGCTTATTCGGTATTGCCATGATTGTCGTTTTTGGATTCAGAAGGTGAGGTTTCCTCTCGTGCTCAGTCAGGCTGCACTGTTTTCGTGCATGAATCTACGGATATGAGGCTTGTACTGATCTGAGTTCTTTCGTATAGAATGCATGCTGGACGATGGGATACCCTCGGTCGTCCCGGTTTTGGCACCCGTGGAGGTGCGCTCGAGCTGGGTGAGAAACCTAAGCTGTGGGATCTCTGGACGAAAGGCCCCTCGATGATGCAAGGCTCCAGCGGACCGCATAATAATCCCTGGGAAGGTATCCTAGTACGTCTTTTTCCTCTCTGAGCGTGATTCAACAGGCTCTAACAGACCGGATGTACCCTTGCAGCCCTTTTCTGCGACGGTGGTTGGCGAAAAGGAAGTTTCTGGATCCCACGGAGAGAAGCGCAATAATGTGAATGCGGATGGTAGCTCCTCGGGTGAAGACCGTTCTCCAGGCGGCGGACTTCCTTTGATGACGAGGGCAAGACGGCGACTCGAACGTCTGCTTGGTAGACCCGTTCCACCTACACCCTCGTCACCTCCAGCAGCTGGAGGCAACCTAGCGCAACCAGGATCTTCCGCAGTCGCGACCTCTCCCGCTGCGGTAACAACTGGTGGCCCACTTCTCCCCATTTCCATGGCATCTCCATCTCGACCTGCTGGCAACCCAGAGAAGAGGAACTCAGAGAGTATACCCCCATCTCCCTCAACCACTGGGGAACAGAGGCTGCAGATCGCTGTTGCAATTCTCATGCCTACGCCCAGGCATCTTCATGGGCAGGATGGCCCCAGCAATGATGTTGGTCAGCCTCCTGTGGGTGGGACGACGAATCGAACGTATGGAGATGAAGACGAAGAAGACGTACTGGAATATAGTATTGGGGTGTTGAGTGTTCCGTGGCAGTCCACTGATATGGATGAGGGTTGAGCACTTCACCCCTTGGCCTCGATTGCAATGCCCAGAACGCGTCCCTGTATATTTCACCTCATTCGATCCCTGATCCTACCTTCACGAATGTTCGTTCTCGCATCTTCTTTCCGTCCTTAATCGAACCTATTCTGCATCCCTCGGTTATGATTCACTCTTCCCCCTCTCATCCCCTTTACGTCTCATTTCATTGGCATTTCTCTCCCGATTGCCGACCATCGATACCTAATCCTGCACGCTTTTCCTGGGCTTCGCTTATCTTGACTGTTCTCGTGTTTGTACTTGTACGTTACACCTATGAATGTTGGGTTCCTGTTTTTCCTGTCGTACCTTTCACATTGCTCGGATGTGCGGAGCAATGAAGCACGGTCTGGAGTGCTGTTCGCAACGAAAGGGAAAGTGGTTATGAGTTTTGAACTACTGTTCACGCTATGGCGAATGAGGCTTGAATTTCCTGTCATACAGGTATCGAACCTGTAATTATATGACCGGAACTACCCGCCACCTCGTGTTTACAATTACCCTTCTACCACCATCTGGTACCATCCTATCCTTGGAGTGTCCGCCTCCTCAATCGATAGTTGAGATACGGCACCTCGTTCCGGACTTCTTAGATCTTCTTATCTTACAGACGAATTCATTGATACCTCCTTGGCTACTCTACTCAACGATATTGCTAATTCGACAACTCTTGCTAACCCACCACCATCACCAAACTTTCCAACAACCTCAACGTCCAAGTTATCTCCAATGACGACCTTCGACGTCGATGCTATGTAGAGTCCTTTGCCCAAATTCGTCATATCTAAGGTCGGAACTTGACGAAACTGCTTCCGATTTCCGTTATGGCAGTCTCTTTGATATGGACGGAACGTTGGTCGATAGTACCGCGGGCGTTGTAGGTTCGTCCAAGCCTCGTTATAGTTTATCATAGCCCACTCAGAAGTTTGGAGCTGACGATCTTCTCTTGCGTTGTCCATCTTAATGTGGGTTTTGGTTCACAGGAGCTTGGGAAACTTTTGCGGAAAGTTATCCACAAATAGATGTGCAGCATATATTATCAAGTAAGTATTCATAACCTGATTTTATCGGGCAGTTCACCCTCTCTTTGTGGCGTGGCTGGATTGCCATGTCTATTCCCACGAGAGTGCAGTTCTGACGAACCTTTTGACAGCTGCCCACGGCGTGAGGACCATCGACAATCTCCGTAATTTCTGTGGGATCACAGACCCTGAGGTTCTCGAGGTGAGTGGTGGAGGTCCGTCATTGGCAATCATCCGTAAAGCTAGAGCTGACTCCGTTTCTGCATTGTACTCTCACTGGTTGTCAGGCAGAGGCCACCCGATTTGAGGAGGCGATCGTCCTCTCTGCGGCTAAAGGGTCTGGTATCATCGCACTTCCCGGTGCAAGGGAGCTTCTCGCAAAGGTACTTTCACCTTCATACACTCTCTTTCTTTGTTTCGTTCTCGATGCTAAGGTTATACCGTTCCGCTCGCAGCTCAGCCCCGTTCGCCATCTCCCGCATCCTTCATGGGCGATCTGCACCTCGGCCAAGAAAGTCTACGGGTCTGGGGCGATGGAAGTCACAAAGTTGCCTGTTCCCGATGTCTTCGTTATGGCTGAAGACGTTTCGCACGGCAAACCTCAGTCAGTATTATGATTATTATTTCCTTTTTTTTATCTCTCTTGATGGCCAGTGTTTTCTCAATGTTCTACTATGTATGCAGCCCGGAGCCGTACCTTGCCGGTGCAAGTCGGTGTGGTGTAGCGCCAGAGAAATGTGAGAGCCTGTAATCCCTTTGAGACTCATCCCGTCCAGTGCCTCTAATACTTTTCGCGGGTGCAGGTCTCGTCATTGAGGACGCCCCGAACGGCGTACGCAGTGGCAAAGCCGCCGGATGCAAGACTATTGCTGTCCTGACTAGTCATACGCGAGAACAGATGGAAGCTACCCAACCTGATTTTGTCGTCCAAGATCTTAGAAGGTACTCCAACCTCCCTAGAATAATAAACCTAGAAAGAATCTTACTAACTCAGACATGATAATTTTTTCATTGTTCCAGCGTCTCTGTGGAACTGTTAGAGAAGGGTTTGCGAGTGACGGTTTATGCGGCTTGAGCTGGTTACTGGATGGATGATTGATATTTTGCAGTGGTGGCTCATATTAGTACTGATAGAAGGGGTACCGGTCTTTTTAGATATTCTTTCTTAATTTCGCATCCATAGATATCTAGAGGGGTACAGCAATTATAAGCAACAAAGCACAGTTTGATATCTGGTTGGCGAGCGAATATCATGAACCAAACTGAAACTGAGTGGATGAAGAGTACCAAAGTTGAAAGGAACAACAACAAAACAACAACAAACACTAACTCGATCATGTGACCGCGTCGCCCATTTCTCTCGACGTACCACGTATACCAAACATATACTCTATCTATCTATCTATCCATCTAATGGATATGGTGGGTAATGTTCCGACACAATCTCTGGCGAGGGAGGCGACGAAACACACGTATACAATTCATAGCAGAGATGCAGTGGAGACGGGATAAGCCCTCGTCACGGGCACAGAGTCACAGAGCTTAGTCCCCATAGTCGTTAGTCTCCTCGGTGTCAACCTCCTCTTCGTTGGCCCCATCGTCAGGTTGGGGGGAGAGCTGGTACGTCAGGCGACAATCGGTAAACGTCGTCTGGTGTAAGTCCATTCTCCTGTAGGTTGTAGGAGACCACCACCCCCGCCCAATACGCTCGCGTGCAGACCCAAGTCGGTATAGCAGTATTAATACGATGCCTGTCTCAGCGACTTTAGTCTCAACGCCGAGTTCCATGGAGAGCTGTGCCGACTCATATTCGTTATTTGTCTCCTATCTCCTCTTGGCACCTATCTTATCTTCTCTTGACCGCCAACTTCATCTCTGGCAGTCTCTGAGGGTGTATGGGTATCCAAAGGATATCGAGCCCGAGCGCGCAACTCAAGAATTTATCTTCGCTCATGCACAGCAGCCTCAGACGCCAGTTCCGCCGCGCATTGCCAAAATCTTGCATCACTTTATCGACGAAGAACATACTATGTACTTAATCATGGAACGCATTAACCTCCAGGAATCCCCTCCAGACCTCGGAGCGAGGATCCAAGAAGCCACGAAATGGCTGTCCGAGGTTTCACTTCCTTCCAACCCCACGTTAGGTCCCGTAGGGGGTGGTCGCATTTGCCACAGGTTCTTCAAGGACTTCCAAGCGCCTTTCAATATCCCGGACGTCGGGATGCTGGATGAGTACATGAAGAAAGTGTGCCCATGCTTTATTTCTCTCCAGCGCCCGCCACTGCTAACATGTCATCTGGGTCAGGCGTACAGCGTGCTTTCGTTCACGGCCAAGCAGAGGGTGTCCCCTGTCAGTGTTAGCGGTGAACGCCTTAGACGACTCCAACTCTGGTGTTGACGAAAACGGGAGGACGGTCTTAATGGATTTCTGTGAGGTAGGGGTGTTGCCAGAAACGTTCGTAGCCCATACGCTGGCTTCAGATAAAAAATTCCTCCCTATCCCTGCATCCTTGGGCTTGTCGGGCAATTTTCAGTTGGTCTCGATGGCTCGAATTGCTCAATGTTTGGGAATGACAGCCGATCCGAAATTCGGTACCTGACCTTAGGATATAGGGCCGCTAACTTTGGTAGCATGCGCAGTACAGTAACACATGTGAGTGCATGTAGGACCTGATGAGCCGAGTTTCCGGCAAGCCATCACCGCAATCACTGATCGGCCCTTATAGATCTAGGACAACTTGTTGATGTTTTAGGCCGTATGTTCGGATCCCCAACTCTTGAACTCACCCTTGACCAGCGCTTTCTCCCACATACTCATATCATCTATCTGTGATGTTTGGACGCCCATATGTCATCCTGTTAGAACGCTGTCCCAGGCTGTCCCCAACCGGCGTACCTTGGCCTAGCTATTCTCTACAGTTTACCGTTTACTAACGGCTGTCCGGCTGACACTCATATTTGCTCGTATCCCATCGTCGGAATAATCTGGCAGTGCAATAGCCTCCACCATCAGGTAAACGACTGTAACGCTCGCCCTTCAACTTTCGACAGTTGTCCTTGGGACTTTTCTCTAGCCTCAGACAGTCCTCGAGGCTCGTATGTTCATCGATACTCTCCACGCTGAGGTGGCTGCTGGATGATATGACTATCTGATCTATTTTTACACTCACACGGATGGATGCAGGCGAACTCAACCCGTAGAACAGCTGGACACAGAGCTGTCTGGTACGAATCACTGACTTCAGGGCGCACATATATTTCAAGGACCTATCTCTGTCGACTTTCCCATTTCTTTTCCTCTTTTCTCTCTCTCTCCCTCCCTCACTCTTGCCTTTGCCTCAGACCCGTTCCTGCTTCTCCTTCTATCATGGGACTCAAGCACACTGCTATTGCCATCTCTCTCACCTCTCTTCAGGTCTATGCTCAGTACAGCGCTACATATCTTCCTGGGAATGCCCCAGATCATACTGAGCAAGGCCAAGCTGGTACTAACAAGTGCGGTAATGGGTCAAGCCAGACCTCGATGTGCCAGAATGCTTACAGTTAGTCTACTTCCCAACAAAGCCTAGCGCTGAAAACGTCTTGCTCAGCTTCACACTGACACTTGCTTCCTAGTAAACGGCGTCGACGACTTCTGCCTCTGGGCACCTCCAAACCCTGGCCCTGGCTCTGTAATCGGGTCCACCGAGGTTCGTCACACTGGCAGAGATCACATTCAATACCGCTGATTCAATCCTTATCTGCAGCGGATCGAAGTCGCATGGTGTACCAAGGTACATCCGTCTTCCACAACCAGCGCTATCACAGCCAGACTAAATCTAACTCTTTGTCGTATAGTCTGGCTACGGAACGCGTCTTATCCCAGACGGGACACTTCAGGGCGTTCACTTTGTCGAGACGCCAGACTTTGTGCAGATTACCGGCATAGGCGACCTGACGAAACTGAATATTCCTGCCGGTGATGAAGGAGGCGAGCTCGACCCTCACGGTGCGGATGGGAATGGTAAGACATTCATTAGATCACTTGACCGGCATTCTCTTACCCATTTGTTTTATAGGTAACCCAATTGGTGGATTGGTGTTCTCCAGTGCTTTTGGAGCCCTGGAGCAGCTGCACGAGTGGACTGTGAGTATTCTACCACTCTCACGCTGCTGAGGCAACCCGATCGAACTCTTAACCTGCTCATAATTTTCGCTTCAAGAACTTTATGTCCGCCAGTGAGTTCTGCTTCAGGGCTTGCAAGCCTGGCCCTAAAGCAGCCCAGATGTGCCAACACATCTACGATGTGATGGGGTGAGTCGCCAGCCCAAAATCTTGTTTCTCTCTAAGACACGATCACTCAAGAATGCAAATAGCTGCCGATGGAACATGCCCGCAAATTATAATGCTGGTGTGTTTGAGAGCTGTAAGGGCGATAGCGGCCAGGTGAATGAAAATTCCGCTACTCCTCCCCCTGATCGAACCAAGCGCTGACAAGGGCTGTTCTAGCCTATGGGTGTCTACGGTGCCTCTACATTCCACCAAGGCGATCCCGTTACCCCAGCCGCCCATCCCATCCCCTCCTCCTCTCAATGCCAGCGTGTAAACACCGTCAGCAGCGGTGCCCAAGCAACGGTTGCACCACCACCGGGAGGATCATCCTCGTCCTCTTCGACAGGCTCTTCGCCATCGACAACGACCTCTTCTTCTTCTGCTTCTGTCACGACTACCAGTAACACTTCATCCGCCCCAGGTATTTCTAGGCTCAGCACGGGAACTTCGACTGTTCCCGCCTCGACCTCGGATGGGAAGTCTCCCTCTGGGTCAGCGCCATCCCCGACTAACAGCACTGGCTCTTCGTCGAGCCTAGGTGCCGGATCCGTTGGATTCGCGCTGACCCTTCTTTCTGTCATGTTTGGTCTCCTCCCTCTCTAATCCTCTTACTTCCCGGACTCCGTTCCATCCTATTTACGACATCTATTTTTTTTTTCCATGATCTCACCTTCTGATCTCGTCTAAGATCCCCCACCCTCTTTTGATTTTACCTGGTCTTTTCCTTTTGGCTGTGATATCCTGGACTCTCTTGTTCGAGGACTAATGGACCTATGTTGTTGTTACCCCCATGTCTTGTATCTACTCTAGTTTCGTAGCTTTGTGTCAAACCGACTACCCTAATACTTCCACTTCGCACTGAAGGTCTTGAACAACAAGTTCGTGCTCCGAAAGGAGCTCACTCTGCATGGAAAGGCAACTTGTCTGGTCCGGTGTAAGCTACTTGTTGCAGCAAGTGGTCATAATATCAGAAAGCTGATACAATTCATGAATCTATGGATACAGCATGAAATGGTCTTCAAAAGTCCTATTTAACTTGATTTCAGTCCACAAGCCTCGTCATCACAACCCTAACATTGTTCAGAGGGGCTCGATATCGTGCTCTGGTCCAATAGCAACCACACGAGTGGGATTCACCTGTACAAGAAAGGCCCCCCGATTATCAGTAATGAGCATG
Organism: Agaricales sp. HM26-F1; assembly: GCA_002718315.1. Lineage (NCBI taxonomy): Eukaryota > Fungi > Basidiomycota > Agaricomycetes > Agaricales > Agaricales sp. HM26-F1. The sequence goes on along the minus strand of NIBX01000021.1, from coordinate 1,358,338 downwards.
AAATAATCGACGAGTGAGGATGAAAAAACGTACGTTAGTCTGAGACCAGTAGTAGTGCTCCTTGATATGGTCGAATTTGGTGTTATCCTTGAACGCGTCGACCTTCCAGTAGAGCTGTTTCATGAACCTGATAAGAGTAAAGGCGGTTGAGCATTCATGTTCACAAATTTTCGCCTGCATTTAGGTAGTAAGGAGGAGAGGTGCCGTGGGCTTACTTGTTAAGGGCTGGGTAGCCATAACGGATGGTTCGGAGGTTGCACTTGAAGTGGCCGACGTAGACGGGGTCGAAACGAATCTAAAGGAAATTTATTGAAGATCGATTTCCAAGCCTGAAGGAAGAGGGGAAGATCTTACCAAAGTGACCCAGAGCCGGATGTCCGCCTCGGTAAGTTTATCTCCGACGAGGTAGTCCTTACCGGTCAGGCGTTGCTCTACCTTGTCCAGGCAGTTGAAGACGTCCCTCACAGCGACGTCGTAGGCTTTTTGAGATTGCGCGAACCCTGCACGGTACACTCCATCTGTGTGGACCGATCAAATCAGATGAAACCGCAATGAGAAATTTTGTATGTGTATGTGTATGGATGAGGAGGAGAGAACGCACTGTTAAGGTTGGGGTAGATGAAGTCGTTGAGCTCGTCGATCTCTTTGCGCAAGTTCTCAGGGTAGAGGTCGATGGCGGCTTTATCCTCGGGCAGGAGGTGGTTGAACGCAGAGTTGAACATGCGCAGGATCTCAGAAGACTCGTTGCTCACGATCGTGTGCGTCTTTTTGTCCCATAGTACAGGGACTGTGAATCTACAAACAGAGATGAGATTCAGAAGAAATGACTTAGACTCAAAGTCGAAAGACAGGCTTGATAAAAGTCGGTACGAACCTTCCCTGGAAATCAGGGTTCGCTTTGAAGTACAGATCCCGGACGTGTTCTGAGCCGTACAAAGGGTCTTCTTGAGCACCTGGGAAGGAGTCTGATTTCGCGAAAGGCCAGCCGCAGGAACCCATGTGAGGAGAAACGACGGTGATGTCGATAAAGTCTTGCAAGCCCTTGAGCTGGCGAGCAATCAAGGTCCTCGTCGCCCAAGCTAGAGATCGCAATCCAAAATTAATTCACGCGTCATACACTTCGTCGTCATATTAGTATCGACTTACGGCACGCGTACGCAACGTAGAGGTGATAGCGCCCTGGATGGATAAGATCATATGAGCACGGTCACCCAGACCAAGCCATAGAAATAAGGCGCACCTTTCTCTGGTTCGAACTTTCCGCCTTTCTCGATGAAGTTACGGAAGGTAGCAGGTTTGCGATTGAAAGAACCGTCTTGTTCGACTTTCATCTTGCCGATGTCTGAGAATTGGGATGTATCTTTTGTCTGGGCCATGGTACTAGTTGAGAGAAAAGCTCTGGCGAGGCTATTTGATGAAAGTCGTAGGTCGGTAGCGGTGCTCAGTAGTCGAGAGAACGAATGAGCTGAAGTCTGAGGGCCAGTACGTCCAGTCTTTATACCGAGAGGCCGTGTGAACGAAGTACCTGGTTTTGGACTGAGATAGTAAGGCTACTTTCGGGGGATTTATAAGACAATCCAATCAGATGACAGATCTCGCCAGTCGACCATAAACTTGCGCACCTGGGATGAATAATGGTACCGTACACGACCATAACGAGGTCGAATAGCTCTAGTCAGCGTACGACACGATGTGCTTGAGTAACTGTACATTGCAGACAAAGAGTCCTGGAATTGGGTGATTATTTGGTGGTATGTTGTGTGCTAGAAAGCTCTGTTGATGAGAGGACCAAGAGCAGGCACAACGAGCACTCACGCGCTAATCTATACTGAATAGTCGAGTGCACAGTGTCAGTAGTGAATGGTAGTTGTTGAGGATAAGATGATAGTGCAGCATTTGAGAGAGACTAACGACTAGAAGGACCAGAGCCATGGAGTAACCGGCCCGCCAACTGACCCAAGGGCGTTTCTCCAGCTCTCTCCCATCGCCCATCATCATGGCAGAACTCGTAACAAGCAGATTACACATATCTGGTCTAGGCGGCCCCTCTTGCACTCTGACTGCCTCAGATATATCTCGTAGATTCTCTGCCTTTGGGACCGTACAATCCATCGAAGGATTCGACAAACAAGACGCTCTAGGACGTCCCAAAGGATTCGGATACTTGACTTTTCATGGCAAAAAATCTGACCTGGCTCGGTGCTTGACCTCTCTCAGCGGGTCTACCTGGAAGGGTGCTAAACTCAGGATAGGAGAGGCTAAACCTGATTTCAGAGAACGGTGAGCTTCGTTTCTGTCGTATCGTATCCTGAATCTTTTCTCGTCGGGTTAGGCTCAAAGTACCCCCTTAGGATAGCTAAGGAGAACGAGCTGCAGCGACAATCCACAGGCGAACCTCCACGAAAACGAGCGCGGAAATACGTGGGCGTAGAATCTACATCTATGGAACCTATCCAGATATCCGACCTCACAGCTCCAACCGCCTCTCAAACGCATCCGCATTGGAAAACCACACCCATGGGACGTGTGGTCCGCGTTATGAAGATGAGACCTGGCAAACCACTCCCGCCTACGCTTGCTGAGGAACAGGCTATGAAACCTGGGTCAGAGAACAAGGATCGAAGACGGCGGAAGAAGAAGGGTGTTGATAACAGGGCACGGAGACGCAAGATCGATCCTACCCTTTGGGGTAGTTCCTTGCTGAGAGGCGTTTTCTTGGAGAATGTCGTTGTGTCTGATGCACCCGAGATGGCGGCTCTGCCTGCGGATGAGGAAGGGAGCGAGGAAGAAGAAGGCTCTGAATCTGAAGAGTCTGATGAAGAGGGCGACGAAAACGACGAAGCCATCGTTGTGGGTCAGGACCTGTCTGAGCAACCTCCAGCAGTTGCTACTCCCACAAAATCACAGGCCCCACCTCCACAAAAAATCAAACAGGTCGACAGCAATCCCTCACCTCCCCTCTCTACCGATCCCACAGGCAACGACTCTCTCCAGCAGGAGACGGATACGTCACTGGCTCTGCTTCGATCCATGTTTGACGGGAGCAACGACTGGGATGGGCAAGAGAGCATCGATTCCGATATCGATATGGACACTACCTCTCGTCGTATCCCCATTGGCACCGTCGACACGGACGGCCCTATCGAGGAGGTACCCCTCGCGGCCGATGAATCCTCTGAATCCGAATCCATCTCTTCCGACGAAGACGACGAGCCCACCCAGGATCAGGATCAGGATCATGATCCCAACCCGCATCCCAGCTCCAGCATCGACCCCGCACCAGCTTCAAAGACACTACCTACAAAAACAACAACAGAGAAAGAGAAGGAAACCAAAAGTCTGAAAGAACTCTTCGCGCCACACGAGGAAGAACCAGGGTTCTCGCTCCTCGGTCATCTGGATATCGACCTCGAGCTGGACGAAGATGTACCAGATTTCAGTGCCCCCGTTCAACGAATGGATGTCGAAAGAGCTGAGGAAGAACAGACGGCTATACAGCCTATCATCGCGCCCATACAAACCCACCCATCCCTACCCACATTCGACCCCTCCTTCCCCCTCTTCTTCCCCCGCGAGTCCACACTCGAGCTCCTATGCTCCGACGACCCCCAATCCGCGCTAGGTACCCAGGCAAGATCGAACCAGAAGGGTAGCACCAAAGACTCGTTTGCTGTGCTGATAGATCAGGGTCTTGATTGGCGGAGTGTTGGGTTTTATAGGAATGAGACGGATGAGCAGATTAGGAAGAGGTGGGAGGATACTAAGGTTGAGCTCACGAGGGATTGGAAGAAGAGAGCGAGGGAGGCTGGGAAGTTTAGTAAGAGGAGAGGCAAGCCTAGGGATTGAGATTTGGATGTATCCCCTCGTAAAGAGCTGTGAATGTATCTCCCCTGTCCATACTTAGTCTCCTCAGCAAACAGTAGATTATGTCGACAAAACTTCTCAAAAATCTGCTCCGCACCTCACCTCACCTGTTAGTAGATCACGTTACCGCGTTGCCTCTTGTCCTCGAATCGAATCCCCTTGTGACTGTCTGACCTCCACCATCTACTTGTAACTCGGTTGTTTCTGACCTTACACAACATCGAAGTCAGGGTTATTACACATACACAGGTACATTGAGAGATGAATAGCATACAACAGGACTTCTTAATCTGAACTAAAGGCACCAGGATCTGCGCCTCTTTTGATCTCACCATGTCTCAATCCCCATCTCAGCCAGTCACAGCTCTCAGTCGTCTCAATCCCGATATCCTTCTCTACATCATCGAACACCACTCTTTGGACTTCTACTCAAGCTCCGTATGTGGTGGAGAACAAAACTGGGGAATAAAGCCTCCTTGGACTTACACTCATGTCTGCCAAGAATGGAGGTACCTCCTGCTGTCGTCCTCGCGGTTATGGACAAGCATCCGGTTCACAGGGGGGCTCACCTCGTCGTGGAAGAACCTGATGATTCTGGAGAGGTGTACGTGCCAGGTGGAACGTTCGAAGACGATGCCTTTGGATATTGAGCTTTGGCTTGATGCCTCCGATGACCCGTTCTTCGAGCTGTTAATGCCGCGTTCAGACAGATGGAGGACCGCGAAACTACATTTCAACTCGCAGGTCATCCGCGCTATGTCCTCTGTACCGCGTCTCAAGTTCTCGCAGCTCCGTTCGCTCGCGCTGTCTGTCGATAACCCGGCCGATAAACACTGGGCGAACGTATTGCAACCCCCAGGAGATGCGCTGAGGGACATTTTTGCTCAGGCTCCACAGCTGGAGGTCCTGAAACTGGAAGATCTTGATCCGTATGGCTATTACTATCAGTACCTCCGCTTCCCATGGTCGCAGCTCAAGACTATCTGGCTCCCTAAACTCTCCAGCAAACAACTGCATTCCATCCGCACGAAAATCAACCATGTAGAAGACTTGACAGTCGGTCTCGGTCTTTTCGACGAGGAAGCCATGGCCAACTGGGGACCGCCTGTTCCACTCTCTCGACTACACTCACTAGAAGTCACTTGGGACTACAAATTACAGGCACTCCTAGGCAGCGTTCACCTCCGCTGCTGTTCGGCTCTCAAACGCCTGTCGTTCCTCTGTGGTCCCCGACCCGAGGATATCCCACTCCTAGCAGGTGTCCTCCAAAGCGCATCGTTCACCCTGACGACACTATGTCTCGGTGGGCCTAAAGCTCCCAGCTGCTTCTGGGATGGTATCAAAAACGGTCCAGCCGCCTACAGAGATCTTTTCAAATCGCTACCGCAGCTGAAGAGGCTGGAGATTGCGTTCATCCGGATGTGGCAGCAGCCCCCCTGTGATATTCTCCTGAAAATGTTGACTATCACCTCTGGGCAGAGCTCTAACGAAGCAGCAGGGAATATGTGTCCTCGTCTAGAGCATCTCATGCTCGACGGCGCGGTGATCGAGGATATAGACTGTTTCCTTACGATGTTTGCCTCGCGACGACCGGATCCTGCTACAAATCCTGCTGGAGGCCCCCCCTTGAATCAATCCGGCACCAGAACGTACCTTACCTCGCTCTGGTTGGTGATGAACGTCGAAGAAGGGGTATCAGGAACATGGTTCACCCATTCAGATATCAAAAGACTGCTCGAACTCAAAAAAGGGATGGCTAAGAAGGATTTCCACTTCGAGCAGGTGGATCCAGACGAGGAGCGCTACGAGAGGGCAGCAGCAGCAGCAGAGGAGGAGTATGATTATGAGGGTGGGTACGGTGCGTATAATGAGATGAGCTTCGTCACGATGTTAGACGATGGGGTGGATTGTGCTTTGGGTCATGATTTGCCAGACTACGACTACGACTACGGTCATGATTTGGCGGATGATGTGGATTAGGATATCGATGAGGATGGGTATCGCTTCCTTTCTGGATTTTTTTCATCAATGGATTAGCTTCTGACACATGCGATGTGCCTCGCTGCTCCCTAATGTACCGTATGAATTAGGACTATCCGATGACGCGAGATATGTATACTTTGGCACTGCAGAGACGCTGGACTCTGGAGTGCTACAACGAAACGTGACCGCGCACCCTTGTTCTGATGTACCAACCAGAGGACTCGGTAGATCTATCCTTTCCAGGCTCTTCTCAGTCCCACATACTATCTGAGGCACTTCCTTCATCCTCATCCTCTAAGGATAATTTAAACAACGACGCGGATGACTTGTCGATTTCTGAGCTATCTCTCTTGACACCGAGACAGCCCCCGCCTCATGCGAAGTTCAGCTTGCTAGCTGGTAGATCGCGGCGGCTTCAAGAGACTGTTGCACCTGATCAAGCCAATGCTGAATCTGGCGGGCTCCCTGGGAACAACGATAGAGCGGTCAATGATAATGATCCAGTGGATGAACAAGACGAGAACCAGGAGTATGGTGAAGACGACCTCGACGAAGAGGATGGACCGCCGAGTCCGACACCAGAGGATCGACAGCTCGCGGCGAGAGAAGCAGCCAGGATCAGGGAAGAGAAGCTGGAGAGTGATAAGTTCATGCTTCAGAAACTGAACGCGTCTTTCGCGTCGTGGCGTGAAGCATTGGATGAGTCTGGTTCAGTTAATCAGGTATGAACTCTCTCCTATAGTATAGTTCAACCGATTGAACGGGACCTCGATCTTATGTAGAGGTTGGAGGAGCGTCTTGTTCAGACGGATAGACTGCTGAACAAGTATATATCTATTCTATCTAAACAAGAAGCGGTTGCCCAATTACTGTTTGACGAGGAATGGCAAGGAGCTTCTGCAGTAGGCCTCATTATTTTCATTTGTTGCTCTTTTCTATCTACTCAGCTTTCACTCAGGACTTAGAAGAGAAGGACCGACGAGACAAAGAAGAAAAAGAACGCCTTAGAAAGGAGAAAGAAGAAAAGGCTTTGGCTGCTCAACGTGAGCGAGAGGCCAAGGAAAAGGCCGAGCGTCAAAGACTGGAACAAGAAGAACGCGAGAAGATGGAGAGAGCCAGGAAGGATAGAGGTCGAGGAACCGTACGAGGCGTCCGGGGGACCAGAGCATCGATGCGTGGGCTTCGTGGGGTCGCTTCGTCGAGTCGAGGTGCCTCATCAGGTCGGTACATAGTTCTCATTTAGATCGATTGCTTGCTAATACTCTGATCCCTCCCAGCTTCTTCTTCCAGTAGTCGCCTTCCTTCAGCTTCTGGCACCAGTCGACCATCTTCAGCGATCAGAGGAAAGTTTGGAGCATAACTTCAACACTGGATTTTATCGTTGATCGCACATACCCCACACGACCACTGAGTCCCACTTTGTGTCTTTCTAGCCAATTCTGCGGGGCACGTATACCAAAGCCGTTGGCCCAGATCAAGCTCCCCCTTGGGCAAAACATCTGCTTATTGCGGAAACATAGCCATGAGGCTGCTTCCAGCTCGCCATCCAGCTCTAGATGGTGGTCTACCTACCGACAGTATTGTTTCATCGATGTTGCTTCCCACCATCGGCGGAGTTACTCACCGGTCTCCCAGCAAAGCATGTCGCAGGAGCTGACTCCAAGTGTCAATGACCATGATGCAGAACTAGAGGAGCAGATAGTTTCGGGCCAGCTTGGATAGCTAACTACGCAATGGATATAGGCATATGGCATATGTACAAGACGCACAGAGCTAGACAATGAATTTGCGACTTGACTTTGAAAATCCTCACTTGTCTGTTAGTTTCTACTGATATCTTTCCCTGAACGGGGTTATCTGAGAGGGACGACTGGCTGTCTTCGGTTCATTCATTGAAGAATTTCTTCAATTCTCGGTTGATGAAGTTAGTATCTTCCGGATTCGACCCTCCACCTCCTACAAGAACGGTTGAGAAAAGATGCTGTTTGACATCCAGCGAGTGGAGGAGGCTAGCTCATCCCCTTGAAGGACTTACCCATATGGCCCCATACAGTATCAATCACAACCATCCTCGCGGTATTTCCCATAGCACGAACCTCATCTTCGTTATCCTCAGGCTGAGTTACAAGGACGTCAGTCACTCATAGCCCTATGCAACAAAACAAAGAAACCGCCAACCGGGAAATATAGATCCGTCTTGGAGGGCATGATAAGTCCCTTCGCTTTGATAGCAGAGAGACAGTTGCCCAGGTTTCCATTATCTCTGATTTGAGATACGTCGCCGTTTTGCCAGGTATGGAGGAGCGTGAGCATATCGTTCGCGTCCCATGATGTCAAGAAACCCAGCTCCCAGCGCTCTTTGAGGAAAGCCTGAAGGTCTGGGTACCTGTAGTAGGTCGATAAAACAAACAAATCATCAGATGTAAATAACGGTGCATGTGCTACCACGGGCGTATAGAATCCCTCGGCGAAGTAAGAGGGTTGATAGAAAGAGAGTTATGCTCACAATCCGTCGTGGAGATATTGATTGTTTCGATACCACTGTACATTGTACAAGTGGTCAGTTCAGCAGCGAGTTCGAGGAGTTATGACAAGAGTGGAGACTCGATGGTCTATTGGCTTCAGTTTCAGTGATTCAGACTCACGGTTTGTCCATAGGCCCATGCGCTGTAGACACGTCCGAAAGCTCGAACTCCATGCTGCGGTGTATCCTTGTAGTGACCGTTGTCGAAATCTTTAGATGCAACAAGTGCCGCCTTCGGTCCTTCAAGGAAGCTATGCAAAGCCGGAATCAGTAGTTGTCAGCCTCCGGAGATGAGAAGGACATGTATGGCTAAATGAGATAACTCATCTAGGCGGATGTGGGGAGAAGCGTCACGACCCGCTGGTTGTCGCACCGTCGTGACGGGTGTACGAGTACGTGAAGCGGAAGGGGCGGAAGGCGGCTTACCATCGATTGTGCGGACTGGTGCGAGCGGATCCACAGATACAGACGTATCTAGGAAACGATGAGAATACTCGAAGAAAGTACACAAACCAACGGATGGAGAGGCAAAATCCCGAGGTTGAAACGTTTCATGATACCCACCTCTCGACAATATCGGGGTAGAGGACAGCCCAGTGGTATGCCTAAGAGGTACATTTCCGGCGGGGTGAACCAATGAGTGATCAGTGATCCCGAGGACGTTGCTAGATGCAACCAAGTAACAATAATTCCGACCTGTTGGCCGCCCATCGAGAAGCCGACCACAGCAAAGATTCTGCTTATAGCAAACTGTTTGACCAGAACCGCATGTTGGGCGCGGCTGTAACGGAGAAAAGTGTTGTTCAGGTCAAACAAAATGTCACTTTCCAGGAGTGAGTGTTTGGCGATTTGAAAGCGCGTACATGTTATCTTCGTACGAGACAGCTGGAAAGTAAGGCCCGTTGTAAGGGGGTGCCTGTCATGTAGATCCCATACAATCAGTACGGTGCCAATGCCCTGACTCAGAAAGTCGCACTGTATTGGATGGAGATGATGACTACTCGGGAGACAGTATGTGAGCGGCGGATCGAATGATGGGGTAAAGAGAAGGAATATTACCTCTCCGTTTGAGAAGAGGGCGAAAGTCACAATAAAGTATCGGGTGGGATCAAGTGCCTGTTCGGCATTCGCAAAGCAAGGCAAGAGCGACAGCGGAGGGCAACAGATCAATCATAGCGGAACACAGCACAACGAGGGGAGAAGCACACCTTATCTTCGCCTATCAGATAGGATTGACCTGAAGAGAGGGCGTGTTATTATACATGGATGAGAGCGTTGCTCTTACCCAGAAGGGCTTTACTCGAGAGTTTGCCACCATAGCAAGTCGGAAATACGATGCAAGGATTCTTAGGATCGCCATACGTCTCGTAGGCGGTTATTGCATCAGGGAGAACTCCCCCTTGAACGCGAAATCGACCGTGGTGAAACAAGTGAACCATTATGGAGCGAAGGAAGAAGGGTCGGCGATCCTGCGCTTTGCCGTCGAGACGTCTGCAGGAGGGGCTGTGAGAAACAACCAAGTAACCTCGGACTGGTGTGAACTATTTGCCGCAACGGGTCCTGAGGATTTCTCATCCACTAGCTCAATAGCAGAGCAAGCAGAACAATCCGTGCGACTGCCGTACCTGGCTGACTGGGAGATATCTTTCTCATGTTAGAAATCAGTTTGACAGCCTTGACATACAGGCCCTATTGTCACTGGCAGTCAACAGATTTCGCGCGAACGATCCGATGCAAGGCGCCCCGAGGATATCAAGAGTCAAGATCTAACGAGCCGAACTCGATGAGCCATGGAAGTAGTCGACAAGAGACCAGATGCTGGGCAGATTTCCGCGCTCGCAGGGGTGTCAAGGAACAAAACGAAGCATTGGGGACGGAATTGAATTCATTCAGAGAACTCAAACAGTACAACACCGCCAAAGGAGGTTGTTGATGGAAGATACGTTGCATGACACGTGAGGAGATAGGTCGTGGGAATTGCTTGGTAATCTCTATATACATCTAGCAGAATAAGGTTTGGCCCCTGCCCGCTTCCCAAGTAATCCCCTCCTTCCCGCAAGGTCACTCCTCATCCTCAAGACATGGGCTGTACGTCGTCCACCCCACTCTCAACGCACCTTTGCTCATCGTCTCTTCTTAGCCAACAAACCTCGTGGTCTCCAAGCCGCTCGCAAGCTCCGCAACGACCGTCGTGAGAACCGCTGGGTACGTTTTGCAGCTTATGGTTTATCATCTAGCCATGATCTGACCTGGTTATCACTTTCTTTTCTCTTCATCAGGCGGACAAAGCCTACAAAAAGCGTGCTCTTGGAAACGTCTACAAGACCTCGCCGACTGGAGGTTCCTCCCACGCTAAGGGAATCGTTCTCGAGAAAGTTGGTGTCGAGGCAAAACAACCCAACTCTGCCATCCGAAAGTGTGTCCGTGTCCAGCTGATCAAGAACGGCAAGAAGGTCACTGCTTTCGTTCCCGTGAGTTGTCATATCCTTCGTGTCCTAGCGCTCGTGCTGACTAGACTGATCATAGAACGATGGTTGCTTAAACTTCGTCGATGAGAACGACGAAGTCCTCATCTCCGGTTTCGGTCGCCGCGGAAAGGCCAAAGGTGATATTCCTGGTGTCCGTTTCAAGGTCGTCAAAGTATCCGGTGTTGGTCTGCTGGCTCTCTGGAAGGAGAAGAAGGTACGTTGCGGCTCTTCTTTCACCCCCGTCACACGAATACATCGGCTCATTCTTGCTCCCATTGCTTCACAGGAGAAGCCAAGATCATGAGCGATTGTACACCTACGGCCTCCTCTTTCCTACCTCCTTCTATCGATTATGCACATGCTTGTACCCACGCACAAAAGTCATTATGCTTAGCCAACTCGAGATTATTCTATGAGCGCTTGGTTCCGCCGCGCTGATCCAGTTCATGCGACCCCCCGTACCTCGACAGTTTATAGATGATCCATTTCCTGTCGCGGGGATTTGACACCAATGTATTTGTGCTCAGCCTGACCGTACTTAGTGGGTACAGCTTTCAGGGCCTCAGCAGCTGATCTTCTCGCAAAAACGGCTCTCAGAAAAGACATCGTGATCCCAACATGTTTTCTCATTGATATCTTCACGAAATGAATGCCCCGCAATCTTTTGTCGACTATCGGTTCCTGCGGTCCTGTTACCGTTGTATACACCGACGGAAGTGTCTCCATCTATCATGTACATGAAAAAATGAGAGCTGATCTTCGTTGACATCGAAGTAACTCGTTTGACGAAATGAATGCCTTGTACCTGGTCTACAGGTCAACCTTGTGCAGCTCCTGCAGGTCAACGAGCAAGTCCCGTGTGTTTTCGTGGTGAGTGGCACTGAGAGATGAACCCCTTGGTGGATTTTTTGACCACATCGGATGACCATATGGTGATCATCTAGGCCGCCCAGCTGCTTTAAGGAAGCTGCCGTCGTAATGTCGAAGCAGTATATATATACAGGCCTAGGTAGCCCGCCAAAGCAAAACACAAGCTGCGATGCGCTGTAGAATGCCTCTGAATCTACAATATGGGGCTCGTGCTGAGAAGAGATGGGTAATTATTGGGTAATCATGATGCTCTCCCAACAGCTATGAGACAGATTACCAAGGGAAGAAAGTATGAAGTCCAGATCTGGGTGAAAAACATGAAAGAGAGAGCAAACATGACGATACTCTGAGTTTGACTATAGGCTGGACATAAGAAAATTATAATGCAGTAGGGTAATGCAAATGCAAACGATTCTAAAATAGAGGCATGGATAACAAGTGAGATAGCATGAGGGCATCGAAGAAGAGACAGATAGTGACGATAGTAGAAATGAGGAGTCTGGGTGTCCGGCAGTGTTCTAAGAGCTTGAGCCGTCTTAGGAGTTCACAAGCTAGCTCTTGATGGATCTGGTGATTAAAATTGGGATAGAGGTTGGTGAGAGAGGGAGCTTTGATGAGTCTCTTGATATACTCGTCGTGCATCGTCTAACTTGAGCCGCTTGGTAGGCCTCGGAGCGTCAGTAGGATCGTCATCGTCTTTAGACAACTCGTAAGGAAGCCAGTCATTGTCGACCAGAGCAGAGCAGCTCTGTTGGTGACGAACTCCAAGAACACCTCCCCCAGTAGTCTGCTTATCTACGTTGCGTTCGAGCTCGCCCACCATAATTTTCTTCGTCCAGTGATCGTAAGAGTCCTCTGTCAGACGGTTATCGTGAAGCTTTATGCCCATGTTCCATTGGCCTTGTGGCCTGTCCTGCGCTGGGTGCAGGGCGGTGTGGAGAGTTCCCAAAAACCAACCATGCTCGGTCATGTTGCAATCAGCAACGAAGCATTTCCAACGATCTAGCTGCAGTCTTGCCGCCGCGAATTCTCGAGTGACCATGGCTTCCTCAAGTTCGGAGTCGTCTATGTTGTTTATGTTGCGCCCGGAGCCCAAGAGTCGAGCAAGGTTGGCCATCGTCTTCTGTCGACTGCTAAGCTCGATGAGAGCAGGAATGACCCGGCGTATCCAGGCGGTGATAGGAGGTTGGTGCGTCCACTGGAGGGGTCCGCTGGGAAGATAGCCTTCATCAGCGACAAAGGTGGTGCGGTGGTAACCTCCGGTGACTCGATTAGTTTCTGGGTCTACATCCCAATCCTTGACAAAACATTTCGTGATGAACATGTCCAAGCTGTTATCGTTGAGGTTCGTCTTGAGGAACCGGGCACAGATGTAAAGAAGGACCCAGAAAAAAGACTCCAAGTCGTCCGTAACATCCTGGGTGTTGTGCTTGTGGCCCTTGATGAGCCTTCTCGACATGAAAGCGTAAGTGCCCTATGATACAACGAGTTTAGTATCTATACAATTAGCTGATGTTGGTGCAAGACTCACTGTTCGCTCTCTCTGACTGGTGCCTATGTCCTCCACCTGGCGCGCATATTCCCAATCAATAAGCAAGCCGCCCCATTGGACAACAGGCGCTTGCTGAGAGGTGGACTGAGGTTTGCGATAGAGTAGGATGTTCCCTTCGCTAACATCACGGTGCAGCCAACCATGTGTGTATGCTTGCTCATGAGCTGTCAAATGCAATGAATTGTTGCAGTTCAAGTTTAGAGTACGAGAAATCCCTACCTTGCACAGCGTCATAAACGGCGGTGAAAATATCTTGAGGTTTCCTGAATTTCCGAAGGGGAATCCCAATCTCCAGTTGCACGAAGCGTTGGTGTACCCTAGGCTCTACTTTGAAAGGACCACCCCGAGCCCACTCAAGATTGGCGAAATTCTGTGTCTTCGTGCGTTGCACTTGACCGTCAATGGTGATTTCTCCTCCGGTAACGATTGTGGGAATGTGTGGAACATGTTTCATGTTGAGTTTCCGAATGGTCTCCCATTCCTTAGAAGCGTTCTCTGGCCGCCAGGAATCTTTGACGAGGACAATGGGATGAAGAGTAGACGTCGAAGGAGTACTCCTAACAGAGCTCGGGTGGTCATTAATAATCGCCCCAGGGAAGGCGCGCGTACCATGACCTGGAAGGCTGATCAGTTGAGGAGGACTATAACGAGGATGGAATCGCTGACCGAAAATCCCCCCGGCCCCGGTGTATGCGTCTCTGCAGAGGACCTGCATTACCTTCTTCTGACCTTCGTTGTCTTCGTCAGGGACGTCGACAAGCAACCACCGCACGCCCCTCTTGTCGCCGTCAGTCTGCAAATCCTTGGAGCGAAGTGGACGGTCGAGATCGTCCGAGTCCCTGACCCAGTTCTCCACTCTCTCTCGGGCTTCATTATATCTTGCACCTGTTACTGCATCGGTAACGTCCTTAACACTGATGTCAAATCCTTTCTCCGCAGGAGTTGCTTTGGATAGGCGGTGAAGAAAGATGGATAAGTAATTCTGCTTGGTGATATCGGATTCTTCCGTGACGATGACACCGCAACGATCCCAGCGGAGTATACGAACCATCAAACCTCGCAGATAGACAGTAAACAAGTGCAGTCGATGAGAAAAAGCGAAGCAGTAATGAGCATATTTGCCTATTTGCCCTAAACAAGCGCGCGCAACCAGTGTGTCCTTTAGGAAGGGATTATCCTCACCACAGTCATCGATGCCGAAGTCGTACTGTCCTTCAGATGGTTTGAGTTCAAATAAAGAATCGAGGGTGCGATAGCATAAGCCGGATTGTAAGCTAGAGCCAATAGCTGCATCGGCACGATCGCGCAGTCCGTAGATGCACTGCGCCGGCAGTACATCCATAGTGTTGGTCATTCTGGCTACTTCGGACTTGCCGTATTGCTTGATCTGAAGAGAGAATGATTAGATTTAGATCAGTTATTAGCTGTACATGCTACTGACCATAAGGTCCAACCTCTCCTTATCTGACGCATTCTTATCCAAACCCTTGAAGTAGTTCCCTTCCTTGAACCGCAGAGACTTCTTTTGAGGAAGAAATCTATCGAGGAACTCCTGGGGGGGCATTGGACCGATAACCTTTCCGCTTTGCTCGAGTTCCAGGCCGTGGTCTTCGTTGATTTTCTTGGCCATGTCCCTCCTCTGCTTAGGGTGTTTAATTCCAGTGTCGTTCAAGACGCTGGAAGACTTCACAGGTGTCGTCTTAGGGAGGACTACAGATTTTCGAGGAGTAGAGGGAGGATTCTCTAAGGGCGTATTCACTGTAACATGATGATAGCAAGGGGAAGAGAGGATAACTCACAGGGATGCAGCTTGTCTCACAGTTACTGTATATATATGTAAGTAGATGAACCAGCTGTGACAAGGAAATCGTGTGGGGGCACGGTCACATGGTCGAGTCTTCGCCTAACAATCAATCAATTCCCATTTATGTAAAATTTAGCGCAGTAGACTGAGTTACAATGTGATCCTACTTCCAGCCTGCGATTTTCAGGCTGACCCCGCAGGCTTTCATGCCTTCAGATATCATAAGCAAAACCCAGAATTTGCAATTATGGGGAGAGCCAGCGGAGGATCAGAGTGCGCACATGAATTACGATCATCATTACATTGAACCGAACTGAGATTATGGTGCGTTCCGGGTAGTTAGAGTAGTCTTACTAGAGAGAAAGCTTTTTCGAGGCACAGCGACTGTCCAAACGAAAGAAGAGCGCGACAAGAAAGAAAATTACGGTACGGCGATCCCCATCCCCTGTAGATACCGCTTCAGGTCAGCGATCAGCTGCAGTTGCTCGTCTATCGTGAGTCCGCTGACGACGGTGTGCAAGACAGATCCAACAGTAACGTGAGCATCACGGATGAAGCTAGTATAGTAAACATAGGTGAAAACGCCCATCAAGAATCTAGAAGAGGGAGTAGATGAGTTTCGAAGACCTGGCATGAAGAAAGAGTGGATACGAACTGGCAGTCCATCCGATCGGTCATGCCACCATGCCCTGGGATACTGTCGCCGAAATCCTTGATATTGAACGCGCGCTTGAAACCAGAGGCAAAGAATCCACCGAAAGGAGCAACCAAAGCCGCGAAGATAGACATTACGAAGAGATGTAGGTGGTATGTTGCATAGGGAAGGGTCGTTATTGAGCGACCAAACTGTCAAATAGAACAGATGAATACAACGATCTTTGGGTTTGGGCTGAGAAACACGCTTACCAGCTGAGATAAAAACACAGCAGCGGGCTTCCAGAGCTCAAACTCCTGCCACACAAATACGGAGTTTGGCGTGCAGGTAACAGAAGTCCATGCGCTAACACCAAGGTCTCTGACTGGGCAAATCATGTAGTCGAACTGCATGAAATACGTTCCCCAGAAGATACCGAAGACGATCGTGCTCCAGAAAGCACCGACGAAACCTTCCACAGTCTTCTTAGGAGACAGTGCGATGAGAGGAGTACGCCCAATCGTGATGCCCCAGATGTATGCAAAGACGTCGTTACAGATGACGAGAGAAGCTGGAACCCAAAACCAGATAAGGCCTTCCAGGATATTGTTGACGATAAAATGACTAATGATGGGAACGTCAACGATTTGATGTTGAGGGTTGGAAGGGTGGGGCGAGCTATACTGACCTTGAGACGACGATGAGAAGCAAGCTCATGTGTACCCAACAGAACATCCCGAACTGCTGCTTGAGGTAACCTTTCTTCAGCGACATGACAAAGCCGACAAAGCCGATCGTGTACAGAGTAAAGCTGATGATACGATGGTGGGTGGCAAAAAGCGTGAGCTGGGCATCCACGAAAACGACGTGCTGCGCTAGGAATCAGCCGGTGCTATGGAGAGTATACGGAGATCGTACTTGCCTTGAAATAGTACACGATGCTTTCCCCGTAGAGGAAGTAATTGGTGACAGCGAAGAAGTACCAGTTCAAGGTTTTGCTCCAAGGGTCTTTCTCGTCCATGTCTTCCGCGTCGTCCGACTCTGGAGTCGACGACTTGAGTGAAAACAGTGCAGTGACTTCCCGGTAGACGATAGTTTGACAGAGCATCACCAACAAGATCATATAAGCGTGCCCAAGAAGCAACAATGCTGATAGAAAAGATTTAGTCAGTGATACGCCACAACACGAACGCGAAGAAGAAATATTCACTGAGAAACCCAGAAATCATGATGAGCGTCCATAACGTCCGTTCAAACACATTTCTCTTTTTCTTCTGTTTCTCTGCGTCTTGAGGTGTTGGAGCAGGAGGGTTCTGCGTAACCACAAGTATATCAGGTAGAACTGTCGTATCCTTCCGTGGCACTGAAGGTGCTGCTTGCGTCTTCTGAGGTACTGGCACTGGTGCAGAGGGAGTTTGGGGCTGTGGAGGCTCCGCAGAAACAGAGGGCTCAAGAGCAATGTCAGCAGCTCGCACATGTTGGATAGCATCAGGTTGAGTAGCGGCATTGCCATTAGGTTGGGCAGGAATGACGCTTGGCGGGATCGATGCCTCCTTTAGTGCAACACTAGTAGGAATCGGAACCGACTGCGCTTCCTTTGGCTTCGATGTTGTAGAAGGTGGCGGTTGACTTGGCTGAACAGCAGTGCGTAGTAGGGCTGAACTGTCCTCCAGTGAGCTAGTCAATACCCTAGGAGAATCCGACGGCGTGCCAGTGCTAGTCGGGCTATCCGAGTTCAATTGGCGCTGAGCTTTCAATAGTGCTTTCTGCTGCTGCTTCCTCTCGGTTCGCGCCAGCTTCGCGGCCTTCTTCAAAGCAGATTTGGATGGCTTGGCCGGTACACTGTTGAAGGTGATGAGACCATCGTTGCATTGGACCGCGTTTTGTGAGCGAGAATACACGACACGTACTCTAGCTGCGAAGTGGGTTCTAGCAACTCTTCCTCCGATTCGGTGTCCTCGCCGGATTCGATGGCTAGGGACTCAAAGGCAGATTTAGACGCGAAGGAGGAACGTGCTGTGGCCATGACGGTGCGACCTGAGTGAGTAGAAGAGGTGGATGGTGGTGAGAGCCCAGTGCCTCGAATTTTGAAGTTTGAAGTCAAGACGTCACACCACTGCTGACCTTGGCAAGTCTGTGCTGGCGCGTGATCATATTCCCATCTGGTGCCTTCATTCAAGCTCATTGAAGACTCCAGTACTCCAGCCTCAGTGAAGCGATGAAAACAAATAACAAGATACATAGCAAAACATTTAGAGAGAAGCGAGCCTTTATAGGACTGATACAGTTTGAATAGAAAAGAATAATAACTATGCGGAATAACGAATTAAGTGTGTATGGATTTGCTGCAATGAAAGTCCCGAAAGTTTGATGAAGTTGTTGATTGTACTGCAGGAAAGAGTAACAGAACGTAGGCCCACATCTACCGCGTCTAGAATTGCCAGTCGTCGTCCGCCGCCATCGCCCAGGGAACTACGAGAAAAGAGTCGCGATGAGTGACGACCAAGGTAAAACGGAGAGGTTGAGGCACATACACTTGTTGATGAGTGACTTGTTGAACATCTTTTCAACAGGGACATCGTTCTTCTTGCACCAGGAAACAGTAATCCTCGAAGGAAAGGTCAGTCAGTAATAACGACCCGAAGTGGAAGGGGAACATACCTAGGGTCTAAGTAGTTTATCTTACTCGTACCCAGAGCAACCTGCTTGCCCTCGTCACGATCAACCATCTGCAGCTTTGCAGTCTTGATCCTCTCGTCAATCTTTGAGATCGCCTCCTCAAGTTTGTCTACTGGCTTGTCGCGCTTCAGCTGAGCCTGGCCAGTGCCTCGCTCTGCAGCCAGCCTCTTGAACTCCGCTTTGATATCCGCGATTCTGTCTTTGAGCACAGAGTCTTCCTGAGCCTCCTTGCCTTCCTCGATGAGTTTCTCATTCTCTTTCGTGAACTTCTTTTCAGCTTTCTCGATCTGCAATGTCTGCTGAGATTCTTCCCAAGAAACGACGAAGTCATCGTCGATGTCTGACTCCATATCCGCGTATTTCTTGTTCTTCTTGAACTTCGAATCTGCAGCAAATAGGGCATGACGAAGCTTCATCCGATCATACTTCATACCACGGATCTATTCAAATGTAAAGGTGAGAACCAATGAGGTTTGGGCCGAAGTACAAACCCTACCTTGTTCCTCATCTTCTCCATGGACTGGTCATGAGTCTTGGGGATCGAACGTTGATGGTTACAGAGAATGGCGACGTCTCGATTGGCGGCGTTGTATGCGTTCAGCTTCTCTTGAAGTGTCTTGCCATCCAGGTGTTGTTCGTCAAGTAGTCGCTGGAACGTGAAGGATGCGTTGTAGGTACGGAAAACCTTGGCGGTCAAGCCTGGCATGTAGTTGTTCAAATGTTTGTTCAAGCCAGCGGTCTACCATGATTTACTGGTCAGCACATTTGAAGCACGATGTAGATGTATATTTCGCTTTACCGTGACACGGTCGAAGAGGGTGTCATCATCGTCCTTCCCCTTCTTGAAGATGACGATGTTCTTGAAGATCTGTGGCTCGACCTCGACACGGTTGTAGTATCGAATGGAATCTTTACCCAGGAAGTCGAATATAAGGAAGTTGGGATGCTCGAGAGTAACGTGTTCGCAACGTAACGAGCAACAGCCGACGGTGTCAGCCTCGTCCTCGCCCTTTTCGTTACCAGCTCGAAGGGCAAGCTTGTCGATGAAATACATGGCAGTGGCACGCATACGGTCGGCGGTCACCTTGTTCCTGAGGTCGGCACGGTAGTCTTTCCTTATTCTATCGACATGTTTCTGCAGAAAATGACCAATTAATCAGAGTCGGGAAGTCGAGGAAGGTATGGAAGATCTAAGGCGAATCACCTTGAGTTCTCTAGCCTTCTCAAACTTGCTCATATCACTCTGGCCCTTGAGAGAGCTACTAGCAGCCAAGAAGACGTATTTGTGGTTGCCGTTAATGTTCTCGATCCAAGTAGCGAGCCATGTTACAGTGTTGTCGTGAATGACGCTCTTCCAATTGCCAGGCATGTTCGGCTTTGGTGTCGGTGCGTCTTCTCCGATGTTGATCGTGATGTCCTCTGGGCGAACACGAAGCTAATGATGCCATGTTAAGTCCTTATGCGGATGTAAATTTGAACCGTCAGACCTTCAGCGAGCCCTTCTTCGGGTGTTCACCACGACCTTTGAAAAGACCGGGGGGTTCAACCCTGAAATTGCCCACTTTCTCCTTTCGGCCGTCAAGGAGACAGGTCGCGTAGGCGGCTTCCAGCTCATCTTTACTCTTCTTAGCCTCCTTCTTCTCTGCGGAGGTCATGGCTTTCTTCTTGGCCTTTTCGCTTTCAAAATACTCGTACATAGGACGGAAATCACAAGACGCGAACTTGGCGATTTTGACACCTCCAGCCTATGTTTTCGATGATAGTCAGGGCATAGAAAGCATTGAAGGCTCAATCAGCATACCGGCGGATGCTTCTTGAGAATTTGCTGCCAGTCGTTGAAGAAATTATTGATGAACACGTTGTCCTTCGCATGATCGGTCTCAAGAAGAGCAGCGTAGAAGCCAGCGACTTCTTCAGATTCTGGTGGCAGGTCAACAGGTCGACCTGAGAAAAGTTGGCATCAATAAACTGAGACGCTGACGACAAGGGGGTGCAAACCATCGTAAAGCATCTTAACGTGAGAGGGTAAAGGCTCGTATGGAGGAGGGAATATGACCCCGCTGTGGACCAAGGTCTTCCACTTCTGGGATCCATCACCGTCTGGGTCTACCTCCCACCACTTGAAGACCTCCTCTTCCTCCTCATCCTCTTTCTTCTTGCGTCCTTTCGTTTTCTTCACATCCTTCTGGTCAACTTCGACCTCCTCCTTCACCTTGGAGGGCTTCTCTCTCTTCACGGCACTCTTCTTCTTCGGTGGTTCTTCGTCCACCGACATCGCACCGTCGCTCTCCTCCTCTTTCTTAACCTTCCGCTTGCCAGCCGAGATGCTCTTCTTCGGCTTCGCATCAGAGGTTGCCCCGCTCTCCTTCTTAACCTTCTTCTTAGGAGGCTGCTTAGCGGTCTTCAACTTCTGCTTCAAACCCTCGTCATCGGATGAGCTTGACTCCTCCTTGACAGTCCGACCATTGGTCTTCCCATTTCCATTGACGGTCGACACGGAGGTCTTGGTGACCTGAGCGGCGCCCGGCATGCGCACAGCCGCAGTCGCGGACTGTTTAGCGGGCGATGAGGCAAGAGGTGCCTCATCTTCGCTGGACGAGTCTGCGACTACAGGTTTCTTCCTTTTACGGCTCGCTCGCGATGGTGCCACAGGAGTGGCTTGTGACTATCAGTTTTGGGTACTTGAAGTCAGTTATTTGCGGTCTCAGCAAAAAATAAAATCGGTTACACACCAGAGGCATCTCCTCGTCATCGCTAGACTCCGAGTATGCATTGCCGTTGACGTGGCCGTTGGTAAAAGCCCCATTCTTCACTGGTGTTAAGGTGAAATCGGGCTCAGAAGACGGAAGGGAGCTACTGTCCATCTCCAGAAAATTGTAGAATCACGTAGACTGAGAAACAAGCGAAAGGGAGCAGGAAACGCGTGAGAGGGGAATAAAAGAGTGGGAAGGGGGACTCTACCGAAAAACGACTACTTTGTGATCACAGCCTCCCGACCAAGTCTTGCCGAACCCTGCCCTAAACATGGTCACCCGTGATTCAGCGCTCTCATTCTCCAACGTCCCCGATTCATAGCGCTCAGCGTCGCCTCTCCTCGCCAGTAACTCAGTGTGTATTGTTTTGAGTATGCCGTATACGAGATGCTAACACCGCGTGAGCAGGTAATGTCACAACTAAAATTCTTCAGAGACCCTTGGGCGAAAAGGGAAGCATGGCGCAAACATCCAGTCTTCGCAAATAGAGCCATGTTCAAGAATTTTATGCCTGGATTCGGTATTGGAGTTGTTGCATTCAGCATCTACGTCGTTGCAGACAACTTAATTGGCAGTTCAAAAGAGCACTCACATCATTAGAACCTTGGTACGAACGCCATGCATTTGCGACCACTTGCCCAAACTCACTGCCACTATAATTTCGTTCTCCAGACTATTCACCCGCATCTTCTTCTGACATCTGTACCATATACTCTTCTTCAATGCAACACGTCTAAAACTCCAACCTTGATTCTACGCCTATATTCTCTCTAGACCCAGCTTCCAGCCCTCACCAGACTTCGTACCGTTGACTGTTCTCCGTCAGCGCATCAGCTTTGATCACTAGACAACCCCCAGTCTATCCAGCTAATAGCAAGGGCATAGTCCTCCGAACCATCTCACAAAATGCTATGCAGTCCGGGCACTTTCTTGTATTGACACCGGTTTCTGTTGTTCCTACGAGCTTGCCTCTCAACTCCGATCCGAGACCACAAGTGGAAATCCAGTCTGAGCTTTCCGCACGCCTTGGGATAGTGAGACGCGAGGCGACAGCCTCCTGTCCTGCGTTTAGTTCATGCTTTGCTACGCCAGTATATAAGTGTAGGTGCACGGAGTAGTCATACCCTCATATCTGCTTTCCTTTCCCGCGTCTAACATGTACACACCTCGCTCGCTGCTGTGTCTTCTTCTGGCTTTCCTCTCGCTGCTCGTCGTCCAGGCTGATGTTTACACCCCTCCTGTTGTCGTTCCGGACAGTGCCACGGTCTGGCGAGCTGGTAACTCGTATCTGGTCCAATGGTAAGTCTTCACAATGAGGTTACCCAGGTTTCCGAGAATGACATGCGATGATAGGAGTACTGCCAACCCACCCGCACAGATTACAAACCCACTTGGTCGGATTCAGCTGAGGAAAGGAGATCTGACCTTACCTTGTTAGTGATCATCATTCCCGCTTCTGCGCTCAGCCCCTTACGGTTCACTTACATATCGTTGTTCACGCAGTGGTACTCGCGGAAGGTTTCGATATCTTGAAAGGAAGTCAGCAAATCACCATTCCTCTCACGGTTGCACCTGACAACGACTACCGTATCGTTTGTGAGTCTTCAAGACACATTGACGCTCAATTATACTGAGTATAATCATGCCCCTAAGTGTTCGGTGATTCCGGGAACTGGAGTCAAAAGTTCACGATTACCCATTAGGCCACTGAATGTGTACCACCGGATTTGAGTGGAAGTGTGTAGTTTGACGCTGGGTAAAGGTTGTCAAAACTCCATATGAAGCCTCTTCACCGCTCACGAAGTAGTGTTTCCCTCCCTACCGAGAGATCGTGAACACCAACACGCTTGTAAGAATAGCGATGCCTGAGAGATGTTTCTCCCGCTACACAGTATTCGACCCTTCTATCTTAGGTCCCCTCTGTCGCATCTTGATGTCTTCCGCAGGTTCGACACTACGTTTGTTACTTGTTTCTAAACCAGTGTGAGAACTGTACTGATAACCCCGGTGGCCATTCCTGATTGATCTCTCTATGCAAAGCAATGGATTCCTAACCGCCACTACCAACGTAACCACCAGTGTGAGAACTCTTTAAGTTGAAAAGTCACATACAACGGGTCCTAATCGTGGGGGCGACTCATTATTCATGCTTGTCGCGGGGTCAACCTGCTGCCAACTTTTCCCATGAACCGAGAAGCTTAACCAGTGTTGATGTTGTTCCCTGTGCATGTTATTCTATTCTGATTCCTGGTTTCTCTCTGCTCTCAGCACTAGGTTTGAGCGATAGCTGCGCGCATCTTTGCTGTAAGTAACCTCACTGATTCATTCCACGATTTTGATGACGAAAAATTCTCGCGATAGCGTTCCACTTGTTTTATGACGAATGAGGGCTAACACGTCTTCTCTGAAAGCATCGCATCAACATATCGAAGACCGGGGATGCAATGTCCACTCATATTTCTACACAGGGTTGAGGGATAGTAGCTAGGACTATTTTCCGACAGCGAACTATTACACCCCTGCATCAAGAAACGTCGCGTTCAGCCTCCTCGATGATTTTTTTCTCATCCATAACGATTGCCGACATCATGCACTAGAACGTTTATAGGCAGATACGGAGCCGTTTGAGCCACGAACGTGTTTTGTGCAGGTTTGCTCAAAAATCACAATGCGGACTGCAGGCACAGGTCAAGTCACCTGCAGCTATGTGAGTTTGTTCGTGTTTCATCCTATGCTCCCTTTTCCCATGATCATCGTCTTCTCCACAGGAACAGCAGATGGCGAAGAGTGCAAGATAAGATCTTTGATGCCCTGAACTTGCTGCGCTGTTCATCATAGAAGCCAGTGATTTCTCCGCTTCTCTGAACTTAGATCCTTCAGAGGAGACCAAGCGCTCCGACTACTGCAAGGAGACCCTGTACACGCATCGTAACCCGGAAAGCCTCCGAAAAAATACTGAAGAAAATTTCACACCTATGAGCTGCATTGGGTGCACCACCTGACGTCAGCTCAAATTCAAATAGGACCTTGCAGATGATCGAGGGTTTCCACACAGGGTCACGGAGGGTCACCCAGCCCATTCTTGGTTTCCCTTTCACCACGGTGTTGTTAACCTTTGTGTGTGATACATCTTGCTGCCTCCCAATTATCAGGCGATACTTGATCCGCTTCTTGGCGTGTGGGAGCCCCTCGAAAGGGAATGAACCGTCCTACGGGGGTATAATAACACTCAAGGCGCGAGGACTTGGAGAAATTCAAGTTTCATCCGCTCCTTTACATGTCTAGCTCAGCTATCTCGAAAGCTAGTACACAGTGCGTTGTTCTTTTTCCTATCGACGCCATGATCCTCAGACCAGCCTCACCTGGTACTTGTAGTTTTCTCCAGTTTCGTATCCAATATTCAAGCATCGGTGAGCTGCACTTGATATAGAGGCCACTCTGACTCACTCTTGTCGTGGGTAATGTCTCAATTTTTCTGGTCATGAAATAGCGTTCCTTTACTATGACTACTTACTGACCTTCCCGGCTGAAGGTGCGAGGAAATTTATCCGCCAGTTGTGAGAGTAGTAACTGATTATTCCATGCCTATTCGGTTGCACAGTGGAGTACATGTGGAAGCGCAAGTTCAGAATATCCACGGTCCTATATATCCTCTGCCGATATGCCCTGGTGGCAAACGTCCTTTTCTTGCTCGGGATAGCCAACAAACTGTCTAATAGGGTATGGATGTCCCATCTTTTAAGAGACAGCACAGATTCTGACGACAATTGCAGTACGCGATATCTAAATCCTACTATTAGCCCACCTTGAGATGGACCATGATCATGTAGCTGCGATTCTTCTTACAAAGCCATAGCGGCCCTCAGCGTACTTGGTCGTGCCGCCGTTATCAGTGAGTGCTTCTGCCCCGAATTAGAACTCTGATTCGCAAATCTAAATTGGGATGTTCGCAGTAACCTTCACAGCGAGAACCTTCGCTGTATACGGAAAAAATTTGTACGTTCTGGCGCTTCTAGGGACACTCGGCACAACATGCGTGGTTCTGGATATTGTGGGATCCCGGTTTTCCCGATCGTAAAACGTTCCAGCACTTAATCGACCTGCAGATTCATGCTCCCGGGGTGAAATGTGTTGGGGGATCGAGTATCCAGATGTAAGTTTTCCGTGTTCCTTCTATCCCCCCACTATAATGCACTTACATTTAACCCAAACAGAGGTTCGTAACAACAATCTCGTGAATTATGAAACTTGCGGCTCACATCACACAGTCAACACTCTACTTTCTATCTTCATGTGCATTTTTGAGTTTTCCTCTGCCATTCTCACTACAATACGCTGCGTGCAAGAACTACATGTATCAGGAGGGTTCAGGAGCGCATCCAAAACTAGCTTTTTCTATCTAGTTTTGCAGCAGGGTATGCATCTCCATCTAAATATAAAGTATGATTCCCGTCTTACTCTCTTCTCATTAGGGGTGCTGTACTTCGCATTCGTGTCGATATTTACTACTGCCGCAGCGATTCTGAACTTCGTGGGTTAATTTCTAGTAGTTGTACTCCCGAGCCCCGTTTTACTGACCCGTTTGGTTTATAGCGTGCACCTGTATGTTTATTCGTAAAGTTGAACTCTGTATAAACCACTGACAGTGTTTTGAAGGCTGGATCTTTTGAGCAACGGCTTCCTAATGCCATAACTCTCCCGTTTGTGCCCCCTTACTATTGCTCTGGAGTTTCTGCTGAAAACGAAGGTTCCAGGCTTTCATGCACTCTCACGGCCAGGTTCTTGCTCCACCTTCGGCAATGGAGCGATAATACGGAAGGAACGCGAAGAGATGATGCAGCGACTTCAGCAACGTTTGCTTCAATTTCTGCCTTGCGAGTTGCTACTGTTACTGCGCTCTCGTTGGATGATTTCGGCGAAGATCCTATAGCGCGTGCCCGTTTACGCAGGCGGAAGCTTCACGGAGGGGAAAAGAAACGTCAAGAAACCTCTGAAAGCGATGAGGCTAGTAACCCCAAGGCTCACGCAATTGAATTGAGGGAGGTGGCCTCAGATCCTTCCCATACACTTTCGCAGCTCGAAAGTCATCCCGATGACCATTCGATGCGTCAAAAGGAGGGCATCGTGTAGAAACTTTCTATATATATCCGATTTTCTCAAGCTTGCACTCTTATATTGGGTTTGTGTATTTATGTAATAGTATCTCTAGCTCATTCCCCTATCATTCGTTCTACTAGTACCTGTATCGTTGACTCTATCTGTATGTAATTTGTACTTGATAGCTGCGTACATATAAAAAGGGCAGCTTTGTTCTGGTTCCCTCTCGTTCAGGCACTAATAGTAGCCACAGTGCGCCGGACCGCCATCACGGGTTTGTGAACGAGGCAATGGTCCAGGTTGCCAACCTGCAGGTGCAGTCATCCAATGTCGGCCATAATGCCCATATCGCTCACTCCTCCTGTCTCCAACCACCATGTCCAGCCCACAAACCACAGCGCTCCTAAACCATGTTGTTACTCAGATGCAGCAGAACGTCAGCTTCATCGATTCTCTGACCCATTCATGTGTTCAAGGACTGATCGCGAACTTATGCTAGATTGATTTCCTTCTCTCAGAAGGGTATATCTCGCAGAGCGACGCTAATGTCATGAAATCGAAACTTCCTCAAGAGAGTGCCGTTTCTACGAGGGGTACTCCAGCTGTGACTATGCCAGTTCCGATTCGACGAGCCGTTCCTGTTCCTGTACCAGCACCTGTAGCCGTTGCGCCTGAGTCTCAAGGCGTTTACGCCAAAGCAATCTGGGGTTACAACGAGAATGGACAGGTGAAGTCTACAAGCTTCTGTCGAGCCTTATCACTCAACAGGGTTATCGAATTATAGGATGCCGATGATCTTTCCTTCGCTGCTGGGGACATCATCGAGATTGTCGCTGAAACCAACCAAGATTGGTGGATGGGCAAGCACAAAGGTCGTGAGGCCTTGTTCCCTTCAAACTACGTGGAGAAGGTGGACGCTGCAACTGCTCAGGCCGCTCTTTCCGCTGCTCCGAGAAACGTTCCACCCCCGTACACCGGAGGGACTGCTGTGTCAGAGAAGAAACCGTATCGTCCGTTCATGGCAGCCCACCACGATGCGCCTCCAGCAACTGGAGAAACGAACTCGGTTGGCTTACAGCAGAATACCGGGGAACAAGAGAAGAAGAAGGGCAAGTTTGGCAAATATGGGAACACGGTGAGGCCTTGCTATCCCAAATCCCCTTGCCATGGCTCAGAACTGACTTGATCAATCAGATGGCTCACTCGGCTGCAGGTGGTGTTGGCTTCGGTGCAGGTAAGTCTTCTCTACCTAAGATACTGCGCTTTGCTCACCAATTTACCAGGTGCTGCCATCGGAGGGGGCCTTGTCCGTGCTATCTTCTAAACCTAGCCCACAATATCAACGGTGTCATATTATTATACCCCTCAACCACGAGTCGTTGCACTTCATTAATAGAGATGATTCTACTGGGATCCTCTTGTTAGATCTGAATTGGTTCCGGCTAGGCTTGTTCGTGAAGCTCACATCATGAATCCAAGCAATGTCAAACAAAACCTCGCTGCATCATGCGCCTTCACCTTTCCAGTATGCTGAAACTGGCTGTTTACTGGCTGTTATGGATTGACATTAGCTTGCGAGTAACAATAATGGTACTGTTGCGGGTATATTCTGAGAGTCGAACGTAGAACCACTACATCAAGCCTAGATTTGCGGATCAGTCAATGGCCCTGTTTTCAACATGAGAAGAACAATTGTCGGCGAGCATAAACAGCCGAGTGCTTGAGCGTGCTCTACCAAGGGGAGTAGACTACTACCTACTGATGAGCAATGGGAACAGTCAATGAAAGATCTAAAGCTAAAGACTGGGAGCGCTTGGGAGAACGCGTTAGAACAACACGTGCCCGCGTTTCTCTCTTACTGGACTTCGATCAACGAATCCCTCAACGATCTACTACTTTGTTGTTGTTCTGTTTTCAAACAAACACAGAGACCCCATACGCGTTCTCACGTCAGTGTTTATGGACTATGTACTCTCTGACAAGGTTATGCTCCAAGAGTTGCGCGCCGTGATACACCACTGCACGGAGAGAGGCTTACTAGCAGCAGCGAAGTGGTGTGTTCATATCACCCATATGTTGTCATCCATTTGACCCGGCTCCGTTCAGGGCCTCAGAGCTAGTACTCTCCATACCAAAACACCGGCGCGACAACCCCTCAGACATGCCTCTTCCCACTCAACCATCTGTGAACACTCTTGAAGCCCCGGGAATACCACAGCGCCACCCCAGCGCGCCGAGAGTAGGGCCATCGATGACACCAGAACAGCTGCTGTACGAGGTGCAGCTTGAGATGGCTGAGTTTGACTATTACAGCGCCGGTAGGGCGTTGTTCGACAATCGAGATTTCGCGAGGGCGTCCACGAAGCTTGCTGAATGCAAGAGCTCGAAAGGTGTGTTTCTGAGGGTGTACAGTGATTTTCTTGTGCGTACGTGTTGGTCCTGGGTTTGGTTTCATCAGTTCAGAAATGCTCACATTATATTTCATATTCTCTGTATAGGCTACGGAGAAAGCTGCGGAGAGGGACTGGCATAAGCTCGATGGTGCAGTTTCTAGCCGTGCACCTTGGGCGACACAAACTGATACACAGAACCTAGGATCGCGAGACCAGCCGCAGTTACCTATCAACCCTTTCATTCCCGGCCTTTTGAACTGTATAGGAACAACAACGGATCCATGGCTTCGATTCTTGTTAGTCGTCACACTAGTCTGATCTCAAGGTTTGTCCTCACACCACCCTTAGGAAGGCAATCTTCCTTGCACGTCTTTCCCAGCAAGAAGCTGCCATAGAGAACTGTCTTCTCTCAATCGCTGCCTTTCCTTGGAATTGGTCTGCATGGACTCTGCTTGGTTCATGTATCGGTGATCCTGAGGAGGTATTATCTTGTTTGTTCCCATTGAATAGTCCTCATCAGCTCAAATCATTCACTCTCAGCTCTCCTCCCTTCTACCTCTCCTCCCCCTCCCGCCTATTCATCCGCTTGTTCAGATGTTCCAGGTCAGGACTCTGAACGAGTTACACCAACCCTCTGAGAACGAGTTGAGGTTGTGCGAAACATTACTCAGTCCTGGGATGTTCCCTGACAGCGCGTGGATCATGAGCTCGAGAGCTTGTGTATTGTATCATCTTCATGGTGCGCTGTAGTTCACATTCTAGTTTCCCGTATCCTTTCTCAGTGTGAATCTTCGCACAGACTTTCAAGAAGCAGAGAAACAATTCGACAAAGTATTTGCGATAGATCCATACAGGGTCGACGACATGGATGTTTACTCCAATATTCTCTATGTGACAGAGAGTCGTCTGAAGCTGTCCAAACTAGCACACGAGTCTTTGGCGAGGGAGAAAGATCGGCCAGAAATATGCTGTCTAGTTGGTTTGTTGATATTTTCTGTTCTCGTTTGTCTATGATTAGTTACTCACGCTGTGTTCAGGAAACCACTATTCCTTACGTACGGACCATGAAAAGGCGATCAGGTACTTTCGAAGAGCTACTCAGCTTGACCGAACCTATCTTGCTGCTTGGACGTTACTTGGACATGAGTATGTCGAGATCAAGAACGCCCATGCGGCTATTGACTCATATCGTCGAGCTGTCGGTAAGACAAACCCCTCCTCACTCCGTTCTGCAAGTCCGACGGAATTGGAACAGATGTCAGTAAGAAAGATTACCGCGCCTGGTACGGTCTAGGGCAGGCGTACGAATTACTAAACATGCACCAATACGCTCTGTATTATTATCAGCGCGCAACTGCTCTAAGGTTGTCATCTTTTCCTGGATATTTGGATTGCCTCTTACTGATCCCCGGATAGACCTTACGATGTAAGGTTATGGCAGGCCCATGCTGCATGCTACCAAGAGCTTGGGCGTCCCCGTGAAGCAATAGATTGTTTGAAGAGGGCACTACTCTCCGCTGAAGAGAACGAGACAAGCATCCACCTGAAGCTCGCAGAGTTGTATGCTGCCGTCGAAGAACAGGGTGAGGCCTCGGCGTACCATCAGAGAGTCTGTGAAATATGTTTCTCCCTAGGTTTGGAATCATCTCTCACGTTCCTCTTCATTGCTCTCATACCGATCCACCTTCTTCTGTAGAGCGCCCTGCACAAGACTATGCGAAGTCTGCTATTTTCGTCGCGGTTTATCACATGGGGCCTCCAAATGTCGACCTCGAGAAAGCGCGACTCTACCTCGAGCGTGTAGCGAATAGTAATGCTGAGGAGGTAGCGAGAGCCACGGAACTTCTGAAGTCGGTGCGGAGTGCGTTGAGGATACAAGCCCAGTCGATGGAGCTTAGGGGTGGGATTGGACCGGGAGTCAGTGCTCTGGAAATGTCAAACCAGGTACACAACGAGAAACCGAACGAGCAGTTTCACACACCTGGGCCGCGTCCCACATAGCACGAACTGGAAATAGAAAATTTAGAAGCCTCGAGCTGTGTACTATCTTGAGCCCTGTTGTACAAAACCAGACATAAGGCCCTCCCAAGATGATACGAGTAGCATCGCACTGTCCAATCCCATCTCAAAGCCACTGCCCTCGGCCAGCCACCCAAATTCAGTGAGATGCATCACGCCTAGCAAAAGTTCTCGCGGTCACGAGCCAGCCACCACCGCCATGTCAACAACACTGGGTCAACCAAGCTTACCTTCGTCCTCTCAATTCCTCCCCAATGGCTCTAATCACAATCCAAGTAGTCTCAAAACATCGGCAAATCATGTATCAAGCAAACCCGCAACGATTTTGACCGCTGTAACGGGACATAGTGCGAATACATCGCATCTGAATCAACAAGCCCATCTACAGGAGTATCTTCAGCAGCGGGGAAGGACGGAGGAAGAGAAGGAGATCATGAAGGCGACATCTGCAAGGTAATTTGGGCTGAGTCGCTTTTGGTATTGGTATGGTGGGCTGATGCTTTTTCTGCTCATGCCCGGATAGAATCGCTACTCAGTTGGCGGCAGATCAAAACGCTGTCCTTCACCCGAACGTCGAAACTCCCTTTGTCGATTATCAGGACGTTGTAGCAAGGTTACTGCCTTACCATGTCTTCCATCAGCCAAAAGACGATCTTGCTTCTATCAAGCAGAGTTGGAAGGGCAAAGAGAAAGCGACCTCTTCGACTCCTCAAGATGAGTTAGTCGAGGAGATTTCCGGTTGGTACTTCTACATTCTCAAGATAAACATAGGCTTTGTTCTCATTGACCATGCGTGTTCCCCTATGCGAGAAAAGAAACTAGATTTGCGCTAGAGTGCCACAAGAGACGAAGGGCGCTCGAGAAAAGGTTCAGAACGATCCAGACAAGAGCTGGGAAGGTGTGTTTTCCCCTCTGTATGCTAGGTCCCAGCTTCTCAGTAGTAATGAAATGAATCAAACAGCGTTCCGCGCCCTCAGACCAGGCACTGTACCTAGCCCAAGTTATCCTCGAATCTGATCGCGTTGAGCTGGGGGCTGTGAGCTCAGAGTTACGCCAGGCGAAACAAGAGCTGGACAAGATCCAGCGAGCCAAAAAGGCAGCCGAGAATGCTTCTAAGGCACAGTACCAGTCGCAAGCCGCTGCAACTGCCGCCGCAACGACGAACGCAACACCAACTGCCGCTCAGTACTACCAGGGGTATCCTTACGGATACCCGAATGGCTATA
Organism: Agaricales sp. HM26-F1; assembly: GCA_002718315.1. Taxonomy (NCBI): domain Eukaryota; kingdom Fungi; phylum Basidiomycota; class Agaricomycetes; order Agaricales; species Agaricales sp. HM26-F1. Next base: position 1,326,472 of record NIBX01000021.1, on the reverse strand, counting down.
CTAGCTCGTTCAGAGCCGCGCCGGCTCCGTACTCTTCTACGACTAGTACGTCTGCCGGAGGATCAACGACCTCATCAACGACTGGACCTTCGACAAACGCTGCTCCAGCGCAAGTACCGAACCACGCAGCGTACGCTCCCTCCTCCGGCGCTATCCCCGTTCAACTTCCTGTCTCGCTCTTGCCATCCCTCAATCATCTCGGCATAACCCCCGTCCCTCCACCCGCCCCAGGTCAACCACCAGCTGCTGCAGTTCTCCAAGGCTCTAACGGGACGATGGTCAATCTGCTCTTTGATGTCGGGCAGCTGCAGAGTCATCAGATGACGGGCCTGGCGATGATACTGAATTCGTTGATGGCTACAGGGATCAATGCGCACTCGTCGACGCCCGTGGACCCAACGACGGCGATGAGGGGAGCAGCGAGCGTGGTTTCGGCTCAGCAAAGCCCTCAGGTTCAGCCGTATGGGAGTACAGTTGGTTATGCACCTTCTGCCAGTGTCATTAGTGCTGGAAATGGGTTCATGAGCGTACGCACCTCGAGTGGTGGTGTTCCGGCCGAAAAGAAGTCTTGAATGTTGGGTACGAATAGTGTCAGTGTACAAACTACTTAGAGATATTTTGTACTCTGTTTTCCTGTGAACGGATTGAGTTGTGTTTGGCAGTGCCAAGTGAGGTTGTGATATCTGGTTGCGCCAGGTGATCTGTACATGTCAGTTGTGGTGCCTTGAAGCCTTCAAACTTGCCTTGGCCGATCACTTCTTCTGCACTTTCACTCCTTTATCCACCTCTGCTTCTCCAGCATCGCCATGCCTGAAGGCGTCGACAACCCAGGAAACGGGGCCCCAACCACCACTACATGGCGTCGTCAGCGACTTATGCGAATTGGTAGCTCAGCCTCTGTCCATCCAACAATGCGTAGCATTGACCACACTGCCGAGGCTGACAATGGCTCCGGTAACGGCAACCTTCGTTCTCCAGACGAATCCACCTTCCTTCTTTCTCAGTCAGAAAACTATGGTACCGTTCCCGCAAAGCCGTCAAAGTTAAAGTTCGCAGGAAGATTGCAGGATAATCTCAGTTTACGGCTTTCACGCACGCTATCCGCTCCATCATCCCCATCGACGCTTAGGAGGTTCAATCTTGAGCGACCCATTTCCGCCTACGATAATTCGGATGTGAAGGACCCTATGAGCAGTGGGGATTTTGATATTGACGCGAAGACCAACGGTATACGAGTCTGGTATTCATCGTTCTCGTCCATCGACTGGTTACACGATGCTATCAAAGATTCTGTGGGTTTTGATTCATTTGTGCTGTCTCTATTACGTGTGAGTATTGACTATGCATATATTGTGATCTCTACTATAGGCTCGCTTCTCGAGAATGAGGAGGCGGAAATCGTTTCGCGCACGCATCAGGCTCGTCTTTGATAGGTCCTTGGGCTGGATCATCGTCACCATCGTCGGATTTCTCACCGCTATAGCAGCGTGGCTTGTCATCAAGAGGTTCGTTAGAAGCTCTCGCATTCATTCTCCTTTCGTTCCTCATCACATCTCCTCTGCAGCGAGCAATGGCTCTTCGACTCCAAGGAAGGCTACTGCTCAACGGCATGGTACAAAGCTAAGAGGGTGTGCTGCCACGAAATCGTAGACGACTTCAATCCTGGAGGTGCTGTGGAGACTTGCGATGCGTGGAGAACGTGGGCAGATATCCTTGATAGTGGAGGAGGGGAGAAGGAGCAGACATTTGTGCAAGCAATACCTTATACGGTTATAGCTGTAGGTGTCTCCCGACCTTTTTTCATTATGGTGCATGCGAATTCATGATCTTCCGTAGCTGATTCTGGCTTTGGTTTCGTGCCTCATGACCTTGTACCTAACCAAGAGTACGTCCTTCGTCACTCGCAAGGAGTCCGGTGTGCTCTCGTCAGAGTACACTGAAGAGTGCGACGGGAAACCGGTACCGATTTTACAGAACAAACGGAAAATAATGTACTACGTGAGTAAGCTTCCTCTCGATCTATTCATACGCATACATAGCTCCTTACCCATCTCCCTCTAGGCTGCAGGTAGTGGCATCCCGGAAATCAAGACCATCTTATCTGGTTCGTTCTACACTTCCTTTTCCCATCCATATATGCTTTGACCCTGAAAAATGTCCAGGCTTTGTTATCCACGGCTTTCTAGGTTACAGAACCCTCTTCACCAAGGCCGTTGGATTAGCTCTATCAGTCGCCTCTGGTTTGTCACTCGGCAAGGAGGGTCCGTTCGTGCATATCGGGAGTTGCATCGGAAACATCGTCAGTCGTATGCACAGCAAGTATGAGAATAACGAAGGTGCGTCTTCTTCATCGTTAAATACGTAACTTGGAATTACGGGACTGATTATTTTTTACTTAGGCAAACGAAGAGAAATTCTCAGTGCTGCGTGTGCGGCTGGTGTTGCTGTCGCTTTCGGTGCGCCAATCGGTGGAACTCTATTCAGCCTGGAGGAGGTATCTTTTTACTTTCCGCCCAAGGTCAGAATCCTGTCTGCTTTTGGTGATATCTTGCTCACATCTCACCACCCTAGGTTATGTGGAGGAGGTTTGTCTCGACAACTAGATCGGAAATGACAGCTGAGCTGATCCATCGTGTAGCTTTTTCTGCGCTATGATCGCTGCTATCACGCTTCGAGTTCTCAACCCCTACGGCAGTGGCAAACTCGTTCTCTTCCAGATCCACTACGATAAGGTATTCTTCCTCTAGTGTGACCTATTTCTTCTTCTCACTCATAAAAATAAATAGGATTGGCACGCCTACGAACTCCTGTTCTTCATCTTCCTTGGCATTCTAGGTGGTATCTACGGCGCATATTTCTCGAAACTCAACTATCGTTGGTCCAAGCACGTCCGCAATGGCACCCGCATCAAGGATCACCCTGTGGTCGAAGTTCTCCTAGTCACCCTTCTCACTTCTATCCTGTGTTTCTTGAATCCGTTCACGAGAATGGGAGGAACAGAGTTGGTGTATAACTTGTTTGCGGAATGTAGGACGGGCTCAGGGAACACACATGAAGGACTATGTGTGCTTGACCCCAGCTCGCTAGGCGCTTCTTGGCCGATCATCAGGAGCATTTTGGCGGCGATGTTGGTCAAGGGCGGCTTGACGATTATAACGTTTGGTATCAAGGTAAACCGAGTTCTCTTCACCCTCGAAGGATGACAATGAACGAACTATGTTTTCTTAGGTTCCGGCTGGTATCTTCATCCCCACGCTCGGTGTCGGTGCTTGCGCAGGCAGAGTCATTGGGATAATAGTTCAATGGCTCCACTACCAGCGTCCAGACAGTCCTGTCTTCGCGAGCTGTGATGGTGACTTGGATTGTGTTATCCCGGGCCTGTACGCTGTAGTCGGTGCTGCTGCTGCCCTTTCTGGTGTCACAGTCAGTACCACCATCTCTTACTTCCCTCATTGCCATACTCCAGGCACTGATACTCCTTCGCTAAACTTGTAGCGCACTACGGTCTCGCTTGCTGTGATTATATTGGAACTCACGTATTCGTTAACATACGTCGTTCCTGTGATGTTGGCAGTGTTGGTTGCCAAGACTGTTGCAGATGCTCTTGAGCCTAAGGGAATTTACGATCTTGTCATCCAGTACGCTCTCGAGTCAGCTCAAATTCCAGGATCTGTGGACTGATGTAATTACTGTAGTCTCTCAGAGCTGCCTTATTTGGAGACGAAGCATAGCTACATCTGGGGCAATGTCGATATCAAGGAGGTGGTGCGTGTTTTCCTTGTGTCTCAAAAGCTCTTTTTCTGATTGTAGTTGTTTTCCTAGCTGGACCGCGATGTTGATATTGTGAGTCTTCGGAGCTTAGTCTTCACTGCGCTTCTCTGATGATGATTCTCCACACAGATTCGCTGCGATAGAAGGAACACCGTCATGTCGCTTCGTGATCAACTCCAGAACTTGGTCGATTCCGGTCATGATGACAGTGGTTTCCCGATCCTTCGAGACGATAAACATGAAGATGGGCTGAGGGTCGTTGGATATATTGGAGCCAACGAGTTGGAACACGCGTTAAGTGAGTATTTGTTCCTTTCTTTCCCTCCTCTTGCACTCCTTCACGCTGTTCTTGAGCATAAATCACTGATATAACTACGAAATCAGGTTTGGTTGCCGAAGACGGCGAGGACGAGGTTCATTTTTCCCCTGCATTCACCCATGAACTGCACTCCTCTTCACTCTCCTCCCTCATGGAGAGTGAAACCGGAAGAATGTCAGATCCGTTCGACTTCAGCGTATACATGGATCAGGTCAGTCGGATGTTAATCTTCTTGTCCTCCTTGTCCTCCTTCTGACTTCACCATTGCTTCCCTTTCCTGTAGGCCCCTCTGATAGTGCAAATCAACTCTCCTTTAGAGCTTGTGCACCAGATGTTCGCGAAGCTTGGGGCGAGGTTCATTATCATCACTGATCTCGATGGATTGTGTGAGTAGCTTTTCTATGACCGTTTCCATTGATATTTCGCTCACCTATACGCAGACGAGGGAGTGATTGATAAAAAGGCCTGGCTGAAATTCTTGGAACACCAGGAAGAGTAGACGTCGTTTCATTCTCTCTCTCAAACGGCCTTTCTTCCTGCCTCAATTCACTTGCAATCAACGAGCGATACACGTCGCCCTTCCCCTGACTTTATAAGTTATAACTTCACCTTCATCTCACTCTACTATTCTGTTTGTCTTTCCCCATCTTATCAACTGTGATTCGGCCCCTCAAAGGAACAACCCTGCATGTGACTCACGAACAACCCACCACGAACATAATTTTTTATTTTGACCATGTACAGTACAGTACATTGTACAAGTTGATAGTACTGTTGCACCTCGTTTTGACTGCTGCAAAGCAAGTTGCTGATTGTGGTTCTCTCGAAGTTTGCTCATGCCTGCCGCTCTAAGCCATTTGTGTCATGTCGACTCACAGTGACTGTCCCATCATTCTCAAATCATCACATCGTGACTGCTTCTGGTCCTGCTTCACTCCAGCTTGTCAACACTCCCTTACTTCTCTGGAGAGAGTTACGCCTTTTTTCTCGTCTTTAGTACGATCAGGTCTAGGGGCTCGCATATTATCAGAACATATACTTCCGCCCATCCGTCGTCAAGCCGATACTCCATATGATAGAACGGCACAAAATGTCATGCAGTATATGAACCCAGTATATGACTGGCAAGCGAATGCCTCCGCGAAAATCTCCGTCGTTTGCCGATACCTCACACAAAATATCTCAACCAGGACCCGGAATGCCTTCGGGTACAGCAGTAACATAGAGAAACTAGGGCTATTCCCGGTGCTTGGATTGGACGAAGGAGTCGCTCTCGTTCTCCTATAGTGAATTCGAGGTGTGCTGAGGCTAGAGCAATTACGCGCTGTCAACTTCTTCCCATGAAATTAGGGTCCTGCAGGGCCTTAGGCTATACCCGCATGGTATCAACTTGTCAAACCCCCGCACTTCGTCCGTCACAATAATTGCCTCAGCCCCTCGAGTTGATAATCGTCTCCTGCGTTTCAGCCTCGTATATATTCCACTCTAATATTGGTGATCTGTATCTTCACCACCGCCGTCCTCTGCAGCAGTAGTTATATCTTGGCAGGCTTATAAGATACCTGTCCTTGTTACAGCTGAGGAAGTTACCAGGATTCCCCACGTCTACGATGTTCTCGCGTCTTCTAGTTCTGTTACTTCTTCTCTTGCAAGTACTCGCTGTTCCCTCTAGCGAAAACTTCCTGGCTCGTGCGACGTGCACCAATCCATCCGTAAGGAAGGAATGGAGATCTTTCACGGCTGCACAGAAGACTGAATGGCTCAACGCAGTGAAGGTTAGCTTGAGCATTCCCAGCTCAGACTTTTGTTATCAACGTAATTCGCTTTTGCTCGACTAGTGCTTGGGTTCGAAACCTCATGACAAGAGCCTCGACTCTATCATCCCGCCTCCTGGTCAGCCGCCTTTGAATCATACTTCGTCTTTGTACGATGGTGCGTATCGATCCTATCTTTATCTCTCAGCACAGACCCACAGCTCTTTGCTCGCAGATTTGGTCTACATTCACATCGATCTATATCCCCTTGTAAGCTAGCACAGTACAGTCTTATCGTAGTACATGCTCATCTCTTTTAGATCCATTTCGTCGGGATATTCTTCCCGTGGCACCGCTGGTTCCTTGACACCTTTGAGAAGCGTATGAGGAATGATTGTGGTTACACAGGCCCCATGGTACGCTTCTCAATTCCACAGCTTGCTACACGTCTGAACTGATAAGAATTGGTTTATCAAAGGGCTACTGGGACTGGACCAAAGGTGAGCTGACATGAACTGTGGCGTTCCAAATCCTCGATTCGAATAGTAATCTATCTCCCTACTCTACCAGATGCCTCCAACTTCCCCGGCTCCGCGATGTGGGACTCGAACGCACAATCAGGCCTGGGTGGTCTAGGCAAAGCTGCGAATGATTTCTACCTCACGGACGGTGCTCTCAAGGATTTCGTCGTCGCATACCCCACACCTCACAGGCTTCAACGTAACTACTCGGATACGCCCTTCGATGAAGACAGGTTCCAGCCTACACCATGGCTCGTACGTCTTCGCTTTTGTTGTTTGCAACTGTATCATACTGAGACTCGTCCGCTAGATCACGAAGCCGCAGACTTCTGTCGCCACTGTTATCACGCCCGAGAACGTACGCAACCTATACACGAGCAACACTGGCGATTTCGTGAAGTTTTATACCTCGCTGGACACACCTGAGGTACGTTGGTTTGTTGTGTTGTGTTCTGGCTGCTAGATCGTTGACTGTGCTTCCCCTCGTCCAGGGTGTGCATACCGCGGTCCACTTAGGTGTTGGAGGGTGTGTCTATCCCGATTATCTTTCCATAGATTCTTGCCTCATTCTAGCTCTCATCACCTAGTGACATGCAAGACGCGGCCCACAGTCCTAATGATCCTATGTTCTTCTTGCATCATGGTGTAAGCACCACCACCATCTCCTCTGTGTATTCTCAAAGCTGATCCTTCTCGATGCAATCTAGAACCTGGACAGAATCTGGTGGCTCTGGCAGAACAACGACCCAGCTAACAAACGCGCGTTCGGTGGAGGAAGCACACCGGCGGTTCTCACTCTCCAGCAATACCAAGCGTTCCCTGCCGGATGTAAGTCTTTCTCCTTGTGTTGCAACGCTACGCAAGGGCCGTACTGATGCATCTTTGAATTGTAGCACCACCGAATGTGGATGAGAACACGGTCATGCCCAATGATAATTTCGGTACCCTTGCTCAGGTGAAGGATGTCTTGGACACACAGGGAGGCTATCTGTGTTACACGTATGAGTGAAGTAAGACCTAGCGGGCTTGTTCAATCTATTTTACCTCTCTTCGCCCCTCTGGTAATACCAATATTCTCGTAGTCCCGAAGCGAGATTTCTAGATATTGGACTAACTACTATTATTATTACACGGCCCAGAGTATTGAAAGCGATTCCTTGTACCGAATGTCGATTCATTTCTATTTACTTATCATGCTTTAGATGGCTTATATCTTGCACTCAGGTTCCGGAAAAATCCTGGATAAGAGGCGCATCTGAGTTGTACGAGCCTACGAGGCTAAAGACCTGAGATCTGAAACCGGAGGTGACACTGAGGCCTGAGGCTTCTCATACTGTTTTCTCCTGAAGGACGTCTGAGTACTGAGTCTGGGGTCCCATTATGGCCAGCTCCTAAACCTGAGATTAACCTTGATTTCATTCTTATACCATTCTAAACCGATGTAGTTAGTTCACTAACTACTTCTCTTTACAGCGAAGGTAGGATGGTTGCGAGCCATCGCGCAGTAGAAAGGTGTGTTGCCAAAGATTCCGCTACACTGTCCTGGGCAAATCCGGAGAGAGGTCGTTCCTCAGGAAGGTTTGCAAGCTCGCCTTGATGTGAGCGGCCCAGGATATCCACAGGCTCATCATTGAGACCTGGAGTACTTGATGCCACCGAGCTGGGGCAGTCCCAACGGTAGCGTCTGCATGATTCCCGAGCACCTTGGACGGTGAAGACGAGGGGTGTGGGCGAAACCTAAGGCACACTGCTCCGGGGCACTGAATAAGGTCGTCACTGGGCTTCGACCTGGATCCGATTGCCTCCTATATGCTGCCCGAGAGGGATAGGTAGGGGTGTCGCGTATCCAGGTTAGAGTTCCAGTGATGGTACCAAATAGTGACTCCAATCAAGTCGAGGCTAGGTCGGGTCTCCGACCTAGGGAAAGCGTGGGCTGGCGCACTGAGTATGGCGAGATGGGGAGCGCCGTCTTCCTTTTGTCAACCATTCAACCCAATTCAATCATTAGGGTCTGTCCCATTTGTGGAAGGCGAGGAAAGAAAGGGGAAAGGGGAAACCAGCAGGAGACTAGAGTGTAGTTTATTCTCTTTGATTTGATGACAGTCGTCTTCCTTGGTTGATACCAACGACCTCTTTGGAACGCGTCTCTTCAGTTAGAAGCTTGGGACTTATGTTACTAATGCTCTAGCAAACGACGATAGTCCTTGAGGCCATTTCAAAGCCGCCATAGGATTCTACGGTGCATGTGTTGCGCTTTCGTCACTGATACACAGCTCTAGTAGGAAGTTAGACCGAGCATTCAAGCGACACAGAAAGCCTGAGTGGGAAACTTGTCGACGAGTACACAGATACGAAACTGGCGAGGCCTCGACTGAGATCCCAGTGCTTCTGACGAAGGTAACGCAAGCGTCTAGGGTGGATAGAGAGAGAGAGCATCAGCTGAGTGAGTGCAGATATAGAATGATGATGGTGGTTAGTACCTAAGCCTGAAGCGGATCATGTACCACGGTTTGACCACGCGAGTAGACTAGCAAAGCGCACGTGTGAGGTTGGCGGAGGATCTGGATTCTGAGTCTCCTCTTGTCTTGTCAACAAAACCCATCGCCATCGTTCTCCCTGGCCACTCGACTTAGGACGAAATCTATCGATTGCAATGGAATACGTGGAGGGGTAGTTCGACGTACTTGATACCCGTCTAGAGCCTCCCAGACTTCGCTGCGCTTTGACATCTCCAAATCGATGGCTGTTCACCAAAAAAACTAGGGCAGAACGTGGCCTGACTCTGCAGCCTCATTCGCTTCATGCACAATACCCAGGGGGTTGGGACACTTGGCTCCAAATCGCGGCTTATACCGCAAGCATATTTCTCCCAGTGTCGACTTTGCGAATAATGAGAATACCTGCATCTTCTGGGTAGGCTAACGTGTCGCGGCTCGGCTAGGCGACTGATGGGCGAAAAAAATAAAGTACGGCTTCTGGTTATAAGTTCTGGGCGGCGAAGTCGACGTCTTGACTGTATAATGCGGCCAGGATAGGTGAGCTGGGAATACATGGTCTTCGATGAGTGGGGTGGGTATCTGGACACCGCAATTTGATTCTATGAGACCGCGAAATTGAACGCCTCAAAACGATATGGCACTCCATTCTCAGCTAACCTCGGTTCACAAGCGTGGAGGCCCCCTTTCTCTTATGTTCCTGAGAGCTCGCTTCTCCGATATAATTCCTGTGGCTCCTAGGTCCAAGCTTCACCCTACGACAGTTGATGTGTGGGTTAAAGAGGCCCCGGTCCAAGCACCGTCCTTGTCTCCCCTTCTCCCTCCTCTTGCCCGTCGTCTTCAGGTGATAACGTACCCAAGGACGAGGCGTAGTATAGGCTAGAGCTTGAGGCGAAGTAGAAAGTTGACATGCCTACGTCGGGTTGGCTCGAGGGTAAGAAAGTAAATGCTGTTCGTGTTGTGATATCTGACGCGCTCCCTCTTAGAAGGATTGGCTACTGGGAGGGAAAGAGATACTAGTAAATGGAGAATTATTTATTTTTTTACCGACGGAACCATTATTGGTGATGAACGAGGCCGTCCACCTGGATCTCAGCGATTCACAGACTTGGGGTGTCGAAGATTAGATTCTCCTTCTTAGATAGCGTGAACGCGGTGAAGGCATACCTCAAACGATTGGTGCTCTTGAAGCTTCTTCAATCGCTGGTATAGATTGTTATCCTCGAACCTAGTGAGTGTTGAGTATTGTTTCCCCGGCTTTCTGGGCTGTGGTTCTGATTTACTGTGTTTAGCTGCAGGGATGAATCGAGAACGCCCCCGACTTGTCTAAGGCGTTGTTTTCGGCTGATTATCCTCCCAAGCATCTATTAGCAGATGCTATCTGCAGCCAGATTCTTCGGTCTTCATGCAGTTCTGTAAACCATGGATCTGGATGTCGAAATGAGCCGTGGATCTTAAAGACCCTCGAGCAGCTGGAAAATCCTGGAGTTTGCTGCTCACGGTGATTGGATGCATACCTGGATTACGGCCCAGCGTAGGGCTCTGTGCCTCTTTGCCTTCGTCTTCGTGATCCTTAACAATGGGCGACATGGGAGTTTGAATCAAGGATGAGGTAGCTACCAAGGGACAATGGTGTGGACGCGCGACGAAGCTGTAGCAGCAAGTCGCGTCGCGTATAAACCCGGTCACCTGCTTTCAATCTACAACTTCCTCGTCCGCTCTCTCTCTCCCACTTCTTCATCTCTTACACCTTCTATCTCTTCAGCTCAAATTCTCCAACATCTCTAACCTGACTTCATCTTCCTACCACTCCATCCTGCTATGGCTTCTTCAAAGCCTGTAAGTCGTGGTAGTTTACCTCCCTTCGACTGCTCTCATCTCCCTTCGGCTAGATTAACTTTCAGTTCAAATCCGAAAACCTACGTTTCGACACTCTTCCTCAAACAAACCCTCCTCCCTCCTTCCTTCAACCCCCCAAAAAGCCTATTATCATGGGAAACAGAACCATCAGGATGTATTCTGGTGAGAGCCTATGGCACCGCTTCTCCACTTACACGGTTTGTTCACTTTGCTTCTACTTTCTCAGGTCCCCCTCCTCCAAGGCTTCCAAAGCTTCCGAGACTGCGCACAGAAGGCGCACAAGTGCCAGCATCCTCACAAACAAACACTCCTAGCTCTCAATCGAGTGTTTCTCCGGTAAATAGCAATGGTTCTCCGTCGCTTGTGTCCGGCGCCGTTTCTGGAACTCCTCCCACCTCACCAGAGGCGGAGCAAGACGACGTAGATAAAGGTACTAGTAAGTACAGCCGTACATTAGGCGTTTACTCCCTTTCTAATTTCTTCCTTCACTTGTAGGCGTAGGGCCATCTCAGGCATCCCAGCAAACTTCGGCACACGGGCCGAGTAGTGTTGTCCGTGAACCCCCTCACGAACTACTAGGGCCCAGAATTCCAGGCCATCAGCGTTACCAATGCCTTATACCAGGCTGCCCCAACGGCGGTAAGGGGCCAAGTGGAAAAGGCTTCGTCGGGTTGCACTCCATTCGAAGGTATAGGACTAGTGGCAAACCACATAATCCTCCCGAGGGCGTTGCATGTCCCTATTGCGCCGAGAAGTACGTGCTAATTTGATCCTGTTCCAGGTATGGGTACTAACCTTGTGTGTTCAACTTCATCAATCAGCTCGAAGGGAGGCCTCGAACTCTGGGAGCATATCGCACATTCCCATCCAGATCAGGAGCATGAATGGCGTCTAGGCCAACCTGTGGTGGCGGCAAAAGGACAGAAGAGCAAAGGAGTTGAAAAAATCAAAGCAGCCCCGAAGAAAGTTATACGGCAGCTACCTTACCGCGTCGACGAGTTACTTGCCCCTGGACTGGAGGGGGAAGCCCTTGCGTCGCTGTATAGCTTCTCTAGTGTTGACAATGGCGGCTCTCAGAGCGGCACTGTCACTGCCAACTATAGCAGCGCTGTCCAAGGCAGCATTATGTCTGAACCAATGTTTGTCCCAGGCCCTTCGACCTATGGCTATCCTCCCAATCCTTCGACGCACCAGCACGCACAACTCTTCAGCAACCAGGCTAACGCTACTTGGGAAAACACCCCTCTCTTCAGCACTCATTCTCAGGGCCATGTCCCTACACCATTCGGAAACACGATCGGCTCGGGATTTTCTACTCAGCGCCCAGATTTCGCCACATTCCCACCCGTCGGAGAGGCCTCGACTCGTCAGGGATCGTATTATTCGTCCATGCCTTCAACTCAGCTTCAACATGTGGGACATCTTCCCGTTAATACTTCGAGAGGCCAGGTTCACTCGAACCACCACCAGCAGGGAGCAAATCAATTCCAATCTACTAGTACAGCTGTCACCTTGCACCCTGACCCCAGTCGCTACCCCCAACACGCAGCGAGTGGCTATCATGCTGTCATTCCCCACGTTGACACCATGCCCACCTCGAACCGACGACAAGTGCAGTATCTGGGGTTGATGTTCGAAGACCAGGCAGAGGTTGACAACTTCATCGCCGCTGAGCAAGCCGCCAAGCAATTGGGTATCACTTTCAGCCAGCCTGACGAGGATACCCTGCGGTACTAGGACCTCGCTATCTATCAAGCTTGGTCTAGACGTGCACCGTATTATTTTTTTCTGACGGTGAGCGATCTTCTGTACCTATTCCGTGAAGGAAAGTAGCTGATTTATCGTTCATGGACTATCTAGCCCTTTCATGCTCGCTGCTCTTTCATCTGTCAACATCTGAATGCTCAAGGCACATCCCATCATCTATCTCCTGCCAGGCTAGCTTTCATGCTATAGCCTAATTTCTTGTTTACTTTCTGGATTCTTTTTTCTCATGTTGTTGCATTATGTTGTCTGTTACGTTGTTATGCCTTCACCGTTGTCCTCTCATGTTCTGTTCTAGTTTTTTGCTCTGCGATACCCCTCATCCTGTAAACCTCTCTCTCTTTTGCGACATCTCCACCTCACTGCTGCCGTCACCATCATGTTTTCCTTGCTGTCCTCTCATCTCCTGCTTTCCTGCTCTGCGGTACCTCATCCTGTAGCCCTCCCTCGCGCGAAACCTCCATCTCACTGCTGCTATCATCATCCTGCATGGACTTATTGTAGAATAACATTCATGGTTTTGTATACTGTCTCACACTTGTTGTCCTATCATCCAATTTATGCACCCATGTAACTAAGCAAACCCCTTGGCTCTGTTTCACTGCAGAAGAAACAGCTTCAAGTTGGTCTCGTTAATTTGGACCATTCTAAAACTCTGAGCTCGTACGTATATGAACGAAGTAACTGCGAACACAAGGTATATACATCTTCGCGGGAAATGAGCGCGATGCTCTTAGGGCATGTCCACGGAATGCCTTGCGATTGCGAGCAGTGGCCAGTGAACTCTAACTCTGAGTTACGCCTCATGGAGGGAGATCCTTGGTCCTGGTCCTTGGAGTGTAATTGCCGGTATGTATAAGAATGGTATATACTGCTGTTAAGGGTGATATTGTACATTTCTTCCTGAGATTCCCATACGCCAGCGTAGTAGAACGTTAGAGTTTCGCCTCAGCCTTGATGTTCTGCTGCTTCTCATATCTATCTCGTAGGAGCCGACGTAGAACCTTCCCGGTCGGCGACTTGGGTATCTGGGGGACAGAAAAGAGATCAGACGTTTCGTGTCAACACTGGTCAGCAGCACCTCCAGGCGTACCTCATCAATCACCTCAATCCCTCCTCTCAGCCATTTGAATTTACTTAGGTTCGCTTGAGACCATTCTTCTAGCTGTTTAGCCACTTGGCCAGGTTTGGTCCGTTCTACCTCTTTGCCTTTGTCGTTGAGCACGATCCAGGCTCTTGGGACGGTCTCGTCAGAGGTTCGGCCGTAGCCTTGGACTCCTGCGACTGACACATCTGCTATCAGCTTGGAGGGCTCAGCCAAAAGTACGGTCTCGATCTCGACAGGAGAGACTTGAATCCCAGAGATCTTGAGGGTGTCCTGGTGAATCAGAGACGTATAAGCTCAAGTCTGGAAGCGAGCAGAAGAAGAACCGACGACTGACTTTGACACGCTCGATGAAGCTAGAAAAAAAAAACAAGGGAGGTTACGATCCCATGCCAATAACGAAAGAGAGCCATTTATTCATACGCACAAGAATCTACCCATCTCATCCGCACGGAAGAGGTCACCGCTCCTGACCCATCCATCGGAGGCAAACGTATCTTTACTCGCCTTCTCGTTATCCCAGTATCCCAGGGATCGATTGGCACCCCGCACGTAGAGCTCGCCAGGTTCGTTCACGTCGGCGTCTGTCCCGTCCTCGCGAACGATGCGAGCCTCAACGCCGGGCCACAGTATGCCTGCAGAACCGGGGGCGGGCTGGATTTTACCTGAGAACATCCCTGGTGCTGGTTCTGACATAGCTGTCATTGTCTATATAGTGCCACGGTCACTGAGAAGAATCGTTAAGGGCACATAAAGTAGACTTACGACTTCCGACATTCCATAGCCTTCCGTGACTGTCAAGCCAGTCGGTAGGAACTTCTGCATTCGCTCCGAGAGCTCCGCTGGGAGATGAGCTGCTCCGCACCCAGCGAAAACAACGGCGCTAAAGTCGTACTGCTCGACGTTAGGATAATTGACGATTTGGTGTACCACCGAGGGTATAAGACTCAAATGAGACACCCGGTACCTAGTGGGGGGTGATACGGAATTGAGCCCGTCGTTCGGTTTCACAGTTGCAGACCGAATGAGTGCTTACTTCGAGATCGCCTCGAGGCATGCCTTTACATTCCACTTTGCAAGGATGAGTTGGGTGGTAGGTGTGAGGAAGGTCCGCATGGTGATCAGATGCAGTCCGTATGAATGGTACATGGGTAAGAAACCCAAACTTGTAGGGAGGCCCTCTAGGGTCTTGAGAGGGGCAGGCTGGAGCAGCAAAGTCAGCCAACCTTGATGAGAACGAGATTGTGGAGTCAAAGCTTACCGTAGAGACTTTGGCTGCCTCCTCGACGTGCATGCCAAACTGATACAATGAAAAGGTGAGGTTCCCGTGAGATATCATGACACCCTTGGGGAAGCCACTGGTCCCACTTGAGAACACGAGATCTGGCAGAGCATGAGCGAACACGGCAGTTAATGAGAAGACCAGACCTACAAGCTAGTGTATCTCGTTTGGCGGGCCTAACACCTATTCGAGGTAGCTTCTTCGTCCTTGCAAGCTGTATAAAGTCGTCCAGAGACCTCTTTCCCTTGGCTGATCCACCGAACACGTATATGCGATCCGCCGATATCCCGAGCTCCTGCGCCACAGCGGTCGCCAACTCAAGCACGTTGGGGTGCACAAACAGTCGAGTCACTTTACAAAGGCGCATGGCATGGGTTAACTCGAATCTCGTGCTGTAGAACGATAGCATGGCGAATGGCGTAGTCAGCGCAAACAGAGCATGCACCAGCACTGGCCAATCCTGTCAAGAAGAGTGAATACTGGGTTAAGTTCAGGTTTAGTAGGTATTATTCGACATACCAGGCTGTTTTCGCTTAGTATACCGACCATCTCGGAGCCCTCTCCGTTGAGATCGAGTCCCCCTCGCTCTATAGAGCTGCCCAGGCCAGTCGTCGCGTCATGGACTCGGTCCAAGAACTCATAGTACGACCTTCTTTCACCGGTTTCGTACTCGATGTAAGCAGTGTAGTCAACCCAGTTCTTCTGGTCGGGGCGGTTAAAGACGTGATGGTGGAAGTTGGTATCCAGGTCCGCTTCGATTGGGGGGAAATGCGACTTGTAGATCATAGCGATAGGTACGTCAACAGAGACGTCGGACTACGCGTTGGGTGGTATACAGAGGGAGAGAGAGCAAGCCCAAAGGACAGGAAAGCAAGTGCGCAAAGCGCCCTCGGAACTGCTACAAGTGCTGCTTTAAGGACATTCAAAGAGGGCCGTCGCGTAACGGATTTCATGACGGATTCTGATGCCTATCGGTCGGAATGGTGCAGAGGCAAGGCCCCCATGACTGAACAATCGGGCCAGTTGGGTGAGGATTTTGGTGGGGATCGCACTTCGGCCATGCTCGGTACGGTGCACGAGGCCGGCAGAATGGGGGTCATGCCCCTGTGGCGGACTCGATACCGGCGGTACGCCTAAAGTGGACGAGCAATTGCCGCCGGCTTCACTGGACTCCATGCAGCCAGGGATAATAGCCTCCGTAATAATTTCAACATGTTCTACATAGTACATTCACCCTCATTTATCATGAGAAACTGGCATTCGACAGGGAGCATCCATCTGGGCACACATCGCTATTACCTAGACAGAGGGGCTGGACGATTACATGTTCCAGACCGGGGGTCCAGGAATGGTGTAGTTCGTCTGGTCAAAGTCGAGGTAAATGTTGATTGTGACACCGGGGTCCGACCTAATCATGAATCTAAGAACGAGAACGCTTCTTTTCCGATGTCGGAGGATAAACCTGACCTTGAATACGCCCCAGGGATCTTGACGGTGGGGGTAGGAACTCCATTGCCGTTACCTGTGATAATCAGCTGGCCACAGTTGGGATAAAACTGGGGTCTGGATAAAATGCATGTGAGCGATTGCGAGCTCAAGGAAGACGGGACGTAAAGCCGCGAAGCAGCGGGAACGTACTGATCCTGAGAAGGAAAAACAAGGCAAGGTCAGCTTCTTTGTTATCAGGAGGAGTGTGAAAATGCTTTGATGGTACTGACGGGTGTATGGATGGCCAACAATTCGTGGCGAATGAAATATTCCCCTGAGGGAATAGAAGGAGGAATCGTGGTGGTGAAAGAATTGTTGTTGGCAATGAGGTTTCCTTGACCCCAGTTACCGGCGTAGAGAGTCCCAGAATTCAAACCCTCTTCAGCGATTTTGAACTGCGACAATGCCGCGATGCAGAAACTTAGATGCCACCCATTGATGTTCACACGACATACAGTGACTTACCCAATCCAGAGTGGCAGGATCGGTAGTGGTGCAAGCGCCTGGGCACTTGGCCATATACACCATGACTGGGGAGGAGCAATTACCCCATGCAGAGGTCAAAACAGGTAAGATAGAGACACACCTGGCCTATCATAATAAGTAGGTCAATGAGATATGAAAGCGCCATGAAAAGGAATGAAACGAGGCCTACCCGATACTATGAGGCCAAGGGTTCCAGTACGCTGTCAAGCTAGAACCAGCTTTTGAAAGGAGCGGCATCAGGCTAGAGACGCTTCAGAACTGCTGAGACGAGGTGCTGACCTGCTGCGGTAGCGGAGCGCTGTCCAGAACCAAGGTTGGCGCCGCTCAGGTTGCAGGTCAGCTTGGGATGAGTCGGGTCTGTGATTGGATCATAGGCGTCCCATTCCCTCTTTGAGGACAATTTAGTACCCCGGTGTATTGATGATCAGGCCTAGGAGACTGCGTACCTCAATGCTGACTTGACCGACAGGAGAGACGTAGGCCTCAAACCTAGAACGGAAGGTGAGGGTCCGACCAATTCCCGAGATGGTCAAGGTACCCAGGGTAGTAGACTATGAATTACGTTCAGCAGAAGATCTCAAATCAGCAAGGGGGGAGGCTAACCTCCTCCGATAGTGTATCCAATCACACCTCCATGAGCATCGACCTATTGAGAAACGGGCTGTCAAGCAGCGCATTCAACAAAGCTTGGAGAATGGGCTCACACTGGAGAACTGGGAAAGGAGCACAGTCGCAAGAGCAGTGAAAGCAGAAGACAACAACATGAATGGGGCTTCTCCAAATTTGTTGGATAGAGGGAGATCTATGGGCTTGCAAACCTTTTATACCCTGCGTACGGCCGAAAACCTCTTGCTAGGGCCTCTCTGAAAGAGCACGACAGTAAAAATAATCTGCAAGGACCAGCACTATTGGTTCCTAGCTCAACAAAAATGGATCCTAAAGGCTCATGCTCTGGAACCCTCAGAGAGACATGACCGTGACGTGATATGCAGGCAACAAGTTCGGACGATTGTGATGGGCGCCATAAAGAAGTTGCATTGAACTGCAACGGGAAAATCCAAGGTGAATTTCCGGAGAACAAGTGATGCACTGGTTGGCACGCTTCAAGGGCCCGGGAATAGGATAGTCATTGAATTGGCAAGAGCGACCCCTTGTTAGTGGGGTGAACATGCAGAGAACTATTCTCGCGAGGGAGATAAGATACGAAAGTTCGTGTTGATGGGCGCGGTATGATTGATCTCCATTCGAATACTCCCCAGGAGATGATAGTGGTGAGCGTTCGGTACTTAGCCCCGAAGGATCAAGAAACTCGATCGTTCTCGATAACGCGTGGACGAGGTGTATATGGATGCAAACCTGCAAACCTAAACAATCGGAGTTGAGAGAACCTAAACACGTATGACCAGCTTAACGGACTGTAGGTGGGCTCAGGAGGAGAGATTCCCCGAGTCGATAAAGAGAGATAATTTACTTACTGGAGAAAGCGCAAGTTCGTTAGAACCAAATCTAGTAACTGAAGTTACACGACGCGGCTTGACATCGCTGTTACAAAAGCTCTGCGCTGGCACTATTCATCGGAACCACGGACAGGTAATAGTTATCATATTACAAGGAGAAGACGATACAAGGAAAACTCAATCGTCATGTATAATAATCCGTGGTGCTTCGATCGCAATCGGAGGTGCCTGTTGAGGCTCAGAGTCATCTGGCTGAGGACCCTCGTCTGCAGAGCCTTCGGCAGCATTGGTAGGTTCACCATCCTCTTCCTCCTGGTCGCTCATTTCTCCGGGTGCCCTGAATACGAGCTCCTTGCCGTTGACCAGTCGTCTCTTCTTCAACGGCACGGCAGAGTCGCTGTCAGCCTTTCTGGTCCCTCCAGGTTGCCCAGACTTGCTAGAACTCTGATCGTTCGAACCCCCTTTGGACTTGCCCTGTTGTTTCTTCTTCTGCCTCTTCGCTCGATTCTTCGCCGTTTTCGCCTCAGCGGCTTCCTCCGCCTCCTTGCGTTTCCGTTCAAATTCGGCATCTATCCGTTCCTATGAATAGAGGATAGAAAGCTTCAGAACACGGCTAATGTATGGATGAAGGATTTGAGCATATGACGAACCTTGTTAGTCTGCTCTTCCATCAGCTTCAGCCTCTCATACTCCCTCCGCCGGCCAGCTTTGTATACGTGGAATTCTCCACTGCCGGCTCCTGCACTAGAGCCTTGAACGTTCTTCATCATCTCTCGTGCAGGTCGGATAGTTTTCTCCTTCGCTGGTGCTGGTATGTGAGCCAGCTTGACGGGGTCTTTTAGCAGCTTGTCCAGTTGTGACTTCTGCCGTTCAATGGGGGTTAAGGCATGGCGATTAGCGGGCGCTGTAGACGAGGAAGCGACTGGTGGTGTTGTGCTCATGCTGAGGAGGTAGAGGTCACATGACTTGCTAATCTTTCTTTTCACTAACTGACACCAATGTACTTTGAAGAGATTTACCATCATCTTGCAACGGAGTACCCGCGCGAGAAATACCTTCCAGGCTCGAATCAACGACTCATTTTGATATAAGGTAGATGTATATCTAGTTCAACGCGCAATCATACCGGTTACGAAGATTATGCTTCCTTGCCTGGCCCACTGGGCATCATCAGCCTGCTATCTGCTTCTCCCTTCTCGCAAAGCTGCCAGGCACACACCTCCAATTTCCATCTACGAGTCTTCTCCTATCCCTTCTCTGCTGAAAGCTTCGGCACATAGTACTCAGCCCCTGCATGCTGTGCTTTTCAGGGCCCACGATCTATCTATCTCTCACTCAGGCGGTTTACCCAGCACAAGTGTCTAAGACCTCGGAACTGTGCTCTCAATCGCGCAGCCATGCAGTGGCACTAGCCTTTCCCCTCTTTTACTCCTTGTTTCTGTATCTAGCTGCTGTTTCGAACCCCGTGAGACTGCGCCCTTTGGCAGAGCTTGTCAGTAAATGTCTCGAACGGTACGAGGGTATATAAGCCCACTTTCTTCAGGGTGGAAGAGCTTCAGATATTTTCCCACTTCATACCCAAATACTAACTAACAATGTTGAACCTTGTCGCTTCTGCTCTGACTATTTCCCTCATCCGTGAGTTGTCCGTCTCCTCCTGAAGAATGATTAGTGCTCATTTCCTTGCAGCTAAGGCGCTCGGTGCTAGCACCGTAACCTTCTATGCTGTACCCTCAGGACCTACTGCCCTTGCTGGTACCTCGCCTTCCATCTCCCCCATTAGCACTGGAAACGACGGCAGCACCACCTACAACTACGACTTCGTGGTCACCCAGATCCCAGAGGTCACCTTTGCTTCATCTCAAACTCTGGATTTCGGCACTGGGTTCCCTTTCGGTGGTGTAGTCGGGCCTTTCAATCTTCCTGGTTCGCCGACCACCACTCTGGTTGATGTACCAAAGACTACCTTGTCTGGTGAGTGCTTTCTTACGACCTTTTCATCCCAAAAAATATAATGGATACTCACTATGTGATCAAAGCCACTCTTATCGCGGACTCCACCCGCAACGTGCTCTCCTACAACGGTCCTCGCGCAACCGGCACCGCACCCTCCTACCCCTCCTTCATCCAAGACTGCCGCTTCAGCCAAGACCACAACCAAGGCACATGCACCTACCTCGAGGGTACACTCCGCACCGGTGATCAGGGCCAGAGCAACGCCAACTCTCAGAACCAGGAATCGTTCAACGGGAACGTCGTACCCGTCTACAGTGCCGTCCTTGATGGCAACGGCGGCAACAACAAGGCCAGCTCATCGACGTCGTCGGCGGGGAGCAGCAGTGTGACGGAGAGCGTGACTACGGTGACGAGTACGAGTACTGGGAGTGACGGACAGGTGCAAGAGATGACGATGACGTCGACTGCTACTGCGCCTGCTTCGATGAACACAGGTTCAGGTAGTAGCGGCGGCGCGAAGCCAGCGCAGAATGTAGATGTTGCTTCGTGTTTGCTTGTCGGCGCAGGGCTCGTGGTCGCTGTTCTGAAGCTGTAATAGGCCAAACCATGGAATAATTCTCGATTCAGGTCCATAACCCCTTACTACTCGAAGATCCTCTTTATTTTATCGAGACATTTTGTAGACATGCTTGATATCTGTTCAAGTAAGAGAGTATCATGATTCAGTACAGTAAACAACTATATCAAAAATAAAGACGCGATAGCGATACTATCCAAGTTCAAGGCGCGATAGTTAGGTAACAACCAGGTACAGAGGTAAGGAAAAATAATCAGAAAGGCAGGGATAAACAGTAGGCGAAAGACACGAAGGACGCAACAGGATTGGGGAGGAATCAATGATCCCATGTACATCGGGAACAGAAAAAAGGAAGCTGAGGAACCATAGAAAAATGCAACCCATAAACCAAAGAAGAGGGATTAAGAAGAGAGATTTATCGCAAGGTCAATCACCGGACCCTCTCCCTATCCCTCGCCTTCGACCCCGGTCCAAACCGCTCTTGAAACTGCATCAAATCCTCCATTAAACTCTCCATCATCTTCACAGTTGAAGACTCCGCCTGAGCCTGAGCTATACTCGATGCCAGCGCCGATCTCAGCCCCTGTGGATCTGAAGGGTAAGGCAGAGTCCCGTTGAGATTCGTATTGGAGTTCGGATGAAGGGTTGGATTCGAGGTGCTACGGGCCTTTGAAGGAGAGGCTGAGGTGATATTGGCAGCTGGGTTAGAGTGGGCTTTGGAACCGAAGCCATCGCCGCCCATTCCCATCGCGATCACATCCGCCAGACTCGAGCCCAGATTTTCTTTTGGGGCACTCCTTTCGACACCTAACGACGCGCTCTTAGCCTCGCCAGAACCATTCACACCGAGAGTGGCAGTCGGGTTCTGATCCTCGGCACTAGAAGTGCCATTGCAATGGTCATCACCACCAATGACTCTGATGACCACACCCCTCAATCTTAACGCCTCCTCAAGCACCTCCCTCCTCCTCCCTCTGTCCATCGCACACCCCTGCTCTCGAACGACCCATTCGACAAGCGCACGCACACGCTTGTTCATATCCCCTACCGACATACGTTTCGCTGGCCATTTGACTTTGGCTCCGCGTTCGTGAGTACGGAGGAGGGAGATCGTTATTGTTGGTGCATTTGATGCAGTGACGTTTGACGGTGGAGGTTGTGGAGGTCGGGAGGAAGATGACCCCCTGAGGTATGACACATATGCTTCTGCGACGCCAGAACTCTCAGCCCTCGCGCCCGCGCAAACATCCACCGCTCTTGGCGTGCCACTGGGCAAGATATGCTCCAGATGGTTCAAATAGTCCGGTAGGTTCCACGAAGTTAGTGGAGGCTGGAGTGATACAGCATAGGCATGCGTGTTCTTGTATGCTTTTGAGTGAGGCGGGTCATTTCCTGTACCACTTGGTCCTCCTGGCCCAGAGCTGCTGCTGGTGACGCCGTTGGGACCCACACTGGACCCTGCTGCCCCTGGGGTGTTGGATGTCGCGTCAGCGGTGCCGGATGCCGAGGCGCTGGCACCGCGTTTGTTTGAGGAAGACGCCTCAGAAGCATTCGCGTTCTGGGCGCGTCGCGACCCCGTACCCGTCCGTCGATTACCTCCTCCTCGTTTAGAGGGCGGAGGAGCAGGAGCTAGAAAGATAAGATGATGTTTAGCATCGTGGTCGACCCAAAACGCGATGCAGGAGTAGAGATACTCACTCTCCTCGCCTTCAACCGTCTTATTCTCGTCTTGCTGTCCCTGTATTTGGCCCTGTTGTTGAACAGAGGTCTCTCGCTGTTGCTGCGAGCCTTTTCTCTGTCCTCCTTTCCTTCTACTGTTTCCTGTGGTCTTCGCTAGGGGAACAGGTGGGGCAGCCATAGCAGTCGGAGTTTTGGCAACGGAAACGGCGGGACTGGCATCTCTTCCGGTGGTCGCGTTGCTTGAATCTAGCGCTGTGCTTGTATTGATGATGGGTAAAGGGTCTGAGGGTGCTGGCGTTGTGAGATCTGAAGCGGCAGAAGCAGAACGGGTGCGCTTCTTGGGTGGCCTATCATCATATGAATGTTAATGAATGCTATGAAGGTGAGAGGGGGTTCAGAAGGTACGTACGCATCGTCGTCTGTCCTTTTCCTTTTCTTTCTACTGCTCTCGCTCTCATCAATGTCCATCCCCATCCCTTGTGCGTCATCTTCACCAGTAGTGCCTGTAAGGGCCACTGGAGAGGTGACACCAGCTTCGGCTGCACTGGCCTCCATGACTTCCTTGATACTCTCATCAAAGGCCGCATCGCGACTGTTCATCGTATTCCGCCTCTTAGCTGGTTGAGCTTTAGTTAGCACCGGTGACCGCGACCGCGAGTGTCTGTGGTTCTGGGAGTGGGCAGAGGCAGATTGGGCGCGTCTGCTGCTTGAGTGGTCGTGAGCATTGGTGTTTGTAGCTCCATTTGCGCTAGAAGTGGTGGTGCCGGGTGTTGAGGATGCGTGGGTGGTGTGTGATGGATGTCGTTTGCTACGTGAGAGTTGTCTATGTGGAGCAGAGCAAGATGAGAAACAGGAAATCTCTGGTGGATAGTGTAGTGGATAGATGACTGACTTGAGTAACGCTACGTGCAACTCTGGTTTGCATTCTTCGCAGTAGTAATCGTCGTCCAGTTGATCTTCGGATTTGTAGCCCATACATAGACCGTGCTGCCAGACTTTGCAAATCTCGCACTGGACCATGAACTCGCCTGCATCTGGGTCGTCTTCTGCTTGTAATTTTGAAAGAAGAAAAGGAGAAGAATGAGTGGGTGAGTAATGGATGTTGATGACGACGATGCAAAAGTAAACGAGTTGGTTACCTGAGCTCCCACAGACACACCTCGTAACTCCCTCCTGCTCATCATCAAGCAGCTCGCCGTCTTCTTGCTGCTCGTCCTTTTGCACTGGCGGTGGTGGTGGAGGAGATTTGAGGTCCTTCTCCTTGTCTTTGGCCTTGGACGCGGCTGTTGCCCTCTTCGCTCTTCCACTGGTAGAAGAGCTCACAGGCGACTTGGCTATTGCGCTATGATTCTCGAACGACACATCGTCCGCGTCTTCCTGTTTCGGTTTCCTTCCTCCACGAGAGCTGCTGTTGCTCCCGTTGACGCCCCCTCCTCCTCCACTACTGCCAGCAGCAGCACTGGAGCCGTTGACGTTGGCAGAGGTTGAGGATAGACTGGTTCTGTGGGACAATGGTGGGCGATGATCATTGGATGAATGAGGAGGCGGAGAGTTGGATTGCGACTGAGAGTGAGATTGGGATTGGGACTGTGAAGGCGCGTTGGACCTGCGTCCTGAGCGGCGGGGCTCCTTGGGTGACATCTCAAAGCAGACCTTTGGAGGAACAGGAGCAATCCGAATTCAATTTCCCCGACTGAGAGGTCATGTGACACATATCACCGTGTCAGGTGAGAGATAAGATTAGATAAGCACCCCTACTCTTGAAATCGAACGTCCTTAGTGGCAGGATTCTCATACAAGAAAGATCTCGTTTATTGGCGATACAAGAAACGGCATATGTTATAGGGATACTAATCAACATCTTGGATGCTGGCGATGCTCGTTTCCCAGTATTTGGTGTTCACAGTGCCCAGCCTAGACTTGTTATCGCTATGCTTAGTCTCCACTGACTGAACACCAAAGAGCTCACCTTCCATCTATCGTACTTCGTCCAGCCAAAATATCACAGAAAAAATCCTAGACAAACGCACGGTACGCAAGTGAGGCTAAGATTCATGAGGGATTTACAGAGAAGCTGACCTGGTTATACGGCTTACTGTCGCCGTACTGCTTGAATTGGACTTTCAGATCAACCGACTCGGCTGTTTCCTCTGAAAGCAGGCGAACAGGGACCCTTTCATGATGTTGACTTTGACGTCCAGAGTCTTCAGAGGTGATACTCCATCTGCTGCTAGAGCATCCACCCAATAACATGTGGAACTGCCACCTGTTCCTCCGTCAAGAGCGTCTCCACAGTGAAGTAGGAGATTCGTTTCGAGGACGAGCCAGTTCATCGGCGCCAGCATCCCCGGGAAACGCGGTTTCGCGCCTCAACATCTCCTGAGCAAATCAATGGTTGGCTGGCGTGGCTAACAATGCTCCAGCCCCCCTAGACTTGCGAGGAATGAAGATATCGATCATTCACAGTGTTCTACAGTGCCTGCGGACGGACGTAGTGATGCTCTCTGAAGTGGGGTTTCTGGATGGTACTGGCCATACAGACTTCGTGTGTGCCTGAATCGTCAGCTTCTCTGGGCGAGGGAACCCTTCAGGGTTGAGAAGAACGCGGGCTATCTTGCGGATGAGGATACTGGTTCCGCTTCTTGCTAGGACTTATGCGTTGATAAATGGGGTAAAAGTGAGGAGGCTACTACGAGCCGACATACCTAGTCGGATGGCTGTCCAGTAGTAGCGTCAGGTCGTTCATGATGAATTATCGTCAGTCGCTTCGTGCGTTCGCCCAACGAGGCATCCGTAATCATCACTTTGCTTCAGACCAGCTACACCCCAAATTGATGGACAAAAGCTGCAGTCACCGAAGATTCAAGGGCTCATTGTGACCGTCGTCATCCACAGACTGGCCTACTAGCCCCGAATTTGATTCCTGTTAAGACCCCCAACGAAGGAGATACCTCACGGTAGCGAAAATTTACAGCTCTTCGTCTAAGATGAATTTACTGAGCTGAATCCGGATGTCGTCTGGGATGTAGGGAAGTATTGACTTTGCATATGCATCAGAACGGCCGAATGAGGGCGTTGAGAAATGGAAGGTGTGGCGGACTGGTTGTTTGAGTGTCCCTGCTACTCGTTGCTTCTTACGCTCATCATCTGTGCTACATCATCCACGGTCTACGTGCATGTTCAACCGTTCTTCGAGGTTCCAATATCCAGCTGGGGCTTACGGTCAACAATATCTATCCCAAGGTCTACATAGGACACCATCTTGCATCTCTCCAAACATTGACACCGAGCCAAGCCCTGTATAAGCCTGAGCTTCCTGACCGACTCGACAAGACCTGTTGGCATCACTGCTCTGCTACCATGGGTATACGCAGAAGATGTCGCATTGAGCTTGGTATTGGATGCCGTTGCCGTTGCACTCTCAAATCTGTCAAAGTACTGTTCAAGCTAGCGCTGCTTTGTTTGAGGAAGTCTCCTCGAACCCAAACTGCTGATCCTCGGTCCTGTGTCAGCTACTTAAATTTCCTGACAGCCACAGCTCTGAGCTACTTATCAGACAGTTGGGATCTTTCTTCCATCTCGCTGGCAGACCCCATCGACCCGGACTCCCTCACCAACACTCTTCCATCCAGGGATTCATCTATGCAGGGTTCCTACCAGCACCGGGGGAATTGCGAAAAATATTTATCTTGGCCTTGTTCGCCCTGGCTGAACTCCGTTCGGGGTTCTGGGGCTTCTCTTCTATTTACTCATTCAACTCCCCCAAGGCTAAACTCAGTACCCGCCGAAGTCCACCATATCCTTTATCTCTTCTTTTCAATTCCCCGGGCACAAGGCTTCCTCTTGCCATCTAGGGAGCTTAATCACCCACGCATGGGCGCGTCTTTTCTTTCTCTCGCCTGTCACATCCAGGTGTCTTGTAGTTTCCACGAGCTCGTCGGCGTTGAAAAGGGTTGCATTCACGACCTAGACAGATGATCTGCCAAACGAGTGAATCGCTGGGAGTTTATGGGATGCGGTGCTCCTGCCAGGTCTCCATTCTCGATGAGAGAAATACGGATTCTCATAGCAGGTTGCCCAAGAATCTGAGGCAAGCGCCAGATGATAGAGCTCCTCCCGTTGCCCTGCAAATCTTCTTCTATCATCAGATGTAAGAGATCGACGTGGGTGCGCCCACACTGGAGATGCGCACGTTCGTATCTCATCCTTTATCCCCGTCTTTTGCGTCGTGGTTAGGCTCTCCGTCTCTGTTGCGAGCTGCCACATTCCATCGCTCGCTGTCAGGACATGATGTGATGCCATCCTGCGAGGTAAGTTAAAACCACTGGCAGTTCAAGACCCCACGGCAGTAGTAGAGCAATAAATCAAAAGGCTCGGAGAGCTTGGTCTTCGTGAATCAATCACTCTGGAAGCGCTCTCCGGCCGTGTAGATGCAATCTCTAATCTGACAATCCCCTTTTTGATTCGATATTCAATTGCTAGCCGGGCCATCACTCATATGGTCTAACCTGGGCAGAACTCTGCGCAGTGCAAAACGTCTATCCCCGAGGCACTCCGGTACCATTACTTTGCGTACCTTTCCCCTGAGATATTTCCCCTGGCCCAGGAGGTTCAGTTACCACCTTGCTCATTGCAGAAGGGGCGCGTAGCTGCATTTTGAACCTACAGCTAACCAGAAGCTCTTACCAAGAGCAGTCGCAAGCCGTCGTTCTTGCCGTCGTTGACCCAATGTGGCTTCATCCACCCGCACCTTCTACGTCTTCGCTGTAAAGGTGGTGCCTTGAGCAATCAATTGCGACAAAGAGTCCGTTGATCCCTGATCCCATCTCAGCGATCTGAGTCTATTCCGGGCTCCTGGCAGCCCCCGGAAGAAGATATTCACGAGACTCAGGTCTATGATGAACAGCTTCTCCTCGAGGCTTTGATGATCCTCTCACCTCGGCCGGACGACGGGCGGAGGAAATGAGGTACGTTTCGTCCTTATAATAAGTTGACGTCGTGGTATACTCATGCGTCGATTCATTTATTAACCAGCTACGCCCTGTCGACGTCTTTCTCTCACCGGTCACCGATTCGTGCCCCTCACACTCGGAAGAAGTCTAGTGTCCCTTAAACTCTCCAAATTCTTCCTCTCCGAAGTCAAAGTTGACGCCTCGACGTCGTTCATCTCCCCTTTGAAAACTAGCTAGTAGCCTATCAGACTTTCTGTGAAGGCTTAAGAAAAGAATGGCAGGATCTGCTATCACGGCCGCAGCGTCTCAGTGAGTTTATTCATCTTGCGTGGGCTTCTAGCCTGTTTTCGTTATCGCCGGTCTAGAACTCATGAAACTTTCCGCGCCCATTCAGCTTTCTGCAGTTTCGTATCCAATGGGCTAGCATAGGTCTGTGGTTTCTTTCAGTCCGCTACTACCTTTGCTATGGGTTCGCGATTTGATACTAATGATTCACCCACAGCGTTCATCTACTATGACTACTTCCTCACATTTCCCATCGAAGGTGAGCACTCTTCCTCCACCAAACTTGTTGTGGACCCAGTTAACGTTACCCGTGGGCAACCAGTGGAATATATGTGGAGGCAGCGCTTCCGTGTATCGACTCTTCTCTACATCCTCTGTCGATACGCTCTCTTGGGGAATGTTCTGTTCCTCCTGGCGCTAGCACAACTACTCATGCATAGGGTACGTTTCTCTTCACTCCCCCGCGGCGTGGCGATTTGCTGAGTACCGACTTCCTCTTCCTGCAGTGCGGTGACTACCCCGTCCCATCGATTGCCCAGCCATTGGTGTACTGACTCCACAACGTTTCATCTCGGATAGCTGCGATACATGGTATCGCCTCATTGGCGCACTCAGTGTACTGGGTCGTACAGCGATGATAGGTCCATTACCCGTGCACGTCTAGATCCAGATAGTTACTGACCCTCCCGTTTTAGTGACTTTCACGGCTCGTACTTATGCTGTGTACGGCCGGAGTATCTGGATTTTGTTGACTCTGGGGGTGGTGGGGTTAATTTGCTTCATACTCGCTGTCGTGCGTATTTTCTTCTCTTGCTTCTGACTACTGAGGCTTGGCCTGCTGACGATTGGTTTCGAACGTATGTAGATACACGTTCCAGGATTGAAATGCGTAGGAGCATCAGATAACGCTTTGTAGGTTATCTTTGTCCACTGCCTCGTCTTACATCACTTATCGACTGGTTTCTGTCTGCAGGGGTCAGTTTTTGTGGTCTGATCGGTCGTTTCTTTTTTCGCAACTAACGTCCAAGGGGTTATAGCTAGCGGACTACTCTCCATTTTCATGGTTGTCTTTGAGTTGATGTCTGTTACGCTTACGACCTATCGATGTGTGCAAACCCTGAAAGAAACCGGAGGGGTGTTCCGACGCAACTTATCAAACCTGTTTTACCTTGTCATGGAGCAAGGTGCGAACTATTCCCTATTATAACCGACGAGTGTGGTTTGTGGGTCCTCATCTTCGTTTGTTTTCGTCTACCAGGTGTCATGTACTTCGCATTTGTTTCTATCTTCACTACGACTTCTGTAATCCTGAACTTTGTGAGTCTCTTTCGATTAATTCACTTGTCTTAACTCCCGGCTCATCGTTCTGGTAGCGTGCAACGGTATATCACCTGTCCGGCTAGTCAATTCATCCACTTAACTCATAATCCACTAGACTGGCACATTCCTGCAACGACTTCCAAATGCCATATACCTCCCGTGAGTCCATAATCTGTGAATATATTATCCCACTATCTCACCGACACCCCACCCGTAGTTTATCATGTAGCCTAACTGCTCGCTTTCTACTCTACCTTCGTCGTCTCGAAGACATCAAAGTCAAGGACGGAGCCGGGAAAGCTATTACACGAAAATCTCTCTCCACGTTCCAAGCCGCCGGAAACGCCGCCGCCAGCTTGATCTCCATGGGTGACTTCGGAGAGGATCAGCTGGAGGGTATCAGGCGACGGAATAGGATGGCAGAACACACACAGGGAAGTGACGTGACCATGGAGAACGAACTGAAGTATGAGTCGTCGGATGTGGAAAGGTTCAAGAAGTCACAACAAGTACAAGGACAGGGGATCGAGATGGACGAAGTGAAGGGTGACGACCATGACTCGGAGAGCAGAAGTCGGGATACGTTGCATGGTGTATGCGAAGAGAGGAGAAATCCTGTCGTAGGTGAAAATGCCGTATGATTCTACAGAGGCGGAGAGACTGCTTCGGTGTGTGTGATATGCGGAGAGCAGGGCTATCATAGACGGTTTCTTCTTTTGCGCCTGACCGTATTTTTTGATGATTTTTATTCCTCTTCTATTGACCTTGTAATACCTGCCCTGTACCCTTCTAGTGTAAAATATCAGATAATTTTGCAGTTGGACAATGTTCTCCGAATTCTTATGACTTCTGGACACTGTTGTCGTGGGTGCGAACATAGTGATTGGATCATGTGACCGTGTCACTCATTTGAACTTGGTCCTCGATCGTCCATCTAAGCGCGTATACGACCAGCCATGTTCCTCTGAGCTACCCCACTTTCCTGCAGGTCCCATGTCTATGAACCTCCATTATACTGGCAATCTACTCCGAGAGATTCTCGATACAACCTCAAGAACATCCCTCTGAAATCAAGCAGCGTCTTGAGCAGCAGTATACTTGATCCATGGCGAAACAAGTCAGCCTCGACTGACGACCTTGACCAACCACTTTGTTCAGAATACCTAATGACCGACAGCAAGAAGGGAGGCGTGCGCTGGAAGATTATAATTTATTACGTTCCTTCAGAAGATGAGAAAAAGATTATTCAAGTTCTTTGCCGAGATCTCTAACTGGTAGTGTTTTCGGTAAGTCCAATCTCCAAGAGCTGTGATGTCTGAGGCCTGAGGGTTGATATGATCTTCTCAGGTCGAGGTACCCGCGCATTTCCCGGCATCAACAAGCCCCTTCCTATCAATATTCTCATCCAACGCGCAGTTCCTAGTCGCCTCTTATTTGGCTTGCTTGGGATTATTGGGCACAAATTTCGAGTTATTCGGTCACCTTTGCCGGTTTCCGACCATTCTGGTGGATTGGGGAGTCAAACAACTCAGGACATAGATTGGCGAGATGAGAATAACTGTCTACTGGGTCCTTGGTATACAAGATCATGAACACCGTGAGGCCTGAGGCTTTCGTCTCAGTCAGTCTCGGTCTCAGGATCAGTAGAGTTGAAGTAGTTAGTATTCTGTATTTCCAGGCTGTTGGTAGGATCTACGGCGATAGCTGAAAGCAGTCAATCAGTACTAGGTCCTCGCTGCAGACCGTTCAAGATGAGGTCGACTCACTGATATATCCGTAGAGACCGTCCTCGACAGTCTCGCCGAGCAGCTCGATACTACCAAAAAGGACATAAGAACACTTATTAGGGGGGAGGAGAGAGCAGGAAATACGTACTCAGCGAACGCGTTGTTACCGTCGGCAGACTGGTCGGTCAAGATGCTGTCCTCGGAGTTCAAGGTTCTGACTTGGGTGTTAGTGCTGTAGATTTCGGTGGCGAAAACCTCGTCGTTCCATTGTTCCTCGAAGAAGATTTGACCGAGGTGGATGGTGGTCCCAGCGTGCGAGATCAGAGTACTAAATAACAGAAAAGAAAACAGTGATCAGGTTCCGCCTTCAAGAGAGGAAGGAGCATATACTGGGAAAGAACACTCACCCGTTCTCGGAAGCGCTCCAATTGCTATGGAACATCGCATGAATGTGCGCGGTACGGCCGGTATAATACCCAGGGTAAATCGTCACAAGCTCCACGATGCCCTCTTCGTTCGTGGGCAGACCACCTCTGAGGAAGGTTTCGTTCCTGACTAGGGGTGAACTGGCACCGCCGGGTCCGCCTGGAGGAGGAAGCATGGTAGTGTTGGGCGCAGCGGAGCTGATGAGTGTGGAGGACTCGATGAAGCTGGTCACCTGGGACGAGGTGTCGTTGGATGGGGGAGGCAAGCCGCTGCTGGCTGAGTAGCCTCCGTAGACACCGGTCGCGTTAGCTATGTGAAGGTTGAGTATATCACACTGTTTGGAAGAGGAGGGCACACTGACCGGCCCAAATCTCGATGAATAAATCAGGGAAAGGTTGGCAGGTGGTGATGTCGATGGCACCGATATCAAGGATGAGTTCAACACCGCTGGATGAGTTGGTTGATGTCAGAATGAGAACTGGCAAAGGTTGAGGAATGCCTACGTTTGATCCTCCGTGAGATTGTACCTGACATACTCGTTGTTAATGTAGTACGGTCCCTCGACGACATCAGGAGCCGCGACGCAAGTGAAGCTAGTGGCACCTGTGAGCACACAGACAACAGTCCTTCCAAAGGCGGAAAGTACTCACTTGTCAGGGATAGTAGTCGCAGACGGCTGCGGTGCAGAGAACGACAAGCTAGCACTGGTGGGTTCTTGTCTTTTCCTCAAGGCAGCGCGCTTGGCCTTGCGACGAGCTGTGAACTCTGCGATCTCAGAGGCACAAGTACGAGCTTTGAGATGTCTTTTCTCAGTTAGGACCTACGACATCCGACAGTTAGCAACGCCCCTGCCTATGAGGATGAAGATGAACGAAACCTACCACTCTCGCGTCGAATTCTTCACGGCTCAAAAGCTGTTCATGAGATCCATGGGCTGTAAGATGATCGAGTTAGTCTACAGGTAGATATCTTGGGTGTTGAAATAAGAAAGCTCACCGATGACAAGCGTAGCCAGAGCGCAAAGTTGAATAAATGTAGCAGATAACATCCTGAGGAATAAAAGAGATCTGGTTGGAGGATGCCACAACCACTAAGATGGAGCTCGTTTAAATACGCAAAGCCAGAAGACACCAGAGCGATTGGTCGGAAAGCATGGGCTGCGTATGCGTTCGCTCGGACTCGAGCGAATGGAATCTCCTGGTACCAAGAAATTATCGGTAGTAACGAAGACAAAGTAAACCCATGTAACAGTTTTCCCTGCAGGACAACGACGGTTATTCAGCGGTTTAGGAGCTCTCGAGTGCGTTGGACCGCAGAAAAATCCATCAAGAGGTGGAGCTGGGCAAAGCACGAAGACGAATAGGATTCAAAGGATTTGCATTATCAATGCATAACGGGGTTGCTACATCAAATAAGGCTCATCACCATTCGAGCGAGCATTCGCATCATGGTGTAAATTGGAGTGCCGGTTGGCCATGGGTCATTGGTTGGTGGTCCAGAACAGCCAGAATTCGTAGCTGAGAGCTATTAGATATCATCATAGTGGTCTATGCAGCTGATATTCATTTGAGGTTGAGCAGAAAGTAATACCAGAG
This sequence comes from Agaricales sp. HM26-F1, assembly GCA_002718315.1. Lineage (NCBI taxonomy): Eukaryota > Fungi > Basidiomycota > Agaricomycetes > Agaricales > Agaricales sp. HM26-F1. Next base: position 1,293,652 of record NIBX01000021.1, on the reverse strand, counting down.
CAGAATGAGCCTTGCAGGAGCCCGTATCGAACCAGAAGGTCCAGGAAAGAGAGTGGACAGTTGATCATGGCAATAAATGGTGCCAAGAGAACGAGACGCGGTCACGTGTAGCAAATACACGAGCCTCTGATTCTTTCCAGATTGCTTCCAGACTTTTACCGTTCGGTCATTCCTCGCAATTCATAACACATTGCATACGCTTCGCAGTAATAACTATAAGGTCATATTATACCCATGTGAGAAAAAAAAAAAAAAGTTGGTTTCTACAACAGCCTCAGCATAAGATCAGGTTACAGGAGTTGACTCAGCGCTCGACTTTAGCTTGAGAGATTCTTGATCGTAGACTTAAGATATACAGTATGTACCTCAGCAGAACTACGACGAACAGTGGGGGACGGCAAGTATCGACCACATTCTGCATATAGGTGAAGATGGCAGCCCCTCTACGGAGGACTTCCTGTACTTCTTGTGAATCAGACAGTCAACCAGCGGACTTTCACAGTAAATCCAGCTTGAGACAGTTGAGCGACCGCAGGCAAAAGAAGGGCACCACATATACGGATGTACAGTCCCATTGAAGTATATTGAACAACACTGCTACTGCTCTTGACGAGAAGCGAAGTCAAACGTCGCGATTCACTGATAGTAGTCGGGCGGGCGCCGCATTCTTGATTAGTAGAAGAATAGCTAAGGAGCTCTAGCACTGACATCGAATAGTACTTGCTAGACTCATTTCTGAGAGATACATTGATACTACAAGCTTCGAGATCGACAAGTTGCAGTCCCCGTAGAGTTCCCCAGCTCAGTGCTAGCGCTACTATCAGTAGTAGAGCTCATGGAAGCCATATTGTAGGCCATTGTGCCTGTACAAGCTGACTAGCTCCACTTCTCAAAGTCGCAGTCCCAGGCTATAGATGCATGTTGGCCTAGTCACTCCAAGCAAGATAGAAATCCAAGGGATAAGGGGGAAGTACTGCGCCTCGGAGTCGGTCACCGGGTTAATGAAGCAGGAACAGTGGCTGTGCTCTCCCATTAGAGAACGCTGAACAGCTTGTGAAAGCTGTCCAGCCAAAACCGAGCTCTACATTGCTCGTACGGGGTCTCTTTCTCTGGGCCATCTAGTTCTCTTCGCGGCTCATGGATTCTATCTCCAGCTCAAAGCTCTCATTTGAGCTCTCCGACCAGGACGATGCAACGGTGCAAGGCCTGAACTTCGGCTCTGACGACGATGACGATGAGAGCTTCCATTATCCCGGGACGAACGGCGACGTCGACGAGCCCGCTAATGCGGATACGAGCTATTCGTCTACCATGGAAGAGCTCCTAGGCGATGACGATGAAGATGAGGCAGGGTCACGACTTGAAGGCAACGAGGACGAACAGGAGGAGGAAGACTCCGGATTCTTGTACACCGGAGCGGACGCCGTCGACACCAAGTTAGACTTTAAAGGCTACAGAAATAAGCTGAGGGATGTGCTCAGCGATGATGAAGACTTCCAGGACGATACAGAAGATACAGAAGAAGAATCTGGAGAACAAGAACCTAGCTCTGATATAGTACTTAATTCTACCTCGAATGACATCCTCGACGATGACGAACCTCTGGTATGTCGATTCTTTCTCTGTTTTACAAGTAAACTGACTCGATATAGCCAGAGCCTTCGTTTTCTTCTCCCGAAACTCCGAGTAGAGGGCTTTCGCCTCCACCCCGTGCATCCTGGTACTCCGAAGCCCCGGAAAGGATCAGCAGTCCCTTCCTACATCCTACCGTCTCTCGACTGCGCTCTTTTACGCCGCAGAGCTCTCGCGTGTCATCACTAGCTAGTGGCGGGACACCTCGCTCGCATTCAAACCTTTTCGATGGAGGAAGCGGTGGACATGGACAAGGTTTCATGAGTCCTTCTCCCTCCCATTTCTCGGCCATATCCTCAGCATCGTCCATACATTCTGGACTTGGCGGACATGATCACAGACCAGAAGCATCCCCTAGCGCGAACGGGAAAGCTAAGCAGCTCAACGGCCACGGTTCCCCAACAAACGAGAGGGAGGTCTTTCGGTGGACTAGTCTTCGCGTCATTGGGAACTACATATACTCCCAGGGAGCGCAGAAAGCCGCGTCTGTATTAGGCTCTCCTACATTAGGACGCCCGACTGCTCTGGCTGCGAACGGCATGATCTGCATTGGAACTGACCAGGGAAGGATTGTAGTCTACGACTTCAAGCAAACCCTGAAGTGTGTTTGTGGGGCCGGAGGTCCGGATTCTCCAGGTAAATTCCCATCCGATTCGAGGTCGGTATATCTGAAGAACCTTGTCTGACACTCCGATTCACCCTAGGCAAAAATAAATCCAAGGCTCCAGCCGCCTTTTTAGGTCCTGTCACTGCTCTGGCCCTCTCCCATGACCATACTTTCGTCGCGGCAGGTCACTCAACCGGGCACATCCAGCTGTACGACCTCAAATCTCCCAACACGCCTGCCCGCTTTGTACCACCTACAACTCTTCAATCAGTTCTCTCTGGTCGGAAAGAGGGGCATCTCGAAGGTTCACGAATCGTCAATATTGGATTCGTAGCCGGCCGCCATACCGCTATTGTCAGTGCCGATGAACATGGGCTAGCATTCTATCATAGTCTGGGCAAAGTACTGTTCGTAGATGCGGTGGATATTGTCAGGGTTCTGGGTATGTATCCCGAATTCGAGGTGCCTCCGCCCGCTCCTTCGAAGCCAGGGAGTTCCAAACAGAAGAAAGCTCCTGCACCGAAACTCAACGTGATTCGCAAACCGCGACACCGTGTTCTGGCTATGCAGCCTCTACCACTAGGAACGGCGTCACACCCCACAGACGCGTATAACCTGACTGCTCTGCTCACACCTTCGAAAGTGGTCCTGGTAGGGATGAAGCCTACTCCCAGGACGTGGTTCAAGCGAGCAAGAGATGCGGTTGAAGAGCAAGGAGGAGGGTCAGATGCGAGGATGCTTGGGACGTTGGTGTGGTATCCTAGCGTGTTCGTACAGTCGGATGGGGACGACTCAGGATCAGATAAATCGAAGACGGAGGGTTCTGCTTCTCAGGTCCCATCGTCGAAGGATCAAGAACAGGTTATACCGACTCTCGCGTACTCGTGGGGCGATACGTTCAATGTCTTACGCGTCTCTGAATCTAAAGTCAAACAATCTGTCAAGAACACACGGACGGATAGAGTCGTGCAAGTTGACGTAGGCAGGATTGAATGCTTGGAAGTCGGTAGGTGGAAGGCCGCCGGAGGCGCTATTGTAGCTATGCAGTGGTTGAACGCTAATGTGGGTTCGTTTCTTCCTTTTCATACTCCTCGTGTGTCGATGGTCGTTCCTTTTGACTGATGTTTTTTTTTCTGTTTTTATTTGATAATTTAGCAATTGCTTCTGGTCACACGGAGTTCGATTGAGGTCTTTGATCTTTCTATCTCCAAGACGGTCGAGAGCGCGCCGTTCGATATGAACTGGCTCCAGCCTGTCATACAGACTGCTCCGGATTCAGCGCCCAACACTGGGGAGAACGTTGTCTCCTACGATGCTGCGCATAGCGTCCGAGTTTATAAGGGGAAGATCTTCATGCTGGTGAGCGGTCTACTTTGAGCTACAAAGACTCTTACTGACCCTAGTCTCAGGGACGTGATGATCTCCGCGTAGGCAGCCTTTTGACCTGGGCTGATCGAATTCTCACCTATGTGGAATCCGGCTCCTTCCTCTCCGCCATAAATCTGACCCTCTCGTACTATCTCGGCACTGCACCAGGCAACCTCAATAATCTCCCCGTATCTCTCACATCCCGCAAGGCTCTCTTAGGGCAGAAAATCCGCGAACTCATGATCGCTTCAGTGCGATACGCTTTCTCTGAGGACAGAATGCACGACGCTACACACTGGAGTGCTGATGGTCGTGGAGTGGATCGCACAGAGCTGTTCGAAGAGATGGTCGCGACTTGTACCAAGGCTTGCATCGCATTGGACGACTTTGAGTTTTTGTTCGAAGATCTTTTCACACAATACGACGATGTGGGTATCTTGCGGATATATCTACTCCAACTGGAAAGATTCATTCTGGACGGATCAATATCGTACGTCCCACCACGGATCACTCAGCGGTTGCTGGACCTGCTCGAAGGCGATCGGAGACCGGATCTCGTAGAGAAGATCATCTGGCATGTTGACCCTCTGTGTTTGGACCTCAACAGAGCGGTTGGTGTCTGCAGGAGGGAAGGGTTGTATGATGCTCTGGTCTATGTTTACACCAGGGGCTTGCGGGACTGGGTTGGCCCAATTGTAGAATTCATCGGTCTCATCAGGAAGGTTAGAGCCTACCGAGAATCTAGGTTCATTGGCAAGGGCAAAGGCAAGGAAAAGAGTCGCGCAGGGATTCTAGGTATCGAGGGCGATGTTGACGCAGCGATGGAGTCGGTGATCATCAATGCCTACAAGATATATCCCTACATCGCCAACGTCCTCTCAGGTCTCTCGTACCCTAGCGAAGAGCCCCTATCTCAGCCAGAAGCACTGCAGGCCAAGAAAGATGTTTTCTCCTTCGTGTTCTTCGGCCAGTCTTGCGTCTGGCCACCGGGTTCCGACGGAAAAGTCATACTTACCTCTGACGAGGGCGTGGGCGAACCTACATATCCGTATACCCGTTTGCTGCTCCACTTCGACCCAGAATCGTTCCTGCACTCGCTAGACATCGCTTTCGAGGATACATATTTGAACGACGAGCTTCCAAACGGGAGGCTGCTCGTGGTCAGAATTTTTCTTGACATCCTGGCCTCGAATGAACTTCCTTCCTCTCACGCCACCTTCATCCGCATTTTCATCGCCCGAAACGTTCCCAAGTATACCCAATTCTTGTCTACCGTACTTCCAACCCAACTACACTCTATCCTTATTGGGTTGGCCCAGGATCCAGACGAAAGCACAAGAGAAGATAGACAGCTCGCGGCGGAGTTCCTTCTTTCGGTCTACACTCCTCAGGACGGCGAGCTTGTGCAGCAGCAGTTTGAGGAAGCCGGTTTCTGGAGGATCTTGAGGTCGTGGCATCGCCAGGACAAGCAGTGGCCTGCTCTTGTCACAACATTCGTCAGTGATAGGGACCTCGGAGCGACCGAGGTGTTCGTTGGGATCAACGATGCTCTGGGCAACGCTTTCAAGACTAGCACTCCACTAGGAGCCTTGCCTGACGAGCTGGTCGTGGCTATCTCAGATGCCCTCCCGCGGCTTCTTCAAGTTAGCCCAGGCGATACGGCTATTCTAGTCGACACCCATTCACCTTCGCTACACGATGAAGCTCTACAGAACCTTGCTGGAGAAGACGATTCCGTGGAGCGACAGCATACATACCTGCGATACCTACTTCTACCTCGCAACTTAGAATCAAGCCATGATCCTATATTACGCCCGCCGATATCTCCTAGATTACTTGACCGGCATAGGCAGCTATTTGTCTCTCTACAATGTCAGGTCAATCCCTCTCAAGTCATGGAAGTCCTTCGGTCTTTCGATCCTTCACCCTCAGACGGCAAGGCCAGTAATACTGATGACTTCGATTGGAGAGAGGCAGTACAAAATTGTGAAGCGCACGGGGTGTACGATGCGGTTGTTTGGTCATTGGACTGGCACGGGGAGCCTCTGGGCGCTTTGGACAAGGCGGAGCACTTCGAGAAAGGGCTGACGCTGGATCTCGTCAAGCTCTTTGATGCGGAAGATCCGCTATCCTCGTCACAAGAAGAGGATGCAGCCAAGGTATTAGAAACACTTCAGACCATTGGCAGCGTTGCTGTGCAGATTTGCTTGAGGCACTCGCAGCCTGTCACGGCGACTTCTTCAAATGTCGAGGTTCCGTTGGAAGACATCTGGTTCAAGCTTCTAAGCAGTCAGATAAACTGTGTTCAGAATATATCCGCCTGCTGCGCCACCCCCACCTCGGCATCCTCAACAGCTACTCCACAACGCGCATTGTCCACCCTCCGATCTCTGGTTCAGACTACCTTCACCTCTCTCGTTTCGATCAGCTCAACCCAAGCACTTTCCTTCCCTCGACTCTTCAAACGGCTCATCGACCCGTCTTCGCACTATTCTACACCAGAAGGCTCACAGTATTCAGAGTTCAGAGTCATTCTCACTGGCATGCTGGAATCATACAGATCGGATGAAGATATCTTGCACATCACGAAACGGCTCATTGACCGCGATGTTTTCAATGTCATCGAGGAAGCTTCGGTGGAGAGGGCAAAGGGTTGGCGGCCCTCAAAAATGACGTGCACCCATTGTCGTGCAAGTCTGTTTGACGGCGTGAAGAAAGGACGTCAGTCCCCCCAGAGCGGCGAAGAGAGGCGGGAGGGAGAACGGAGCGGTATCGTGGTTTCACGGACAGGAGCGATTTATCATATTTCATGCCAGCCTATTTCTTAGTTCTTTTGTTTCCCTGCGCAATCTCTACGCTATTCGTTCCCTCAGCTAACATACCTCATCTTTGTTCTTACTTTATGGTATTCCTTTGGAAAATTAGAATCACAGGACACAGACAACTCGCAATATGATCATTCAATTCATTGCTATGGTTCGCTATCGACAAAGCTTGAATGCACCAGATCCCTGAGCAACTCGAACGTCTTGCTGTGTTCAATTTGCACGCCCAAGGACTGCGCATCTTTGCCAAACGCGTTGACATCAATGATCATCTGCGTTCGTATCCTCTCCTCGTCTTTATTATCATCGTCCTTGGAGCTGGTGGAACCAAAGAGGGAGAAGGTCGTCTTCTTTCCTTTCTTTAGGCGCCTCAGAGACTCCTCTGTCTTCTTCATGTTGTTCAGGTAGTAAATGTACCTTTGCAGAGGGTCAGTATCCAAGGGGCTTGAATGTGATTTGAAAGGAAGACGGACCTTTGACAGACATTCTCATAGACCTCCTCGGAGTAAGATACAAGATAACGCTCCTTCAAGGAACTACCAGGACCATCGAATCCTCCCAGTCCAAAGAAAACCTTCAGAGGTTTAAGGACCAGTGGAACGAAATGGCTCGGTTCCGAGGGTAGCCGTTTGTTGGACATGGCTCTAAACTGAGAAGGTATTGATCGCATGGGAAGAAGCGAGTCGTTGCAACGTCTCGTCAAAATCGATATGATATGGTTATTCATAGGCTGAATCAAGTCTAAAAGACTGGAGAGTTGATGCCGTAAAATATCTATTTGATAACCATGAGCGCTTGCTTTAGTAGGAGCGAAAGATGCTGGATACCTTCTGGTGTAGACTGATGCTCCTCAACCACGAGAGCGTCCGGATCGAGAGGTAGCATCATGCTGATCTCTTCCTTCCATAAGCCCATAGTTCGACTCTCGAGGGCATGAATGTCATTGATGGCAGTCGCAAATTGGATCAGGGATGCTTCATCGACTGAATGTGTCTCCGAGGAAGATGGGGTCTCTGGTGTGCCAGGAGTCCCGGGTCGTGCTATGTGAGGTCCGGTATTCTGCAAAAATAGGGACTGCGCTGAGAATCAATCTGCTCAGAAAAGCGAAGAGGGCAGACCTTGTCGCTGGTGGTCGATTGAGGCGGGGCATCAATATCTGGAAGAACTCCTTGTAACCAGGTACGGTAACGACTTAATATCTTCATAGGAAACGTCAGGATGTATGAGTACCGGGAAGAAACGAGAGCAGACCTGAAGCGTCAATTTCCACAGGGAATGACCAAGGTCTGGGATAAACACCTCAGCACTCCAACAAGTGGATATGGCCTTCCAAACGGCATCGGCTTGAGCCGTTAGAAAGGGCTGATGATCTACATAAATTGACTCAAGAGGAGGGACGCTCTGCCACAGTAATAAATACCTTGGCTGTTTCCAGGCGCTGGGCCATTGCGAGCCAAGACAGGTTCAAGCTTGCTCGTTATCTCTTTCCACCTGAGTTGGAAGTAAACAGGAAGCTGCCATCGCTTGCCGAACGCTATATAGACGGGATGGGTTCGCATGGCCTCGACTGATTGCACAGACGGTGCTATAGACTCAAGGGCACGCAGAAACGCGGTGGTGGTCTCATGATTCTGTTTGAAGGAAGTCAGTAGCCGATCGTCTCTCTCAGGGATGAGTGGGATGACATGCCTTTCGGAACTCATCAGGCTTGCCAGCAGCGAAAACAATGCTACCTAGCTCATCCATGATAGCCGTCCCAATTTCTGCCCATATCACATTCGACAAGATCTGAAAACCCTTTCCGTCCTCTGAGACTTCATACAGCGCATTGGAATTGACGGGTAATGTAGATGTTGGAGAACCCAAAGCCAAGTTGTTACTTGATTTTGAAGGAGGCATCGATTTGAGAGACACTTGTTCTGCGAGAGACATGATCTTTCCCAGATCCCGCTCAACAAAGCGTAACAGTTGGTTAAACATCTGAGGGAGTGGATCGTCGTCCTCTTGCAACAAAGGTACTTGTCGTGGGAAAGGTTGGAGGTAATCCGTTTCAAAAGGATTCTTCTTCGAAGCGAAGGCAGAAAAGGGCGTATATGGTGTCCTAGGGGGCAGAGAATGCGACTCGAAGGGGGTATGAGGAAGTATAGGAGAATGAGGGCTTGTGAGTGTCCCATGGTAGACTGTCTGAGAAGAAAAATCAGCTGAAGAGCTCTGATGCTGGAAATAACTTGTGCCCACTTTCTTGATGAACCCTCGCACGATGTCACGTCTGAGAACGCCTTCAGCGTCCCTCCAAAGACCAAGTGTGTCATATGTCCTGAGGCATTCATTGAGTTCTGCCGTCCATTTGGCTTTCTCCATCTCGGAAAGATTTCTACCATCTACTTTGCCATCGACTAATGCCTTGACTGTTGTAGAAAAGAGATGGTCCAAATCAGAGGATAGAGTGGAGTGTATTCGATCAATCCTCTAGAAGGAGATGAATCAGGACAAGCTAGAAACTCTCGATTGACAAGCTCACAAACCCATTGGACCTCATCGACATATGCACACGAACTGGCTCTAGCCTTGGAAGCATGATAGGTCAGCTGAGTATACTCGGCAGCTACTCTGCCTAAATGCTTCGCGTGGCCACTCTGAGACCTGTGCTTGAGAAGCATTAATGAAGTGAAGATTCAGAAGTAGGATTTAGAGTGCACAAACCTATTCCCAGTACTCTCTCCGTGCAGCTGAAAATGAGAGGGCATACTAGTTTCACTGACTTCTGGAAAGCTGGCATTTTCCTGCGAAGTGATATGGAGTAGGGATTCTAAACGAGTCATAGAATCCGATATTTTGAGCAGAAGGTGGAGTATGTTCTGATCAAGTGATTAGGACGAATGAGTGAGTGAAAGTCAAATGTTATAGACCTGCTCTTCACGAAGAACCGCACGGCCCTGAAGCTTCTCCTGGACAGCATCCTGGATCTTTTGCAGCTCTCCTCTAGATTGCTATGGCAAACGAGGTGAGACCAATGATACAGATGCAAGATTTGCGGTTTATACCAGTATTTCTGAACGTATGGTGCTGAGAGGCGCCTTCAAACGCTGCAGCCTAGTGCCTTCTCCCTTCAGGTCCGTACTCAAGCTAATAAATGCTTCATAGTCGTCATTGATCAGCTTCACGAGCTCTTCCTTCAAAGTTCCAAGGTAATCGCGGAGTTCAGCACGTAAGTCTGCTAATGACGTGTGTGACCTGGAAAGCAGAAATTTCTCGACGTCGAACACATCTGCAAGCATATAGTTTATGAGAGATTACAGTCAGTTTATAGATGCAGGTGCTAACCAGCGTTCAAGTCTGGGTTGTTGTGTGATAGTGGTACGTAGACAGGGAGCTGAGCAGTCGAGTCGATCTCGATATCTCCAAACTTTTGACTATGTTGCCTGGTTTCAAGCTCCTCTGCTAGCCTGTCAAGTTCATATTTGTCCTTAGATGAGCTAACGCGTCCTGAATCCATACAGACGCGACTACAGGAGATGGATCCTAGAGGTAATAGGCAGTCGGAGGGTTGAGTACAGTGACAGTGTTTGAAGTCCAAGCACTTTAAATACACGTGACACAGTATCCCTCTGCTCTGAGTTTCGCCGTCGGCGTCGACAAAATTCTACTAGACGCAACCCATCTCCGTTTCTCTATTCCTGCCTAAACCCTGCAGTCATGGAGCGAGTTCAGTATCAGCAGGAGGAGGTACGCACAGTACCATTGACATAAGCTGGTTGGCTTCACCTCATATCAAAGGTAGATGATCCCCGAGTTGAAGGATCTAATCCAGAAAGGACTCTTCACACCTGTAGGACATCTCTAAACAATGTCAAAGAATGTAAAGCTTACTGTCGGAGCTAAATAGCAAGAGACCAAGCAGATAGTGAAGAAACGCACCATGTACGAAACTGCCTTGATACGGAAAGCCGCTAGAAAGGCTGATTTTCTACGCTACGCAGCGTATGAAATGGGCCTGGAGCAGCTACGGAGAAAAAGAATTGAAAGATTGAGTGAGCAATATTATGATGTACCTATCCTACTTTCTTCTCATACTCCGACAGATGTATCCACCAGTCCAGCTACGATATCGGATTTTGCAATGGTCAAACGTCTATTCAACATCTACGAACGCGCCCTCAAGAGGTTCAGATCAGACGTCGCATTGTGGACACAGTACATATCAGTGGCAAAGCGAGAGGGGACTCGCATCCTTGTAGGGCGAATATTAGCTCGGTACTCCATCCCACTGCACTTTGACTATCTCTTTCCCTCATCCCACGCCGTTTCTAGTGCTCTGCAGCTACATACAAGCACGCCTATGTTCTACATTCTTGCAGCATCAGAGGAGCTGAACAATCTTTCTCCGTCAACTGCTCGAACTCTACTGCAGCGTGGAATTCGTCTTAATCCCGATAGCATAGAGCTGTGGAGGGAGCATGTACGACTTGAACTTGGTTTCATTGAGTCGCTAAGACGGAGATGGAAATTACTTGGTGTGGACATGATAACAGATGAGAACCAGGGCTCTGACCCATCCATGGGAAACGATATCGAACTCACGGATGTAGCTGCAAGAAATAGAATCCTGGGGGGAGCTCTCGTCAGGTCTGTGATAGACAGTGCTTGCACTGGTAAGCACATTCTCGGGTTTTCGTTGATTTGTGCACTAAGTAGGGTTATGATTCAGCCATCCCCAGCGCAAGATTATTCGTGGCTCTACGGGATACTATCAATGAACACCCTTCCCCTGCTACATTACGCTCGGATCTGATTGACCACTTACACGGCTTAATCCCTCAACACCTACCTAACGATCCAGAATGCATCAAACTAGTGGCAACGCGGCACCTGTCGCCCATCCCTGAAGGCGAGGGCTTGGTGGAAGCGATGCGCCTTGTCAATACTGAACTCCTCTCACATGCCCGCCAGAACCTCAGTTCGGAACCAGTACTTCGGGTATACGCTGAGTTCGTAGAGGAGTGGGTGACCAATCATAGTCTGGACACCTACCTAGTGAGTTCATTTTCCCCGAACCATGAGTTTCCACTCATACTCAGCTATGTTCTAGAAAGACTATCTTGTCGCATCGTTATCCTCAATAATCAAAGGCGCTTCGAAGTCACCATCCTTACTGTCTTGTCACCTTCGATGCCTTGTCGTCCACCCTCCTCAACCTCCCAACACGACAAAAATACGAACTATTTCAAGAAAATACACCCAAAAAGTTCCTTCCTGCGCTGATGTTTGGTTAGCTGCTCTCAATCTAGAGAAATCCCTGGGAACCTCAATAGAGGATCTTGTCGTCCTATGGGGTTCTGCCCGTGCTCTTACTCGAGGCGATAAATTAGAAGAGGTCTGGTTATGGGGAGCGGATCTTTATTCATTAGATGGCCCCTCGACCTTCCTGGAACAACAGAAAATATATCATGTGGGTATTTCCAACTCGAAACAAGATAATCCGCGCTCGTTCTCATGCACCTGTAGGGACTTCTGCGGGAGAGTATGGAAGCTCCGCTGTTATCATCAATCCACCAGCAGCTATTGCAGAAATACGTTGAGCTGGTGTATGCTGACTCTCCACTGATCGATCAACGGAAAGGCCTTCTTAAGGAGCTCACTTCCGATTATCATACCTCCGGTATGGTCTGGGACCGTATTTTCGACCTGGAGTCTTCATTAGATGAAGCTAATGAGACCATGCTGAAGGGTATTTATACTAGATGGCGCGAGAAGGGGCAAGCTTGCGCCACTGAAGCTACTTTAGCCTGGGGTTCCTGGCTTCTTGCACAAGGGCGAGGAAAGGAAGCTTCTGATGTCGTGCTCAACGCGAGGGTTCTGCTCGCGGACGAGCAAAGAACGGCTCTGGAAAAGCGGTGGTCAGAGGTACTGAATGGTGGTGAAGACAACGAAGAGTTAGTTGACGAACAGATGCAAGATGCGTAGGACTGCGTACCCACGTAAATAATCGAGCTCGTTCTTCCCCCGTTCAAGCGCACATAAAAATTCACCTTCGGTGAACTTGCTGTCACGGTGCCCTCACCCAAACATCTCTAGAGAAGGGGCAGGCGTATTCTAGGGCGACACACCGATGGGTTTATTCTCACACTCTAGACGCTGGTGATCTGGCCTTTCGTTCTATATCTTGCGTGGGGGATTCAGCCTGAATCACCGAAGACTGCGTACACACAGAGCCGCGTGAGCTGACTATACGTTTGTTCTCTTGTTTTGCTGTGTTTAGATATTCACCGTGGCTCTTGGCCGGAACCGTCATTCATTATCGCGGCTCCCGCACCACACTTTTCCACATTGTAAGATTCGCTGGCTCCCACGGATGGACGTCGTCTATTCTTTCCTCAAAGGCTAATGACATGTTGATTGAGTTGTGCGCCAATGAAGAGGCTGTAGCTACTACTTTTCCAGTGGCAACTCCAATCGCCCGAGTCTAGGAACTACGCCTTGGCAGCCAGTCGAGATACCAGTCCATCCACGGACGTTTCTACACGGTCTACAATTTCTCGATCGACTCATGGCTAGTCGCATGAGCTTCCAGGCTCTGGGGACAACGCCACCAATTTCCACGCAAGGACGCTCAGTCATTTCTTTGGTATCTGACTACCCACGTACCTAAACTTTATGGTAGGGGATCGCCCTCGGACCGATCTGTTTTATTCAATTCACAGCTCTATGACTGTGCCGTATGTTTTTTCCGCGGTGTTTAGCTATACTCTCAGCGGTTCTTCATGCATCGGTATAAGCCGTGTTCGGGTGCAATAGACGGACAAGTTAATAGGACAAGCTGATCAACAGATGTTCTACACCTCTCTGACCGTGAAGGAGGGTGTAACTTGGACCCACTTCGAGGCACCACTTCACGAACTGAGATCTCAGTAGATCCACAGGTCATAGTCAGGGTTGTCGTTGTGATATTACCATGAGGTGCAGCGTTCAGTAGGGTTATGTGCTGAGAAATTGTCCTTGTGAGTTGCGCGCGGCCTAAGCTATTCCTACAGGTATAGTGCTGTTCTAGTGGTAGCAGCGGTAGTTTAGTGCGCCATCTATTATTGAATTTCTTTCTGATGAGTACCCTAGAATATAAAAACCGTGTGGATTAGAAAAATGTAGCGATCAGGGGGTAAAATAAATAGGAATGATCAATGCAGGGGATAGACGATGGGACCTAAGATTTATCGAAAGCTAGGGAAGAGCAGCAAAACTAGAGAGCGAGAACAGCGAGAACAGATGGAGTAAGACAAACAATTATGCGAGGTGCTAGAGTATTTTTTCTTTTCTTTTCTTTTTTTTAAAAAAAAGGGCCGCTTTCCACGTCCAGCGCTCAGCGCTTAGCCCCTGAACCAGTAATCTTTACGATGATGGTGGTGGTGTGTTGGCCCATCGCTGCTGCTACGTGGCATACTGGGTCTAGGATATTCTGCTTGGTCCATGGGAGGATAAGACTCGGGGCCTGACAACGATATTGACGACGAGCGTTGAGGAGCGTAGGCGCCGTCCCGTTGTTCAGCGATCACTGTCCTCATCGAGCTGGTCCTCGTATCGTGATGTACACTAGATGGGCCTGTCACGGATTGAGAATCATACTGAGGGTAAGGATAGATGGCTTGTCCCTGATAGTGTGGGCTGGCGTAATCCTGATCCTGAAACCGGGGCAACGGATAATCGTTAGGAATAGCTGGGCGGTCACGATGGCCAGTATGAGTGCCTGGGTATCCGTTGCCTGGAAGACTGTAGGAGTAGAAGAGAACCCATCAACACTACATCCAGCGACCACGCAGAGATAACCTTACTTCATTTCGTGCCCATCTGTTGGTGGGAATATATCTGAGCCCGTATCAGCGTTCGTGTAGTAATCTCTCCCCTGTATTGACGGTAACATGCCAGAAGAAGACCTAGAAAGGCGGGTATAGTTACCCTCATGGCCTTCGTAGGCTTTCGACGTTGATTGACCATGCCTTGTCGTGCCCGTCGAACCATACGAGAACGGAGCGGAATTTGGGGTAGCAAGGGGACTCGGATGAAGGGAGGAGTGCCCGGTGGCGTACGTCGCGATGGGGAGGGTGGCAGCTGATACTGGCCCGGAACTTCGTCGAATTGAGGGTATAGACAACGGAGGAAGAGCACGTAAATTTCTGTCTGAAACGGCACTAGAGGAGTACGACCTCCCTGGTAAACTCGTAACCGACGGCTCTACATCATGGGGATCATGGGGATAAACAGAACTTAAATGCTCCTGATAATCGTGGCCTCCAGTGTTTGAAGGATGGGGTTGCGGATGAGAATTCCAACCAGATCCTTCTGATCTCGGGTAGGAAGCTGGATAGGACGTGGGTCCTGGTTGTTGCTGAGACCAACGATCGGGGGCAGGAGGGTGAGCACCTGTCCGCGTTGAGTCGTCACTGACCGGGACCTGGTGAGGCGGTTGCGCGGGCCATTGCCACGCTTGTTGAATCTGGCCGGGAAATGCGGACTGTGCGGCGTTACTACTTGATGAATGCTGATGATATTCCGCTTGAGGGCTGGATCGGTAGTGAGCCGCATCAGGTGAAGCTGAGTGCTGAGTGTCCGATATGGGCACCTCCTCAAGAGGTGGAAGGCAGGACTCAAGGCTTTTCCTGCAGGGAATAGGACGTGTGTGAGGCGACAGGAATGACGCACGTATGTTGACTTACAGAAGGTGATTAGCCCTATCCCATGCTCTGGACTGAATTCTCAGGGCATCGCAAAAGGTGGTTACATCCCTCATCAGCACAGCAATACTCTGGCCCAACTGGAAGACTTCAGGCTGGTCTCCTCGCCTCCTCGCTTCTTGTTGGTTCAGTTTCAGCTGCCACACCGATCCAAGAAGCATCCCGGCACAGTAGTGAGAGATCGTGATGAGAGTGGGAGAATCCCAGACCCCACGCTGCATTTGATGTCTGATGATATGAGCGCAACGCTGAGCAGCGTTGGTACATATCGCTGTTGCATTGGCAGTTAAGGAAGCCTCACGTATTGGTGGCGGCGACGAATCTGAACTGGGGTCTTCCTCACGCCCAAGGTTGGCTGAGCGTCGATCAATAAGAGGTCTGTAAAGTAGAATTTGGAGGAAATAATAAGTGACGTAGAGGGTTGTAGACTGGTTCGCGAACGTCTCGTTGGCCATGGCAGTCGACCACTTCACTGTGATGCGACTCAGAAAAAATACATATGGGAGACAGTGAAAGTCACAAACGATGATCGGGCAATGAGTTAAGCCACTCAGTCATGGCCTGATTCACTGAGTGGACAAAACTTTTCACACTGCCGGCGTTGATCTGGAGGGGAATCTTGGCTTCATTTGTGGCATACTATGGAAGGAAGTAAGCGTTTTGAGAATGGACGCCGGAGAAGATTTTTTTTCTCTTCAAACTGAATTTCCACGTACGATTGTCCGGAGAACGCGTGAAATCAACTGCATCAGTTTGACCAGAAGATTAAACCCTGATATAATGGAGGGCTTCGCCAACGGCTGTTTGAATGCATCATTAGGGTCATGGGGCTCCCAGAATTCATCGTCCACATCTAATGGAAATTCTGTATCAAATCTGGTGAAGGGCGAGCCAGTATCAGCTTCAAAATTCGAGAAAGCAAATCATCAGCAAGGATGATACGAACTGCTCGTCGCCAATGCTACAAGGCCTCCCGAGCATGGCGCTTTCGAAGCGATCTAAGGTAAATAGTACCCAGAAAGCACGCTTGAAGAGCTCACTCTCCGCGGTGACTTTGGCGCCGTAAATGGGCTTGCGATGAGCACCAATGTCGAACAACTTGCAGAGCCCCCCGCCGCTGAAAAGCCAGGATGTTGTATACTGAGAATTTCCTCGCATGTAGACTCCGATCAACTGATAGGCCACTTCAGTACAAAGACACCCTAAAACAGGTAGGGGGTGCAGCTTACGGTATACATCTGGATTTCGAATAACGTAACTGGGCGAATCAATGATCGATGGGCTCTGTGAATGCCTAGAACAAGAGTCGAGAAGAAGTAAGATGTGGGGTAGAGGATAAAATAGGCCATGGGAAAATGTACTGACCTAAAGCGTCTTGAAGGTACTTAAAACCCGCAGTGCGCCAGCCAGCGTCAGAAGGGCCGTGTCTGTCATCGTGTTCCATAAGAACCCGAAGATCATCAGACCATCTACTCGCCACAGCAAAGACACTGAAACAAAGTGCGGCAAAGAAATTATTTTCAGAGTAGTGATTGGACGCAAAAAGCCTCCTGAAAGTAGGTTCATGAAGGAGTGGGAGCATCGGGTTTACGCGTGCGAAATAAAGGTCGATGAGATGCCCAGCTAGATCCAGAGGTGGGAAGCGGGACAGAAAGGACACTAGCGGAGGGGCATTATCGAAATGGGATTGTTCCCAACGCTCCTCCCACTGTACAGAAATAAAGCGGAATTTAGTGGAAGATCGACACGAAGTGGGAGTTTGTACGTGCAGGAGGTATGAACCAGAATTCTGGTCGCTTGTCGATGCGGGGCATGCGCTTTCTGACTTCCTCTCGGGCGTCAAGAGCGGATGAAGAATTTTGCTCCTTGAGGAGCTCCTCAATATGCTTCTCCTTGAAGATCTGAGCTGCTCGGATCGTTGAAATATTGCTACTTTTGCCAGCATAACGGGCGTTGTTATCGTCGTGCTGAGGAGGCCTCGGGTTCCCTATGTTGAGTTTAGCGAATCCGTGGCTGAATCGCAGGATGATATCGTCAGTTTCAGAAGCATCAGAGCCCATAGTGGGACTGTTATCCCCGGATCCTGACGGGAGAACAGTATCGACTGTTTCCTTCTTGATCTGTGCTTGCGAAGTTCTCTGCGTTAAACGAGAGTTGACATTATGCCTATCGAGCGAGGCACTGGACCGAGCCGAGTCACCGGGCTGCGCATCGTCTTGGTCGGATAAAGTGTACAAGTGCGCTGAGCCCAAGCTCACATCGCCTGGGCCATGAGCGATGGCTCCAAATTCTGGGGAGTCTTCTCGCCTCCAAGAGTCGCGTATTACCACAGGGCCCAGTTCGTTAGAGAAATTACACTCTGGGCGGAGCTGTGGAGAAACGAAGTAAGTTGCCAGGCAGATAACGCGGAACCAGAATCACACCGGTTAATCCGGTTCTTCATGGTTCGTATACAGATAATCAGAATACGTACTCTGAGTAGCAAGGCTTCGAGCCTCTCGAGCTTATCTTCCAAAGCGGTGATCACACTAGGTATAAATATACGCTATCAATCTAATCGCTTGGTCAAACACCGAGAAATATAAAGACGCACGCCTTGGGAGGTCCGCGAGGTTTAGACTGTTCTCTAGAAAGGATAGGGAGTCAAGATACGAGTTCATATAAATGCATTGGCTGAAGAAACTTGGACGTTGGCGTACAGATACGTGCACGGCTTCTGGAGCTGTTTGCAGGGGGTACAAATGCGATCGTGCATCTTGGGGCCATCGCATCTAGACTTGCGCTTTCTGCAGGCATCACAAGCCCTGTCTATCTTGCGTTTCTTGGACGGTGGCTGGTACATGTTTGGACGATTGGAGGTGATGTGGGGGTAGTGGTCGTGGGTTGCCTGTCCAAATGAAAATTTGGAGGTTGTGGTAGTAGAAGAAGACAGGTTGTGAGGGGCAGCATGGGGCAGCATTCAATGTGAAAGAAGTAGAAAAGAAGTGAGGGGGGCAAAAGTAATTCAAGACATTGAATAGACGACGGTCAGTGTTAAATTCCAGATGCTCCCGATATAACGTGACGCTGGTCAAGTGTGGCGTTCAGCCAACTTAACCGGAGGGAAAACTTTCAATGACTAACGTTGATCAACATCACTACTGAACTGATGCCACGTTGACAGCTTGTAGGCTATCGGAGAATTCGTTAATTCAAATTTCATCTAAAGCAAAATTAGGTAATAATCGAGATCCCTTACGTTTCTCACCCACCAACTCCCATGTCCTCCCTCTTCCGATTCAGGCCAGTCCTCTCCCGTTTCATGTCGACCAACCTCAACAGGCCTGCCCCGCCTGCGTTGCCTCCTCATCTACAGCGAGAGTTTGAAGAACTGCAACGCGTTGCCGCGGCACCATTAAGCGCAAAATCCGGCAGTTCTTCTCTGGATACGGGTCGTCATCCAGATGCACCCAAACCCGTAGTACCAGAGTTTGAAGGGGACATAAACCCGAAGACAGGTGAACAGGGTGGGCCCAAACGCGAACCAGTACGCCGCTGGGTCGACACGGAAGGGGATTGGAGTCATAAGGGCAGGGTTACCGATTTCTGAGCGACTCGCATGTTCTTGGGTACTTTACCTCCTTTCTCTCTTCGGAAGCACTTCGTGGTTTGTCGGCCTTGTTATGTCACCGTTTCAAACCCTAAGCATCAGGTTAGCTACTTTTAAATCTCATCTTAGTACGGTTTAAGACTGACCAACTCCGGCAATAGGCGCATAAAATCATCTTACTCGAGAGTAACATAGACAGACAGCTTTGTAAAGTACAGCATCATTTGGAGTATTTCTAATCTTCCACCTTTACCGGAGAACAGTCCCTCAGACCAACTCTCAGATCTCTCGAACCAATCTAAATTTTTCATACTCCAGCCCAGCGACCTGGGGTTCATCAGGGTCGCACCTGGCTGAACGACGAGCCATTGATTCCACGTCGCGGCAAGCAGTACTCGATCTTCCGTGCCGACTTTGCTCAGGGACGCTTTCGATCACAGATAAGTAGTTCCTCCGATTGCTAGGCAACAAATGCATCTCTACGTTTGGTCTGCAAGATGAAAAGGCACGAGTAAGGTGGTGCCGGTTCCTCGTGCTTCTGACGAAGCCGCAAAGCGCCCTCTACTGGCAGAGGGACCGATCTTTCGCCCACTTATCATCGGGTGTTGGCACTGTACTGGCGCAAAGGATGGCTGACTACAACCCCCGAAACGCCTCTGCAAGACTCACAGAACAATCGTTGATTCGCGAAGTTTCTCCGCGGCTCACAAAGACGCTATGACGTCGATCACAATTCACTAATCTCGTCCTGCACTAGAAGACTGTATATACGTCGGTCTTGTCAGATCTATAGTTACACCTCTTCTAAATACTAGATTCTGTGCATCATCCAGTCATATCCATGTCCGAACCCCCAAGATCGAGCCAAACACGCGGATGAGAACAACGCGCTGGCTGAATTTGTATGTACTGTATACTCTGGAAATCATGACGTTAGCCAGGACAGCGTGGTGAGAGCACCAAATTGAGCCGCCCAAAGGTCAGAAAAATCAGGGGACGACAAGTAGCCGAGCAAAAGAGCGGTCTGGGTCGGGTCTCCGTGGGAATCCCTTCCTCGGATATGCGAGACGAAGCTAGGGTGGACAGTGGTGCCTCCTAGAGAACTTCTAATTCAAGAACGATATCCGACCTCGTTGATGATGGACTCGCTGAGATGAACCTCAACTTGCTCCTCTGGCCGCACGCGTCGTACCGTAACCAAAGGGAAAAAGTAACGTCACTCCGCTGATAGCAGACTCTGTCAAACCCAAAAACACAGAACAGAATACAGTCGGCTCGATCGGTCTGATTCTAGGTCCGACACAGCGCTTTTTCGAAGGGGGTAGTACCTGCCAGCTCGTGTCAGGGTTTCTGTGCAACCTCGAGAAGGGTTCACTGATTTTGATTTTTTTCACGAGCCTACCCAGCCTCAAACACATTCCTCGATAGTTCGACAACGGTCAACTTCTCGAGGGATGGCATAGAAACCCATCCTGTACTTCGTGAAAAAGTGCGTCGCTGGTCGTCAGGCCTCTCCTGAATCCTCGGTCCTGTTGCCCCTTTCGGTGATATCGTCCCGAGGCAAGAGAAATTGTTATCTGCACAACACCCAGAGAACCCTGTGAAACGCAGGTGGTTGAAAAACTGGAACTAGCGATCAATCGCAGGAGTCGCAGATACACGCTTTTTTCTTTCCAGTGTCCTATTGTCGTTTTTGGTGCTCCTGCTCGCAGGGGGGATGTGTCACCGCTGCTCTGTTGAAGATGTTGGGAAATGAACGGGATCTCAGAGTAAGAATCTAGGGAATTCCTGATCTCGAACCGAGAAGCCGTGTGGTAGGGGGTCGGGGGGCGAGGCAAGAGAGACCTCACTGCTAGTCATCTGAATATGTATCATACGCGCCGGTAGGGACTCGGTACGACGAAAAACGGCTTAGGGACTCATGGTGTCAGAACTTTCATGCATCTCTTGCGTGAAATTCGGACTGTCATTTGATGCAAGTACGATCTTACCGTAGGAGGCAAGGAGATGAACCGGGAGCCTAGGGCAGTAATGTCGAGGTCGAGGTCCAGAAAGCACGCCAGACGCCAGACAGAGAGGAAGACTTATGCCCAGAATTACGGGCCCAAGGAAGTTTTACATCATAGCTCGCCCAGGACCAAGTTGGTTGACATCGCCTACACTAGAGTAGGATGATGTTAGTTCGAGCTCCGGATTGCTCGAGTTCATTACTATAGCTGAAAGGATTATACGTCTTGGTGTGTCGCACAAAACTGATGGATGGCGTTCACCAAATACGATCATCTATACACTAAGAGTAAAGGGCGGATCGGGAGATGGCGTTTTGAGTATATACAGTTGGCACACACACCAAGTAAGAGTTAGGAATATAGGCGGATACACATTACAACCCCTCCATCGTCGATGACTTCACGACAACCTATCGCCGGATTCCTCTTGAGGCTAGTGGGGTACCGCGACCACGGCGAGCTAAAGGAAAATAATAGAAAGCAAGCATTAGCAAATAATCTATCAAGACGGCACATCGATCGGGGAAGCGTACCATTTGCTGAAGAAGAGAAAAATATATTTAGGCTAATCCCGTTGTGAGATGACAGAAGGAACGTACCTCTCATGATAGTAGCCCTTCCACGGGCAGTACCGATACCTCTTCCCTTCATAGCATTGGGGCCAACACGCTTGAACCTGTGAGACAAAGTTATGGAGGTACAGAGATTAACAGATATGAGCTGATATGAAAGAACAAGGACGCGTACATAGGTGCATTCTGCAGCATATCCGGTACGATGAAGAATCGGATCATGCTTCCACGGATATAGACCTGATCTAGCTGTGACACACGACCATCGCGCCCAGTGACGGTGATGTCTTTCAGTGAAATATTGAGATTATCTTCAGCTGGTGAGAGCACAGAAAACAACATCGTGTTTGTTGAGTTCGACTTGATTACAACGAACAAACCGTGGGGAGACGTACCTTCAGCCAATTTTCCTCGATAAAGTTGGCCTGTCTTGAGTTCTACAGTTATAATATGGCCTAGAGACTCATGCAATAGTTTGACGGGAACACCGAGGCCAGAAGTCGCCATTTTGTGAGTTGACTGGTGAGTAGAGGAGGAAGCTTGGCACGTGCACGATTTGCTTTGCGTGACCGTTCACGTGGAGAGCCGTAATGATTTCCTTTCTTGGCTTCACCTTCTCCGCTGAATCTGCTCTTACCATAGCCAGTCTTCGGGTACCTCTACTAACAACATGGATGCGATTATGGATTAGAGGCTCTACTGCGAATCTCAGCTTTGAGGGAACGATTTGGGCTTCTTTGGCTCTACCGTCTCTGCCCTAGCTCATCTCGGCACCTTGACGAGTCAGTCAGTCCTACACTATTGACAATTACCAACTTGTTGCTGGAAGAATGCAGGCTACTTGGCCCGGTGATTTCGAGGGGCCTCTTTCGGGCTCCCTGTTTCGCTGAAAAGAGTCAAATTGGCTTGAATGGTGATGTCGATTATCGTACAATCGATAATCAACGGGACCATCTAGAGCGACTAGTTTTAGGTTGGAATTTAGGGGGAGACAGATGCCGGTTTGTGCCGGTAATGATGATCAGCTCCGGATCACTCCCGAGACCATTTATAAACCCCCAGCCGCGATAAGTCACTCCTCTCCTCCATCACTTATCCTCAAGCATGGTCCGTGTTCTGCTTTAGCCGCCTCGCCTTTGCCTCGTTGCACGACTAACTCATAGTTCAGGGTGTTACAGTCGAGACCATCTCTCCCGGCGATGGCCAGCACTTCCCAAGGAAAGGCGGTATGTAGTCCTTGATCTCATCATGACCTTCTTCATATACGATCTAATTCCCATCGCACAGACAAGGTGACGATACACTATGTCGGTACTCTCTTGGATGGCAAGAAGTTCGACTCTAGTAGAGATCGGTACGTCGCGAACCCCGATCATGGCTCGATGACCTTTACTCATCGATTACATTCCCAACATCCAGTGGTTCTCCTTTCGAGACTGAGATCGGAGTTGGTAAGGTGATCAAGGGCTGGGACGAGGGTAAACTAACTCTTAACTTCGGATTGGATACTTTATTTACCCACTTCGTCTGCTAGGCGTTCCCCAATTGTCTCTTGGTCAAAAGGCAACTTTGACTGCCACTCCTGATTTTGTGCGTATATCCTCAGACATCTCATCTTTCATAGCGAAACGTACTAATAACAACCCCGTTCTACAGGCCTATGGCTCTCGCGGTTTCCCACCGATCATCCCACCAAATTCTACCCTCAAGTTTGAAGTAGAGCTCCTCAAGATCAACTAAGATCAGTTAATCTGATTTTTCTACAAATCGCATCGTTAGCTGGTATTCTTTTTTCTTCGACTTCAGCGTTCATTTTCTTGGTCAGGGTCTCCCTCCAGTCCCATCTTTCGCATCGCTCCGTGTTCGAGTTCGCCGCGCGTTCATTGTGTCAATATTCATTATACCTGTATGCATGTATCATCTCCCGTCTTTTTTTCTTTTCTTTACTTTGAATCGCTGAGGCGATACAATGGACAATTAGCAGCGATGAATCGTGAAAACACACGGTAGATTTATCTCTGCCTCCTCTGATCATATCGTCGGTTCTGTCAGAACAGTAGGTTCGATACTCGAGTAGGAAGATCAAGCTCAGGAGTATGTGGTGGAGCCATGGAATTTCCTCGTTACGCGATATTCATATCCCAGGCTGTTATCTCCGTACCTGACGATGCATGACGATAAAAGCGAACAATCGATGTGACGATAACCTTGCCCAAGAGACTCCCTGAACTCGGAGAACCGATCTCGATCATCGATGGTCATGAGATTGCACAGGTTATCTAGCCGACGGTGCATCATGATATGCAATTGCTTGGCCCTGGCAGCCCTTGCCTGGGTCTCCGACATAGCCGAAATTTACTACATATGCGCAGTATGTCATGGAGGTGCAATAGGATAGTAATACGTTACACTGTGTCCTGGCTGGGAGGCGGGCAAGAATATCGAAGGAACCTAAGATCTTAAAAAAACGGATAACAATAATGATATACAGGGAGAATTCACGCTAGGGGAAAACCTATAGCTATTTCTAATGCAATCTAGACGCAGGTTCACCATTTAAAGTTAGAAAATACTGTGAAGAATCAATCCGAATCTCGTGCTCTGACTACACGAGCCAACCTCGATAGACGATTTCGCCGCCCCATCTCTTCTTCCTTAACCGGTCTGCGAGTTCAGGCCATTGAACGACAAATCTGCGTAATAGGCCTAGTCAATATGAAGCCAGAAATGGAGAGGAAAGGGCAAATGAATCTTTGTATCAGCAAGTACTCACGTATCGATGAAGGGCCCTAGAATCTTCCCAGACAAAGATAGGGACTTCACCCTGGCGAACGACTCGACGTACACCAGCTCCGGGAGATACCACTGCCAGAACATCTACGAAACTCAATTCAGTAACGTAAACATATAGGGAAAGAAAGTAATCATTGCGAGGTACCTTATGCACATACACCGCTGCGCAAAGAACGACACACGTCCCCGGTCCGTTCATCAGCACGAGCGTAGGCTGGTTCCCAATTCTACTGGTATGCCATAGACAATGGAGGAATGATTTGAACGCTGAGAAGGGGGTCGTTAAGAGGGGCTGATGGACACGACGTGCACGAGGTATAGTCGTGACGGTGTACGGTATGATGTGCTCTGGATCCTGTCCGCTGGTCAGCACAGATAGCAGTAAAATGGATTCTGGAGTAATATTAAGACCTACCTCGTAATCCACGGGGTCTAGCTTATTCTCCATCTCGACGACTTTCTTTGCACTAAGCGTATCTCCCTCGCTTATATAGTACTTCCTGGGATTATATCTCTCAGGATCCAAACTCGATACCAAGCTCAGCATCTCAGTCGTATGGCCACCTGTTGGACAACTAGCTTGCTGAATGACGATTGAGCGCAGGGAGTTGTCTAGAACGGGACGGCACCTGAGCCAAGGAAAACAGTAAGATTGTATCTTGAGAGTTCATGTTTTGGTTTTCTGATCCTGCGAGGATTGGGAAGTATGAAGTACAGTCGGAGGAGGAGGAATAACACTATGGGTAAGAGCATCGTGTCATTATACAGGCAGCAGAACACGTGATCGTTCTCAAAGAGTCTTGGACTGAATCCGGAAATTCTCTAGAACTGGACAGAGGAAGCAAGAATGTAACTGATTGGGCAGATAGAACCCACACACATACACATGAATTATGGTTATGGGAAGTACAAGCTACGTGAGAGGTCAGGGAAATCCAGTACCAAAAAATCAATGTACAAAAGCAGGAAACAGCCCATCACTTCCTCGTCCATCTGTCCTCACCAGGATTGCTGTTCCTCGACTTCGGACTCGCACTTCGTCCCCTTCCGCCCTCCCTAGGCTTCGGCTGCCACCCAGCCTCTTGCTCCACCACCTTCTGCGGATTCATCCTACGCTCCAGTCTCTGTCCGACCTGCAGGACTTTGACAAGATCCTTGGAGGCGAGGCGCAAATGCATGAAGTTGCAGAACCCGCCGCGGTTGCATTCGCCGTTTTCGTTTTGGCGGCAGCATGCTTCGCGGAAGTCGGTGACGGGGGATAACTCAGCGTAGAGAGGGCGACCTGATGAACCAAATAGAATAAGGACATTGTCGGAGGGGAAGTCAGTGTAGAAAAAACCACGTACCTGCGTACCACCGATCATTGAGGTTGTCGACGGCAGCCTGAGCTTCAGTCTCCCATTCATATCGAGCATAGACGTTGCCAATCAGATGGTCTCCAATATTATCACAAACCTATACCGAGATTATCAACTTCAGTCACTCTAATATCCAAAAACTCAATCCCAACTACGGGGAAAACGCTCACATGAAGCTCTAGGAGGTGTCCGAATTTGGTCAATTCCATGTACAAGTCCTCGTACACCGCGTCAAAGCCTTCTTGAAGCTCCTTGTCGGTCAGCTTGCAGACAGGGTCGTGAGACGGGTTGTGGTAAACATTGGGCAGCAGGATAGTCTGGGAGTAAGGCGGTCGAATGTGTTTTCGAGAGCAGCGGTCACCGTGACGGCAAGCTCCAATCTACAAAACAGAAAGAAATATCTGTGAGTCAATCCCTATGAACTGGCGCAAGATGAGAGAGCGCACTTTGTAGTAGAACGAGCAATTGACGCGATCCTGCTCTGTTCCGAAGATATTAGCCTAGAATCCATGCAGGCTCCTATGTCAGTCACGAAGTTTCACCGACATTATTTTATGATTACTTACAAGATGAGAAGCCATTTCTGTTTATTCTAGGCAGAGGTACAATGACAGCAACAGAGGAGTCCAGCAAGAGGAGAACTGGTGAGTGGGTCAGAGGCGAGGGAGTACACTGATGACTAAGCGTGATACCCAATTCCCAAACTTGCACGCAGCAGGGCGTGTAGTGTTCAAGATGTTTCTACTAGGTTCTAGAGAACACACCGTCTTCTGTGTATTAGAGGAATATATAGAGAACTCAAGGTGAAGTCTGACCCTGGGGACGCGAGAAATTTACATATGTAGACGAGGAAACGACTTCTCGACCTGGAGACAGCACACCCTAAACTGATCTAGCAACAAAGAACCCGGGTCCAGAAAATCAGACCTATTACAGTAGAAAAATAGAGCAGGGGGAATAGAATGTCCTATATCATCAGATGCGTAATGTCCTGTAGAACGCTGGGAGATACCAGCCCTTCACCTTCCCCAGCTATGGATACAATTGATGCAGATCTCATCCGTCCTCTTACAGCTAATTTGCTAGCTTCCCCCTTAGCAGGTGTGTTCGCATCGTTATCAGCACCGCAGTTCTCGGAGTTTTCGTCTTCCTCTTCGTTATTAGGGATCACCAAGCGTATGGGCATGTTCTCCTTGAGAGTCTCGGACTCTGGAGGAATCATGTCGTCTGAATCTGAGCTGAGATCTTGTTCGTCCTGTTTTCTATCTTGATCATGTTCCGACTCTGATAGATCTGATCCTCCACCTAGAGGATTCTCGTCTGTGATGCCCAGCGAGGAACGGAAGAAGCCGTCATCTTCCTCTGAAGGAACTGGTTACAAAGAGAGTATAAGTACGCAGTGGGGATCAACAAAGGAGGGCCATCTTTACCAGCGAACCCTGCTAACAGGAACATAGCGATAGGCGAGTCGTTTGGTGAGGTAACATCCACTAAGAAGAAGAAGTGGCTGGATTAATGAACATGCCCTATGAACTATAAAAAGCGCCGTACCGAAGGAGTGTCGTTTCATAGTGGGTAGTCTTGCCGTAGCTTCACTCAGTGAACAACCAGAGACGCTTGGCTTCCGAAGCTGAGGCGTCTTCGGAGACTTGATGCGCGCACTGAGTCCCTCTAGTATAGACTTGGAAGCACTGTTGGAAACAGTCATCGATGGTATGGAGTTCTCCGGGTCCTCCTCCTTGTCGTCATCGAGTTGGCCTCTGCACAAGCCCCTAGATCCCGAGGATCGATCAAGAGCAGAGACCGTCCTCCGGAAGAGCTGTCTTCTCTCTTGTTGTCTCTCCCTCAGCGAAGGAAGCGATCTGACCGATTTTCTAGATGGGACAGGGGAATGTTTCGTGGGACTGGATGGAGGCGAGGGCACGGGTGATCCGGTTTGAACACCCCGACAGAGAACACTACTCCCGTCGTTGTAAGAGTGCCTCGTGGGGATCTTTGCAGGACGTAAAGAAGGTTCAGCAAAGTCAGATGATGAAGCAGGGCGCTTGAGTCTAGATGTAGATGTTAACATGCATTCGGAGGCCATTAGGATGGAGGATTGAGATTTAGTGGGAGATGGAGTCGCAGTTGGAGACGCGTTGGGGCTTGCATCTGGGTCTGGGCAGCTCAGATCTATAATAGACGGTGTTCCCGATGAGAGTCTGCTAGAGAAGGAGGGACGGCGGAAGGGCGTTTCCATGTTGGAAGATGGTTGACGGGCACGAGTCTTGGTTGAGGACACTTCAAAGGCAGGTAGGAGGCACTGTGGCTCCCCCTCATCCCCAAGACCAACCACCATACTATCTGGCCCTGGCATTTCGCTCCCAAAGGCTTGGGCGATCTCGTTCAGTGTAGCTGAGCCAAACACTGGTCCTTTCTTCTTGGGACGTCTGGGACTGCGCACGTCGAGATTCCCCGGTAATTTCGAGACAAGACTGCATTCCCCGTGCTCGGATAATTCTGAA
Organism: Agaricales sp. HM26-F1; assembly: GCA_002718315.1. Taxonomy (NCBI): domain Eukaryota; kingdom Fungi; phylum Basidiomycota; class Agaricomycetes; order Agaricales; species Agaricales sp. HM26-F1. The sequence goes on along the minus strand of NIBX01000021.1, from coordinate 1,265,672 downwards.
GAAGAAAATTGTGACTTCCTCGTCGCTTGTGAGCTATTTGAAGTTGACCGGTAAGGGTGCGGTCGTTGGGAGTTGCTAGAGTTTGCCCTGTGGTGCAGACGGGGTTTGGTTGGTGAAGCCATGAGATAAGATGAGGTAGGGGACGTGATGGCTCCTAAACTTGAGCTGTACCGTAACGTTGAAAGTATAAGAGACGGTGAAGAACCTGACAAGCGAGTTGGTGGTGGTACAGAAACAACAAGAGGAAGGAGAACTCGGGAAATAAGAGAGTGCAGCGAGGCGGTTGATCAACTTGATTGATGGCCAACTGATGTGGTCGAAACAACGTTCAACTTGACGTCACGCGTTGTTTGATCCCATTTTCTAGCACCCACATGGCCCAACAACTCACGTAATGGTTGGCCAAAGGCTCCTCGGAAAGTGAATCACTATTCTACCCGAGCTAGACTAGTCCTACTTCTTCGACGCAGACAGTTCATCTCCTTCTGACAAGTCTAAGTGCATATGTATTGTTGAATTCAGATGAAGATCCTCGCTGTTGAATGTCGATTATAGAGAACTCGCTTACGGACTTGACTTTATTCCGTAAAGTGACCATACCTTCCCCGAGTAAGTTCGAGCAACTCACGCCCTCTCTTACTGAAAGTATATGGGATTTTGAGCCCATCTTCCGTCCGTATCGAGGGCTGCGGTACCACCTCCAGATGCCACGCCTCGGTACCAACATCTGGAGGAACGACTTTTCATGACCAAACCGAGCGCCATTCTGATAGAGGTCTTCTAAGTGCGAGCATGGCCCTCCCAATTGCCTTCTTATCCTCCGAACTGGAGCCGAGGGCAAACCGTTCATCGTCGTTCCAGCTGCTGTGAGCTCTTCCTTGAAGCGATTTAAGAGCTAAAGTCATAACGTCTTCAAATCAGGAGCGGCAGCAGACAAATGATTACATGGTGGGGGGTCCAGATCACCCACACCCTCAAAATTCGAAAGGTCCAGTTCCGCCAAAGACAGCGTGGTGAGACTGGCAAAAGCTCACGCGCAGTGAACATGCTAAGGCCTGGATATATTCGTAAGGAAAGGGCCAACCGAAGGGTAGGGTATCGAACAAAGGCCTGCGATCTCGTCGAAAACCTCTTGACAGTGTGGCTCCATGATGTGGCTTGCCCAAAGGATATCTCCCGAGGCCGAAAAAAAACAAGGACCTTCCAAAGTGTCAACGGTCGTACTGGGCATTAACAACAATGCCAATGAAAAAGTGGGACCAGGAAGACTCAGTCCGAAGAAAGGGTGAGAAAGAGAACGCGGTAACGTGACTAGCCATGTCCAGGATTCTGACCTCCTGTATGTCGGACCTGGATAGTGTTAGCGTTCAAAGGTGCTGCTGCTTCTAGCATCTCTGGTAATCACAAGGACTTTCCATCACCTATATTGCGTAACTTTTCAGAAGCTGGTATAGGTACAAAATGACGTCCTGTATCAGTCAACAGACTTTTTCTCACTCCAGAGAGCGAGAACGAAGAAAAATATCCCCATTCAATCAATCCTGATAGCAGTATAAAGCTTCCGTACCACCCAGTATGATGCCAAGAATCCGATAGTACCTGTGGAGGATAAATCAAGATCATGTGCTGAAGCAAGAAGGGTGTTTACTTACCAGTGACCAAGAAGTCCATGAGGACGAGTAGGAACAGGTAGCCAAGGTACAGAATCACGCTGGACATGGAGTCCAGAGAGAGGCGAGAGGCCCAGTAGTAAAGGCCGTATAGGAAGAGCCAGAACGCACTTCCTCCTCCGATGAGGAATGACCTCCATTGCCATCTATTTGGAAGAAAAAGTGAGAATACTCAGAATAGTATGGGGTTAGCAAGGCTGACCGGTATTCTTCAGCACAAAGGATGAAGTATGTGAACAGGATCGTCACAGTAGCGGTCTATCGGAGACAGATCAATGAATTGAATGTGAGGCAGGAAGAATGGCAACCTACCGTTAGGGCAACAACGAAGGCGGTCATAGCGAGGAAACCAAAGGCATAGTATGCTCTTGATGCAAAGAGACTCGACATGACGAAGTAAATCTCCACGAATGCAGCACCTATGGGTGGTCGTTAGGGAAATTTCACAGGAGGTACAGTCCAACAAACCGAAGGGCAAGATCCCGCTCATGATAGCAGCAGCCTGGTATGAAGCAGCGTCAATCTCCTACGCAAAAGACACATCGAGGCGGCACGTACCCATGGCCTGAGATATTTTGGCGCTGGGGGAATCTGGCGGGGAATCTGGTTGACTCGAACTGGGTTCTGGATGGCCTATGAATGTGGATCCCATGAGGAAAGATCAATAGTTGTAAGCATGGAAAAGCCTTACTCCATGTTTGGTGCCAAAGTAGGCTCCGATAGTAGACAGCGGGGCAGAAATACCGAACCACATGAGAATAATCAATAATAAAGTGCCTGGAGAAGAAATTAGGACAGTAGGGAGAATATATATATAAACAGCAACGTACCGAAGGGAACAGCTCCAGAAGAGCCCGCCATAATAAGGAAGAGGTTAAGCAAGAAAACAATGGCGAATACAAGACTGCGGAAAGTAAATGAGCAAAGAAACATGACGATAGGGATAAAATAGAGCTACGTGGGTAAGACGGTTGCTGTGAGGAATGCATTCTTCCGCCTTTGAAGACCACCAAGTGAAGCATAGATTCGGCTTGACACATATCCACCGACGCTAAAGAAGGTATGAACAACAAAGATCATGCTGATGAGAGACATAGAGTTACCATCCGAAGAACGTCCAGCACACCATCATAACAGTTGCCAGAGAACCACGATTTGAAGGCGAGAGGAAACCAAACAAAGCGAACACGAGTGTTACACCAACCATTGCACATAATTGTGCACCGTTCCCGGACATGACGGAGAGAATCAAAGGGTTCTGCGGGGTGCGGAACACCTCTCCATGAACCAGCTTCCACCCCCAATCTTCTTGGACGTCCTCCTACAGGCGCTCAAATCAGCCCCAGTTCTGCACAGCAGTACCCAGCAAGTGTCACCTACACTGAGATCGATAGCGTCGTAGCGGGAAATCTAAATGAATAAGTAAGTTTCTACTCTGGAGGAAGAAGATATCACATTTACATCTCTCTTGACGACTCGTACGAGGATCATGGAGACCATTGCGCAAAGGAACAGAACGATGACCAGTGCATTAATGAGACTGAACCTGAATATCTGGATTATGAATCACCGCCCTTGGATGTGACCGAGAGCTAGTGGGACATACCAATGGATCCTAGGATCGAAGATATGCAGGTAGTTGTCCCAGCGTGTGGCCTTTACGATTGATAGTCAGTAAGGAAGGGTAATAAGCTGAGGAGATCATACCCATGGTGTATCGGATTCCTACAGAAAACATGAGAACGATGCCTTCTCGACAAATAAATCGAACTCACACTCCAGATTACGCGATACGTGTACACGACCTTGTTTGTTTGGTCTTCTTTCAGTAATATCGGACTGTTACCTTCTCGTTCAGTGAGACAGGTCCCAGTTGAATCGCTGTAGAAAATGAGATCGGTTCATTTGATCAGGTATGGAAGTTGAATGTTTACCTTGAGGGCCACACTAAGACACCAACAATTCTGAAGGTGCCAGGAGAAGGAACATGATACCTAGCAGCCAAGAAGAGGGCCTCAGTAATCATGAGTGGACCAAAACGAGGGGAGCAAATGCGCACTTCAGCACGATCTCATAATGGTTATTCAGCGCCGGTTCAAGCTCAAACTGGCCGTCATCTTTTCCGAGGTTGAATCCCATATCGAAGAACTCGTCTCCGTTCCTCTCGTCATATTTCATCTCCGCAGCGGGTAGCCCGTCGACCAGCCAATTCAACGCGTAGTCCTCTCGTATACGATCGTTGAGGAACTTGGCATTTTCAGGTGGTATTTCTACTTGGCAGAGTTGTTCGCAGGATGTTGAGTTTTTCTGCATCTGAATCTGTTTGGATACATAGTGTATATGTGTATTATTAGGTTTAGTAAGAACGAGGAAGAGAAAGAGAAGACGCACGTCGTAAGGAGAATTAAATATTCTGTCTCCAAACAGGATAGACCCGAGGCCTTCACTTTGTTTCACAGGGCCACCTTCCGGCTGACAGAACATGAATCCTGGATTATAGTAATCATCTATCCTCTGCCGATTCAGCGATGTAACACAAAGTCTAAGAAGACAAGCGCCGTACAGTTGATGAGAGATTTCTACAAAACCAGAGCAACAGCCCTCAGTGGGAAGATCGACAACGTGGTTTGGAGAAACTCAGCGACTTACCACTTTGGCGTCATCCGCACCGGAAAGAATGGGTGTCAACGCATTAACGAATAAGTCTACTTTCTCCCCCTCGACGTAGGTTCGGGGAGCAGCGCCAGGTAGATAGAAGGCATGCGACGGTGCGGCAAGCAGGAAGCTCAGTATCGTAGCCGCGAGGCCATAGGAATACATTGTTTAATGCACACCAAGGTGAGAGAGAACGAGAAAAGGAGGCAGAGTGAGGAGGTGGACAAGATTCACGGGAACCACGAGATGAGCTGTCCTTGTTGTGGCAGGAAATAGTGAAATGCAAGTGATAGAGGCAGGCACGGCCACGACATAGGGATCACGGATCAGCCAGTTCATCGGGAGCGAGTCGAACGGTGCATCAAGCAACACGGAGAAATATGGATACAGAGACAGAAAACGATACAACGATAGGACTACAGTATACTAGAGGATAGAAGTAGAAATTATAGAAAGAGTATCACGACGACCATCCTAGGCGACATTACATTATCAAGAGTGCGGACCCAACAAGAAGCGAGTTAGCCACTGGGAGCCCCCGAAAAGAGAAGTGAATCGAAAGATTAAACGAGTCAGCGATCTAAGAGAAGGACCAGCCTCTCTCATTCGTCGTGCTAGGCTTCAAGCCCTGAGGTTGCTACACGATTTTTTGCGGTTCAGACCCTTGCCCCAGCCCGCCAGACTGATGCTGGCCCTGGAAATCATCTTTCGCACACGTTTGAAAGAATCAACGCGCTTTAGCTCTTGTTCAGGCGTAACTGTGACGTCCATGAAGCACGCTGGCTGAGCGGTCATCCGTTCCTTCTGAAGCTTTCTTGGATATTGAAACTCTGACAGAACGGCATGGCTCCTGGTGGGTCGATGGCTGAATGCAGTACCGAGAGGTTGACCTGTGCGAGCGGGTGCGCGGGTGGTACTCTGTCCATCTCCGTTGAGTCTTGCAGGGCCGGAGATAGCTTCTGACTGATAGAGGCGATGATGACGAGGGAAAGGTCTCTCGCTAGTAGTGAAAAGGAAAGTATTCTTGACATGGGTCGGAACGTTGGTCGAAACAGACCTAGTACTGTGAGGAGGTACTAATGCAGATCCAGTGGAAGATGAGCGAACGTGGCGGGCTCTGTTTGGAGACGCTGGTACAAAGTGAGGATCAGGTGCTGGATTAAATGCACGGAGCTTTTCCATGCTACACTCTAGACGACTCAGAGCAGATGAGCGACCTGGGGTCCCTTCAGTAGGTTCGACTTCACACTTGGAGCCTCTGTAGGGGGGATTCTTCATGCTAGCGACCTTGCGAATGACTTTGTTCATATACTTCATCGACGTCCTGTGGCCAATCCTGGGTGCTTCATCAACGCAGGTCCCCATGGATGGCGATGAAGTAGGGAAATTGTCCTCCTCGATGAGCGGCAGAGGCGCCGGAGAAGAATCATTAGATTCCTGAGTAAGAATAGAAGACAGTGGGGGTGGTGTATGCTTCTCCGTCGGCGGAGACGACTTCTTGGCTACCAGTTGTGGGGAATTGAGGTCTCCGTCCGTTGACAATGGAGGTGTGGATGCTTCCCAAGAAAAATCCTCGTCCTCCCTAGAAAGGCTAGTGTCGAAGGCGGATATTTGGGATGTGGCCGGCATGCCAATGTCACTAGCACGCACGATGGGCTCTGTATGTCGCTGCACCAAAGAAACGTTACGCTTCCTCCGGGCTAGCTCCTCAACGGTAGGAAAAACTGCATGACTGAAGCCAGGCGAGCTCTGCATTCTGCGGAGAAGTGGGCTAAGAGGAGGAGGATGAGGGAAGTGAAAGTGAGCAGGCAACTCGAAGTCCACTGCATCCGAGTCTGAGTCTGAGCTGTGACAGTTTGGTGTCGCGGCACTGGAGCTACTGAGAGAACTAGTCGAGCCCAGCGGCACCCTGGCGTCAGAACTTGGGGGTAGCGAGCTCTGAAGTAGGGACACAGGAGATTGCATTCCAATCCTACAGTGTCGGCGAGAATCCCGGACGCGAGGGGCTGGCAACGGAGGCAGTTCTCTGGCAGGAGGGCCAAGGCTAGTCAATGAAGGTAGGGCTCGAGCTTGGCTAGTGTTGCGGCGTCCACTGCTTTGAGAATTGGATGCAGTGACAGACGGACGTGCTGCTGGAAAATCCTTAGGGAAGCAGCAATGGTCCGGAGTGTCTGGGAGAGAGGGGGCGAAAAACTCGGGTTCAACACCCGTGGGGGGTAAGGGGACCCTCCTGGTTTCGGCAGAATATATGAGCACCATTCCAACAACTGCCGACAAAGAAAACAGGACGCACGGAATTGGAGGTAGATTTCCTGCGCTTGGCGCCCTCCTAAGCCATAGAGGCTGGGCTGGCGAGGAATCTGAGGAAGTTTGATACCAGAGATCAGGCTCCCTATGAGAAGCTGAATAAATTCTCTCGGAGGATGCAGCACTAGAGCGTGGCACGCTTGAGCCATTGGAGCTCTGCCTTTTCATATAGTCTTGGGGTGTCGCACGGTACATTTTGAAGAGATACGATACAAATTAGAGACGGTTTGGCGGGTCTCGTGGAGATAACTGTTAATAAATCCAGAAGGGATTGATGGTCAAGACAGTTGATCCTCGCTAGCAAGAGAAGTGACTGACAAGTGAAAGACGATAGACAGTCGACAATGCCTAAGTAACAATCACCAGGACGTCTAGGGCAAGCGGAGAACAAAGTGGGAGGAGGGGAAAGATTCCTGAGCCATAGGGGCAGTCCATCCAAGACCAAATACTCATGAGGTTCGGATGTTTATTGAGCTTGATTAGGTAAGTAAGCAAGAATCAACTTTACTGACCTCCTAACGAACTCGGAATTGATCAACTCCTTCGCCCGTTTTTCTTGCGTCCCTCTTAGATTCTCGGAGATGCAGTTCGAGGTTCTCGCGAAATGCAGTACTACAAGGGCTCGTGTTTCTAGAATGACTTTGGCTCGTCAGTGAAAGCCGCTTCATGTCATACTGTAAACCAACAGCCTCAGCTTTCCATCTATCTATCTATCTGCAACAGATGGCACTACTATGCTACCTACGTTTATGCCTGTGGCGACGCAGGCCGCCATAAAGGGCCTCACGCCGACTCAAGTAGAATGTACGCATACGAACCTTGAAAACGCCCTGCAACCGATATATGACTGTCTGAACTCTTAGCTTTGGGCGTCACTCTGATCCTGAACAACACCTATCACCTGAATCTCCGTCCTGGCATCCAAGTTCTCAAAGAGGCTGGCGGAGCGCACAAATTCCAAGGATGGCGCAGGAATCTGCTCACTGTGCGTCAAACCATACCACTAAGTGATCGCTGGGGGGAACGCCTACATTGCATCGGAAATCTTTCCAGGATAGCGGGGGCTTCCAGTTAGTTTCGTTGAGTAAATTTACCAAGATAACAGAAGAGGGGGCCTTGTTCTCCAGCCCATTTGATGGATCACCCACGATGCTCACTGTAGGTTCTTGAGCTATGCCACGTTCCCCGAGTAAGCTCACGACCGCATGCCCATAGCCCGAAGAGAGCATTTCCATCCAACACGCAATTGGAGCCGATATCATCATGCAGCTGGACGATGTTGGTAAGTAGGGTCTTGTTCATCACCTATCTTGCCTCGCGGATTCTCTCGAATATCCAATAACGGTCTGATAATCCGACTGATGCTCTTCATTGGCAGTTTCTAGTCTCACTGTGGGCCCTCGAGTCGCGGAGGCATCTCGACGCTCTGTAAGGTGGCTCGATCGATGTATTGACTTTCACGAGAAATCTGGCAGGAAAGATACACAGAACCTCTTTGCCATCGTCCAGGGCGGGCTGGACCCCGAGCTCCGCGACGAGTGCCTAGAAGAAATGATCAAGCGGAAAGACAAGGTGGCTGGATTCGCTATTGGCGGTCTCAGTGGAGGCGAAGAAAAAGGTACCCCCTTTCTTTGGATCGACATTCATGTCTACTGACCCAAAATATTACTCTATCTCCTAGACGTATTCTGGCGCATGTACGCGGATCTACTATCCTCTCGAGATACCATCGCCCTATAATCTCATGTTGTATGTATTGAAAGGATCGGTCAATGTACTACCAAGCTTCCAGCTGACCGTAAGCGACCACGTTCCGAGAGAAAAATCCTTCCCTCACGTTCTTTACGTCTTCACTCCACGCGCGGACAGGACCACGATATTCTATGGGAATAGGGTTTGCAGAAGGTTAGTCTTTCGGAATTCAAGATCCTAAGTCAGAGATTGACCATCTTCTCAGATCTGTTGGTTTGCGTAGCTCTTGGAGTGGATATGGTTACGTCCAACAACTGGATATCGCAACACAGTCGTTTACTGATAATCGTGTCCTTGTTGTCGTTTAGGCTGATTGCGTCTTCCCGACAAGGACTGCTCGTTTTGGGGTAGCTCTGACATTCGATGGCCCATTAAACCTTCGTACGTTTTTGATGCGATACCTCTTCTGCTTGGATTTTTAATCCCAAAGTCGATCCTCCTTTTAACAGGACTGAATAAGCACTCTACGGACCTCGGTACGCTGGACCCGGAATGCCCGTGTCCGACCTGTCAGTCCAGCACTTCGAGGGCATTTCTTCATCATACTGTTACGCACGAAACCGCTGCGGCTCATGGTGAGTCCTTGGACTTCTTCCCGCCTGCTCCGCCCTCCCACCCCAGGATGGCCTAGCAAGCCGCCCTGGCGATCCCTTCTTGCATCATTTCCGTTATCCTCGCAATCTAATCAATTTCGCTGATCTTGATTGCGTCTCTATTCTATATCGTCTAGCTCTCACGCTGCACAACATTGTATTTCAAGCGCAGGTGATGGGTCGAGCTCGGGATGCTATTCTTGAAGATCGTTTCCCGGCCTATCTACATTCTTTCTTCCGCAGATATTATGGGGACAAAGGCTATCCAGAATGGTGCGTCAACGCGCTAAGGAGCGTCGGGGTAGATTTGTTAGAACATCTTCCTCCATCCGAGCAAACTGCTAAACTGGTTCCGGGGAAAGGCGCTGTATGGGAATACGCTGATGATGCGTAGCTCGTACCACTAGTGCTGCATATAGATGAGGCGTGATTACCGTAGCATCGGTAGTATCTACAACCGTATCTCAACTGACGTTTATAGAAAGGTGGTAGCGTATGAGTAATTTATACTGCGCATACAGTAATGAATTCAGCAATTCTTAACAATTGACGCTTGCAAGTGGGAGCGGCAAAACCAAGATTCATGCGAAGGGGTTCGAATTCAGAGGCATGATGTTGATATCCACAGAACCTCAGTGGAACCTAATACTGTAAGCCCACCAGTTCTTAGCGCTGCCTGAATGTCATCCGGGGGAGAGATCGACCAGTACAAAACTGAAGTAGATCTGCGGTTTGCCCTCCCGCGCAGATCAGAAGCAGAACTCAGATTTTCTTTGTGGCGAGCTATGGACTTTGCTGCTCGAACAAGGGCAAACAACAAGGAATATGCCGCAAATGGTCTGGAAGAAAGGAACCTTGCACGTTCTTTGTTCTAGTGTCGCCCCTTCTTCCTCCCACCCCCTCCACCAGATTTGTGAGCTGGGCGGGCGTTCTTCGCCTTCCTCTTCTCCATCATTTTCCGCGACTTGTGGATCTGGTCTTTCGTCTTCAATTCCGACTTGACTTTGCCTATTGACTTCCCAGCATATCGACCACTCGCCTTCTTACCAGTCGCGCCTCGGCTGTCCCCGCCGTCATCACCTGTCTGGCGAGCTTTGATCTGGCGGACCTTGCGGTCATAGGTGGTAGATAGAGGATCCAGTCGTTTGGATTCCTCAATCTTGTTATGCCTGAATCTACGCCCGTTTGGCATGGATCTTGAGTGACTTTCACCCTCGGCTTCTCCGACCTTGGGTAGACTTCTGCGACTCTTTTCTTTCCATTCGTCGAATCGCCCGCTACGGTAAGACGCTGGCAGCTTGACGCCACTTTCTGTCTTGAGTAGTTTAACGTTGTCGGCACCGACGCCTCCACCCTGCACGAATTTCTTCTTCTTCTTGTCCCAGGTCAGCGAACGACGTTCTCGTTTGCCAGAGCCTTCGTCCCCAGCAAGGTCAAAAGTTGCGTTCTGAGCTTGTTCCATGAAGGTTGCGCCATCCTTAAGAGAATATCTACCAAGGGTCCGCGTCAGTCAAGAATGTAGCTTCAAGAGGCTAAAACGTACCCCTTGTCAGAGGCACTCCCCTTCTGGTAGTGGGAAATATAGAAGTCAGAGTCTCGGTAGTCGCGCTTTTTTGACGTTGAAGATTCGAAAACAGCCTGAGCAAAACCGAGAATTGAGTACAGGTCTGCAATCATCACAAAATCGAAGGGGGACATACTGCGATTTCCTCTTCATCCGCCATCTCCATCTCTTCAATAGGCTGAGCGGGAAGTTGCCCTGACTCTTCATCCTCAGCCTCACCGACAACCGATATCGCCTGAGAGTTCAGGGCAGCGCGCTCGCGAGACTTGCCAAGAGCCTTCCTGCGCTCCTTCATCAGGGCAGCGTTGGCAGCCCCCTGGCCGCTTTTCGTGGCGCCGGCTTCGAGGATAGTCTCGGCAGGCCGGAAATCGCTGACAGCCTTGAGCAATTCCCTCCTCTTGGTTTCTTCGTCCGTTTTCACAGCACTCTCCGCATCGTTGAGAAGTAACACTGGGTGCTTCCCTTCGTGAGAGCCAACCAACATCCATTTGTGGTCTTTGGACATCTCTTTCGCTCGTTGGTATGACGCGGGACTCGCTTTTCCTTTACTCCTCTCGTACATGGTATGGCCCCTCTGCATGACGGTTTTCATGGAGTCTAGAGAATGGTTCACGTCATGAAGAGAACGGATGTACTCCACATCCTGGTCTATTTGCTCTCGTTCGAACGTGCCCAAGACAAGAGAGTCTGTGTAACCCGCCTCTGAAGCGGGGGCCGAGGATGTGAGGGGCCGCGCTAAGAACAGCTGCAAGTCCAGGAGATAAGGGAGGTCGGTATGGGTCACTAGGGACCAGGCCCAGCCTTTTCGGCCAGCCCGAGCTGTTCGACCGACACGATGGACGAAGACTCTGGCACCATGAGGAAAATCGTAGTTGACGACGTTCTCTAGAACTGGGATATCTATTCCTCTAGCTGCAACATCGGTTACGACCAAAATATTTGTTAATCCGCGGCGGAAATGGTCCATCTGCTGAGTTCGTGCAGTCTGATCTAGGGAGCCGTAGATGTGGGATACAGAGTAGTTGGCCGTGATGAGGAGATTTGTGAGATACTCGACGTGGTGTTTTGTGGCGGCAAAGATCAGAGTCTGATAAGGTAGCGCAGACTGATGAGATGAGCGTTGTTTGCCCTTCTTGTCCGCCGTGCCTTCGGAGGGAGCACCGTATGGAACATGGATCACATCACGAAGGAGTGAAAGCAAGCAAGCGTCTTTCTCTGTTGGCTTTACTGAGAAGAAGGATAGCCGAAGGTCGTTACTGATCTTGCTTTCGGCGTCGAGTCGGATAAGTTTGGGCTCCTGGAGTCCGGCCTTCGCAAACTCGACTAAAGATTTGGGCAATGTGGCGGAAAATAGCAGCGATTGACGTGACGAGGGAAGCCTAGATAAGATCTCGCTGAGCGCAGTCTCAAAGCCCATTTCGAATAGTCGATCCGCTTCGTCAAAAACGACGTATTGGATAGATTTCAGATCTAGATTCATTTCGACGACGAGATGAAGAAGACGTCCGGGGGTTGCAATAATCCTGCAAGGAAGTCGTTAGTGAAAAATATGACGTCCTCATCATCAGGGTCCACAGGTGGAAAACAGTCTAGCTTACACGTCAGGATTGCTTGCTATCATCTCGAACTGCTCATCCAGGCCTTCGCCACCTACGATGAGGCCCCACTTGAGTGTTTGGTTGTTCTGAGAATTATTTTCATCTAAACTCGTAGGGTCCGATCGATCTCCGGCATGGCTAGAAGACGATGTCGAGTTGAAGCTACGAGACATCTGCTTGCCCACTCTGAACAGTTGCAATGCGAGCTCCCTTGTCGGCAGTAGGATCAAGGCCCTAGCGCCAAAAGAGGTAGAGTGTCGGCCGCCCAGTCGTTGGATAAGTGGAAGGATGAACGCCAAAGACTTGCCTGAACCCGTTCGGGCCATGGCTACTAGATCCCGAGGAGGATTTTCAAGTAAAATTGGGATGGTTTGACGCTGGATAGGTGTAGGTACTCTGAAACCTTGTAATGTCAGAGAGCGTAAGAGTGACGGGTGTAGACCTATCAGTGCAGAGATATCATGAGCGAGCTGCCGATATTTAGAGAGTACTCTCGCTCAGACTTGCCCATAGACTGGAAGCTGCCTCCTCCAACCTGCCCTTTGAGGAGACTGGAGCGAGTACTCGATTGCTTCAAGATTTTAGTACCATCTTTAATATTTCTCTTAGAGATCGAGGCAGAGAGAAGATTAGCCAAGTCCTGGTCGTCATCATTGTCTATTTCCTCGTTAGAGAGGCGCCGTTTCTTATTTGCAGTTAGAAGGTCAGAGATATCCAAGTCGCGTTTGGCTAAGGGCGGCATGGAGGTAAAGTTGGTCAAGGCCAGTGGAGGACGATTTGCGCTATGGGCCGTGGCCCGTGGGTCCTCGTTGCCGCCGGCGGTGTGTCTTGTGATCTGAGGTCACATGCGCATTTCGACAAGAGCGCTTGAATTTGCAATATTGATGGTGCAGGGTCGCAACCTTCGGCCAATCCAGCCACCCGCTTGCTCGAGTGCCTTTTTTCATGATTCAGTTTTTTCAGTTTATTACGTTTATCAGCTCCTCGCGGAAAGATCAGGGTCTAAAGGATATTGATGGATCTATTTTCCTGTGATGAATTTGTTGCTAAAAAATCGTTGCCCGGAAGGCAAGGAGGACAATCTCAGATGTGGCGAGTCGGTCCTGCTTGGATATTTAATCCACGCCTGCAAATGGCTCCCACTCTCTGCACCTCTTCCCCCCATGGCCGGCCCTCCTCCTACCGTTCGTACTATCATCTTCGACCTTGGTGATGTCTTGTTCAAGTGGTCTGCGTCCACTTCTACCTCGATCTCCCCGAAGACTCTTCGTCGCATCTTGAACTCATCACCCATATGGTTCGAGTACGAACGGGGGCGCATCTCAGAGTCCGAGTGCTACGAGTCCATCGGTCGTGAACATAACTTGGACCCAGAGCAGCTGCGAGAGGCTCTCGTTCAGGCTCGCGCCTCTCTCTGTGTCGACCCCGATATGGTCAACCTCATCCACCAGGTTCGGGCCAGAACAGACCAGATTACCATTGTTGCCATGTCCAACATCTCCGCGCCGGATTACGAGACCGTGTTACAGACGCGGGGGCAGGACTTGGCCCTGTTCGATCGGGTTTTCCCCTCCTGCGAGGCTGGCGAGCGGAAGCCACATCTAGGCTTCTACAAGCAAGTCTTGCAGCAGACCAACTCGGACCCGTCGACTACCGCCATGATTGACGACAAGACAGAGAACGTCCTCACCGCTCGATCTCTAGGAATCCACGGCATCGTTTTCTCCGACGCTAAGCAGGTTCGTCGAGAGGTTCTCAACCTCGTTGGGGATCCCATACGACGGGGACTCTCTTTCCTCCATCATAGCGCCGGACGGCTTCACTCCGTGACACAGAAGGGTCAGGAAGTCCGCGAGAATTTCACCCAGTTATTGATCCTGGAAGCGTTAAAAGACAGGTGAGCTTACTGATCTGGTACTAGTTTATCCATGACATGACATTGAACTATCTCTTTCTAGGACACTCGTCAACTTCGTGGAGCATCCTCGGACGTGGCAATTCTTCGCGGGTAGGCTCCCCTACACATTTTCAATTTCCTTTTTCTGACATCTTGCCTTCATCTGCTCAGGCGCAGACGAATTTCACACCGCTGACTTTCCCTGTGATTTTGATACAACCTCTATCGCCCTGACCGTTTTACCGCGCAACAAAGCTGTGGTCTCGTCAGTTCTAGATGAGATACTAACCTTCAAAGACAACGACGGAATCGTCATGGTAAGATTCCTTTACTTCCGTCCTATGACAAAACGTCTGACCCGGATGCTATAGACGTACTTTGATCCCAAGCGTCCGCGGGTTGATCCTGTCGTCTGTGTCAACGTCCTCACCCTTTTCTATAGTCACCAGCGTGGTGCAGATGTCCGACCCACATTCGACTGGGTTTGTCAAGTTCTCCACAACCGTGCCTACCTCGATGGTACCCGGTACTATTACGGTCCAGAACCGTTTCTCTACTTTCTCTCCCGCCTCATCTCCAACAACCCCAACGATCGCGACATCCAGACCCTTATTCGTCCAGTCTACGCCGAGCGAGTCGCTGAGCGCATCGGCCAACCAGGACACGCTCAGGAGCTCGCTATGCGACTCATCTCTTGTGCCACAGTCGGTATCATCAACGATCGCGACCTCGCAACGCTATTGAAGCTCCAGAACGAGGATGGTTCTTGGGAAGTAGGCTGGTTCTACGAGTTCGTCTCGTTAGGGATGTACGTCGGGAACCAAGGCCTTACAACAGCGTTGGCGATTTGTGGCATTGAGATGGTTCAGCAACTCAAGGGCCAGATTAAGGGTGGTCAGAGGCATACCTTACTGATACCGAAAGGAAGGCTTCAGTTGTTAACGTTAGCCCCACCGTCCCCTACCCCTTCGGACGAAGTGAGTCCTATTCACTACCCAAAGGGAGGTAGATCCAGCAGGGCTAGTGGCAAGACCGGTACTTCCAACGAGACCTGGATTAAGCGGGTGTGGAGTAACATTAGCTCGACCCGACGCAAGTCTGTCAGCGAGTGGTCGGACTCTGAAGGCTTGTGAAACGGGTCCCTTGTGGTCTAGCCCTTTTCGCGTTTCTGGCTTTCAAGGTCGTTCCGTTTCACTATCTTATCTTACCTTCGTATCTTCGTGGACTCATGTACAACTATTCCTACTCACCCTGGTCGTCCTTGCTTTCGATTGCTTCTAGTCACATTGCGATTCCCTGTTCTTGCGCTGTGGTCGCTGCTTGTAACACCACCTGTATTCTAATCCTGTGTCTCCATTCCTACCCTTTCTTTCTCTCGCTCTCCCCCTCTCCTCTCGTTCAGCGTTTCCACATGTTCGTCTCCTAGGATGCTTCGGAACTTCTTAATGCCTCCCTCATGCTCATGCCCTTGGTGTAACAACAATCAATTCTCTTTACCTGCATCTGATTTTGAGTCGGAAAACGTCAGCATGGCTTGCTCCTTCTGAACGTATCTACTGCGAGAACGTCTCGGTCTTTGCGCGGTCCAAGAAGACACTGGCAGATTGTGGTCGTCGTCAAGCAAGATTAAAACGAATACTGCAGTATCCCACCTGACTTGTGTACTAGTGCGCAATCTATCACGAATATTTCTGGCTTTCGAGAGCTCGCGTACGCATCGGCGCCCTCGCAGCGCAGTTGAGCGGCCGTTGCAATGGACAACCAAGTAAACGGTATTTACAAGGTACTGTACTGTATCCGAGGTATCGATGTCGTCGAGAGCAGTAGCCGGCGTCGGTCCCATCAAAACTCGACCACAGGCCTTGAAGGACTGGCGAGGGTGCCTCCAATTAAGCAATATTTGATCCGTAGCAACGCTAGATCCACTATGAATCCATGATACGTTTATAACAACCTGATACTGTATTCTCTCCAGGCCGGCGAGGACGATCGTGATCGAACTATGGTGTAGTCCCCATGACCAGAGTCGGTCGATATCCTCTGAACTTTGAATGATGGCGAAATGGGTTTTCTTTCAGCAATCCTTGGGCTCACTGGTCCAATCATTCAGTGAGGGAAGTTGAATCGGTTTCAGTAGCGGGTTTACGCCTCCGTGCGAGCTAAGCCTCGGTGTATCTTGAACTCAATTGCGAGCCATGAGTATCGCATCAAATCGAATTCGAAAGGTTTGGCCCTTGAACTGGGAGAAGTTGTATTAGCAGGCTGTCGAATCGTATAGTAACGGTATATGAGTGATATATAAAGCTGCCAGTCATGCGCGTCACACTGATGGTGAATACTAACGCCACCAGGAATCCAAGAAGGATAGTTTATCGATATCTCGATATCTCTCAGCGCTATCGACTAGAGCATTCTTAAGTTACAAGAGAACGGGAGAAGAGCCTGGAATCTAGTAAGGAGCAATGACTTTCTAATTGCCGGTGACTTACTATCCGCTGCGATACGGTCCCAGAGTCGGATTCTGCATCATCGTGGCCTGAGCTATTACTTCTGATTTCCAAAGGTATAGGACGCTCCCAATCTACTACAGCACAGCACTATCCCCATCTTTTAACTACCCAGCTTTACCTGCTCTGACTAAGTACCGGTGGTTACTCATCTCCAACGGTGGAAGACTCCTACACGGGAGAAGAATTGTAAAGCTAGCCTTGGAGGGATATCATCCACAGAGAGATGGACCTGGGGCCGAGTCGGAGTAGCTCTAAAGCCTGGGCTATGGCTTCGGGTATGCTACGCCCCGAAACTTCAGAATTATACCGTCTCTAGAATTGTTTACCTTGCCTCCTCTTGCCCCCCAATACTAGGGATGCGCTAGCCCGATTCTTCCCCAGCAACGTCATAGAATCGTACCTTGTGCCACCAGTGCTCTTGAAGTATCTCACTGAGGATCTCGAAGTATAACCTGCTGAGTGACGATACGACTAGAAAAGTTCCATTGAACCAATCGTACCGAGGGCCTAGTTCCGCCACCATGTTAGAACTCCAGAACACCCATAACGGGCACGAGGATCTCGAACTTGTTGTGGGTACCTTCCACGGCCTGAATATGGTGAATTGTACCCAGGTTTTTGGATGGATCGGCTCAGACTGAATACTGCGCACAAGCGCATGTCAGCGACTCAACCAGTAGGGTATACAGCACCGGCGGTCCCCACTGTGTCGGTGGCCTGCTGAGCGATCAGAAAAACCTCCTCGACCGCCTTGGGTTTATAGCCATGGTGCCACGGACTCTGACGTACTGCAGACAAGCAACTGGACAAGATATCGGACCAGGCTCGCCAGTGATCTCGAGCCAACGAGGAATGTTGAAGCCTCAGCGGAATTGATACTGTACCCTGAGACTGAATGGACGATACTTTGGCAGACGAGGGCCCGCGGCAGAAAAACGAAGGTTTGAAGCCATATGGTCCCTTTCATCTTCGAAGAAAGTTGGTTGATATCGTTGATTCGATCGCCCTTATTTTACCTAAGCTTCTCTCGAAGTTCAGAACCTTCATACAAAACATAAGAAGTCGAAGACTAAGAGAACATTGAGTGCCGTGGCAAGTGGCTTCTTTCAACAATGCGAATCATACAAAAAACCTTACTTGAAGGTCGAGAATAAAAGAATGACACAGACATTGCATCAGGGGAGGGGAGATAGAGAGCCAGGGGATCTAAACTTCGGAATTCGTCGGGTACTGCTAGAAGTAACTGAACGATCGTATTCATCTGGAGAGCTCAATTCAAGTCCCCCGCACTTTTCTTGCCGTGAACATCAGCAACCGTCAGAAACGCGTGCCCTTCCCACAGGTCGTTGGATTTCTCCATCTCGTCATGGACTTTTCCACCGGTGTCACCGAGGATAGAGTTGGGCAATGGCTTCATGAAGACGTCAGCCATACCAGACTCCATGACATGCCCTAAGCCAGTTCGCAGCTCGGACATCTGTCCGGGCATGGCGTCGGTACAGTTCAAAGAGGTGTTGAACACAGAGGCGACTTGACGAAGAGTTGTGCGATCACCTAAGAGGGTACATGGGAATAGCATCAGCCATTTTGATGATAAAGGTACGAGTCTTAATCAAAAGAACGAGAATCCGAGAAGTAGGAGAAGAGCAGGGGCCCCCTGATGTATAAACGCAACATCGAAGTGCCTCAATACATCATGCTACGGGAGAACGCCAACCGAGGGCGACATGTAGCGTACCTCAGCCATGGCAAAGCAGAACGTGCGCTTTAGGCTACAGACCTGCGGTCGATCTCAAGCGACGACAGTCTCTCTGTCATTGATCCACGAGGCTCTTTGAATGAAAAACCGCTAAAACTCGTTCATGTATGAACGCCAAAAACATGAGGCGTGGGCGTGAGAGCCACATAGAAACCCGACCAGGACCAGAAAACGATGTTATAGCGATAAATCGCAGCGGCGAAAATAAAGCAGCACTGCAAATGCTGATGGCGCGGGTACCGAGGAAGAACGACAACAATCTTACGTACCTTCAATGCGATAGATGGTGTCCAACTTGGAGATTGGGAGATGGGTGAGAACGTACGCGGTGAAGCCCTGTGAAGTGGATCAGTAATCTTTTCGACCCAAAAAAATGGCAACAAGAATATATAGGTCAATTTATCCCCACATCCAAGCATCATTGAGAGCTTCTAATGAGCTTCAGGGTTCGCTGCTTCTAGGTCAATCGTTGACACCGACAGCAGATCCTTTCCGCGACGTGGAGATGAGGACGCTAAAGCACGAACGTCTAGCCGATCCGGATTCGGACTCCCTTACGCTGGCTTGATCTTGTCAAGCAGGCACGCCGGCGACCCCAGCTTGGCCCAAGATCAGATTTACGTAATGCAACTGAACTGATCGAACTGATCGAGCCCCCAACACGAAAAAAGGGCAAACCAAACAAAAATAAGTCCACTCACCGCAACATCTTGAATCGCAGTGTAAGAGATAGGTGAGTCGCCTTGACCAATAGCATTGATCTTTCCGTTTTCCGTCATGCCGGTCATCCAGGGAATATCTCCTGTCCAGAATCCGTTCTGTTCGTAAAGAAGTCAGAAAGGCTAGCTGAAGATCCCACAACACGAGGAGGAAAAGAAGCTCTTAGTCCCCAGTTCCCTGCACGTTAACGCGTTAAAGTTCGATGAAGGGGTGGATCCGACGGAGCGGAGAGCAAGAACGTAAGTCATGAGCTATCCGCGCAATTTCTGAACTGAAAACGAGGAAACTCGTGGACAGGTATATGCGCCCAGAAGATGAAGGCGAAATGAAAATGAAAGAGACTGACATAGATACGAAGGCAAGCGAGCCCAGCATCTTGAACTCGCTTGACGATTCTCATCTTCTCTGTCGCGAAGCCACTTTCGTGGGCCTGACCTGTGGCAGCGCTATCCGTCGGGGTACCGAATTCGCTGGGAACGAACAGCCTAGCGCATCCGCAAGCTTTAGTAGCGTCTACGACGACTTCTTGATCCTTGATATTGAATACGCCAAAAGTGGATATCACCACTTCGGCGCCTGTCTCTCTTAGGACAGAGGCGAGGGCCTGAGCTGAGGAGTAATCGACATTGGGTTTGATCGTGATCTGGGCATGAGAGGTATCAAAGTTCGCTTTTGAAGGCTTTTCGCCCCGGGTGAGGACAAAGACGCGGATGGAGGGGTGGGCTGCAACGAGGGCTTGGATCATATGAGATCCAAACTTGCCAGCGCCTGTGATGGCAAATTTTGTAAAAGTGGGCTGGAAGGACATGGTACACTGTTATGAGATATGGGATGGAAAAAGTACTTCCGCTTCCTTATATACCCGTAGGGGTACCGAAGACAAAAGTAGGGTTCTTCGAGTCCTTTTGACTTGTCACCCTATTCCTCTCGACGCAGCCCATGTACTTATCTTGATTAAAGATTGCATCTGGTGGAGGGGCTGCGGGGACAGGTTCCATTCGATTCCAGCTGCCTTCCAAGGTTGCTCCGGCACGATTCCAAGAGGCTCACGCTGCGACGTGCGTATACTGACACAGTCGTCAAGGCTCCTCGTTGTGCAGATGTTGCTGAAGCCCCAAATTCGCCACTGGTTAGATTACATGCTGCGAGAAAGAGATACCACGCTGTCTGCTGATGCTCGAGCATAAGCCAATCTTTCCAGCTGGGGCAAGCACGTACGTGGGTCAAAAGAAGGTACTCAGCGCAGTCACCGAGCTTCGACGCGTTCGATTGGGGTTAATTGTGAGAACCATCGTTCGTGGCGTCTCCCATGACACAGAAGCGCCGTAACTCGCGACCAACTCATTGTCAAGGAGTCTGAAGTAACTCAAGCGTCTTGGGCGATATACGGGAGCATAACAGATAAGGATTGTCCACATTCGAGGATCAAGAAACCACGAGCTGAACGTGGTCTGCGGCTCATATAGCTCTTGCACTTTGTTCATCAGCTTCCGAGCTTGCATGTGGAGGGAATGCACGCCCTTCGCGGGCAATTCGCCCCTCTAGAACCCATGAGACTGGAAAGAAGGGAAGCACTGATGAATCATGTTAGTGCTCGTTGTGAGAGATTTGAAAGGAACTGCGAGAAGACGCTGGCTGTCAACAACTGCAGATCGTAATTACCCCATCTTGGGCAGTGGGTCGACGGAGCCCTTTGCATAGGAATTCAGGGCATCGTATCAGGAGGGAATTTCCTCTGAGCCCAGGCAAACCAGCAGCTTGAGAGTCGAATGGTTCAAGTGTAAGTAGGAATAGCACGAAGACTCCTGCATAATGCACTGTGCACCAGTAAACCGACCGTGAAATGATGCTGTCCTAGGAGCAGCCGTGGTTGGCTTACCTAATCAATCCTCGACTTGTTCAGAACTGCAGCGAAGGCAAGACCAGATCTCGTACAATGAATCCCTACTTCTCTTGATATCGTTCCCTTCGCCCCTCAAAATCTCAAGATCAAGGGATCACTATTGTTCTTCAGGATCATCGATTGCCTGGGTCACCCTAAAATACCGATTTCTCTCGAGCGTTAACTATGGCTTACTCTTGGCTCTCTTGTCAATGTAGTGGTCATGCTGAGCGACCTGGAAGCACGGTGTTTCATGAGGACTATGTCCCATGAGATGAGCCTATAGACCATTGAGTCCAGGTCCACTTATGGCTCTCGTACAGAGCACCACGTCAAGTGCAAGGTATACTCGCGCTCAACCCTTCCAGGATCTTAGAGCGGATTGTCACCTAGTTCTCCAACCTCGGTCAAGCCACTGAGGACGATACAACAAAGTTTTGCATGATTTTCTTGGACTTTGTACTGGCGCATCCGTTTATATGCTATGAAGCATATTACAGTAGGTCTCTTGAACTTTGGCCCCCTGGTTGAAGGTTCGTCTCAACTGCGCCGACTCCCCCGAAGTCTCTATAATGACAGTTCACAGCCCTTTAGCTAGCACTCCAACTGTAGATTCGCCGCTTTCTCGGTTCATCTTCTTGTTTATGGAGCCGAGAAATAGATATTACAGTAAATGCTATGGCATCTGTCTTCATCATCATGATAGTGATTTCAGTTTGATCCTCTGATGTTTCGCCTAGTCCTACAGACGTTGCAGCAAGCTCGTGAGATGCAGCACCTTCGGATCCTCGTGTGCGCGGTCAGAGCACGCTGCTTCAATAGTCATCTCTGCCTTCATAGAAAATATCAGTCATATCGCATCTGCGGAACGCTGGTATTTTTCCTTTTCACTGTGGCCCCTTTGGGTCTCAAATTCTAGCGATGTCCCTCAGTGGTTCGATAATAATAGAGATCTAATTTCGCTCCGACATTCACGCTGAGTAGTACCCTCTGTTCCCTTAGTTGAGGCTACAGCTGAGCTGTCGTTCCTTCCGCAGCTTGGCACTCCCTTTGATACTTCTCTCACACCAGACAGTCAACTATCTCACCGGCCTCATCTACTACGCTATATCTGCCATCCAAGAAGCAGCTCGCAAGGTAGACGATGATTGAGTTCAGGCCATCGACGATGGTTACAGTCTGCGTGATCCCATCACTGAACCGGTGTCCTGCTTCCAACTGTTGTCCGTTGCGATCCCGTTTCCCGCGGTTGGTATAGATAGCCTTGCAACGTTATAGACCAGCTGGTTGGTCGGTCTTCTTCTCTTACCACGACCACGTCTCAACCTTCCTTTCCTTTCCTTCTTGCTTTCCCTCTCTAGGACAGGTTCCTCAGTTCCTCTTACATATCCTCTCGTTTCTGTCGACTGGTTCGATAGCAGTTCTCGGCGCAGCAGCAGTTCAGCCTCAAATATCTCTCGAGCCCCGCTGATATAGGAGTGAGATTATCTTGACAAATACCATGGGAATTCAGCGTACCGCGAGTAACGATGTTGTGGTGGTGAGTTCTCACCCCGTACTTCCTTTCTTGCTCCTCCTTCTCAGCACCGCTTGCTGCACAGTATCTCTCGCCTGGTCATCCACCCCCCAGCAATGTGCCCTTTGAGCTCACTAGCTACGTGAGTGACAGTGGAAGATAATTTTCACGTCTATGGCAACCGATACTTATATATATGGTCGTTGTATCTGTATAGGTGCAGCCTGGCGACTGGGTAAGTCGTTTGACGACGGCGCAACAAGTGTCGGCTAGATACTCGAAGACGCTTCTCGAGCGAATCTGGGTCGTCTTAATGGTAATGTGGGTACCCTTCCTCTCCGATTCAATCTTCGAACAACGTCTTCTGATACGAGACTCTTCCCCAGTGCCGCCGTGGCTATTCCGTGGGGTCTCTCTGGCACCGTTTGGAATCTTATGATGAAGGATGGTATCATAACCAGAACCAGGGTTATCGAGGCCCGACTCATTGGCTTCGCTCTGTTCGTCGCTGTCCTCGTCGTGTTTTTCGTTCCAATTGTAGCCTGGAAGTTGATTGTGAGTTGAACATCCACTTTTTTGCCGCCACAGTAGTGTCCCGATTCCTGAGCGACGTAAATGTGTCAACAGGGACGTTTGGAGGTCAACAAGCTTGCAGAAGGATGGACAAAATCTGACCGTGCTCTGCAAGGTGCGAACGGTGGTTCAGCTGCTTGGAAAATCTCAGCTCCTCGAATCCTCAAGACTGGATTGGTTAGTCTATGTAGCCTGTCCAACGTTTAGCCTCGTTCTCAACTCCTCTGCAGACCTTGACGGTGTCTCTTCCTACTGCGAGGCCTCCTTCAAGCTTCCATAGAGATGCATACCTTCCCAGCGTGCGTACTGAAGTTCTCTCGAATACTTCTATTTATCTGAAGAGTACTCTCCCTCTAGTATATCAACCGATCCCAATCTCTCGATGACGACGCCGCGTACTTCTATCCATACAAAGGTAAAGAAGGTTCTGGCCTCCCTAGGATGAGTGTGGTCGGGAACATACCCATCTTGTTCAACGAGAAGAATTACGACCGCGTTTAGGCTGGCGTTCTCTCTTTTGCTGGCGTCATCGTGACGATTTTGGGAGGATTAACACGGTCACTACGAGTTTTAATGCGTTCGGAGGTCTATAACTCTTCTGCGATGGACGATACAACCCAGGTGTATATTGTATTACTTGATGGGAGCACCGCTGGGTTTCCTACAGTTTTTAATGTTCTTGAAGAAAATGTGCCCTCTATCAAAAATCCGAAAGCAAGCAATACAAGCACCGAAGAAAGCAAAATGATTTTATTCACCAACCCTAAACAAAAGAAAAAATAGGAAGAACAGGCATGCGCAAGGCAAGAAGGAGAAGATAAAACATCGATCAACGATAAACTAAGCTGATGCCCCATACCCAGAGTACCTCTTATAATTCCTCCCCATCCAGGGCTCGGGCTGCAGGTAAGCCAGCGGCTCCTCAACAAGGGTACCCATCTGGTCACTATCGCTCCTCTTTTTCCTCGCCGCATCGACTTTCTCCCTCTCCTCCTCCTTCGCTCTCTCAACCATGTTCCTATCTCCCTCAGTAGATGGTTCATCCGAATCCGCGACCTCACGAGCTGTAACTCCCGTCTCATCCTCGATATTCCTCAAGAACAACGTCGCACCGAACGACACCACGAGCCACGGAATCAACGACACGAACGCCCACTTGAGTCCGTTCTTGAAGGCTCCTCTGATGAGGGTCTGAACAGGCACCGGGAGGTTGTTGAGGGTGGATATGCTGGAGAGGTTAGGTGCGAATCCCGACGACTGGAGTTCGGCTGGGCTGATCATGCCGAGGTGCATCGCGCGAGAGAGGGCAGAGTGGACTTTGGCGTTCATGACCGTTGCGCATTGCGCGATGCCTATGGTGCCACCTAGAGAGCGGAACTGTGGGATAGCGAAAGGTGATCAGAGAGGCTATGGTTACTTGTTCAAAATTGAGACATACGCTAAGTGTCAAAGAGGATACGACTGCGAGTCTTTCCCTGGGCTGTTTGAAACGAGCTTGGATGGCCAAAGGGCCTGTGGTGAGACCTACGCCTACTCCAGCCATGACCATAAATCTAAGTAAGAGACGAACATGAGTATCACCAATAGAAACTCATCGGAAGGAAATTCTTACCCATCAATCTGGTTCTGATTATTATGCTCAATAGCCATGGTAGTTAATCCAATAGCTATAGGCAAGACAATGTTCCCGAAAATGATCGAGAACCGAGGCTAGCACCAAGAAGCGTCAGTTTGATTCACTAATAGAGGAAGGGTAGACTTTACTGACCTGACCGAAATGTCTGATCAGATGAATACTTATCATCGCCCCACCCCCGACCCCAGGAGCAAAGTAAACCAACTGCACCCCAGCCTGCTGAGGCGACAACCCTGCGACCATAGTCATGAAGGTCGCAACATAATAAAACATCACCAGCATGACCATGCCCGACACGAACGAGCTGAACTGCACGATACATATATCCCTCGACGTGAAAACTGTGAGAGGCATGACCGGGTCCGCCCAGAGCACCCGAGGACCACGAAATAATCTGGACGTCGAAGGTGAAGCCTCCTGATGTTCCAGAACTCGCTCCCAGATGATGAAGAGTACGAGCAGTCCACCTCCTACGGCAAACGAGATGATGACCTTACGTGCATCCCATCTGTCGAGCGAACCCCAGCCAAGGGCAAGCAGGATCAGAATTCCAGAAGCGACAAGTATGCTTGCGCCGATCCAGTCGATTCTGAGAATTTTGTCGAGGGCTGATTCGGTTTGACCGATTACAGGTGGATGACGCTTAGATGGTTCGCCACCTTTGACGCGCTTGCGGATGAGGAGTAAAGCGATGAACATAGCCAGAACGGATGCAGGGAGGCTGAAGGAAGAATCAGTTTGGAAATAAGAGGCAAGAAACATAGAACCTACTTGATGGCGAAGATCCACCTCCAGCTAACGCTTGCCAGATAACCACCGATGACTGGTCCGACCGAATACCCAATAGCGTAGAGCACAAAGAGCATACTGGTTTGCCAGGTGTTGACAGCAAGGGAGCCAGAATCCGACATGATGATCCTGACAGACTACAAGGGTTGATGGACTCAGTTGAGGGCCATGTCGTCCATAATTATATGCTTACCGCGAGTAAACCAGCGGCTCCAATCCCAGCAATAGCTCGACCAACAAGCATCATTGGCATGTTCTGAGCACCGGTGCTGAGAGCGGAACCGATGATGAAGAACACCAAAGCTGCTTGAAGGGCATTATGGCGACCTGAACACATTCCGACTGCTTAGACAAAGTTGAGTTGGGGGTGGCCCATTCCGCTTACCATAAATGTCAGAAACAGATGCAAACGGTAGCAAAAACACGGTCGATGTAAGTAGATACGCCGAGCCAATGTAGCTGAGGAATGGTGAGGGATCTGATTGACTCTTTCCAGCTGGTCAAAACATACCTCTGAAGGTCGAGCCGGTGGAACGATGATGAGATTACAGTCGCAGCAGTGGCAACAACTGGAGTCTCATCCGTCAATTCGATGCTCTGATCGTTAACGACCGAGTCACCTACCAGTATAATCCAGCGTCTCCATAAACACCGGGATTAAGAGCGAAACCAGAAGAATCAGCATCCACTTCCAGTCTATTTTCTGCTCGCTACTGGTAGGAGAGCGCGAACTCGGGCGTGGATCCCGGTTTGTGTTTCCAACAGTGGAGCTGGGTGAAGGTAACTCGTCGATGTTGCAACTCGAAGGGGAGCTACTAGAGGATAGATCTCCGGAGGCATTGGCACGAGAGCGTGCGGCCTGGTGGGCCTTGAATTTCCGGACGCCCGCAAGAATGAGTGTGATGATCATCTTGAGGTGCTCCTCAGAAGTTCAAGGATTGGGAAGATTTTGATTCAGCCCAGTCGGACGATGTCTTTATACCTTTCCCAATTTACTATGGAAGAGTGGCTCTGGGCTTCCGGACCCAAAATATTGAGGGAGGTTCGAGACTTGGGACTGAATCGGATGTAGAAGTAGCGGAAAACCAGATCTGGGTGACTTCCGAGATCTTCAGGGGAAAATCTGCTGCATGTCCCAGGATGCAAATTGGCAGGGTATGCTGCTGTCATCATGCAATCTGGCACTGGTAATCGCACATAATGATACGTCTTGAGTATTTTGCAAAAGAGCGAAAGCAAACCTGGGGGGTGATGTGTTCGACCACAACAACATATCTTGGATAGGTTGTGTCCAATATGTGTCGCTCTCCATCGCAGGGGCAAGTTTCTCCTCGATCATACCTCAGAGGGATCCCTGACTCCCTATGTCTGAACAAGCTTCCGCGAGTCAGTCTCGGTTCATAACGATCTCTAGAAGCCCTATCGTTCTTAGAATGAAATTCCTTCTAGTTCTCGCCCTGTCTATAGGAGAACATGAGCGCCGGTCTTATTGTAGTTGGTTCGAGCGTTGTAGTAGGTCCGGGTCAGATCTTGGATAAGCTAGCATAGTTGCAAAGTACAGTATGCACGACGAGAAAATTCAGTCAAGAACACGCTGAGATTATATGTAGTTGGTTGTGCGCGAGAGTTTCAATGACAGTGAAGACGATATGATAAGGGGCTTAACTCAAGAGAAGTTGGAGGAAGGGCTCTCCTCCATTGATGATTGAGGCAGCCAGCCGATGGGCGTTCTCCTCGTGACTATATCATGTGCGTGTGACATCAAAACGCGTGACAGGCGCGTCTACTCTCGTCACATCGCGTTCCCTTGAGGCCTTCTAGACCGCCACTGCCAGCTTTCACTCTACTTCAACTTCAATGACTCTCGACGCGCCTTCTTCTCCTCAGTTGAAAAAACGCAAAATGTCCGATTCTCAACTGACTCCTCCAAGCACAACAGATATACCCCTTGCTAACCTACTCGTGAAGAGGCACTCAGACAAAGCGCATATTCCAACGCGTGGATCCGCGTTTTCAGCAGGCTATGACTTGTATAGGTGCGGTTCTTCGCTGTAGCGAAGTTTACCCTGGTATCATGAATGTATGGCTCATGACATAGTCCTTTATCTTACTGTTGGTAGTGCTGAGAGGAAAGTAATTCCAGCTCACGGTAAAGCCCTGGTGGACACTCAGATATCCATCGCCGTACCACCTGGAACGTACGGACGCGTCGCACCGCGTTCTGGGTTGGGTTAGTACTCCCCATCTCATTCTTCGGCCAAATCACCTAACTGCAGGAATCCACAGCGTCGAAATACATGATCGACACAGGTGCAGGAGTCGTCGACGCGGACTATCGCGGAATTGTCTTTGTGCTTTTGTTCAACCTGTCGGACAAAGACTTTCAAGGTATACACCCTCTCACTATTGCTGGAGCTCCGTAGCTAACGCTCTTATTTGTTGAACGTCAGTGGAAGAAGGAGATCGTGTAGCCCAACTCATCATTGAGAAGATCCATACTCCCGAGGTCCAGGAGGTTCAGGTAGGGCATTCTATATCAATGATTTCACGCGCTGCGATGGTACTGAGTATTGACTGTAGGATTTGGAAGAGACCATTCGAGGCGCTGGGGGCTTTGGGTCGACCGGCGGACATGGAGGGTTCTAGAGTCTAGAGAACCTTGCGACACATCTTTCTTCTTGAAACCTGCTTCCATACAAGTACTGATCCAATTGCTCGTCTAACTCTGTATTTACATACCATGGCTTTCGTGCTCTATTGCTTTACCAATCTCATCCGCTATGTATCACTTACTATGCATGCCTCATAGCCAAAGCTGAAAGAGCTCAAGCAAGAGCAGCGCCAAAAACGTGTTGAGGGCTACATTCTTCATGTGACCCCAGCTGAACGCGCTTTGCCTCGGCAACCATGACGATTTACAGTCTCTACATCTACGACCGGTAGCTATCGTCTCCTCCCCTTCTCTTCTACAGCCCCCACTCACCACAGGCACCTTTTCTCTCCTTTCAAAAGGCACTGCGCATGCGTATACTACCACGACTGGCAGCGCACCAACCGTCCCAAGCCCGCCGTACCAGGCGGAGGCATCATGCCTGGCGTATCGCGCGCCATCTCCTCGAACCTCGTCCCGAACAACAACGCTGCTGCGTCATCGTCGACGACGGCGGGGAATACGCCGGTACCTAGTTCAACGCCGTACGGAAGCCCACGGAACACGCTGAGCTCGTCGTCAGGCGTCGTGGTGGCCGTCAACGAGATGATGAGCCCCCAGATGGCGCAGTCGAGTTCGTTGTTGCAGAGTAATGTTCCGCCAGGGCAAGGACAGCAGCAGCAACAGCAACAACAGCAACAAGCTACAGGCCTACCATTCGACGAAGAGGCAAAGTTAGTGTACGGTGTTATCCTGTCTCTGCGGAACATGTCCAAGAAGCTGTCTGGAAAGTACGTCCATATCAATCTACTCAGATTACAACAGAACACTGGAACTTATACCTACCATCTTCCAGACCCAATGAATCTTTCCTGTCCTACTCCACCTCATCCTATAAAATGCACCTCTTCGAAACTCCCTCGTCTTATAAATTCGTCATGCTCACCGACCCGGGAGCTGAGAACCTACGGCTGATATTGAGACAGATCTATGTTGGTCCATTCTTGGAGTACGTGGTCAGGAATCCGTTAGTGGAGATGGATTCGAAGGAGAAAGGGGTGGATAACGAGTATTTCAGGGCTAGCTTGGAGAGGATGGTCAGGGGGTTGAGTATCTTCCAGTAGGTCAATGAAGGATAGAGCCAGTGATATTGTAATTACCCTAGTTCTTGAACTGAGGGATAGAGGTATATGTACATAGGTGCAAGTGTGTACGACAAACAATAGTAGACAAGCGAAAGCTCTATACAGAACCAAAAACATGCAAACAAAAAAAAGAAACTTAGAACATTGTCAAAATGCAACAGACAGCCCAGAGATCATGCACAGGGAAGCCAAGCCTCAATCATTCCCGTCCTTCTGCTCCTGCGCCTCAAACTGCCTCCTCAATGTCGTCAATAGGGATATTTTAACCTCCTTCTCTGTCTCCTCGTCACCAGCCCCAGCGCCTTCACCAGCGACAGCCTCATCCAACGCCAGCTTGGTTTCTCCAAGCCTCATCATATCCTCCTCGATAGTCCCTTTTGATATCAACTTGATAACATCCACATCGCGTTTCTGACCGATCCGATACGCTCGATCCTGAGCCTGCTTGTCGTTATGCGGGTTAAAGTCTTGGTCGAACCTGTGAAGCACGAGTACAATCAGTATCAAGAGCATTGAAAGATAAGAGGGAGAGGACCGACATGATGACGACACTGGCTGCTGTCAGTGTTATCCCCAAACCCCCCGCTTTGGTGCTTAGCAAGAACACAGGGATGCTCTGGTCCTCCGTGAACTCGTCTACCAGGGACTGTCGCGTGTCTACAGCCGTGGAACCGGTCAGGAGAAGGAACTTCAAGGAGCGCTGATTCAGGACGACTTGGAGGATATCCAGAATCTGGGTGAACTGGAGAGGGTGCATGAGAACCGGTGGAAAAATTAGCACCAGGGTAGCGAGTGACCATACCTGCGAAAAGATGAGGACTTTTCTGCCTTCCTTGATGTACCCGTCGAGCAATCGCAACAAGGTCTTGACTTTGCCCGCATCAACGTAACATGTCTCGTCCTGCTTGAACTTCTGTATAGACTACAAACCACGAAGAATGATCAGGATCTGTACTCATCTTGAGGTATACAACCCAAGAGTACATAAATACCTTGTAGGTCCCACAGAAATACTGCAGCTCAGAATCGGTCATAACCTCCATGTCCTCCTTGACGTACTGGAACTCCGCTTTCCTCTTCTTAAAATCGGGTTCCTTCAGCAACTGATTCGTCATATTCGTCAATATAGAATCCGAGAATCTCGTCCGGAATAGCATGGGATGAGAAGCGGCTTTACGCAGGTCCATGAGAACATTGGTCGAGTTCTCGAGATATTTTTTCGCTTGAGCGGGTTTCGGTTTAGCCGGTTTCTTGGATTTGGTGACGGGAGTACTGGCGCCGCTGGTGCCCGTGGAAGGAGCGAGTTCGAGGACGGTCTTGCGAGACCGTTGGAGGGTGTCGCGATATATCTTCGTCTGAAGGGCAGTCATCTCACACCATTCTACTCGAACGGTTTTCTTGGGAAGATCTTTGAGCACCTGTACATCGCTCATTAGCTTGGTATATTCCGGACCAAGTGCATCAAATGAAATACCTGGTCCTTGCGTCGCCGCAGAACAAACGGTGTCATCATCTTCTTGGCTCTGGAGACTCGCTCCTGCGCAAGTAGACTGACTTTGGAGTCACCCTTCACCTTGAAAATCGCCCGAAGTTGGTCTAGGGAGGAGGCGAACGTATCGGGGAGGATGAAGTTCATGAGGGACTGGTAGTGCGTATGATGAGTCAGAGTCAAGTGAGTTCAAACAAGGGAGAAGATGCGTACGACAAGCTCCTGCAAGTTATTCTGCAGCGGCGTACCAGTCAGTAAGAGCCGCCACCGCGAAGGGTACTTCAGCAGAGCTTGATACCGCTGTGACTGGAAGTTCTTCAGGACGTGTCCTTCATCGAACACACAGGCCTGATGAATTAGGAGTACCATCAGTAACTATCCCGGAACTGCTACCACCTATGATGGTATGATGCTCACACTCCATTTAACCCTCTTGAAGAATTTTCTGTCGTAATCGTCCCCTTGCGCGAGGTTATAGGTAGTGACTAACACCTCCCACCCGGTCCCATCGTCACTGTTACATTTCTGCGAGTTGAGTAGTTCATCCCGGAGCTCAGAACGTTTGCCCTTGGCTTCGTAATACGCTCTGACTTCTATGGAGGGAGCGAAGCGATCGAACTCACGGATCCAGTTCTCCAAGGTAGAGGACCTGGCGTTATGATGTGCTGGTTAGCAAAGATGGAGTGCTCCAGAACTTTAAAGCACATCACTGACGGAACTACAACGAGATGAGGTCCTTTGCTCTTGTACTGTGACTTGAGAAGTGCAAAAAAGCTGATCACTTGAACAGTTTTCCCGAGTCCTAGAATATAAAGATCGTTCAGCAAGGCTGAGTCTCAATAGAGTAAGAAACCGCTAACCCATCTCATCTGCCAATATGCAGCTTAGCTTCCGTTGATAAAGTAGATTTAGCCAGTTTACACCGAGCAATTGATAATCCTTCAGGTTGACCCCATCTGCTAACAATGCTGGCTGGGTGGATATGAAATCTTTCCTCTTTTGCGTCGATTTCATGTCGACTGTATGAAGATTCAGCATCCCATCGTCGCTCTCCACGGCCTTGCCTTTCTGCTTGGCCGAAAGGGAAGACGAAGTAGCGGTATGGCTGTTCGTAGCAGCAGAGGTAGCAAACCCCCAAGAAGCGATGGCTGATTTTAGGTCAACCGCGATGTCTTCACAATCTCGTAGAACACCGTCGACAGCGGAGTAGCCTGCGAATATTGATTCACAGTCACTGAAAAGGTTGTTTCGGATACCGCCAGGGCCAGGCTTCTTCTTGCCCTGGAAGAGTTTCTCATT
Source organism: Agaricales sp. HM26-F1 (assembly GCA_002718315.1). Lineage (NCBI taxonomy): Eukaryota > Fungi > Basidiomycota > Agaricomycetes > Agaricales > Agaricales sp. HM26-F1. The sequence continues at coordinate 1,233,668 of NIBX01000021.1, read as the reverse complement.
GAAGTCGTCGACGTCGTTAAAAGGTCGGAGTTCTATTATTGCCTCGGCTTGGGCTGGGGTGCAACCTGGAAAATTCAAGAGGTGGTCAGAAGTGGTGATTCAAATGAAAAGACAAGAGAGAAAGATAACCTGTTAGCTCCTGCAAAGCCTCTGAACTCTTCTTATTGAAGAAGTCAAGAACGGATACTTGATTGGAGTTTGGTCTGGATCGTTTCGCAGACTGATCCTCTTCATCGGAGTCTTCCTGTGAGACGACTTCAACCTCATCCTCATCAGAAGAAGCAGCAAGTCTCCGTATGCGCTTCCTCCGAGGCGCAAGAACTACTGGACTGGCTGGTGAAGCTGTTAGGTCCAGGATATCACCCTTCGAGCTCGCAGGGGAAGCAATCCTCTTCCTCGCAACGCTCCCGCTTGCCGTGGGCGACATGGCCCTGCTAGTCGTAGCTTTACTACTGCTAGCTGTACTGTTCGTCGGCGAGAAAGCTCTCGTAGGAGTAGATTGAGGCTTCTTTCCTAACGACTCTCGAGCTCCATAGATAGCAGATTTGGCAGCACGGTCTCTGTCAGCCTGCCTTCTCGCCCTGGCTTCTTCATCCCTCTGAGTGACTCGACCCACAACATCGGCTGGTTTTGGTCGCTGGGGTTTGCTAAAGGGCATAGTCATGAATTGGCGCGCTGCCTTTGCAACGCCCTTGGCCTGTTTCCATGCCCAAGCCCTGTGTTCAGGGTCAGCTGAGGGATATTCATAGGCCCATAGTGTAAAGGCTGCATCGGTGGGCATGTCGTTGATAGATGAGGAAGAGGAGTTATTAATGTCGGTGGTAGCCCCAGGTGTGGATAAATTCGCGCTGCCGGCGGATGAGGAAGGATTGGGAGGAGGAGAGCTGCTAGGGGGCAATGTGGTCCCCCCACGTACAATACGAGGCTTCAATGCCCCATCCGACGAAGAGCTAGCACCATTGGTAGGGTTCATCGCAGACACACTGGGCAGCTCATCTTCTTCTTCGTCGGAGGACAAAAGACGGCCCTTCCGTCTTCCAGGTCGTTTCTGTCCTGGCTTGATGAGAGCCGGCGATGCCGGCGACGCTAGCAAGTCCAACTGATCTGGCGACCCCGCGGTACCGTTCAACTCCCTCAATCTTCCTAGGTTTGGAACTCCACTTGGCCTATGATTGGGCCCTCCATTGGAAAGATTAGAAGCCTTGAGACGCGCGACGAACGCGTTCTCACTCGAGGAGGAAGGCGTCTTAACGTCGCTGTCTGAGGAGGGACGACTTGGGCCCCATGCGTTATTGTGGTTGAAAGCGGTCACGGCGGAGGATGATCCAGGACCGTTGTTGAAGGAATATGGTTGGTATGGCCTATACGAGCTATTGGACTCTATGGGGCTGGATTCCGGTACAAGGACTTTGCCTTGAGAGTTGGGTGTAAGAGGTGTAGCAGTAAAGTATCGCGAGCTCATGCTCGCATCCCGCGACTGGGCTGGTACCTCGCCATAAGCAGGTGTATCCAGGGAGCTCGACGACGATGAAGGTTCAACAGCAGGGGACGCTGTACGCTGTTTCTTGCTTTTTGTGAACTTCAGATCGCTCAGCGGTCTCTGAAGTGATGGTAGGAGGACAGGTTGGGAGTCAGCTTCTCCGTCATCCGTTGGATAAATTTTCACTGATTTCTCCTTAACTGACCTTGTTTGTCGACGGCTCAGACGTCGTAGACATTGTTTACGACAAGCTGCTTGTTATATATATACGAGATGATGGTGATGCAAGAGAAATTCCTCGCAAGGAATGAGTAGAGTCGGTATCGATGGTTGGCGCACAGGGGGCACTGCCTTGGTGGTCGGAGAGTGAAAGTAGTGGCCACGAGTGACTGACAAAGTACTTCATTGGACTCGTAAACTAAGTACAGTGCTTCTATACATAACGAAGAACAAGATAAAAAGGCATTGTAGGGACGAAGGTCATACCAAGACACAAAACAGGAGCAGAACGCGCTCTCCGGGTAGCAGAGTGCAACCACGATGTAATCGTAATCGTGAGCACCATGGTAGGGATTGGTGCGCTCTGGTTGGAAGCGAAACACGATCGTCATTTGTACTCGCCTGAGTATCATAGCATGGGGGAGTATACATGTCCTATGCGAGGGTGCAGAGACCACGACGCGACGTTGGAGTTCGAACGGTGCAGGTTGATACCAAGGCCATCCATGCCTTACGTGAACTAACAACCCCAAACGACACCATGAAACCAGCGAGTCCAAGGATGATGCATCCAACGCCGATATGCAGTAATACAGACGCAGAAGAGTTCCGGCGCATTTCGATAGAAGAAAGAGGCTGAAAAATAACTCAACGATGTGTCGAATAGAGGCGGGGCTGAGCATCGAAAGCGACACAACAGGCGATGGCGTAGGACGATAGACAAGAGGCCTGAAGAAGACAACATCACAGAGCATCAACTGCACTCAGTCGTAAAGCGGAAGCGGGCCTATCCAAGCAGAATGGGAATGAACCAGGTACAAGAGAGCGAATAGTTGAAGGGAAAAACGATGGGTGCAGCAGGTAACGGAGTGAACAGACAGTGAGAGAACAGAGGCGACCGAGAGGTGCGCTGCCGTCCATGAGGATCAGCCGAACGATGTCGCGGGGACAACGATGAACCCAAACATCCAGTCTAAAGAGTAATGCAACGATATATTGGGACCCAGCCAGATGTTATGGTGAGGCAGGAAGGTGCGTCATACACAACCAAGTTGTATTCCAACCACAAATGCAAGATACACACGATCCACACGACGCACATGAAGAAATAGCCGTGCAAGGATGCTCACCAAGATAAAAAGAAACGCAGACGACGATCCAACGGAAAATTACTGAGACTGCATAGCAGTACATCTTGATCGAAAATAATCGCTTAGTCCTTGACGGAACTTCCAGATTTGATTTGGCACCTGGCCATGATGAAACTTTGACCACCGTTGAACGCAACTTTTTTCCCCGCATCCGTGAGAACGGTTATGTTGCACTAAATCCAGAGTATCGGAGCTGCTTGTCCATGATTTTGCTACGATTTTTTCTGGAGCTCAAAACTTGAAACATGGTAAACTGACGCGGATCGAATTTCGCTGGGTCGGTAGGTCATCCTGAACAGCGACGACTTCGCTGGGAGAGTTGAGCTGACCAGAATATGAAACTAAAGCAAATGAGAATCGTCTTGCATATAAGTCGATCAATGCCAGATATCAGCATATCAGCATTGGTCATCGGAGGACTCGAAGAGATCCATCGCAGTGAGAAAAGGAGATGGTGGTGGTTCAGGAGCAAGAGGCATTCGGATTAGTCATGCACCCCTCGCCGATGATTCGGCAACCCTCTGGCGGAGCTCAGCACTTCTGGTCCAGACCTCGCCGAGAGCCTCCCACTTAACGTTTTCGCTCACCAAAATGTCTCTACGCACAATGCGTCCTATAAATCCCTTAATACGGGCCACCAATTTCTCTACGGCCAGTAGCGTCGTCCGACGCAATATACATCGTACTGTGCCGGTCTGCTCTGGGACGTCGCAGAATTCGCCAAGTGACCTGCCATACCCAGAGCACATCAAATTGAACTGGTTCGAGAATGCTTTTCTCGCCGCTGGGGCTGCATTCATGTCCCTCGCGAACCCTCGTCGTGGAGGTGCGTGGCAATATCCTTGCCCTCTGAACCGTCATTTCGCTAACGTAGTTACGGTCGTGGACAGATATGATCGCTGCTCTGGGCGAAACGACAGCTGGACCGAGTTTACCCCGTCTGAGAGATATCATGCTAGATAGCACTGAGGGCAGGCAGATCCTCAAAGATAGACCACGCGTCAACTCCTCCACTGTGGACATGAACAAACTAGCTACTTATCCAGAAGGCTCCTTCGGAAGAGCCTACGTGACATGGTTAGAAAGATGCGGTGTTACCCCAGATACTCGTGAACCTGTAGGTCCTTCCACCCAGACCAGCTCATGATGTAGTATTCACAATCAGGTCTTCTTTTAGGTACGCTATATCCCTGACCCAGAACTCGCCTACGTCATGCAACGTTACCGCGAATCCCATGACTTCTACCACTGCATCTGCAACCTCCCCGTCAATGTCGAATCTGAACTCGCCCTCAAGTACTTCGAATTCGCCAACCTCGGTCTCCCCATGACTGCCATCTCGGCCATATTTGGTCCTCTCCGTCTCACACCCAAGAAGAGGGCAAGGTTATTCCAGGAATTCGTTCCATGGGCCGTGAGATGTGGGAGTAGCGCACAAAGTTTGATCAGTGTGTATTGGGAGAAGAGGTGGGAGCAGAACGTGGACGATCTGAAGAAGGAGTTGGGGATCTGGGACCCTCCAGAGGCCAGATGGAGTAAACCTCTGGATGAGGCGAAAGAATTAGCAGCGAAGAGGGCTAAAGCCCAGACTGAAAGCTCTGCCCAAGCCTCCGTTTAAATTGACCCCAGGTACTGGATTGGCTGTTTATTTTGGTCTAGGTATTTGTTACATTACGTCGCTTTCTATTGATATACGCTTTCCTCTACGAGAGTTGAGAGGCCGTTCAAGTTGAAGAGGGAGCTACCAGTCGACAATCTTCGTGATTGTAGGACCTCTTTTGTGGTGAGTCTTGGTGACCGCCGTTCCGACTTCCTCTTCCTTTCTATGGTATCTAATTTTCCTGTATTTTACCTAGTGTACTGTCTCTCAAGGCACACTGTGAGTCTCCATAGCTGTGAGCGGATCGCTTCGGGTACCCACGGAATGCCTCGGGCTCTTGGCAAGAGGAGCCATTCCTGCTCTGTGATCTAAGCATGTCAAGCTGCTCTTTTCGTCTGCTCATCTAGACAAACTAGCTACCGTCGAAATCGTCCTTGTGGATTATGGCACAAGGCCTTCCCGTGTGAGCGTCACTGGTGAAACGCCCTTGCTTCGAACTACGATATGATCCTATTCAGGAACACTTCTGCACCCTCTCTCCACTGATGATATGTATCTGGCATCCATCCATCGAGCTCTACTCTCGGTGCTGCTCGGCCCTTTGGGTGCGAGGTGTGATCCAACGTAATCCATCCGCTGTAAGCCTCTCAAGGATTCAAGTTCCTTCTACCTTTTGTTATAGAGAGGCACTTTCCGGGAAGTTACGAAACACCACAACTTCTTGGGATATATAACCAAGCCCTTCTAACTATCTTCTTCACCCCCACTTACCTCGATACAGTCGAAAGGGAAACTCGGAATCATGTCGCACACTTCCGTCGAACGCCCGGTACTCCAACCTTTGCATCCCGACGTTACTCCTCGCTTGGATCCCAAATACGTTGAATACCACAATTCCCTCATACAGTACTTCCCTCCCATCGAAACTATCCCATGGAATCCAGCTCTACGTAACGCGCCGCCTTTACCCGGAGGGACACCACCCCTGGACGTAGCCTCTATTAAGGATTTTGCTCTCCCTCATGCCAATGTGCGTACGTTCACACCTCAAGGCACCATCCCTGGGAAAGGATGGCCAATCCTGATATGGTTCCACGGAGGTAAGCTTCCTATTGCGATGTGATAAGTCATGGTGAGCAGGGAGCTGACTGACTGCAGGAGGTTGGATGCTTGGGAGCATCAGCAGCGAAACGTCTTTCTGTACTAACATGTGTGAAAGTCAATGATTTATCGTTGCTCTAAGCCGCGTCTCGAGCTCACGACTTTCGTTGCTAGGAGCTAAATGTGTAGTGATGTCTGTGGATTATCGCCTTGCACCTGAGAACTTGCACCCCGCCCCTGTTGACGACGCGGTCGATGCGTTGCAATGGGTGGTCAAGAATGGGCCCTCTGAACTCAATGTAGATGTCGCGCGGATCGCTGTGGGCGGGTCCTCTGGGTCAGCTGTCAGCCTCGTTCATTCTTCTCGTTCAACTTGACTGACAAGTTATGTTGCCCTCAGAGGTGGTCACATCGCCGCCGTTCTCGCACTCAAAGCTGTTGAACTCGACATCCCTCTCCTCCTCCAAGTACTCCTCGTCCCCGCGGTGGACAACTCAGCGACCACCGCCAGCTCTGACATCTATCCATCCTGGAAAGAGATGGAAAATGCGCCTTTCATCCCTCCTCATCGAGTATTGTGGTTCAGGAAGCACTACATACCAAACGAAGAGGACTGGAAGAGATGGGATGCATCACCTATCTTAGCTCCGGAGGAGTTGTTCAAGAAAGCTCCTTCAGCGTGGATTGGTGTGGCAGAAATCGACGTCATGCGAGATGAAGGCATCGCTTATTCTGAGCGACTGAGGAAGTATGGTATACCTGCAGAAGCGAAAGTATACCCTGGGGTGCCCCATATTTTCCCTCTTTTAGACGGTATGGACTTGGCCTCTGACTAGTTTAATTCGTGACTGATACCAAAGCATTTCTCTTCTACTATCATTCCCGTACTGCAGGGTGAGTAATCTTGTTTTGAAAGACGCTTCAATCTTTCGCTCACTGAATCACATTGCTCACTAGTGTTCTGACAACTGGTGCTGAAGCTGTAACGGATGTCGCCCTGGCCCTGGGAAAGGCCTTTGGCACGAGAGGTAGTCAGGGTGCCAGCTCATAGGTCTGATCCTGCTTGACGAAGACGTCGAATGCTGGAAAGAATCCGCCCGAGAATAGATAGCGGCACTAATGACAGTTCACGAGTTCTTTTGATAAATGTTGTCATACAGCAGAAACAATGGTCTACTGCTCGTGAATATATTCAGACATTCAGGGGTGGTGATCCGTGCAGGTGAGGTTGCATCTCCCTCCAGCCTTTCGGCTTTGAACGTTGAAAGTCGTCACCCGTCTCAAGTTGTTGTTATTCTCACATTGGGAGAGCCTGACTAGGCGAGGGGTGTCAATTTTCAAAGCAGTCCGTTCGAAGTGATAAAATAAGGTAATAGATTCGAGATCCGTCTTCAAGTCAGAGACATCGAAGCTATCGGAAGGCGATACAAAGGTACCGTGAAATATTCTCTGGTCTGCCCCCACCTCTCAGACTCGCCCTGGGAAGTGATAGGATTGTCAACATCATTCCAACGCACTTTGAGTCCGACTTCTGATAGATGCATATCGGATAGACGCGTATACACGTCGTAGAAAGTTGCATCTAGAGAGGTAAAGAATGGGGCTCGGTCAATTCATAGAGCATTGCGTCTACAAAATGTATACTCACTCGTTGCGCCCAATCCATTAAAGAAACTAAACCGAGATTCTGGGCCGCCTAGCAGATCCGGGACCAGCTCAAAGAATTCGCGAAGGGCTGGAGACAGAAGTGGGTAAGTCATGAACCTCACGGAGAACAAGGGCATACCCATGTAGTCTTCTGAGAAGGTATCAGTGTATACGACATCGAAACCTCCAACATCGACAACTTCTTCTGAGTTCATTGCGTCTTGCCATTTTCCTTCCACTATTCGAACGTTGGGTTTGTCATACCAACCCTGGCTTCTCATGTGAGTGAGGACGTCCGGATGAGCTTCAACGATGACATGAAGTGATGGAGGTGTCTGCAGGTCCTCGAACATAGAGTCGATCTAGCATTGGACACAGTATCAATTACTAGGCCTCACAACGAGCCAGCAATTAGATCGACGGTGAACGTACAATACCAAGACCAAATCCGATATTTAGAACCTTTAATCCCTCGTCATAATTATCATGATTTTCCGTCAATCGTCGGACGGTCTCTCGCACTGTCATCCCAGGAAAATGAAGGCAATTAGTCCACAGTTCCCTACAGGAGGTTACACGAACTGACTTATCTCCCTCTCCCATCCCATCATAACGCCAACCTGCTGTTCCCCTGCGTGTACAAGACAAATGTCTTGCCCATACACATCTTTTTGGAAGGTCAGTCGAGAAGAGAGGAAGGTTTCTAGAGAACCAGCAGCGGTGTCGTCCTCAGATTTCAATATGAGTGCGGACTCAGAACTCTCGAGCTTCGATTGCGAAGATAGGAGGGTGAGTAGCATCTCTGGAAGTTGGTGTCCCTGATTTCAGTAAGGGATCCGTTTAGGAGGACAATACACTAGACGCACCTGAGCGTATCCCTGCGTTCCGTATGACCTCGTAGATCTCCCTGTTGTTCATCGACAGTGCGATATCTGCAGCTGTGTTATTCAGAGCATCCACTGTATAGATGGGTTAGTTGTTAAACTCGGATATGTTCCACAATAGTGCCACGAAAAACGTACATACTAGCATTCCACATCGCTCCCCTCTCAATCAACAGCTGAACCAAATCGCAGTTCTCCATATAGGCCGCAGCATGAAGGGCCGATATACCACCCTCATCAGGATCCTGATACCAAAGTGGGGCACTTTCTTCAATGATGAGAGACCGTATCTTTTGGATTGGGTCCTTCTCGAGGATAGATTGGATGAGTCGCTTCCCGAGATCTAGCGCAGGAGCAATGTCGATATCAGTGTACGTTGTAGACTCCGGATCGACATCCATTTGGTATCGTGTAGAAGCAGGATAAAACAGTTCGATCTAGTAATCGCACTGTGATAGGTAGAGCAATACGGGGCGAGATGCGGGTTGGCAGTGAAAAGGAGACAGGAGGATAAATGGATTTGACGTGCGTGATCGCTATAGCGCCGTCGCGAGCGTGGCTTGTCCTGCTGAGCGTTCTTTAGTTCCAGTAGGGTCAATAGACAGGATACATGAGATCCATGGAGGTCATTCAAGTAATGTGGTATATTCATGCACAATGCAATGATGGAACTGAACACTATCGAGCATGGGAGTAGACTATAGCCCTTTCCTCCCGACACCCATCTCCTCATACACAGCATCCAACTCCGTCTCAAACATCTCCTCGACCCCCCTTCTTCTAATATTCCCCTTCGTACACGTCCTGGGAAGGCTACCAGTAGGAACGACGCGTATCTGTCGGTGATCAAGGATCATCTCATGAGCCCACATCTTCCTTTGTACTGGACCGATCCGACGAAGAATCTCTTCTTTCAACGACAATTCGTCAGGGAACATCACCGCGGAGCTGACGGCACTCGAGAAGACCTCAACAAAGACGACGACAGATGGGCGAGAAGAGCCTGTAGCGACGCAGTTTTGCACAATGTCGTGACATGTTTGTAGGACGTTATTTTCTATCGCACTGAACCACAAGGAGGAAGGGACATGAGCAAACTATGTAGCGAGATGATAGACTCAGAGATGTTCACCGTGTGTCGCAGCGACAGCTATTCCGTAGCTTGATCCAGTCGTCTGTTCGGCCCCTGGCTTCGAAGAATCCAGGTTCTATCTCCTCAAATAGGTCCCCGGTACGGAAATATCCATCTGAGGGAGAGCATAGGGCCGGTACAGGACAGTCCTTGGATTCAGGCGGCACGATGAGCTCAAAGAGCTGTCTTGCAGACTGCTGCACCTCGCGTGACTCCGTTGACTCGTCGTCTCCAACGGGAGTGAGAACGAACGAGCTTCCTTCAATTGGCTTGTATAAATGATGTGGTTCCTCAGTTACGGTGTGAAGGACTATTCCGCATTCAGTGCTTGCGAATACAAACTAGAAGGGTATTGTTGAGAGAAAGTGGGTATGAGTGTCATAATATAGGTACCTGCAACTTAATCCCCTTCTCCGCACACCAGTTGATATCAGCTTCACTCAAAGCGAGCCCTCCGAGGAAAGCACAATCTAGCTCCTGTAAGAGTGCCAGCAGCTCTGGGTCGTTCTTGGCTTGGGACAGTTGAGCCGAGAAGAGCGAAGAATATTGACAGAGGGTGGTCAAAGAGCAGCGACGAGCCATATCTTTGAGTTCGTCAGCAGAGAATGCTAGAGAGCTTGGCTGTATGACACAGGAACAGGTGCTGAGGATCCTTAGGGTAGCTAACAAAAAACCATCAGTTAGGATCTGAGGGGAGGAGGCAACAAAACCCGTACCGAGTAATTGCCCAGCGTGGCATGTTGCTCCGCTAGCATCCAAGCACGTCAGAGAGAGGGAACCACAGAAAGAGATAATTCTACTCACAGCCAAGTAGTGACGAACTGCTCCCTATCAACTTCTTCATCTACTTGGGGAAACATCAGGGAGCCAGCGTTCATCTTCTGGATATTGTTGTCGATGAATCGGTACGTCCACGGTACCAACTTGGGTTTGCCAGAAGTTGATCCAGTGGTATGTAGAATAAATACCACGGCGTCAGGGTTGGCAGAGAGTTCGGAGAGATGGGGCAAATTTGCAGAGCTGATGCCAGATGAGTGATGCTTCCGGAGGTTTTCCTGATGTTTTCGAGGATCATAGCGGTACAAGGATCGAATAGGGCATTGGGATGCTGATATTGCTCCCTCCTTCGATGTGTTGTAGATGAGGGCTTTGGCTCCAGCAAGCTGTGCCATGTCGTAGACCGCTTCAGCACTGGGTATAGCGAAACTGATGAGCTCAAGAACATAACCCGCTCGTTGAAGTCCAAAGATCAGCGTCGTGTCGTCATACTCTAAGCCTGAGGTCCTAAAAAATCATATTCAGCCCAACTGATAACCAACGGGCTTCCACATCTACAAAACGCGAAGACACCTACCATAGCGTGACCACAGAACCTGGATGTATATCTTGCGCCTTCAAGAGGTGACTCCAGTACGAGGCCTGGACAAGGATAGCATTCCGGAATTCTGCATAGGAAACTGAAATCCAGTTGTTGACTTGCCCCGTCGACGAGTCGAGCTCGGGAAGCTTAAACGCTATTGCATCCGGCTTCTTGTTGAAAGAGTCTTCCACTAAAGTGAGATGGGTATCTATGTGTGAGGACATGATTCAGACGGTTCAGTTCTGTGAAAAAGGGGGGGATGCAGAGGAATGAGAAGCGGTTGTCCTCTCGTGAACCTACCTCATCAGCGGCCCCAGTGCAAAGATGCATTTTTTTGCGGTTCAGGGTAGGTGTGGTCAGTTGCCTTTTGCCACCATGCGGTTGTTGACAATGGTAACTTCATGCCAGCCTGGCGTGCTGATTCCTGTCGACTCCGGCAAGTTTAATGCTTGGGGCGTGGATTGGAGCTCATCTGCTATTGCATACTAAGGCCTGAGGCCTTAGATACCCTCGAATCAAGTTTGTGACGAGTAGGGGATGTGATACGCTTCTTCGAGGTTGTATACCGAATGTACCCCGAGTGTCACAGGTGCGGCGGCGGAATTGCCTCCTCGCATGGCTGAAGATTTAGCGAAGCAGCAGATCAGAAAACTGGGCTACTTTGACTTTTCTACCGAGTCTCCGCAAGATCAATCAGTAAACCGTGCCCTGGAGACATGGAATATTTCGCATATAGACAACGAGTCTGTTTCGGTGAAGTTGATGCATGACGCATGATGTGGTACTCTCTGAGTTGGCCTCGAGGCCTATTTTGAACGGGTTAACTTGAAACTGAGAGCTCGAGGACACTGAGGCTCAGAGCAGGGAAGACGCGGTCATGTGGTCGATAAACTTGAACCAAACGACTCAGACCATCGCGACCACGATGCATTCACTGGACGAAAAGCTTCGTAATAGAGAGGATGTGCATCTCTATGTAGAGTCTGGTATATTCTGAAAACTAATCACATAATAGTACTCTGTGGTGCTGCTTAGTTCACTAGAGGGCCGACATTTTTTCTGGATATCTTCCACATGACCATCTACCCCTCAAACTCGTACTTTGATCTCAACGGTCTACACGGAGGACAGTCCTCTCGTTCGAAGCTACTTCTTAGCGGTGTATGCGGCTGGACCCCTAGAAAATGGCACAACTCCTGGGGATACAGTCAGCATCGACCAGGACTTAAGCTCACCCAAATCACCTCATCCCCGTTTCAAGGATCCTGCTGCCAGCCGACATCATCCTCAGGTCCTCAGACAACGTGGACTTCTACTTCTACAGGATACTACTCTCGCTATTTTCTTCCGTATTTTGCGACATGCCTGCTTTGCCCTCTAGCTCAGTATCCAAGGATGTTGATGCCGACAAGGATATGGTCCAAATGTCCGAAGACGTGAAGAGCTTGGCGCTTCTCCTAACTTGGTGTCATCCCAAGCTGATGCAATTCTGTGAAGTCAAAAAGACTAGAAGACCTCACAACCGTGCCGTCATTGACGGGGAAGTATGACATGAAGCCGGTCAACCGTCGTGTCGAGGAGAAACTCACAGCTTCTCACTTGGATCTTGATTCTGTGAGGGTCTACTGTTTAGCTTCCAGATTCAAATTCGAGTCTCTCGCTCGCCGCACAGCCAAGAATACTCTTCACCTCAGCACAAAAGAGCTTTATGAGGTTTCAAGCTGCCCAGAGATGTACAACGTCCCGGGAGCAAGCATCGTCAGCCTGTATATGTATCACAGTGCTTGCTGTGAAGCAGCGAGAACCGCGCTGATTCCCGGTCGAGCCAACGCTATATCGACTCTGGTTGGGGAACATCTGCCCACATGCTCATTTTGCGCCGCCTCTCAAAAGGGTAGTTATCTCGTTGAACCTAATCCCAAAAATCGCCACAGCAGCTACAGATACTTCCCTGAGTGGGTGGACCTATTCCTGGAGATCAGCCAGTCTCTGTTCGCAGATCAGGTGTTTCCACGAAACCTTGGCATCTGGTTCAAGAGGGCAGAGTATAGGAAAGTTGCAACATCTGTAGAAGCATGCGCGGGGTGCAAAAATCGATTATCGTACCAGGTCCTCGCTCGTCTGTGGGACGACATCAAGATCTTGATCAGCACAGAAGTGGGCAAAGTAAGTCTATCCATCAACGAACTTATGAAGAATTGGCCTCGGCTCTCGCTAAATATCTTTTCTGAACGCTCATGTAGGTCTCTCTGAGACTACCCTGGGCAGAACAATCAGTGACCACTCCCTAGACGTTGAGGGTTTGTAGTTCTAACACTTCCTTGGTGCCTGGTCACAAAGTGGTGAATCGCCGCTGCGAGCCCTTCCCACTCTGTGTGATGGCCACCACTGGCATATCATGCAGTACATCGGATAGTCAGACTAAACTGCCTGTTGTGTAAGAAAAGTACACGAGCGAGCTATGAAACTGCGCTTGTCTCCAACAACTAGTGGCAGTTCCTGATAGTCTCCCAAGGCAGACTTCACGATCAACTTTTTGAGAGTTCAGTTTGTATATAATAGATGTTGACATCAGCTTACTGTAAGTGGACAGCGCCGACTGTAACAGTAGTAGAGCTGGTAGTAGCAGAACTTTGATCGAACGTGCATGGGGGGAGTTGGTGATCGGGGTTTTGACTGATATCCAATAAATGGTACGTAGAATAACTGGAAGGCGTCGGTACCTTCTGCCTTTATGCTGAGCTGACATGAGGGCTCTCTGGATTGGAACAAAAGAAATTTGGTACAGGGTGTACGACGTCTACTGGAGGTAAGGGATTGTATTACGTAATTTTTGTTCGGAAGTGGTAACGTGCTGATCGAACGTATATACAAATTCCCTCCCACTGTACCTAACCAGCTCTACTGTATACTCTTAGCCACACCTCTGGCTACCTCGCTCCTCCTTAAGCTCAACTATCAGCCGTGTCATGGCCCTGACCTATTGCAATCATGGACGGCAACTCTCCTCTCATTCTCTAGTAAGGGTCAAGATTCTTCCGGTTTGATGGACCTGGATTGCCACCGTCCTTGGTTCAAAGCTCCCTCAGTCACATGCGATCTGGGTTTTCATGCCTCTGTTGGAATACATATGAGCGTACGTTCGCTGTACATGGGAGAGAGATTGATGGTAGAGATCAAACAAGAACCAGCGGAAATTAAAATTGAATGGCTCCCAGCTTCCTGGATGACCCTCAAGCTCAAACATGACATGCATGGCATCTCTGTGAGGGATCCAGCTGGTACATCCTCCTCTGGGACCAGTGGAACTTTTGGATCGACTATTTATTGCCTCATCCCTCCAGTCTTTCCCTCAGTTCCCCTCCAACTCCTGCTGCCTAGAAGCCCATGTCTGCCCCACCTCCTCTCGTCAGTACTGCCCACCATAACATCATGGTTCCGAATCTCCCACCGCTACACGGTGTTCTTCCACAGCAGCCTCATACGTCGTTATTTGCGGCGCTCACTGCTGCGTCTGCATCTGCAACTGCATCTGTTGCACCTGCATCACAAGCACTTCTACAAGTACAAGCACAGGTACCAGCACCAACACCAGCACCAGCACCAGCGACCGCACCATCTCCCCCAACCGCACCCATTGAGTCACCTCACCCTCTTTTCAATGACCCCACTGCCGACATCATTCTCACCTCCTCCGACAATATCGACTTTCGCTTTCACAAGCTCATACTCTCTCTTGCGTCGCCCGTCTTTGCCGACATGTTCACCTTACCTAGGACATCAAAGACTCAGGCTGATGTGGAGCAAGACACCGTTCAGTTGAGCGAAGATTCCAAGTCCCTTGCTCTGCTCTTGACTTGGTGCCATCCCCAGATGAACAAGCGCTGCAGAGTGGACAATATGGAAGACGTCACTCTCGTTTTGACCCTGGCGGAGAAATATGACATGGAGTCGGTCACAGGGCGCATGGAGGAGAAACTCATTATGTCCTTGCCTTCTCTCAGATTTTCGAATCCTGTCAGGCTCTATTGCATTGCCTATAGGTTCAGGTTCGAATACCTCGCCCGGTTCGCAGCACGTACATGTATCTCACGCGATATGAAGGCGTTACTCGAGCAGAATTCTTGTCCCGAGATGGAGCTCGTATCAGGTATCGCTTTTGCTAGCTTATCCATGTACCAAAGCGCATGCTGCGAGGCCGCAAGGCAGTCATTGCTAGTACACAAACTTGGTGTAGAGCGGTATATACCAACCTGCTTGACTTGCCCGGCTCTTCAGCTCACCAACCTTACCAACCCTACGTCGCCTCCCAAGAAATATCTCGTCTGGGCTTTTCTATACCTGGAGCGATGTCAAGCTTTGCTCAAGGATCGCGTGGATATCGACAATCTCGAGGCCCAGATGTCACAGGAAATAAACTCTCAGTCAGAGTTAATCAAGGCCTCGGATCGATGTGCTAAGTGTAGGAGGCTCATCGCGGCTCAAGGAATCTCTCATTTGCACCGAGAGATCAAGCGGGTGATCAATGCAGAAATATCAAAGGTGGGTTCCTCCTAACTTCATTTGTGTTTCGTTCAGTGACTGACTTCTTTGTGTTTATGAGATTAAACTCAGACTGCCTTGGGCAGAGGCTTCTACACGTCACTGACGATCCAGGAATTCTGCCCCTCCTTTCCACAAAGCCAGCAGATGATATTGACCCACAACCGCTCCAGTACTAACTGCTGTTGGCCCATAGCGAGTACAAGTGGCTTACCCTTTTTCACTAAGCCATCAATACGGTCTTCACCCACTCCTCTGTTTTCTTCGCTGCCGTTTGTACTATAGATACCCTAGAACTCGAGCAATAGCAGAAATATAATCTACCACGCCCAGATTGCCCAGACTGTGTCCACCACCAGCAGTCAATGCAGCTTACGTCACATGTCGAACCTTCTCGACTGCTACTTTCAAGCTGCAAATTTCATTCAACACTATTCTCGTTCCCCCACGATTTCGCATGGCGGCGCTGCGGCACAAGCCCACTTCTGAGTAGTATACGTACCCCCGGGATATGCGAGGCTTGGACGAATTCTGTTATTTATCGCACAAGAACAGAACGAAGTTCTTTCATACCAAATTGACCTGCCCCTCCGGGAAAGGCGTCTTGGATGACATCTCTTTGATTCTGTGGGTGCTGCACCTCTACGACGGTCCTTCGGAATTGCAGTAATGCTTCTCACTCGGAAGGAAATCAGGTGTTGTGCAGTCATCTTACCGTGCCACTGAAGTTCGCAACCGGATGTACAACATACGAAAGAGTTCTTTGTCCGAAGAGCTCTTTCAGGAACTTCTGTATATATGGCGCCCGCCCATAGGAATCTGTTCCCTCTTTACCACCAGCTATGTCATCTTCTACAAGCACCGAGCACCTAGAGATTCAAGCAAATGATGCAGACATCTCAGATTTCTCCACCGTCGTATCCCCCTCTTCGTCTCCCCATCCCCTATTCAGCGATCCGGCCGCAGATATAATCCTAAGGTCCTCCGACAAAATCGATTTCCACTCATATAAGCCTATTCTTTCAGCCTTATCCCCAGTCTTCGCCGACATGTTTTCTTTACCCAATCCCTCCCACTCTGACACGGCTCTCCCTAAGGAACTGGAAATTGTCGACATGAGCGAAAGCTCCAAAGATCTCGCACTCATCCTCTCCTGGTGTCACCCAGGATTAATGGACCGATGGACAGTAAACAATCTAGAAAATGTCGCTTCCGTTCTACTTTCCGCAGAGAAATACGCCATGAACTCCATCACGTATCATGTGGAGTACATGCTCTCGCACACGCAGACGACGTTGGACTTGGATCCCCTCAAAGTCTACTGCATCGCCTATAGGTTCAGGTTCGAGGGGTGTGCACGATTGGCGGCTCGGCGAACCCTAGCGCGATCTAGGTCCTTCCTATACCAGCCCTGTCTTGAACTGGACCTTGTCTCGGGATTGGCTCATGCACACCTCTTGCAGTATCACGCAAGCTGCTGCACGGCCGCAAAGCGAGCTTTAGTGCCCAAATCCAACAATCGTATCGCTAATTTTGCTGCCACTTATTTCCCGAATTGTGGTTGTTGCGAGGTTGCCCCGGACATCTGCACCCAAGTCAACTCTTCTGCTTCACCCTGGGCCGCTGAACCCAAGCTTCTAGCATGGATAGTTATCTACCTGAGGAAATGCCAGACGCAGTTCGAAGATAGGGTCGACCTGACAGTATTTGATCCTGCTCGATCCAAGTGCCTGGAAGAGATAAAGAAACGCGCGACACGATGTAATCGTTGTCGAGATCGGATTGTATCTCAAGAGCTCTGCAATTTGCGAGACGCTATCAAGGATGTTCTCACGGAGGAAGTGTCGAAGGTGAGCCCTTTTCAACTGGATTATCCTCCCAAACAGTGATAACTGAGGGACCATTCGTTCTGATCAGATTACTCTTCACCTACCCTGGGCTAGGCCTTGAGAAAACTGTCGACGAGTGTACATAACTGATGCAATTGGTGATCGTCCCTCACCTCGGTTCAAGCCTACCTCTGAGCACGGCGTTCTTGTGCTCACTCATCCCACTAGCATTGTTTTTCTCATTGATCCAGCGATTAGGGCCTTACCACGCTCTAATTGTTGAACGCTGAGCCCTCAAGTATCGTTAGAATACCTTTGGACACAAATAACCCTCTACCATTCACTACACTTGGAGCCCAGAGATGTTTCTTGGATTTAGACCTCTAGTACCCCCCTTATTTAGTGCCATAGTTGTATTGGAAACATAGATTCGTTGTTCATTTCTGCCTACCAAATCCTGCAGACAGAGCTCCCTTCGACCTTGAAACGGCTTGAAATGTCTGTGTCCGCCCGGACTAGTATAAGAAGGGGGGTCATCGATCGTCACTGGCGAGAGGTGCCGAGTTGTTCAGGTCGTGACCCGGAAGCGTCTCTTTCGAATCTACTCAACTTGGTTCACACCACCAGGTCATCTTCGCTCACCAGAGGAGGGATGTCCACTTCTACTCGTGGTTTACTTACCAACGAATCTTCCGGCTCCTTAGAAATGTCCGAGTCGCCTCACCCTTCTTTCAATGACCCCGCTGGCGACGTTATTCTCAGATCTATTGACAACGTTAACTTTTGTTTCTACAAGACGATACTCTCCCTGGTGTCATCTGTGTTCAATGACATGTTCATCATGCCAAGGCCCTCTTCTACCTCTACAGAGTTGGACGTAGTTCCATTGGCCGAAGATGCCAAGTCCCTCGTCCTGCTCCTGACTTGGTGCCATCCACGGATGGTCAAATCATGCAAAGTGGACACGCTGGAGGACATCACTTGCCTCTTGACGCTCGCGGAGAAGTATGATATGGAGTCAATTAAAGAACGGGTCGAAGAGAAAATAACGGGCTCCCTGGACTCGTTGGACCCCGTCAGGCTGTATTGCATCGCCTACAGGTTCAAACTCGAGGATATTGCACGAGCCTCGGCACGCAAAACTCTTTCCCGCGATACCAAGTCTCTTATGGAGCTCACTTCTTGCCCCGAGATGGAAATAGTTCCAGGGACGGCATTCGCTACTCTATCCATCTATCACAATGCATGTGCCGAGGCTGCGAAATGCTCTCTCTCTAGCAATTCTCCAAGCATCGGGCCATTCAGCCTTCAGCTGAACCAATCTTTACCTACCTGCCCAAACTGCCCGGGCACTTCCATCTTTACGAGGAACAATGGCAACATCGGCAACCATTTTGCGTTACACAAAACGCCGAAGTGGGTCCACGCTTACCTGCAGTTATGCCAATCCACACTTGCCTACAGACTAGACCTAGACAATCTCGACTCTCTGGAATTGGACCAGGGGGAATGTTATGCGGAGTTGATACAATCTTTGAAGACGTGCAATTACTGCAGGGCCACGCTCGCATCATTACAGACCATTCCCCAGCTCAATCATCAGATAAAGAAGTTGGTCAACGCTCAAGTGTCCAAAGTAACTATTTTCCTTTACTCAACCTCGTCCTGCGGCTGATTTTCGCCTGTGTGCTAGGTTGTATTGAGGTTACCCTGGGCAGAGCCTCTTGTCACGGTTGGGTAACGGCTTCACAATGAAGAATACGCAAACCCAGATTGACTACCCTCCTGCGCGCTGGTTTCTACTCCCCTACCCTACCTCTTTGTACAAATCTTCCTGCTCGATATCTACCTGGATTGTTCCTCAATTGGGAAAGTGCTCATGATCAAATTTGAACGCACTTGTTAACAACCTCCTCGTCAATTCAAGCTTATTTCCCGCGACCACGGTTTGCTGGGTCTTCTCGCTTCCTCCACCGATTAGCGAACCTCTTCTTGAGGTTCTTCTGCATTCTTGTGCGCCATAGCGTGACTGAGAACTCTTTCATTGAGCGAGCATGTCCTCTACTACGCCTTCAAGCAATCGTAGCACTGTTACAGACGTAGCCAGTGCAGATACCTCTAAAACCGTCCCAAAATCTCCTCATACCTCCAAACCTGCCCCAGAATCTCCTCATCCTTCATTCAACGACCTAGCAGCGCATATCATCCTGAGATCATCCAAGAACGTGGATTTTCATTTTTACAAGACTATTCTATTCCTTTTATCCCCCGTGTTCTCTGACATATTTCGTCTTCCCAGTCCAGTGACCGTGGTTGCTGAGGAGAGGATTGTTCCGGTCTCATCAAGAAGATTCGAAGAGACTCGCTCTCTTGCTTACTTGTGTCATCCCAATCTGGTTGGGTTATGCAAGGTGGACAACTTGGAGGATATCACCCTTATCCTCGAAGTGGCGGAGAAGATGTCACGAAATTTATCATCCAGTGCATTGGAAACAAGCTGCTAGATAGTCAAGAAGCTCTATCTCTGGATCCTGTCAAGGTTTACTGAATATCCTCCAGATTTGAGCTTCGGGATTCCCTGCGCAAACCGGCAAGGAGGACTTTATCGTGGCCTGCTGCGTACCTTCATAGGCCCATACACGAACGATGCTCGACTGTGTGGTAGTGGTTGTGATGAAAGGAACGATGACCGGCGCTAAAGTCGCTCGGTCTGGACGTTTGACCTCCTCTTGCCTCCTCTGAACCTGCACTAGACGTGAAAAAACTGGCCAGCAAGGACGTAGACAAAGTAAGCTGAATTCATGACCGGAGTGATTTTCGGCCCCACCTTTTCGTTCACTCACGCATCGAATCTCGATAGGTCTAGTCAGAAATTGTGGACACATAAGCTGCAAACATATGCTTGAGTTCCATAGATCAACTCGCCGGGGAGATCTATAAAAATGGCTTTTTTCTAATTCTTCTACGACGTATTCGAGGGGTTGATGGATGGTATATGAAGCTACTCTATCCGTGATCTATCTCATCCTATCAACCAACGCTCAGTGCTGCTGTCCGCATGGTCCAGATGACCTCGTCATATCATGATCAGAGAAGCGAATGTGATCAATCTCTCATCTATGCCCATGCGCTAACCTCGAGGATACTCTTCGACCTATCCACAACGTGACGAGACTTCTGTATTGTGCAACTCCCCTGTTAGCGACTTAGACAGCCAAGGCAACACGGATTCCACCTCGAGACAAGAATCTCCCCATCCACTATTCCAAGATCGAAGCGGGGACATCATTCTCAGATCATCGGACGACATCGACTTCTATTTCTACAGAGCGATCCTTGCATTCATGTCTCCCGTGTTCTCCGACATGTGCGCTCTCTCCAATTCATCGTTGGAAATAAACGAAGGTCATATCGTTCCTATGGCGGAAGACTCCAAGAGTCTTGCGCTCTTTCTAGTCTGGTGCCACCCCAAGTTGGCGAGACTCTGCAGAGCCGACAACCTAGAAGAGACGACTTCTGTGCTCTTGTCTGCGGAGAAATATGCTATAGATTCTATCAGCGAGCGTATCCAATATATGCTATTGCATACTCAGAAAACACTGAATTTGGACGCACTCAGAGTCTATTGCATAGCCTGTAGGTTCAAGTTTGCCGACTGTGCACGGATTGCTGCTCGGAGGGCTGTGATGCAGAACCATTATTCCCTACGGGAAATTTGTCCTGAGATGGAACTGATCTCTGGAAGTGATCTCGCACGTCTCTTGCAGTATCATGCCGCGTGTTGCAAGGCTGCGAGAACAACCCTAACTCCTGAAAATAACAATCCTATCGCTGACATGGCTGGGTCACACATACCCAACTGCGGTAACTGTCCTAATGCGTCTCCGGAAATCGAATTCTTCTCTACCCCATTGGCAACCTTCAAACTGCTTGCTTGGATCGTCACTTTTCTGAGTAAATGCCGACTACTGTTCAATAACCGTGTGGAATTGGACGCTTTCGATCCCGCTCAAACGCAATGCCCTTCCCTACTCACGAAGCGGGCAAAGAAGTGTGACAGCTGTCGGGATATAATCACGGCTCAAAAGGTATCGAAGCTCCAAGAAGCTATGAAGAAACTCGTCGCAGATGCAGTTTCCAAGGTGAATCAATGGTCCCGGTCATCCCTTATGCCTAGTCACACGATTGACCCACTATCAGGTTACTCTGGACTTGCCCTGGGCTAAGATGTCTGCTAATACACAAGCTTAGAGCGCTGGGGCCATGCGTTTACCCTCTACATTTGTTCTCGGGCCCAGGATTGAGTGAGTCAGCCCCGAATAGCATCTTGACCTAGCAGTCACAGAACCATAGCATTAGCTCCTACTCTATATCTACATCCATTTGATTGCCATTGAATAAGGCGGCTTGGTGCTCGTCCTCCTCATAAATTTCAGTTAAGAAGGCATCACTCAGAGCATCCGCCTCGGGTCCCTCGATGATCAATCCGAGTAAATCCTGTGCTATTTCTTATCAGTGGTATCAGCAATCTGTCCCAAAATCAGTAGGGAATGTGCAGAAGGTACATACCGGACATCATAGCTAACTCTGCCTGCGAAGCTGGGGGAACCCACTCCGGGGGTTCTGCATATGACAGCCTTCCCAGGGCAAGAGTGAAGATATGCGTGACCGCTCCAGAGAAGCACTTGAACGGAACTTCAGAGAGCTTGCGGCGGAGATTTACGATGGGCTTGCGACTTGTAATAAGATGGTGCAACGAATAAAGTGTTTGGTTTAGCAAGCGTACGTGCCTGGAACGCGAGTTAGTCTTCAGAAGGCCATGAGGTAGCAAGAGAGGGCCCAACCTCTCGGCATATTCAGCCGATTGAGAGACCGTAACGTCTTCTTCCCATATAGGTGCCACAAGATCTCCAAGGAAGGCGATGAGAGATGGTATTAAAACCACTGATTGTGTGAGAAGTTCATGGCCTTCGTATTGAGACACTGAAAGAAGAGAAACCAAAGATATGATCGATCTTTGCATCTCCTAGGATCGCATAGATTGAGAGTTCGCCATAAGCATCACGTCTTTACTCTGCACTTACAATTTCACCGGTATGATTGATGTCGTTGAGGAAAGAACATAGTCGCTCGACGTAAGGCGCGCTAGCATCTATACCAGTATAGGGATCCCTTGGGTTGACAGGCGGAGCGCACTGTGCCAAGAGCAGTTCCGCGACGGTAGGGTCTGCCTCAGATTGAGCATCACTGACAGGGGATGGGGATCAGAAACTCACAGGTCGCGAGCCATAGCACTATCTGGCTCGCTGAGGCAAGGAACCATGTTGGTTGCCGTCTGTCTATCAGCGTCCACAGAAGATTTTCCGTCTCCAGAAGTGAAGCAAGCCTTCAGGGAGTAAATAAGACCATGAACCACTAGGGACAAACACATTCATAATATTCTCTACTCACGCTTCCTCATAGTCTTCAGGCGTATCCCAAACTAAGGATTCTAGAAGCCCTAGAGCCTGTTCTGCTAGTGCCCTGAAATTTGCCTCGGTGCTTGAGCCATAAGTAAGCCGTGTTCGTATAATTGTAGACAGAAGTTCAGTGCAAGGGGGTACGTCTTGATGAAGACTGGGTGAAAGAACCGCCACATTGAAACCAGGTAGAGATCGGGTTAGTAAGGTCAGTAGGTTGAGTAAGGCGGCCATGGGAGCTGTCTGTCGATTGCCTCTGGTCAGGTCTCTGTTGAGGTTTTTTTTTTTGAGGTCGACTCACATCTTCAACAACAGTACTCAGATACCAGAGTATCTCCGTCAGTGCTCCACACACCAGTCGTACAGCGGGCTCCCATTGCATAGGAGATATCACAGTGGCAAATGCCTCCAGCGTGCGAGTACAGGCTTGAGAGTAGCTGGGAGCCACGTCCGGTGGCATGAGATCTTGGGCGTTCATCAGAGTTTGTATTGTGGGTGCAGTGTTTGAAGCCGGAAATGTGTGTGAAAATATAGATTGAAGCATCTGGTCTGTGGCATGAAGACAACGGCAATCCTAGGTTGAGAAGTACAACGCACCTGATGCTTATAATTGATAAGATCTAGGGTGGCAGCTGTAGATGGGTCATAATTGCCCTCATTAGTGGGGTTGACATTGGGTTCTTCTTCCCAATCGACACTCATCTCGAAGGTGTCATTAGCCATCGATTCGTCGGGATCATGGGCTGGAGAACGATCGTTCTGGGTGACTGGTGCTGCCCACTGAGACGGCCCAACGTCTGGTGGTACCTGTGAGGAGTGCGTCCTGAACGGGTTAGGGGAGGGCGGGAGCCAGTTGTCGGCCGCTTGCTTTTCGCGCTTGTTTCGACGAGAAGGGGTATCAAGGATGAACGACGAGTCATCGTTCCTCTGCTTCTCCTTCCCCTTGCGGCGTGAGGGAGATTTTGTGTTCGCAAAGGCGTCTTGAAAACCAGGTAACGATGGCTTGGGAGCAACGGACCCGGCACGTTTGGTTCGCAAGATTTCGGGACTGGCCTGTTGGGTTTGTTGGGTGGAACCGAGATCTTGTTGTCTCTGCCTCTCTACCGCCTGCGAGCCCCGGGACCACGCCAGCATTTCATTCGGTGTACGCACAGGCGTGTCAGGTACTCCCCGTGTCAAAGCTCTTCGAGCTACTGATTGAGGGGCACGGCGAACCGAAGCTTCCAGCTCATGTTGCTGAGAAATTCAGAGGTCAGGATAGAACACATGAAGACCAAAACGAGCGAACCTTGAAAGTGAACTGTGTTTTAAGCCGTTCAATCTCTTGCTTCATCTCTTTCTGAGCCAAGGCCTGTTTGGCATCCGCTTCCTCTTTGACTGCCTTCAGTCTGGACAACTGCTGTGCATGTTCGCGAGATATCTATTCACTGGCATAGTCAGAACCTAGAGGTGCTCTAGTGAGGCACAAGGGAGTGGTATTCACCCGGTCGATATTTTGTCTCAATATTGATACTTCTCCCTCCTTGCTGATCTTCCCTTGTGCTACTTCCTTTAACGATGCTTGAATTCTCTCATTCTCTTTTCGTAGCTATTTAAAAGTAGAGAAACTAATGTCACTCAGTACCTTCACAAAGATAAGGGAAAGAAGACGCACCTGGGCGACTTGTTGGCGCAACGCGGCTACATCCTCAGTTTGGGCAGGTACCGGAGTTGGATCCACGACAGGAGGCACAATCTGAGCTTGGCTTGGACCACGAGCAATAGCCTGGAGTAGCCGATTTCTCCTCTCACTCGACGTTCGTGAAATCTGGGACCCATTAGTTTGAGAGTGGACCTGTGTTGGTGGTAATTGTGGAACGACAGCTGGCTGAACCCGTGGGACTGAAGGACCAGCAATCTGGACGACATCGCGAGATCTTTTCGCGCCTTTGGTGGTGTCGAGCGCATAACCAGACCCATCGAAGATGATGTCGATGTGGTCCGCATCCTGACTCTGACTACCAGGGCCAGGGCACCATCCTTTCCCAGTCTTTTGCTTCTTCGAAACTGGTGTAAGTACTGGGGCCTGTGTGTTGGCAAATTTAGTCTCTTCTTTGTTTATTGCCGCGAGCACGTCGTCGTTGAAATCAATGTCGTCGAAGAAGTCATCATACTCGTCCATGGGCGACGTCGCGGTTAAGCTTGTCAAGCCGAAGGTGTCGCCCAGTCCCTCTTGATCCCGGCACATGACAGGTGCGCCTAGGGTATTGCAATAGTTATAAAGCCGTAGGTCGGTAGGTGGAGAGAAACCTGCGTGGTATACGCTCAGTACTCTAATTCAACACTAGTAGTATACAGCATGAGAAAATCGCGAGTGTATGTTGCTCTAGCTCGCTACTCTCGATAGGTCTAAGATACAAATTCAAGAAAGCAAGGACAATGTATGTAAGAAAGTAGAGTTGAGGGGTTGAATATTGGGGAACGTAGAATCAGAACCAAGGTATCGCAGGGTATCAGAGAAATCATCAACATGAAAGAGGCAAAAAAGAACAACGGGAGATGACGGAAAGATAGTACATGTCACAGGGCAGTAGCACATAAAGCATAGACCAGAGCAGATTGGAAAGGGAAGGCAAGTAGAGAGATAGCGAAAGAAGAGCACAGATTTCCGGGTATTCTAGACTGGGTTCTGGCCAAAGTAGGGGGCAAGGGGTCGCCTGGCTTCTGTTCGCCGGACTTCTATCGCTTAGCAGGCTTTGCGGCGTCAGATGGGTCTATGTCGCCATCGTCTTCGTCATAGCAGGTCTGTGAGTCGGTAGATGTAACAGAGTTGCTCTGCCGCAGCCGAATTCCCAAGACTCCCCCCAAACCCATGGTGCTTTGAGAATTAATCTCCAGCTGAGTCAATTGTGCCCTGCCTTTTTGAGTCCAGTAGTCGGACGCCGCTTCCGTGGTACTCCCTCCCTCAGCGTAGGGTGTCACCCCAGAATTCCATGACAGCTCTAGACCAGCCAGTTGTCCAGCCAAAGCGTCTTGCAGAGTCTTTAAGAACCAGTCGTGACTGGCCATGTCACACTCGGGGAGGAAGCGTTCCGAAAAGGGAAGTTTCTTGTATCGAGCTGACAACAAGGTTCTGGAGGTGAGCCCCTCTAGCAACAAATCCTTATCGTTTAGGATGTTCAAATCGGGGTTGACCTCGAGAACCCTGGCAGCATTG
The DNA here is from genome assembly GCA_002718315.1 of Agaricales sp. HM26-F1. Taxonomy (NCBI): domain Eukaryota; kingdom Fungi; phylum Basidiomycota; class Agaricomycetes; order Agaricales; species Agaricales sp. HM26-F1. The sequence goes on along the minus strand of NIBX01000021.1, from coordinate 1,208,068 downwards.
GTCAACTGCTCCTGTTCTTCACTGAGGGCTTTCAGGGCCTTTAGAACGTCCTGCGTCCAGAATGTGATGGGATCTTGATGAATCCAGCGAACGCGCGAGTTGCCAATCGTTCCTGTTTCGGAGACAAAAGTCTTACGCTTGTGCCCACTAACAAGCTAGCCTGTTGCTAGCCCTACGGCCCAGTCATTGCGGAAGCATCCAAACAGGAACTCGCAAAGGTCCTGCGCGCTGACGTTCGTGTGAAGGTACCGGACACAGTTATACAAGATCAACCAGAAAAATGATTCCAAGTCATCAGTCACATCTTGAATATGGTATTTGTTGTTTGAGAGGAGCCGTCTTGACATAAAGGCGTACGTGCCCTGTAAAGAGACGGTGACATTGAATAGCATGCCTACGATTAGTTTAAGTCTACTTACAGTACGTTCTTTCTGCCTAGCGTCAACATCCTCACGCTTGCGTGCATATTCCCAGTCGATGAGCAGGCCACCCCACTCGCCTTCAGAGTTTTCCCGAGAAGGATCGGAGGGTGGCTTACGATACAACAGAACATTCCCGTCACTGATATCCCGGTGAAGCCAACCTGCTTCATAGGCTGATTTGTGAGCTATGAACGGGAATGAGTTCGTCTGACGAGTTCTAGAGACCAGTGGTAACGAGGAAGTATCTCACCTTCTACAGAGTCTCGAGCGGCGGTGAATATATCTTGAGGTTTGTTGAACTTGCGAAGAGGAAGGCCAATTTGTTCTTGCACAAAGCGCTGGTGGACCTTGACCTCCAGTCTGAATCCCTCATCTCGAACCCAATCCGAATCAGCAAAATCTGGCGTTTTCGTGCACTGTGCCTCCGTATTTGTGACAAGTTCGCCCCCCAGCGAGGACGGTGGGAATGTTTGGGACGTCTTCCTGTTGAGCTCTTGAATGGTCTCCCATTCCCTCCGTGTCCTCACTGGACGCCAAGAATCCTTGACGAGAACAATTTTGTTTGGGGTGATTCGTGACGGAGAACCCTCCTTGGTACGGCTAGAACGAGGGTTAAGGATGGCTCCAGGAAATGCACGAGTGCCACGGCCTGGGGATACCGAGATCAACAAACAGTCGAATACAAGAGGGAGATAGCGTTCTCACCGAACAGCTCGCTAGCTCCTTCGTAGAGATCACGACAAAGAACCTGGACGGTCTACTTGTCATCTGGATCTAGACTGGGAACCTCAGCGACGAGCCATCGAACCCCTTCGTTCGCACTCTCGGTCAACAGGTCTTTGGAGAGAAGTGGCTTGCCAAAATAGCCAGATTCCTTGGCCCATGTTTTCACTGCTTCTTGGGCTTGCTTGTAAAGAGGGTCCCCCACAAGTTGCGTAACGTTCGTAACGGTATCGTCGAATCCTTTCTCCGCACGGTCGGCTAATGAAAGACGATGAAGGAAGACAGCAAGGTAATCCTGACTAGTGATGTCGAATTCTAGTGTGATAATCGCACCCAAGCGGTCCCAGCGAAAGAAACGAGCCTTTGTCCCACGGATGTAGACAGTGAAGAGGTGGGTTCGATGAGAAAAGACGAAAGAATGGCGGGCGTATTTGCCCATTTGCCCAAGGCAGGCCCGAGCCTCCATGATGCCTTTCAGGAAGGAAGCATTCTCCTTGCCGCGGTCGTTGCCTATATTGTATGTTTCCCCTTCTGGTTTGAACTCTATGAAAGAGTAGAGAGTGCGGTAACAGAGGCCAGTTTGCGGGCCGATAGTTGCGTCAGCACGATCGCGCATCCCGTACACACTTTGCTTAGGAAGAACGTCCATCGTATTGGTTATGTGGATCGTTTGCGAGCTGCTGCATTTCTCAATGTCCAGGAGCAGAAGTCAGCGTCTCCTCGAATCCTGGTATTGAAGGCTACTGACCATTTCTTTTAATCTTTCCTTGTCTGTGGTGTCCTGGGCAATGTCAGCGAAGAAATTCCTCTCGACAGTAGGTTGTCCCGGCTTTTGGGGTAGGAACCTCTTGAGGAATTCTGAGACGGGCATTGGACCTAGAAGTTTGCCTCCACTGGCGAGTTCAACGCCATAGCGTTCGTTGCGTTGCTTGGACATACCCCTATCGTCGTTGACAGGACCTTGAGCGCTCTTAGCGCTATATTCCCCAACTGCTTTCACAGGGATACTTTCAAATGTAGGTTGTTGAGAATTGGTGGGTGTAGTAACCCGAGACTGTGCTGGAGTGCATTCTTGAGATTGAGTTGGACTAGATGCTTGGGACTGAGCTGGACTAGATGCTTGAGACTTGGATGAAGCGTCGATGAACATGGTGATGAAAAGAAGAAAGAGAATGTCTTACAGGAATATGGGTGGTCTACACGGTTAAATGTGAATTTCAGTGGTTGAGGTACAATGAGTGGCACAGTCACAGGATCGTATCATTGTTCACTGACATCACCAGTCAATATTGATCGATCTACTGATCTATCAATTTAATCGTGTAATGGTCCATCATTTCGTATCGACTTGATTCTCCTTATCCTAGCCCGGGCGCGAGGCTGCAACGAGGGCCAGCAAACTTGCAGCCAGATCTACTAGATCTCAGCCACCTCCATGCTACTAGAAATATAAGATGATATTCTGAGAATGCAGGATAACATAGAGGATTCATGATCAATGGGTCTAGAAAGCTTCGATAGAGAGAAAAAATAAATAGAAGATCCTCCCTCAGTCTGGTCTTGCACTTGAAGGACGCGGAACTATTTCCAAACTTCCTTTCCAAGATCTCGAGCTCTGAGTACTGAGTCCTCGCCTGCAATGCCTACATGTTACAACGAGGCAAACCATCGACAGCTAGTCATGAGTCCGAACATATATAGCATCTGTCCCTTCAACAGCATTTTTAAATTTTCTAGATCTTCTCGCACGAACTTCATGCGATGGATCCTTATTACAGGGATGTTATATTTTGAGTCAAGTTCATCAGTCCTTACTACTTCATCGATCTACTGCTTTGTACCATTCCTAACAGTGAACCTCAGGCTTGACTCTTCGCCAAAATTAAACTGTCTCCTGTTTCCTTGTCCTCTAGGCAACATTTATCGCGATGTTGCCGCATTCGTCCAGAAAGATATCACAAGTGTTCACGTGTGCAATCGATACCAAAACGAGTAGTAACCTAATAACGCACATCCACGGGCAATTCTATCTAACGCGCGAGAGGAACACAACCGCTGCTCAGATGTCTATCTCGCAAACCGGAAGTAGAAGGGGAGGGACTTCGAAGTAAGGCTAATGCTTAGAGGCAATATGTTGGGTGAGTTCATGACCCTTGGACACACTGCCCAGGTTGAGACAGACCTGGTCTATCAGAGATGTCGTCTACCTGACAGACCTTGGTCTGCGCAGCCCGGATGCAGCGCCCCTCAGAGCGCACTCTGCCCATGCATAATGCAGTCGGGTGGTCAACTCTCCTATGTTGAGCTGTCGTGTTGGAATAGAATGCTGAGAAATAGCGGTTATCCATAGCGAATCTTGATACCCGCAGTCCGATTGCGAATCTCAAGAGCTAGAAAAAAAAAATAACAGTGAGCCAAGATGCAAAACGTTGGGAGAATCTAGCCTCTACCTTTCAGCTCTTCGGCTTCCTCGCGTTGTTCGTAGTTGAGAACAAGGCGCTTCAAGTGCTGTTGCTCGACTCGATCTTCAGCTTGTGCAGATCGAGTGTGTACTGCCAAGGCAGAGGTCGATGGTACAGCTAACTGACGGGCCTGCGATGAGGAAACGTCAATTGAGCGAGTGTCTTTTTCAGGAGTCGAACACCACGGTTTACCTGCTGCTTATTGCCCCGCTTGGTGACAACAGTAAACGTCATGATATTGTCATCGTGGCCGTCAACCTCAGCATCTTCGGCATCCTCAGCCTTCCTTCGTCGAGCAGAAGGAGGCAGTACAGAAGAGTCCCAGAGCGCGAGAGCAGTCTTCTTGTCAACCTTCCGAGACTCGGCAGAAGCGTCGGTGACCATCTTAGCGAGTTCCTTCGCAAACTCTCCGTCTTCCTCCTCAGATGGCCCCATGTTCTCTTGAAGACTGTTGCTCGCAGATAGGACGACGAGCTGTTCTGGAGTTGGTGCCCGTTCCTCAACCTGAGAAGACTTGAGTCAGAAAGGAGGATCAATTCGAGATGAGAGATGCTTACGGGGGAGTCCTGTCCAGTACTCTCGTCGTCATCCTCTTCTTCGTCGTCTTCCGTTCTCTCACCTCCATCAGCACCCTCATGGTCACTGTCCTCGCCGTCGTGCTCATTGACAGCTAGGAGGAGTAAGCAAAGTTGCTTGAGTCAAGATATAGAGAACACACACATGTGTCATTCTGGAATGCGGTATTGAACATCTCGTCCACAGCTGTTGCCGCCTCCTCAATGCTCTTCGGGGATTGAAGGTTAGGACGCACGGCCTTGGGGCGTAGCCAGTTAGAGTCAGTAGCGGCAACAGTCTGCACAATGTGCTAACCTCCAGAGAGTCTGACACCATGAAATCGACGTCCATAGGTAATTCGTTCTTGCACCGAACATAATACTAAGAGTTGCTTTCAGTAACGTTCAACTGAGCAAAGGCAGATCGATATACCATAAAGAACGTCAGGATATTATCCAGCTTCTTTTTCTGCGTTCCTCTGTCGAAGCACATCCCGCAAGTGTCGAGAAGCACGCAGACCAGACGAACTCTGAAGAAGTCATCGGGCATATCAATGGGAGTCGGCTGCTGGGGCAAAGGCCTGTTTTCCGCTGAGAAAAAAATATCAACAAACAAAAGGATGATGAATGATGGAGCTGAAGCGTACGATGGCCAAAGGTCAGCAACATCCAAAAAGTGTCGAAGACAATTCCGGAGCTGAGCAGACGGTATATGTACATCTCGCCAAGATACTTCATTAGCGCAATCCGTCTCTGGTTATTGCTATAGGTATTATGCTCGAGACCCTTCCTAGTGTCTTCAAGCACTTGATCAACCACAGAGATAACGAAGGCGGGGTGGTAACGCTGAAGGTCGTTAACGAGAATGGCAAGCAAGCTGATGTTGCTGTATTTCATCTTCCATGGCTTCGTAAACACTTTGTAGAGATACCGAACCACTTCAATGTCGTTCCAATCCAGCTTGCGTATCAATTTGAGAACTTTGTCAATGCTTTTCTTGGCCAAAACATCGTGAATCAGATGACGGATGAACAATTCCATCGGTGTGCGGATTTTCTCTTCCCTAGGAGCACGCTCAGGCGGGTTGCACTAAGGAGCAGGATGAGACGGCATCAAATTTAGTCACTCCAAGGGTCTCTTACCTGATAGTAGGCATTCTCAAGTAAGAGAATCTGTCTTTGATCAAAGTGCTGTAGACTTTGTTTCCTTCTCATCAGTTCCAGCTTATGCAGTGAAAAGAAATCAGTCAAGATAGAACAATGGAAGAAATGAGCCTGAGCACGAACCATGGTGGAAAATCGTTCTTTAGTCTCAGGGCTACGCAGTAAAAATCGACCGCAGCCTTCAAGGAGCAAGGCAAGGTTCTCAACATTTGTTCCAGAGAAGTCGTCCAAACAGACTTTGAACATGTGCAAGATGAGGTGAGACGGTACCACTAAGAATTTGGTCAGATTGGAGAGGAAGGTGATATTCTGCAGGTAGCATAAGCGAAAGCAAAAGGGTGATGGAATGAAATAAATAGTGCCTTCATCCTCAGCTCCGCGAACTCCTTGACCACTTTCTTTTTCTTCTGGTGATACCGAAACTCGTCATCAAGCTATCCGATGGACTCTGTGAGCTTCTTTACAATTCAAAAGGCAACGGAAGGAGTACCAAAGAAACCAAATCAGCACCGACATCAGGTAGATATTTGTTCAAAGTCGCTACAAGTCTAGAATAGTAGGGTAGGAGGTCCAGACGGGATTTGGGAACTTGGCCTAAGAACTAGGGAAATGCCTGATCAGGTCATATTCTTGTAAAAAGGAGATGAGACACACTTTGACCAAGCGTTTTCTGGCGGCCTTAGAGTTGAGGAACGCGAAGTCTATGGCTGCTTGATCAATGAGCGCACGGTTTGTCGCGTCTGGAAGTCGGACAAGCAAAGCTGTCAATAGCTGGGATGGCCCCTGGGGTACCAGTCGAGGCGATATGGGAGGAGTCGAAGCCTTGGGGGTTCCTGGTGTAGGAGTATGGGCCCTACATAAGATAGGTCAGGTCAGACTATAGGATCAAAGAGAACCGCATGAAAGCCTACTCTACTTCCTCCTCATCCGCTTGATCGGTTTCCGCTTCAGCAGGGCTAGACTCGGTACCAGGATTTTCGTCTGTTAACTTCTGCAGCTCCTCTTCTAATTTCTTGACTTCGGCTTTCTCTTGTTCGAGGCGTGCCTTCTCCTTCTCTTCGTAGTCATCCTTTGATTCTTCTTTGTCCTTCTCCTTCTCGTCAACGCCTAGCACGCTTCTCGGGACGAAGTCCATCAGGTCCACGATGTCTTCAAAGAACTTGCGTTCTTCGTCATCCTCCCACTTTCCACCGGAAATGTTGATTTCTTCTCCTCCATCACCATTCGTGCTGACTGGATTATTGCCGATGGTAAGGGAGTCTGACTTCTGAGTATACGCTGGCAGAGGTGGCACCGGAATGTAGAGCAACTCAGAAAGCCTACAATCTAATGAGCGGAATTCCATGGGATAACACAACATGGACGTACGTTTGGCAGCTTGCGAGCAGTTTTTCGTAGCCCTTGGTCATCTTCTCATAGGCTTGCTGACGATCCTCAAAAATCTCACCCGACCGAATATATGCTTCGTGATTCCGGTGGTCTTGCTCTTGTAACCGCTGACGAGGAACAAATTGTCATAGGTATCGCGGTGGAACAACAATGTCCCTATCCATGCATTACCTTGTGCTCGATGAGTAATTTCTTGCAGACGTTATCGAAGTAACCTTCGCACATTCGTTTGAAACGATCTCGGATATCTTGCTCGACCAGCTCTTCGTCCTCATTGAACAAGGTAGGGAAATGGCCATTGATTTCGTTCTCGGATTTGGCGCCTTCAGACGCAGCTTCCTTAGAGCTCGAGGGTGGGTTGATACCAAGATATGGCCTGGAGAAGTACTTCAGGAAGGTGGAAAGGAGAGGTAGAGACGCGAGAGTAGGATCATTTGACAACTAGATTGTGGTTATTCAGAGTTGGCAGTGAAGAAGCATAGTGTACCACCTACCAGCTCTCTGAGAACTTTGATCATCCACTCTCCTCCACTCCTGCCTGGCCCGTCTCTGATCACACCGACCAACGCGAGTTCGGCACAAACACGAAGCGTAGGTCGTTGGCGAACGATCCTGGCCGTTTCCTCTTTCTCCCTCTGTTCTGTGCTCATAGCACCCAATACAGCTTTGTCCGGTGCACTCAAGGAGGAGCGAAGAAGGCCAACCATAGTTGTAGTGAATGTGCCTGGGAATCGTTGATGGACCGCACAAATGATCTAATCCGAACCAAGCCCGGTGAGAAGTGGCTTGACACACCAGGGTACAAATAATTATACCTCAACTGCAGTCCAGACATCTTTGTCTGTCTTGCACCGAGCGATGCCTTCCATAGCAGCGCTAGAAACTTCGTCGATATACTTCTCGAGGGTCAGGGTATCAATGTCCTTCATGATCTGGTCACGGTAGTCGGCAGCCATGGACTGGCGCATGCGCTTGATAAGTGCGGTATGTCTCTTCAGCGACGAATCCAACTTGCTGGATTCTGAAAATTCCGTCATTCTTCGATCCTCGAATTGCGAAAGTGTAGTATACCGGATTCGTGTGGCGAGTCATTCGCCTCCTTCAACTTCGCTCGCTTGAGTTGTTTCGCTCTTTCTTCATCGGTTTTGGTATGGTGTGCGCCATTCGCTGCAGATTCCATTGTCTTTCCTGTCTTGCCTCGGACTATGGTGGTGGAGGACTTAAAAGTTGACGGGAAGCTTAAGGACTTGGAGAGCGATGGAAACAACCTCAGTGACGGATTGATCGTGCACGTGCTAGAGAGTCCTTGCATGTGACCTCTCGCCGAAGCTCGAACGGGTCGAAACGCGAAGCCTTGACCTGTGCGAGGCAGCTCACCGAATCTGAGTTTTAGCCTTCTTTTTAACTGAGAAAACGCCAGGGGAATTTTTCCTATCAAGTGTGATATATTATACTGAGCATCTTTTATATCTATTCTACAACGATTCTCAGTCTTTCACACAAGCTACACCAAGAACGCAGTGGCTTGTATCCGAAGGCAAAAGACATCAAGCAAGAAGTACAACAAACAATGGGGCAAGATACTTATCTCACGATGCAGTTGTGAGTCTAGGTTCTCTTTGAAAAGGTAAGAGCGCTCGGTTTCGGCCGGACGGTACAGAGTCAAGAACAGAGGGGCTTCTGAATGAAGTGATATCGTTGATAGCGTGACTAACCGTGGGGTAATGGGTAGCTTTTACAAGTGGGAAGCTGAAGGGAATTTACGTGACGTACCTATACGCTCGGGAGTTTGTCCTTACAATCAAACCGATGGGTCTCAGCCAGGAAATTGGCGACCTGAGTTAATCCTCGCCTCGAGTCCAGTAACACATCCAGCCTACCAGCGTCTTTACCTAGTTTGTCCCGCAGCCTACGCCTCGTCTTCTTCCATTTTGGACACACCAACAAGAAATGCTCGACCGTCTCATCCACCTTCTTACAATACCGACACACGGGAGAGTCGAGCTTTCCAATCCGATGTAAATAGCCCGCTAACGGTACGTGGGCAATCCTGAGCTTATTGATGAGCGTTCCCTGTGCCTTGGGAAGGGTCTTAAGAAACCCGCTCAACTGTGGGGTGGGGAGAGGAATGTCGATGGGTGATAATTTTGCGTTTTTGTATGATTCTTGCCAGCGGGGTTTCCATATCTTTTGACATGAGTCGCTCTCCAGATACCGCCTGATAGCTGGGAGGCTCAATCCCGGTGGAACCTTAGATCTGAGGTACCCAGGCAGCGTGCGACCACTTGTCGTACTCCCCTCAGCCGCTCTCTTGGCCTCTTTATCAGCTAGTTCATTGCCAACGATGTTGCTATGTCCCGCAGTCCAACGGAATGTCAAACCAAACGCATGCGAAGTAGGCCCATGCTTCCTGTACACGTCCGCCATCTGCTCGTGGATCCGTTTAACCAGTATCTGTTGCGCCTGACCCTTGGTTCTAGAATCTTCACAGAGAGCAAAGACGACGCTTGTGCTGTCAAGACAGATCGTAGTTCTACCAGGTTTTGGTATGGTCATGACGAGATGCAGCGCCAGAGAGACACCCACCAGCTCTGCTTCGAAGGTTGTGTACTTCTTGAGCGAGCCAAGATGATATCGTGAGACCTTAGGGGTGAAACCAGTTTTGACGAAGACCGCAGCTGCTCCGGCTTGAGAGGATGTACCTGACCCATCGCAATATACTTTCGTATCTGCGGTGTCTTCGCTATCTAATAGCTTGGACTCCTCCTTAGTGAAAGGGATGATTGTGTGGAAGAGCATACGATCATCGATCATCGTTGGCTTAGGATGTAAGGTCGTCTTGACCTGGTGAACTGAAGCCCTGGAAGTCACTGTAGAGTTCGATTTGCAAGTCGTACTGCTTTTGGACGCAGTAGGAGGCCCCTGTGGTGCTGATTTACAGTAACGGCGGGTGTTATACCTAGAGGGTGTATACTACGCGGAAGCACTATCTGTCAATAAACCATCTCAGTAGATCAAGCGAATCTAAACCATACCAATATCATGCTATACGACTTCTCAAAGAAACTTGTCCTGGTGGCTGCAAGTCGCGACAGCGGTTCCTTTTGAAGTGCAGCTATTACAGCCATGGGGATAACTCGAACGATGAATAAGAAGAAATCTCCGCTCTTTCAGATACAGAGCAACTATTGCTCTCCGCGTACAATTCGATGGATGATCAGGTGTAGTCGGCCAAAGGACTCGAGGAACGGGAGAGGCGACGCAACCTACGAGTGGCATTCATAGTCGCTGGCTCAGGCTTCGGTGGAGGATATACAACAGTGACGTCGATGTAGGGGCTAAACTAAGTTTCTTGATTACTTGATAGAGGTATAAAATTGCCTCAAAATAGGATAATAAGAAAGTGTCATCGCCGATGGTGGAGGTTTGGTGGAGGTAAGTTAGAACCAAGGTAGAGCCGCGAAGCTGAGCACCGTGTACATGTGATCCACAGCTTTTCAAACTTTTCCGACTCGTCACGATACCACGGGATACTCATAAAGACGGGGAAGCCCTTTATTTAAGTTCAAGCTCTGTGCTGCGGATGTACGCTACTACGAACAGCTGGGGATAATCTTATGTACAGTGAATCTACACTACAGAAAACACCTTTCCACGCCCACAACTATTACGCCATCGTCGACTCATCCGCATTCAGAATCAGCGTAGTGAAAAACATGATCTGCTCCACAAACGACTTTGCGTGTAGCCCTATCCGAATTCAAGCAGTTGGTCAGAGCAGAAACGTGTATCCGAGTCTACGTGTGATTCACCCACTTTCGTTCACTGTATGGATCCCAGATGGATTAGACTCTGGATCTCTGCCGTCTCCATCACTGCCGTGGTTATAACGGTATATATTCTGCGAAATGTCCCCATAGAATCGCACATCTGCAGGTACATGCCATGACCGAAGTTAACACAGGACCTCTTATAAGCGATGCATGTAACAAGGTCTCACCTGTATTTCCAGTGGACATCGACGGTATAACTAAAATCTCTGCCTCCTCTTCCTTGTCTTTTCTGAGGATTTGATACGACGACACAATTGACCCAGAGAGGACATCCCAAGCTTGAGACCCAAAAGTAGGAGCCTTCTGCACGGGTTCCAGTGCTGTATCCCATGCATCTGTGAGGATGAGCCTTCGGGATGGATCCCTGGGCCCGCCGACTTGTTTTCCGAACGAAAGGAAGGTGAGATTGAATTTCTCAGCCAGAGGTTCGAGTATCTCTTCGTGATATACCTGGACTTCTGCTAATGAGCTAATCGGATATTTCGGTGAGTGGATCTGACCAGGTTGTGGGAAGAGCTCACCTATCCACCGAGATTCGTTGCTATGAGTCTCCGTCAGAAAACTGAATATCTACAACAAAGAACTACAGTGTAGACTTACATCAACAACCGCACTCGCGCCTTCCGGCAGCGCATTCGCCTTCACGCCTCCCTGGATCATATCCACCGCCGTGGTCGTTCTCAAAAGTGGCAAAAACTCTGGCTTCTCTGCCAACAAAAGTTTCATAGCTTTCTCGAGATTGCCCTTCCTCAGAGCCTTTTTCAGGGCATGAGATAGCTCAGCAGGCCTGTGTTCTGCAAGGCATTGCACAGTGTCGTATATCGGTGAAGTTTGGGTGAGGACTGGCGAGAAGGGGTGATTTTCTAGCTGGGTGATCATTTGGGCAAGGATACCGATGCTCTGTGATGGAATGAGAATGGTTGTTGCGCATAAGAGTCAGATGGACTTGGGCTAACAGTGTGGGGAGGTGGGACACTGGAGTGACCGCCAGGGGTTTCAACTGCAATTCGCATGTCGAGGATGCCCTTCTCTCCTACATCAGGCAACGCAATGACTGTCCCGTACTTAGAGCCGAATCCTCCTGCAATCAAGCCGTGGTGTCAGTAAAGCCTAAACAAAAAACCTGATGGTCCACCTACCTCCTTCATCTACCACTAAAGAGAACTTGTCTTTGCCGTAGGTCTTGACAAGGTAGTCAACAATTTGGATGGCACCCTGTGAAAGGAGTTAATTTCGGAACAATTAGTACAAGATGGTAGAGAAGGCGACCAAAATTGCATACATGGTCTCCTCCACATTCCTCGTCCATTCCAAATGTGAGGAAGATAGATCTAGTAGGTTGGAAACCTTTCTTGATCAAATGGTCTACAGCAGACCTAGGGTTGAGCTTAGTTATTCGCCGATGAGGAAACCAGGATGATAATGCAGGAACAAGCTCACAGTACACCAATCAACCCGCTCTTGTCGTCAGAAGAGCCTCGCCCCCAAACGTATTCGCCTGTTTTTTGTGGTGACAGATAGATAAGATATTCGGAGCTCGGTTGCGGTGGTAGGCATTTGGCTTACCGTCATAGTGGCCGGAATAGGGTGGATACTTCCACTGGTCTACAGTATTGGGGTCGACAGGCACGACATCTGGGGTAGGTTGGACCGGGTTCTAACAGCAGGGAGCGAAGGGATGAATACCTTGATGCGCGACAAGGACGATAGGTCTGAGGTTCGAGTCCGAGCCTTCCCACCTGAACACCAACCCGTAAGTATTGACCTTGGTTACTTCCAATGTCGAATACCTATCCCAAAGTCATGGTTGAGTATGTTGGTGTGAAACCTTCATAAATCCCTGGACTTACACAGTCGAGAATCTCTTCTCCAAGAACGCATGGAAATCAGCGAACACGTCCCACCTCGGGTCTTGTCCAACTGGCTTCAAATCGTCAAAGCTCTCTGTGGGAACTTTGACAGCGCCGCTGATACTCTCGACTGCTTCCAAAAGGAACTCATCGGTCTTGTACAGCTCGATAAGCTCCTCGTGGATTGCGGAGTTCTGAGAGCTGGTGGGATAAAGCGCTGTAGATTGGGGGCAACGAGAGTTTATGTGTGTTGTAATCGATGACCGCTGCGGAATCGAGAGGTGTCGACAAAGTTTTAGACCTTGTTGGAAGAGCAGGGCCGCACAAAGAAGCGCGACGATTCGCTTCCAAGAGTGAGCTCCCTTAGGAGAGGGGTTAGTATATCCACTGGGTGCGATAGAGATTCCGGGCAGCTCGTCCTCTTTGTCCTTTTCCATGGCCGCTGATGGTAACAGGTCCTAGGGCTGACTCGAGCTAAAGATAAAAGGTCCCATGGTGAGGTCGTCATATCACCATAGATAAGTATCGGACTAGAGTCCGAACTGGAAGCGGAACAGATCCGAGACGGCGAGACCGCTAGAACGCGCTACACGTGACCGCGTTTGCAACTTGCGACTCCAGCAACTGAGCAAGATTGCTTTCGCTACGAAAGGCTGGCTTGCTATAATGGAGGTGAATTTAGAGCAGTGAGATAGGTGTAAGAGAAAAGAATGATAATTGTGTTAACCCGTGAAAGTAATACTAGTGGACCTTGATCTAGTAGGAAGCAAGGTTGATTGAGGATCTACGATGTTAAGCCTGGTGTTCATCTTTACTATGTTCATACTACAGCTAAAACGGCACTTACCTCAGATGTAGGTACCTGCTCACGGCCGTTGAGAGGCGTAAATTACCGCTGTGTTTGGCAACATTGGTGGTTCCAAGTCAGTGGCCATGTCCTCGCGACCTTCCCGTCGTCGCTATCCAGGTGGCTCGAAGGCGGTTTCTGGTATAGAGGCAGATGTTTACTCCCTGGTTTGCTATTATGACTATCTTTGCCAAAGGGAGAACAACAATCCTTGAGTCCTACATGACCGTTGTCGGAAGCATAATGGCAGGTGCACTTGATATTCGTCGCAGAGGTGGCTGTGCTGGTCACTCTAGGGCCAGAATGCAATCACCATCACACAGGCCCGCTGGAAGAAGGTTGCTGTACGGTGCATGCCTTGGGCCTTTGGGCGGCTTCTTTGAGATCTCCAGTCACCTTGTTCTCGAACCATCACCATCTCCTGCTCGACGGCCATCCAAACCGCTTCCCAAGGCCAGAGATTACTTGAATTGCCTTCTTGCCGACACTCTACGGACTACTTGAGCCTCTTGTGTCCTTCCCAAGGCTAGCTAGACATCCTGCAAAGATGCCTGGATCTCACGCGTCCAAAACCAATACCAAGCTGCGCTCGAAATGGCACCCTTGGAATCTGATCAAAGATTTCTTTTTTCGTTCACGGACGTTCTGCTGCTGCCTACCCGTGCGAATGGGCGTGATGGTCATGTCTACGTTGACGCTACTGCTCTCTGGCATTCTCATGATCGTACTCTGGTTCGAAGTCTCTGGTGCGTATACCATGCTTTTTTTTAGTCTGCCCGATGCTAACACAATCCAATCGTCGGACCTAACAGACAACACAGACGGTCTCTCTTCCGCAGAACGCACCGCCTTCATCGCCGCGGCCCTGCTTACCACCGTCCTCTTTATCTTCTCCATCTTGGGCTTCTCAGGCGCCGTCGTACGAAAGCAATCATTCATACTCACCTATGCCTACTTCCTTTACTTCCACCTGGCTGTCAATCTGATCATCGCCATCTACTTCTTATGGATCATCACACATGTGCAAAACAACGCCGTGGTGAAGGCGTGTCAGCAAACAGTCAAAGACCCAGACGCGCAACAGCAGTGCAAAGGAATCTTCGAGTTCGCTGTGGGTGCGTACGTGGGTATCGTAGGTGGCGTGCTCCTGGTTGAGTTCTGTAAGTTGTTTCCATTCTTGATGATGAGAGTTATTCGTTGATTGTGGACGTTTTTTCCACCCTAGACGGAACAATCATCATGGCGCGATACGTTCATCAGATCAAGAAAGAGAAACGGCTAGGACGTATCGCCAGGGCTTCACGGATCTCGAGCTCTAACCTTTTGGGAAACCATAGCAAACACCTCAGTACCGCTAGCAGGTCCATATCTAGCCCGCTCCCTACGCCCTTGTATGACGCCAGCCCAAATCCCTTGCCATACACTGGCCTACCTCCCGTCACTGTCGCATCAGACAAGCCCGGGTTGCATCCTGATTTTAACCCATACAGGGACTACGATGATCCTGACTCTCCTGTCCTTGGGAGGGGAGAAGCGAGCTCACGTCCAGCTCCCCAGCTTCAACCCGTGTCTCATGAGCAGCATGACTTAATAGAGGAAGACCCCATGTCGCCTACGGTCGTGCAGCACAGTGAGCATGACTCTGGGGAAGGGAAAGGTTACGGGGGTGGGAGGTGGACTTGGGACCAGATCGCTCGTGAGGAGAAAGAGAGAATGTCAAGGAGTCCGAGTGGCAGGTCTGGTCGAGAGACTGAAGAAGATTTGCCTAGATATACAAACCACTCTGAGCGCGTATAGTACACCCCTCAATGTCTCCTTCACGCTGCTCCTCGCCTTGATTTTGGTATATAGATTGGACTCTGGTTTTCTCGTGCATTTTCCTGTGTCCCTCGCTATCTCGTTCGCTCTCTTTCTCTTTTTCAGATGTATTCTGTTCAAGTAGGGTACTATTTTGTGTTTATTATGGACCAAGGACAAGTCGTGTTAGGTGTGGGGTTGATGTCAAGAGGGCCGGGGAAGTCTACTGTACGTCGTGCGTAGTTGAATCAATACATAAAGAAGACGAGCAGCAATAAAGCAAAACATTTCAAGAGAAGAATAAATTCAGATGCGATGAGTTGTGAGGGGGGTGGGGTATGTATATGCTATCAGAAACCAAGTAAGATTGAAAGAATAGCGGACCATGAATGGGATGGGATGGGTTGTGATGGAGGTAAGGAAGGAGGGGAAAGAAGTTCAAGTTCTTGGCGTAGCAGCGTGTTCACGAGGTAGTCCGTGGATCCCGAAATTCGGTAGACCGTGGTGGTCTGTCTCGCCCAGGCCGAGGAGCGTCTGAACCGGGAGCCATATTTTCTAACGACTCCAGCAGCCTCCGCCGAGCTGCACTCGCAGCTTGCTCACTCCTCAGTAAATTACCCAAGGATGTCCGTAACATGCCACCACCGCTACCACCACCGGCGGGAGTCCCACCTGTCGTCTGCCCACGAAGGCCTCGCTGTATCGGCCGCCTGACAGAGGGATTTGAGCGGAAATCCGAAGATGCGTTCGCGCTCGCTGGCGTGGTATTTGGTAGAGGCAGAAGACTGAACGCAGAGCCCCTTGAGGAGCCTTCTGAAGGTGCTGAGCTCATCCTGAGGCGTTGGATGACAGTTTGTATCCGTAGATCTAGCACGTAATCACTTTCTTCGAATGCTCCCCGTCCGTTAGACTTGGCTGGACCAAACTGCGCTGCGAGGTCCAGATCGTCCTCATCATCATCCTCGTTGTGGGAAAATAGTGGTTGATGATCGAGGGAAGAATGCTGCGGTGATGGAGAGCGAGGAGGGAAAAGGGCATCTCTTTCGTCTAGAGTTTGTGTGAATTGGGCTGTATGGATTTCATATGCTAGGGTCGTAATGATTAGCTGCAATAGCAGCACAATGAAGTCCAGCAATAATATCTGGCCCTTCGATGGCGTGTATACTGTTCATCCGAAATCAGTCGCTCGACCAGATAATTCCAAAGTCATACTTGAGAAGTACGTACATAGTCCCACGAAATCGAGTACAACTGCTTTACCCTCAGCAACACCGTACCTCAAATGTGAATATATTCCAGGAGCGTTACACAACCCGGAGATGGCCCAGAAGAATCTGAGAGATTTGGATGAATCTATAGTCCTCGGTCGTACGCATTGGACTTGGGCAACGAAGCGACAGAAAAGGAAGAAAAGAGACGGCGAGAGGAGATAGTCTACGACAAGTAGTTGACGCGTGAGCAAGTCGAGGGAAGAGAGGACATGTCGACGTTGGGCGTACAATCTCGAAGTACTCGGACTTGGATTCGGTGTGCCAGGAGAGGGCATGGAATGAGCAGTCATATGACCACCACTTGTTTCTCTTACGCTTGCCCTAGGCTTCAGGCTTTTTCGTCGGTTCCCATTCGCGCTACTTACTCTAGTAGAGGTTCAGATTCAAAAATATGTAGTAATTAGTGATTTGATTACTGTGAAGGAATATATGTAGTGCAAGATGATAGCATAAAGCAAGAGGCAAGATATAAGTCAATGAGCAAGTTCCAAAACAGAGCGATTGATAGATACAAAGAGAAGATATGGAGATAATATGTCTGAACACCTTGGACAGCGCCTACATGCATCGTTGCGGCTGCTACTGTGAGGACCTCAGCTGGAGATCACTCCATCATTGAGGGGCTTGCTTGTTTGTACCTGCAGAAGGAACACTCCTACTGGCACTAGCATTACCACCTCCAGATAGTAACTGTCTGGTATACAACTTCAGCAGCGCGTCCATGATTTCCTCAAGTGGTCGCGTCGCGTACTCGTGCACATACTGCGGCAGCGAGTCTTCCAAGTTGAAGCCAGCGGTTTTCATGAAGAACGGATGCATGACATCCGGCGTTGCTTCACCCAGCTGGCGCATAGTGAGTCGTTCGATATGGCGATGACGATGCTGATATACAATTGTGTCCGTTGTGTCACTGGGACTCGGAGAGGATGGCATTGTACCTTGGGCGCTGGATTTGTTGACATGGGGGGACTGTTTACTAGAATTGCTCCCCATAGAAGATGTGGCCGCTATGGCGGGGGCGTGTTTCCCTTGGGCAAGAGTGGTGGCAGAAGAGTTTGAGAGAGGTGGGCTCCGGGCTTCGCTTGTATCTTCAGTAGAGGTGGTGCTGAGGGGACTTGATATTAGAGTAGCACCCCTCGAACGACCAGGTCCTTTCCTTGTGAGTGAACCGGGAAGGACAGAAGGGTTTCCAATTCCAATGGCGGTGGTACTAGCACCAGCAACACCGACCGCGGTCGAAGTGGCGGTCCTCCAATCCTCGACTGCCCTGACTTGCCCCATTTCCCGCGAGAAGTTCTTCCTCAGTACAGTCAACCACGAGTACAAAGCAACATTCAGAGTGATATAGATATCCTCCATGTCTTGTTTGCCCTCCGCTGAGCGCATGAATTGACTGTCGAAGTCGTAGAAAAGAGTTTTGGAATGGTGTGCCACCATATCTGCGTCTATGGAGGGAGACTGGAATTTCTCATCGCTGGTCATCTGCATTTTCATTGAAGGCAGGCCCACAATATTGGCCTCGGAAGCCATCTTGAGAAGGTGATTAAGCCACCTGATAGTGTGCTCCTCTCCTATAATACCAACTGGTGACTGAAGCTGACTAAATCTTGATATCGCCATGGAGGAGAACGCAAGGTTGAGGTCCCGGGTGGGAGGTATCCCACCACCATCCACCACTCTGACCAGTACGGCTTGTACATCCTTCCCGAGGAGCTGTGCGATTTCATGGTCCGACATGCTGCGAGGGAACACAACAAGTCTTAAAAGCTCCAGCTTGAGACTCATCCTTTGTCGGATGACATGCTCTAGTCCAGCGTTGACAACATCTTCCTTGAAACGAGAGCGAGCAGAGTGAAGCATGGCGTTTGCGACGTCTGACAGCGGATTCTCCGGTTTGGGGGTCCTCGTGACGCGGAAGGCTTTCGACTCGAGACTGGCACCTTCTCTTTGAGCCTCGAGATTTGCTTTGAACTTGTTGAAGTAGGAAAGCAACCGCGGTATTGCCCCTACGGTAATAGCCGCAACAATTTCAGTCCCGGAAACGAGGAAAGCAACTTGAAGAGGACGTTGTTCTTTGGATGAGGATTCATTGATAGATGTAGATGACCAATCGTCGTATGCTTCTATCTGAAGTGGCTCCGCACTGAAAACATGTTTAGTCACACATTCTCTCCGATGTAATAGTGGGAAAGAACATACTGGTACTGAAGTATAGGCTGATGGTCAGATTCCAGGTTCAGTGTTAAAGCGCCGCTTGTCATAGACAACTCCAATAGTTTGGTATGACTAGGGTCAAGAGTTTTCCCTTCACGTCTCCTGATCGTGTTGAAGATGAAGTTGGGTACCTCCATCTTCCCGGAAACATTGCCTCGGGCGAGAAGGCTGACTTCCGCTACAGTCATAGTGAATTCATATGCCTCTTCTGAGAGTTTGGTTCGCATTATTCCATTGCTGATATCGAGAGAAATAGCACTAATTGATTGACCCATATCAACTTCAAGACTAATGCGCCTCACTCGTGCAAGTAGGACCGTTGTTAGCTTGTTGTGTGCAGCGGGAAGGGTCGAAGACGAGGGCTGACTGGAAAGGGATGGTTTCCTGGTTCTGACCTCGGCGGCGGTTGCATTGAAGATTGGGATTCGGTCAAGCCAGACAGCCTTGAAGCACAGGACATCCTGCAGTCTGGAGAAACGGACCAGGCCAGAGAACTCTGTATCGAGGACGACAGAGACCGAGCTCGTACCGGACCCGCTTGCCGGATCTGACTTACTGAAGTTGACTGAGAATGTCAGATTGCGAGCATCTATTCGGACACAGTCCTCGCTGAGGAAACCGTGTTTCAGACCAGCCGTGAGGCCCCCAACGCTCCCTGTCAAAGTAACACGGCGAGCCCCAGGTGCAACGTTGACTATGAATCCCCCGCTGTTCCAATGTAATCCAGCAACAACGTTGACGTCGGGTTGGCAATTGAGCTGAAGCCTTGACTGGTCAATGCGCAGGCTGAAACTGATCTGAAGAGTGGAGACTGCTTGACGGGGTACTGCAGCCTCGTCTGGCTGGGCAATAGAGGTCGGCGATATTGGGGTCGTCATGTTGTTATAAGAGCGCGGACGAGATTTACTGGCCTGTCGCAGACGAGTTTCTACTCGGTGCATGATATCAGTGATGAAGGGGAGAATGGTTGGACGGAATGTGTTCTCGCTGGAGTGGATTGTGCTCTTGAACATTAGAATGGACGGCTCGATGTCTAATTGCGCCGGTCTAGGTCCTTCAAGAGCCGAGCTGGCCCTGTACTCTCCCCACACGGACACCTCAGGAACTCGAAATGTCTCTATTCCATCATCATGCAATACGTCCTCTGAGTAATCAAAGGTCCGCGAAATTTTCCTTCTCCTGGTCGTGGCAGTATGACTGTGCATCCTGAGCTCGCCACTTGAAAAGACGAGGGACAGGAGCATAGTAGAAGTGGGCATAGCTGAATAACGTCTTGGAGCGTCCAGACTAGCAGGCGGAGCGTCGGTTGGCCATGAGAGCGAGTCACCTATTCTGCCAACTCGTTCTTTCCCTTCTTGATACACATCAATCAAGGAGAACACATAGTCAGGCAGAGAAGCGTCGAGATCCATGAAGAAGCCGTTGATCTCAGAATCAACTGCCACATTCCTTGCAAAGTTGGATCGGTCCAAGCGGACTTTGGCTTTCATATCTGGGTAGAGAAGACGATTGTTCGTTGAATGGTTTTCACCCGAGTAATCTGAGGAAACAGATTGTCGGAAACTGGAGGAATATGAGGTCCAAACCCCAGCTCATAATTTTCATAGGACAGACTCACTGTGGGACGAACTGGAACGAGAAACCCCTCATGTCCGCTGTACCCGTAGCACCCTTAAGAGAGCTGAAGGACAGGGATACAATAGAAAACAAGAAGGCTCTAACAGCGGTGGAATCCATACTGCCGTCACGAGGGATTTCTAGGGATTGGTTTATGCTCAGAGGGAAAGCAACCCCTATGTCTTCAATCTTGATATCTATGTTCATCTTCTCTATCCACGATAGGTGGTTAAGAACTTCAATCTCCTGTGAACTCTTGCTTTCAAAGGTCCGAAGGACGCTCTTGGTCTTCTCTTTGAAAGCTGCAAGCTCAACCGCCCGTTGCTCCTTTCGCTCCATCATTTCCGCCTGCGAAGGATTAAGCTACGTTCAAGCTCAAACGGAGATAAATTACCTGAATATGATCGATGAAATCCCCGAATTGACCAATGGCTATAGGTTGCATAACAGCGTGAATCTTGGTCACTGAGACTTTGGCAGAGTAATCGTCGTGTTCACCCTTCAGGTCTACTTGAAGGTCAATAGTTACGAAAGCTGTCCTATTTGCACGATTGAAGCTAGTCGCCGTGTCATGAGTGGTTCGCGGGGCAAGTGAGAGTGCGAGGTCAGAAAGCTTGAAATATCCTTTCTGGGTCGGATGATTGCCTACTTGGCCCCCTATGTCATCGCATTCAAGACTGACAATAGACGAAACGCCTTCGAGAGCTATCCAAAAGCCTTTCATCTTTACTTTCAATAGCGCGTGATAGGGTTCTGTGTCTGGACTAGGAGTAGAGCGCTTGGTAACTTTCGCGTCTGTAGACAGTCTTCTTGAACGTGTTTCTTGCACCAACTGCATGAGATCGTTGAAGTCTCGGCCGAATTTCTGCTGCACCGAGAGTAGGGCATCCCAGTGAGATGGTTTGATCTTAGCGCGGAAGAGATCAACCATCGCCAGCAGATGAAGCATCTTTCCGTCGCGCTTTGCCTTGAGAGTAAGAGCTGGAAGTTCTAGTTTCACTCGAGAGTGCCGCTGGTGAGGAGTGCTTGCACCAGAATCAATACTGAAAACTTGATTCTGGGCGTAGAGTCCAATTGTTTGCTCGGAACTTTGGGCGTAGAGAGCTGTCCCCTTAATCTCCCAAGCGACCCATGTCCCTCGCATGACTTGCAGGAAAACACCAAGTGAATCCAACCGACCATTGACATGAACTTGGATCTGAGGCGTCCGCTTAGGCCTAGTTCTGGCCGTGCTTGGTTTAGATTTGGGTTTGCTGGATTCCATCTCCGAAAGTAGGCTTTGAACCATAGCCTCTATGCCAGGTAGGAAATCGGCTCGCCAGTCTTCAGCAAACCGATAGAGCCGAAGCGCACTCTTTGGAACGCTGAGATGTAAAGCCCTCACACCAAAAAGGACTTGGGCAACGTTCTCAGATCTGGAGTCCAGTCGGAGAATAGTGCTGAGCTTCACGTCCTTGGACTCCAGAATTGCGAGAGATGTGTTTCGACGATGAGCATGATCCGATTTAGAGATGGCGCGCAGGAAGATCACGTCGGTGCAACTATTATGGGTGAGCGAAGAATCGTTCAACTTCTTCGTCTTAGAGAAGACCGAGATTGATGTCCGTAGATTATCTACTCCGAGCTCCACAACCAATGTAGCAGCGACTGCTTGTACGCGTAGACGTGCGATGGCCAATGTGACATCTACCGAGAGTGGTTTTGTTGAATGTCTTAAGGAAGTATCATCTGCACGGATGCTAGGGGTGGTAGATACATTGGGAGATTGCCCCAGGGCAGGAAGGGAGGAAACGTAGGTTTTATGAGTGCGGACAAGTTGCTGGGCGAAATTGAGGACATCCGGGAGAACAATGCAGGTGATATCACCAAAAGCCACGGATACTGTGACTTTCGAGATGACATAGTCGGCGGCAGTCCGAAGGGACGTTTGAGAGAAGGTGGGGAGATTGGTGCTTGGTGCTTGAATGACATCCAGCTGCCGGTTACCAAGTGAGATATGCATGGATGATAAGGTAAAATCCGTGGATGATGTGTGGACGTCGTTGAAAATATTCAAACGCATGTTTGAGCCCTCGAGCGAGCCCCATTTATAGGGTTTTGAGAAAGCCTTGCCCACCTTGGGGGACTTCCCTGAAGAAGGTGCAATGACCGAAAGAGGTGAGTGATAATCACTCTCGGGATCAGGTGCCAAAGAGGCCAGGCGAGCTTCAATTAATGACACAAGGGCCTCGTATCCATTATATTCGGATTTTGAGAGGTTAGCATGTGCGATCGTTAGAGAATGGCGAAGGTGAAAAAGAAATCGTAAGGTCGTATTAGTTCTGATATCGTTGGGACGACCGCTTTGCACTAGGTAAAGAGGCTGTATAGTGGATAGAGGATCTATGATGTCCACACTGGATGAGGCAAGCAGCACATCTTGGAGGAGATGTTCAGTGGAGAAAGACAGCCGAGCCCTCCAGCGGCTCGAGACTTCTTCTAGCTGGCGACCGTTGGCGATGGCCGTCTGAAGCAGAACACGGGCACATTCTGGGCCGAGATGGTCCATCTCGACCGCTATACCTCTCCATTTGATATTGTTCATTTCTTTCAGTTGACTGAACGAGCAACTTGAGAGGACTACCCGTAGTGGGAGTTTCTTGAACAGCGAGAAATGGCCGTGCTTAGGGGACGGAACTCCAAAGAAAGAGAGTGTGCAATCACTGAATCCCAAATCCAAAGAAGGGTACTTGGCTAAGTATGCCTTGTCAACCGTGCCGCCAACGAGTTTGAAGTCACGGATAGATAGCTGTGCCAGTATGGTCTCGATGTTGGATGCCATGAAGTCGGACGTTGGTTCGTGCAAGTCCCGGAGTCCAGACTGCATGGCTTTGACGCGAATCGAGGCCACAGTCACATCGAATAGAGTAGTTGTATGCTCTTTGGGAGGTCCGAGTTCAGATATATGGCCGGCCAGGAGGGAATCAAGCCGAAGCTCATGACTGAGAACCTATAGAATCGAATGAGATGGATTAGAATGCGCGAGAAGAGCTTTTTGTAGCTTACGCTATCACTCCAGGGATCCAAGACAAAGTTGGCCCAGGAGATGACCAAGGGAGTGACTCTGAGCTCGATCCCTTTTCGGGATGCAAAACGAAACAGGGAAGTAGATGTGTCATCGAGAGGGCGCAGTGCTTGTGCTTTTCCCGGTGGTGCGGAGAGCACAGAGGATTCACCAGAATTCAGTTCAGGGCACTCCCACAGTCTACAGTCCTACGGGAACTGTCAGTATCAAGGCCAAAACTACACAGGATGGAAATACATTTGTCAAAGTGAAAGGACCGTGTTCCCATGTTGAGGGTCCGCCCATGAATCTCGCAGTGTAGCGTCGAGTCAAGCGCGAGTATCGGAACATCATTTGCTTCTCCACGAAGTCGGGGTCACCTTTGACCAAGTAAGCATATCGGGCACAGAACAAAAAATGACTGTCCTCCACATACTTTCATCAAGGTCCGACCAGAAACTATCCACAGAGTCGGTATCTTCTAGATCAGCATCGTCAGACTCGTCTCCACTGGTAATACTGGCATCGTCGCCCAACATATCTCGCGCACGAGGGACCGGTGTGATGGAACGCATGTGGGCAACACGAGCGTCGCGTTCTGCCTCGGTGGTTCCCTCATCTCCCTCCGAGTCCGACACCATGAACGCGGCAAGCTTGGGGGCAGGTGCTTTGAGACACGAGGGAGAGTTCGTCCTAATCCTAGAGGGAGTCGCACAAATCGGCTGCGGGAGGTGCAGCCCATTCCGGTGAAAGATCCGTTCGGACTGGGAGCAGGGAGTCCGCTCCATGAACATCATCTTCACTCGGTCTGTTAGCATATCTTGTTCATCGACAAACTCCCTCTGAGCCTGCGCGGTCTCCTTCCAATTCAGTGGTGACGAGTAAACGTCTACATTGCCGTCCATGCGGAGGCTAGCCGCCTCATACCAGTTGGTTGGATCGTCAAGGCTGGAGAGGAGTAGTTGTATAACAATTTCGGGGATTTTGACACCGAGAACCTTCCGATACAAGTCTCTTGCGAGGTCATTGCTCTGAAAATGAAGACCGCTAGGAAGAGAGGCTGCAAGAGCGGCCTGTCCCAGACGGAGAGTGACGTCGAGTCCTACCAGGCGGACCTTCAAGAAGGTAACTAATTCAACGCACATCAGTCGTATGGCGCGTCTCTCTGAGTTTGATTTGAACGTACTATCTGGATCATCTGCAGCTAAGAATTGCGCCGCTGGGATGTTCGCTGCGTCGACGAAATTGAACTTGAAAGCAGTTCCGACGGCCCTTAGTATTCTCGCCTCTGAAGGAGACAGAAGGGCCTTGAAATGTCCTAATCGTATCTCCCATATGCAAAGATAGGTAGACGTCTTAGGCTGTGGACCAAAGAGCCTGTTTGCAGTGATATCGATTCCTTGAATCAAGCATGAGGACCAGACAATGTGTTATGTGGTATAGAGAAGTGAGGTAGTTACCGTCAAGCAGAAAAGACTCCTTCCGCTTAGGCAGAGGCCTGTACTGAGCGATCTCAGGATAGTGAGACTCGATATAACCACAGATCGTATCAATATTGACGGACATCTCTGCGTTATGATGTATCTGATTAATAGGAACTCGTGTTCGAATGCACCGAGAGCTCACCCATAAAGTAGTCGTGCAGTCTCAACTGGAGCTGTAGCTCTGGCACCGCAAGCAGAGCGCAAGATCCGATGTCTGCCAGCGAGTTGTTGTTGGCACTACCCTTTTCTAAGCCCGATAACCCAGCTGGGAGCACAAGCTGTACGTTCTCTGCCATGAGCCCAACGTCGCATTGCATGATATTTGACTAAAGATGGACTAGGTCAGGGAACATTCGAAAATCGTGGTGAGAGTACGCACATTCCCTGGTCTGAATTTCACGTCCACAGGGTCGCCAGCAGGTAAACCACGTCCTTTCTTGTCAAGATACTCGTAGAGTGTCGAAAAGTGAGTAAATGACCCAAGGTAATTCTCTCGTAAGACCATGAAGTAGCGCACTGTCCAGCCAATGAGATGGACGGCTGTGTTCTTGAGCTGTAAACGAGAGGTTGTGAGCGGAAAGGAATAAGGTCCTCTAAAACCAAGGTACGTACGTGAATGCTCAGCTTCAGATGATCTATGTTATCATCCCTGACCTCAGAGTAGTAGCGGAACAAGCCTTTGACTTCAGCGTGGCCACAATCAGCCACGCTATTGCCACTCTCAGGGGAATACAATGCATGCGTGTGCCAACGAGGGAGGAAAAGTGTGAAAGTAACACCAGGAATTTCCAAGGAGAAAGTTATATCTGTGAAATCCGGCCGGTAGTGATTGGAAGGGATCACGGACTCCACCTTGAAGCGTTGCCCACGAAGCCTGAGCAAGGCTGAGGAGAGATATGAAATCAGCACTACAGCATGAAGACACAAGCATGAGATGGAACGTACCGTTCTCATCTCGGACAAGTGGTTTATCAATGATATTCTGGTCATTGACGTACAAGTTCAGCTCGAACTGGTGCATCTCGAAGTCGAAAACGTAGATGGTAGGAACGAAAAGATTATACTGAGTGGGAGGTCCCGACGTCCAGTCCTTCCCTAAATCCGTGAACATATTGATATGATCTCGAAGTAGATATAGTATAGGCCGTCTAAGCGAGACACCTATCGTCCACTGTCGCTCTGCATTCCATTGCAGCGGAGCCGGTAGCTCTCCTCTCAGCTGCATGGCGGTAAGATCAAGAAAACTTGAGCATTTCAGGGAAAGAACACTCACCCGACACGACTCAGCAACGACAAGTTTGATGTCGTTCAAACTGGAGGTGATGACAGGACTATCTAGATGAACCTCAAGACGGGATTCATACCCATCGGCACTGGCTATCATGGGCATGATATAAGTTATAGAAGACATGTCCCCAGCACTGAGGTGAATATAGGCCGCGTCACGATGGCGAGGCTTGGGATAGCGCGATTTGCCATCCCACAGCCAGTTCTAGCGAAACTTTCAGATTCGAGAGCCCTTAAAAGCAAGAAGTTGAATCCAACCTTTGATGGCTCCCGAAAAGGAATTTGCAGCGTGGTGTCCCCTCGCAACTCGACAAACACTTGTAGGTGTGTCCAGACTCGAGCATCTCCAGGGCGTAACTTGCCAGTTTCCTCGTTATCATGGAAGGTAGAAGGAAAGAAGACCTTCTGCAACTCAGAGCTAGGAATCAAGTAAAAATGAGATCAAGCGTCGGATAGTCATGGTTGAGAATCGTGCACACCGTTGCCTGTCGGCCCAAGGCCCATAGCGCACCACACCGCTTTGTATGACGAGATCAATGCCCCATTCAGGATCCGTATCCGGTCCATTCCCAATCCCAAGAAACGGCGAGCTTGCTTCACCTAGCAAGGGCACTTCTCCAACGACATCGGTATAGTAGCACAGCTCAAGATCAGGACTTTCAAGTATCTTCCTCTCGATAGCGTACTCCCAGCTTGCAAAATCAAGAGCATAAGGACTTTCGTAGTCGGTGCTCTTCTTTCGCTGGGAGGACGCGGTCGGCTGGTGACGGGCCTTCGTACGTGACGTGAACAATTGGGAGTGTAGACGCAGTCTCTTCCAAATCCTGTGGAATACTGGGTACGAGTAGGCCGGCTCAGAACTCTCAGGAGGGAGACTACTGGACTGCTGATGAATCCTTTCACCAGTAGCCACCATCGATTCCTTGTACTCGTCGTTATGGACGAATCGAATAAGGGCGTTCTTGAACCTGAACGATATGACCTGCTTGTAGTGATCAAATCTGGAACGAGACTACCAACGCTTCAGAATCTGGAAGTGTAAGGTGACTGTTCATATTTACCTGCGTTATCCCGAATTTTCCCTCTGCAGAAGTAAACTCGGCGACGAGCAGGTTGGGTACGGCGAGGTTACCACAGATAATCTTCCCCTTAACCACATCAATACCAATAGGAAGCACATCCTTTGGATCCAAGTATGGAAGCTGGCGCTTGAACCAATGAATCAGGTTCTGCACGGCTTGTGGTGTTGTGATGTGTCGGGGAAAGAAGGCAAGGAACGGAGCATGATCTGCAAGTGCGAGTAAGCAAAAAGCAAAAAAGAGGAAAGATTGCGCTGTATTTCATTACCTTGAGAAATATCCTGTTGGGCACTCGCATATGAACTCGCTCGGTCTCTCGATGGATCCGAGCCTTGCATCTGGTTGACGATATTCTCGTAAGCCGGTGTACGGTTATAGAGGAACCACTCGAATCCATGGAGGGAAACCTGCACTCTGCATTGCTCAGAATCCCTAGCTGAAGGACAGTCTGAGCAGGATCGAAAGGAAAGTCATATTCTAAGGCTTACTGAATGACCCTCTTCTGAGTTCTTGCTTTGCCGTCGGACGACGAATCCAGTACCTCCAAGAAATTTGTGTCTTGACGATGCGCACAGTTTGGTTACTGCTGTGGTATCGTACGTCCTTCAGCAATATTCGCCCACTGATGATAGAGAAATGGATGGAACCTGGAGGCGGTTTAACTCAGTTCAGAGTTATCGTTAACTCACAACTGCACACCCACCGATTTCAACCCATATACTAGCCTCTCCTTGATCGGAGTACAAGAGTCTTAACACGATAGTCAAGATATAGGCAATAAGCCTGTTCCAGTAGAAGAAATATAGAATAAAGGCGACATCCACACAGAGAAACGCAATGAGCAGAAGTCGGTTGAATACGAAGCCTGGGATGCCAGCCATTCTCTCTGCTTTCCGTACTCGAAGTTGACGCGTTTGCTAGAAGATATATGTTGGTTTCTATGTTTGAGCCATGCAAGCTATAGAGTATCGCAGCCTGAGCAAGTAGAGCAGTAAGAGTGCGTTGCTGACCAAGCAAGGGCACATCGTCTCTCCTCCCTCACTGACGATGAGCAGCCCACTGGCTAAACCCGCTGCTGAATCTCTGACTCCTTTACGCCGACTTGCATTACACTCTACGACAACCTGTGGAAGGGAAGCCACCACCTACGGGAACTGTATCCTGAAAATCTACACTGATGTCAAGAAAGACGCCTGTAAGGAGGAGTTTGCTCAGTTCGGGAAGTGTATGCGGCAAGCGGTAAGTTCGTCCTCTTCGCATCTTTCATTGTTATCTAACATGTTATAGATGAAGAAGAGTTGGTAAATCGCTAGCTCTTTCGATACATTGGGACCAACCAGCCCGATTTCATGGGGCACAATTCATTGCATGCTACTCATACCGGTTCGCGTCCGAAACGCGCGCGTAAAACTATGGACAACAGCTCAACTCAACTCAACTCAAGTCTCATCTGCCTAGAAGCCCCGCGACACAATCTTCCGTATCTCCTCCAGAGTCCAATATTTCTTCAGGTTCTCCCCTTTCAGGTCATCCACCTGTACAAAATGCAAGACTCGTCAGGGATCCCATAATACAGCTGTACCTTAGAATCGCATTGGCACATTACCTCTTCATCCAAGTGCTCAAACAGAACCTGTCTGAACCCGTCCAAGCAGTCTCGCATATCCTTCGGTGAATAGGTTGAAGGCTCCGACCTCCACTTCCTCACCAACTCCTCGAGCTTGACGAGTCCTGCCAACGCAGGTGAAGCTCACGCTTGCGAGTGATCGGCTTTCGTCTTACCTTCATGGATTCCCTCATGGGACCTCAAATGCGCACCCCCATGCTCGCCGTTCATCGCGAAAGGGGGCATTCGCTCCCCTAATATAGGGAAGATCTCTCTCTGGCGGTAATACTGTTGTCAGGTCCAGTTCCCCCGCAGGATGTGCGACCGACGTTACCTCTTCTATGGTATGATGCATAGTGAGATCTAGAGACGTTGTCTTAGATTGAGATTCTTGCCCTGTGTTGCTCAGACTCACGACTGTTTAAGCTGTTGGCTTGCCGTAGGTAGAGTTGAAGAGACATTCCACGCTTGCTGAACGATCCATCCGCCATCTACATGGTGCACGTAGTATGGGAGCTGCAGCGAAGGACGATGGCACGGCAGAACTTACATCGTAGATATCGTTAACTACCATCGAGTGATAGAGGCACAAAATAATTAGTGTAATCCCTAGTCTCGTGAACGAACGAACGTACATTCTCGCTTGAAATGATCATGGAAATGGCTCATCATGACACTCAGCTACATATAGAGCTTCTGGTCAACGGTCGGTGGAACAACCAAGAACTTTGACAAGGCATCGAACCTGATTCCAGATACGCTCTTCCTGGGGGGTATATGTTCTTTCAGTGTCTAAAGTGTTGCTGGTCGACATAGCAAATCCTCTGAAATAGTGATGTGTGATAGACTGTATTTTCCAGTTAGTTTTGGTACGAGGGTAGTTGAAGGTAGTAAGCGTCGACTTCAGACGGCCAAAGAGCATAAACAGGATCTGCAGCACTAGCGTAAATGGCTGTTCAAACGCGAGACGAGGCAAATAGCAGAGTATGATATTCAAAAGATCTTCTGCACACTTCGGTTTACCTATATAGCCAGCTGCTCGAACGATCTTGGTCAGAGGGGAAGGTACTGGATAAGCAGCGATTTGTCACATCAGTCAGTTGACAACAAGACCGCGGATTTCAGGCTCAGTCGTTGATCTCGCTAGTTCCCCTTCACCAAGGAGGCTCCCGCTCATGCGCTACCAGAAGACTGCCCTGGCTCCAGAGCCCAATCCTTCTTTCAATATCTATGGGCTTCAGAACAAGATATATCTGCATCCCCCGGATCGAGATTTTCCCTTTGCGTGTGGCTCGAGAGCAGAGGTGACTTCAGCAACGGGTTAAGCGGTGAAAACACCAATGAAGGCTTTGGTGGTCAGTCGCCTTGTATGTTAATCGTTGTATAGACATTAGGACAAGGCTGATTTCGGAGCCCAGTGTATGTGAATACCTTTGGGTCAAGGAAGAACAAGTAATCAAGCCTTGTAGACCTCTTTATCGTCTTCCTCAACTTCGCCATCTACCTCAGCCTCGCCAAAAGTCCCAAACACGTCCTTCTCATCAACAGCTCCAACCCCTGGAGGCGGCCATATTTTGTTGAGAACCAACCATACCGTGGCGCTGATAGTAAACCCGAGGGGCCAGGAAAGATAGTAGATATGTCTGGGGATCCAGATGCGAAATCAGGGAAGAGGTGCGGAGAGAACTAAAACGAACGTACACCCAGTTCAGGCTGACATGTACGGAGGCAGGCGTGACTGAGGCAGAAAATCCTGGAAGACTAGGCCACACGCCCTGATACCGCATTTTAGATACATGTATTTTTTTTTCGTTGGATGGGCGTGCAGTGACTTACAAGAACCCAGGCGATGGGTGCCCGCCAATTTAGACCTCTCCAAAACCTACTCGTAATATGTCTGGGCATTTATGCCATAAATGAGGAACTATCCTCTTACCAATAATCACTCTCCTCATTTGGCATGAAAAGATGAGTCAATCGAAGTCGCCTTCCTCGTAGTAGGTGGTAATCCGCCTTGATATCGCTCTCAGCGGTTGAAGTCAAGTAAAGTGTCGTGTACTTACAACCATAATGCCGGTGAGGGGACCAAGGAAGACGGCATAACCAGAGATCGCAGAGATGAAGGAATTGGCCGTCTGGATATAGGATCGGTCACACTGTCAACGAGATACCAGTATTCAGAACGACGAACGTTGAGGATCTTCCAGGGATTGATGCATATCCCGATGATGGCGATGATGAACGAGCCTCGTCGGATGTTGATGAATCTGGGCCAGGATGGGTTAAAGACTACAGATGGGACCAGAGGGGGGATCAACCTTGGAAGCAACGCCGCCAGGTCCATGCCACCAACCACCCCACAGCCTACAACCTGGAGTGACATTGTCCATAGTAAGTTATGTACCCTGAAAATTGACAAAAAAGAGGGCCCACGTTCACGCAAAGCTGAGAGAGGAAGAAGGCGAAGGCGGCAAAGAAGACGGCGGCACGAGCTCCTGGACCACCATGACGTTGTATGGCTTCGAGGAGGTCATACAGCTTCCTGTCAAGAGCGGATATTAGCATCAATGCCGTATACTCTGGAGCCAGATGAGTACTCACCACAACAAGGGTTCCTCTGGATAGAAACCTCTTGCGCAGGAAGTGGTAATCTAAAAGCCGAGCGTTAGTTCTCGTGCAACCTGCACATCCACGCAAAGAAATTGCAATAGAACCACGTACGATACCCAGGACATTGGATCCCAGAAGACAAACTGGGATGATGAAAATCTGCCCCCATATCTGATCGCCAGGTTGAACTGCGTATCTAGAGAAATCTGAGAAGTTCCGTTAGTTCAACGCAATGACAAGAAGCAGAAAACCAACCGCTCTGGTAGAGGATCTGCCAAAATACAAAGAGCTTTAACGCTGCTTACACGGGCGATGTCTAGCGGGAAGCCATACTCACACCTCCGGCCCAGCCTCCGAGACCGCTGGTGATCATACGCATCATAAGCCAACCAAGCGTCCCTCCTTTTGGAGCTTCGATGCCATAAACAGCCTCGGGGTTGTTGAGGAGAGGGCCACCATTCCCTTGCTTGACAATGGCCCAGATGAAGATGGCGAAGGCTGCGATTGTAACAATGACAGAAGACACGATGGCGGGG
The DNA here is from genome assembly GCA_002718315.1 of Agaricales sp. HM26-F1. Taxonomy (NCBI): domain Eukaryota; kingdom Fungi; phylum Basidiomycota; class Agaricomycetes; order Agaricales; species Agaricales sp. HM26-F1. Next base: position 1,176,281 of record NIBX01000021.1, on the reverse strand, counting down.
ATACGGTATCTGAGATGAGCGAAGGAGAAGCGAGGAAAGATGCAGATCAGTTATGGAGATACTTCGTTCCGTGGCGCGGCAGGTGGAACTCTGCGTGATGGAAAAGGACTCACCGTTCTGGTCTGAGGAGGAAGATGGGGCAGGACACAAGCCAGAATATGATGAACGAAACTAATGTGAAATAAGACTTCAGTCAACGAATTGCTTGGGGCGGTGGCAGGCGAAAACATTCACCAAGTTCATTGGTTTTCATGTCAGCACCAGGACCAAGGGTGTTCCATCTATAGAAGCTGGCTGGTTATGAAACCGTATCAAAGTCTGTGCGTCGGAAGAGCAACACAAAATGCCTACGCCATATCGAGCCAATCATGATCTTGACCATCTGGCCGCCATACCATCCTTGTACGCCATACCAGCAACAGGACAGGATGATACGGTTTAGTAGGGCGAACCAGGAGCCTCGTCTGTTTCATTCATAATGTTAGCTCAATAATAGGATCCGAGGGTGAGAGGATGGTAGAGAGCCGTACATTCCCCACGCTCCTCGATTAATTATAGCCTGATAGACAAGTATATGGAATAAGAGAGCTATCCCAGGGGGAGAAAAGATGGGGATGGACAGACTCACAAATGGAACGTGCCACTTTCCTCCTCCATGTCCGTTGATGACGAGCATGAGGCATATGCTGGAGAAGCGATTTCAGAGTGAATTGCAAGCATAGTACCAAGATATGGATATCCGCATACATGATTGTGCTAATAGCATTCACTGAAAAATGATTACAGTGTTGGATGAGATGAAGTGCCCATCTGCTGGCTCCAATAATTTCTTACCGATTACAGCCTGACCAACAGTCAACCCAAGTGCGACTACTCTCGCATAACCCAGCAAACAGTGTCAGTCCTGTGAAGCATAGCTCTTGTCAGAATGATATTGACTACTCACGGACTGCTGCTGCAGCAGACCATTCCGCAATGTTGATTGCTGAAAGGAAGGTAGGCAGGGGTCATTCGTACAGTTCGACGTTAAGCGGTGACCAAGAAACGGTATTACCAGTTGCTAGCCAGAAGAAAACAAATATCTTCTTGGACCAGGTTCGCCGACTAGGTGGTAGGGGCAATATATCTTCATTTTGGTACGATGACGACTTTGGAGACACCTTAGCGAGAAAAAATGAAAACGAGATAAGATGCCCTGCAGTCTGTTTATACAGCCCTGGTCTATGATAGAGAACATACCTCCAGTGTCCGTACCAGCCATCGAGCTGCTGACATGTTTCTGCGAGGTGTCTTGATAGTTCAGATAAGAACCGATACAAAGAAACGCGAACTCTTTTATTTATGCGATTTCGGCATATGAAGGAAAGCCGTGGGGTAAATGCGGTCGGTGTTCGTACCCCAGTGCCTCGGATAACCCCAAGAAGCTCTGTGATAGATCATGCCAATACCTCGGCGAACCTCGTAGCGTCAATGAACTGTGCAGGCCCATGACCCTGATCAAGCCGCGTTTCTAGCGCACGATGCTACAGTTATAGCTTGAACCTTCTAGTGCTCGTAGTTAGTGAGAAGGTTTGAGCCACATAAGGTTGGAGCTATAGAATGCTAGTGGCCCGACGAAACAGTCGACTTTGCCCACGGCCAGTTCTAGATCTGTAGCCGTTCACCACATCAGAACTACATTGGCACGAGTCTTGTGTGGATAGATTTATCGACTCTACAGTCGATATTTCGGACCATGGTGCATTGTACAAGGTACCTAATGCTAAGTGCACGCGAAGGTGATATTATTAATCATGGACGATGTTTGCTCTGCATTGGGGTCTGATGTGTGTAGCGTTTGCTACCAAGCGAACCTTGCCCAACGCAAACCATTTCTCCTAGGTTTCGGCAGCCCATCCTGATCGCATTTTAGGGTGCTATATAGTATACCCACCACCGTTCATCACGAAAAGGAATCATATGGTAAGCCCTCACGTAAACCAATAGAGGAAGAACTTCCTGCGGGCACCACTGGTGTATAATAAGAACGGGAACCACGAATCTTCGCACAAACCAGGACCTCATTCAGTACCATGAGCACGCTACGAACCTGGGAGGCACCACCTACCACAGCTCTCATTCCGCAAGGTAGCTTATCATTCTTGAGCCTATCCCACGCTTGAGTCAGTAACACAAATTGACCTCGTCTCCAACAGAAGATTACCTTGACTTAGAAATCATCGACCTGTCTTGTGTCCAGCAAGGCGAAGAATCCCAGGTACTGGACAAAGATACTGTCCACAGAACCATCGATGCTCTACGAACAACTGGACTCATTGTGGTTACCGGCCACGGTTTGTCTGATGAGGAGATACAGCATCAATTCGACCTAGGAAAACTGCTCCTCGAGGATGTTTCTGAGGAGGAAAAGGTATCTCTCCACGCGAAGATCGCTTCTGAGGGCAGCTGGGCGGGTTACAAAGTGAGCGCCTGCAACGACCGTGATATCACCTATTGGAGCGCTGGTTGAAAAGTCTTGTTCTAGCCGACTGGATACTACAATCGCCCGAGTGGGGCCGCTGATGTCGTTGAAGTAGGTGCAGCTAAGCCAGTCTCCGAGTCTGATACCGAGAGTCCACGTTGTTGACGTGAAATCAGCACTACGACTTCTATCCCACGACGATGCTTGAATCGGCTCTACCACGAGTCGCAAGGCATTATCTCAACGTTTTCCGCCAGTTCCTCGAGGTCTGTATGGAGAGAGGACTATAACCTCTACTGCAGAGACTTAACATCACTCACAGCACAACCACTTCGTCGTTGTCCGCAAAATCCTTGCTATCATCTCCGTCGGACTGGGCTTGCCTACGGATACGTGAGTACCAAACAATGCACACGCTCACTGAATTGCTGACCGTGTACGTCGTAGCCTGTGGGGTCTTCATCAGAAAGCAGGAGGTGAAAATGATAAAGCCTTACAGGGATCACCAAACGGTCCCATCAAGTGGAACGGCTCTAAAGACCACCTTCGATACGCTCTTTATCGTACGCGTGCATGTCCCTTTTCTCGGAAGAAAATCCTGACAAAACTTCATGGGCAATAGACCCGCCTCCAGACGCAGATCGAGAGCTCGGTGCCCCTTGGATTCCAGGGCATACTGACCTGTAAGTAGATGAGTCCGTGGTGGATTCACCTATACAACACCGCTGAACCACCTGTCAGTGGTACTATCAGTCTATTGTGTGAGTCTTCGCAGCGAAGCCACTACGTGGGTTAAGTATCTCCAGGTGTTGACTGCAGATCCAGATTCGCAGCCGGTAGCGGGGCTACAAGCCCTCAAACCTGATGGACAGTGGGGTTATGTCCGACACTATCCGAACCAGATCATAGTCAACATTGGTGATTCCATGGAGTTCCTGACTAGCAGATATCTAAGGGCTCCCCCTCACAGAGGTAAGCATCGAACCCCATAATTTCAAGAACTAGATACAACTTCCTGAGAACCCGAAAGTGATTCAGCCGCCGTCAGATCAGAGAAGGTGAGCATTACCTCCATGGAAGAGAACCGAAGACTAAGCTCCATTTTTAGTCTGTCGAGACAGTGTCTTTTCATGTTCGTTCCGATGCTACCTGAGGAGATTCTCCGTCCTCTGAAGCTTCCTGGAATCGAAGCGGAAGATATGTTCCAAGAATACTATGAGCTTGGTGGCGAACCTTTGACTTCGGACGGTAAGTATGAGCCTTCGAAATAAATACTGCATGTTCTGACACGGATTGATAGACTGGTATGTCTATCGTTCCAAACTTGTCGGAACCAAGAGGACAAAGCGGGACGTACGACAGCGGGAAGATGTGCTCGAAGACATACATTACCGCTATAATCCCCAGTGAAGATGATTAATGCACTCAGACGAGTTCTTGCTGGAAAAATCGGTCTTGCATGTTATGTTGTTTTATTATTCCATCTAAACCAGATAAAAGGAAAGATTCTACTTGGCTGCCCCACTGAACACGCTCAGTAGTGCGAAGCAGCCGTACAGTAGACCAACAGGGTATGCGACCAGCAGCCGTTGATCTGACATCCTGAGAACGGTGACAAAGATCCCAGAAGCAGCATAGGTACACCAAGAAATAGAGACTGTAGCAACGAGGAACAACCACAGCCCTCTAAAAAGATAAAGATGCATGAGGAAACAAATATAGAGGTGAGGCTGCGGAAGCTTACTGTAGCGTGACGAATATTGTCAGTGCCCCAACACCGACCATTGGTAACAGGCAGTACCCTAACACCGACGCGACTCGGTAAGCGTCGATGGGTATTTCTGACATCAGATTAAGGAGGGTGTAGATTGACACTGAGCCAAGAAGCCCAACACCGTAGATATAAGAGAATGATGATTTGCCAGCCTGTCGGAAACGTGTTCAGTGGAGAAGGAAACAAGTCGAAGGGAGAAACGTGCTTACGCAGAGTAGCACGAACGCGAAGCAGAAGCAGAAGATGAGAGGACCAGCGAGGTCAGCATCGTCCATGATGCGTTCGTCGATACGCTGCCATGGATTGAGCACCGTCAGTGATTTGGCGCGTATATGGGCGAAGTTGATCCCTAGTTCTAAACGCGTGCATACGTGTTAGTTAGGTCACGCAGTGGAGAAAACTAAGAACCAAACGCACCGTCCAACAACGGGGGCTCTCCTTCTATTCCACCAGTCCCGAACGCCGTCCACCAAGGCTGAATACCCTGAATGCTTCCTCCATACGCGCCCCCAGTTTGGGGTGTTATTGATCCCTGAGGCGCCTGTCCCTCTAGACTTGGTCTTGAGCCAGGATAAAACGTGCTATCTTGACCTGCTGCTGGGCTGTAAAATTGTAGAGGCTCCTGACTCGGCTGGTAATAGGAAGAAGAGCCAGCGTAGTCGTTTCTCTGTTGGTCCTGCCACATTTCAGATACTGCGCGATGAAGGAGTTGGGCGAAAGGAAAGTGCTATAACACGTGACGAGAAATTTCCCTGATCCTCGTTCTGCTCCTGCTCCCATCATGGTAAGTCTTCTCGCTGAGGCCTTGTCGTTGTTGTACTGATACAGGGTTATCCCTTCTACAGCCGCAGAACGAGTATATTGAGGAGCATATCAAGCGGCATGGAAGAAGATTAGATTACTACGAACGAAAGTGCGATTTAAGTTATCTGGACGCTCATATGCTGTTTCTGATCGTACTTTGAACCCACAGGCGAAAGCGGGAGGCTCGTTCGGTGCATAAAGCATCTGCTGTCGCTCAAAAGGCCTTTGGTTTGAAGGCAAAGATACTACACGCTAAACGACATGCCGAGAAGGTGCAGCTTAAAAAGACCCTCAAGGCTCACGACGAACGAAATGTCAAGCAGGCGGACTCATCAGCCGTCCCAGATGGCGCTTTACCTACATATTTGCTTGACAGAGAGGGCCAGAAGGACGCGAAAGCCCTGTCGTCCGCTATCAAGCAGAAGCGGAAAGATAAGGCAGCCAAATATGCTGTACCCTTACCGAAGGTTAGAGGCATTGCCGAGGACGAGATGTTCAAGGTGATGAAGACGGGAAAGAGCAAGAAGAAGCAGTGGAAGCGGATGGTCACAAAGGCGACTTTCGTTGGTGAAAGCTTCACACGGAAACCGCCCAAGCTCGAACGTTTCGTACGACCAATGGGTCTGCGATTCAAGAAGGCGAATGTCACCCACCGTATGTCCCCTGCAATTCACCTTGACTGTGATCTTGTCTCATAGCATCTCATGCTTCAACTACAGCCGACCTCAAGGCGACCTTCCAGTTGCAAATTCTTGGCGTCAAGAAAAACCCCCAATCCCCCATGTACACACAGCTCGGTGTGATGACCAAGGGTACTGTCATCGAGGTCAACGTTTCTGAGCTGGGTATGGTTACCACCGGTGGTAAAGTCGTCTTCGGCAAATATGCTCAGGTGACAAATAACCCAGAAAACGATGGGTGTATCAACGCTGTTCTCCGTATGTGCACACTGTCTGTCTGTCTCTGCCAGCGACTGATCTCTCTCCAGTGGTGTAGATTATCTATTTCGGTTATTCTATGTTCTGCCCTGCCATGTATCATCTACCCGCTACCTCATCATAATGCATCTTCATGTTATGTCCACCAACTAAGAACCAGTTCTTCTCTCCTCCACTGGTGCTCTGCTCTGGCAGCTCAACTGGGAGATTCGCTGTGCTTCTGGGGTGGTAAAACCCCTTTCGATCTCATTGGGAATGCAACGCGTTCCTCGCTCATTTGATACGAAATAATAATAATCAGGTAAGGCTGTCTGCTGCTAAAAAAAAAAAAAAGTAAGGATCGTGCACAGATTACTGTAAGTTAATAATGAATGTGGTCTAGGCAGTTCCATCAAAGATGCTGAACGCATATGAGGCCTCCCATTTGTAGAGGTCTCCAGGTCCATAAATCTGGTTAACACCGAACTCGGGGTTGTTGATGGCGTCGATCCAGGATTCCTGCTCAATGACGACGCAGGAGTGGTTTTCGTAGAAGGTCGAAGGGCCACCTTGGGACTTCTTGCGAGGAATGGGGGTAGTACCCTTGATACCGTTGCAGGTGTAAATCTAGCAAAATATGTGTGAACGAAGTCCTAGACAGAACAACGTTAAAACTTCTTACCTGAAGAGCGGGCTGGTTGGTGGTGACGTCCATGCTTTGGTATATACGTATGAGAAAAGGAACACTGAGTGGAAAGCCTGAGAAGACATACCGAATACCAGAGTTCACGCTCCACATAGAGAACACAGGGTCGGTACTAGTGCCGTTGGTGTCCATCATCGAATCCATGGTGCTGTTGGTAGTGCTGTTTCCGCTGCCGTAAATCCAGCAGTTGTCGAAACCGACGCAGTCTGTTCACCGTCCATATAAGTTATACCGGGAGAAGGAGGACGAAATATGAGGTCCGCACCAGTTCCACAGTAGGCAGCTTCGGCAGTCTCAGGAATAGCTTTTCCAATAGACTTGGCCGTGCTGAAGTCCAAGGGAGTGCCTTCAACGGGAGTAAGCTCCCCAGTTGGAATCAAGAGGCCATCCGTGGTGATGATGTTAGCGGATTCGAACTGAGCGAAATGCCCATCAAGGTCCTCAGTCTCTTTGTAACCCTCAAGGTTCCAGTAGTGGTGTCCGCTCATCCTGGAGGGTATGGGTGAACAAAGAAGTAGAGGGGCATGGTACAGTGACGACGCACATGATGGGCGTTTTCTGAGTGGAAAACGCAGCGATGGACATTTTGAACGTAGCATTGTTGTCCATGCTATAGGTGACCTGTCCAGACGTTAATTACAGTATCCCAAGTGGAACACCAGGAAGGCCTACAGCTGAGACAACCTACGTCCAGATGAAGAATCAGTACAGGATTCCTGAAAAGCGCGTTTTGGACTCACGCTACCAGGGAATCCTTGGGAACCATCCGGATCGAATAGACCAAAGGTAACGGAATGCTTGCCCTGGTGGAGAACAGCCCATGGTCGGCGGTCGTACCCAATATCACCACCTAAGAGCGATAGGTGTCTAGTTCAGCTACTGGAAAGCAGGGAGACGGGTTGAGACTCACCATGCAACGAGTTGGTGCCTAAGATCAGATGTGGGTCAGCAATCTTGCGGTACAGGTAGCATAAAGTGCGCACCGTTATGTTCGTTGTTGACAATCTGGTAGGGATTGGGACCTGAAGCATCCTTGGTGATAGGGATAGTGAAAGTACCATTCCTTATCCTGTTAGCATATCTGTTTCCTGATATGAGCAACGTGAACCCATCATTGTCAAGAACCTTCATACCTGCCGACGACGGGGCCAAAGTAAGGGTGGCCATAGTCAGTATCGTTCTTGTACTGGAGCTGCCATTGATAATTTGACTTGAGCAAAACCATCAGGAAAAGGAGAAATTTGGTTGTACCGGATCGTCGTAGCCCAAGAGGATGTCTCGCTTTTCACCGTCCTAAAATCCGCGAACCTGGAGATTAGTTCTGGTCTAGATTCGTACCCGAACGGAAGCCCACCTTGTCGTCAACAAGAATGGAGGTGGCATAGGCTCCGTACGGAATGAAGCTACCATGTATCGAATCGTCCTCAGCAGCGATGGTAATAGGTTTGAAGTCCTACGAACGAGTTCGGCGTTGGGGGAGAGAGGAGATGCAGAGTTCGGCGCTACTCACGTTATCTCCACCAATGAGTGTGGCACCACTAAAGCCAACACGGGCGAGGAAAAGAGTCAAGGCGAGAACGCTGGGCTTCACAAACATTTTTCTTCGGTCGTCACAGAACGCAACGAACCCCCGCGTTGGCGGGGTCGGTTGGATTATATACCTTTTTGCGGGGAAACATTGACAGCTGACCCATGTGCGATGATTCGAAACAGTAAACTATTTCAAAACTGGATCAAAATGTGTATGAGGAGCCCGGGGAAAGTTGGCTGGTAGAAGGGGTGGAATTTCAGTCGAACAGCCTTCGCTGTGTGGCCCGCCCGCTTCAGCTGACCAGACCATCACCAGCTGATCAGTTTATTTCTAGCGCCTTTGACGCGCCTCCGTAGATGGTCAACCATCCCAGGCAAGGTTGAAAGCGCTGCTCAGTATATGTCCTGGAGATAAACAACCGACCAGAACTTCCATGCTCTATAGTACAGAAATAGATCGTCATTGCATGTGCTGATGGTCATGACATCTCTGTCCTAAGACATACATCCCGAGTCGTAGCCTATAATGAAATTACAATAATGGTACAGGTCGACTTCCGCGCCCCTCGTGGACCGTGGACAGGCTCTCAAGCGTGTTAAATTGTTTCTGCAGTTGGCGAGAGTTAACAGAAGATCGTGCCAATGTATATACCCTCGTAGGGACCTGAACAAAGGACCGTTAGCAAGGTAGGCACGAACCGGAGACGGACTAGCTCCTACCCAAGTGGTCCAGAATGTTGCCCACGAAGATGTTCGGGACAGTGGAGATTTGGCATTGAGAATCCGTAGCATCATCCTGGCCTGCGGAAGTGCAAGATTGAGCTCAAGAAGCAGAGAGACAACTACTCAGTTGGCCTACCTGGGCAGGAAACAGCGTGCCCTTCGGAGACAATGTGAACCTCGCCAGTGGGGTGAGCGAAACCCTGTTCCGGAAACATGAGAACGATGGGAGCTACAAGTGATAACCAGAACACTCACCAGACCACGTCCAGGAACGATGGGAACAATATCATCCTCGTTGTTGATTCTCTTGAAATCGATTTTCTAGTGGTAACGAAATCAGAAACAGCACTGCAAGGTGTAAATACACTTGATACGCACCAAGCTATCGAAGAAGTTAGCCCATTGTGGGTTGCCAACTCTGGGGGTACCATAGGTACGAGCAACGATCTTTGCACTCGATGGTAGATTGAGTTTGAGGTAGGCAGCATCAAGCTCAGCAATGGCTCCACCGAGTGAGTGTCCAACCTATATGATGCAGAGTTGAGAGTCTGGGCTACTTTTTGATGAGCGGAAGTTAGACAGTGACTTACAACAGTGACGGTACTCGTCGAATGGGCAGCCATGAGAGACTTTACTTCAGCCAGGATCTTGGGTGCGGTGATCGCCTGAACGTTACGGAAACCATCGTGAACCTGCACGTCTTTTGGAACACCAGGGAAAAGTGCTGAGTCGAGAGGATCGACAAGGATGTTGGCATCAGTCAATACAGAGACACTGAAAGAGGAGATGGCAATTGTCAGTTGCTTCCTCTGGTAGCTTGAGAATAGGTAGAAGCTCAACGCACAACTGGGTCGGATCTGTTCCCTCATGAGAGACAATGACCGTGTTTCCTTGTGCCCAGTAACCGACGAAGTCTGCGAATGAATCAGTCGCCAAAGCACAGAAAGATGATAAATCAAAGATACATACAGTATTGGACACCATTACCATCCCCTCCTACCAAAGTGGGCTTGAAAGCACCAACCCCGGAACACGCATCTAGAGGGTTCATCAGCATGCAGAGAACATAGGAACAGTCTCCAGGATCAAATGAACGTACCACCACAGTTCCAGTTTTTGATGGCATCCAAGCCGCAGTATGCAGCTGCCGCAAACCGGGTGTAGGGTGCGTAGCCAGAGAGCTCAGCAGCACTGATGGGCGTAGTACTCCTTTGCTCGAGCTGGACGTTGGGCCTTGGAGACGGAACGGCTGCTCCGAGGGCGGCAGAAACACCGGAGAGGAGAAGAGCCAAAGATGCGTGAACCATCGTGAAGTGCTGACAACGAGAACTCAAGGGGATGCCGAGAGAGCGGGGTAGCGAAGGGCTGCAAATCTATCTCATCGTACTGACCCAGACTTTATACGGGTAGGAAGTCCGAACGGTTATGAAGCTGGTGATAATTTTCTGGCTTTGGTCGAGGGAGACAGACAAACAAGAGGACAAAATGCGTGCCGCACCCGTGATCGGTACCATGGGGTAAATCTGGGGAAGAGAGCCCCGATAGGCTGAAGGTAAAGCGGTAGGCGATTAATTATGGGCGAGAGTCAATGTGGCCCATGTGAAGTCTGTGGTCATGAAGGGGTGTTGAGTGATGTTGCCAAGGCACAAGGACGCTGGGGTAAGGAACTAGAAGCAGGAGCGTTGTAGTCTCATCAGTGGACTGGTGTTTTCGCGTGGTCGATGAGTCGACTGTTGGTCACCTGGAAGGAAATTACACACGAGCACTACCCAATTGCATCAAAAGGTATGATTTCCCGCAGCCTTTAGAGGTTTTGACGCAAGGTACCCGAGGAGGGCCGAGGCATGTATAGAGGATAGACCAGAGTGGAGGATTTAGATACATCCACTGCAGCAGCAGTAGGGGTGGAGACAGTCTAAGCTTGCAGCATCAGACGGACCTTGGTCTTCATTACTACGAAAAAGCAACGGTCACTGATGTCAAATTCGTCGCAGAGCGTTCAAGTGCACCGGGTCACCTTCCAAGAAGATCATTATCGCTATAACCATATCTCGCAATACAGTCCTTGGCTATGTTCAGGAAGATCAAGAGCTACCATCGAGCACATACAGCATTGGATGGAGCAGTCACATCAGCGATTATCTATACCGTAGTGACAGTAGATGTGACCAGCTATGTACTACATGCCTTGATGAAGCAACAAAGTTTGGTCGAATAATGGTGATTGAAGCTTCTTGAAGAGGCAGGCTGAGGGACACAGAAAGGCGTAGCTTGGACCAAACAACTCTGAGCTGAGAGGAATAACAGTGGGGCAAGAGGTTGACACCGGGTTTCATGCTGCACCTGATTCGAAACTTGAACCAACAAAAGCAACCAATTGACGTTTACAGTGATCGTTGGGCGAGCGATAAACGTGGATGAAATCGGAGGCGTGGTGGCAGAGGAAAAAGTGTTTCTGAACCTTTGTGAATCAACAGACTCAACACCTCGAGAATCGTCAGAAACGGGGGTCGGCCTGTTGAGGGTCCATCGTTGTTGCAGACTGGCAGTCTTAGAGCGCTGTAGCAATCTGCCTCTTCGCCGTCGGCCAACTTCGACATCATGATTTGCTTAGGACCAGGTGCTTCCACCAACTTCCTGGCCATCCTGGTTCTGCTAGGATACTGTAGGTCTTCAGTTTCTTCAGTTTCATCGCGGAATCTACACAAGGATCTACATGGGCCTGAGGGTCCCGCTATAATCTGCATAATTACTGAGATCGCGGTATAGTCAAAGTATTCAGAACTTCAACCAGCCCCGTGGCCCAACTGCAAGATCAGACACCGCCTTACGCATTCTGGCGCCATGTTTGGTCGAAGTGAGCAGGGTTGAAGGTAGCAGACATCGAAAGCCTATCAAACTGTAAAGATAGGACTGTTCTCGTAGGTATCAGCCTCAAGGCAGCCTTGTAACTTGACAGCAAATACGAGTCTAAGTCCTGAAGCTAGCATGAGCAGCCGCGTTTCAACGAATGCATTCCTCCTGGCAAAATCCAGTTCAAACTTGGAGCAATGTGGTGTGCCGTGCTCAAGTCCATCACCGGGATTTGTGGCTACCTGAATAGAGCTGAGAACGCCATCGATCAGAATGCAGAAGACAGGAATGACTTCACCTAGAATCCCGCTCAGGAGCATGGCACGAAACATATTGATCACGACATGGAAGATCATAGGTGTCAGGAGCAATACACGTCATCTAGTGCAATGGACATCGTCGTCAAGCTTATCCGATGGATAGAATACCGCAAATACGATTTCCGCTGCATACTACTGATCATGATAGACCTTGGGCGGCACTCAATGTTGAACGATGCCTCGCGGTATGTAGATTCTAGGTCTGTATGTGCCAGCAGGTACATGCCGTCAGGAAAGCATGCATCCATGATTCTCGGAGAAAAGAAAGACAGACACGTATCCCCTCAAGTCTGATATTCGTGACTTTGGGCGATACATCGTTTCCATGGCAGAGGTGCCAGTAATAAGTCATCCGAACCTAGGCGAGTTGTGCCTATGGCGATTAAAGCTGTCCTTTGGCTACCAGGGCGGGACCTCCGCTGTGGTGTGAGCAAAGCAGCGGAAGCAGCCTAGAGAGCTATGCTCGCTGTGGGGCAAGCTCGGCTCCTGTGATGATTGTGCTATAGATAACCATCTTCCAATGGTTCAGTGCGCTAGGAATCCGGATTTTGTTCATCGTGATGGCAAGCCTGGATATGATGAGCGACATTGTGCAATAACCTAAACCTACGATGGGGGGTGAGCATATGTGCTGAAAGATTGGTAGATAGACGCACAAAGCTCGGAGGTTCCGGGTTCCAACGAAGTATAAAAGAATGGTCCTTGTTTTCGTCGTTCGAGCGAGAGGTGGAAGATTCGGATGCTCGATCCATGACAGAGGTAGCAGATCCTCTTCGTTGAAGTGTAGTCCTCTTGAGGACGAAGCCAGCTCATCGAGAAGCCGATCCACGCCGGACTATTGGCTGAGCATTTGTTGCCATTAGCACCTACGGTCTAACAAGACATGAGGGTTGAACGTTGCATGTTATTCAGATTCAAAGTCTGGGAGGGCCGACAATTGATATAGAGATGCTTTTGAGAGATGATCAACTTGAATCCCCATCGGATCGTTGATCGGCATACTGATCCCTCAGTTCGCCTTAGTTGTTGAGCAGAGCCTCGTTGAGGCACTGCATCCAAGTTTACCGAGACTCTATCATCATACTCGAGAACGGATAGATTCGCGTTTACCCGCGAGCGCACAAGTTAGAGAGATGAGATGTTGTTGCCAGGGGAGACGACCTGAACGCGATACAGATGCAACGCACTCCGTTCGCATCGTAAACCGCCAGGGGGCCAACGAAGGAGAAACAAAACATATTGCTGTGAAAAAAATATACTGTAGTGTCCAAGAGGTCACAGAAAAAAAAATTCCAAGTTCGTGCCGTTGCTGATTCACTGAAGGTGCTAGTGGGACCGCCTTTCCCAATTCGTTGTTGTTCGTCTGAGGAAAAGATATACTTTCAGACCCGAATAACTGGGAAGAGGTCAGATGAGAGTTCTGAGCCGCCCAAGCAGAGACAATAGGTGAGATAGATGTGTGAATGAAGGTAAATTTGCAGCAATTCGCAGCAAACTCTGTGCCATCACAGGGTACCATGAGAACAGAGCGAAGCAAAGTTGGGAGATCTGTGGCGGTGTCTCCACTCACCTTCAACCACCTTATAAGCCTGTGGTATACTGTAAGCTTTAGTCCCATATCCATCCATTTTTCCTTCCTATACTCACTTATTACTCTTCATAATATGGCAGCAGTCGCTTCACTCACTCCTCCATCTACCCCAGGTGTCGGCATGCGTCGCAGAGGTCCAAAATCTTTACCCCGTCTTCCGTTATCTGCCTTCAGCCCACCGAACTCGGGAACCTCAGATGCTTTCCCACTCGCACCGAGTCCCAGCACTGTACATCCAGAGAGCATCGTAGATGCCCATATAATTATTTCCAAGGAATTTACTTTGGACCAGTGGAAGAAAGAGGCTGGAGATGTTCTTGGTAGCCGGAGTGGCGGCACTGTCCTCCTCCTCCATGGAGATCGGTCAGAAGTAGCACAGATCGCCTCGCAGTAAGTGCTCTGATAATACTTGTTTGTGAACATTGACTGAGCCATATTTAGGCTTGATACTGCAGACGTGCTGGCTGTCGGTGTTCCCTTCGACCTAGAGAACCCCACATCATCGCAGTTCTCAGATCTGAACATCAAGGTTCCCAAAACACTATACACCACCGTCAAACAGCTAACACCAGGCAACAACGACGGACTGAGATGGGCTCTGCAACAAGGATGCCCTGTTGACGTCGATGTTCAGGTCGCTTTTTCTGATGCCAGCTTCGAAAGCTTCCAGGAGCTTATCTCAAGTGCTTCCGCTGATCTGGCACAGAGTGGCCCGATCATTCTGTGTGAGTACTTTGGGACTTTTGATGATTGCTTCCGCTCTTCCTTGGGCACTCCGTCGTCATCTCATTACCGCTTGAAATGAACGCTCTGGCTGTACATTTACGTCCTCGTTCTCTTATCTCCTTCAATCCTGATTCATTCTTTTCTTAATTTACTGACAACGATTTTCTATGTAGCTAACATTCTTCCACCACCACACGATCTCAGTCTTCCCATCGTGAAACTGTAAGTCATTATTATCTGACTAGAGTAACGCCAGCTAGCTCACCACGTATACCTCCGCAGTCTCAACGATCCCACGTATCGAGCCTTCCAGGCCCAGATCGCCGCACTCTCCCTCTACCCACGCAGCTTTGTCAAGTTCACCCCTCCGTCATGGGCTGCCCCCACTCCTTCTAGCCCTCCTGCTGGGGCTAGTGCAGACGACATGGCCGCTAAACAGAAGCGGGAGTGGAAGCGCAGGATAAAGATGTTCGGTCAGTATCTAATGATCCATGGATACGTGTCATTTTGCTCATTCTCGTCTATGATCAGTTGGTCCTGTGATTGAAGCCTTTGGTTGTCAGAGGATCATCTTTGGGTCCTCTCCTTCCACGTCCACTACTGGTACCTCGAACGCGAGCGACTGGTACGAAATCGCAAGGGAATCTGTTGCGGAGCTGGGGATCGAACAAGAAGATATCGATGCTGTGTTTGCTCAGAATGCCAAGAAGGTGTATGGTCCTTCTGAGGCTTGATGGGGAGGGGTTGTGGACTCAGTATCGCTAACGGGTTGATTCGAGGATCCTTCTATAGTTTTGGCTATCCATTTGTTGTCCTGTAACTCACCTGTTGTGCTTCTATTTCTGTATCTTAGCATTCGCCATGTGTGTCTATATGAAGCTCATGGCTGCCATAATAATCGAGCAGTAATTTGTCTCAACCAAACCAGAATGTCCTTCCAGAAGCTAAACCTGGGAAACGACTTCGTGTCGTGAATCCAGCGCGTCAGTAGGATGTCTTGATGAGGCGAGATCCTGACGAGATTGATTTAACCGCGGTGAGGTAGATCTCTCAGTTCCTACAACATCTCAACTGCAGTCCTGGCTGCAGCCATCTAAACGAACTTCAACAGATCAGCCAGAACACCCATAGCCGTCACCTCAGCTCCCGCCCCAGCACCCTGAACGATAAGCGGTCTATCACCATAGCGCGTGGTATGGAACAGAACGATGTTATCTGCGCCCGAGAGGGACGCAGCGAGAGGGTGTGCTTTGGGGTATCTGGCAATCCATGATGAGTATACCTCATCACACAAACCTGGACATCGAATACCCACCTTTCCAGCTTTGCTTCAACCTTGCCCTGCAAAACATCTATAACACCCACATATCTTACCACTTCACCCTTTGCCTCCGCCTCCTTTCTCATTCTATCAAACTCTTCATCGAAGCCAGGTAATTTCTGGACAAATTCGTCTCCGCTCTGTACAGACCTCAATGGCTCGGGCACGAGTGAGTTTGTAGTTACAGACGCGAAGCCGTCTGGTAGCGATTGCCTCATGGATGGGATCAACCTGGACAAGATCGTCAGTTTACGAGCCACATCTGTGCCAGAAAGATCGTCTGCTGGATGAGGTTCTGTATAACCCTTTTGGCGGGCTATGGTGACTATGGAGGAGAAGGATGGAGGTGAAGAAGAGGGCGTAGGAGGGGAGAAGTTGTTGAAGATGTACGAAAGCGTGCCGGAGAAGACGCCCTCGATTTTTGTTACCTATTGAGTCAAAGGTAGGCCCAGTTAAATATGTACCATCAAAGGGAGAAACAAGAAGCAAACCTCATCGCCAGTGGCCACAAGATCCTTCAGGGTGGCAACAACAGGCAAGCCAGCACCCACGGTACTCTCCCCGTACCACCTCGAGCCGACTTCGCTGCAAGCCTTCTCGATGTCATCGAACAGCTTTCCACTTCCAGAGATACCCTTCTTATTAGGCGTTATCACGTTCACGCCAGCTCGCAAGAAATCAGGGTAAGACGAAGCGATCTCGTCAGAGGCCGTGTTGTCGACAACGACGACTGTTTTGTCTGGGGTTTGATTATTCTGGCTAACTCGGGTAGAGAGATCGTCCAACAGCGACTTGAGAGTAAAAGCAGGAGTTGTGGACTGGTTTAAAGCAGATTTCCAATCCCATTCTGGCGACAACCTGGTGGTAGGAGGAATACTGAGAGTACGCTTTGAGGATGAGAGCGATACCAGTGAGATTTTGGATCTGCTAGAATGAGATATCGAAGGTGAAGTAGCAGAGGTGCGAGCAATGTATGATAGTAGCTGTGTGACGAATTCAGCACCGACGAGGCCAACGCCGATGACGGCGACCTCGATGTTCTTCGTCGACGGCATTGAGGTCAGTTGAGAGAGATAAGATGGATACTGATGCTTACCTAATAGAAACGACCACGTGCTGATCTGTGGACAACGACCTTCTGACCATCTCAACAGCTATTGTTCCCTGATAGTAATGTTTTGGCGTCTATTAACCTCGATGCCGTTCATATTCTACCACTATGTCAAGCCCTTCAAGTCCCGAATTTGTAAGAAGGAGGCGTAACAGAAGCGGCTCTGACTCTGGGTATGCTTTAAGTCGGATTTAGCTGCAATTTAGCTGACAATGGCGCAGATCTAGCAGCACTGGTGGTGGTTCACCTGGCAAAGTCAGTCCTTTGTTCTACGCAATCGTCGTTTTGCTGTGGTCCTGACTGTTGTGCATTCCGAATAGCGTCAGAAGCGATCTTTCACCCCGTAAGTGCTCATATGATTAGCTAGTTCATTTTCTAACGTGTGCGAGCATAGAAACTCAGATGACGGCGATGAGCAGATTCTGAACCAATTGCCTCGACCCGAGGACAGTAACCCACCACCGCAGCCTTCTCAACCTATTTTACGCTCTGCTTTCGGTTTCTCTCAACAATGGCAAGGTTCTTCCCTGTTGAAGCCTTCGACTGGATTCGGTTTCACCGCTCCAAGCACACAGCCGTCTTCCTCCACATCCACCCAATCTATGGAAGCAGGTCCCTCTTTTCGGTCGCAGCAATCTCCTCCTCCTCAAACCCCATCCATACCAACCTATAACCCTGAAAACCATGTCGTCCCTAAAGGACCAAGGCAAATTAAGAAATCTTATCTGCCTGGTCAGACCGTACATGTGGACCCAGGGTACAACCCAAAGAAAGCTAGTGGTCGACAGCGCAAGAACGAGGAGTTTGCATGTCAAACCAATACGTTCAAAGTGACAGATGCGCCAGGGCACTACGTAGCACCTCCAATACCAGCAGCTAGAGATGGACCCTATGCCTCTCTCTACCGTCTTGAGATGTCGAATACTGTTCCGGCTGGAAGTATGGGACGAACATCTAGCTCAGGTCCAAGTTCAAGGAGCACGTCGGGTAACTCAGGTTACTCTCATTCCCCCAGTCCTGCCCCCGAGATCGCCCCTTCCCCATCGGGATCCTTTCCTTCCTCCTCCCAGCCTATAACTCAGCCTCATTCGAGGTCCAACAGTATCGGGAGTAGTTCCTTATCGGCTCACAAACTAACGCCACCGCCTCCTTCAGTTAATCCTCCGGAAGCACCTCATCTCACGGAAGTTCAGAACTCTGTTGTCCCTCCACCTTCTATCACTCCTCACCGCGCACCCTCCGCTCCTAGAACCACTGTCCCTCCTCCTAATCAATCTCAACACGCCACTCCCCGCAGAAACCCCGTGCCGCCCATCGTAACTAGCACCCAAAAGACCCCCTCCGCTGCACCTTATGTGCTTCCGCACATATACGCGCAACACCTGACCCCGTCTGCTAGGCAAAACCAGCCAACGCCTAAGAAGCCTGGGACCTACTACCGTACAGACTATGAGGAACCACCACCGAATTACTACCGAGCATTGAACAGGGCCACACCTCCCATCAAACAAGATGAGAGTCCATCGCCTATAGATCTGGGACCTCAATTCGAGGGCAGCCCCGCTTCTGTGTCCTACAGTACGACTGACATTCGAAGTTCATCCTCAGACCCGCCAAAACCTTCAAAGCCTCTAACGACGATCTCTCTTTACATTTTCGATCTACGTGGAGAGGAGGTAGAGAATCTCTTTGTTGAGGTGAAGGTTTGTAGCATAGTACCGATGGAGGATCCAGACAATGGTTACAACGTCGAAGGAAAGGAGGTCGGTCAGAGTCTCCAGCGTGGTCCTAGTCGTATAGACGGTAAGTTCTCGATTCCTTCCTTCTCTCTACCCTGATTGACTGATCGACGTGTAACAGGACCTGCGAGAGTGTACATCAAGAAGAAAGGAGACTTCAAGCAGATATTCCTTCGAGTATCAGCTAGTAACCAGGATTCTATCGGCGATGCCACCCTGTCCCTAGACAGGGACAAAGGTGTAAAACTGTTTGTTGATCGCGTAGGTTTTCTTCTTTACTTATCCGGTATTATCCTAACAAGCACCGAACAGGGCGACAACTCATCTACGTCTAGGATTCCTCAATCTGTACCCGCTCCCTCAAAATCTCCACGATCCCAGAAGCCCAAGTCACCCAGGCGAAATAAATATGAATCTGATTCCTCTGATTCTCACTATGAACATCACGAATGTGGCTCTGACTCGAGGCCACACCGACGACCGCATGATTCCCGACGAGATTCCAGGGCACAGCTCCAAACGAGACCACACGCCCGGGCCTCTTCTCCGCCTTCCCCAGGCACTACATCGTCATATACCTCTTCGGTGGAGGGCATGACTCAAGAGGCACTGATGAAAGCCATCGGAGGCAATCCTCAACTGAAAGAGCTTCTTTCTAAACATCTACGAGATCAAAGCGATTCCACTCCTCATCATCATCGGAAGCACAGTGGAGGGGAGTTCAGGAGAGAAACTCGGGTCAATGAGGACGGGTACTCTGATGAAGGAGGTGTAGGATCCTAGGGTGGCGTGCCAACCTGTGCAGGGCTATGGGAAGCCCTCCAAGGGGGGCCATGCCGTGGACCTTATCTTTGACTGGCGTCACACTATATGCCTAGTCCACTGGAGTGCTAATGGGGCACCAGTCTTCTCTGATTCCAAGAATCTAAGAGTCTTTGGGTTGATGAAGGGCTGGATTTTCTAGTCCATTCTTAGGAGAGTGGTCAGGTGCATCAGCATCTGAGACGTCCCTCACAGCTACGGGCCCACGCACGAGAGTGCTCACTGTTGTTTCTCGGGATACTTGCTAAGACAACCATTTGACGGCTTGTGGCCGGCCGTATCTCATAACACGTACCATAATGTACGTACATGGTTATTCTACACTACTGTCATATCCGAATGATACTCAAGTTGAAACACAGGCAACATTATACTCGAGATCGGATGTCCCGCGTTGACTGAGATGTGATAGGTACCCGGTCTTCAGGTTCCCGGGCTGATTCCAGAAAGGCCTTGGTACTACAGGACGGCAGGCGTCTGATGTTGCATAAAAATTTTCTATACTTCCAGCACCACCCATCTCGCCCGGAATACTCTCGGCGGTGCGAATGAGGATCCTAGGGCATCCGATTTACTCAGGATGAGCGATGACCTAGCGAAGAAATATCGGTTAGTGGCTTCTTCATCATTAAGTCCACCTTGATCTTGTTCGTCGCTCTCATCTAGTCCGATCCTCTGCTTCTTTGTGTAGAATACTGACGCTTCTTTACCAGGTGCGAATTCGCTATCTTAGTCGTATTCTTCAATGACATTGAGAACTAAAGCGGGAAGAGCTGCAATATATGCCACGGTATTGAGCTCTCTGGCTATTTGAGGTATGGACGTTGGAAGTTGGAACAGTCTTTCCTCTTCCACCTGGAGGCCTTTTATCCAGGCCAAGTGACCACATATTCTAATCTTGAGTAATGCTTATCGTCATGCGCTCTTCCCCTGGTAGTTATGATCATACCTACGAGATATTATATGCACTGAGAACGTTCAGCTCTTCGCCCATTGTACTATCGATCTGTTGAGAATACGATTTACCACTGCCGAGCGCAAGTTGCGCTGCTCCTCGACGCTCGTCGTGGTCACCTGATGTGCTATATTCTTCTACCACTTACACCTGTGGCACCCCAAAACTACCTGAATGCGCTGAGCTACATCGTTGCTCAAGGTTTCTGCTTTCTCCTCTTCTCTATATGTTACGCACGGCAATTGCGAATGCAAGATCGCGTAGGAGTCGATATGCCGTGCTCGGTGTCACAGGCACGGTAGCAGCAATTTCCGGGGGAGTAGCCTGGTACCAATTGAAACGTTCTCAGCGCATCGAAGGAGAGGACAGTACCATTGGTATATCTAGCTCGCTCTCTGGATCCGACTCAGACGTGGACACCAAGTCCGGTGAAGCTAACACGACACCAACCCCACCGCCCAAAACAGACAACCCGGCCGCAGCTTTCGTCTTTCCAGGACCAGCCTCAAGGCTGTTGGACAACCACGCGGATGCCCTGCGAGCGGACGAGTCCTCAATGATTATAGATGACCCTATGATTGGGTTCTCTCGTTCGGACCACGCGTTCTTCATGAACCAGAACCGCAACGTTGAATCTATCAACACTTTTTCCCGTTTTTATGCAGCCCATCGCACATGCTCCTTCTTCGCGCTCTTTGAGGGCTATGATGGCACTCGTACCACACAGTACGTTCGATCCTACTTATTGGACGGCATCATCCACAGTCTCTCAGCCCTATACGAGAAGTATATCCCTTTCTCTCCGGAACATGTGGACAACGGGGCTGTGGAAGGCTTTTCGACACCAGGCTTCCCACCCCCTGAAGAAGTTGATCAAGCTGTGGAAGACGCATTTGTTAGGCTTGATTCAGACCTGGTGTTCCAGCCACTCCAATCTTTCTTCGAGAACCCCTCCAAGACTTCAGCTATTGGAACGTTCGAGTCCGCACGATCTGGCGCGTCTGCACTAGTGGGCATATACGAAGCAGAAACACGGACACTCCGTGTGGCATCGAGTGGCAAGGCTAAAGCGGTCTTAGGCAGGAGAGCAGGCAGGCGCGGTGTCAAATTCAAACAGCTCGGTCGCGGGGAGGACCTATACCACGCACAAGCTTTGACGGAGACTCATGACATCAGCAATCCCACCGAACTCGCTAGGCTTCAGTCTACAACACCTTACTGCAAAGCAGAGCTAGAACGTATATTCGCTAGAGGAAGAGCAACACGGTCCTTTGGAGACGCCGCCCTTAAATGGAGTTATGATGTACAGAAGCGGATGCACGACGACTTCTTAGGCGAACCTCCTGCTCGCCACCTCACTACAACGCGTTCCTCCTTATCCTCTTCACAATCAACACAACTTCTATCAACTGCACAACCTACCATTCATTCCTTAGAAATACAGCCAGGAGATTTCCTTATCGTCGCGTCTGATGCTATCTGGGGTGCTTTGACCGATGAAGAAGCGGTCGGTCTGGTAGGATGGTGGGTGAATGACCGTCATCCGAGGCATGGTCCACCAAAAGTTGGCATGGGGTCTACAAACTACGCACCCGCTCGGCCTTCGTATGAGCAAGCCGAAGGCCAATCGACACACGAATCAACCTATTCATCGCTGTGGAACAGATTTCAGTTACCCAAAGATGGTTATGACTGGAACGCTAGGAAGCCAGAAGAATTACCAGTTTCCCCCTCAACTCCGTTTTCTATGCGACGCTATGATTCTGCCTCTCCCAATGCTCAAGATGGTCATCACTCTGATATTCCCCATGACCATGATGATATCCATCTTGAAGCACCAGATTCTTCCTCTACCTCCACTTCGTGGCCTCATGCACCATCCTCTCCCACAGTGGGCACTCATCCTCTCGCTCCTTCCACAGACACTCAAACTACAGCGAAACCATTACCCAAGTGGTCCTTATGGAACTGGCACTCTCCTAATCGTGTGTTCGTCAATACTGATACCAACGCTGCTACCCACATTGCTCGGAATGCTCTTGGTGGGGCAAACGAAGATCTGAGAACAGCTCTCCTTGGGATGGGTGATGATTTGGCGAAAAAGTACAGGTTCGTAGTTTGACGACTTGATTGCCATCTTCCCGGCCCCCCTCTTCCATTGCGTTTTGGCTGCTAGTGCATGGGTACTGACCTCATAATAGGGGCGATGTTGTCGTTTCCGTCATATTTTTCAACGATATCGACAACTGAGATTAGAGAAACTGATGGGCATGCCTAGAGAATCCCAAGAATGAAATGATACACCTCCCTTGGTCTCTCCCCGATCAGGGTACGATCAGTTCACCATCGTTATACCGACCCTCTCACTCCTATAGATACCTACTTTTTCACTTGTTGCTGGGTTAATGTCGACTGATTATGGAAAGGGCAGTTGCTACTCCCTACATAGATATACTAATCATTAATAGAACGGATGCATTGTTTCCTTTCAGTGCCGTCCAGCTCTGTGGGGATTCCATGCATGAAGCAGTCATGAAAATGTCCGTCCTTTCGAGCACAGTACGAGGGTAGGTAGGGAGAGAACAGACCCTACGTTACCAGGGGTATCTACCCATGAGTCAGACTAGACTGTGACTCACTTCGTCTGCGAACTAGGGTTCATACCACCAACTCTAACGAATTATCCCTCGGA
The DNA here is from genome assembly GCA_002718315.1 of Agaricales sp. HM26-F1. Taxonomy (NCBI): domain Eukaryota; kingdom Fungi; phylum Basidiomycota; class Agaricomycetes; order Agaricales; species Agaricales sp. HM26-F1. The sequence goes on along the minus strand of NIBX01000021.1, from coordinate 1,153,236 downwards.
ACCTCCACGATATCCACATGAGTCATCACCCCAGACCACGAACTTTTTCTATGGCTACTACAGCTGGCAGTAGGACTACTACTTGTCACCACTCGCTCTCCAGAGCTCGTATCGCGTCGAGAACTCGTGCTGCTCCTGTGACCAAAACGACTGAGATCTTCGAGGTCGATGGATGAGGATTCCGATCGACCTCGTTTCGACCGCCCGCGATGAGAGTAGCACCCATCCTCAATCTGTCGTTTGTAAGGGCCTACGTATTTCGTTGGGTCGTATGCCGGTTCGGCCATACTGAGCTGGTTTTGGGTTGAGATCTGGTCAGTCTACAAGATAGAGAGGCGCCGACGGTGTCATGAACCTACGAGAGTGGTGGTGCCTTCAGATGCTTCTGCTTCGGTGCCATGATTGAAACGCTGGTGGAAGGAAGACAAGCGGCGATTAGTGCCAGTATACGCCTTGGTGGCTGCTACGAGTAAGACTCACAAGATGGGTATTGTGCTCAGGGAAGCGAGAAGCCTGGGCATCTCTGTAAGCCTTGGCTGTACTCTGCATTGTGATTAAGGAAGATCACTTGGGGAAGTAGAGTAAGCGTGGACCTACCGGACGAGCAAGCAGTACGACCATGATGCAATGACTGTATACTTTCGCTAGGATGAACTGAACTAGAAGCGCATACGAGTTCCGAGTTAATGGATGTCCAAATCAATGGAGTAGTGTGTACTCACAGAATATATGAACAGAATTCGTCCTGGCGAATGAGGCATATGTGGCGAGGTTCCCAACGATGATGATGACAGCTATCCACGCGGTCTCGAAAGGAAGGCGGACCAATGCAAAAAGTGTCTGTACAATTCATGATTGAGCACAGCTCGAGAAAGATTGACAAGCACATAAAGACATGGTGAGGTGAGCTGAAACCCACTCTCTTGTGTTGGGTGGATAAACTCCATGATCCTAGGTTAGTTTGAGAGCGCGAAAAGGCATGATCCACTGCCGTGATAGGACTAAACAACATCGGTATCAGCAGAGACTCCTCGGGCAACGGTTACTGTGGGCTTACGGGTCCATACGGGTTTTTGACCGGCGCAGAGCAAAGGTCTATCATTGAAAGCTTCAGTCAGAAAACAAGGAAGTGACGCGCTTGCACCACGAACTAGATAGCTTGATATGAACATGCCAGTCACTAAAATTTTGCATTAGGAATCAGGGTGTAAAACCAAGAGACCGTCCTCACGCGTAGATCTGTTGAGTCAACATTTGTCGGAATTTGACTTGTAGAGCAGGAGAGGGAGACGCACACAGCCAACCAAGTAAGTGTAGAGGGGAAAGTGTTTTCGGCAACATGTCTAGATGACCCAGTATTCAGGGAATAGACTGAAGGGCAATATGATGGGTATACTTACGTGTAATACACCACCCATATGAGCCTCACAGAGCAAACCCATCCGGAAAAGAAGGACGCAAGAATACCGATTACACCAACCAAAAAACACAAGCGCGACTTGAAGGTGGTATGGCACTTGTACAGGAAGTAACCTTGGGCAATGGATGTTATCGTGGCCTGGAGTCCGCGGTCCAGGTAAGCTACTGAATGCTCGGCATGAGTGCTATCGACTCACAGTCAGGGCGACATCAAGACTGTGATCCAATGTAAGCTGAGGGCGAAGAATGCGAGAGAAGAGATCATACACAAGTTTCCATCCAAAATGGTTCCAACTGTCTATGCGGCCATAGGTAGATACAAATGTTGTATACATCATGGCACTGTGAAAGAGAAGCTTGAGATGATGAATGAAGTAGCAAGAGAAGGCTGCCTTACAAGTCTATGCCTGCTTGGAGAAATCCGAGCGTAAAAATCGTAATGACGAGCCCTTTGACCCAAGGCACATCTTTCGGAAAATACTAGACAAAATGCTTACTTTGATGTGAGAACGTTCTCGTAAACTTGCACTCACCTCAAAGTAATTCCACGTCTGCAAGGCTAATTCATGTTGAATGGAAAGAAGTAACGTAAAAATAAATAAATAAAAAGTGCGTACCAAGGACGCCGATCAGAAACATCTGAACTGCAAGCCCACAGACATAAGGCCCCAGATTCAGGTTGTAAAAAGCCGGATTGTTTATGGCCCTCGAGTCATGAATGAACATCCTAAAGAGGTGAAGGACGACAAGAAATACGGGAATAGTCGTAGCAGAGGTTCAAGGGGAGACGTCATGTCATTCTGAGCGTTAGGGAGATACTGGAGACTCTGAGTCGGGGGTATCTGTGAAACTGCATCCGAGACTTCACAGGCATTCCCTGCCTGAACGACGCGACTATAGTGCCTGGAAGTTGGTACAAGCTCGGAGCTCCGAAGAGTAGTTTTTTGTGAGCTACGCACTGTAGTCCGAGCAGAACTCGCAGCAAGGAATTCTTCACGAAAAATGCGAGCATGGTGGCAGGTAGCGCTCCTCAAGATCTGCACCAGTTATTTTCAGGAGAATGTCACATGGACTGCAGACAAAGGGGGAGCGCCGCCTTGAGTTACTGTAGATTCACTGTACACGATCTGGCTCCTATGTCTACATGCCCAGGTTTGAAGCTTGAAGGCGCTTGAAAGCGCTAGCGTATAACAAGCAAAATTCCTTAGAGCATCAAAAAAGGAGGGAGCAATGAGATCGATTTGATCATGTGACCGTTCCTCGACTCTTAGCCTCACCAATGACCATCTCTTGCCACTACCTCCAAGCCATCCAATGCAATTACTTGCAAATCCAGCGGTTTCCCTGATACACACTCCAACCAGACTAGAACGAAAAGAGCTTGAAAGTATTCATGAACTTCTAGTAAATCACCAAGTTTAGAAGTTGGGGTCAGAGCAACTCAGAGCTCACCAGAGGTTTGTTGCACCTTTCTCACTCTCGCTCATGGCGACAATGACCACGGGAAACGTGTGAAAGATACATAGCACTACCATAGATGCCTCTGATCCCATCCTATAGGTTATCCAGCTTATCTGTGACTTCCAACTTGCTCGTCAACTACCTCTTCACAGATATGGGACCTGGTTTCGAGGGGTGTTTCATGGCCGTTCTTGCCCCATTATCGCGCCTTGTCTCGTAGCCCATGTGCATAGCATGCGAATCTACCTTGGAATCGGCAACGTAGAACCACATGTGTCGCCGTTGCGGAGATCGGTAGGTGCACAACGCGGAGGTTGCCCATGGTACTGCTTCTGCCAAGCCTTTTTTTTCAATGAATTGCGTGGCCCGGTCTGGTGGCTACCGAGTTTTGGGGATCACCCGAGTTCGTCATCAGCTCTGCAGTTCTTTTACCTTCCTGCCTCTTTTATAAAACAGTACAAGATGCCGAGGGCCTGTTATCTTTCTCGGATCCCAGTTGTCCGCGCTCTACGTCCGTGACTCTCGTTGACATGAAGCTCTCTCTTGGTTTCGTTCTCGTCGCTCTTCTCGGTCTCGCACAGGCCGTACCGCTCGCTGTTTCTGACGTCGAGAAGAAACCATCGGAAGGCTTGAGACTTCTTCAGCTGCAGGACAATGTCGACCCTGTTTGGAAGTCTGAGGACGAGAAACTCGAGCTCATGCGCAATAAGGTCAAGTTCGTGAGTGCCATCGGTTCCTTTCCTAGCCATTAGAAGAACAGTTTTAATACTTGCTCCACTAGTTTGATGTAACGGAGACTTATGAGCTTGAGCAATCCCTATCCAAATCCCAGAGCTTTGCCCCCGCTGCTACCTGTAGGTTTCCCTCGTGTTCAGCATTGTTGAAGCATATGCTAACGAGTTGCGTCCAGTCCCCGCACCTTCTCACCAGGCAGCAGTACAGGCTCTTCTTCCCAAGCTTTCCATCGACTCCATGACAGCATACCTCTCCAAACTGACCACGTTCAACAACCGTTACTATAAAGCATCCACCGGGCAATCCGCCAGCGTCTACATCCAAGATACTCTCAAATCTGTACGTGCCGTACCCTCGCCTGAATACGTTGCGCATCGCTGACAGCCTACTGCACAACCCAGATTGCTAGTGGAGCCGGGCGGTCTGATGTTACCGTCTCGGCATTCAGTCACAGCTGGGTTCAGACCTCGACCATCGCCAGGATTGAGGGGACTGGATCTTCAAACGCTATCACCGTCCTCGGTGCCCACATGGACTCTATCAACCTGAGCAACCCAACCTCTGGTCGTGCTCCTGGTGCTGGTCAGTTGTCCATTTTCCTTCGAGTCAGAACGTGAACAGCTGACACTATGGCTGTCTTCCTTCAACAGATGATGATGGGACAGGTACCGTTAACCTCATGGAGGCATTCCGAATCCTCGTCGAGTCTGGTTTCAAGCCAGTAAGATCCTGCCGAGTTAATCATCTTGCATCCCAGTTGCTGATAGATGTTCTAGAGCTCTCCCATTGAATTCCACTTCTACGCGGGTGAAGAAGCAGGTTTACTGGGTTCAAATGCTATTGCCACGAATTACAAGAGCGCTGGCAAGAATATCAAGGCTATGCTTGAACTCGACATGACTGGCTTGTGAGCACCGGCTTTTCATTATTTTTCTTCACACACCGACCAGAAATTCAAAGTATCAAGCCTGGTACCAGCGAGGTCGTTGGGCTCATGCCAGATTACACCGACGCTGGCTTGACCACTTTCACGAAACAAATCATCTCTGCCTATACCAAGCTGACCGCTGTCACTAACAACCCGTAAGTTCTCTTCTCCTTGTTCTCCTCTCGCTTCGACGATTCCTTATGTTCGTGCAGATGTGGATACGCCTGCTCGGACCACGCCAGTTGGTATAAGCAAGGGTACCCGACAGCCCTTCCTTTCGAGGGTACTTACGAGGGCGAAAACCCGGCTGCTCACGGCAGCGGAGACACCACCTCTGTCAATGGATTCTCGTGGACTCACTCTTTGGAGTATGCCAAAATCGCTGTCGGTTTCGCGTGAGTAATATCTCTCTTCTGAGTCTCTGTGTAGCGAGCTGAAGCTGGTCTTGTGTCTCAGATATGAGCTTTCTGCATGAGCTAGACTAGAGCGTCTGTGCGAGTACTCTCGTGTCACTTTATGTGTACGTTTGTCGAGGAATGGATAGGAACTGTACAATTACCCCTTGAGTGAACACCAGGTCTTTGACAGGACTTGTCAGGAAGCACCAGGGAGCTAGCTTCGTTCCTAGCTAGCTGCCTTTTCATGTGCTATCCAAGAACCGGACCTTGCACTCTGAAGTCAAGCCTAGAATGGCTACACAGGACTGAGGTCGTGCCCACGTTATCGCGTTGAACACTGGTTGTAGGGCCCAGAGATCTGGCGGACCGGTGGGTTCATGTAGATGAACTTTGAAGTCTGAATTGAACATATGACCGTCCTTTGATTTTCTGGCTTCCACCATCATGTCCGGAACTGCTTATCTTTCCCCGTTCACTCTCTAGTATACATTCTGGCCTTCGAACATTACACCTGAACTTCTTCAGACGCATGGATGAGGCCCTAGACTCGAGAAGAATCAGAGCTTTGTTCGTTCCCCGGAGTTGCGTCTGCCATGGCTCTGCTGAACCTCGGCGACATGTCGTACTTCGCAAACTATGGCGCGATATAAGGGCCATGCCAATACTGAGGTTGCAGTAATCAGCAGCTCTGTTGATCATATTTCCGAGGAAGGTATCCGCGCGGTCAGCAAAGGATGTGTTGGCCTTTATCTCAATCACTCCAGTGCTTGATGGTTCATGTGCGCACCTACGCCTTTCGTGCTGCATGGTGTTCATCTGACTCCCACATGATACCCTTGTCCAGTGGTCGTGAGTCCATGTAACCATGGCTTAGCATTGCGTTACGGTATCATGATAGACAAAGCACATTGCGACAAAGGGCGAAACGGTATCAGTCGGGGGCGTTATATAAATCAACCTACCAGCTAGTTCGGATTCCAGTCCCTCCAGTGGTTCTCTCCCAATCCCGTACTTGTTCGGTTGACACGTCCCTCTCCTCTTTTCATTACCCGTCATCATGAAGCTCTCTATTGGATTCGTCGTCGCTGCTCTTCTAGCTTTTGTCCATGCCGTTCCCATTGCTGTTTCTGAGGTCAACGACAAGGCGGCACAGGGTTTGAGGCTGCTGTCGCTGGGTGACGACGTCGAGCCTGTTTGGAAGACCGAGGATGAGAAACTGGAGCTTATGAGAGCAGGAACTAAATTCGTGGGTCTCTTTTGTCGTCTTCAGCCGTTGAACTGCTTTGTTGAATGTACTGGTCTGCTCAGTTCGACGTGACGGAGACTTATGAGCTCGAGCAAGAGCTTGCCTCCACACACAGCGCCACCAAGGCCCCTGCTGCTACGTGTACGTTCCTCTTCATGGAATTCGCGCTGCTCCTCACTCACGTCTCTTGCCCCATTAGTCCCTGCTCCCTCCCACCAAACCGAGGTCAAGGCACTGACTGCCAAGCTCTCGACTTCCAACATGAACTCCTACCTTTCAACTCTCACCGCCTACAACAATCGTTACTACACCAGCACAACCGGTGCCGCTGCCAGCACATGGATCCAGAACACTGTCAAGTCTGTGCGTATTAATACCCTTAGCTTTATGTGCTTACATCCAGTACTCACCATGCTCTACCACCATGTAGATCGCAAGCTCTGCTGGTCGCTCTGATATCACTGTCAGTGCCTTCTCGCACAGCTGGGCTCAGACATCCACCATCGTCAAATTCGCCGGGAAATCTACGACGAGCCCAATCACCATTCTCGGTGCTCACATGGATTCGATCAACTTGAACAGTCCGTCTTCCGGTCGTGCTCCCGGTGCTGGTAAGATTATATGCATTTCTTTTTAACGTCTGTAAAGAGGCTCATACGATTGTTTACTTCTAGACGACGATGGTACTGGCACCGTCAACCTGCTCGACATCATCAAGGTCCTCGCTGAGAACGGTTTCGCTCCCGTGAGTACCACGGACAACAGCTTCTGTCATTAGAATTTTTAGCTGACCTTAATATGCAGTCGACACCGCTCGAGTTCCACTTCTACTCTGGTGAGGAGGCTGGCTTGCTCGGCTCGAACGCCATAGCCGTCAACTACAAGAACGCTGGCAAGAGCGTCAAAGCCTTCATGGAGCTTGACATGACTGGCTAGTATGTCCTTTCTCCTTAACAGTATTAAGGGTTCCGCTGACCTGCTTCAAGCTTCAAGCCTGGATCCACGGAAGTTATCGCCCTTGAAGCCGACTACATTGACTCCGGCCTCAACTCCTTCGTCAGGCAGCTCGCCTCGTCATACTCATCCCTCCCAGTAACCATGGACACCCCGTAAGGACACTTCCACTAACCACCTCATGAAAACAGTTGACTCATTTTCTACCTTTTCTCCCTATTGTTAGATGCGGCTACGCTTGCTCTGACCACGCCAGCTGGTACAAGCAGGGGTACCCCACCACCTTCCCTTACGAGGCCGTCACCGGCAACGACGACCCCAACATCCACGGTTCCGGCGACACCACCTCCGTCAGCGGCTTCTCCTGGTCGCACTCTCTCGAGTTCGCCAAGGTCGCTCTTGGCTTCGCGTAAGTCATCCGTTATGTTTTCTCGTTGTCCATCCTCTGATCCATTTGTTCCAGTTATGAACTGACCGTTTGAGTGCTTCCTTACGAGGTTTAGTAGGAGGTTATATAAAACGCGTAGTTGGATCGTCCCTCGTTGTATGTATTGGTATGAACCACCTGGAGTATTGGGCACGCATCGCAAATATACCATATCTAAACATCCCATATCTTGCCTGAATTTCGTCACCTCTACTTCCTTTGAATCTATTAAGAAAAGTATGCTAGAGCAGTTTGGACAGCCTAGTTGTACCTGAGTGACATCATCCACAGTAATTGGTTCCACGTGCCGCAGCTCCCACAGTTCTTAAAGCCACCATACCAGAAGGACTAGACTCGTCTTCGCCCTCTTATCATCTCCAGAACCTCATTTACATTTCTTGAGCTCTTGCTCTACCAAGAGAATTACCACAAACATGCCAGTTCGAGGCTCCGACATTCTCATCATCCTCGTACGTTCTAGCGTCTACTCTGCGGCCTTGGGCAGTTATCACGAATGCTTCGTGTTGACTGACTGGTTCTCTACGTTCTGTGTGCGTTCTTGCTCGTTTGGATTTATTAGGTCGCTATCCTGTTCCCACCAGCGGCTGTAGCCTTCATAGCTGGATGCAGCTGTGATCTCTTGATTAATATTCTATTGACGATGTACGTCGACGTCATGCTCAACATTCAAAGCAAGAAACACTGACATCTACCCTTCCTTTCGCTGCCCATTAGTCTCGGATACTTCCCAGGTCATATCGTACGTTTCTCAGCACTCTTGCAAGCCAGCCATCACGAGTAATCAATACTGGTTTTTTGCGCTCGAATAGCACGCCTTCTGGTTGATCTACAAGAAGATGAAAGCGGAGGAGCAGTATGGCCAGGGTGGCTTCAGATGTACGTCCTTTTCATCCCTCGCAAGCCGCTGAAGCTATTGTGATGGGTTACTGACCATGATCGTTTCTTGCTGTGTCACAGACGTTGGAAACGGAACCTACGAGCCCGTCTATCATACCCAGCAACCTGGAGTTCCTTCCTACGGTGCCACCCAGTAGATCTACCGCTTGTGAGATAGCAGGACGACCTCGGAGAGTCTCCTGTCCCGATGAGGTCGATAATTCTTTTTGTTATGATTGTGGATTATATCTGGTCTCCTGGAACAAAGCCATACACGATCTTGTATATGTAACGTTAAACTTTATCTATCTATCCTGGTTACAAGGACCATAAAGCCGCTTCGCATTGACAAAGTACTGAAACGAGTCTAGATACAGTGTGAGCAGTAAAGGGTTCTGATACACGCAGAACGTGCCTGGAAGTGAAAGCGTGAACTGGATTGATCCATATTAACTCAGCATATTCCTGTGGCAGCCACGACCTTCTGAAAATCATCCCAGCCAACAGATTTATCAGGCGAAGTAGAGAATATTTCGAGCATCTGTACGATCTACGGAAAGCAAAGTCATTCGGTGCCCGGACAGTGTTCAAAGCAACCAAAACTGACCTCTTCCGCTTTGAGTTTCTCGTTGAGTAGTTTTGCCACTCGCTGTACATCACTTATCATGATGCGTCTCTTCAGAAGTACGTCTGGCTCAGATTGGACGTCGCCGAGGAATAAGCCAAAGATATGCTGAGCATTCTCTTGCTGTGAGGAATTTAGTTTCCTGGAAGAGTCTTTCTTTGCTTTCCCAGACCGCGTTTTGGCCTTAGATTTCGACGGAGGCAGATCTGAATCAGGAGGTGACGAAGCCTCGTCTCGCCGTGCTCGCTTGCGTGTACTTCGAGTCGAAGTCATATCAGGCGAGCGAGGTCGCTTCTTTCTTGATGAAGATGCCTTGCCTTTGGCCTTGGATTTAGAGGAAGGTTCAACGTATTCGTCTGAGGAACCGTCTGAAGGGGAAGATTCAGGCTCGATGGCAGAGTCCTCCGCGTCTTCATCATCTGGTATGAAACCACCACCACCGGCGATGTCATCGTCGTCGTCGTTGTCGAGGAGAAACCCTCCACCGGAAGCATTCTCTGGTATGAAGCCTCCGCCAGTCACAAAAATTTCAGAAGGACGGGTATCTTCAGCAGAGCCTGCTTCTACGTCCACATCCATGCTATCTCCTTCGTCTTCCTGTTCGTCTTCGTCTTCATCTTCGCCTAACAAGGCAGCACAGACTTCTCTCCAGCTACTTCGGCCCAGGTAACCCCTGCTGGAGGCACTCCTGCAGACTCTTAAGATCTGCTCATCGTCGCTCGGTAGGTCCAACAAAACCAAAGCATTAGGGATCAGCACCAGAGGGATCCGTGGGTTAGACGACGAGGGTTCGTTAGAGTCCTGGCTGGCCAAAGCAACGTCAAAAGCAGAGTCAATTCTTGAGCGAGTAGCTTGTGGAAGGGCGTTGAACGCATTCTCAGCGGTGTCGGAGTCAGAGGACATGGCAGAGAATTAGCAGAGAAAGGTCCCAGTCACGTTAGCCAATCATTGTCGCGTCTGGGTCACGAGGATAGCACGGGACTTTGATGAGTGCAATTGAGTCACATGCGGTGCCAAACAAATCAACCTTTTGCTTTCTCCCATCAACACCACCTCCCTCCCTCTCCGCCACCTTACCCTCTCCTCCTCGGACTCGGATCCTCAGAGTTCCATTAGACATCTTCTACTTCTGACTTCCATCTATACGACACAACCTTTCAATAATGACAGACGCCATTGCATCCGATCTCTCTTCTCTCTCTCTGGGGCGACCATCGAGCTCGAGCTCACAAAATATTGAAGACTGGGATACATCTTTTGCCTCGTCTTCCTCTTCCTCTCCACAAGTCAAAACCATATCATTACCTCAGAACATGGATACATCGACGCCTAGGAATTCCGTCGCGTTTCCTGGTGATGGGGAGAAACCTACGCCTTCTGCTAGTGGGAGGGACAAGCGTAGCTTGAGCGAGCTACTGCGGCTGCACGCGGAGAAAGGGACGGACGTCAAGTTTAGCGCAGAGGAAGCTGCTAGAATAGCCGATGTCTTGAACAAATGGGTTAGCCATATCTCCATTCACCCCCATACTGCCACTCGCAACCATTGTCCTATTGTTAATGTTGTACTGTCATTCTGACTGTTGCTTCTATTTTGCCCATCAGATAAATACTGGCTCATCGCCCTACGAAGACGAAGATGATTTCTTCTCGAGATCACAAGACGACGCATCGCCTGCTTTATTGCAAGGCCAGCGATCAGTCTCTGCTGCTTCAACAGGCAGGCCAAGAGGACAGAGCGAAGGGGCCGGTCTCGCAAGATCATAATGCTCTTGTACCTCCCCTTGCTCAACTTCTTGGTTTATTTATCTTTTGTTCCCGTTCCTCTGAACGATTCCTGGTCTCTGCATTGTTTTGCCTGTCCCCTGACGGGCTATTAGATTGTCGCGTTTTTTTTCTTTTTTGTTCCTTCTGTTTTCCCTCTCGGTTTCCACGACACACACTTCTATTCTCTCACGCAGTAACCCCCACGACTCCGACATGCATTCACACCCTTCTCATATTGTACGACCAGCTTTGCACGACTCGCGCTACGACCCTGCTAACGTTTTCTCATTTTCTATCTTGCTCTGCTTTTTAACTCATCTCATTATCATTTCCTCTCTGCCCGCTTCTTTTCCATCGCACTGATCTGGTTTTCTTGCTTGCTGTGTATAACGATCGTCTGTAATCTTATTATGCTTCTTCCCTCCGTCTCTATCTTTGTTCTTTGTGCTCGCCCTGGCGCCCTTGTGTCTCTGGTTCCAACTTTTTCGGGCAAGAACAAGAGGAGTTTCTCTGGGACGAGCGCAAGAACTTACAATACGATTGATTTTGGGCACCTTGGTTTTTCTTCGTGTGATGGCTGGGTACGATCGGTGTTGTGCTGTCGCGCCATCGAGCTTGGCCACGCAACCCGTCCGGCGTCGTAGTGATATAATTCAAGAGAAGAAAGAGCACATCTACATTAGGTTACAACACTGGTCTTATTAATCTTCCACGCCTTTACAAGGAGCGACAGTTGTAAAGAGAAAGTGAGTGGCAGGGGGAGTAAAGTCCGATGGATATTATAAAAATAGAAACACCACAGTCCATGAGAGTCCCAGGAGAGTAAAAAAACAAAAGAGTACTGGTGAGTTATAACCGAGCTGCATCGTATCCCCATTCGTTCGTGAGGAAGCTCAGACCTTGTCGTAGTGAAGGAAGTCGTTGAAGTTCTGGTAAGGGATAGAATCGCCCGTGTTGGTCCAGTTCTTCAGGTCTCCCCACCAGCTGTTGATCACGGTTTGCACACTGTAAGGACAAACACACACACAGAGCGTACGTCAGTGTTCCATCGGCGAGACCAGGGGAGAAGGATAAGACGAAAAGAATAGAGACGTACTCAGGATAGTCAGTGCTGTTGATAGCACTCAACGCTCCGTAGACGAAGTCGATGTAGTTCTGTTGAGTCATCGGGCAGCCTTGGTCGGCGCAGCTTCCAACAATGTTCTTGTAGATCTGTTCGAACAGACAACGAATACCGTTGAGATACCTCTGCAATACCTCTTAGGAGAGAGAAATAAGACGAACGTTGGTGCTCATAGCGGGTGTCTGATCCTGGTCAGCGACGATGGGGTTGGTCTTGGGCTCGGTACCGTTGCATCGTGCGAGCGTGACGATGCTGCTTGGCTACGAGTAGAAAGCACAATCGGTATTGAAGGGAGGATTCTAGAGAAGGTGCTAGGTAACTCACGCTTTCACAAGTAGCAGCAGCGACGCAGCTGGTCTTGCTCCAGATGTAAGCGGTATCCGCAACCTTGGCTATACAGTCGAAGCTCTGAACATATCATAACACTCAATCGGCGTTCGATAACTCGGATGTGGAGAATGTAACTCACGAGTTTGGCGCAAGCGGGACTGTAGCTGAAGTCAGGACGATGGATTCCGACGTATTTGCCAGCGGAGATGCAGTCCACATTGGTGGGGAGATCCCGAGGACGAGGAGTAGCAGCAGCAGACAAGGCAGAGCCTGCCAAAGACAGAGCAATAGAGAATGCACTGGCAGTGAACTTCATGATGACCAAAGGAGGTGGGACGAGGGGAAGATTTCAGAAAAACGAGGTCAGGTAGGAAGAAGAAAAAGGAGGATGCTGAGGTTTGGAAAAGGCGACCTCTCCTAGCCTTTTATACGACACCGTTGGAGGAACAGCGGCGAGAAATAGCCTTGTAGGACATGTCCAGAACGCAGCAGTGCCTTGAAATGGAGATTGTCAAGATGATTTCGTCGTCATCACGGAACATAACTATTGGAGGTTATAAATACTGCACTCGAGCGTTGTACTTCTCAAACATTGAGGAAAGGCGCCAAGTATCTATTTGCATGATGGTAGAGTAGAGGAGAAGAGCACCTTGTGATCAATCATCAACATAGATTCTATTGATCTACTACGCTTGAACAAAGAGCGACAGTGTAGTAACGAAAGGGAGGGAGAGTCAAAGTGCAACGGGGTATTAGTAACAAAACCACTATTCAAGTCCATGATAATCCCGAGATCAAGAAAAGATAGGTATGTAAAAGGTTTAGGCGGTGTAGTAGTGGAGGAAGTCGTTGAAGTTCTGGTAAGGGATAGAATCGCCGGTGTTGGCCCAGGTCTTCATGGTTCCCCACCAGGTGTTGATAACAGTGTTAACACTACAAAGTAGGTATCAGTACAAGGATTCCATGGGTCGCAAAAGGAGGAAGCGAAAGGACATACTCAGGCCACTCGGTGCTGTTGACAGCAGTGAGAGAGCTGTACACGAAGTCGATGTAATTCTGTTGAGTGATGGGGCAGCCTTGGTCGGCACAGTCTCCCACGATGTTCTTGTAGATATTAGTGCTGAGAGCGGGAGTGTTGGCCTGCTCAGCGATGGCAGGGTTGGTACCGTTGCATCTGGCGAGGGTAACGATGCTGCTGGGCTGCAATCAAAAGGAAAAAAATCGAGAATAGAGTCAGTATGAGATCACGGAGAAGATCACCGTCTCTCGCGGAGCATGGAGACAGCCGCCAGAAGGGGTAACCGAGAGGAGGGAAAAGAAATTACTCACGCTCTCGCAAGTAGCAGCAGCGACGCAGCTAGTCTTGCTCCAGATGTAGGTGGTGGTGTTGGCCTTGGCCATGCAGTCGCGATTCTACAAGGTAAAAGGTTTCAGTCATTGATATAAGCAGGAGCGAGAATAAATTTAAAGAGATGAACTCACAAGGGTAGCACAGGCGGGGCTGTAGCTGAGGTCAGGATGATGGATCCCAGCGTATTTCGCAGCGGAGATACAATCCCCTGCAGTCGGGAGATCCCTGGGACGAGGAGTGGCAGCAGATAGGGCAGATCCTGCCAAGGAGAGAGCAACAGCGAGAGTGAACTTCATGACGGTATGAAAGAGTGGGTGTAATTAGTGGTTTTGGAGGGTGAAAGAGTCTGGGGAAACGAAAGAAAAGGAGGATTCTGGAAAGCTCCCCGAGGTTATTGGCTTGCTTTTATACGATCACTCCAACGAGCCAACGGCGAGAAATAACCTTGCTGATGCATGGTTCTTGTTTTTGCGAATTCGGAACCCAACTGGATGCAGTGCCTTGCTGGTTGCGGAGACGATTCGTCGTTGTCACGGACCGGGATCGTCGAAATAAAATTGTCCGGTACCAGCCTTCGGATGTGATGAGAAGGCACCGAGGTGATACAGTGATGTACCGCTGAGATATACGATCAAAATCTAATTACCCATTGCACAACGATAACTGGCTCAATCTCCTTCGTTGAGTGCTCAAATCACAGAAGTTGTGGTCTAGTTTAAGATAGGATATACTGTACAGTAATTTTCATGCAGACAAACTGTCTACAGGCACCAGAAGCTTAAATTATCTGATTTGGGCAAAAAACCACTGAATTATACGATACACCACAGGCTGTTTAAAACTTAGCCTCCCACTCTGACACATATTTTCAGGTAGTATAGTCTATACCAAACAGATTGCAACCGTTTGCCGCGTGGAAGAGGGAGCTGAGGAGTCGTGAGGCCAAGCGCAAAGCCCGTATAACTGAGTGATCCCGTATAATTCAGCGGTTCATCACTGTACATAGCATAGCAAAACTCCTGTCCATATCGTACGGCGAGAAAGGGGGTATGGAGGCTAGAATAGACTTAGAATTGTAATACCTTCCAGGATGGTGAGATTTATTTTTTGCCATAGAAGGCCCACGCCCACAACTGCAACGGGAGCGTGGGGAGTAGCAAAAATCCCAGCAACCTTCGTCAGTTGAGCAGCCGCCGCTCAAAGTTACCGTTCGAGGGTATGGGTATCAAGCATGTGCATCTTCTAGCCAGGTAACAACCGCTCAACAGCATTTGCAGCTCATTGAAGGAAGAAGACGAAGGGTGACGCGTTGACGACTCCCTCGATCTCTCACGGACGCTCTATCAAGCCCGCGTCTTCTGAGTGGAAATTGCTCGACCGGTTGGTGATCTCTAGGGGTCTTCAGAGCACCGATGATATCAAGGGAAGATTGTGTTGATTCTGTTGGTGCTGTATGAGTATCAAGAATAGAGATGTATCAGTGGATGGTATATGTAGTGTGCAGATGGAGGTTGTGGTCAGATGCAACCTGAGTGCACCTGAGTTGCGGTTGGCACATGTACATCACAAGGCTGAGTGGATTGAGAACCTGGAAATTTTCATGGGCTCTATAACAAATCTCCTTGACCGTTTATTGGTAGTATCATGGATAGAGGCTATAAAGATGGATAGAGACTTTATTGTGCTACCGTGATGGGAAGAGCAACGAGCGGGAATGCAAAGAGAAGGGAGAGAGGGGCATTCAAAACAAAGCTAATAAGATACACCATATATTCCTGAACCCAGAAGTAAAAGAAAGTGCTAGCGAGAGCAAATTCCAGAAAGTCAACCGTTCAGAAAACAGTAGAAACAAGTTATATAGAGCTGGCCTTCCTTCTAATTCGTCCTCACGAACCCGTGAGAGAGAGATCAATCCGTGTAGTAGTGCAAGAAGGCGTCAAAGTTCTTGTAGGGAACAGAATCACCGGTTTTGGTCCAGGCCTTCATGTTACCCCACCAGTTGTTGATCACGACCTGGTTACTGTCAGAGGAAAAATTCCGTTGAATATCAGTGACCACAACAAAGGAAGCGAGAAAACGTACTCAGGCCAGTCCGGTACTGTGGTGTTGATAGCACTCAACGCACTGTAAACGAAGTCGACGTAATTCTGTTGAGTCATCGAGCAGCCTTGATCTGCACACGACCCGACGATGTTCTTGTAGATCTATTTGAAAATAACATCAGACCTCTCTCTGTGTATATGCGTGAAGAGAAGAGAAAGAGGAAACGTACATTGTTGCTCAAAGCGGGGGTCAGTGACTGATCAACGATAGTAGGATCCGTCCTGGGATTAGTACCATTGCATCGGGCGAGGGTAACGAGGCTCTCGGGCTACGTTCAAGACAGGATTGAGAATAAGCATCCCGGAGAGAGGTCGAAGTCTCCTCCTGCCGTGGCTAGCGCTGCCAAGGAGGAGATCCAGGTTGGAGAAGATCCGAATGTACTCACGCTCTGACAAGTAGCAGCAGCGACACAGCTAGTCTTGCTCCAAATGTAAGAAGTGCCCTCGACCTTAGTGAGGCAGTCGCGGCTCTATATATAGTATTCAGTCGATGTCGAGGAGAGAGAAGTCGAAGTAGATTTGACTCACAAGATTGGAGCAGCCGTGACTGTAGCTGAAGTCAGGACGATGAAGACCGAGGGACTTCTCAGCAGAGGCACAGTCTGCGCTAGTGGGAGGAGGAGAAGTAGCAGCGGATAGGACAGAGCCGGACAAAGATAGTGCGATAACGAGAGTAGTGAACTTCATGGCAATTAGGGTAGATGAGTGAGTGGGTTTCTAAAGGGTCGTGTAACGAAATATGAGGAACACTCTAGAGAGGCAGAAAGGCAGAGAGAGAAGTGAGATGGATTCGAAGGAGGACTATGATGAGGTTCCGTTGAGTCGCCTGCTTGGTTTATGTATCCATGTCTATCCGGTTCCAGTGTAAAGAGTGAGATATTCTCTTCCTGAACCAGGGAAGGGCAGAACATCAGAGTAAGTAGTTCGCGGGATAGCAATATTGCTGTCCGTATACCGCATGGCAGCAGAATCACCAGAGGATGACAGGGAAATCAGCACATATAACGATACCATCCAAGGTGGAGGAAGCACTTCTGAGTTGAACTTCAGAACTCTAGATATCGGATACCACTTTTGGTGAGGACACGCGAGTAGTTGATCAATAGGCTCTGCAGAGCAATGGCATTAAGAGACTAATTCTGGAGATCCTGATAGGATTCTGTGAAGTAAGGGTGATGAGATTCCTAGAAGATGGTGGTTGCGCTGAACGAGAGTTCTGCATCACATGGTCGATGTCTCGATGTGAGGCTCGAAATCTGTTCACGCCAAAGTTCACCCTCTGCAAGCAGCCTTCCACATCATTGAGAAGGGTACTGTTGGTCTCAGTTGAATAGCTAAATGCACCATCGATGATAATCGAGAAGTGATCCAGCCCCAGGATGGGGCCTCTGCATGAACGGAAGATCGGTTGACGGGGAAAAGGTTACATCGAGGAACCCTCTATCCACCAAAGCGCATTCAGCAGAAAACAAACATATTAGATTAGGTAGGTACATCATCTGCTTCTTCCCGACAACGAGTGACAGTGGGGTAGTAACGAAAGACAGCGAGAGAAAAGCGATGAACTCCGAGTAGTCCGTAATAATAAACACCAAGTCCATGAGAAAAGATCAAGGGGTATCCAGCGATTTTGAGACCCGTAGCGATTGAAAACTAAGGCTTTGTAAAAAGCGAGATAAAGGGGTGATCAGAAGTAATGCAAGAAATCGTTAAAGTTCTGGTAAGGAATGGAATCGCCCGTCTTGGTCCACTCTTTCATAGGGTTCCACCAGATGTTGATGACGTCCTCAACACTGCAATACACAAGAAATATCAATGAACAACCGATCTTCCATGATGAACAAAAAGAGCCGATGAACTCACGCAGGATAGCTGGTGGTGTTGATAGCAGCGAGAGCGCTGTACACGAAGTCGATGTAGTTCTGCTGCGTGATGGGGCATCCTTCGTCTGCGCAATCTCCAACAATATTCTTGTAGATCTAGAAGATAGGGACAAGATCAGTTTCAGAATCTTTTGTTCAACAAACCAAGGTTCAGAAGATGAAAGTCTTACGTTGGTGCTGAGGGGAGGGGTGTTGGCTTGTTCGGCGACGTTGGGGTTATTGAAGTTGCATCGGGCGAAAAGGTCGATGCTCGCGGGCTATGGCAGTATTCGTAAGACAGTGGACGGAACCAGAGAAGCTGGGGAAGACTCACGCTCTCGCATGTAGCAGCGGCGACGCAACTAGTCTTGTTCCAGATGTAAGTAGTAGTGTTGATCTGCTTCATGCAGTCATCGTTCTACATCGCCAAATCAGATGAATCCAAGGATCAGCTCAGTTGTAGTATGTGTAGGTTGAGAAAGAGAGGACTCACGAGCTCAGCGCAACCGTAGTTCCGGTAGGTCAGCTCAGGGTAGTGATACCCACGGTATTTCGCAGTGATCACACATTCTCCTTCATCGGGGAGATCGCGAGCACGGATGGTGGCAGCAGACAATGCGCTTCCGGCGAGGGAAAGGGCAACAGCGAAAGCGGTGAACTTCATGTCGAGAGAGAAGGTAGCGAAAGAGATAAGTTCCAAGGACAAGAGAAAAAAGGAGACCGAAAGGAAAGATGGAGGGTTTCTGGCGGTTGTTCGCCTGGTTTTTATATCGCTCTCCAGTGTTCCCGTCGTAGTAATCCACCATGACAACACATAAGAAAACGAGTGTATTCAGGGTTCCGTGTAACCCTCGGTATGTTCATCAGTCGAAGACTTTCAACCGACAAGGTCGCAGATCGTCATGCTCAGCACGGAGATTCTGGTAAGCGTTTCTTTCTTTAGCTGCGCATCGACAAGCATAGCAATCCTGTAGCGGTCCGATTACTTGCAGCACATGTATTGTGATAGACCAGCTACCGGAGAACCGAAATGAGACTTCGAGAGAAAAGCCGGACAAAGGTGTGTAGTGCGGGTCGGCGTGCAAAGACCGCAAGCTGTAGAGAATTTAGAGAGGGCAGTGTTGGGTCCAGCCTGTGGTGGACGGAACGGACCCGCATCGTTGTGATGCGATCAGTTCATGGACGGTACTGGTTGGACTTCTGATGCGATCAACTGGATAGAGGTGGACCCATCCTAGCCTCTAGGCCTCTTTCAAAATTCCACTTCGAACTGGACTTTGTTGAAACCACTAGCATCTTGTGTCCATAGAGATACGTTCTGATCTCACCGCTTATCAGAACCATCTGGCTGTACGATATTCTGTGACCAGGCTCAAGGACTTGGATAGATCATAGCATTACTCAGTCCGAGCCAGTTCATCAGACACTTGACAACACTGCAGCCTACGCATCCAGGTTCTTCATCTACATAGCGTTGGGATAGCCAAAAGTCACGCGTCAATCCAGTAGGCGTAAATTCAAGTCCATTAAATGCAGAATAATCGATATATAAGACTGTACTATGAAGAAGCCCCGAATCTACCTACTGTCCGTGGCACACCGCCTCCGCTCATTCAACTCATCTCTCATTATGCCGATGCAGTAGAGTTGCTTCCGAAGTTGTGGAGGTAGTCGTCGAACGCTCGGTAAGGAATGACGAGTCCCGCATTGATGTAATCCGACATGGGCTTGTACCACTCATCGATGACCGCCTGGCTGGACCTAGTAGACGGCAGACAAGAGAAGATCAGCATCCTTTTCCCATAGATCTCCCTCTGCAAAGAGAGAATCAAAGACAAGAGGACTTACTCAGGCCAAACAGTGCTGTTCAGCTCACTGAGTGTGCCATAGATGAAGTCGACGTAGTTCTGCTCCATCAAGCCGCCTCCGTTATCGGCGTTCTTGACACCGACGAGGTTGCTCCAGAGCTGAGAAGGGGAAGCGTCAGTATCAAAGTGCCTCTTCCGTTGTGCGAGGAGAGGAACGTACCACAGTGCCCAGTCCTGGGGTATCAGCTTGACCATTCCTTTCACCACTATCGTCGTGGCACTGGGTCAATTTGACAATAGCGGCGGGCTGTTCAAATTAAAGAGCATATGTGGTTAGTCTCAGTTCAACTCCGTTCGGAAACGAATTGCGGCAGCCGCGGGGTAAAGGAGAAAATACTGACACTTTCGCAGGTAGCAGCGGCTACGCAGCTCTTCCTGCCCCAGATATAGAGGGTGAAGTTAGCGGCCTGGGCCATGCAGTCATCATGCTAAGTCGGAGAGGTGAACGGAACTCGTCAGTTTACTTATTCTAGGGTATAGTAGGGAGAGTGTATCAACGTACGAGGACGGTACAAGCATCGCTGTGCTTCGTGAGCTCAGGGTAATGGAACCCGTTGAATTTCTCCAGAGTCGCACATTCTTCTGGTGTGGGCTGGACTTGAGCTAAAGTCGCACCAAAGAGAGAAAGGCCGGCAAGTGTAATGGTGGTGAACTTCATAGCGAAAGAGTTATGTGTGGTGGAGGTGGAGAGGGAAGCGATAGAGGATCCTGGTTTCCTCGACGTTACGCGCCTCGTTATATATCATTCTGAAGTAAGTTTCGGCGAAATACGCCATGATTTGTATGACGCATTGTAGAATTCTTTGCAGAGCCCTTAGCTTGACAGTCGCCGGTACCGGCACCGACAACAATACGAAGTGGTGGGATCGTCCTGCAGCGTTTCGAGCAAGAATAGCTGCTTTGTTTGAGCTCCCCGAGAATCTATGAAGCAAAGGCTCGGTATGAGCAGATATATGAAGGAAATGTTCTCGAGATCGGCGTTGGGAGACCGCGGTGTGATGAGAGACGGCGTTGAGTGGCCATGGGAAGGGTACCTAGGCCTGATGATGGACGGACCAGAGTCCGAGAGATGGTCCGTGGACCTGATGCGATCATTGACCATCAGCGAAATGCAGCTCGACTCGCATCCTTTGATGCATTCTTCTCCAAGCTTCTCACTAAGATGCGGCTAGGTGGTGTAGTAGCTGGCTTGGTGCTGCTCACTACGACTGCAGCAGTCAAACAACACGATTTCAAAACCTGTTCCCAGTCAGGTTTCTGTCGACGAGGTCGCGCTCTCGCTGACCGTGCTGCTAGCGCCGGGCAGTCCTGGAAGTCTCCTTATGCCCTACTTCCAGACTCTATCGCTGTTTCGCCAGTAGACTCTTCGTTCACAGGAACCGTTAAATCTAATATATACCCAGACGTCACCTTTGGCCTGGAGGTTCGACTGCACGACGATGGCGTGTACAGGATTCGAATGGACGAAGTGGGCGGTCTGAGGAAGCGCTACGACGGCGCTGCAGACTGGGCCTTGATTAAGCACCCGACCGTCTCTGCCAATGGCAAATGGGTCAGAGGGAAGAAAGATATTAGAGAGAGCTCTAGGGAGGTTGAGCTGGTGGTGCAGTATGAGCCGTTACAGATCACTCTGCTTAGGGCGGGCAAGGTGGAAGTGCAACTGAACGGCGAAGGACTCTTGCACATGGAGCATTTCAGGACCAAAGAGAGGGCTTCTTCACCCAAGCTAAAGAAGACTATCAAGAGCACTGAACAGGGTGTTGTACAAGAACCGATAGAGGTACCCAACCCACGCGCCTGGTTCGAAGGCGACACTCAGGATGCCTGGTGGGACGAATCGTTCAACTCTTGGACGGACACAAAGCCCAAAGGTTAGTTTTACTATTCTCTCTTTATGTAGCACCCTTACTGAGAACATAATACAGGACCTGAATCTTTGTCAATCGATATCAACTTCCCCAGGCATCCCCATGTCTATGGAATACCCCAACACGCAACCCGTCTCTCGCTCCCTACCACCAGAGGCGAAAGCGCGTTCTTCTCCGACCCTTACAGACTATATAACGCCGACGTATTTGAGTACCTCGCCTCTTCGACGATGTCGCTCTATGGATCCATCCCGCTCATTTATGGTCACTCTGTATCCTCCACCGTCGGCGTCTTCCATGCTGTCGGCTCAGAGACCTGGATTGACGTCAAGCATACGAACCCGTCAGAGTCCACAGAAACACATTGGGTCTCTGAATCTGGGATTTTGGACATCTTCATTCTACCTGGTCCTACTCCTGAAGCTGTCTTCGCACAGTACGCCAAGTTGACTGGTACTCCCGTGATGCCTCCCCATTGGAGTTTGGGGTACCACCAATCTCGCTGGAACTATGTCAGCTCCGGCGATGTGAGGTCCGTTCAGAAGAGATTTGACGACGAGGACATGCCTGTGGATGTATTCTGGTTGGATATCGAATACGCCGAGGACCACAAATATTTCATGTGGAATGAGAGGACGTTCCCTGATCCAGTTGAGATGACGAACGATGTTGCCGGTGTCTCGAGAAAGGTCAGTGCTTCGCATTCTTGCATATTTTCTAGGGAGTCAACTCATTGTTATCTCATTTTATTCTAGATAGTAGCCATCGTCGACCCACACCTGAAGCGTGTTTCCAATTACCCAGCGTACAAACAAGCCTCTGATTTAGGCATCCTTGTTAAGCCCAAAAGTGGGGAAGGCGAATACGAAGGCTGGTGTTGGGCGGGTAGCTCATCATGGGGTGACTTCTTTAACCCCATCGCCTTGGACTGGTGGAAATCTCTTTTCAGGTTTACCCCTTCTGCTGATGGTAGCTGGACTTGGACACAGAGTACGGAAGACGTGTATATTTGGAACGATATGAACGAGGTGAGGCCTTCCATTTCTCTTCTGCTAATCCACCTTCCGACGAAATGCATGCAGCCTGCTGTGTTCAATGGACCCGAGATAACCATGCCGAAGGACAACATTCACTATGGTGGATGGGAGCACAGGGACATCCATAACATCAACGGCATGCTTTTCGTGCGTCAGCCTCCTCTCCCCTTTCATTCCTTTAGTTCTCACGGATTTTATATGTTCCTCTAGACTAACGCCACATCTCAAGCCGTCTCAGCACGCACAGAGATACCTCAACGACCCTTCGTCCTCACCCGGTCTTTCTTTGCTGGGTCTCAGAGGTATGGTGCCATGTGGACAGGTGATAACCTGGGTACTTGGGAACACATGGCCGTCGGTCAGAAAATGGTTCTCGCCAACTCAATCGCAGGGATGAGTTTCGCTGGATGTTAGTGTCTTCCACTGGTTGTCTCTCCTCTTGCTCATCATCGCTGATTCTCTCTACCAGCCGATGTTGGTGGATACTTCGGCAACCCCGACCCAGAGATGCTCGTCCGTTGGTACCAAGTCGGCGTCATGGAACCCTTCTTCAGGGCACACGCACATCTCGATACAAGGCGTCGTGAACCCTATCTCCTAGATGAGCCGCACAAAAGCATTGTTCGAGATATACTGAAGCTGAGATACTCCATGCTACCCGTCTGGTACACCGCGTTCAGAGAGACGAGTGTTACTGGAGTGCCTGTTTCGAGGTCGATCTTTTCATTCTATAGTCCTCTAGGCATACCCGGACTGCAGGCTCACCCCTATCTACCGTAGACCCCAATTCGTCATGTTCCCGAAAGATGAGGGTGGCTTCGATATCGACGAGCAGTTCTATATCGGTTCCAGCGGTCTCCTT
The DNA here is from genome assembly GCA_002718315.1 of Agaricales sp. HM26-F1. Classification (NCBI taxonomy): domain Eukaryota; kingdom Fungi; phylum Basidiomycota; class Agaricomycetes; order Agaricales; species Agaricales sp. HM26-F1. The sequence continues at coordinate 1,129,979 of NIBX01000021.1, read as the reverse complement.
GTCAGGCCAATCACGGAGCAAGGAGCGACAAAAACTAACGTCTACTTCTCGGATGAGCAGGCAAGTCTCATTTTTTGAAGAGGTGTTGGACTGAGGCTTATCCCTGTGATCCAGGTCTACTACAACTTCTTCAACCAAAAAGCCTACTTTGGAGGGAAGAAGACCGTCACCGTTCAGGCTCCTCTGGACCATGTGCCCATGTTCATTCGCGGTGGTAGCATCATTCCGACACGCGAACGACCAAGGCGCTCTTCGCCCCTAATGAAGCTCGATCCGTTTACCCTCCGAGTGGCTCTCAACTCGAACTCAGCCAAGAGCAAGGAGGAGAGGGTTAGGGCACGAGGTGAATTATACCTCGACGACGGTGTAACGTACAACCACGAGAAGGGTGAGCTAGTGTGGCGAGAATTCGTCGCTGGCTCTCCTTCCAAGTCAGCGGGCAAAGGCAAAGAAACACTGAGGATCTCGAATCGGGACTTGGCGGCACAAAACCCTACCCGTGCGGTTGACGGCGTCGAGCTGGGACACATTGCCAAGGATAACGCATTTGCCAAGTCCATCGAGAGCGTAAGAGTTGAGAGGATCATCGTACTCGGACTAGAGAGCAAGCCAAGTAAGGTCGAGATAGTTGTTGACGGTTCCACTAGGGTGTTACCCTCAGATGAATGGGAGTTCGAGAACGGAGTCGCTGCTGCTGCTGGGAAGAACACGAAGGATGGAGAGCGAGCAAGTTCTTTCATCGTCAAGAGTTCAGAAGGCCTTGCGGTTACTAGCGACTGGGAGGCAATTGTCTACACCTAATAATGAGAAGCACTAAAATTCAAGATAGTTTCTACCCCATCGGTTGTCGTGGGATGAGATATGTTGTAAGATGAGCGTCCTACGCACCGCTTCGTTACCTGAGTCTGCGAATTCTAGGGTGCATGCACAATGAAGTTGAGAAACGAGCAATTGCAATAAGAGACAAGGCTTATCGACCGCTTTCTGACTGGGAGTCGAAAACCCAGCTTTCGCGCGCAAGTAGTTGATCCGAGATGGCCGGTTGGGTTGAGGAATCAGGTCCACCAAGCTGCAAATCGACCTTGACCTCGTCCTTGTTGCTCAGTTACAATACTAGGCTCCCTCTATTTTATGCCTTTCTCGCCTTCGAACTCTGCAGTGCTGCTCACTACAGCGTAATACCCTTCAAAGCTGACATCGCTCGTGGTCAGACACATGGGATTTCCACAGTAGATTTCATGAAGGTTCAGCTGGCTACGATACACGGAGCGACCACTTGCAGTATATGCAAGAACGTGGCCCTTGTTGTCTTTGGCTGACCTCACGATGGGAAGGGCAAGACCAAGCACCACTGGGACTCAATGCGGCAGCCTCTTGCTCTCTAGGTATGTAATTCTTCGCCTATACTCATCTGAATTTCTTCACTGAACGAGGCTGTATCTAGAGAGCACGGACATATCATGCATTGTGACCATACCTTCCGCCAATTGAAGTATCGCTATGGCTGTGAATCTGCTGAGCAGCAGGGCAATTTGTTCCTGAATAGACCGACATTGTTCGCGGGGGTATCAGGAGACGGCACCCTCTCACCGACCTTGGAGTATTTTCTTTTGACTCCGTATGCTTCCTAATCGTCCAGGCTTTACATTTCCCGAGAAAGATCAGGCTGGATCGTGTCGCTATCTACTACACTTCGCATCCTGTACGCCTCAAGTAAACGCTCATGGCGATACGGCGCCGTGTTCAGATCTGACAGAGGCTTGTCGACACCAAATAATATTACTAGCCCCAGACTAGCAGTTCCGTTCTCTGACTGCGTGGTACATTTGCTCCATTGTCCATATCATCCACGTTTAGACCACAATTTTGTTGAGACAGGATTTCAGCACTTTCGTGGATGAGGGAACCAAGCGCTTGGATGGCTAGGACGAAACGGGCAGAGCTCCCTCAGCATTGTCTTGGAACGATCCGACGGCTTCAAACAAAACCAGGAGCCGGAGCTCAGCGCTCAGCTTGTGAGCTCACCCCCCTTTTATGTGAGGGGAGAGACTTGTTGAGGACAAGAACGATGATTCCGATCACACCACTGTGCGTCCCACAGAATGCCGCTCATCGTTTCCCTCGAACTCCATTACCTCTCCTAGTCCCATGGAAGGATTTCCTCTTGACCTAGTATTACTGGTAACCTCGCGCTACCAGGATAGTGTTCCTTCAGACTCAAAGAATATTCCATCACGATTTTCCTCTCCCTGTACCTTTTGCCCCAACGTCTCGCTCGCCAGCTACTCAGTTGGACAATTGAACTCTATGCTCCAGTAGTTTGTGGAATATAGAGTGCAAGTTTACTACGTTGCAGTTCACTGTAACGAAATTTGGCTGAGTAGGGATTTCTGCGCAGACTGTTTGAACCTGCTTCGTGAACCCCAACCCACGATTCGAATCACTATGTGCAGTCCCAAGCATCCATGAGTGGAGATGCCAGAGCAAGGCGATCGAATGTATGTAGGTTATCTAGCGAGCACTGTTCCGGTTCCGACGAAGATCAGAACCACGGGGGAAGATCCAGATATTTTCGAGGCTTATTATGGTGAAGATACGGAATGGAAGTCAGTAGAGGTATGGAAACGGGAGCTAGCAGAGGGTGGGGCGTTTCGCTTGGTTAGAGGTCTCGAGCAAGAAAATGGGGTTAGTTTGTCAAATATATATGATCCAGCTTGATACAAAATACTGTATACCAATCCAAGATGTGAGAGCTTGGGAATGAAGAGGGAGATCAATGTAAGGCAAGATGTCAAGAGGGAAAGAACTGGTTATCGTGACTGGTATTTGGCTCGCGCTCCTCAGCTCTTGTCACAACAACCCATCACCACGGCTCACTTCAATTCGTAACTTCGGATTCATGTACTCCAATATCTTCTCAATGATTCCAGTCCACTGGATCAGTATTGTGTGATTCAATGGAACATGAGGACTCATCGAGGCACCGGGAATATCTCGTTCTCGTTTCATAGCTTATATTCCTTTGACGTGTCTTCATACCTCGACTATCGTCGGTGTCGTTCAAGTATGCCGCTGTGCGGCAGTAGACCCCTGAACGAACCTGGTTCTACTAGCCTGAAGGTAGGCTCACCAATGAGCACCACAACGAAGAGCCCCGAATTCTATGTCCAATGCGTCACTTTTCTTGTAAGTCTTTCGGAGTCCAGATTCCCGTGGCTGATCGAACTCATTCCCTCTCACAGGTTGAAAACACGCTGTTTAAAGTCCCTGAGTATAGGCTCAAGAAGGACTCGACCGTCCTAAGAAAGTCTTTATTGTCGGGCCAAATCACGGCCAAGGGCTTTTCAGACGAGAACCCTATTGTTGTGCCAGGTGGTATCACCGCTTTGCAGTTCACGAGGTTCTTGCGAGTTCTGTATCCTTTGTCAGTACGATTTTCCCTTGTAATCTTTAACTACTCGAGAGGAAACAACTAACGAATCCGACAGTCATAGCCCCGAGGACAAGCATGGTTCCTCATCCATGTCGTACGATGAATGGATTTCGGTCCTCAAAGTATCGACTATGTTGGGTTTTAGGGATCTTCGCAAAACTTCTATCCACCAGTTGGATGACTTCATCTATATTCTCCCAGTCGCCAAGAGAGTCCACCTCGCCTATCAGTACAGCGTCAAACATTGGTTCCTAGACAATCTAATCCAGCTCGTCACAAGGGAGCAACCCATTTCAGACGAAGAGGCTTCCGTGCTCGGACCAAAGTGGACTCTGAAGCTATGCAGGGAACGAGAAGCCAAACTACTGCGAGACGCCGAGAGGGACAAGTACCTGTGTCGTTGTCTCCTTCTTCCTGGCACTGGGATGAGCGACAGGAAGCATGTCTTAGGAATAGACCACACGCTCACGATACCCAGTATGCAAGAGGTACAAGAGGCCATTGAACGCGCATACGACAACGAGCCCTCATATTGTGCTGAGGGTCTTGCGAAGGGTTTCCAGAAGGAGATAAAGGAAATCGACCGAGAAAATTATGAGGATGAATTGTAGGGTTCGGAGGCAATCTTAGGCCCTGGTCTTGGAGAGGGTAGGTATAATCATGAAGGACAGCTGCTTCTACCTACTAGATATCTCATCTGACAAGTTGATTCCCACTGTCGGTGGTTCTGGTATTTGTCCTCGGTCAATAAAGCAACCCGCGAGTCCTTGGTCAATTTGGTGAATGGATCCACTTCTGCCGTTAGCATATATATATGAAGCCTGGCCGTACTCTTATGGTCACATGGGCGATCGACGATTCAGAGCGTGATATGAGTGTATAGCGCGTCCAAATACCTTAGAGGCGGTAGTGGCCAGTAAAGACCGGTTCAAAGGACTCCACTTTTGTTCCTGTAAACAGATTCATTGATGGACAACCTATCGGTCCACATCACAGTAACTTTGAATCTTCAGTAACAAGTTGGAGTCTTAATAGAATTATCTCTACGTGATTGACACCCCCCACCTCTCTGCTAGCTCTTTTTTCCATACGTCCAGCATCTTCCACTGCGGGTTTTCATCATAACAGATTTCGTAGATGCTCTTATCTTCCTCCTTGACTCTGACCTCTCTTGGTATAGGAGCAGTGCTTGCCCAGGGACCGACATACATAGCATGACCTTGTTGAGGCATCTCCAACCATTGGTGCTTGGGACTGCAGATAGTGAATGCTATAGATGAGTTCGTTTCACGAAGCAGTTTGAGACAGTCCGCGCAGAAATCGCGGCTAGGATAACAATAAATGCAGTGGTAGAGTTCTGTTGAGAAATCAGCCGACTTCTTGCAAACATCACAGCTCCAACACCAGAGAAATTCGAGGTTCTGAACCTTGTCTGCTGTATACTCCTCTTGTAGAGAGGCCAGGAATTTCTTCATAAGATCAAGCGCCTTTTCAGTGTCTTGATCGAACACAGAGTTGGCTTGGGAAGTGTCCATGTATGAATCTGCGCAGGCGGCGGAGGCGTTGATTCGCTGAACTTGTTGTCCAGGATCTGGGAACTGAGTCAGCATCGAGTGAACGACAGTTATCGCTATTTGGTTGAAGATGGCCAGAACTTTCTCATCGATACCCTCTGCGGTGCTAGAAGTCTGTCCAGCACGCGTTAACCTAGCTTCTTCATTTCGCAGGGCGTTGGTGACGATATCTGGCTGACAGAGCAGAGAAAGACCAATCGCTGCATTCTGAAAATCGCGATGGCAGCACATAGCGTGATAGATGATTGCAAAGCCCCAGCAATCATTGTCAGGAGTTTCGTCCGAGAGTATATGCAGGCCCGCTTCTACCTCGGCTTTAAACAATTCTTGTGACTCTGTTTCTTGACCCTTCAGAGCGTAGAGGGTTCCTAAGAAGGGGACCATGGGGCTGGAGTTATCTGTAGCCAGTGCTGAATAAGCATATGAGAAGCTGGAGATCTCGAGCTCCTTGATGTACTCCATGTGCCGGATAGCTTGGTCGATTGGTTGACCGTTCTCGGAGGTAAAGACGTCATAGAATTGTGCTGCTTGAGCTACATCAAACAGCAACGTGCTCCCAGCTTTCTTCTCATAGAACTGATTCGCTGGGGACATTGTTGCGATGCGATGCTCATCCAGCATATGGACTGCCGCGTCTTCAATAGTTCGTACGACCGTCTTGAAGAGACCCCGATGCTCGTCAAGCACTTTGAACATTCCCTGAATGGTCAAATGATATTCGTCTGCATCGGCTGCCACGAGCATGGACCACATCTTCATCATTGTTGATTCTCCCGACTCTCCTAAGCCTAGCAACTCATCCTTGAGCAAGTTTAGAGTTACCTTCGCGTCTTGCAGACGTAGATGCGCCTTGAGACGACCTAGCCATCCCGAGCAAGCTTCGTCAAGATCATTGCTTGCAGATAAAACGCTATAATGCAACTCTGCTTGATGAACCTGACCCGTAAAGCGAGCATACTCTCCAAGCAGATAGTGCAGGTGATTGATGTCTCTCTGACTTGCTTCGGGTATGGTTGCCTCTTGTTTGGCCTCTTCCAGGGCCAGGTCAAGTACCTCGCCGGCTTTCTCTTTACGACCTTGTTTGAGATATAACTCCCCCAGAGTTCGACGGCCGGTCCAGCGAGCTTTCCCTTTAGTAGCGGCTGACTCTAAGAGGCCAGTAGCTCCGGTGGTATCGGAATCATAACGGCACGCAGCGTCTGCTAATCGCTCCCACCAGAGGGGCTCGAGATCTGATTCATCCAATGCGAGTTTCTTTTGACACCAAGCACTAACTCGAGCCCAGTCTGTCTTGATGAGGGGAGGATCAGAGGACGTGCCATCATCAGACGACGACGCCGTTTCTATGTCTTCAACACCACCATCAAAAAGCGGCGGATCAGATGGGCATATCTTCGGACTGGAGGGCTTGGGTGATTCTTCAAATCTAATGCTGTCAGTATCCTGTAGATACCAGTTAGTACCTCGATCATCTTATCGTTTATCCAGGAATAACTCACGGCTGCCATGAATCCTTGGATCCACTGGTACGCTTGACCATCCAACCCAGACCTCTCTAGTAAGTAGCCCTTCAGAATCGCGCGTACGAAGTTTTGGAGGAAACCTTCGATCGGATTCTGAACCAAGGCTCGCAGTATGTTCCGCTCTGCCTTGCGCAAGACTGCAGAGTCTGCCACCCACTCCTGTATGTGAGCGATTCCTTCCGCTGACCAATACATACCCACCGCAGCGAAGTTTGAGAGATGGCGTTTGACGGTCTCTTCGTCCTTGAACAGGTTGTACAAACCTGTCCCAATCTCTAACTGCTCAGTCGGTGTCAATTCTCCTTCCTCGCCTTCCTGGTGGAGCTCGCGAAGGCGATTCAAGTAGGAAGGAAGATATGTTAAGAGGAGCTTCCCGATCTCCTCCGTCTCCTTGGCGTGGAGTTGGCTGAGATAGTTGAATGTTCTTCGCACAATAGTATGATAGGCCTCAAACTTGCTCACAGAGATGGGCCTCTGATCGCTGTGTAGAGCATCGGAAGCGGCGCCGAAATCAAATTTGAAATCCTCACGAATGACTTTCTGAGAAAGGTCCCAGAGGAAGTGCGCACAGAGCTTCTTGTCGACATTGTTCATAGCAAGCGTCATACTGATGCTAGACTGGTCCGCTAGATTAGAGGCGTTTGGACGAGATCGTTTTCCGCTGGTTGTTCGAAGTAGCTCCTGGACCTCATCGTCGATATAGACCCAGTCACCCTGGAGCTTCAATATGGAGCCATATTTATTCTTGATAGTATCCCGCAATGATAGTGCTTGTAAACATCCTGGATCCGAGGATAGAAGCTTTGTGCACCAGGTGAGTGACATGTCATTTAGGGCGATTTATATACCTTACCATAGCGGACTCAAGCTGGGATAAAGGCATTGAGCCTGCGCTGAAAAAAAGCACCCATATGAGTAGCTCGCTGAGTTCATCTACCTCATGCCTCGTCAGTGACCCCTGCAGATCCTTTAGTGTCCTTTGCAGCTCGTCGTGGACGCTGATGGGCTTCTCAAGCAGATCTGCCAGATTCTGCAATTTCGCTGAGGGGGCTTTAAGCAGTCGGCTGACTTCATCAAGACCGATATACAAGCGAGTGTAACTTCCTTCAGCCATGATTGGTAATTTTTCAAGGATGGCCTCTCTCGCCCCTTCCTCCTTGGAGCCTAGCTTGGGGTTCTGAAGTATCCCTTGGCGTTTGAGAGTGTCGTTGATCATAACGCGCATATCCTTCGAATTCTGCTCGTCCATTTCGATAGTTGGCACGTCGAGCGGAGCGGAAGCAAGAACCTGGGGGGTCCCGCTGACCAGAACACGTATACGTCCTCCCCACTCTTGGACTAACCTGGGATCGAAAACAAGCTCAAGAAGCTCTTTCGCTTGCTCATCCCGCAGATTCTCGATGCCGTCAAAGACGAGGTAATAAGTGGCCTTGGACCGGGAGGACCCAATCTTCAGTGCCTCCCATAGATCATTCAGCCTTGAGAAGCTGTTGAATGATGTTTTCCTTTCCTCGCACGCTTTGGCTAGTGTCTTTCGAACAGTAGCATCGACACGAGCAATCTGGAAGGCCATGAACTTCAACGCAGAATGGCTTGGCCTTGTATTGATTTTGGTGCTGTTGGAGAAAATATGTTGTGTCTCGTCGAATGTGTTTTTGGAAGTAGGAAAGAAGTGGTGAGCGACATAAACGCGTTCTTGGAACTTTTCCAGCCTTTTGATCACGAGGGCGGTAGCAGTTGTTTTACCAGAAGACGGAGGACCTGAGATCAAGATACCATGGGAATTGGTCCTATTTTCCTGCTTGAGAGTTGTCCAATCCATGTACGCCTTGGTTTCCCAAATCCATGATCCTGTTTCATCATGAGCTTTCTCGGCAATGTCCGTGCATGCCTGAGTACTCCTTGTGTCGAGGTCCAGAGTATCCGAGATGTTGAGGGACTCGCGAATCTTCTTGAGGGACTCCTCACGCTCAGACTTGCCCCTTAGATACTGAGTATCTCCGTGTGTTCCCTGAACTGTTCGGTATAGCTCCTCAGTTAGTTCCTGATTGTCGAGGAGGTAGTTCAACAGCAGCTCCTCCGACTGGACAGCCTTCGCAAGCGTCAGAGTTCCAACCATATCATCTTGCTGCCTTAAGTGCTTCTTAAGCTCGTCCATATCGGCGGCCAACCCCGAATCATCTTTGAATATTGTCTTGACCCTCTGCAAGTAGCGCTCCCCTTTGGATCCCTGTCGGTATTTGACAACATGGGCACAAAGCTTAACCACGCTGAACATGACGCAGCGGATCGGTTGTCGTAAAACCTCGTCGATGTCCGACATGGACTTGAAGATTTGGAAGCGGGAAAGAGCAGGGGCAACGGCGCCAAAGACGGCGTCGATAGCGTCACTATAGCCCCGAATTTTCTCGGGGATATCAAATACCCAGTAAAGGGCATTACACACAATCTGCGCCGGTCCTGAGCTTACGGGGTCCTGGTGAAGTCAGTAAGGGTTATGGTCTATATAATGTTCGGTCCCACGTACCACGCCATCCAGAGCTGTCGCGAGTCTGACGAGTGCTTTCAGATACTCGAGCGACTGAAGTCCAGCGTTCTTCGCCTTGGCCCATTTGTCCTTCTCTTCTGCACTGTCAGTGGGTAGTGCTGTCTGGCTCTTCTCGATGCAGCTCCGTACATCGTCGAAGTTCCTGATGGGGCCGTCTTGTAATGTCTTCCCACATATTCTGCTGAAATCCTGAGCCACTTCGTCCCATGTGGTGCTGATGAACTTTGAGCCACCATCGATTGGTTGTGATTCCTCTAGGCCTTGTCCTCTCATAGTCTCTGGAACTAGAAGTTGATATCGAGATAGGAGAGGAAAGCAAGATCATCTCAAGATCAAAGTTCCCATGGTTATTATACTGTCCCGTGAGTCGACATTGTAGGCGCTGTAGTGCCGGAGGGCCACTTCAATTTGCAGTAACCAGAAGGAGCAGATTGTCGACGAAGAATCTAGAATGGCGTATATTTTCTTGACGTTTAGCACTAAGCCGAAGGCGTTTTCTCCTGCTCATCCGCAAGTCTAACGTTCTGATACACGCGAGGGGATGGCCTCTCGTAGAAGACACAGGAATAAAGTTGGTGGAAGAACCAGCGCAAGCATCATGATGACAATGAAGAAAGGTGGTCAATCATCAAAACGTTCTACCTTGTGACCTGACATCAAATGATCTCCAGCTATCGCCCTGCCCTCCCAAGGCTTCGCCAGCATCCACCTCACCGTCAGGGATGATCTAAGAGCGCATCTTTATGTTCTATGCTGTCTCCTTAACTCAGTCTTGAACTTGATGCATATCCCTCTCTCTCGATTTGAGTCCATCCAGGCCAGGAACTAATTTCGACGGTTTCTCTGAATGACGCCGTCAAGGTACTTTCGACTTCTGCTTGCACCACTCTGTGTGCTTTTGCTGAAATAGTTGCTTAACAGTGCGAGCTCCATATCATAGCTGAATTTAGCTCTACGACTGCAATGTTACCTACGGTTCTGGACGCTCCTACTGTTCCAAGAAACAGTGGATACAATCTAGACAGCGTTACCTTGCTTATCATCTGTGAGTCAACTCACAGCACTCCAGGTTCTCGGTATTCAGCGAGCTAACAACCTTTCACGTCCACAGGTCGAGAAGATCTTGTTCAGAGTTCCCCAGTGAAGTTTCAAGGACGATTCCACTGTCTTTGGCGGAATGGTCTCCTCGCCAAATCAAGTCGATGCCGAGGGCCTCTCAGAAGAGAAACCCGTCCTACTTCCTACTAATATCACTGCTACAGAGCTCAGGGAATTCTTGTGCCTCTCTTGAGTGTTAATTTCAGCCCAGAGTCAAAGGTCAATCTGAACGTCTGGCCCCACAGATGATGAGAAGGCACTATGCCCATGCGAAGAATGGACCTCCGCCCTCAAGCTTTCAGCTTCACAGGGCATAAAAAAACCAGGAAGATACCCATCTGGGGGATGAACGACTTGGTTTTCGCTTTCCCCCCTCGAGATCACCTGCCTCAACTATTGATACATCCTCAGAGGATGGTTCTTGGTAGGCCTGGATGATAGAGATTCTCGACCGAGTAGACCCTATCTCTGACGAGGAGGCCGCGATACTGGGGCCAACTTGGACTGAACTCCTGCGCGAAGAGTGGGAGTTACAATGGCCCCTCTCGAAGCACTTTTCTTGGGGTAAGGACAGGGAGCTCAAGACAGCTGGGACGGGGTCTATCAGTGGATGGATGAGGTCAACGAGCGTTCAGCTCGTCGTAAGAGGACTACTAAGGCTTTTCATGAAGGGTCGGAGGAGAGCGAGAGCAGGAGCACTTTGGATTTTGGGGAGCAGGTCATTTTGTAGTATGCGGTCAAGCAAGTATCATTGTTCATGCTCATGGTTCAGCCTTTGTAGAGTGATTGCATTCCTTCTCATCCCTTTGACTATCGAGTAGACTCGAGCGCACTAGTGAAAGGCCAGAGGTACGCGACTTGTATATCCTTAACTCCTTTTGATGGGATCTCAGGCCTCAAGGCCTCAATGAGGCACTAGCGAGGCAAACTAGATCTAGTGGAGGAGCCTTCGCTCTCTGTGGGATTCATACGAAAGACTTGTCTTCCTGCACCCATGTCCTCCGCACCTCTAACAAACGACGACGTCAAAATCCAAACCCAGAATCCTGTTCAGCTTACCGAGGGCACCAATAACGGCGATACCACGTCTGGGGTCAAAACAAGCTTGACCATGGATCGCGACACCGCTGCTTTTGTGAGAAGTGATGAGTATTATTTGGATTGTATCACATTCGGTGTAGGTTGCCTCACCCTTTCCATCCCACCCGATTCGTCGTGGAAGATAGGCTTCTTGTTGACATGCGCACGCTCTGATTGTTGATAGGTCGAGAACACTTTGTTCAAAGTCCCTCGATATCGATTTATCTTTGACTCGATAACCTTCGGCGACATGTTCTCTCTACCAGGACAAATCGACCCCGAGGGTCTATCAGACGACAAACCAATCATTCTGCCGGACCTCACCCCTATCGAGTTCACAAGATTTCTTCGTGTTCTGTATCCGCTGTAAGTTCTATCATCTCGAGGGGGGAAACACTGTATCAATTCACTTTCTGGGACTAGGCACGGCACAGACTCGACAGGTTCGTGCGACGAGTGGGCATCAGTCCTCAAGCTCTCCACGTTGTGGGGGTTTGACGGGGTCAGAAAGACCGCGATAACTCAAATGCAGAACCTCGTCTGTGACCTCCCCACCGTGGACAAGGTCATGCTCGCTTATCGGTACAGTGTTGGAAGCTGGTTCATGGACGGCCTCAACGAGCTTGTTGTCAGAGAGCCCAGTATCTCTGACGATGAGGCGGCCAAACTGGGGTGGAAGTGGACTTTACGCTTGGTACGAGAAAGGGAAGAGTGCCTGATGAACACTCACAGAGTCCTCAAAGACGGTAGCCCATGGAACATGTCTCAGGGGAGGAGAAGGTGCGGGAAATGGCATACTGTTGCTCTAAGAGGATTGTTCGAGGAGGAGATCAAGACAATCGAGTACGAAGCGTCCAATTTCGAGCACAAAGGACCAAGCGTATTACCCTTACCATTGAGTTCGAAGAACCGGAACCGGAAAACCCGGAAGAAGGCAATTGATATTGACAGCTATGGCTGGTGAAATCAGTCCATCGTCCAAAGCCTTGTCTTAGGAGTAACAGTCCATGAACAACGAGACGTGCTAATCATCTCCGTCCAGATAGTTCCTTGATTTGTGTAGAACAGTATTAGGCAGGCCTCTAAGGTGCAAGCTGCGAGAATCATGTAGTGACATTGTACCATAGATACGACGTAGTAGTATGACCGAAGTCCTATGCTATGCGGGAATCAGGTCAACTTGTGTAGTTGTTCTGGGTAAAAGGACGCACAAGAGGTTTTGGACGCTCAAACCTGAGGCCTGAGGACACCATGAGCGCTGCTTGAGCAGAATACAGAGGCGGTTCGGACTGAAGGAGGCGGAGTGACCCTTGAACGCCATGGATCGGTCGAGTGGAAGTGAGTTCTTAGTCCACAGGTCCCGAAAAACCCCTCGGTCGAAACTCACAACAGAATTAATGCAAAGTTGTGCTACCCAAAAAGCCGAAGCTGAGGTATCATGGTCATGGAAGCAGTTACAGTATGTTTGGATAGAATTTGCAGCGCCTCCCTCGCAGCGCAAGAGGATTCGCGGAGGAATCTTGAAGCCTCTCGAAATCAGCGGAGCAGGGGAGTGCGTTGAGCGACTTCCTTCGCTTCTAATCCGTCCCTGAATCCAACCATATACGCATAGGGAGCCTGTAAATTCTGGAAATCCCATCAAGGTGTAGGTGGTACAAGTAGTATATTAGTCTATGATTCGTGTTAGTATTTAGTTAAGTACTATGTTAATAGGAGGACGCACGAAAAAGGTTTCTAGCACGCTGAAGATTCATAAAATCTACGACGCCTTCTGTCCAGTGTCAGATGAAGGGGAAAGGTTGAGTCCTAAGACGGCTTTCACAGGCTTCTAGTCGTGTCTCTTCCAAGGGGCTTGATTAAACTTGGGCTCGGTGCGCGTTACAGACTGATACAGCCCTCAAGACACCACTGCTTTATTCCGAGACTCCACCTCGTACAAGGCCCCCTTGGTCATACCGCCGTCTGAGAAAAATCCATAGAAGGCGTCTCGGCTTGAAGGAAACGGCGGCATGGGAATGTCATAGTTCGCTTGACTGGCGGCCAAAGCTCTGAGTGGACGCCGGTTCCTGTATAAAGACTCGAGAAAAGGCCTTGATGTTTGTTGAATGTAGGAGGCTGAATAAACAGAGGATACAGTGTCGGTCCTCATGCAAGAATCTAACCACCAATGAGCCTGAGTGACCAACATTGACGAGATCACATACCGTGCCCATTGCCCTACTACTTCACTGTAATAAGTGCCAGGACATGATCGCCGTTTTCCCTTGGATTGAATCCCAAGCGCATGCTTCACAGCTCGAAGAGGTATTTGTCGCCGTACCAACAGATTGCAGCATCTCTGAGTTGAAGAATGATCTCGAGCCTACCCGGAAGTGCTATCACAGCACGGTCCCCTTGCGTCTTGCCTCCCACTTTACCGTGCGAGAAGAGCAATCTTGCTCTCGATACATGTGCCTCAGACTTCTCTAGCTTGACTCATTGGACCAGCGGTCGAGTAGAAGCCTTGCAGCCGTCCGCCTAACGGTGTTTTCATCTGGAAAAGAGGACTGCGCAGTCGATTGCCGCACTTCTGAAGAATGAAATGGACTCGACGGTCTTCTCTGTCCTGGTGTAGGCAACAGAGATCTAGAGGCATCCATATGTCCCTGAAAGCAGGACGATTCAGTTCTGGTATAACAGCATAGGATGCATACAAAGAGCGACTTGTTGCTTCAGAAGTGAGGCTGAAGAAGTGAACAGGTACGACACGTGTTGAATTGATCTTCATCCTCGTTGACGTTGCTGACGAGGTCAGCGATGACCGCGGTGGGGAAAGCGATGCTTCCAGCCTACAGAGTCGCTAATCTTAGACCAACAACGGGTGTCCCCCAAGGTCTCTCCTCCCCGCTCATCTCCTGGCCAGACGGATCAAGCCTTCCTTACGCTGACCTCTGCTATAAAAGCAACGCCCAGAGAAACCGAAGATCCATACTACTTCTCTCACAAGTACTCAGCTAACTCAAACCGCCATGAAGTTCATTGCCTCTCTCTCCTGCGTCCTCGCACTCGCTCTCTCTGTCGTTGCTCGCGACGACAGACTCAGTGAGCTTCTCATGATATCGAAACTTTGAACTGTCACTGATTAAATATTCTGCCCCTCCAGTCGTCACCCACGCTGATGACGCCAACTTCTGCGATACCTGGCAGGCCGCCTGGTGAGTTCCATATTTCACCAGTGGTCAACCAGTCTTCTGTTCCATCGTCTCTGATTGCCATTCTCTTTGACTTGTGGCATACAGTGTCGAGGCCACTCCCGACAAGGCCGTCACCCTGAGCCAACTCTGCCAGCCCGGAGACTTCCAGGGCAACAACGCCAACACCGTCGCCAAGGTCGTCTGCTCCATCGGCAACCCCAACGTCCAGAGCCAGCTCTCTATCCTCACCCAATATGTGAGTCTCCTTCGGTTTCCAGCTTTCTTTATCTTGTGTGTTCGCTAACTGTGCTTTAACAGGTTGCTAGCGTTGTCGGAGCCCAGACCGATTCTGCCTTGCCCCAAGATGCTTGCAGCTAAACGTGTCACCGTATAACAATTCGTATACAACGATTCTCGACACAGTTATGATCATGAATATTGACGGTGTCGTAGAACGAGAGAATAAACACTTGATGTCTTACCCTTTCCTATCACTGCCTCTCTGAATCTGACCCTCGGAATGGATGAGTTCCATGTTTAAAGCCCACGAATAGCCTACTAGCACCAGGTTACGCCAAGATCTCTCTTCCCAGCCCATCGCCACATGAGACGACTCAGTCCTTAAACTCTCTGGCCTCACACTTGCGCTATAAAAGAGAGGCGTATAGTGATCGTAGCCTCATCACGAATAAAACCTAGGACTGGTTCGAGTCTAAATGAGCTCATGTGCCAATTACCACCGTCTGAAGACAGGAAATAACTTGGAAATAACACCTGGCTGGCAACATGCTAGAATCTATAACCTTGACTCGGAGAACACTTAGGTCGGTGGAGGAAAGACTACTCCCCCCTGACTTTTCACTCTTTTCACTTGATCCACGCGGGATGGGTAGCCGATTTGTGCAGAGCACATACTATACTAGGAATCTAGGTCTATAGAGCGACAAACGGTAGACAGCAATGAACTAGATGGCGGCACTGCTGCTAGTTCCACAGATACCCACGGCTACTATTACAAGAGGTAGGTCACCACAGTCGCTCACACACACACACACACCAACACAATAATTCCCCGTGCCCGTCTCTCCGACTTCTCGACCCCATTTCCCATTGGATAGATCATTACTTTAGGTCCGTGCATCACTTGAGGACAACCTTCGTCAGCCTCTGCGCCCCGGTGCCAGGCTGGAAGTACGATATGTACTGCGTCAGCCCATCAGCCGAAGCGAATTCAGGGTGAGCGTAGGCAGCGTAGTTGCTGTCGCTGCCCGAAGCGACTGAGTCGAACAACTTAACTGCAGCTATATTTCAAAGAAAGCATAGAATTTACTCCGCGTCAGTCGAAAGGATCAACTTGAGCGATGGGAGCAGCGGAGTGAAATGCACGTACATGACCACGGTCCCTCTGGGGCAGGGGCAGATTGCATGAACATAGTATTCGAACCGTAGGGCATGTAGGCGTTGTAGAAGCCACCAAGAGCGGAGCTGTAGAATACAGTGTTACCTGCAGCACCAGGTGCGCTGTCAAAACAGGTCAAAACAGAACCAGTGATGAAGGGGAAAGAACCTCACATAGTCCCCTTCAGTTTGGTGCTGTCTCCCTGGTACGAGGAGCCATCCCAGTAGGTCCACTTGCTCATGTTCTCAAAGTCGTCCAGAGGAGCCTGAGTTGAACGACAAATGAGTAACAAATAACGGAGTAGAGGAGGAAATAAATGCCTACCTTGGCAAGGTAAACCCCAGAAAACGCATCCCCACCTCCGTACATATAGACGTCTCCACCAGAAACGACAGCACCACCAGTGAACCCATTTGATCCAGCACCACCGAACAAGGCAGGATCCTTCACACCGGTATCGTCAGTGATGCCGCCAGTGCTAGGGTTGAGCTTCGCGCCCGAGCCGACGCCCAGGTCGACCTGATAGAAGCCCCATCCGAGCCCCTGACCAAGAGGCCCGTTGCACTTCGAACCACTGGAGACTCTGCACAACTTTCCGTAGCTGACGATGATGCGGTTGCGGTCTGGATCAGCGAAGACGGCACCAGGCCACAGGGCGTATTGAGCGGCGCAGTATGGGTCGTCGGCACCAGCCTTGCAGTTCCCACTGCTGTCTTTGGCATGGGTGATCTGCCACTGCTGCTCGACGTCAGTGAGGGGGATGAGGTAGTCTGGGCGAGAGCTGCTATCGGTGCTGGTCCAAGAAGAGGAGGTGAGGTCGATGTTGTTGGATGCGTCCAAGTCTGTGGTTACTGCCGCAGTGTTAGAGATGCTAAAGACGTTCGGGAAAACAATGGTCAGACTTGAGAGTTCCATTATTGGATGAACAAGGGACAGCGACATACAATGCATCTTTCATCGTGGTATCGTCGAAGAACCAGTAGGATTTTCCGTTGACAGCAGCGCTCTGGCCGTTATCCCTACCCACGACATTGGAGTTCTGGTTGATCGGTCCAAGCTCATCAACAGATGCGACCGAGATCTCGCGAGGGGCACGAGCGGAGATAGAGGCAGCGTTACACGCCGCCAAGTAGAAGACCAGGGAGAGGAAAGGAGCGGAGAGCGTGCGCATAGTGCTTGAAGAGGGGCAGTAGAGATCAGGGGGTGAATAGTACTGGAAGGTGGGAGAAAGGGAGCAGACGAAGAGTCAACCACCAAACTTTTGGCGAGTATAAATATGGACGAAGACCACCTTCGAGCTATATCGAGAGCACACATAAGGAATACGGCTCGTGAATGAAATCACCAAGGCACCACAGCGGCGATGGAGTCGATACCATATGAGCACATGTCGCTAACCTGTACCATACGAGCGAATTCCAGTTTGATCGACAGTTTCGTTGGAGCCTCGATGGTAACCGCAACTGCCAGTCGAGCAGCACCAGAATTCTTGATTCGCTTAGGATTATCGATGGGAGTTTCGTTCATGATCAATCCTCATAAGTCACCAGCGTTGACGAAGCTAACCAAAGGCTCCCATTGGTGTCAGGACGCTTGCTGGATATCCCCATTTTTACCTCAGACTTGATACTGCTTGCTTCATACAAGTCTATACTTCGTCAAGGGGGCTTTCGAACTGGAAGCAGAATATTGTCTTGAGCGAAACTCCATGAAAGCCAATCAAGTGAGTCGAGAAATGTAGGAGGAGTCCAGGTAGCCAGCTTACCAGCGCCTGACGAGCGAGTACTGGTGAGGTACCCGCATCATCAGAAATGGAGGGAAAGCCGTGGATCTCCGACTGAGAGAGGCTGCACAGCAGTAATGAGCCGCTCTGATCCG
This sequence comes from Agaricales sp. HM26-F1, assembly GCA_002718315.1. Lineage (NCBI taxonomy): Eukaryota > Fungi > Basidiomycota > Agaricomycetes > Agaricales > Agaricales sp. HM26-F1. The sequence continues at coordinate 1,112,273 of NIBX01000021.1, read as the reverse complement.
AGAGATCTTATTTTATCAGATTACGTCCCACGGTCACCTACAATTTTGAAACATTCAGCCTAGACACGAACCCTCTCACGCGCCTTTTTTCGCAAACGACAGCTCACAGTCCAGCTTTCAAGTCCAACGCATTGAACGCAGGGCCAAACGAATACTCGCAAAGCAAAGTAAGCCTTTATATACCATATGGCATCAAGGATCCAGAACTGAGGCTCTAGAACCTCAGCTTACATCAAGGCTGTAACCGTCTCATTGGTTCCCTTACCTCGTCGTTCTCGAACCAAGGGATGCCAGGTGATAAGCAAACGCTGGTGTCACGACCCACTCAAGATGCTTTGGTAAGTTTTCAGGTCGAGACCCTCCAAGCCAGGCTGTTTGATAAATTTGTGGCTCTGCGACGTGCTATGGCGTTACAAGTGTTCGATGTTCGCCCCCTTAACTCTCGCTGCCTATACGAGTAACAGTAGCCCAATGGCCTATCGACCTGGAGATGACAGAGTTGTTGGGATACCAGTGGGCTGTTTCGACGGCGAATCGTCACGGAGTCCGTCGCCTTTAAATGAGGAGGGCGAGGAGGTGACTTATCTTGAGGTAAGGACAGCCTTTTCGCCAATACAGAGATATCTTGAGCCAAGTAAGCTGACTTGAGGCCCGGTTTACCAGGTCGAAGGCGCGGTGTATTGCGTGCCACAGCGTCGATTGAGAGAAGAGTCTCTCATATTCCGGTCCATGTATGGCCTTTCGTCGTGTTACAGCAAATCGAGGAGCGCAGAGGGACGGTCGAGAGCGCATCCAATCGTGTTGCATGGCGTCTGCGCTAGAGATTTCGAGAGGTTTTTGGAAGCATTGAGCCCGTCTTCGTACGTTCATTTCATCCACAGGAAGCCACGCACCGAGATTAGAATTTGACGCGTTCAACAGTTACCCTTACGCCGTCAACGCAAAATCAAGCTCTCTGGAAGAACTCGAATCCGTGCTCCGCCTCTCCACAATGTGGTGTTGCCCAACCCTGCGCAAAAGCACCATAGCCCGAATAACACGAACCATGCACGCGCACTCCTCAAGCTCAGGCCCCAGCCCAGTCTCAGAGGTATCTTCTGAACCAGCGTTGAGACTCGACCCAGTCTCCAAGATACTCCTCGCGGATCGATACAACGTATCCCAATGGTTCATAGACGGCCTAGACGAGCTCGTCCAGCGCACCGAGATTCTCACCGCTGAAGAAACACAGAGATTAGGCTGGGTGTGGGCCTATAGGGTGTTCGTAGAACGCGAGCGGTGCAGGGAGTCGAGGCATAGAGCGAATTGGCGGAATCCGGGCGCGTGTTATCCTGATGATCGGCCGTGCACGCATTCGCATGTGGCCCAGCTGAAGTTGATGTTCAAGGCTGAGTTGGAGGATATGGACAGGGAAGAAGTAGATGAGGAATCCTCATGAGGGTTCGTCGTGAGAAGACGTGTGTGGTGATGAATTGGGAGAGGGTGGCCACATGGATCAAACTGACGACGTTCGACTGCTGATTTACTGTGGCTGGAGACCAGGTTGTATCACTCGTATTTACTGGATTCGCATTGCATTTTATAGATCTAGATCCAATATCACTTCAGTTTTGGGCTGAATCATTATTGTAGTCTTGCTGGCCACTCACTGTACTGAGGTCGACCGTCGACTGCTCATATACGTTCATAGCTCGTCGAAAGCACGAGTGCATGTGCAGGAGGTATGAGGTGATTGCCATTCGGCTCAAGCTTGGTAACTATGTCGGAAGTCAAATCGGAGTCAGTATACTTTGAGTCGGATTGACCCAGTCTTGGTCCTCTCTACTCCTAATAGGTTCCATTCCACTTGGAATGGGAAGATGGATCGATATCGACTTGTGCCTAAACCTAATCTACCGGATATATAACTCTTATGTAATCAAGCTGGGGCTTGCTATTTGGGCAGTGTGTCCCCCTTGTAGCTTCCGTAGGCAATCTCTGTAATCTCCTGCTCGAATAGTTCTTTAAGACGATCAACGTGCGATTGCTGACATCTAACGGCCTCGGTCTCCCTCTCTTGATGGCGATCCGAGTAAGAGACGGAATACAGGTCGTGATCCCTCATATCAGGTTTATGGCCGGGAGTCTTGTAGCACATCTCCCGCTCCCTGAGCAGAATCACAGCCCATTTACCTCCCAGTTTGGCCACCTCTTCATCGGAGATGGTCTCTGCTCGTACAAGCACCTCCTCAAGTCCCTGTAAGAACCAGCTTTCGACGCAGTAGCGACGGGCAAGGAGGACTCGATCCGTATCTGGAAGGGCGGTGACCAAACCGTTCATCTTGGTTATGGCGATCTTTCTGATCTTCTCGAAACCCCATAAAGTAGCCAGCTTCAAGACCGAGGTCCATTCGTCGCAAGAACCGCCTGGTTCCTTGCTGTCCCTATGAAATAGGTTACAGTACCATGAGCCGGCGATTGATGAGCAGTGAACCCGTAGGAACGAATAGAGGGGCTCACAAAGGATAGAGCACACGGAGGAATCGCCTGAAATCGACAACGTTGATATCAGGCGGCAGAACGATGGGTTTCTCATCCGATAGCCCTTCAGCATCGGCTCCCTCTCCTGGTAAGGAGAACATTGCACCGAAAATATCCGACTCAGCAACGAATCGACACCGGGGCACCTTGAACAAGGTGTTCTCCACCTAAGACAGAGGCATATGTGTCACATCGAGTGAGCGAGGCGTCGTTTTCGACCAGTGAAACGAGGTTGCATGATACGTACGAGGAAGGTAATAACATCCAGGTAATACACCTCGCATCTGACGTGGACAGGTAGTTTGGGCTGAGTCTCCATCGAGGTTCTTAGTTGCTGCTGTAGAGGTGTGTAGGCTCTCTGACCAGACTGACTCTTTATATGTTATCTCCCCGAGGGGAAGCTGGACGCGGTGGAGGAGTCGATCGAAAGATCTTATCTTCCCATAGCGCAGTGAGAGTCCAATTTGCATCAACCTCGCTCGCCTCGAGCCTGCAGAACCTATAGCTAAAAAGAGAGCATGACCAAATTTCCAAAGCGTCAGGGTCATACCACCAATAGACGGCGGAGGAACTCGAGGAGAGACTCTCAGGCTCCTCCACCGCATCAGAAATACGTACTGATCCATCGAAAAGAAAATCGGTATCCAAGTGTGAATACGAGGGATAAGCTACTTCCGTCGTATTCAGCATCACTTCCATTAGTAAAATAAAAATCAAAGATAAATACGCACTTACACTTACTGGTTTAGGTGCCGTCGAAGTCTGGGCCAGAGTCCCACGTTTTAGCATAAACTTCCGAGTCGGACGTTCTTGAATTACCCACCCAGCACATTCCTCCACCAAGATGCGTGGCCAAGCCACAGACCTGGATATATATGCTTGTGTCACGTCGAAGCATCTGCGCTAGTCGCTTTCTTTCTTCCCTATCGTTTATTGCTCAAGCTACGATATGAGTGACAGTCCAAACGACTCACCATCCTGCAATGCCAATAGAACTGCAGCGGAGATCGCGGATGCTTGGTTGACGCCAACGGAAAATCGATCCAAGTTGTACTACTTCAAATGTGTGGTCTTCCAGGTGTGTTGATACACGATACAAACGCTAGATGGCGGCTGATTATGATGTCGGGGCTCGCCACAGGTGGAGGGCATGCTCTTCAACGTTCCTCAGCAGAACTTCATCAGGGATTCCGAAGTCTTTCGCACGATGTATCAACTACCACAAAGAACACAAGGCACCGGAGATGTTGAGGGCGCCTCAGACACTCGTCCACTGGTCTTGAGAGGAATCACGGCAGTCGACTTCGACCGGTTCCTGTCCGTCTTGTATCCTCTGTGCGTCAGAGAAGTCTCATATTGCGCTTGCGTGCTCACGAAATAGTATCACGTAGCGATAATAAACCCCAAACAAAATCGTTGGATGAATGGAAATCAGTACTCTGTTTGTCCACGATGTGGTTGTTCGAAGAGATCAGGAGCCTTGCAATCGAAGGGATGCAGCCCGGCATGCTGCAGCTTGATCCCGTGGACGGGGTGCTCCTCGCACGTGAGTATCGTGTGTCACATTGGTTTCTGCACGGGTTAGAGGAGCTCGTCAAGAGAGAGAGAGGGAGCTTTCGGTGGATGACTGCGAACGACTAGGATGGCTCTGTGCGCGGAACATCTTCGTTGAAAGAGAGATGTGCTTGAAGAAATGCCATCGCGGTGTGGTGGAGAACGAATGGGATTCAGGTTACAAGAAGCGCTGTGAGCACGGGGGGAGGCACATCGAGCAGCTGAAAGTAACATTCATGGGTGAGCTGAGCGATATGGAGCCCGAAGGCGAATCCTCACCACGGGGCCTGGGTGCCAAAAAGAAGAAGGGGAGAAAGCAAACCAGAGGTGTTTGGCACGAATGGAGTCATAGTGGTATATAGACACTCTGCAGGAGCAGAGCGACAACAAGCGCGTCACGTAGACGAGATGTAGCTTACAAGAGTACGGTAGTTTACATAAAGATGTCCTGTATAACCCCTGTTAGAAAAATCTATGCATATGACGAACCGGAGGGTCTACCAGAGACAACTCACCTTCCTCCTTCCAGACTTGCTTCCCGCCTAATAAGAAAATATAGTCTTCATAGGTCATACTAACTGGTCTGAATCTTCTTCATATCAAGACGTCTGTTAGCCAACAACTTCGCAAGAACAACGACGAAAATCGCCAAGAGAAGGCGTTTTCCCCACCATTGTTTCTTGTTGTACGAGGACGGAGGTCCCGATGGGCGGGCAGGGAGCGAGGGGTACGTGAGGTATCCGAGTCTGGTTCTGTTCTTCTCCTGTAAAATCGAAGAGTATGGCTTTAGAAAGTAAATTGAGTAAGAGAAGGGATGAGATGACTGACAGTATATGGAGGGAACCTCCCGCCGATTATGCGGTCGATCCTAGAAGGTGGTTGGGTAAGGAAAAAATCGAGGGAATGTGTTGAGTAAATTTACCAGCTTGGTTGATCCATAGAGCTTCTGAGATGCGTAAACATGTCAAAGGAGTATTTGCCGGTATGAGCACCGTCTAAAGAGTCTTCTTCAGCTAACAACCTCAAGACGCATGTGCTAGCACTCACAACCGCTGTTTCCGGTTCCTGTAGAAGTCGTTTCCAGACGTGAGCATGTGTAACAAAATGAAGGGGGAAAAAATACTCGCCTCCGAAAGGTAAACCGTGAACTGGGAGGAATTATCAGTATAAATGTATTTGTCCGGGGAGGGCGTGAGCTTACCACCGGGCTGAATCATGACTTCGTTAAAAATAACAGATCCACTCTGGGTGTTGTTGGCCACTAGCAAGGAAGAAATTTCAGATTACGAGTGAGCACATAAATAATTAAGGACCATACCTTTTGCCTTTGTCGACTCATCCCTGGAGAATAGATACAAAGCCAACGGATGCGGCCTCTCGTTAATGAACTCCACAGCCTTGTCGATAGACGCAACAGTGACGATCGGCAACACAGGACCGAACAATTCGTCCTTCATCAGCGAATCGTCCGCTTTGACGTCCTTCACCACCGTCAGTGGAATGAATTTCTTCTCCTTGACGGCTTTCTCAGCACTGCCTAGGACGACGGTGCCTTTGGTGTTGGTGAGGGCAGAAAGCACCCTGTCGTATGCGCCTTCCGAAATGACGTGAGGGAAAGAAGAAGTCTCGGAGGGCCAGAGTTGAGAGTGACTACGATATCATAGATAGATTTGGGTAAATAATCAAGGGTGTTGCGTGATCAAAAGGAAGCACGTACGCGACTTTGAACGCTTCCACCAGCTTGTCTTGGAAACCCTCCGGGACGAGAACGTAATCAGGGGCAACACAAGTCTGACCAGCGTTCACGCCTTTTCCCCAAAGGATACGCTTGGCGGCTGTGGCCAGATCGCAGTTGGGGTCGATGATGACGGGTGACTTGCCTACTCGAAAATTAGTGTCAAGCTCAGGATAAATCTATACGAAGATAATAACTAACCGCCGAGCTAGTGAAGAGGTTAGATACCTGCATAAGTCATTACTCTCGTGGATGGGACGTACCTCCAAGGATACAGGTGTGGTGTGTTTAGCGGCAGCAGTCGCGACGATACGTCCTACACGCTCTCCCCCTACACGAGTCTGGTTAGATCTGAGTAACAGCTACTCCTAATATGTTCCGTACCAGTGTACAAGACTAGAAAAAGATCAGCATAAGGATAAGGAAAACTTCAGGTAAGAGAGAACGTACTATAATCCCATTGAAGGTCCAAGAGCTGCAAAGCCATGCCTCAGTGTCCAGTGTGTAACAGCGTACTGGGAGAACCCACGAACCTTGGTTGTCTCGGGGATGGCGCCGTTGACGACGCGCACGAGGTCGTTGTCTAGGTATTTGTGGATCGCTTCCGTGAGAAGAGAGGAGACTGCCGGGGTTTGCTCCGATGGCTTCAGGAGAACGGTGTTACCAGCTGCAAGAGCACCAGCCTGTCACAGAAGATATGCCTCTAAGATGAGTGGTACTGTGCCGAGGAAATTGTGAACGTACCAGAGGTCCAATGAGAAGCCAGACGGGGTAGTTGAAGGGTGCGATGATGAGGACGACGCTGAAGAGGGAAAAAATCAGTCGAGCGGGTCACCGTCAGGCGGAGGTTTCGACGCACCCTTTAGGCTCCTTCCTGATAGTCGGACGCATAGCAGCAAAGTTGACGGAGAAGGGTGCTTTCTCGGTTTTAGCCCAGGAAGCGACCCCGTCGATAGACGCCTTGATTTCTGACATAGTAGGTGCAAGCTCCATACTACAAGTATGATTTCAGCGCCTCGAGCGAGATTGCATTATCTGAAGGAAGTACGCACAAATCATTCTCCAGAGGCTCACGCCCTAAATCGTGCTTGAGAGCCTCATGAAACTTTTCCAAGTTGTCTTTGATAGCGTAGGAAAGTTGTATGAGCTGTACAAGACCATGAGATGAGGGGATTCAACAAGTAAAAGGTATTAAGCTACCTGATACTTTCTGTAGTCGATAGACTTGAGTTTCCCAGAGTAGAACCCTTTCCGAAGCTCTTCGCGAATCTATTGTGAAGAAACCGGTTATCAATACCAAAATTTTCCTGAGATAGACACAGCGTACACACCTGTTCTATCTGGTCGACTGGCGTATATTCAAGGCTAGGGGACATGACGGTAAGAAACAAAGATGGAGTCGAGGAACACAATTTGAATATAACTGACCGGCTGCAATGTCATCGAGACATAGCCGGACAAATGTTATCACCCGACAACGTAGCACAATGGAGTCTCGATGTCAACCATGTCGGATACTAGGCTTAGAGTAGACCTTCCTGAAAGGAGATTTGAAGCTGTTCGCTGCAGATATCAAACTGCAGATACCGAGCAAGTAGAAGTAGACCGTAGCTGGACGAGGCAAGGGTGTGATAACTGGTTCCTCATTCAGACTGCATCTGGGGCCGTGGGAAAACAGCGGACCGTCCAGAGTCCCTCACTGGACTTCCACTGGACTTGCCTCAGCCCAGCATCCCCTCGCAGAATACATCGGTTCAGTTCTTCCAAATCCTCTTCTGTTTCGTCTCTCAACGTCTTATTCCACCACGGGTAGCCTGCGTGGGAGTTCGGATGATATTCGCAGCTGATTTGTCTTCTCAGTCGGAAGCTCGTCGGCTGACTTTACGCTTTCTCGTAATCTCTTGTCTGGTGGTGCAGGCGATTCAACCTTGACTCCAAGGGCAGGGACTCGGAAGATAAACTTATTCGCCATACTCGACTCGGGTCGATGATACAGCGATTGGAGGAACCAACAGGTTGAGCATACACTGTTCAAGGTCCCAGTTCAACGATTCATGGAAGACTCACCCATCATTGCCATACAATATCTAGCGCACTATGCAGGGGCTGATGGCTCTTCCACCACGGCGGGAAGAGGTCAGTCGTCAGCGATGTTGGGCGGCTGGGATGAATTTCCTACCAATGTGACCGGTGTCGTACCGAAACCCGATTTTCATCAAGTTCTGGAGACACTGTACCCTCCGTAAGTTCCAGGAGTGTCCGTGAAGAAATACTCATGACTTATACAAGCGATTTCAGTGGATTTCTAGTGAAGTCGCTGAGGTTAGGCCCCAAGGATGAATGGATCTGCGTACTGAAAGTGGCCACGCCGTGGAAATTCAAGGGGATCCGTGATCTTGCCCTCGAAAAAAGCGGAAGCCTTCATAGCCGACGTCCTTTCCGCCGAGAAAATTCTCCTTGCTATACAGTTCTCCCAACACATCTGGCTATCGACTGTCTCAACCAGCTAATTACTAGAAGCGAACCGCTGCAGGAATTTGAGTTTCAACAACTCAGAATATCGATGTGTTGGCGTATCGTCCAGGAACGCGAACGGTGCTTTGGCTCTGGGCATCGGAAATTGGGTGTTCTCGCATAGAGCGGATGTCCAGGAGGCGTTTTCAGAAGAAATTGAAAGGGTGTCGTAGTGTTTCTGATAGCAGGTCTGGGACTTCGTATTCCTGCCCCTTCCTCTGCCAGTGCCTTACAGACACAACAAGCAAACCCAGCTTCTCTCTCGCCTTTTGCACTTTCCAAATTGTATTATCAGAGAGTGTCAAGAAGAAGTGACTCAACATCGGCAGTATGGGGACCAGCGCACCCGAGCGCAAAGCGTGGGGTTTGTATTAGGATGAAACCTTATTCCCAAATTCTCAATCTACTACTACCATATGCTCTTCAATCATTCCCAGCCAGTCTGACGACAACCCAATTATTCTATCTGGTGTGACGAAGCGCGATTTTCACCAATTTTTGGATACTTGGCTTGAAATTCGTAGTGGCCGTTGATGTGTTCGTCTTCTGAATATATTTTTGACAATGAGATGCCCAGGTAGTTCTGGAGCAAATTTTCGGCTCCTTCAACCCCTGTCGTGAACTAAACTAGACTAGTATATGCACGAATTATCAGTCTGAACCTCCTGCTCATGCATGAGTGCCTCGTTCAAAACGGACTATCTTACTCTCTATGTTGTTAGATAGCTATTAATTGAAGTAGCGTGGAGGGGCTTCCTCCAGCAGCTAATCGATAATCAATAATCACTAGCACGCGTCTCGCGTTTGCATCTAGTCACGAGGGCGCGTCTTGCATCTTCCTTGACTCCGATGGCCAACCAATGGCAACTATATATCATTGTTCGACGTCATTGTCACTGGCCAACCAACCAACTTGGACCTAACGCCCACCTGAGCCTTCCGACTCCCAGCTTCGTTCTGAGTCATCCCAAGTCGAGTACCGAGTCCTACCCATCTCCTCGCACATCCACTGTATCCTAACCCAATGGTATATTGCCTTGTCCTCAGCTATCACGCAAGCAGTGGCTGATCCTTCTAGACGGTCTGTGAATACTTTCTCAGAGGCACTTGCGCATTCGGTGATCAGTGTCAATTTGACCATATCGCCAAACCCGATGCAGGAGCCGAACTAGGATTCAACCTCTGTGGTAAGCAATGCACGACATTGTTCAGATTGGAGTATATCACAGTAATGCATTGTCTCATTCATTACAGCTCAGCCATCTTTCACACAAATCAAGGATCAGGTCCCTTCATTTAGGTTAGGCCTGTTCTATCTATCTTCGTCTCTCTATACCTCTGATCAACCGATCTACAACCTCTAGTCAGGACATAGTCAAGGATGACTTTTCAACTGGCAGCAAGCCACTCTGGCCCCTGTCTACGTATGGTCCAGGCCTGTCAAAAGCAAACCTGATTACTGGACTCGATATGTCTCCAGAAGAACTGCGATTCAGGTTTGTGAAGTCTCAGGAAGCTGGAAACTTGGCCGAATACGTCAGTTCTGCTCAGTGGTGCTCTACTAGTCGGCGTGTATCGTGCTGACACCTTGAATAGCTCTCCTATGAGTTAAAGCAGATTGCAAACGCGAATAAAACCTTCGACGTGAGCCGGGAAACCTCTCGACCAATCCTAGATTTCCACTCACACAAAGTTTCAGCATGCGAAATGGAACATCACGCAGGTCTACCAGCAGTCTCTAAAGAATTGTACCCCCGAGCATATTTCTTCGTCGAACAGTTTCGGCAGTGCAGGTGTACCTGCGGTTGCCCCAACCTTTAGTTCAGCGACCACATCAACGACCACATCGGCTTTTGAATCTGTCCCACCGCCCGCTTTCGGCCAAAGCATTAGCAGCGGGTTCGGAACGGCCTCCAACACACCTGTATCGGCTTCAAGTCAAACTCAAGTTCCATCTGGCTTTGTTCGGCCTGCCTCAGGACAGTCTGGTTCGCCTTTAGCATCTGACCCAAGTTTGACCCCTGGAGCCACCACTCAGCGTGCATCCTTTGGCTTTGGGGTCAGTGATCAACCAGCCCTTTCATCACTGGGTGCTGCCGCTGAATCTAGCACGCCCTCCGCCTTTGGTAACGCGGCCAATCCTATACTCTCAACTTTCGGGGCCTCGACTCATCCACCTTCATCCATCTTTGGACAAGTTCCCTTCGGTCAAACCTCTGCCCCTGATAGTGCTGGCGGAAGGTCTGCCGTCTTTGATGCCAACCCTTCCGCCTCAAGCTACCCACTCGATCTTGAACATTGCTCGACCTTTTACTTTGAGCTCGTCGTTTTCCAGGTGGGTACTCGGTTGCTGCCTGTTCCAGAGTTTGGTGGTGTTTACTAACGCTTACTTTTTCCTTTCTCAGGTTGAGAAAACTCTATTCAAGGTTCCATTGCACCAATTTTTGGAAGGCTCTCCTATATTCGCTGAACGATATCTGGCACACTACGGAGATGGTTCCTCCAGTACCACTGCGCAAGCAGGTGGCTTGGCGTCAGCAATGCTTGGCCATTCGGACGAGTCTCCTATTGACCTGACCAGTGATGTGTCGAAAACCGATTTTCGTCAGTTCCTAGAGAGTCTCTACCCTCCGTAAGTCCTAGATTCACCCTAGGAGAGTGAATCTGGTTGACATCACCTGGTATTAGTGGATCACCGGCACGACCACCGAGGTCTCGGTCCAAGGACGAATGGATCTCTGTATTGAAGGTTGCTACGCTGTGGAAGTTCAAGGATATTCGCGACCTCGCCATCCAGAAGCTGGAAGCACTCATGGCAAATGTCCCTCCTGTCGAGAAAATCCTGCTCGCCCGACAATTCTACCACCAAATCTGGCTCTCTGACGGTCTCAACGAACTCATCACCAGGAGTGAGCCGTTACAGGAATCTGACTTTGACCAACTCGGCAAGTCGATGTGTTGTCGTATCGTTCGAGAGCGCGAACGATGTTTGGGTGCTGGTCATCGTACGTCGGGTGTTGCATGTGATGTGCTCGAGCATAGGACGGATCTAAGAGATACGTTCAAGGGAGAGTTTGAGGAATGTGTGAGCGTTGCTGTTAGTGCCGGCCTGGAGCCTGTGATGTTACCACCGGTCACAGCCAAGGTTCCCAACCAATGTTCTCCGCGTGTGGACAAGTCAGCGGAGTTGAAATGGGTACCAGAGCTGGATGGTGAAGCACATTTATCTGATGATCCCTTCCCTAGTCCGCGTGCAGAACCCAAGAAGAAGAAGAAGTACGGAGCGCCAGCGAGCGGGTCTGGAGCGGCTAGCGCATCCAATCCGGCTCCTGTAGCACCTTCAGTAGGGAAAGCACCAGAGCCTGCCGGCAGAGCGCCCTTAGCCCCGGGCCCTGCTCCTCCAATGCCTTCGACTTCGTCTAGAGTGCCCAAGAAGGACGTTAAAGTCCCAGCGATCGGATTGGGGTCCACGGCTACTACCACGGCTACCATAGGCGAACAGGTTTTCCATCCAGGATTTTCATTTGGGGTCGGTCCCTCCAGCGGCACCAGGGCCAGCCCCCTGGACTAAATCACCACCGACGTCGAACATTGGTTGATGAGGCTTCTTCAGCGTCTCTGAGCACAAGCCTCGGTTGTGAAGAAGTCGCAGAACAATATGTTTGGTGGGTGGGGGCGGTTCAGCTTCGTTGGGTTACTGCTGCTTTTTTGTTTTCTTTTGGAGATTCTGGAAGATGTTGAGTCACCTTTGTGCAGGGTTGGGGTGGGGCAATCCTTCTAGCACATTCTATCGAATTGGGTAGCACGTTCAGTGGGATTATCTTGGACGAGGAGCAACGGCCTGTAGTACTCTGAAGTGAATGTATCGACGATACCTAGAACGTATATATGCCCTGACTTGAGCGAACATGTTACATAGAGTAAATCATCATGGATACAGTATGTGCGTTATGTGCGTGCACTCAACTTTCTGTGCATAGCGCACGGTAGCAATGCCGATAGCGACGACAGTAATCTTACATTTATCCTTGCGCGAGACATCTTTCATTCCTTCGTCCCCGCCCCTCGCCGCAGTCCAAGTGCATCTGAATCAGTCATAGCTCTCAACGCTAGCGATACCGTCTTTCACCGCCTGCCAAGACGGACGCTGTTTCAGTCCGTTCCACCACGCTGCTACGTGGGCTCTCGCTGGATTATGCAGACCGTCGCCTCCGAGAAACTCGAGCGACGCGCCGAAAGGGATGTGGTTCAGGTCTGCGACAGTGAACTCCTATAGGATACGACGTATAAGCATAGGTTTCCCCTGAGTTTGGGAAGGAAAGGGAGGTTTGGTTGAGTAACGCACGTTTCCGGCGAGGTACTTCTGTTTGCTGAGGATGGTTTCGTAGACGTCTAACTTGGGACCGAGTTCTTTGATGGCGGAGTCGATGACCCCTTGGTCCACGACGCCCTTCTTTCGACTATGTATGTCAAACGGTGAATTAGATAGGTGCATTGATCAGTGATGTTGCACCAGTACACTGACCTGTTCACGACATATTCGTATCGTGCTCTCTGAGCGTAGGGAAAGAAGTGAGTGGCCTCGATAAACGTCGCTTCGTCGAGTTTGGCTTGACCTCGGAGGTCAGTGACACTGGGAACAAGTGGGGTACCTTGGTCTGCGTATTTGGTAGCGAGGTAACGACATATAGCGCGAGACTCGAACAGAGTAAACCCATCGTCTTCCTAGTAAGCCACAAGCAATAAATTATCAAAGTCAGGTTGGTTCCAGTACGCATTGCGATTCAGATCCACTGAATTCCAGAGACGCACTACGATGTAAGGAACTTGACCAAACGGTTGTTTCTCTAGAACTTCAGGAGACTTTTGCTCGCCGTTGAATATGTCGACTGAGATGAAGTTGAAAGGGACTTTCTTCTCGATTAGAACCATAGCTACTCTAGAAGCATTGCTAGAGATTGGGTAGCCGTAGAGTGTGAGGACCATTGTGGGTGAAATATGCAAGTTTCAGGTTTGGCGGTGTCCATATCCATCGCTGCTCGGAGCATGTGTCGATCCTCGGTTCGGGCCGTCTCCGATGCTACAGTACTTGCTCTTGCACCTACAACGATGACCTGCCGACGAGCGACATTGTTGGCTGGCTTCCTCTCTTTGCTGGCTTTGCCTCTTCCAGCGCTCGCAGACGACCCTTGTGCTGCTATTGCAGGCAAGAAGTGGGTATCTCCCAGTCAAGTGCGAGCCTGCTTCTCTTCGTTCCCAGTGGACTCGAAGACCAAGTCGAATGTACGTTACCATAGCTGCTACACACCTACCCCGTAAACCCCGAGACCTCTGAACAACTGGGTAGATTATAGAGGTGGTCAACAAGACTATTGCTTTTCATACTTCTGTATCCAACCAGATTCAAGCGCCCCCACCGTTCGAGGATACACATGAAGACCTATACGCTGACTTGGCTAGGATAAAGCGCCAGCATTACAAGTCCGAGTTCGAGATGCACATCGATCTTTCGAGGACTTTCAAACGACTCAACGACGGGCATTGTGTCTATATTGACTACTGTTACGACTGTAAGCTTTGAGTTCATTATAATCAACTTCAAGGACAGAGGATTGACTGGGCTTCAACATAGCGCTCTACGTTTCGTACCTACCGATACCGTTAGTATTGTTGACGAATGAGAACGGATACCAGAGCATACATATAGCGCCTGAGGCGTACGCTATCGCTGAAGCTGAATTCCATGATCATATCCATTTCTGGGAGGCTGAGGTTTCTAGGCAGCTTCATACCACGCTCAAATCCGTGAATATCTTCGTCTTTCGCTACTTCATTGTTGATCAAGTTAATGATGCGTTTACTCAGCTCTCTGGCGCTGAAGTGCTCCAGATCAATGGACAAGATCCTTTCGTTGCTGTCAATGCTAATGCGGCGATAACAGGAGGGTATCAAGGGTTTGGGACCAGACAGAACTCGTATGTTCTCAATTCCTTTGATAAGTTACTACCCACAGCAGCTGATATACTTCGTTATGCGTAGGTTCTTCTCCAGTTACTCCCGCGGCGCGAAAGGGTGGAACTATCTAATGGGAAATTTCGCTCAACAGTCGCTCCCTCTGTACGACCAAACGCGTCTGACGATCCTCCGTGTCAACTCGACCAGTCCAGAATTTCTCTCTGTACGCTCCTCATAACCTCTACGACCTCATAACTTGTGCTGAACTCTTGTCGTTGTATGTCTCGTAGATGTCGTACCAAGCACGCTTTGGTTCCATGTCCAAAGAGTTCGAGGACAGCAAGTCATATAGAGCTAACAACTGTAAAGCCGTGGATGGCACGAACGGACGAAGCATCCACGATCCAGACTTCTCCGTCTCTTCTCAAGGATATACATCCCCCTCCTCCCCCTTCATCAAAGCCCTTCAACTCCCACCCCAATCTATCCCCTCCCAGCCCTCTCGTCCTGGTCGAAGACGAGAGCTGCTAAATGCAATCATAGATTCTGCCCCCTACACTGATATCCAGCTTCCTGAAGTGCTTCAGCCTCAGCTCGAGGCTGGAGATAGTGGGTATAGTGTGTCGCAGACCTATATGCTTGAGGGGGACAGGACAGGTGTGCTTGTCCTTGGTAGTTTCTCGGCTAAGAGCTCGAGGGAGCTGAGGAGGAGCCTTGTGGAGGGCGTGAAAGGCTTGAAGGAGGGTGGTGCGAAGAAGTTGATTGTTGATGTTGTGGGTATTTATTTATTTCTGTCTGGAGTTGGTATGAGTGCTGATGTTGATTGGGGTTGTCAGACCAATAATGGCGGTGGTAAGGGTTTTCTGGAGTAGAATTGGGTTTTGGTAGCTGATTTTCCCCCTCTTTTCGTCAGGTTATATATGCGTAGCCCACGTACGGTCTCAATACCCCAGTTGTTCTCCATACACATATACTGACACTAACCCCTCTTTCACAGTGGCTTCACCGCATCGTACGTCTTCCCCCTTCCTCCATCCCTCCTCCCCAACCCAACCTCACCTCACACCCCCACAGCTCGTCGGACCCAAGCCCACCTCAGAGCCCCAAGCAGGGCTTGACACCACCGCCCTTGCCTCACCGCTCGCAAAGCTTATCGTCAAGCAGATCATAACCAACAGCACCATCGACCCTCAAACCCAACTACTCTACAACCCCCTCTACTGGCGTAACGCTACGCATCAGAGGTTTGGGCAAGGTGAGAATTGGCTCGAGGGGGGCGATAGTTATAAGGTTGGTGTCAATGGGAGGGTTGATGAGTGGAGTCGGAGGCTTGGGCAGGAGTGCCAGCCTTTTGATGAGGATGACGACGAAGAGGACGATGATAAGAGTGAGAAAGTGGATTTACCCATGCATGCGCTGTTCGAGGGTAAGGATGTGGTGATTGTTAGTAATGGACGGTGTGCGAGCTCTTGCTCGTTGTTCAGTGTAGGTCTTTCTATCTTGTGAGAGTTTGGACTGGTGCTGATTAGGGATGTTTGATAGATCACGATGGCCAAACGTGAAGGTGCTACTACCGTCGTCGTAAGCGGCAAGAACGACGTCCAGCAACAATATTGTATGTACTCTAGCTTGTTCATCTCCAACTCAGCTTCAGTTGCTCACTTGGTACTGCACAGGCGGGATCGTAGGCGGCCAATCCACGCACTTCGCCACCATAGACGAAGAAATCAAGGTAAAAACTAGCATCTTCCTTTCCCTTCCGGCGTAAGACATGACCGCTGACGCTACAATTTCCTGTTTGAAGAGTGTCAACCTCAAAGGGCACCCCGACGCACCTCCTGATTTCCAGACGAACAGTCTACAGGGAATTACTTGGAGATTGGGATATGGCGTGTGGGACGAGAGAAAGTTCGAAGGTAAGGCTCGACAGTCCCTCTTCTCCTATCCTTCGTTGATTAAAGACTGAAACTGGTTGAACAGAATGGCAGGACCATCCAGCGGATGTGAACCTGCCTCTCACTGCAGAACTGTACGTCGGGCTGTCATTTTTGTATCTTCTTTTGGCTAGGCTGGAAATTGACATGTTTCTGTATGCAGTGTTAATAATCCTAAAGCTATCTGGGAGGAGGTGGATAGGAGGATATTTGGCGGAGGCGTGCAGGAGGTGGTTGGGAGTGGTGCAGACCAGGGGCAGGTCGTTTTTGGTGTATAGACCATATAGTACTCATGCTGAAGGATGGATGAAGTTCTTGTTTGTTTGACAAAACATAGAGTAACAGACAGAGCATCGAGAAAGCGTATGATTAACATGTATATACCGTACCAGAACAACTGCGAGAAATCTATCCATCTACCTATCCAAACAGAGGCGTCAGCACACTTTTAGGCAAGGTAAATTCAAAGGACACGGTTTCCCACCTATGCTTGACACGGCAGACTAATATCATTCGAACTTGTCTTCTATCTTAGCCATTTTCTCCAGCGTCCCAGCCTCTTTCAACACCGTCCACCTTAACACCCGTGGATCTCTCCTCATGAGGTTGTTCAGACTCCTGAGGTTCTGGGGTGAGGAGGCGAAGGATAATGTCCAGTAACTAGAAGACGGCACAATGTCAGAAGTCTATCCGATTCTTCCTGGAGGCAAAACGCGGAGGAAGAGAAGAGCAATGAAAGCGTAAACGTACTCTCCTATCCCATGATACGGCTGCTCCTTCCCTCCCAGCCTCTTCATCCGTTGCGGTAAGACGAGTGTACCCCAGGATTGGATGTCCCTGACTACACCGCCCGACTTCATGACTTGCGTAGCAGCCTGTCGGACGAGTTCTTGGATGTGTTTCTGTTGTATATAGATTGTGAGCGCAGCGCACAAGGATAAAGTCGAGAAGTGGGGGCTTGATACGCACGAATTGTGGATAGTGGACTGCTATGCAGACCATTTTGTAGAAAGGCATGGTTTCGTAAGGTGACTAGTAGGAGTGGGATAGACTCTTGGTAGAAATTCTAGTGATATAGTCAGAGAAAGCTGCACGGTGGTTCTCTAGGCTATGCGATAGAGAATGAGATCGAGCTTCAGCTCGTAGGAGGGCTTCAGTTGGATAGATGGAGAGTCCGAGAACTCACAGGAGGTCCAGTTTCTCGTGATGCGGCGGCGGCGAATTGGTTGACCGCGGGCAAGATGTCCAGGCTCGATCTAGCTCTCAACTTACCTTCATCTTCACCACCATCATGCTCATACAATCTATGACATGTAGACTCTTTGTGCGCATGGTTCACGGCTTCTAGAAGATCCAAGCTAGGTCTTCCCCAATAAGTAACGCTCACACGGGCTCTATGAGATACATCTTCTACGGACTTCGTAGCCCGCTACTCCTTGCTCTCCCAGAGCCAACTGTACAAGCACTTACTCATGACCTCACGCTTGCTTATCTTCTCTCCTTCTCAATGAATTGTGTCCAGCATTTTAGTTCATGAGCGGTGAAAACTCAATTGAATCAAACGGTCTTCCTACCCCAGGGTCTATGGTTTAAATATTAGCTCCAGAATCCCCAGGAGTCGATAATTTCGTCCATTTTGTAAGAGATTCTCAGCATGATTTCCTCAAGATTCGTGTTGGCCGCGTTACTTGCTACTTCCTCTGCTGCACTCGCCTGGTCTGCCCCTCCTTCTCCTTGGAAACGAGCGGATGCACCCCCGGCAGGTTTTAGAGCGGTTGGACCTGCCCCAGCAGATGAGGTGATAAATCTGCGCTTCGCTCTGCCCCAGAGAGATTTCTCAGGCCTGGAGAAGGCGCTGTACGCCGCTAGCACGCTAGGAAGTGAGAAGTACGGTCGATACTTGACTAAAACTCAGGCAAGTGGGTCCTCCTTCGTCGGCTCTGCAGTTAGTCTGATCGATGCAATCTGTAGGTGAACGCGTTCGTTGCACCCTCTACAGAAGCTCTTGAGTCTGTTCAGTCTTGGTTGACCACAAATGGACTCGCTTCTTCCCTCGCGTCACCTTCTGGTGACTGGATTGCTGTGAACGCAACCGTGCAACAAGCCAATAAGCTCCTCCGAGCGAACTTCACATCTTTCGAGATGGATGGATCCTTGAACAGGAAGATCACCAGAACTATGGCGTATGCCTTGCCCGCTGAAGTTCAGGATAACGTTGCTGCTGTATATCCTACTGTGACGTACGTGTCTCTTACGGTTCTGAGGATTGCTTGGCTTATCGGACACTCGAAACAGGTTCCCAACGATTCTCGCACCAGATGCCCAGAGGCTTACCAATCTTACTTCTGCTGAGCACGCTACGTCCTCTTCAAGGAGCTCATCGAGTCAGGCAACCACCCTTGAAGATCTCCCTGCATCATGTATCCGTGCTCCCGACGATGACTCTCAAGAGAATTTCGAGATACCCTATACGGCCGCGTGTCGTTACGACTTGTACGGCCTCCCGAAGACAGAGATCACTCAAGATTCGAACACCCTTTGGGTCTCTGGCTTCAATAACCAATTTGCTAACAAGGGGCAGATCAAGGTGCGTAATTTAGATTGCGCGTCTACAAGCATCTACCTGTGTGCTGATATGGCGATTTCCTTAGACTTACCTGCAGAACAACAGACCCGAGCTCGCAGACTCTATGACGTTTGACCTCGTCTCTGTGGACGGTGGCCTCAACAATCAGCTCCCTGCTGGTGCCAGTATCTTCACTGTGAGTTCTTAGACTGGCTTCTTATCGTGTTTCTGCGACACCAGAGGCTGATTATTGTGTGTGTGTGTGTGTGTGTGTGTGTGTGTGTTCAGACCGGTAGCATGTATGTAGTGACGAGCACCGCCGGCAATGTACCCCTCACCTTCATGTCCGTGGGCACAGACACTTCTGCCGATCCGATGATCTGGTACTTAGACCAAGCCAACTACCTCCTTGGTCTTGATGATCCTCCCAAAGTATTGGTCGGGAGTGATCTTTCCCTGCGAGAGAGCGCCATCGATCCTGTGTTGGCTAGGTAAGTGCCGTAGCCTCCATGCGTCCGTTCTTGCCCCCTCATAGTGGCATTTTTAGGCAAGTGTGCAATATCTACGCTCAGTTAGCAGCTCGAGGTGTTACGCTAATCAATCCAGTGTCTATCGGGGGCGTTGAAATAATCTTCAATGATGGGAGCACGACTTGTTCCAAGTTCGATGTGACTTTCCCAGCTAGTTGTCCCTTGTACGTGCGAGCACAGTCCAAGCCCTCGTTCCTCCAGTACTCAAGGATATTTTCTACCCTTTTCTCAGTGTCACCAGTGTTGGTGCGACAGCAGTGGACACCGGGGATGAATTGTCTCTAGATGGCTTTGGAGCGAATAACGGGGGTTTCTCCAACCTATTCTCCCGCCCGTCCTATCAAGACGCTTCTGTCTCTCCTTACCTTGACTCTCTCGGAGGGACATACGAAGGCCTCTATAACGCCTCCGGTCGTGCCAGTGAGCCCGAGTCCTACGGAATCTTCCTTCAATCAAGAATCTCACTCAAACTGATTATAAATTTGTTTTCCCTACTAAAAAACAGTACCCGATATCTCAGCTCTCGAATTCGTAGTCCCTACGCCCGGACTCGGTTTCGCGTTCGGTACTACAGGCTTCTCATCGAGCCTGGTGGCGAGTATGGTCTCTTTGATCAACGACGAGCTCATTGCTGCTGGGAAGTCACCGCTTGGGTTCTTGAACCCTTGGTTGTACGAGAACCTCGATGCGCTCCATGATATCACTTCAGGTATGTTGCTGGTGCCGAAGGGGGTGTTTGACAAAACTGGGGTAGCAGTCTTTTGACTGATGGCCATGGATTTTTCTTAGGCAATAATCCCGGATGTAATACCGACGGCTTCAATGCTTCCATAGGTTGGGACCCTGTAAGCCGCTTTCTTACTCGCATAATATTTTACTAGCCTTGTGAATTCACTGGTTTGTTTAGGTCACTGGTGTCGGAGCACCTCGGTACGCAAAATTGAGGGCTGCTGCTGGACTTTGAACTACTTCTTGTAATGGAGAGAGGGCGTACATGGGACAAATGTCATGCTAAACATCTCCCTCACTTTGGACTGTATTACTCTGATTTACGACTTTTCTACTTTGGAACCCAGCTTCCAATGTGATGGTCGTCGTCGCCTTCTGTCCCTCTTTGAAGGTCTCAACGTGTTCTTTCTCCTCTCCTTGCATAAAGGCTGAGGTACATGTTTCTGGGGCAAGGACAAAGAAGATCTGGTAGTTTTGACTGCGAGACTACACCCGCAGCTCACACGGCAATGTGCAGCCTTGCCAGGTCCATAGTCAACTTGCTGGGAATGTCTACGATATTATAAGACGACATTCCTCAAGTCCTCTAATTCTTCTACGACGTATTCAAGAAGTTGATGGATCGCGTACGAAGCTATTGCCTATCCGTGGTCTGTCTCATTCTTTCACCTATTGTACTCGAGTACAACTCTGCGGTCCGTGTGGTCCACGTGACCCTAGCGTACCATGATGAGGGAAACGACGATTAACCCTCCTCCACCGTGGGCTGATCTCGAGGGAATTCATCAGGCCTCAACCTCTTCCCTAACGTGACTTTTCTCTTCTACACCGCAACTATGTCATCCCACGCCCCCGGTAGTGGCTCAGAAAGTCCGAACACGGAGTCCACCACGAAGGAATCGACAACAGCATCTCCTCATCCACTATTCCAAGATCGAAGCGGAGATATAATTCTCAGATCATCGGATAACGTCGACTTCTATTTCTACAGAGTGATCCTTTCCCTCGTATCGCCTGTGTTCTCCGACATGTTCTCCCTACCCAATCTCCCGTCGGCAAAGGCTGACGAGAAAACCGTTACCATGGCCGAAGATTCCAAGAGTCTTGCGCTCGTACTAACCTGGTGCCATCCCAAGTTGATGGGACTCTGCAAAGCTGACGACTTAGAAGAAATCACTTCTGTCCTCCTCTTGGCGGAGAAATATGCTATAGATTCTGTCAAGGAGCGTATGCAGTATATGCTCCTGCAAACCCAGGAAACACTAAACTTGGACGCTGTCAGAGTCTATTGCATAGCCTCCAGGTTCAAATTCGCGGAGTGTGCACGAACCGCTGCTCGCAGAACCGTGATGCAGCACGACAGTTTCCTGCGTAGGTATCGTCCTGAGTTACAATTGATCTCTGGATTGGAACTCGTTCGCCTCTGGCAATATCATGCTGACTGTTGCACAGCTGCAAGAACAGCTCTGGTGCCCGAAACCGACAATCCCACTGCTGTCCTTGTTGGGGCGTACATACCTACTTGCGACAGATGTGCTGACGCAGATCCGAGAATAACTTTTCCCCAAGCATCGGCGAGGAGGGGTTACTCCAGCCTGCTTGAATGGGTTGTCTATTACTTGAGCAAATGCCAGCTGTTGTTTGATCAATGTGTGGATCTGGATGCTTTTGATCACACTCACGTACAACGCTCTTCTCTGCTTAAGGAGCGTGCAGACGGATGCAATAACTGTCGAGACACAATTTCCACTCAAAAACTGCTGATGGTCCACCAAGGCCTCAAGAAGCTGATTGCAGAAAGCGTGTCCAAGGTAGCCAGTGTCCACTCGCTTCTCCATCGAAATCGCACGGCTGATTTCACTGCCACAGGTTGCTTTGGACTTACCTTGGGACAAGGAACCAAAGAATGCATAAGGACAAAGTATCGAGAGACGCTACTATGGGGTGGGATCCGGTGAGTTGAATTACCTTTTAATCCTCCGCTGCGTCTGATAATCACTCTGTGTCTGGCAGGTAACTAGTGTTGGTGCGCCTAGATACGCGAAGCTCAGAGTGGTTGCCGATCCAGGGCCCTGAATCAATCTGGCAGCCGTTTGAGCCGCCTTTAGAGTTGAGGGTTTGCTGTGCCGGCTGGCTTTATGCGGACAACGAAATTGTGTATGAACATGTTTGGGCGAAGTAATCAACTGTATCTTTCTTTCCCTCAACCTTGAACTGAGCTCAAAGCACCTCGACTACGGAAGCAGTCCAACGTCATCGGTCAAGTACCTCCTGGTATCTGGACCGAGCTGCGACAAAGCAAACATCGATCTTTCATTTGCTACGTCCGGACGGACTTGACCATACACACACACACTCTCTCTCCAGTGACTATGCTCGCAGTCTATATTTTCACTGGCCTCGACTCGACTCTCCTTGCTCCTCAAATGCCCAGGACTCAAATCGATGAGCTCTCTGGAGGTTAGCACAGTCTGCACAGCGTTGCCGTCGTCGACTCTAATTCTAATTGTCTACGCCCCGAGGCCGTGCGTCCTAGCCTTCAATCCCCGAAGAGCATTGAAGAGGCGGCAACAGCTGTAGATGAGATGTTCAGTACCGCACTCCAGAATGACACACATTTGTGGTTCTCTATATCCCAGTTAAAGCAACACTACTTACTCCTCCTCATAGTCGTCAATGAGTAGATGGCAAGGACAGTGACCATGAGGGCGCTGACGGAGGTGAAAGAACAGAAGACAACGAGGAAGATGATGACGAAGAGAGTACTGAACAGGACTCCCCCGTAAGTTTCTCTAGTTCCGGATTCATTCCTCCTTTCCGACTCAAGTATTCTCAGGTTGAGGAGCGGGCACCAACTTCAGATTAGCTCGTCGTCCTATCCGCGAGCAACAGTCTTCAAGAGAACATGGGGCCATCTGAGGAGGAAGACGGAGAGTTCGCGAAGGAACTTGCTAAGATGGTCACAGGCACTTCTGCCGAGTCTCGGAAGGTTGACAAGAAGACGGCTCTCGCGCTCTGGGACTCTTCTGTACTGCCTCCCTCTGCTCGACGGAGGAAGGCTGAGGAAGCTGAGGATTCTGAGGCTGACAGCCACGATGACAATATCATGACATTTACTGTTGTCACCAAGCGGGGCAATAAGCAGCAGGTAGATCGTGGTGTTCGGCTCCTACGAAAGGCACACGCCCAATTGACATCTCTTCATCGCAGGCCCGTCAACTAGCTGTGTCATCAACTTCTGCCTTGGCAGTGCATACTCGATCTGCTCAAGCTGAAGATCGAGTTGAGCAACAGCACTTGAAGCGCCTTGTTCTCAACTACGAGCAGCGCGAGGAAGCCGAAGAGCTGAAAGGTAGCGGCTAGATTCTCTCAATGTTTTGCATCTTGGCTCATTGTCGATTTTCCTAGCCCTCGAGATTCGCAATGGATAACCACTATTTCTCAGCATTCTATTCCACCACGACAGCTCAGCATAGGAAAGTTGACCACCCGACTGCATTGCGCATGGGCAGAGTACTAGTGCGCTCTGAGGGACGCTGCATCCGGGCTACGAAGATCAAGGTCTGTCAGGTAGACATCTCTGATAGACCAGATCTGTCTCAGCCCGGGCAGTGTGGAGTCCTTACCCAACATATCGCCTCTAAGCATTAGCCTTGCTTCGAACTCCCTCCCCCTTCTACTTCCGGTTCGCGAGATAGACTCCTGAGCAGCGGTCGCGTTCCTCTTGTTCATAAATAGATCACCCGTGGATGCATGTATAAGGTATACTATGTCGTTGCTATCGATCACATATGTGAACTCTTTGATATGTTTCTGGACGTGGCCCGGGCACACATCGCGATAAACGTTGCTCAGAGGACAAGGGAACCAAAGAGCAGTTTAATTTGGCAAGGTGTGAATGTTCACTATCAGGAATGATAAAATGCTGTAGATCGACGAAGCTGTGAGGACCAATGAACCTGGCAACATGAATAAGGAGCCACCGCATGAGGTTTGTGCGAGAAGAAAACTCTGTGGAAGGGTAGTTGCTGCGACCTGTACACGCTCGGACTCGGTGATGACTAGTTATCGATGGTTTGCCTCGTTGTAACATGTAGGCTCTGCAGGCAAGGACTCGGAGCCCGAGATCCTAGAAAGGAAGTTTGGAAACAGTTCTGCGTCCAATTTCATTGAAGTTCTCAAGACCAGATTCAAGGCGGATCTTCCTTCTGTTTTTTTTTTCTCTGTCGAAGCATTCTAGATCTATTGATCATTACAGTATAATCCTCCTTGATGTGTTATTCTATGGCTACACTCTTCTAGTAGCACGGCGATGGCCGAGATCTAGTAGATTTGGCTGTGAGTTTGCTGACCCCTCGTTGCGGCCTCGCGCCAGAGAAGGAGATCAAGTCGAGAAGTTACGAAGTGATGGGGAGCCGTCGATTGAATTGACCAATCACGACTGACGATGGCCGTTCTGTCCTGTGATCTTGTGACCGTGCCACCCATGGTTGCACCTCGACGTTCAACCTTTCACATATAACCGTGTAGACCAGCCATCTTCCTGTAAGTTCTTCTAACTTCCTCTTTTTCATCACCATGTTGATTGATGGTTCATCATCCCAGTATCAAGTATCTAGCCCAGCTCAGTCCCAAGCATCTAGTCCAACTCAGTCCCAAGAATCCACACCAGCACAGTCTCGGGTTACTACACCTACCAACTCTCAACAGCTCACATTTGAAAGCACCCCTGTGAAAGCAGCCGGGGAATACAGTGATAAGACCGTTCAAAGTCCTGTAAACGACCAGACGGGTATGTCGAAGCAACGCAACCAACGCTACGGCGTCGAACTTGCCAGTGGAGGCAAACTTCTAGGACCAATGCCTGTCTCAGAATTCCTCGAGAGGTTCCTGCCAGAAAAGCCGGGACAACCTACTGTCAAGAGGAATTTCTTCGCCGAACTTGCCCAGGACACCTCGGACAAGAAAAGATTAACAGAAATGGTCAGTAGCCTTCAACGCCAGGATTCGAGGAGACGCTGACTCTTGCTCTTGTAGATTGAGAACTGCAGCAGCTCGCAAACGATTAACATAACCAATACGATGGACGTTCTCCCTGAGCAAAGTGTGTACGGGGTTCGCGATCGTGCTGACGCAACTATCGGCCCGCAAGCTGGCCTGTGTTATCGCACACTCTACTCTTTCATAGAGTTTAAACCAGAGGGGGGAATATACAATATAGGCGATGACAGGGGCAAAAAGAATGCTCGCTTCCTGAAAAATACCATGGCGGCTCAAGGTTGTCTTGGGCAAATGGGCAAATACGCACGCCATTCTTTCGTCTTTTCTCATCGAACCCACCTCTTCACTGTCTACATCCGTGGAAATCAGGCTCGTTTCTTTCGCTGGGACCGCTCGGGTGCGATTATCTCACTAGAATTCGACATCACTAGCCAGGATTACCTTGCTATCTTCCTTCATCGTCTTTCGTTAGCCGGCCGTGCGGAGAAAGGATTCGACGATACCGTTACGGACGTCACTCAACTTGTGCGGACCCCTCTTTACAATCAAGCCCGAGAAGCAGTGGAAAGCTGGGCCACAGAATCTGACTATCTCGACAAGCCGCTTCTCTCCAAAGACCTGTTGACCGAGAGTGCGAAACAAGGGGTTCGATGGCTCGTCGTCGAAGTTCCCAGTCTAGATCCAGGTGACGAGGAGACCGTCCATGTTCTCTGTCGTGATCTCTACGAAGGAGCTGGCGATCTTTTTGGTGAGGACTTCATGTCCCTCGTGTATTCGACTATATATTGATCTCGGTGTCCCCAGGCCGTGGCACCCGTGCATTTCCTGGTGCCGTTCTCAACCGCCGTTCCAGCCCTACCAGGGAGGGTTCTCCGTCACGACTCACTTTAAACCAAATTGTCCTCGTCAAGGATTCTTGGCGTCCAGCGAGGACACGGAGGGAATGGGAGACCACCCAAGAGCTCAACAGGAAGAATGTTCCAAACATTCCCACCGTCCTCGCTGGGGGTGAACTTGTCACAGACGGGGAGGTACAGCGCACGAGAACGGCAGATTTTGCTGATTCGGACTGGGTTCGAGATGGGGGATTCAGACTAGAGGTCAAGGTCCACCAACGCTTTGTGCAAGAACAAATCGGCCTTCCTCTTCGCAAGTTCAGGAAACCTCAAGATATATTCACCGCCGCTCGAGACGCTGTGGAAGGTGAGATACTTCCTTGTTACCTCTGGCCTCTTGAACACGTCAGACGAGCTCATTCCCGTTGATAGCTCACAAATCAGCGTATGAAGCAGGTTGGCTTCACCGGGATATCAGTGACGGGAATGTTCTGTTGTATCGTAAGCCACCCTCCGATCCTTCTCGGGAAAACTCTGGAGGCGAGTGGGGTGGCCTGCTCATCGACTGGGAATATGCACGCAAGCGTGAGGATGTTGACGCTAGGCAGAAAGAACGTACTGTAAGTAGACTTAAACTAATCGTAGGCATGCTATTCAATGTCACCGTCTCTTTACAGGGCACGTACGCCTTTATGTCAAGACGGCTCCTCTCAAACAACAAATACCATATTCAAGATGTGACTGATGACTTGGAATCATTTTTCTGGGTGATATTGTATAACTGCATCCGGTACCTTAAGACGAACGTCAGCGAGCAGGATCTTGGCGAGTTCCTGTTTGGATGCTTCCGAAACGACTGGGCCATAGGGCTAGCAACAGGCGAGCTTGTTGGTGGGCACAAGCGTAAGACTTTTGTCTCCGAAACAGGAACGATTGGCAACTCGCGCGTTCGCTGGATTCATCAAATCCCCATCACATTCTGGACGTGGGACGTTCTAAAGGCCCTAAAAGCCCTCAGTGAAGAACAGGAGCAGTTGACCAATGTTGCCAGGGTTCTCGAGGTCGACCCCGATTTAAAACTCCTGGACGATATGGATCTGTTGCTAGAGGGACTCACCTCCAGAACCTTGTTGTTAGCTCGATATAAGAAACTTCCCCTTTCGGAACGCTTCCTCCCCGAGTGTGACATGGCCAATCACGACTGGTTCTTAAAGACTCTGCAGGATGCTTTGGATGGACAAATGGCTGGTCGAGAGTTGCCATGGAATTCTAGGATGACACTCTATGGTGAGGGAGAGTGCACCACGGAAGAGGCGTCCGACTACTGGACTCATAAAAGCAGGGCACAATTGACTCAGCTGGAGAACTCGATCAATCCTCAAAGCACCATGGGATCGGGGGGAGTCTTAGGAATTCGGCTGCGGCAGAGCAACTCTGTTCCATCTACCGACTCACGGACCCTCTATGAAGAAGACGATGGCGACATAGACCCGTCTGACGCCGCAAAGCCCTCTAAGCGACAGAAGTCTGACGAACAGAAGCCAGACGAGCCGTCGCCCCCTACTTTGGTCAGAACCCAGTCTCCAAAGCCCTAGGATATCCGAAAATTTGTACACTCCTTTTTCGCTACTCCCTCTACTTGTCTTTCCTTTCCACTTTGCTCTGATCTATGCTTATGTGCTACTACTTTGTGACATGTGCTATCTTTCCTTCATCTCCCGCTGTTCCTTTGTCTCTTTCATGTGCATAAATTTCCTGATCCTCTGCGATACCTTTGTTCTGATTCCATGTTCCCCATCATTCATCCCCCCAACTCTACTCTCTTACACGCTTTGTCCTTGCTTTCTCTGTGTTTTAGACGTATTGAGATTCACGAGCTCGAACGACATACCCTCGTGGCGTCTTGTTCATGATTTTCTCATGCTGTATAATACTACTGTTAATCTGAGCTCTCAGTCTGTGTAACATGCACTGGGGTTCTCTCCACCTGCCAAGCTGCAGCTGTATAACCATTACGATACTATGCCTGTACCGGTGTTCGGAAAGCACTGGCTTTCGGACAGTCACAGATTGTCACGCACGGCAGAGATGCGGCATTGAATAGCATGGCTTAGTAATACTCTAGATCACAGCGTCGTCCGAATGAGCGTTCGCTGCGAGTTCCTCTGGTCGGAGATAGTTTGTAGTTTGTAGGATGAGGATCTAAACTACATAAACAATGAGAGCACAACACGAGATAGCGAGATGAGACTAGAGGCAAATTATGCTTCTTGTTCACTAGTAATTTGAGTGTATATACATGAAACTGCGGTAGTATGTAATCAGAAGTAGTAAGTTAGGGCGAGGAAGTAAGGTCCTCGGTATCATCTACCTGATGAAAAGAATAGAGCGAATAGCGTATGAGGAAGAACAGAAATGACAAGTAGGGTAGACGAGTAGGAATAGGCTAGAGAATTCGGACAGCGACGCGAACGACACTGATTGATCCAAGGTTGATCGATGATCACTTTATTTGAGACTCCGACGATGCCTCTTCGGCAGGGCGTGACAACTAGATCTAATCTACATTTCTTTTCCAGCCTCCTGGGATTGAAAATAATTGTTGCTGAGGGGTTGCAGACCACCATTTAGCATGTGTATCAAATTTGAGACGAAGCAGGCAAGAGGAAGACACCAAACAGTGAGGTGTCCGAAAGCCAGTGCTTTCCGAACACCGGTACAGGCATAGTATTCAAGGCGCACTTGTCATGAACCGAGATCAAGAGGGTCCTGGCGACCTTGAACCTCGACGTTGCCCATGGACGAGTACGATGACTCCTTCGACGACACTGATTTCAACGACGACGTGCTCACAGCAATAAACAAAGAAGAGACTAAATTTGCCAACACACAGGCCTCAGTACTCCCACCAGTCTCGAAGCAGCAGAAGACTGGGAAGAGGATGATGCCCTGGTCCTGGTAATCAGAGTCAGGACGCAGACCACATCGTCATCATCTTCGATGGGTCTGGATATGCGCTCGACACCGCGAAAAGCGCGAAAAGATCCCGCGATACCGTCCAGATTGCTGGTCCTTCAGTCCCACGCGCTCAACCAGCTGCCCTTCCACAACCACCACCAACGCAGGCCCACTCTCAAGCCAATAGGTCCCAGATTTCACGAACGTCGAGTGAGAAGAGAAATCGGCTACTCCAGGCTATTGCTCGTGGTCCAAGCCAAGCTCAGATTGTGCCTCCTGTCGTGGATCCAGCTCCGGTACCTGCCCCAACTGAGGACGTAGCTGCGCTACACCAACAAATCGCTCAGGTGTGTATTCTTTCACTTATCTTTTGTGAAGGTACTGAGTGATATTAGTTTCTCTACTTTTGATTAGCTACGAAAAGAGAACGAGAGAATTCCGGTATCATTGAAGGAAGTAGCGCAAGGGAAGATCAGCAAGGAGGGAGAAGTACTATCAATATTGAGACAAAATATCGACCGGGTGAATACTACTCCCTTGTGCCTCACTAGAGCACCTCTAGGTTCTGGCTATGCCAGTGGATAGATATCTCGAACATGCACAGCAGTTGTCCAGGCTGAAGCCAGTCAAAGATGAAGCAGATGCTAAACAGGCCTTGGCTCAGAAAGAGATGAAGCAAGAGATTGAACGGCTTAAAGACACAGTTCACTTTCAAGGTTTGCTCATTTTGGTCTTCATGTGTTCTATCCTGACCTCTGAATTTCTCAGCAACATGAGCTCGAAGCTTCGGTTCGCCGTGCCCCTCAATCAGCAGCTCGAAGAGCTTTGACACGGGCAGTACCTGACACGCCTGTGCGGACACCAAATGAAATGCTGGCGTGGTCCCGGGGCTCGCAAACGGCAGAGAGGCAGAGACAACAAGATCTCGGTTCTACCCAACAAACCCAACAGGCCAGTCCCGAAAACTACGTGCTGGATCCGTTGCTCCCAATACCCGGTTTTCAAGACGCCTTGCGAACACCAAATCTCCCTCACGCCGCAAGGGCAAGGGGAAGCAGATGAACGATGACTCGTCGTTCATCCTTGATACTCCTCGTCGGAACAAGTGCGAAAAGCAAGCGGCCGACAACTGGCTCCCTCCCTCTCCTAAACTATTCAGGACACACTCCTCACAGGTACCACCGGACGTTGGTCCGTTCCAGTGGACAGCACCAGTCACTCAGAACGATCGTTCTCCAGCCCATGATCCCGACGAATCGATGGTTAACGACACCTTCGAAATGAGTGCCGATTGGAAAGAAGAATCCAACGTCAGCCCCACTAATGAAGGTAATTATGATCCTTCTACAGCTGCTATCCTAGATCTTATCAACTATAAGCATCAGGTGTGTTATGTTTTTCAGCCTAGGATCGCCGTTATCTTCATGCCACAGACCAGATGCTTCAGTCTATATTTTCACACACATTTCCGGCTTCGAACACTGCACCCACGATACAGACTCTAATGAACGCCCAGGATCTCATGCCACCGGACGTGGCTCCCAGCGACTCTCAAGCCTGTACTCGCACGTTGGTGGCACTTGCCACTGTGATTTCTCCTATGCAATGGGAGCCTGCTGCACGACTGGTGTATGGAGCACTGACGGAGATACTCTGGTACCTGAGCTCTGTTGTTGAAGATGTGAGCTGATCTCAAAATAAATTTGGCAACAGAGACCTGACCAGAGACAATTAACAGACAGCCCCCATGGCCGTGTTCGAAAGTCTTGGGATTGTAAGGCAGGGTTCCGAACTCAGAGAGTAGGAGGTAGCACGTGCTTGTAGATGAGGTCTGCCTCGACTATCGTTAGACAGTGCACGGCCTGAACGAAATGCAGCGCTGGCTTTGGCTGGTATAACTTCTTTCTATCTTCATCTACCATCCAAACTGGCCTCTTCTGCCGTTTATTGGAGTTATCTCAGTCTCAGAACCCTTGTGCTCGCTTTGCACGCCCTTGCTATGGTTAAACGGCCCACCAGAGGATCGGTCGTTTCTAGCTCATCTATCACTTCTACCACTACGGTTGAAGCTACTCTTGAGGGATATACTAGCGTTGTCGAGGTTGTGAACCCGGAAACGGCTGCATTAAATTCTAGTCTGGTTTCGAAGAAACAGAAGATCCTCGGGGTTTCTATCAATCCTCTATCTGATATCCACAAAAGCTTGAACTTTGTCCGGACAGTTAGTTCTGCTGTGATCTGTTCAGATACACTTCAAAAGCCTTCACACCCTCTGCTCTGTCTCCACCTCTCAACCATCCCCAGCTTCTGATTCTGCACCCACAACAATGGCAGCAGTTCCTCCAGAGACGATGTGTGCCTCCTGTCACCCACCGCCTTACCCCTCCTCCACCTCCTCATCTTCTCACCAAGCACACCTAATCCATTGTAGATTATACGTAGAACGTTCAAAATGTACTTGCATACACTGGCGAGTCCTATTCACGATACACGTCCCTAAAGGAGGGAACATCTCTAGCTATCCCCTAGTACTACTACTTAGTATCACTTGTCAGAAGTTCAGAACTCGAGTTCGGAACACCGGGTTCATAACACGTGATGTGCCGAACGTGTTCGAAAGTCGCCAGGACTTCCGAGCCGAACCCTATAAAAGAGGCAAGTCGCAAAAAACAGCTTGCTTAGCCTGCATCGTACCTCAGGGGCGCAACTCCTGCACAGAGCTGGGCAACCTTGCGAAGGAGTGCCCCTCCAGCTCTACAAGCTTGCTGCACACCTGGAGCAGTAAAAAGCCGTTTTGATGGGAACTTCCTTTTATGGGGCGGTTCATCAATTCTGACCGCGAGTGTACGCCTTATCCTCGTTCACTTGAAAGTGTTTACGTAATAAAATCCAAAGTTAGTGATCATGCAACGAGGGCCAGCAAGATCTACAAGATCTCGAACACCTCCGTGCTACTAGAAAGATGAAATGATATCCTACATATATAGTGTGTGCGGTAGGCCAAACGTGCTCACAGTTCGAATTTTGTCACCAGTTCCAGGCCACGTCTCGGCTACCTGGACGGCACCCTTCGATGATGATCTGTGTCCGTATTGAGATATTGCAAGTAAAGCTGGCTGGATTTGCCGGTGGTATCCTCAGACTCGCCCTCGCGAGCTTTGTTAATCGTTGAATATGTATCTGTGCTCATGTTTAAGAGGCCGTTCTCCCTCTTCAGGAGTAGAAGACATGAGTACTGCTTGGTTGTTGGTGGTTGAGATGTATATGGACGCCAGACCAGATGTACTCGTGTTGATCATGATCAGCACTATGTTCGCCGCGGCGAGGACAGGGAGTGTGCCTGATAGCACGGTATGTCATAACATAACCATATTCTCAGGGTTCTCCTCGTCCTCCCACTTCGTCCTTACATGGTTCTCAACCAGGGCGTACTGTCCGATAGAAGTTCCTCTAGATGGACAGGTGCTACTGCCGTTCAGGATCCTGAGAAGTGCACACGGGATACCCAAATCCCCCCGGAGCCACCAGAACTTTCACTCCCAGTTCCAGCGTTGAGGAAACCAGACTCGCTATCGACCTATCGACGGAAGAAAACAGTTAGACACCCTATTAACTACCTTCAGCAAGCTTGGAATGGGTTCAAGCGTCGGCTGAGAACAGCGACAGCACCGTCTACCTCTTCGCTCCCTGATCAGAGCACAGGAGACAGTCAGTTCAGCAGGCAATATCTCGGTGTAAACGGAACTGGTCAGTCCGTTTGTTCCTTTATAAAATAATGTCGACCTCATTCAGATTAGCTTCCCCTGGGGAGGTCGATACGGTTGTTGTAGACCGAGACTGGTCTGAAGAATTCTTCAAAAGCTCTATCGCTACCTCTGAGCAGGGAGAAAACCAACCCAAGTCCGGAAGTCAACCTCAGAACGGCACCAGTGTGCAGGACAGCTTCGCATCACAGTACCTCGGCTGGCGAGGCGTCTCTCACTTCTTCGACTCCTCCTTCCTCGATGAAGAATTCGAGCGTCACTTTGTTCATGAACGGTGGCAAAGCGCCAAAAAGGTCGGCCTGTGGGCGTCGATTTGGTTCACCGTGAACTGGCTACTTGGTGATACATCTATCCCCTCCTTAATATCTATCGTTCTGACATGGTATCTCTTCGCACCAGGCATCGCTCTCGTTCCGCAACCGTGGTCGATTCTTGACCAGCTTTTCAACTATGGGGTGAGTTCGTCGATGGTGTTCATTAATTAATGATCACAAACCACAAAAATAGATTGCTCCGGCAATAACGCTGCCTTTGGGGTACGGAAATTCTTCTTCTGAGTATCATGAAGTATTCATCTACCTATAGCGTTCTGGTCCTGTACAACGTACCGAGGGATCACTCGAAGTGGTATCAAGTATTCCTATTGATCTCGGTCTGGGGCTGGTACAGTTGACACTTGTTCGCTCCATGTTCATTCGATGCTAATGACCATTGGTAGGGCATGGTACCAGCTTCTATCCTTGTATGTCGCACTCTTCAATTTGTTCCTCAGAGCCTCATCATTCCACTAGATATCTCTGCGGATTTTATGGGAGACATTCCTTCTTCACATGTGGGAACAAGGATTTCCTGGGTACCTTCTAGTATGTTCTTCTCCCACTCCAGTGCACCTTTTAGATTGTGTTCAATCGCTGATGCTTGTTTCTTATCAGCTATGCCATCGCTATCCAGACGATCGCCTTAGTAGCCTTAGGTCTTAAACGGTTTACAGCCTCCATCGGAGCTTTGGTCTTCTTTATCTCGTAAGCCCAACCGGTTGACCAGTTGAACTGCGTGCCAGTCCCAGCCTCAACTCGTGATCTTCATTCGTAGTGCATGCGTGCTTATTGCGCCTCAGCGCAGGCAGTGGGCTCGACGTACGTTTTTCCTGTTCCTTTGACTGCTCTGGCATGCCCTTCACCTGTTTTCTCTTTCCAGTAATGATAAACTTTGCTATATATCACTCGTTTCTAATTTATGTGGATTATATGCTTGAGAATGTACGTAATCCTGAGGAGGTTCTTAGCGCCGAGTTAACGCCGTAAATTTCAGGCTCAGCGGCGCCTGTACTGCCTTCGGTCACAACTGAAGAAACAGGTTCGGCCTTACCGAACTCATTCCCTTTTGTCTCATTGATCTTCGCATCCATAGTACACTGCGACTCAGCGCGCACAGAACAACGAGCGCAAGGCTGCTGATTCTAAAAGGCGCCTCACCTCGTAAATTTCTCACTTTTTCACATTTCATACCCTTACATCCGTAATCCTGATTTCAGTTCCGTAGATATGTCTTCCACGAAGTTCGAGTTCCTTTAAATACTGCGCGTGAGTCCCCTCCTTCTCTCGTACGACGGCACGTTCTGAGCCACCACACATAGTTCTCGCTGTACAAAACATGTCAGCTCATGATGAAGGCAGCAGAGAGACTAACTCCATATCAACTTCTGGGTTCGCGAAGGGTAGTCTGAAGGATCAAGAGATAGAGTTCAATGCTCTCGTTGGGTCGTTGAGCATGATGTCTAAAGTATTGAACGATATCCTCGATTTGTGAGTCCTTTCAGGCTGCTACTGGGCTCGACTCACTGATAAGTGTGTCAGTAACCGCATGGACTCTGGGAAGTTTGAGTCAGTCTCTCGAGTGAGCTGCTTCGCGCCATGCTACCCTGGTAATTTCTGAAGCCGTCTTCCAGCCGTACCCCTTCCACCAAGTCATACAGTCTTTGCTGGTCCCTCTTCGACTGGCCACAGACGCTCGTGGCCTCAGTTTAAACATCGAGCTTGATAAGAGGATTGATGAAGTAGCAAGGCATGCTGCTTATGAGGCCCTTGGGGAGCAGGAGGAATCCATTCACCGGCATATGTTGACTCACCCGGATGTCCATGGGGTGGTTATGGGCGATGAAACTGTCAGTACTTCACCAGTGTTTTCAATCCAATACTGAGTGAGTCTCATTCTTCCCTGCTTATAGCGCTTACGGCAAATCATTACAAACCTGGCCAGGTATTTACTGCGTTTTGTTAGCTCGGTTTGCTCCCTGCTGATATGCCCCTCTGAAGCAACGCTTGTAAATTCACAAACGCCGGTACAGAATTCTGCCGTATATTCTCTTCGTACTGCTCTGAAGTAGATTTCTCATAGGTGGGAAGCTCACCATCAAAACACAACTTGTCTATCCCACACCTGAAATGTGGGAGAAGTGTGGACCAGGGGCTATCACTGAGACTACTCGCCGCAGTCGAGTCAGGTCTGTCTCGAGCCATGATAATAGCGTACCGCACGACGAAGCCACGGACGAAGACCACAACGAGGGAGGTTCAGCGCTTAAACATTCTCTAGTCGAGATGCACAATAAATCGCATCTACCTGCATCTGCTGGGCTAGAACGAATCGTCGTGCGTATTGAGGTTCAGGATACTGGTCACGGTAAGCAGGTTGCCTCGGTTACTTCAATGAGAGGAAACTGTTGATATATCTGGTGTCTAGGAATCGGTTTTGAGGACATGTCTGACGGAAAGCTTTTCTGTAAGCCTGATGTCGATATTGACTGGACTATTCGCTGAGCTCAGTGATGTAGCTGCTTTCATCCAGACGGAACAAGGACGACGGCAGGGAGGTAAGGGCACAGGACTCGGGTTGGCCCTCGTCAGACAGATCGTCAAGGTGAGTCGTACTGGGAGGCACTCTGGAAGCTTTTTAACAGTTTTTTTTTTTTCACTACCAGCTCAGCGGTGGTCGGCTTGGTTTGAAGTCCAGGGTTGGCGAAGGCTCCACTTTCTGGGTTGAACTTCGTGAGTTTCCCAAAATAACCGGTAAATATCTCTGACTGACCCCATCCTTCAGCACTTGGAGTCGGTCTTAAAACGGTCACTTCAGGATCAGAAGCGAAAAACGAGAATGTTAATCTGACTAAGAGCGATGAGTCGAAGCATGTTGGCTGGAGTAGACGGTTCAGCGATCCTACCCCGGATACTCTGATGCTCATGGACGCAGCCGCCTTGAAAGCCGCCCGAAAAGAGCCTACTGATGAACGGCCGACATCGGCTCTGCATGGGCTTATGGAGCATGGTAAACAACTCATTCTCTCACTATGCTATAGCCGCTACTGGTACTGACCGCAGTCTCACAGGTGGTCGTGTTGAGTTAACGTTGGCGAGAACGGATTCCAAGAGTTCTTTGCCCACCGC
Organism: Agaricales sp. HM26-F1; assembly: GCA_002718315.1. Classification (NCBI taxonomy): domain Eukaryota; kingdom Fungi; phylum Basidiomycota; class Agaricomycetes; order Agaricales; species Agaricales sp. HM26-F1. Next base: position 1,076,234 of record NIBX01000021.1, on the reverse strand, counting down.
ACCCATCACTTCTATACCAACATCACATGCCCTAGAAGAATCTATGATCACCGTTCAGTCTAGATTCTCTCTAAATAATCCATCCAGAACATCTCTTTCTAACAGACCACCAGCGGTGACAGGGAACTCGGACAACACTGCTGTCTGCACCCCTCCTTCTACTTCTCCTCCTTCAGAGCTCTGTCTTCCTTCGAGCCCACCACCTCCTTCTTCTCCACCACCACCTCCTCCACTGTGTGTTCTAGTGGTGGATGATGATATTGTAACCCGCATGCTTATGAAGCGTATGTTAACTCGTTTGGGATGCCGAGTGTATACAGCGGAAAACGGACAAGTCGCTTTAAACATGCTGCTTGATACTACTTCAACGCCCTCAACCGATGCCTCGCGATTGAGCGGGCCTATATTGGAGCACAGGAGCGCAACGTCGTCCGTCGATATTGTGCCCTCTTCCTACGCTGTCATCTTCCTGGACAATCAAATGCCGGTATGTTGATTCTGCTGTAACACCTTATTTACTGATCTTCACAATTATTTAGGTGATGTCTGGTATACAGCTTGTTTCACACTTGCGCTCCCTAGAAAGGCGAGACTTTGTCGTCGGGGTGACTGGTAACGCGCTCAGAAGCGGTGAGTATATCTCACCAAGCCCATGTTGCCTTGGGGAACCATATGCATTGTACCATCTTCTGACTACGCTCTCTTGTAGACCAAGACGAATACATCGAAGCAGGTGTTGACCGGTATGTCTCCCTTACTTTAATCCCATGTCTTAGATCTAACCACGCTATCCTTTAGGGTACTTACGAAGCCAGTACTCGAGGTTGATCTGGTCGCCACCCTACAGGTCGCTCGTGAGCGATTAGCAGGCGAAAGCGGGACTATCTCCATATAATCTCTATCGAATATCTTGACTCAGCATCATCATCTATCTTTATCTACCTCTTTGGGCATCAGGTTCATCTCTCAATTGCTATCGTTCTTCCTTGTACACTATTTTTTCTGTTTCAGTCTCTTAATTGCTCTTTCCTTGCGCTGGTTCATTGCTGTCTTTCTCCTTGTCTATCTCTATAGCATCTTTCCCTGACCTCCTCATCGCATGATAATGGTACCTGCACATACACGATCTCTTCATATACGCTTGGTTACATCGGTTTCTCATTGATAATATTATGTGTTGCTCAGACTGTCGTTATCGGCGTTTCAACCCTAAATCAGATATTTTCAACTGCAAGACATGGATCAGATAAGGGCCCGTGCAGTCGTATATTACGATGACAAGCAAAAGAAGGACAAGGCAGACGGGTAAAGGAGGGTTGTACATATTAGCATATCGTATCCATAAAAGTACGAGAGAAAGGCTAAGAGTAGATGAGAATAGATGCAATGACATGAGCAAAGTGAGACCAAGAAGAATGAGGCAGTAGGAGAGAGAAAGAAGATGGGACTAATAAACACTGAAGAAGGGACAACGAGAGAATGATATCAAAGCAGCATAACGCAAAGCAATTAGACACAGAACTCCAAACCTGATCATAACTGTTAGACTCCGGGACATGAGGAACGAGAGAGAAGACAGACGCACTCTATGATTACAAGGGACGCATAACATGCGCTTTAGATAGTGTTGTCCGGTGCCCAGACCTGTAGATAGGAAAGTACAAGCGGGATCGAACTGTTCTGCTGACACTGGAGCTGAAGCTCTCGCCCCGTCCACAGACGTCCTTCCAGCTGGGTGGACATACTATTGCTAGCAGGATCTGGCGACATGACGCGGCTCTGATCCAGATCGCGCTCCAGCTGCCCAGCTCCGTGCTGTTCGTACAACTGGCTCCGAGATTTTGACCGTGCATGGCCTCTGGACTGGGATCCGTCCTCTATCCAGAAGCTACTCTGCTGCAACGATCCGTTGCTGCCGAACGAGCTGAGTTTTGACAAAGCGCCGTTGGACGTGGAGTCGGGGGTGTTGTCTGAGAACATGAGAGTTTCTTGCAGGACACGAATGGCAGTGTCTTCCGCTGCGCGAGAAGGCGAACCAGGCGAGCCGGAGGCATTAGCCAGACACGCATCCACTTGTTGCTTCAAGAAAACGGTCCACTGATGCCTCAGCACGGGGTCCTCGACACTGAACATATGTCTGCGTTTCAAGCCCTCGTGGCTGAGGAAGGCGACTTGAAAAGTGTTTCGCATGAAGGCCCGTTCTACAGTAATCGTACTTGCCAGTGGCAGGCCAGAGTACTTCAGAGCGTGAGCTCCAGATCTGCACATGATGACATTGTGAGTGCCCAAAGCAGTACCAGTGACGCGGAACGATGCCTCGGGTGTGCGAGCAAAGTTGAGGACCGGTGGATCGAATATGAGGTTCTGACCGTACAGATGAATAGTGAGGGATGGATCTGCAGCTGGGATGCGGATGACGATGGGCTCGGACTGAACCTTGTACGTCAAACGCGATGGGAGTGGGCGTTTGACGACGATGGGTACGCATGGGCGGACGAAGTTGGCGTCACAGAAGAAGCGAAGTCTCTCCTGGGTGATGGAATGGTACATATCCTCCAGTAGATCGTCAGAGACAACGCCGCGGTCATCGAACTGACGGAACGCCTCCACGAAGTCAGAAAGAGATACATGCCGCCTCGAAGATTCCCTGTGTCCACCATCCAAATGAACCACTTCGTTCAGTTGGAACAGAGCTCTAGCCAGCCGAAGGGTGAGGTGTTTGTCGAAGGTGACGATGCCTGTGTTGGCGGTGTACCATCTGCTAGCCACTGCGTCCAAGAAGTATTCTACGACGGTGTAGTCGCGAGAAGATTTCATCGGTACAACCATGGAGCTGAAGAAAGCCCTTATCGCCTTATCCATCCTCAATCCTTTCAGACCCAGGCTGTCGATGTACGCTCTGAGCACAACCTTAGATGACCGCTGGGAGAGGTACTCCCCAAGCCTGACCTTATCCAGCTCAACAGCATGGAACATAAGGCGGCCCAACGCAAGCGGGTCGTCTCTCGCCTTCTTCGCTGAGAGAAGATCTGAAATGGCTTGATGCGGATCCTTCGAGAATTTTGAGACAAAGTTTTTGATAACAGGATCGTTGGCGAAAGCCTGAGGAGCGGAACCGGCAGAGAGATCTCGGTCTCCAGTGAACCGGAGCTGCCGTAACGGCACGACGCTCTTCACAATGAACTTCCTATCCAACGGGCTAGGCTTGGTCGTTTGATCCAGATCCTGAATGACGGGCTTCGCAATGACTAAAATGTCCGTGAACAAAAATAGGAACCGATCCTTGACGACATTCGAGTTGACCACCTGCAGGACCGGCGAAGAGACGATCAGTTTTCGTGGAGGACTGTCGATGACGTCAGCCCACATGGGACTCCTGGACGCACGAGCCAGGTTTTCTTGTAGTCGATCGAGCAGGAGAGCACCTGGATTGGGAGGAGGGGTATGACTGTTGGTATAGTGTGAAGAGAGGGATGAGGAGGAGGCGGTGGTAGATCGGGGCTGGTTATCGTCAAGGGATGATGTAGGATCAGGGGTGGGAATCGAAGATGAGGAAGAAGGGTAATGTTGCAGGGCAGGTCTCGATTGGGAGATTGGCTGCGTGGGCTGAGGAGAAAACGACGAGATGGACGATTGAGAAGGTATGCTAGGCGATTGAGGAGATTGTGGTGAGTGCGAAGAACTAAAATCCATGAATGATGATTCAGACGAAATGGGTATAGTTTCGTGTATGCGCTTGGCCTTGGGCGTCCTTTCAACATCAGATCGCTCAGTCACCGTCGTCGTGTCTGATTTGCCTCGTGAAAGGTCCCATGGCAATGGTGCTGGCCTTGAGGTACCCGTGAGTGTACTCCCACTGGTCGTAGTGGTGCGTGATTTGTTACTCTGGACTTCCTCGGTATCAGTTGCCCATTCCGCATCCTTCTTGAACTTGAGCAGGTCAGAAAACGAGGCCTTCTTAGCAACCGACTGCGATAGGTAAGGAGATGTCGGACTGCTTGGCTGGCCTGCCTTCCGACTCAACCACTGCTTCACACCAGTAAGCGTCATAGGAAGCTTGGATGTCGATGCGCTCGGACTGATCGTAGGCTGATGTGCTGCATTGAAAGGCTCCGTCTGAGGGAAGCTCCGCTCGAACGCAGAATGAGGAGTAGCGTTAGATCCTGCAGCAGTGAACTTCGTCATGAGCCGTGAGTCCGATAACTGGTGCGAGAGCTTTCTTTCACGTATATCGGGCGTCTGAGCAGGTGTGTTGTTGTACGACGAACTGTGAGCTGGTGAAAACGGTTCGCTCTCATTCGGCGAGCTGACGTCCGGACTGGAAGCAGATGACAGGCCCTTAGCCATATTACGTTGCTCCTCCAGTATCTTGATACCAGGGAACGGGAATAGTTTGGCATCCTGATAGCGAGTGTAATCAGCGGGAGACGCAGCAGGAATAGGTGAAGCGCCGTTTCGGACTGGTGGAGTAGGATGCAGACTCGGGAGACTAGGCTTCGAGGCCAACGAGGTGGAGGACTGGTTGTACAGGCCAGCAGAGGGAGGACGACCACTCTCAGTTCTCTCCATTTTGGCACTGGCACTGGGGAAGCTTGATCGACTATCCCGGGAGATATAAGAATCTGTCTGGTCTTTCTGGTCCCGATTGGCGATACTGTTCGAACGAGAGCGACGACCGTTGCTAGACCCACTGCGAGAGAACGCTCCCTTCACCCGTTCCCAGGTTCCGTTCCGTTGGTGCTTCGGAGAGACGCTACCACCCTGATCTTCCCATTCATAGGGATCTGCGTTGGACCTGTCTCCATTGAAACGTGGTGATACGGTCATCTGCCTTGGATAGGACTCAGAGATATCGCTGTCCCGAGCTGCTGAAGGTTGAGACAGTGGGGCAGCTGAAGACGGAGAGGCTGGTGGTAGAGAAGGGGTACTTTCTGGAGATGGAGAGGGCTCGGACTCGACAATGACCTCTTTGTTGTACTCCGAGGATGCTCGACGGGACGTGTCGTTCTCGTTAGTAGCGTCGTAGTCCCCAGAGAACCGCGATGAAAGAGCGGGATTATAGTCGCCCTGTTGCCTATCTCTCAGATCCTCGTCTCCGTCGTCTTCGTCCTCATCATCGCCATCGTCAATAGGCATCCGGATACTGGGGACTATAGATCTACGTTAGATGACAATTCCGAGAGCGGGAACTGAGAGGAGACGAACCCGGCACGGCCACCCAACTGATCTCTCGCTCATAAGGTTCTTCAAACTGCTGGCGCCTAAGATGATCCCCACGGTACAGCACCTGCTCGTCGTCCTCGCGTGGCTGCTCTTTCAAGGGAGTCGTGAACGGACTGCTAGGGAACAGCTGTGCCCGCGACGGTGCACGATCAGTCGCAGATAAATACAACGGGACTCCAACGCCAGGCTCCGAGTCCACGGAGGCCTGAGAAAGCTCTGACGGTGCATCCGAGGCATGGGGTACTCTCTGCTCGGGCTCGTTAGGAGATCTTTTCGGAGTCGTAGGAAGCTCCTCTGCACGAGGTACGTCTGGCCTGTCGTCATAGTCATCCTCAACAAAGACGCTGCGTCTACGTGGCTGTTCAGGCCGTTCCGCAGGCGGAGGGACGTCAGGAAGATGTGAAGGAGGAAGAACAGGAGAATCCTGCTGGACCTCCGATGTCTGTGTGGATATGTCATCGACAAGCTCGGGGCCAGAGCTCGCCTGGGAAGAGGGCGGAGCGTCGTCGTGGACCACATGGATGGGCTCAGAAGACTGCGCTTGCGGAGCATCTGACTGAGTAGTGTGGGAGGATTCTGGCTGAAGAGGGTTATTCGCGCCTCGAGACCCCCTCTGCGAACCTGACTTCCTTCGTCGCCTATTTCGTTTCTGCAGAAAAGCGGTCATGGACTCTTCTCCTCCGCTCCCCTGTTCATTATCCGTTTCTCTCCCGATCCTCGTCCCAAGACGGTTGAGAAGCGCCTTCCTGGCAGCTGACCGCTCGCCCCCAGAGACGGTACTGCTTCTTCCCAGCGTGCCAGGCACGGGACTGGGAGAAGGGCTGTACTCTTCTGTCCCTCCGGTCAAAGCACGAAAGGCCATCATGCGCCCAGCACTGTTCGAACGCTGTAATCCTTGCTGTATAGCTTGTAGCGATGGTAACATTGGTGTGGGTGACGACGCGCCAGAGTTGTAATAGAACGGGTCTGGGGAAGCTGCGCCGTTTCTGTAGCCTACCGGGGACAGTAGGAACCTAGCCTGATTGAGTTCATTGACATGCGAAGGGATGGGAGAAACAAGTGGATGCAAGCCCGGTATTTGGAAAGGAGACCTCGTCCTTATTGGTCCGCTCTCGTCTTGTGAGGATTCCCCGCCTTGGAGGGCTGGGCTAGCAGTGGCGAACCTGCCGTCTTTGTTCTTCCCCTTGTAATCTCTCGACGTCCGCGACCGAGACCGGGACCGTGAGCGTCTTCTCCTCGACGAGGGACCAGGGCTAGGACTCGTCGGCCCCTCTTCCCTGAACGGTCCCTCTTCTTCTTCTGGTGGTTCAGGCACCCCTTCCTCGGCAGGTTCAGGACTGGGGGTCTTGGGTTCATCACGGATCGCTGTGCGCTCGGTGTTGGTGGTGGTCACAGCAACCTCAGTCGGTGGCGTCGTCGAACCTGGTTTTTCTCCTTCGCTGAACCCTTCGACGTGCATCGGTGGTCGTCTCCCGTCTTTCATACGAGGCAAAGAAGCAGCACGCTTCAGTTTAGCAACTGCAAAAGCTCTCTGTTCGGCTGCATTCGTTGTGGCTTGTTGATCAGGATCTGGCTCCATAGGAAATGTAGAATTTCGCAGCGCTAAGAGTTTATGAGTCAGTTCAGCAGCCTCCAAGGCCAAAATTAACGAGAATAAGTTACAATTTACTGTCGAGGGAGAACAAGCATAAGGGAAAGGTTGGAAGAGAGAGAGGAATCACGGTAGACCCAAGGAAACGTAAGGACTGCTCGCCACGTGAGATTTCCATGTATTGCCTCCGATCACTGATCTCCATTCCTCAAAGTTGGAAAAAGATGAACTTTGGACTTCACTATTCTGAGCTGCCAGTGTCTTCCCACCGTCAGAACATCAGAAAATGTATTTATGAATCGTACAGTAACCATCCATACGACTCTGATAATAGTGTACAATCCCCCTGCACAGTGGATCCTGGTCCTAGTTCCTCTGGATCCCTGTCAAGGCGCAGTAAAAGGAGCGCAATAAAGCTTCCGACCTCTCCTCAGCTCTGCTATCACATCTTTCATAAAATTTCTTTCATAGCTCTCCATGATGGCCGTGGAATATCAAATCCCTCATTCACTCTCGCGAACGTGACGCCTCCAAGCCGGGATACCGCAAGTAGTTTTCCGGGATCAACACCGTCTTTATCTTCCGTCAATACAGCCTCCCGGACATGCACCAGTTTGACGAGACCGAGGACGAGGGTGGTGGTGGGTGTGGACGAGCCATCGGGGCAGGCATCGTGGGCCAGGTGCAGCTGTCAAGCGACGGTTCAGTTTGAGTATGAGTTCGATAGGCTTCGAAGACCGGGAGCGGGGAAGTTGGGGACGGCGTACCTTGCATTCAAAGCTTACGGCACTTTCAAGTACACGGGCTGGTTTCACGATGGTCTGGGGGGAAGAAGACAAGAAATGTGATTCGACACAGAGAGATGAATGGGAAGGTTATTATCAGCACACAGTCCTGTGACATCATCACCACCTTTTCACATTTCACACAAAACACACACACAAAAATGAAAAGGACCCGGTTCACAGGCGAAGGTTACCGTGAAATGAACCGTCCAACGTCGTAACTGTGGCTTATGGATGTACTCACGCTAGGAGCCATGGTCAATCCGCTGATCTTCCATTCATCGATGTCTGCGGGTGCTTCGACCGAAGTGCAGCTGGCAGCTTCAACGAAAGGTTCGCTGATAATGTTCACGGTGAACTCTTTGGTGTCGAGGATGTTCTCCCTCGTATCCTTGGGTCTTCTCGGCGATAGGGTGAACGAGATGCTGATCAGGGGAGGATTGTGCCCAACCTGGATAGGACATCACACAATCAGAAACCAAAACAACCAGAGGATCATTTCATGAGATTGCGTCCGTGCTTACCATGGAGAAATAGCTGCATCAGACGAAGAAATCAGCTAAGTCTAAAACTAGTGGCACTCGGGCAAGAGAAGCAAGATATCACAGATATCGTAGGCATGAATAGAACCAGCCGCATTGTGCCATTCGTGGCCTATGAAAAGAAGCGGCGAACGTTGCCAGAGGAAACTAAGAAGCAAGAGTAGTCGGACAAGACGCACGACCATGTAGGGCGTGGGCCAGCTTCTAACGCGTCTCATGGCACGAAACGGGACACGCAGAACGAAGGTCAGTGCAAAGCATACGAACCTAAAGGGCGCGAGGTTCGGTACGCCATCCTTCGACAACGAAGAAACGAAAGCAACCGGTCGGGGGACGATAGCCGACGTTAGCAGTTTATACGCATCCCTACGATAGAACAACGACAAATATGGTAAGTAAATCGGTCCCATGTCGTCCAGATATGCAAAGTCTAGACCCACTTCGTATCTGTCTTTTCAAAGTCCCAGGTCTTCCATTTGAGTTGTTCCTCTTTCATCCATTCACTTCCCATCGGAGTGTTCTTCGACGCGCCTTCTCCGAGCTTCCATTGAGGATTGGGAGGATTTGTCATTGTGAACAACGTCCTTGAACCGACTCGAGGTTTAGATAGGCAGGAACGCAGGACGAACCTTCGTAAACATGAGGCAGCAGTGGGGTTCATGGTGGTTGTGTGAGAATCTGGGTGAACCGTCCTACGCGCCAGAGAGTGGTGAGATTTATGGACATTGAGCTCGGGCCGACTTGATGCCCGAGGCTGAGCTCATCGTCATCGTCGACGATCACGACTAGATCACAACTTGTTCTGCCAGAAGCTCCTAATTTTACGTGCTAGCTCTATAACATACAAGTACAATTTTATTTGCAGGGCGTGTCACGCTGTACATACACTCAATACAAGCCTTCCAACAACGCCACAGTAGCGTTAAACTCTTCTTTATCTTTCCCACCAAGTGCTTGCTCAGCGATCTTCTGAACATGCTCTTTGGGAACCTTATACTCCGTCAAATTCGATTTCAGACCTAAACCATCCACGAGCCTAACCCAAACAATCCTATTTAGCACGGCAAGAAACAGAGAGACCGAACGAGACTAGACTCACGCTTGAATTAGTTGCGAGAGCTTGAGAACGTCACCGTCGATGGACCCGGTAGAAGGAACGTGGAGATACGTTAAGGCGTGTGCGAGGGCGGCTTTGTCTTCAGCTGTGGCCATCTTCGATTTGAGAGCGACCACTGGAGCAAGAGTCAAGCACTTGGAAAGAGGCAGGCAGGGACGAGTTAGCACTAAACAAAGTGATGGATCGCTTCGTACTCACGGATGTGATCCCATGAGGAATACTATACGCAGCTCCTAGTTTGTGACCTAGGGAATGGGAAAGACCAAGAGCGCTGACAATTGCAAAGTAAAATTCAGCCTGGCAGACGAATAGAATATGCTCACGAATATTGGATGATCCTGAATGGCCACAAGCTCATCCACGAAGCGACTTGTAGTTTCTGTCTGATGTCCACGTTCGTAGGATCTGCTTTACTCTCTGGTAGGTACTTGAATAAATCAACGATTGCACCATAGCCTAGAACTCGGAGCGGTTGAGGGACGATGGGACGATAGAGGTGCTCTGATAGCGTGAACAGAAACGGAAAAGTGAGTACAGTCTAATCGGCGACAAGAGCAAGTCGTTCACTCGCCCACAGCGTGATCCAAAGCTCGGATACCAGTTGACAGCCTAGAGTCAGAACGTGTTAGAAGATAAGGGTGATGAAGATCATCTACAGAAAGCCTCACCATAACCGCTCTGGTGTTGCCAGAGTTAACTCCGCGTCCAGGATGATACCAAACGGTGCCAATTTCTATCACGCTTTATCAGCACCACTTCCCATACCTAGATCATGGGAAACGTTCTCACCCAATTAGACACAGCAACCTTCAATCCCTCCTCATTCGTATATCCTCCTCCCATACTATACTCCGCCGCGCTCAGCGTAGTAGGAATCGCGATCTGTCTGACAAAGTCCCCACCGGACTTTTCCTGCATGCGATAGCACATAACCTTGGACGCATCGACGGGGGATCCACCGCCGAGGGAGACGATGGCTTGCGCGCCGCAGGCGTTGAAGGCATCGATGCCTTTGTTGATACCAGCAACGGGAGAATGCTCGCCGATCTCGTAGAACGTGTCCCCGTATGCGTTGAGAGATTTGAGGATGGCTTCGACTTTCTTGACCACATCCGTCTACAATCCGGTTCATTATCGTTTGATTTAGACCACCCTTGCATATTAGAAAATATCGAACCTTATGGTACAGACTCTTCCCCGTAACAAGTAACACCTTCTTCGCTCCCAGAGCCTCAAGCAGCTTAGGCAGTGCAGTAGTTACAGAGCCAGGTCCGTAGTGCACCGAATCTAGCTCTGTGAACCCGAAGAAGCTGGGAGTTAAGGGCGTAGAGGGTCCAGACATCGTCGTAGAAAATCAAGATATCGTATCTAGCTAGTTAAAGCTCAAGAGAGAGGTGGATAAGCAAAGGTTGGAGTGTGCGAGTCTGTCTGAGTAAACAACTCCAGGGATTGGGTCATCATTGTCACGAGGAAGGAGGTGTAGCATGGCGGACCGAGATTGCTGTGGGCATACGATGCAAACTAGGACAATCTTGCTCATTGGAAGATTATTGAGAAGCAGAGAGTTAGGGCAAATAAACCAGGACTTGATGTATAAATCATGCAAGTTGAGCCTGACTTATTGAAGGGATCGGCACAGAGAATGCTGGAGTAGGTACTGTAAGTTCGCTGCAGACGCGCTGGACATGACCGCGGCTAGCCGCATGATGCGATCAATTTTCCGTATAGAGCGCACACGAGCGTACAATGCGCGCCTCTAACGGCCAGGCACTAGCCTGTCTCCTCCCATCGTCAACAAGCGCTTTCTTTTCACTGGATGCGCACATATATTGTAATGGCTACAGCGGAATTATCGTCAGACCCTGGGCCAATTACTCTGATTAGTGATCCTGGGGCGAAAGATGCGACAACCTCTCAAGGCCTTAGAACTCCCGAAGTTTCTGTGGACTCCGCACAGGCTAGCAATGATGTTGGCAGCACCTCATCAGTCAATCCAAGAGCCAGATCGTCTGATGGGCACTCTGAGATCCTCAAGACAGCGGAGGAAGCCAACGAACCCATCCCATTCGAGCAAGTGGGGGATGGAGGAGAAGATGCAGCTGGAAATACTTGGGGCGGTCTGCCTCGCATGTACGCAGTTCATCCCAGTTTCGTTTCCCACAATTTTAATAATAGTTGTCACATCAGCGGCATTCCAAAGAAAAAATGCCTGTTTGGTCTCCAACAAGCTCGGAAAGTCCAACGCGGTCCTAGTCAGTATTCTTGGTTAAAGGACTATGATTATGCTCTTAATGCATGCCCTTCCAGCGAATAACCCATTCGATTACGAGAAGAAGTACGAGGAAGACGCATATGGTGAAGAATGGGGCCCAAACGCTCGTGTCTGGCGAGTCTACTCGGACGAAGCGCAGATTCACGACGTGGAGAAAACCGAGGGTTGGAAGGATACCCTAGACGTGTTCCTGGTTTTCGTGGGTCTATTATTCATTGCTTCTCATTTTCTCCCACTCTGACATGCCTCTGCCAGGTCGGTTTGTTCTCGGCAGTAGCAGCAACATTCTTAGGCATCTCTGTGTTGGCCCTGCAGCCGGATTATGGGCAGATCACTGCTTCCCTCATCATGGAGCAGATAGCTATCCAACGGGCTGTGGCCGAGGGCATTTCCCCTCGTAGCGTTCCTTCATCTTCACTCGACATCTCCACCCCTCCTTCTCCGACCAAGAGTGATCTATGGGTCAACGGACTCTGGTTCACGAGTCTCGCAATCTCTCTCTCGGCCGCAGTGGTAGCAGTCCTCATCAAGCAGTGGATCCAACAGTACATACAATTCATATCAGGCTCCCCGATTGAGCAGGTCCGGCAGCGTCAGTTTCGATTCGAAAAATTGGAACGTTGGAGAGTGCCTGTCATCATAGGGCTCTTACCGATGGTCCTGCATACAGCCGTGTTCCTCTATCTCATCGGCTTGACGATATTCCTTGTACAGTTGAATAGAGCGATCGGCATTGCCGTAGGAGTGCTGACGGGAGTCGCGTTTACGGCGTACGCCATTTCCACCATCCTACCCCTCATTTTCCCGGGTTGCCCTTACAAAACACCCATAACGATCTTTGCCCACGACCTACTCTACGATTCTATTCGTCGTCTGCTGTTACTATCTCACAATACATGCAGAGCGTACTACCAATTTCGCAAACGAGACCGGTCCCGATTTTCCCCTAGAACCTGGCGGGACTATCTAGAGAAGGTTCCCACCTGGACGCTTAGATCCAAGGAATCTGCGCTTGTTACGAAGCTTTCCCATCGACTTGAGCTCTCTGCGGTTGCATGGCTCCATTCAATATCCTCGAACCCCACTATAGCAACTATAGCCCTTCAGTCTATATCCGCCCTTCCCGTTGAAATCGGGTCTGCAACCTGGAGTAGCGTCTTGTATTCTGATCCTTCGATAGCTGGATCCATCCGACATCTACTTCACTCACAAATCGAGTTTCACGATGACAGTTCTGCTCTTCGCAAAGGGGCGGCTATTGCTACCATAGAACGTCTGGGCAGGGCACTGGTCAGATTGTCCGATTCTCCTCTCTCATCTCAATCTGCTCATTCCCACGACAACTTCATCAATCGTGGATTAATTGCCGTTCGCAGTTACCAAGCTTTGGTCAATGCATGGCAAACCGAAAATCATGGACTCAAATTAGCCTTACTCCATGAGCTGCTCGGCTCCCATCCCTCCTATTGGAATGGCGCTCTTTGTTTATCGCACACAATAGGACATTTACCTCGGTCAATGACTTTTGACAAAGTCCCTTTCCTCCGGCTCTTCACTTCAATTGAAATTGAAAACATTCGTTATCAGTATTCCCCGGATTCCGGGCTCGAGCCAAGCAGTCAAATCGCATACATCAAGTACTCCCTCATTATCAGACACCTATCAGGATACCTGGTTAGTCAAGGAAGCAGTAATCTGGAAACACTACGCACCCAGTCCGCTGCCATTGATGCAGAGGGACGCTGCTCTCTAGAGCACCGTAGGCTCACGATGTCGTTATATTGCCATGTCCTCCTGGGTGTTCTTGAGCTCCTAACTTGCGATCCCGAGCTTCAAAATCTCCTACCTTCTTCAAGCTGGCGGCTTGATAGATCTTTGTCATGCATCCTTTTCTGGCTTACCCCCGGTACATCGATCCTCGCCTATCTAGACAGAGCGATTTTGCACAGAATTTGTATGAAGGCAGTAGATATCTCAAGCATTCCCCATTCCGACTTCAAGGAACCCCCCGTGTTGTTACTCTGGGAACTGTTAGTGGAGTCCTTTCGTGGATCCGAAGCTGGCTTTGGGGAGAATGATTTTTCTTTGTGCCTCAGACTTGCAGAGAAAATGTACAAGGGTGCTCAAGATCAATCATTTTTCTACGAGTTCGATCATGAAGATGCTGCGACCATGGCAAAATATTTCGGTCAGCTTGTAGATTTGCAATATTCCTCCACGAGATTACAACAATGGCTCACCACCACTACAAAGAATACCACGGCCGTTCTCTTGCTTATCTCTCCACTGTGGTATTACTTCCTTGTTGGAACGCCTAAAGAGAGGCAACTTGCTCCACTTACGGTCTATGCCCGTCAGTTAGTACATCTAGCAACGAACAACCAAGAGTTTTTGGTGGCCTGCTTCGCTGCTCTAGAAACCCTTCTTGCCAATGATTTTGTTCGGTACACCACTGGGGATACTAGCGACTATCTGCACGCTTTCACGGAGAAACTGAAAGAGCTAGATCCAAGCTTCGGAGGTCGCAGGATGGCAGGCGAAGACCCGTTTGTTTTCTATGGGCTGGTTCGTTATTGCGACGACGAAGATGAAGAGCGCCAGGAGTTGAGGTGAGTGCGACACCTCGAATGCTACGAAATCGTCCTGACGACCTGAGCGTGCAGCCTAGGCGAGAGGATCGTAGATGCACATGGCAGCAAATGTGTTGTCGCCCCTCTGAAGAATGTATGACCTCGTTCAGATGCTTGTAAACTGTCTTTGTTTTCTGAGATGCGTGATCATCCCACAGGAACTGCACTATATCTTCGACGACCATAATACGACGCTAATATCTCTCTGGTCAAGAGCAACATCCAAGACGAGGGGTCTATTACCGCGGAGAAAGCAGGAGCCGTCTAGCCCCGCATGAACCTTTATGAGCTCGATCTGTTACTACCTGTCAGGTACGCAAGCCTGAGGCCAAAACACTCCAACGCCGCTTGACTTGTTAGGTAGATTAATGAAGACACGGATTCCAGGTTAAGAGGCTTTAGTCAAGTTCTTCATGGCACTTCCTAATAGTCACCCAAGGAATATGATATTAGACACTGATCGGGCTCTATACGATAATACTAACTTGGTATATAATAATCAACTTCAACAGATTCTCAAATCTTGGTACCTCCTATAGACTCAATCAGTCGATGTGAGCGAACGACTACAGCAAGACTCACCCGGCAGAAGTACCAGCTGCTATCACATAACGGCATAGTCATTCGAGCGCAAAGAACGGCCGTCATGAAAAAGCCTGTACTCAACCGACAGCGCAACGTCGATAACCACACTCCTCAGTGCCTGGCGACGATTAAAGAAACTCTGAGCACAATCCTTGGTTAGTATCATCTGTCTTAGAGCGCAAAGAAACTCCTGGGCGGATGTATATTCTCTATCCGAGGCCTCGCTGAGGTGGAATATTATCTCCAGGTGCTCGAGTGGGGAGACGGGCGGGCTACAGCTAGGCGGATGGCTTGAGAGATCGCGAGATTCAGCTATCTGTAACAACAGCTCGGTCATCTTCACAGAAAACCACGGATCTTCGGGGAGATATAGGCTACACCAGGTAGTAGAGAGTGTCCTGAGATTCGGACATACGGCATGAGACGGCGTACGGACGAAGAGCTGCAGTATGCCGTAGATGTACTCGTTGTCCGTGATGTTGGAGCCAATGAGGCCGGTGGAGTGATCATCCTCGAAGATGAATGAGACCTGGCGCAAGGAGGACTGCTCGTCCAAGAATTGGGATATCAGCTGAGGGGTAGGTATGCTCCGGTAATCTGAATAGGAATAATCGAAGTACCAAGTGATTGAGAGCGACGTCAGGCGAAGGGAGTACCGTCGGATGAAAGTCATCGCCGGAAGTATCTCAGTGAAGAGGACCGAGAGAGAGCTAAGGTTGGGGAATGTGAACTGAGATAATAGTTCGGTGATTTCGGGTGCTCTGCTGAGGCCTAGGTCAAGGGACTGTAAGCGTGGGCGATCCATAACAGGGTGGGAGGGAGCAGGAATAGGCTGAGGTTCATTGGTTGTATATTGCGGGATATCGATGTAAGGAGTGAACCTGCACTGGATCAAGTTGGGCATCCACCGTAATAGTGTAATGGCGTCCTGACAGGTGAGGTAGCCCGACCCGGCCAACGACGTATCGAGAGTCGTGAGCTGTTCCATGGGTATCTTGAGCGGCAGAAGGTCGTTTAGTGAGCGGTAGCGGAAACAAGGCATAATGCGTAAACAAGTCAGCGCGGGCAGTGGCTTCAGCGATTGCCAGAGATCTCGGGGATTAGCGAGCTGAGTCGGTGGTGCCTGATACCATCGACTGCTTTTCAAGCGTAGACCCAGACGCTTCAGGATGGGGAAGGTAGGGACGAACTCCGTTGAATCATATCGGGCTCGCTCTGGGTCTATGAAGGAAAACTCGCGCCATCGATGGCACGACTTTCGAACCAGATGCGAGAACATGGTATCTGCAACGTTGTCGAACTCCTCTGGCGGGTAAGCGACCCAGCCCCAGTGTACGGACAGAGGAGCATCTTGAGAACGATCAAGATATGCATCCAGCATCGCCAAGGATGGGGGATAGCCGCATCTTTTACTAATTTCGATGGTCGTCCACAACATCGGAGAGGATAAAAGGACTGCTCGCCATCTTCGGCAGATTCTACCCAGATACCAAGGCGCGTTGTCCAGTTTCCATCGATCCCAATGGATGTCATCCGGGTACCTGGAAGCGTCCTCGAAGTAGGTACTTCCTGGTGTACATAGCAGGAACACTTCCAAGAGGAGGTCGTCAGGAAGTAGACGTTCGCAGGGGGACGTATCGCGGAGTCCCCATAAATCCTATTTTCAAGACGAATCAGGACTTTAGATACTATAGCCAGTAACGCAAGTGGTGGCACCTACGAATCTAGATCCACCGATGGTCCTGTTCTCATCAGCTCTGGGATTTCCATTCGTGGTGAGATCGAGATCCTTGATTTTCTCGGAGTTTGAGGACATTATTAGAGAGGTTAAACGTTCAAACGGATATGGAGGTTGGGCAATCCTTCGAGCTGCAAGTTGCGAAGGGCACGAGGTGCAAAAGCACCAAGGCAACCATACATGAGCTGGGTCACAGCCTTATGCGCAGCGAGCATCAGATTCACATCTGATCAACCCATCATTATTGACCGATACAGTACTTCCAAAATGCTTTTCCCTGGTGTTGTAGCGAGGCTGTAGAAAAGTTTTCTTCTCTTGGCCCAATTGAAAATCTTGAGGTGGAGTACGAATGCGGTTGTGCGCACTTTTGCATTCTGCGTTCGTACGGAGATTATTGTCGTCCTGATTAGTAGAATTCAATATTGTAGTCAGCTCGGTTCTTCATACTGGAATCGATCTCGAAATGGGCGTACCAATCGATGCCCTGTAGCCAGACGAGGCTATGGGCAATGGTGCATATTGTGCGATCATGGCTGAGCGCACTGGTGGTGCGAACCACCAAGTGCTGTAATTGGCAATGCCGCCGTGCCGCACTCGTAGTACAGCTATCATTGATCGCGCCAGGTTTGCAAACGCCTCCAAATCAAATTTCCCAGCCGACATAACGGACGAACATCGTTGAATCCCTGGGATAAATCAAAGCAATGTCATTGGCAACGCTGTGAATATGCGAGAGAACGGAAGATGAGCGCAGTAAAGGAGGAGCTTGGACTGGATAGAGGAATTGAATACCAGTTTGATAGTAGTATAATTGACTGGCTGAACTCTGCCACTGACGCCCGGCTGCTCGCATTTCGGTGCGAAAAAGGTTCCTCTGAATGTTGCGACCACGTCACTTACGTCGCACATATATCTACCCCCGCCCTCTCCTTTCATTCCGACCCTGTTCCTGTCCTTCTTTACTCCTCCTCTCATCATCCCTCGCTTCGTTCTCAACACAAGCAACCCCCAGAACTTCCTTGAACTCTACTCTTCTTTCCGCAAGACGATCCAAAGGCTCGCCACTCACGATGTCTGAAATACGCAGTCGCGCCCACTCGACGCAGGGCAAGAACAAGGCCAAGGAGAACGGGAACGGATCTGCTGGACACACGCATAGTAATGGGGAGGCGGATAGTCATTCCCATTCACACCAGCACTCGATATTTGGCCACTCGCATTCTCACGAAGGAGGGTCAGCAGGACATGGTGCCGACCAGATTATGGCAGCGTTGCAGAGCTCAGGTTAGCTCTGTCTTCTTTGTGTGGTCTGCTTCGTTTGGTGGTTGTCAGCTGGAAGGGTTGTAAATGGATCAGGATGGAGGGCGTCAAGGTTTGACACGCTGATTAGAGAGCTCCACCGTCGTAATAAATGTTCCTGAGAACTCAGTCGAACGGCTCTCAATTTGAAGAGAAGAGCGGTTTGCCCTACTCGGGCCAGTGTTCTTCAGACGCATGGTCCCATGTTGCGACACCAAACCACCTTGCCTTCTCTATCAGTATTTTGTGCTCTGGTGCTAACGGACCCTTGGATCTCCAGGTGACAGAGGAAGTCGAGTAACGCTCATCGGTCTCTTCTCCAACGTAGCTTTGACTGGTGCGAAAGGTGCCGCAGGATTCTACATGCACTCAGCCTCCCTCATGGCAGACGCAGCACATTCAATGAGTGGTAAGCGATTCCCTCTCAGTATCCCTCCTTTCCGCTCGCATATCTCACATTCTACAATCTAGACCTACTCGGCGACTTTGTCACCCTCTTCTGCTGGAAACTCTCCCGCAAGCAACCCACCGACCGGTACCCCTTCGGTTTCGCGAAATTCGAAACCCTCGGTACCACCACAGTTTCTCTCCTCCTCATTGGCGGTGCGCTCGGCATAGGGTTCCATTCTTTCCATTTATTAGGTCACGCTCTGAGCGAGACCGCGAGAGGAATGGAGAGCGGTGCGCTCCAGACGATTCTCACGAATGCGACGGCAATTACGCAGAGCTTGCCTGATATTGGACACTCGCACGATCATGTTGACGTACTGGATCCTAATGCGGCGTGGTTCGCTGGTGTTAGTGTTATTGCGAAGGAGTGGTTGTATAGGTAGGTTTTTGCTTCTGAATTTTGGCGTCAGTATTGTTCATCTGGTTGACTGTGGCCTTTTTCCCTCTCTTTCAGAATAACGAAGAAAGTCGCAGACGAGGAACATAGTCCTGTCTTGCTCGCCAACGCGATCCACCACCGGAGTGATGCGTATTCCAGTATGGTTGCGCTCGTAGCTATCCTGGGTAGCTCATTATTCCCTCACATCCCACTGGATCCTATCGGTGGTACGTTCCTCCCCATCTACCCAATTTCAATGACCCTCAGCTTAATTCATTCATGTAGGAATCCTTGTCTCTTTCGTAATCCTGCAACAAGGAATATCCATTCTGACTGGTGCATACTCGGACCTGGTTGAAGCATCGGTATCTCCATCCACCAAGAAAACCCTCCTCAAATCCCTGCAACCCCTTCTCTCTTCCTCGGATTCTGGTTACTCTCACTCCCATTCGCATTCGCATACAGAGCCCCACCAACTGTTAACTCATCCTCCGATTCTCTCCATCAACAACCTTAGGGCACGATGGTCAGGCTCTATGATGTTGGTTGACCTCACTGTAGGTGTAGATAGCACGATAACTGTCAAGGAGACGTCTGATTTGGAGAGGAGGATCGAGGAGGTGTTGAAAGAGGCGAGGAAGGAGGTGTATGATGTTAGAGTTAGGTTCAGGCCTGTGGTTTGAGGTTGCTTCTGCGTTGCGGGCTACTTGTTGTGAATCTACTCTGCAATTGTTGCATGACGGATTAAGTACGCGAGTACATGGAGCATTGTTGTTTAGCTAGACTGTTGTATTTTACAGGGACCCATAAATTATCGCATTCGCATCTCTCCTTCAAGCTTAGTGACTGATTGACCTCAAACTCGAGAGTCTGAGACCGTGCATTGCTCTCGGGGCTCTACTGGTAATCTCCGCCACCAAGAATTTATTACCCATTATGGGCAGCTCCCAAACCTGAGACTGACTTCAATTCCGTTCTTATTGCAATCTAAGCCGATGTAATAACTTCACTGACTACTTTTCTTTACAGCGAAGGTAAGGGTGGTTGTGAACCATCGAACAGGAAAGGTGTTGTTTGGGCCAGGGATTCCGCTACACTGTCCTGGGCAAATCCGGAGAGAGGTCGCTCCTCAGGAAGGTTTGCAAGCTCGCTTCGATGGTGAGCGGCCCAGTGAGATCCACAGGCTCGACCGCGAGTTTCCGTTCGCACCGAGACCTGGAGTACTTGTTAGAGCAGTCCCGAGGGTGGTTGTCCGCATGAATCCCGAGCACCTCAACCGGTGATGACGAGGGGTGCGGGCGAAGCCTTAGGGGTAGTGCGGCGGGTGTCTGTCTGCATGAATCCCGAGCACTTCAACCGGTGATGACGAGGGGTGCGGGCAGAACCTTAAGCATACTGCTCCGGGGCACTGTCAAAGGGCCATCGTCGGGGCTCTACCTGTACCCTCCTGCCTCCTATATGCTGCCCGAAAGGGATAGGTAGGGGTGTTGCGTGTCCAGGTCGTGAGAGCTCCGGCGGTGGTACCAAAGAGTGATCCCGGTCAAGTCGAGGCTAGGTCGGGATTCCGATCTAGTGAAAGCGTGGGTTCAGGTACACTGAGTATGGTGAGGTGGGGAGCGCCATCCCCCTTTTTGTGCAGAATAATATAGAAAGAACCCGGATCGCGATCATTTCAGATGAGATGAGGATGTAAAAGGGGTTGAGAGTTTGAGGGGCAGATCGTCCTGTTTACTTCGAGGTGCAGACGAGAGTTGACTGTGGCGGTTGGGTCGCAAGATGTCGGGAAGCGACTCGCTAGGATAAGGGAAACTGAGGCTAACCGAAGCTGGCATTGCTGATTATCTAGCTAAAGAATAAAGCTCGATTTGCAGGGCTGCCGTGCCCTATTAGAAATGTGGTCGTGATAGAGAAGAGCCTCTGAGGTGGCTTGAGTAGTAGAGCTGCGCTCTATTGATGATAAGAGTTAAAGGTTAAAGGTTAAGCGTTAAGGAAACTGGCAAGAGGGAGATGTGGATGGAGAACATCCATTGAGCGAGTGAGGGGCCTGATGGTGATGGCGGTTAGAGGGAGTTTGTAGGTCTGTCGAGTTCTTGCACTTGCATCACTGCAGCCTGAATCCAGCGTTCTTCGGTTTCTCTCATCTCTACCATCACATAATCGCAAGCTGGACAAATCTGTGTCGCGTCTCTATTCACACCGCGAAACACATTCATAAATTGTAACACCAAAACCTAGTTCAGAAGTCGATTTTGTCCGTCATAATCGAGGGAATGTCCACGGCCAGTCCAAGGCACATACCAGTGGATGATCATGAACTCGGGGATGAAAGCTATGACTATGGTTCTGAGGAAGCTGGCTCGGGGGTTCTGAGCGCTGTCGGTCAAGTTGGTGAAGATAGATCAACGTCGGAGGCTGAACCTGTTCGAGGTGGGATCTCGGAAGTAGATGAGGAAGTTACTGAGTCTAGGTACCACCAACCTCCGAATAGGCGAGCCAGCGAATATAGAGAGCCACGTACTGCCAATTTGCATGATGGGCATACGCTTCATAGGTGAGTTAGTCCTTTCGTTATATTAGGTATGGGAATGGGTGAGACTGAGTGAGACATTTGCTGTCAGGCTTCCTGGGGCGGCGAGTAAGAATAGAAGACGTATTTTTGGGATCTCTCAGTTCCGGAAGGCGTTCACTGGACAGAGTGAGTAGTCTACTGTAAAACATCTGGCGATATATTAGATATTCAATATTGTTTTTGGCAGGCAGCAACCCATTCGACTATGAGAAGAAATACGAGGAAGACGAGTATGGCAAAGAATGGGATGCGAACGCTCGTGTTTGGAAGGTGTATATGGATGAAGCACAGATTTTCGATTTGGAGATGACGGAGGGGTGGAAGGATACGTTGGATGTGTTTCTTGTCTTTGTAGGTGGATTCTCACCTTGTAAGGTTGAAACTGGAGTTGACTTGCGATTTGGTATACTGATTACTAGGCTGGTCTGTTCTCCGCTGTGGGCGCGACGTTCCTCAGCGTCTCTGTACAGGCTTTGCAACCAGACTATGCACAAATCACAGTCTCCCTGCTCATGGAAGTCATCGCCATCCAACGAGCCGTCGCACTCGGCCTCTCACTAGACTCCATCAACTCTTCCTCCCTCAACATCGACAACCCTCCTCTTCCCAATAACGGAGACCGATGGGTCAACAGACTCTGGTTCATCAGCCTCGCACTCTCACTGTGCACAGCGCTCATAGCAGTCCTGATCAAACAATGGATCCAGCAATACACTAAATTCGTCTCCGGCACACCCATGGAACAAGTCCGCCACCGTCAGTTCAAGTACAACGGCTTACAACTGTGGGGTGTGCCTGTGATCATAGGCCTCATGCCCTTGCTGCTTCATGTCTCGTTGTTTTTGTATTTGGCGGGTCTGGTGGTGTTTTTGCTCCCGCTGGATGAGACGACGGGGGTGGTGGTGTGTGTGGTGACGGTGCTCGCGCTCGCTGCGTATGTGGTGTCGAATCTGCTGCCGCTGGTGTTTTTGCATTGTCCGTATACGACGCCGATTTCGGTGTATACCTATGACTTGCTTCTCAGTCCTGTCGTTCATCTATATAAGGTCGTACGGTCTACGGCTAGGAACTTCAGATTCGATCGCTCGTGGGTGTTCGTGTCGCGTAGGTACACGTTCAGCAGGGACGATAACGACATTGGGACGAGGAGTACGCTCAAGACCAGAGAAGCAGATGCAGTGGCGAAGAACACAGACGCGCTAGAGATGGACGCCATCGTCTGGCTTCACTCCATGTCCTCCAACCCCACCGTCTCCGACATCGCACTCGAATCCGCCTCTGCCCTCCCTCTCTGGATACCACAGAACACAAGGGACGGGTTGAAAGATAAACTCCAGGCCCGGATGCTGGTTTCGTTCCATGACAAGTTTCGAGTCGACCCAGCGACGAATGAGGCTGTGCTTGTTGGTGGAACGGGTGTTACGACGGTCGAGCGGATGGCGAGGGGGATGGCGCAGTTGTCGCCGTGGTATTATCCGTTCAAGAATAGACCTGTGTCTAACACCTTCATGTCGCTCGGTCGACACACGGACTCTGATGATGCGTACTCATCGCTGGAGTTGGTGACGATGGGTCATTACGGGACCACGTTCGTCACCGAGTCCGATCGCATCGAGAAACAGAGGGTGCTCTATGAGCTACGGGATGTGCGTCCTAGTTCGATGTGGGTTTCGTGTCTCCTGAGGATGGCGTTCATGGGTCCTATGACGGAGTACGCCCACGAACCAGATCGGGTTCCACCCTTGCTCAGTTTGTTCGAGCTCATACCGCCTGATATATTCAAATCAGATCCTCCACTGGAGAGGACAGAGTACGTCAAATGGTCGCTCCTCGTGCGATACATGATATCATGCTTCCATACTCCCGGGGGTGATCCCGGTACAAATAACAAAAACACACAGCTGGATAACTTACTCCGTGCGTTCGATGAAAGGACAAAGTGCGATAGATGTTCGGAGGAGCATAGGAGGTTGACGGAGTTGATGTTCTGTCATTTGTTGTTGTGTTTCCTCGACTCTGGTACTATCATGCCCCCCGAGCATGTTAGGAGGTTGTTTGAGAGGGGGGGATGGTTTGATGTGGTGTCTTCGTTGGTTAGGAGCAAGCCTACCGCTCAGCGCCGTCGGCTGCAGACCAAGAAGAAGAACAACGACTCGGAACTCGCTCTGTATTCGCATGAAGAGACAGTCGTACTGGTACGCAAAGTCCTCTACACATCCATCCACCACTCCGCCCCCTTCAACGTCACCAACGCCACCGTCGCTCTGACGCTCCTCATACTCACGTTCAGACAAGCCGAGAGTACCTTTGGAGAGCATGACTTGTGGACGTGTGTAGGCGTGTTGAGGGATACAGATTGTACGGCTGTCGTACAGAAGTTGAGGGCTCCGTCATTTTTACCGACGATGATGGCGTGTTTTGCGAGGTTTTTGGAGGGGTATGTGGGCTTTGAGTCGTCTGGACGGGTAATTTCCGCCAACGGTACCATTAGTGAAAGTGACAGGGACGAGCCTGAACCTGGTATACCAAGCCGATATCGATCGAGTCTGTTCAGAGAAGACAACCTCCTCGTCTTGTTCAAGATTCTCGCTCTGTACAGTCCGTCGGGAAACTGGGACGATAAACACACGCTTGTTTGTTACACCCGGCAGCTCTATCGGGTCGCAGCTCTCGCTTTGACTAGGCCGCAATCTCAACCAAGACTGCAACCAGGGGCCACTCATTCATCTCATGCACATGCACACGACGACGATGATCATGATGATCCTCATCACCTTACATCTCCCTTCACCGCTCTAGAAGACATCTTATACACCATGCCCGGCCACGAGAAGGTGCGCTACGGCGATACGCACGGCTCTGTGTATTTGAATGCCTTGATGATAAAGCTTGTCGAGATGGATACTGTGACTGGGTGTGCTGGGAGAGGGAGAGGTGGTGGTGGTGTTAATGAGGATGGGACAGGGAGGTTTGCGGTGTTGAGGAAGGTGAGGCGGTGGAAGGATGATGAGGGGGGTCAAGGTCATGTTGAGTGAGTTTTTTTTTGCGTTTCCCTTCCCCCCACGGGATTTTTTGTACGTGTTCGTGCGATATACTGATTTTGGTTATGTTTGTTAGACCGCACCAGACGATCGTGCAGATCGGACGTCAGAGATGGATCGTTGAGCCCATTAAGAACGTAAGTACTGAGTCCTCCCCTCCTTCCCCCCCTTGCTTCTTGCTCCAAATTATTCCATGGCTGACCGCAACATTCCCTTTTTTTTTGACTGTTCGGATAGGACCTAGCGCATATCTTCGACACCGACGTTGACGACAGCATGCCTCTCGTCAGTGGCAAGTTCAAGGCAACTTGGGTTCCTACTAGGATTGGAACTCTTGGACGGGATTTGATACGTGGGTGGTGGAAGGAGCCTGTGCCGCCCAATCCTGTCTAGCGTCTGGCGATGGTGAAGCTGAGGGGTGGAGTTTGCGCGTCTAGTGGACGCGTTGAGGATTTTAACCTCGGTGTTTCGTGCTCGCATAGGCCAGTGACGCTTCTTTGGAAGCGGGAGGGGAGCTTTCTTCTCGAATTGAGTGGTGCTATGGCTAGTGCTGCGCCAGGGCATCGTTTACAGTTGACTTCTGTATTCCTAATACAACTTCGGATGCACCCCTCAAAGAACTAAATAACCCTCGGGGTTGCGATCATGGTCTCAACTAGTCACTTCACCGATAGTCGTCGATTCAAACAGTAGTAATTGCGAGCACATAACATGACAGGTAGTAATTAGAGTAGTACAGATAGCGAGGGAACTCGAGTAACAGTACATCGTATCTCATGGGACATCAGACCATCGGGCTTCCTTAGTAAACATCCTGATTACCCATATTGGCTATCGCGCCCCTCTTCAACAAGGCTTCTTCATCCTCCTCCTCCCCAAGTAGTTCCATCTCCTCCCTCTTTCTCCGAGAGTAGTACTCCTCGTTGTCCTTGACCTTGGTGACAGATTGGTCGATGAGAGCCTTGACCGCCGCATGGACGTCAGAGATATGGACCAGGAAACGGGGCGAAGGCTTTCTCGGCGAAACGCCTGAAGGTTGGTCGACTGCCATAGATGAGTTACTGTCTCGTTCCATGGCTTCGCGGATACATTTGAGCGTAGCCTGGATATCGCTTTGATCACCGGCCTGCCTTTCGTCTCTCGCTTTCTCCTCTTCAGTCCTTGCGTCAATGTCTGGGTCGGCAGCCAGCTCCTTGACCCGAGCACTCGATCTAGCCTCCATCATGCCCAACCAGGACAACCACTCCGTCAAAAACTTGGATCCCTGCTTGACCGTTCCCGCGTCAGTCAGCTCAGACAGAATCTTTCTTGTGCACTGAAGTTCGGCCTCTAGTTTCTGCAGGCGAGACGGAGCGAAAGGGGGCTCGCTTCGGAGTTCGTTGTTGTATGGACTCATGTCCGATGGGATTTGGTTCAACACTCCAGGATAGGTATTGCGAGTGAGTTGGAGGAGATAGGCCTGGGTCAACGTCTCCAGAGGTGTCTCCCCGACCCCATTCTCCAGATAGAGCATCTCAGACACCGGAGCAGACGGAGCGGAGAGAAGCAACTTGGTTATCCTCGGGTTTTGATTCGTGTGGCTAACGCAAAGATGTAGGGGTGCGTTCGCAAGAAGATCGCGCATGAGGAATATCTCTCGGGAAGCGAACGGGAGGAGAGCAGAGACGACATATGGATGGCGTGACTTGATAGCTAGATGGAGAGGCTACACATATTTTGAATCTTAAGCATAGGGATTTACAACTAGGGACTCCGAGAGAAGGCATACCGTATTCTGTTTCTTTGACTGCTGAACCATAAGTGCCTCAATTGTATCCTTGGGAAGTTTTTTCAGGACGTGGTCGAGCGTCTCGATCTTGTTCACACCGGAATTGACCAGTTCGTGCAGGATGTTATAGCTGTAGGGAGCAGCGTTCAGTGAAAGTGCGTCCTGTGCTCGAGTCAGTTCACATACCCAGTAACGGTACCATTCTCGACAGGAGAGACGCCCTTGTTGAGGAAGAAATCGAAAATCTCAGGTTTTGGCTGATAAGTGACTACGGCGAGTGTGATGAGGTTCCATCCAGAGAACCTGATCCTGAAGGAAACATCAGCGGATGATCTGAGAGGGAGCAAGACGAACGGACTTCTCATGCAGAGCGGACTTCATCAGCGCCGGATCGAGGGCAAACAACTTCTTGATGACGTCCAGCCTTCCACCTAGAACACCAGCAACAAGGGGGCTCTCTTTGAGGGGTGTAATCGTCCATCCCAGCCACGCAGGTAGGATTTTAGCCAACTCAGGCTCGACTTTTCGCAGCCTCAGTGCTTTCTCGTCGCTCCTGGTCCTTGCATAGAACTTGTAGGCGGCAGCAGGGCGGTCGCCTTTCAGATATTCCATGATTTTGACACTGCCTTGCTGAATCGCTCTCCAGAGTAGAGGCACGAGGTCGGGGGAATAGTGAGATTCGTTGGTGGCATTAGGATCGTTCTTCTTCGCCAAGTCAGCTCGCTTCTTGCCGTGAACGTTGAGCCCAAGATAAAGCTTATTTGCGTCGTTGATGACGTGAGGGATGTCGTCTTCTTCACCCTCTTTGGGCCCCTGGATATGAATGCCGCGTCCGGTCCTCCTGATGAATTCGTCAAGGTGATCGGGAAGGTCCTCCTGGAGAATGGTATTCATGACCTGAGTACTTTGATCCACCTTGGCGGAAGCAGAGGCGTAGAGATCCACGATGTGAGTGAACAGTTCGAGATCATCAGTCTCGATAGACTTCAGAAGATGGGAATTGGTCCTCCGATTCAAGAAGTTCGAGTCCTTGGATTTGACGTGATAAACCACTTCAACCAAGAGTAGCTGAGATGGTGAACAAGAACACTGAACAGCGGATTTTCGCTGAGAGACGTCTTTGAAGCTTGTGACCTTCACAGGGGGTTCTTCTGTGTCGGAGGTACAGGTACTGTCTGCGTCGTCGTCATCCTCTTCGTCTTGCTCGTCTGAAATAAAGCAGTGAGTTCAAGGCTTGAGGACTTGATAATGTAAAGGTATTTACCGAGGTAAAGATCGCTGACACTGAATTTGCCATCCTCCTTCTTATACTGAGCAGCCGTTATCGCGAGTATGAGGCGCGCAGTTTCCCAATGACGACCAAGCAGAGCTAGAGACAGTGGAGTGATACCTACGAAGAATGTGAGCAGCGAGTTAGATGGCTGAGGACCGCAAAATTGAGATCGAACCTGATCTGTCATAGTGGTTGTTGTGGCCCTGTTTAGCTTCGACGGATACTCGAAGGATGCTTTGGGATGCAGGCGTCGCTTCCTTAGGTAGACACAGCTCCTCAATCTTGTCGTTGTCCCCTAACCAGGCGGCCTGGAATAATTGCTCGTACAGGTCCTTAGTGTGCTGTGGTACCGTTTCCCGAGAATAGTAAGAGTCGCCGACTGGATAGAACGTGAAGGCGGGCTCCTTGTCCTTCTCGTACTTCACAGGCGGCGACTCTTGATGGTCCATTGACTCCTCTTCTTGTTTCTTGGTCTCGTCATTCAGCTCTTCCCATGTTTTGGCTCCCTGAGCGAGAAGTGTCTTCTCGACTGCCAAGAGATAGTCCCTCAAATCGCGGTTCTTCCTCTTTCGGTCCCTCTGCTCCTTTTCTGCTTTCTTGACAAGTAAGCTCTTCTCTGAACTGGAGGTCGATGGAGTGGATACGTTGCTCTGGGGCAGCTTCGGGTTGAGGTACTCCTTAGCGAACCTCTGCCACCCGGTCAACCCCTCGAGGGGATCGGTTTCCTCTTTCTCCTTCTGTGTCTTGACCTTGTCAGCAGCTTCATCGTTTCTAACGGTCTTTTGGGCGGATTTCCGCGCAATTCGAACCCAGTCCAACAAGGTCTTGACGTTGTTTCCGTGGTAGCCCAACTGTTTACGACCAGTCGAGGCATAACGTTGACTCTCCCGGATGACAGCATTGACGTCAGCGCCGAGGGATATGATGAGCTGCATGACTTCGTCCGCCTGGACGATCGAGGCCTCCAAAGGTTGAGTTATCTGATCGATGACAGAACCAGAATACCAATAGTTGCCTTGCTGCTTCCTGGAGGGATGCAAGACAGATAAGTAATCGAAACTTGAGGCCTCATATCAGGACGTACCGTTGCTCTAAAGCCTTACTCGCGTCTTCTTCTGAGGGAATCAGCTCAGCTCCATGAGCGAGCAGGAATGCCAATAGGGAGTAGCGTCGGTGGGCAATAGCGGTAGCAATGGGGGTAACTGTTCTGTGGTTGTCGGCGAAGGGGAAGTTCAACAACGTCTGAGGGTTCTTGTCAAGCCTAAGATACGTCCTGAGAAGATCCAGCTTGTTGTGAGCTACGGTATGATGGAAAATCGTCCGGACTTTGTCGTCGGCTTCAGATGCTGAAGCTCCCGCGGCCATGAGCCTCTCGGCAACGGCAACGGCTGTTTCCTGGTCCTGGCGGATGTTGAGAAGAGAAAGTGAATTGTATGCAGTAGCGTTGTAGCCTGGTGCCTGAGATACGAGTTTTGCCTCGGCGCCGGCCTCGAGGAGAGCATTGACCACGGGAAGAGAGGCGTAGACAACCGCATAGAAGAGGGGAGTGAAACAGAGGTCCCAGTCCGCCATGTTAACGTCGATGATATCGGGTTCCTCCTCTTCGTCCTCGGGCATTTCACCGGTTTCAGCGGGATTTTCCTCTTTGTCTGCAGCTTTCTGACCGTCTTCCGTGTCATTATCCCCATCATCTTCATCGTCGCCTTCATCTTCATCATCTGCCTCGTTCTCGTCGACGATATCCATACCATCCGACTCGTGCGATGACCAATCGTCTTCGCTGCTTGGGGGAGGCTGAGCCGGCTTCGAGTCGCCATCCTCAGCTTGATCCTCCAGAGGTTTCTTCTCCGCATTTTCTTTGCTCTTCTGGAAGAGCTTCTTGATGACGGATAGCTGATCGTGCTGAGCGGCCATATGTAACGCCGCCTTTCCGTCCACGAGCCTAGCAGTGATCCTGATTCCGGCGTCGATGAGATCGCATGCGATGTCCTCAGCACCACAAAGGATGGCTACATGAAGGGGTGTTCGCCCGACGTGATCTCTGCGTGTGGCATCGAAGTCGTCAGACTTGACGAAGGCGAGAACACCGGTACGGTCGTGAGCTACGATGGCTTGGAAGAGCTTGGAAGAGGCGCTGATATAGGTCTGATCACTCCATTCTCCTACGTCGATAGGATTGAAACTGCCGGTCATGGTCTGACGACCTGGGTCTTGCTCGATGAACCTTGATTTGAACAGAGATTAGCTATGATGAACAGAGAGTTCTGTTTTGGCGGAACGTACGCAAGACGACCGCGGATGTATTGCTCGTCTTCCTTGTCTTGGAGCTCACGTTCATCTGCGTCAATGGCCTTGGGGCAGCACTTGAAGGGGGAAAAGAATGAGACATGCGTTTTGAAGGTTAGGGCACTGAATTCACCTCGCAACAATCCTCGAGGCATTCATCCATGGTACCGAAGAACGCAGGGTGCCTGTGCAGACGCCTTCCTTTATTTTTGGGGTTGAAAGTAGCTAAGAGACGGAATGATCAGCTCAAGTCTTCGGAGAAGGAAGGAAGGCCATAATCACAGTTCATCCCCAAGTCAGTCCCATAAACTAGCTTTTCAATTCGTCGAGCGTCCCAGCCTGGCCCGTAAGGGATATGCAACGACACGACGTCGTAGTCGTTCATCTCCAAGCCTCCGATGCTGCCAATGTCTGCTTTGAGATCACCCTTTTGCTTGCGTCTCTTTTGCTTGCGGTAACGGGAGATGGCGTTGGGCCTGCCTCTGATATTTCGGCGGGAGTCCAGGAATTCATCTCGGATGTTCGAGGTGACGAGCCTCTCTAGAACAAGGAGACGAGCCAGTCCTTCGATACGAGCGATAGACCTCTCGTAGATCTAGAGGCGCCGAATGAGTCTAGTGAGAGTAAAGACGAAGGAAAGGGAATACGAACCGTAGGGTCAACCTCTTCCCTCTTCAGGGTGGGGACGTAGACTTCGAAACCTCTTGCCGAATACTTGGTCAACCGGACCTCATAAGAGGGTGATCGCCTTGACATATCGACCGTGTTGCATTGTCTCATCATGGCTACGATGGACCTGGGGTTCGCCCATACATGTTCACCTGCCAGCAGGTTAGTTATGATGGATGTTGGTATCAGGAGAGTGGCCTCATACCATCGTAGGCTACGCAAGGCGCGTCGATATCAAATCCAGCAAGGATTTCAGCCGGAGACTGATAGAGACGAAGGACGATCTGAATAGACCGATAGGGATATTGAGCTATTTAGGTGGAATCAGTCAACAAAATCAGGGCATGGAACGAGCACCGTGCATACAGTGGATGGAGACAGTGTGCTTCGTGCGAACGCATGTCACATCCCAAGGCACAGAGTCTCTGACCGCTTCGTAGATGTATTGAATCTTCTTCTCGGCCTAGGGTAGAAATCAATAAGTGAAGAACTCGATCTACAAGATCGAGAACAAACTTACTTGCTCCGCATTCATCCCCCACAAAAACAGGTCAACATCGGAAGTGGGATAAGCTTCGCTGTGGAGATATTTCCGGATTTCTCGTTTCGAGACCTTCCTGCTCTCTTCCAAGGGAAGCAGGCACGCGAGAACGCTACCTCCAGCAGCGACAACGTTGTTCCAATCAAACAGCTGAGAAAGCGACCCCTCCGTAAAGATCGACCAATTCTTCTTGAACTCATCGTAGTCGGCGACCGTGGATGGAGAGTTATGCTTTCGCCTTGCAGCTGGGGACAGAGGGAAGATGTACTTGGCCGAGAGATCTACCTCGTCGTCTGTAGTGACTCTGGTGTTGACGAGTCTGACTTGGGGAGGTGTGTTGGCGCTGAACACGTCAACTAGTCCGATATAAGGATCCTGAAGGATAGTGTTTTCGCGATCTGTAGCCCATAGCTTGCGAAGCTCTGCCTCTGCATCGATAGAGGTCTGGAGGATATCGTCGAGACAAGCACCAGGCTGTTGAGCTGCAGCGGCGAGCTGGCTGAGGAACTGAGGAATCTGAGGGACGGAAGTGGGGTTATCTGCTGGCATTTGTGGGTGAAGTATAGTGACAAGCTGGAGGGTCCGTCGCCCCTCTTATACGTTGTAGGGTGTTTATCCATGTTGGTGAAGCCGTGATGTGCTTGAGTTGTGGAACAAGTGGCTTCTCTTCAGGGGGCCTCGTTCACAAGGTCACAGGATCCGCGTCGGTACCGACTCATCCCGCCATATCTACCAAATAAAGTAATGCCGACGGGCGCTACATCGAGTCAAGCGACACAGGCCCCCAGTCAGCTCCAGTCAAGGCTCCAGTCATCGCACTCGTGGCAGCCTCGAGGACTTGCGTATTCTATGAGGTCGTTATGTTGAATGAAGAAGCAAGGCTCGTGTGCCAAAATACAACTACAGTGTAAGCACCGCGGGATGGGTGCTGGGTAGACGGACACGATAGAACGGTTATGCGTTGTATAGTGTAGTAGTCTAAGAATGAATGCCGTTACATAATCGTCTGTAGCGCTTCTACTAGTCGGCCGACGGCAGTTGGCCGTGGCGAATGTAACTACTCAGGGAGTAACGAATATTCTCCTTACATACAGTTCGCTATGAGGTTTTGTGCTTGTGACTCCTTCACCGTCAATCTGCATTGAGCGGTGGTAGTCGTAGTGTCTATTTTTGAGAGGCCAAATCACCACAGTCGTGGAGTTGGCACCCCCACACTCTTCTCCCACTTCACGGCGTAATCCTCAGTGTATTTCTCATATCAACTCCCAGAAGATCGACACCGATGAGGTAGATTACTGGAAGGTCTGCGAGCTCGTTCTGACCGCGCGAGAAATCGAGCCAAGAGGCCTTTCACATCCTAAAGTCGCCACAGCATCGAACATCGTAGCCCGTAGAGTCTTCTTTTTCAACTGAGTGTTAGCAACGTGCATCACGGGAAAGGACAGGAAGTTTTTTTCAAGAAGCAGGTGCTTCGGGATTATGCAGCGAGGCCACTTTGTTGGATGGAAGAACATCTCGCAATGATGACGAATGCCTTCAGATACCTCTTCATGTGCGTCGATATGGGTTCGCAGACTGGGCTGGACCATCTTAGCAGTTGAAGAAGACGTGTCGAACAGAGCGTAGGCCAGGGAGGAGATGAGATCGACGTCTAGAGCTGATCGAATCGGAGACTAGACCGACGATCTAGTGGTCTGCTGGTATTTTCGCTCAGTAGTTTCTCCAACCAGTCATGGCTCCTGAAGCGTCGCAATCTGAGATTTCAGAGCGGGGGTGAGGTCCTATATAGTGCGCAATGAGGACCAGTAGACTTGTTTCTCATTCTTCTTTAGCCCAGACGTATTGCTCGCCGTCGATAATACCTCGTAGTAGTTGATTATACGGGTGGGCGTATAATCTGTTCCAATCCCCCAGCGACCAGAAAAGAGAACTTGTCCAATGCTGAAGTCCGTTGAGTAGTCACGTTGTAGGCAAATAAATCATCGAGTAGATTCTTTGGTGGATAGGGCCACCATCTGCAGAAAGACTGAGTGATCGAGTCGTCGTCGATGGGGAAATGGCACTGACCTCTGTTACCTCATATTCTCACGCCTTTGACGTTCTGAGAATGTATCAGCGCGTCTTCTCCCGACCAGCGGCAGATTAACTACCCTGGGTCGAAGGTGATGCTGTCAAACTCGTCGAGAGGTGTTTGATGGGATGTTTTGGACGTCCTGAGCCTCGCCAGTCAGAGCCTACATGATTTTGGAGTCGCAGATTTGTATGCTCAAGGACGAAGTTAACTGTATAGCCAGGCCTCGCGCACGGCCAAACTCCAGGTATACTTCGTGACGAGTACCATCCAGTAGCGAGCGATGTCTTGCCGGAATCGTGCGAGAGTTAATTACTCTCTAGAGAGAAACGTGAGTAGGAGTCCTACGGAACACCACGGGGGATTGGGTGTGACATTCGACGTGAGAAAGCCCGTTCGTTTTCTCTATACAGATCCCCAGTGGGCCAGTATCGAACACGATGCTGCCAGTAGTCGGTTGACATGCAGTCGTAGGCAAGTGCTCCCTCTGAGCCATCGTAATCCAGGGTACGAGGATATGGTAAGTCGGCAGGTATCTCAGGTGAAATGAGGCAGAGATGGTTGGAGGTGCTTTGAGTCGTCTTCATCCAAGGCATCCCTAGTCGTGTTGTACGACCCGGAGAAACCTGGTCTACTCATGAAGATCAATCGACTGTCCGAGGACTGACATAAGGAGACCACGAGAAGCCCCAAGTGAAGAGGTGATACTCAAACTTGAGCACAGGAAACACTGCGAGTATCGCATTACCTGCTTCAATCTGTTGTCGAACATGGTTGGGTCGTGTAAAGTACTTTCTAGCATTTGGCTGAGGTGTACTCAACCAATAACAAGCTGAAGAGCCATGTTGGATGGTGATTCACTGTGAGAGAATGAAACGGGTGTTCCGAGTCGACAAATCCGAGGGGATAATAGAAAAGCCGATCGGGCCTTGAAATTGGATTTTTGCAGGGCGGCTACGAACCCGTTCCTCTTGATCATGAGCCAGCCTCTATCATGCTCCGCTCTTATGGATCTCTCTGTTTTTCCTCGATCTTACACCGTGTGAGCCGACCTCGTAGGAGCTTTATAAGACTGCCCACGGCAACCCCCTGCCAATCCATCTTGGCTTTCCCCCTTGTGTTCCTCGACGACCTTAGCCAGCAACGTTTCTAAAGGCTCGTACTCTACAACCTCATAGACTCACTACTACTACGATCTGTAGTATACGATGGTCGAGTTAACTCGAACCTACACGAACGAAAGCAAGAGCTCTATGACTTTCGTTCCCACTAGGTCTGGCCACCAACGGGCCCAGTCTGGGTTTAACCCAGCAGACAACGTGCTCGGGACTCCTTCATACCAGAGCAGCACAGTCGATCACTCTTCACGGCACAAGGCAAACGAGAGTGACAGTAGTCAAACCTCCGCTAGAGAGAAGGAGACACCGCTACAGTTGGGTGTCGATGATTTCCCCGATGGCGGACTACAGGCCTGGCTAGTCGTGATTGGAACTGTATGTGGGACTTTCTCTACGTACGTCTGATCTCCTCTTTCACCATTATGGATCCTCGGAGTGTTTCAGGGGCGGCTCCCGTTGTTGCAGAACGAAGGGATCCCTCCTCTTGTTTATCTTGTGATCTACGGCACTCCTCCTTTCCTATCGATGTTGACTATAAACCCATTAGGTTCGGCTTCGTCGCATCATGGGGAGTGCGTGCTTCTCTTCTGCCTTTCATCAGAAATGGAGATCGAGGCCTAAATCGACCTCGGGTTATCAGGTTTTCCAAGCATACTACGAAGAAGTAATGATGCCAACACGCTCAGCGTCCGACATGTACGTGCCTTGTATCAGCAAGAAGAAACGAGATCATTACTCATCATGGTCTTCTTGCTCTGGTTTTTTTTCTTCTGATTCTCTAGAGCATGGATAGGTTCTCTCCAGGTGAGGTCCAACCCACTCCCTCGCAATCATGTTTTCCGAACTTTTGTCCCGCAGAATGTCTAACATTCAATCCCTATCGACCATAGTACTCTCTATGTTTCATGCCTGGCATACTCACAGGGAGGATGTTCGACCTCGGCTATTTCAAGGTCCCCTACTCGCTGTGTACGGTTCTTCTCGTGACGAGTGCGATACTGGTCGCCGAGTGTAAGGAGTACTGGCAGTTTTTGCTCTGTCAAGGGCTGGCGCTTGGAGTAGGTTTTTTTGTGCCTCACTGATTTTTGTGATGGACTTTCTAGCTGACTTTGCTCACTTCTCTCTTTTTTTTTTTTTGACCACTTCAGCTTGCGTGTGGGGTTCGTTATTTCTCTGTCCAGGCATGGACGTCAGACGCTGACGCCGACTCGTAGGGTATCTACGGTCCTACCATGGGATGCCTCGGCCATTTCTTCAAGAAAAAACGTGGACTCGCTCTAGGTAAAGTCCTCTACACCCTCGGCCGGTGTGTCCTCTTAGATCATATGCTGATCTCACGCTTCTGCCCGGGTCCTCCTCAGGATTCGCAGCTGTAGGTTCCGGACTCGGCGGCGTGATATTCCCCATCACAGCCAGACACCTCATCGATCGCGTAGGGTAAGCCAAAAATTCTTTCCCATTCTTGACAACTCGTGTGAAGACTTATCTCACATTTTTTTGCTACGTTGGTTAGGTTCAAATGGACCATGCGGATCCTGGGCTTCATTGTCCTTTTTGCGCTCACGATTGGGAACTTGACGTTGAAACGCCGGTTGCCACCTAAGAACCTGGCGGGGGGTATGTTCAACTGGGCTGCGTTCAGGATTCCTGCGTTCTCGGCGTATTGCTTGTCGTGCTTCTTTGCGTATCATGGGATGTTTACTAGTGAGTAACAGACGCGCCACACCATTCTCTTGCTCTTTGTCTTAGTTTGCTCATTGTTGCTTGTTGTGAAATGTAGTGATGACCTATCTGGATATCAGTGCGATCCGAATGGGCGTGTCGCCGAATTTCTCGTTCTATCTGCTCTCTATCCTGAACGGCGGTTCGGTCTTTGGACGACTCTGCTCTGGCCCGCTCATGGATCGATATGGTAAGGAACACTCTCCCTTGTTGATTTTTTTTTCCCTCCATATCCGTCATTGATTATTGGAGAACTGACGAAAAACCCTCTGGAAACAGGATGCATAAACACCATCGGCCCCGCGACGCTCGTCACCGCACTAATGACCATCGTCTGGCCGTACGCGACCTCTGTCGGTGGGCTCATCCCAATCGCTATCATCTACGGGTACGCTACCATCATCCTTCCCTATATCCCCCTTCAACTCGTCTTCGAGAAACGAACCTCGCATTGAGATTAAACCTTACCTCTTGATTTATTTTTTCTTGTATGACGTAGGTTCATGACAGGAACCTATGTGGCTATATTCCTCGGTGCGGTGTTCGATTTGGGACCTGTAGAAGACGTGGGTCGAAGAACGGGGATGGCGTTCACTATTGGTGCCCTGGGCGCACTCGCTGGTCCGCCTACGTCTGGAGCTATCAATAAGGCTACGGGAGGTTATCAAGCTGTTGGTGGATACGCGGGTTCGTCTTAATTTTATTTTATTTTATTTTACTCCGAGTTTCCCGTTTACTTGTTATATGACTCGTTGATGATGAGGCTGATGTTTTTTTTTTTTTTGGCTTGGACAGGAGGGATCTTGCTCCTTTCGGTGTTCTTCATGTACTTGACGCGGTATTTCGTGTTGGGGGGAAAGTTTGTTGGAAAGGTGTAGGTTATCGATAGGTGCAACAGTACTGTGGTACATTGGTTGTATATTTACATGATATATAGAATATGTATTCCCTGGCTTGACTGGTACATGGTGTAAACCATCATGGGCATGCGGGGTGTGTGCATATACGAACGCGGCTAGCCGCATTGTACGATCAATTCTTTGTGCATACTGTAGCGCACCAGTGACACTGCCGTCCGGCATCAGCTTCTCCTCATCACGATGTCGACGTCGTTCACAAAATACAAGGATAACATGCTATTCCAGAGGATCGTCGCCCTTGCTTCCCTTCCACCACCTACCTCCCAGCTTTTGCGTCGAAATCCTCCTGTATTATCTCCTCAAGCGATACGCCTATAATGGCCATAGTGGAACCGCTCACAGAGCCTGGGGCGGATGCTCTGAACGGGAATTCTGGGACGGAAGCTGCAACAGCTTCTCGGAGTTATGAGGCTTCTGTCTGCTCTACGCGGCCTATCGGCGAGGCTGGGAACACCTCACCGACGACTTCAAGACCTGGATCACCTTCTCGTAGCCCTGAGCAGCCAGCTGCGGAAGAGGCCACTGGTGGTGGTGGCGAGCATCCTCATCCTGAGGTAGAATCCGATGCAGAGGAAGGCAGCGAGCACTCGCGATTCGAGCAACTTGCTCAAGAAGAAAACACGGCGGGGAACCCTCGAGGCACCCTGCCTCGCACGTACGTACTTTTCGTCTCGGCCTTATCTCTCATCGATTTGACCTCGAACGTCCACTGTAGTGTACTCAGGAAGAAATCCTTGTTTGGTCTCCAGCAAGCTCGGAAAGTCCAACGCGGTCTTAGTCAGTATTCTTGGTTCAAGGACTATGATTATGCTCTTAACGCATGTCATTTCAGCGAATAACCCATTCGATTACGAGAAGAAGTACGAGGAAGACGCATATGGTGAAGAATGGGGCCCAAACGCTCGTGTCTGGCGGGTCTACTCGGACGAAGCGCAGATTTACGACGTGGAGAGAATTGAGGGTTGGAAGGATACCCTAGACGTGTTCCTGGTTTTCGTGGGTCTATTTTCATTGCTTCTCATTTTCTCCCACTCTGACATGCCTCTGCTAGGTCGGTTTGTTCTCGGCAGTAGCAGCAACATTCTTAGGCATATCTGTATTGGCTCTGCAGCCGGATTATGGGCAGATCACAGTCTCCCTCATCATGGAGCAGATAGCTATCCAAAGGGCTGTCGCAGAAGGCAACTCCCCCCGAACTGTTCCACCATCCTCGCTCAACATAACCTCACTGCCTTCCCCGACCAATTTTGATCTATGGGTCAACGGACTCTGGTTCACAAGTCTCGCGCTCTCGTTGTCCGCCGCAATCTTGGCAGTCCTCGTCAAGCAGTGGCTACAACAATACATGCAGTTCGTATCAGGCTCCCCGATTGAGCAGGTCCAGCAGCGCCAGTTTCGATTCGAAAAATTAGAACGTTGGAGAGTGCCTGTCATCATAGGTCTCTTACCGATGGTCCTGCATACAGCCGTGTTCCTCTATCTCATCGGCTTGACGATATTCCTTGTACAGTTGAATAGAGCGATCGGCATTGCCGTAGGAGTGCTGACGGGAGTCGCGTTTACGGCGTACGCCATTTCCACCATCCTACCCCTCATTTTCCCGGGTTGCCCTTACAAAACACCCATAACGATCTTTGCCCACGACCTACTCTACGATTCTGTTCGTCGTCTGCTGTTACTATCTCACAATACATGCAGAGCGTACTACCAATTTCGCAAACGAGACCGGTCCCGATTTTCCCCTAGAACCTGGCGGGACTATCTAGAGAAGGTTCCCATCCGTACGCTCAGATCCAAGGAAACTGAGCTTATCACGGAGCTTTCCCATGAACTTGAGCTCTCTGCGGTTGCATGGCTTTATTCGATATCCTCAAATCCCACCATATCAACCATAGCCCTTCAGTCTATATCCGCCCTTCCCGTCACGATTGAGTCTGGAATATGGCAAAGTGTCTTGGAACTTGATTCTTTCATGGTTCCTTCCATCCGCGAGCAACTTAACTCAAGAATCGAGCACCTACAGGGTTACTGCACCATTCTTCGCAAGGACGCATCTATTGTTACCATAGAACGTCTCGTCAGGGCGCTGGTCAGATTATCTGATCCTGATCCTCTCTTTTTTCCGTCAGATATTGCAAGTCATTCTTGCGACAACTCCAGTTGTGCATTAACTGCCCTCCGTCCATACATTGGTTTCCTCATTACACAGCACACTGAAGATGAGCACAGCACACTATCTCTAACTTACGGGCTGCTTAGTGCCCATCCTTCATATTGGAGCGGTCATCTCTCCTCCAGCCCCTCCCCCCCATCCCGGACAACGACTTTCGACCATCTCCCGTTTATCCGGCTCTTCTCTTTGATCACACTCATTAGCATCACGTATCCCTCGTATCCCTCGCTGGAGCTGAGCAGTCAAACCGAATACATCAAGTGCTCACTTATTATCAGACACCTTTCAGGATACTTGACTAGTCAAGTAGACGATACTCTGGAAACACTACACGCCAAGTTTGCCGACGTTGATACAAAAGAACGTTGCTCTCTAGAGCACCGCAGGTTCACAATATCGATATTCTCATATGTCCTCCTGGATGTCCTAGAGCGCCTATCATCTACTGCCGAACACGAAGATCTCCTGCCTTCCGAGATGCTTGCCGAATATTTGCGATGCATCACTATCTGGCTTGATAAGGATGTATCAATCTTCGCCAGTCTGGACAGAGCGATTTTGCGCAAAATCTGCTTGAAGGCAATGGATATCCCAAGCAGTTCCAATCCCGACTTCCCTGTACGACGCTCTGTGACCAGACTCTTCGTGAAGACCTTTGGTGGATTTGAAGCTGATTTCGAGGAGGAAGACTTTTCCTTCTACCTTAGACTGAAAGAGTACGATGGTATCGAAGCTCGATTGTTTTCCCATGGGTATGGTCTTCGAGAGGCTGTGATCATGGCGAAATGCTTTGGTCATCTTGTGGGTTGTCACCTTGTGAATGTGCAATATTCCTCCTCCACGATACCAAATCAATGGATCTCCTCCACGACAAAGAACAGCAAGGCGGTCCCCTTACTTCTCTCTCCACTGTTTCTCTCTCGAACGTATCCTTTTCCTTCCAGCTCAAGACATTTTGCTCCGCTCGAAGTCTATGCTCGTCAGCTGATACATTTAGCAAAGAACAACCAGAAGTTTTTGGTGACCTGTTTCACTGCTCTAGAAACCCTTCTTGCCAATAATTCTGTTCGGTACGCCTTTGGGAGGACTAGCGACTATCTGCACGCTTTCACGGAGAAGCTGAAAGAGCTAGATCCGAGCTTCGGAGGTCGCAGGGTGGCAGGCGAAGACCCATTTGTTTTCTATAGGCGCCTTCGATATTGCGGCAATGAAGACGAAGAGCGTCAGTGAGTGCGACACCTCGAGTGCTACGAAATCGTTCTGACAGCCTGAGCGTGCAGGCCGGGCGAGAGGATTGTGGATATATTTGGCCGGAAATGTGTTGTCGTCCCTCTGAAGAATGTATGACCTCGTTTAGATCCTTGTATACTGTCGTTTTCCTTTCTGAGATGCGTAACCATCCAACAGGAACTGCGCCATATCTTTGACGACCATACGACGCTATCATCCCTCTGGTTAAGAGCGAGAACCAAGACGAGTGGA
Organism: Agaricales sp. HM26-F1; assembly: GCA_002718315.1. Classification (NCBI taxonomy): domain Eukaryota; kingdom Fungi; phylum Basidiomycota; class Agaricomycetes; order Agaricales; species Agaricales sp. HM26-F1. The sequence goes on along the minus strand of NIBX01000021.1, from coordinate 1,035,990 downwards.
TTATTATCACGGAGGAAGCAGGAACCGTCGAATCCCGCTTGATCGATAGAAGGTCGCCCTGCCTCTGCCAGAAAGAAACTTGTACTAATCTTTAGATCCAGGAGTCCAATGTTTTCTGGTTTATTGGGGTCCCTCAGTCGATTCCTGTCAGCGAAGAGTCATGATTCGGAGGCTTCGGTCTGTTTACCAATGTTATGCAGAGCGCCATAAGCGGTGTAGCCAGTAGCCTGTAGTTTGAGCTGGCAATTATACGTGACCCTCCTATTGGTGATACAAACCCGAGAGCAGGCGAATACAGTAACAAGTACAAAGAAGCACTTCATGTAACCTTCGACTTGCATTGCGAGCTCGAAAATACCTATCATCACCCTTCCTTCACCCAACTCGCGATTGCCTTGAATGTTTCCGTCCTCTCAGGGTCCCCAGACGGGAAAATAATATAATCATGTACCCCATCTGGGGCCTCATAATACCTCACCTTCTCCCCACAGTCCTCCTTCATCATCTCTCCCAACGACCTGATCGAATCCCTAAGACACTCCGCCCCACCACACACCACGAACGTCTTCGGGAACCCTCTGAACCTATCCTTCCTCTCCATCCCAGGGCTCACAGACGCCGGGCTCATGTACACGTTGCTGTCCAGCGCATCCAACCCGTGTGCACCTGCGAATGCGATTTTAGGGTAAAAACCCCCTGCAGGGGCGATGTAGTCCACGTCCGTGAGCGTGAGCGTCGAGGAGCCGGGTGTGTCGTGCGATGAGCCGATGTCGCACCATGGGGAGGAGAGGATCGTGTGGCCCGGCGGTGCGAGGCTGCTCTTGTTCATCTGCTGAGGTAGAGCCTCTTTGTACTCGATGAGGTACCGCACGAGTGCGAGTGCTAGATTGCCTCCTGCGGAGTCGCCCTCGACGATGATGTCGTCTGGGGCGAAGCCGACGGTGTTGACGAGGTAGTTGTAACCCGCGAGGGCGTCGATGAGTGCGGTCGGGAAGGCGTTGGCGGGTGGGTTGGGTGCTGCGGACGAGAGACGGTATTCGATCGAGAAGGCTCGGTGGACGGAGTCGATGTGTTTGATTAGTTTCTTGGGGATAACGGCGGTGGGGTCGCTTGGATGAGCAGATAGGCTGAAGTACTGTATCAATCCAAAAAAGAAGACAGTGAGAAAAACGGGGGGTACAATGGTGTGGGAAAGCGAGACTGACCCCTCCACCGTGCAACGCATAGATGACTTTCTCTCCAGGAGCAGGAGGTGCGCCCATCTCGATGCTCGAACCTCTTTCATGGATCCAATATCCAGGTAGTTTAATCGGCTGAGCACCAACCAGTGCAGCCCAGCGCTCGACTTCTCCGATGATATAAGACGAACTGATGGGTTCGACCCAAACTCCCAAAATACCCTTCTTTGTATCTAGTTCTTTATGATTCGGCGGCTTCCCCAGTGGTCCTACTCTACACCAATCCTGTGAGATCTGATCCCCAACATGGTGAAATAAAAAAACGCAATGCGTACTCACTTGTGGATGATAGTGAAGAAATGACGAAGGAAGTTGACGCCTACGGTACGTCTGATGCTCCATGACCTTCGTGGGCGCAGAGAAGGCACAATAGCGCGGACCAGCCAGTAAGGTAGCCTGAAGACTAGAGTAGAGAGGGCCTGGTACGCTAGATAAGTGAACTTCAAAGGCTGGGCTTTGAAAACACTTTGACTGGGGGTGTTCGGTTCTGCCTCCATCTTCGTCAAGTTGGTCAAGTCAGTTCGTCCTCAGAAAGCAAGGCTTCAATCAGTTTACAGATGGTTACAAGTATCGAGTTGACCGTTCTAGTCGAAGAGAAAAGACTATCAGGCCGATTGGATTTGAGACTCGACGGTCCTCAGCTGGTCCATCATGATTGTGATAGACCGACCGGTAATTGTAACCAGAGCGGTACCGGCCAGTTCACGATTGATTTTGATTGGCTGCAGATTCATCAAAATGATGCGATCATTTGGTCTCCCTAACAACCCGTCCTCCCATTGGACCTCGCTGTTCGGCCCGAACCAAGCTCAAGTTGCTCTCTCGAGGGTTGTGTGGCTCGATGGTCAGAAGGGCTCTATCTGTCTCAACCTGCGCTCGTTCTAAATCTGACCAAGTCTATACAGTCACTTGCTATGAATCCCCCTACAAGTTATTTTTTGCTGGCTATTTTCCATCTCAAATCCCACATGCCCTGCCCTGCTGGACTTGCGCCTCTTTCCACCACAAGACCTTTCGTCTAGTAACTTCTTAACATCCTCCTGCGCCTAAATAAGAGCTCCAACAACTTGCGCAATCCTTCGAGTGCGTGTCCCGGTCAGCCCTCGGTTCTCGGTCTGACTGGTCTTTGTTTTACCCCAGGTCGATTTCCACCGCTGCGCAGCTCTGGGTTATAATCACACAGAGCACACATGGACCAACTCCCTTTCGCCCTCGGAAGATCTGACAGTACTGCTCAGATGCGGGGTAAATCGAGTGATGGCTACATCACCTGGTGCCCCAGCTTACCCCACCTCCGCATTTTACATGAATTATCACCTCCTCCCTTAGCTGTTACAGGTCTTTCAGTACGCGCTGAGACCCTCGGTACCGTTTTCAATTAAACAATTTCTCGTCGCGAGGCCCCTTCACAAGGCTCGTTGATAACGAAACACCCATATGCTCGATTTTTTATGGCACGACTACCTTCGCCTCAGGTCTAACAAGGAAGGGAGGGGGTATAAATACGGGGGCTTTCTCGCCAACAATCTCTTTTCTTCGTGGTTCTCCTCGCCTTATCGTTGGGTTTCCCCTCTTCCTTGGTCTTTTCGGCTCTTCTTCCCCTGCTGCAGCCCTTTCGGTGACAAAGTTGAATAACAATGGTCTCTTCCCTCCTCCTCCACGCCTCTTTGCTCTCCGCTGCCTCCAGCGCATGGGCCGCCGTCGTTCCTTCCCCAAGGCCGAACGTCCAGCTGGAAGAGCGAGACACCACACCCGTGAGCTCCGCCGACCTCTCTGGTTTCGCTCCCTACACCCAGTTCGCGAGAGCTGCGTACTGTGACCCCAGCAAGGTCCAGGGATGGGGCTGTGGTGAAGCCTGCGACGCCGTCAAAGGGTTCGAGGTCACTTTGACCGGTGGAGATGGTAACGGTGTGCAGTACTGTGAGTAGTTTTCTTTTTCGGTCTTGATGAAAAGGAGATTCAGTGTTGATACCTGTGATGGCTTTTTAGACTACGTTGGATACTGGCCCGACCAGAACAGCGTCGTCGTCGCTCATCAGGGAACCGACCCTACCCAACTGTACGTTCCCTTTCTCTTCCCCGTCTACACCGTCCACAGTAGACTTACCCATCCCATCGTGACACCAGCGTCTCCGTCCTCACCGACGGCAACGTCCTCGTCGACCCCCTCGACCCGGCCCTCTTCCCAGGCATCCCAGACGACGTACAAGTGCACGACGGCTTCCGCAACGAGCAGGCTCTCACCGCCGCTCCCATCCTCGACGAGGTGAAGAAGCTCATGTCGGCGCACAACACGAACACGATCACCACCGTCGGCCACTCCCTCGGCGGCGCCCTCGCTGAGATCGATGCGGTGTACTTCAAGCTGAACGTACCTGATGCGAAGATCGTGTCGAGGACGTATGGAACGCCGAGAGTGGGTAACCCGCAGTGGGCGGATTACTTTGATACCCTTGTGCGTTCTTTTTTTTCTTCGCTCTCTATCTCGTGTGATGGGATCTGAACTCATTTGGTTCAATCTCGTCTTATTAGGGCATTGACTTCAAGAGGATCAACAACAAGAAAGACATCGTCCCCATCGTTCCCGGACGCGGGATCGTACGTTACCCCCTTCTCTAGAACTCGGAAAAATCTCGGTTTCTGATTCCCTTCCTCTTTTGTTACAGGGTTTCTCTCACCCAACAGGCGAGGTCCACATCCTGGACGCTGGCAAGGCCGTGTCCTGCCCAGGCCAAGACGACGCCGATGACGCCGACTGCCAGATCTCCACCGTCCCTACCGTCTTCGACGGTAACGTGTTGGATCACCTCGGTATGCACTCCTTTCATATCCCCTTGGTACTTCGAGCGGATAGAGCTAAAATGTGTGATGATACTAGGTCCTTACGAGGGTATCAACATCGGTACTATCTACTGCACATAAGCCAAAGACCTCTCTTGAAGACAGGTTGAATCGACTGTGTTACTAGTCATGTCTCTATGATTCTGAAAGATCGATTGCAGGAGATGAGCCGCGCCGTCTGGATTGGCCCGGGATGTTGCCGTGCTACGACAAGGATTAATTTATTGTGATTATTCTTACCTAGCTCGTCTTCTCTCCACCTCCTCTTCCTGCTATGTATAATTTAACGCTGTTTATGTCTTGCTTGCTATTACTTAGTATGTACTGCATATCTCCAGAATGGAATTTACCCAAAAAAACATCGTACAATAAACATTATAAACGAATGGGGATGATCCTGCTTGCAGTGTACATGGCTTTCGAAGAGGTTGTGTCCACTTGAGTGAGTGCGGTAGGTTCGACGGTTCACTCGATTCAACCCGCTCCAAACTCGGTTATAGAATCGTACTGTATTAAATGCTAGTCAAGTCTCTACTATACTGTACATCGTTGCTTTCCGTTAACTATATATGCAGAAGGTATCATCAAAGTGATTTAGTTGAAAGAACACATGGCGTTAAAGGAGTCAATGACAGGGACCAACGGATAGAATGAAGGGAAGTGAAGGGTTGCAGTCATGGATATCGAAGAAGAAAACACAGCTCGAGAGATATAAAATCCGTTCCATGAAAATCATCTCGACGAGTGAACACCAGGCGTCGTGCTCTGTCTCGGCGTCCTCAGCCCATCATCCGCATCTTTCCACTCCCCGAACTCTTCCGTACTCTGCGAGGCCGCAGCAGCACCAGCGACAGAATCCCTAAACGGGTTCCTCATACTCTCCTGATCGTCTCTAAACGGATTCGTCTCATCGACCTCATCCACCGGCGTCACCTCCCCAAACACACTCGTCATACTCCCATCTTCTATACTCCTCCCGAGTCCGCTACCGCTTGAACGAGATATCAAACCTCGCCCCTCCTCACCAGCAGTAGCGCCAACACTGCTACCTACGCCTCTATTTACGGGCTGCAGCTTGAGCGGATGCTGATGATGATCCGCATCCTCATCGCCCTCGTCGAGGTCTAGAATACTGCGATTCGGATCCGCACCGCTGGCACCACGAGGAGCGGACCATAACGTCCCCCGTTCCTCGTCCTCCCTGTCACGAAGACCGTCCAGTTCTTCGTCCCCTTCTTCCTCATCTGGGCGGAGGTTCTTGCTCCGCTTGGGTGCTGCGCTGGAGGATGATGAGACGGCAGAGGTCTTAGCTGCCGGCTTTGTGTGGTCTGGCTTTTTATGTGTGAGGAGGATGACGCCAGAGACGAGGATGCCGATGGAGACGAAGATGAGGAAGAGGACCCATGTTTTGTAGGCGTCTACTTCGTTGTTGAAGATCTATCGTCGCGGGGTACACGCAAATTAGAAACATTCGCAGGGTGGAACAGTAGAGAGAAGTAGAGAGTGGAACGTACGAGAGAGTCAAGGAAGCCAGTCGCGGTGTATACACCGTAGAATACGGGCACGACGAGAGTAGAGTCATACACCTTGAGACCGCGGTTAAGGCAGATAATCTGGAGCACGGCGGTGGAGGCTAGGAAGATGATGGTGAAGATGGGCGCGACGTGCCCGAACTGGTTGCCTGGGTTCTGGTGGCTTACTGAGCCCGATATGAGTTTCACCCTGCAAGTGGAAAAACCTTTGGTCAGACTAGAGAGTCGAATATGAAGAGGAGGGAGAGACAGCGTACGTGGCTTTCGCAAAGACGAGAGTACCACCAGCGAGCCCACCTCCGATACAGGCCCAGCCGATACCTAGGGCCCAAGCTAAAGTCCTATCATCCTTAGCAGCAGTCCAGCTCTCGATCATCTCCCCGAGGCTGATCATAAAGCTCTTCCAACCGCTAACCACCTTACCCAGCGCGCCGCCTCGAGCCTGGGACCCAGAGAGACCGTTCGCATTCCTCCTGGAGCGTACCCTCATCCCGGCGAAGGGGACGGAACTGAGGTCACTCCGTGAGGTGAGGACAGTGTCCAGAGTGGACACGAAGATGATGGAGCAGACGAGGACGAAGATGGAGACGAAGAAGAAGGCGAGCCAGCCTCCGCGTCGCCAGAGATGGGTGAGGTGGTTGACGTCGGTCTCCAGCGCGAGGCCACTGTTGATGGAGCCGAACGCGACGATGCCGATCACACCGAGGATGACTACGATGGTACCCTGTAATATAGAGATGTTTGGTGGGGGGAAAGATGCAAAATTGCAAGGTGCCTCACGTAGATGTCTGTAGCTGTGACCGGTGTTCCGACTAAGAATCTTGCAAAGAGGAAGTTGAAGACGAGAGAGCTTGAGCCTAGTGGGGCGACATATTCTGTTTCCATCAAGGACTGAGTGAGCTGTTTGCAAGGCAGAAACTAGATAGTCGCACACCTGCGCGCATGTATTCTAATGCTAACGTGCTCCCTATGAGCTGTGATAATCTGGTTTGAGGGTGAACCAGCTAATTAGTTCTTTTGACCGAATAAACAAAACAGAAAATGAGAATACTGCGCACATATACAACACCATTCCTAACAACCACAGTGGTCTCTGCCAATCTTTTCTTCTTGAAGCTTTCGGTATCGCACTCGTTCGTACCTGTATTCACAGCGTTCAATTCCTGTAGCTCATACTCTGGATGGAGAAAGCGTACATGGTCTAATTTGGTCAAGTTCAAGCCTGCTGCGTTGAGAATGGATGCTAGCATAATGATAGCCAGGCCAATAATGAAGGCCACTACTGGGTTCAAGGCTGGTACTGGGTTGTCGTGATCGTCGTCGGCCATGATGAGCAGCAACAGAAGAGGAGTTACGAGGAGAGAAGGAGGTGAATGAGCTCACCGTGGATGGGTCAGATCAAATCATCAATTGATCGGTTATCCCGGCGGATCAGTTTGATCCGATTGATCCCTCTGTTGATGAAAACAGGCTCCACCACGCCGGTTTTGGTGGACGGAGCGCTCTCCTCTTTGGACAAAACGACAGAAACGAATAATCGTTCGTTCTCTCACCTCCTTCCAAATTGTACCTATCACCACTCAATGTGTTTACAATTACTATTACTACATATTCTAGATCTTACGTTACTTTACTGCGACAGTAACGAGGAACCAAAACGTCAGGCCCCGGATAAATTAAAGCTGACAACAACATCTCTGCAGCGGTTCACACACATACAAAGACGTCGACAAATTCATCCACTGGCGTTTCGACTATATACATATAGTCATCCTCCAAGAGCAGCGCTCTCGCTTGCAGTCTGCTCCTTCTCACCATCTTCTAGTTATGTCTAATGTCCGAAATTCTCTGGGACCAGGACAAGATCGTGTCTGCTCAGAGATTCGTGATATTACAGGTTCGTGTCTAGTTTTGCTTACGAGTTGATTTGGGTACTGACGCGTTTTCAGTATGTCTGGGGCAAGTACAGTAATACTGGTGTCTAGCTCATCCTCTTTCTAACGTGGAATTTATGTTTCTTAGTCGCTCCGATAGCTCTCTGGGTACGCGCCTTCTAAACTCTGCATTCACTATGGTTGAACTTGACTGACTACTTATCCTCCCAGATTCTCGACTATCTCACAACACTGGATGAAGAAGTATATATACCTATACTCCTTGTTCATCTACGAAGTGCGATGTTCATGGATCGAATTACAGGTGGAATACGTATGGAAAGCCCAGTTCTCCCTCTGGAAAGTCCTCTTCTTCACCTGTCGATTCAGCCCGGTGTTGTTAGCCCCATGGGCTTGGGCTTGTGCGTTAATCGTGCTAATAATTCCCACCTCGTTAATGTTCTCATTACTCGATTTCTTATAGTACGGTTCGGTCCTGCGAGCATGAACGTACGCTCTCGATCTCTGCGCATCGTGTCGTGTGCTCACTAGATGAATGGAATCTTTAGGTTACGACATGTAAATCAATCATGTGGATGAGGATCAGTACGTTTCTCACCTTCTGTCTCCCTTTATTTCTTGCACAGGGCGTTGATTATGCTTTCTAGCAACCTCCAGCCTCGGAGCGTATGCCACCCAAGGTTAGATCTAACTTGTTCGACAGTCACCAGCCATGAGATCTTAAAACCAGCATAACGTTCCTTTCCCAGCTATCCTTCTCTTACGGACGTACACCCTGTTCGCGCCCAATCGACGTGTATTCTTCTTTCTGATAGTCTGTTACGTGGTACGCTTCCTCTCCCAATTGCTCCCGGACGTCGGGATTATCTTTTTCGCGCAGGGTGCTCACCACCGTACAATAGATTACGGTCCTTGCGACCTTAGCGTCAATATCAATATATGCCTCAACGATTGAATGTGAGCATTTCCCATCCAGGTTCTAGGCCGAGTACGAGATGATTGATGTCTGAGGAACTTCAAGTCGGACCACAACCACTACCCACGCTGAAAGGCTGCTACGCAGCTCAAAGCGGGTCTGTCTGGCTATATACAGCCTATCTCGTCATCATGACTTTATTTGAAGTTGGTCAGTCAGGTTCTCATGGAGTTTTGATCTATTGATTTGCATAGACTGAGATTCCATTGGTTTTTGGTTCTGGGCAGTATTAATATCTCTGAACGTGTACTCCTGGTACAAGTGGCACCGCGCGACGAAGCATTCGTTGTCGAGGGTTCTGCAGCAAGGAGGAGCTGTGCATTTTTTCTCTATTCTTTGTGAGTTGTTTTTACTAGATACATGTCCAAGATTTTCGTAATGACTGATTTATTGTATCTCTTTCCCAGTTCTCACCATCGTCGAAGGTACTTTCATGGCTGTAGCACCGGTGAGTATGGTCACATATATACTACCCCCCATCCTCTCCGTGTCACTCATCAACCCCGCGTATTGTACTAATCACCATGTCCAGAGCGAGTTCTCAGCCATATTCGAAACGTACGCTCTCCCTCCCTTTCATCTCTTCCCCTCTGAGAGAGACAACATCACTGAGACGCTCCTCTTGTTCGAACAATGTACAGGTTCCAACTGGTGATGGTCAGCATTATCGCCGCGCGGATCCACTTTCAGCTTCGTTCGCAGATGGCACGACTGGTGCACCGTATGAACGGACGAGGGGAGGGGGAGTACCACCGTGGTCCGCTGAGCAGTATGCGGTTTCGACTGGATCCTCAGTACGATCAACATAACCACCTTGAACACAACCACTGTGACTTCGATGGGAACATACATAGGGACCACCATGAGGCGTATCGTTGCCCTCGTGGCAGAGGGGGGAGGAGAAGAGGGGATGTGGAGAGGAAAACGTCGGTGGTGTTTTCTACGCAGATCGGGACGGAGTTTTCGTGCGATGCGAGGGGGAGAGGGTTCCTCCAGATGCAGGCGCAGATGTCGCACGTTTGGTCCACGGACGATGGGAGCAGGATACAGAGTGATCTATTAGAGGGAGAGGGTACGAGTGGGATGGAGATTGAAGAGCACGAGAGAGAGCTTGAGTCTATGGGAGGTGTTGAGCTGGTCGATCGAAGCTAACAATACGTTGCATAGTATTGATTGTCATGGCTTTTCTGGCTGTTTCCGTTTGTTTGCTTTGATTTACTTGCTGTCGCTGTTTTCGGTCCTATACGTTATACTTTATCCTTTAGTTTCCAGGGTATACACCCAGGAAACCACAGAATCGACTGTTGAGCTTGAGGAGACATGTGCACCTGGGAAACTGACCGGCCTTTACAAAGGCCGTTAGCCCCTGGCCATCAGTGCGGGGAGGATCTGGAAACGTGTCCAGCCAACGGTCATTTCCAGCAACTTTCCCTCTCACACGAAAGTCAGCCTCACCATCGTGCTCTAAATCGTGCCTGCTGGCCGCCTATCTTCCACCTATCAGTATGTCTATGAAAGCGGTGCGCAATATTCGCAGTCCCCTCCATGTTATGTTGTGACCAGAAAAGAATATAAGAATTCATGGATCGGGGCCTTTTTAGATCGTAAAATGTACGCTTGACCATCTATGGTTCTTTGGTTTATTCAGTGCTTGGGCTTATGGTTTGTTCATGATATCGTGTAGCTGTTATCTCTGGTGACACCCTCATCTTGAGAGGACGTCCTGGTCCGCAAGGGCAACCACCGAAAGAGAGGTGAGTGCCGTTGATCACACGAGTACGACATGTTACGCGGGATTATTGTACACGATCCAATCTTTACGGGCCATGGCTCTGCCCGCCGTCAAATGGAGTGCTAGAACGCCATAATAGCCTTCAAGCATTTCCCTCATTGCTCTGTTTACATCCATAAGAGGAACTGTACTGATCAGATACCCTCCCCTGTAGGACTCTACATCTCGCAGACATCACTGCTCCTCGACTAGGCACAGCTAGTAGGGAAGACGAGGTATGTACGACCAACACTCTCTCAAACCTGTCACCCAATCATGCTCATGTTTTGGTCTATGTATGTTAACAGCCATGGGCCTTCGAATCGCGTGAATACCTACGAGCGGCAGCAGTGGCCAAAGAGATCTCCTTCACCTCTATCCACTCACTCCCCAGCAACGACGATTCCGTGCGCGATCTTGGGAACGCAGAGATCGGTGATCACGACCTCGCGACGCAGATGCTCAAAAGCGGATGGGCGAAGCTCAAAGAACTGAAACGTGAGCCCACGGAAGAAGACCAGAAGAAAAAGGATCTCGAGGCAGAGGCGAAGGCTGCTGGGAAAGGGATTTGGAATCCACATGGACCGCAGGCAAGGAAGGTGGAACATATGATGCCGGTGGATTCACAGGCGTTTTTGAACGAGTGGAAGGGGAAGCAGATCGATGGTGGGTTTGGTTTTCTGGCCGTTTTGTTTTACTCTTTTTTTCCTTGTGTTCACATCGAACGATTCCCCCATAGCTATCGTCGAACAAGTGCGAGATGGTACCACGCTTCGTACGCGCCTCTTATTACCAGACGGGGACCACCAAATCATCAACATCACCCTCGCTGGCGTTCGCAGCCCTCGTGCTGCAGGGAAACCCGGCGAAGCTGCAGAGCCATTCGGCGAGGAGGCAAGCCTCCCTCCCTCACGTCCGTATTATGATTCACAGGTCTGACGGCGGTGGATGTTCTAGGCCAAGTTCTTTACCGAGTCTCGGCTTCTGCAACGCGCGGTGAAGGTCCAGATATTGTCCCTGCCAACGTCTACCGCGACACCGTTCCAGTCTACAGCGAACGGTAGTGCGCCGGCACCTGCCAGTGTCGTCATCGGTCTTGGTTCGTAATTGCTTTTTCATCTACCTGAAGTAGGACTGACTGACTGGTACACATACGATAGTTATACACCCCGCTGGAAACGTCGCTGAGCATCTCGTTGCTGCTGGTCTCGCACGGATTGTGGACTGGCACGCAGGTATGCTCGCCAGCAACGGTGGCATGGAGAGGCTCAGAGCTATGGAGAAGATCGCCAAGGAAAAACGACTGTGTCTCTATGCTAACGCACCAGTACTGAAGAGCACCGGTCCCACCGCGTCCAGTGGCAGTGGGAAGAACAGGAGTTTCGACGCGGTGGTAATTAGGGTGTGGAGCGGCGATCAGATTTCGGTGGTTGAGAAAGACGATCTCTCAAAAGAGCATAGGTTGCAACTCAGCTCGACCCGGGGGCCTAAGTAACTTTTCTTTTCTCTTTGCATTCCCTCCTCAAATCGCTGATTGATCCTTCGTTTTTTCTACAAAATAGGGCGTCTGATCCTAAGCAAGCATACTACGCTCAGGAAGCGAGAGAGTTTTTGCGGAAGAAGCTGATTGGAAAGCAAGTACGGGTTAACGTCGACTTCATCCGTCCTAAAGAGGGTGATTTCGACGAACGCGAGTGTGCGACTGTTCGTTATGGCGGACAAAGCGCGTCAGTCTTCCTTGTTTATCCTTGCTCCTGCTGGAAGTTGACGGATTTTCCATGGTTTTTACCCACAGTAACATCGCTGAACAACTGATTGAGAAAGGTCTAGCCAGTGTCGTGCGCCATAAGCGAGACGACGAGGACCGTTCTCAGGATTACGACAAGCTGATCGCTGCGGAACAAGCGTGAGTAGGGCACTTTTATCCTCCTTGCTGTAATTCAATAATTTATGGTTCCAGCGCATCTGCTGATGCCCGTGGCATTCACTCTGGTAAGGAGCAGCCAGCACCAAAGGCTCCTCTGAACATCTCAGAAGTACGTATTTTGTACTAATCGCTACGCTGAAAACCTGCTGAGTCGTTCCTTCTCTGCGTCGTTTCTAAGACCCACTCTCGTGCGAATCAGCATCTCAATGGTTTCAAACGTCTGGGCAAGGTCAATGGCGTGGTTGATTATGTCGCGTCAGGATCACGGTTTAAGTAAGGATTGACATTCAGCAGCAGTGATCCTCTCTCTAATATCTCTGTCCGTAGGATCCTGCTACCCAAGGATAACCAATCCCTGACATTGGTGCTTTCCGGTACGTCGCTCTAATACAGACGTCTCCATTCTCTTACGGACTATTCACTGAAGGTATACGCGCTCCGAGAACCGCTCGCAACGCTTCTGAGAAATCCGAACCTTTCGGCGTTGAATCCCTTGCATTCTCAACACGAAAGTACATGCAACGTGACGTCGAGATCGAGCTGGAGGCAGTCGACAAGTCTGGGGGGTTCATCGGTGCTTTGTACCTCAACAAGATGGACAACGCTGCTGTGGCTCTGGCAAAAGAGGGCTTAGCGAGCGTGCATGGCCAGTCTGCGGATATGTTGGCGTGGTCAAAGCAGCTTTATGACGCGGAGGTGAGGGCTTGTTTTTCGTGTGCTTGAAGAGTTGTAGTACGGTGGTCTGACTGTTTGATGTGTTTGTACAGGCTGAAGCTAAGGCGGCTCGTAGGGGAGTGAGTCGCGATCCTCGTCAGCCCGCTTAATCTCCTTCTCTGACGAACTGCAATGTCTGTAGTTGTGGGCAGAGTACGATGAAGAGGCGGACGCTGCGGCCCAAGCGGAGGCAGAGACTGTTGACAGTCCTCTCAAGGCCGACTTCTTCGACGTCATCATCAGCGACGTGCGTTCACACAACGGCCTCGCCTTCTCAATACAGAAACTCAACACCGATGGTAACGCCTCCCTTGTCCTTCTACAGCTCTATCCACACCTACCCAGCATATTCTTTCTTTTCTAGGCATCGCCTCCCTAGAACGCCTCATGAAAGACTTCGCCTTGCACTACAAAGGCGCCTCCGCCACGTCCACAGCTTACACACCGAAATCCGGTGAATTGGTAGCAGCCAAGTTCTCAGACGGGTCATGGTACAGAGCGAAAGTGCGACGCGTATCCGCCGTGAAGAAGGAAGCGGAAGTGACATTCATCGACTACGGGAACCAGGACACGGTGCCGTTCAACGATGTCCGGGTGTTGGATCCCAAGTTCAAGTCGTTGCCTGGACAGGCCCATGATGCGCGTCTCAGGTTCGTCCCATTCTTTCTTGAAGACTTTCAGTTGGAACTCTAGGTGTGACTCACGTTTTACTTTTTTCGCGTAGTTTCGTGAAGATGGTAGATCCGCAGAGCGAGTACTACGGCGAAGCCATCGACCGCTTCCGCGAGCTCTGCGAGGGGCGCAAACTCATCGCCAATGTCGACTACAAAGAAGGCAATATCCTCCACCTTCGGCTCGTCGACCCCTCTAACCCGGCCATCGCCAACGACAAGTCTATCACCATCAACAGCGACCTCGTCAAGGAGGGCCTCGCTTCCATCGATAAGAAAGGGTGTAGGTATTTGCACCTGTACCCTGCTGAGGTGAAGACGTTGAGGGATGCAGTGAGCGAGGCGAAGAAGTATAGGGTTGGGATGTTTGAGTTTGGTGATGTGGAGGAGGATGAGTAGAAGATGAGGATGTGCTGGTGCTTGGAATTTACTAACGTAGGCTTATGTAGTGCCTCCTCTGTAATTGGAAGGGGGCTCGTACTGCTTCACATTGAGGTGTAAAATCGTAAAACGTATTTTTATTTGCTCAAACTGCCCACCACCTCACATTACAACACCAAACAGGCGGAAGAATGTCATTGACCTTAAGAGTTGAGGGGATATTTCACGAAAATATGTTCCTCTTTTATCTAAGATGGCGTATACCCAGCGTACTACGTTCCACAAAGTCATCGTCAATGAGGAGCACAGCAGTAGTCTACGACAGGCCGAGCTCACCTTCGAACAAAACGGTCTCAACCATTCATCCGCTTTCTTGTGACTCCCTTTCATTTTCTTCGACGCTGCCTCGGCAGAGAGCTGCTTAAACGCCATGTAACATGTTTCTCTTCGAAAATCTGTCCTCATGTGACGCAGCAGTTTATCTTGCCATCCCTTTAACATAGCCATACATCAGTATTTTTCTGGAAAAGAATGTAGCCTGTATGCGCTTACGGGCATAACCACCGCTTCTTCGTACCCTCCCTTTTGCCCATCTATGTCATCTGCGACAGGATGGGCACCGCGCACGCCGGCGACAGCAACTTCACCCAGCACACCCAGCACGAGCTCGAAGAGGCAATCGTCCCAAGCCCATGATTTTCGAGGATAAACAACAGACCGCTCGTTGCACCATACGTGAAAGCTCTGAGGGGTCAGAACTGGGAGTAAAGAGCTCAGAGGTCGGTTTGCTTCTGATTTCGGATTCGTGTCTTGAGGGAAGATTGAGTCCAGGTTTAGCTGAGCAGTGTTGAGAAGATCGGGGTTGGAGGGGTTGTTGGTGGGTTTTGAGGGGTTGATGAAAACGGTGACTTTTGCGTCGGACACGTTGTAGTCGGATGTAACCCTTTGTAGATCTGCCGTATCGACAGGAGGCAGCAAAGCTCTGGGCAGGGCGCGAACACCCTCCGCATCAAACCCAGGCAAAACACCCAGACATGCAGGGAACAGCACGACGTCTCCTAGAGTCTGAGCAAAGGCCCTGGCGATGTTGAGGTACGCGTTCGGAGAGTTGGCTTCCACCGCTCTGACATGAAGGACATGGATATATAATGGGAGGTGACGGGTGGGGTTAGGTCTGGGCTGACGGGAGAGTTTGCTGAGGGAGAAGAGTCGCCAGACTGCTGAGGAAAATAAAGAGATGGAAGTGGTGGTATTGGGAGACTGTGCTTGAGGGATCCGCTGGAACTGTTGAAGGAGTTCTTGATGGGCATAGGAATTTGGAGGAGTAGCCGTGACGACAAGCAGGGAAACTGGGCCTTTCCACTGTTCTCTCCACGATTCCAGGTCTTGAATCAGGTTCGCAGTGTACGTAGTCCATAGACACGCAGTTGGGAGGGATTGAACAGTACTTGCGACTAAATCGGAGTTGATGGGAGGCGAAAACACGTACGCGTTCGCTTCGAAGCGAAGAGGAGGTGGTTGAATAGAGATGACTCTATGCGCTTGATCTGGGAGGGGTCGATGACTGTGATTTAACCACGAGTGGACTACCGTAATGAAATCAAGGGTGAGCACGGAGGAAAGTCATTGGCAGACAGGTCCTACCTGACCCATGATCCACTGGCCGGAAAAAAGTAGCAACTCGAGCGCATAGAGCAGAGGTCATGAAGATTAAACTGAAAAGACAATAAACAGCAGTTGGGTACTTGATCCATTGGTATCTCCCAGGACTCCGCCGCCACTGTTCTACTAAGATTTTTCCAGTCGTATTCTGGATGCGTGCCTTGACGTACGAAGGGCCGAACCACTGAATAATCTTGGTGTTGAATCGATTGTTGCGCGGTATTTGTGCTTCCTTGTCCTCTAAGTTGTCACTCTCAGCCTTGAGAGTACTCTCTGGATGAACTTGCTGCTGTCGTTTCGCAAAGCCAGAAGATATATGCTTGCTAAGATCTCGACTGTAGGAGCCGAGGTTGATTCGAACTCGTTCTGCTGTTCCTCGTTCGGTGAAAGCTGGAACAGAATGAGACTGGGTGATTGGTTCTTGGTCCACAGAGGGATCAGCTACGTTCAGTGGGTGCCTATGGCGATGAACAGAGATCGTATTCGTTGATGCTGGGGTGAAGGCGGAGAAGCTGTGGGATTGGAGGAGGATGCCACTGGCTGAACGAGAGCGAGAGTGAGGGTGATATGTAGACATGGCGTTCGCTGGGGAGGAGGTCATATGTGGCACGTGCTGTGTCATGGTCAACTGAGGCCTCTGAGGATTCCAAGGTTCACCACCGACTTTCTTCAGCTCATCATCTTCATTCGATATGTTTGCAAACCCAGAAGCTCTTCTCGTCACTGTACCCAACCAGGTCAATCTACACCTCGTTCATGCTGATATTGGTGATGAAAGGCTTTAGCATGTTCGCCTCCTGAGCCATACTCTCGAGAAGTTCGCCATCTAACTCCACGCTTTGTACCAGACGGTCTTCAGGTTCCAGTAGCGGCGATCAGCTAGCCATCATCTAACAAGATCGATCTCTTGTATCACGGCTGTTCTCTGAGCCAGATCTGCGATTCGTGGACTGATTATCGTACCCATTCGGGCTACGCTGGGGCTTCGGGTGGAGGAGCCTAGCAGAGATCAGGTTATACTCCATCAGGCTCACACAGGGCCACCTCAATGCACGACAGGCTAGTGATATCTCATGGTTCCTGGTAAACGGTGCTGGTGAAACTGTGATTCCTGCGGGGTCTGTATTGCTGCTCAACTTACCCGGTGGAGGACCACCGTGTATGGCACTTCACCACTGCTTCTTCGTCACTGATGAGTGACGGCACTACTATATACCTGGAAGTCTGAAGAGACAGCGTGTTCTACACATGTCTCCGTGAGAACTATCCGGGCGTCAGCTTTGTGGGTTACAAAAAGGCCTTTGAGTCCCAAACCGCGTCAACCTGCTCCTCATTCCCTCATTCACTTCCTGAAAATATGTCCGGCGGTCTTCCAAAAGCTACTCGCAGTGTACATTTCTACTATGACACCGTAATATTTCAGGTGAGTTGTTCCTATTTTACTAGTCGTCATCTCAATGCCTCACCTGTGACTCTTGAGTAGGTGGAAAACACCCTCTACAAGGTTCCTAAGTTCAGACTCACTGAAGGGTCTTCACTCTTTCGAACCATGTTCAACCTCCCACAAGGCTACACCGAAGACAAGGCAGGTGAAGGTCAGACCGACGATAACCCGATCATTCTTCCTGGTGTTTTCAAGCGAGACTTCCATCAGCTTCTCGAGACTTTGTACCCTCCGTACGTTTTGGCCACATCTGTCCGGTTTCGTAGGCTTAACTGACCGTTCTTCATACATCTTCCAGAAAACTCCAGCCTCGAAACCGCTCCAAAGTCGAATGGATATCCGTCTTGAACATCGCTACAAGATATCAGTTCCAAGAGATACGCAGCCACGCTATCGAGAAACTCGATGGGTTCCTCACAGACATGAGCGATCTGGAGAAGATTCAACTCGCCCGGGAGTATCATGTCTCGGACTGGTTCTTGAAAGGGCTTAGCCACCTTGTCATGAGAAAAGATGTGCTTTCGGAGGAGGAGTGCGCGAAGCTCGGCTCTTCTGTTTGTGCTCGTTTGAACAAAGAGAGAGAACGATGCAGGGAGAGAAATCATCGTGGGAACAGCTCAGGTTCTTGCGACTCGACGTACAAATCGAAACACGAAGGAGAGCTGAAAACGGTTTTCAGCGTCGAGTTGGATGATATGGCATGGCATAACGCACAAGACGCGGAGTTGGAGTAGATAGTGCCACTAACGGATTCTTTCCTCGAGCTTCACGCAGTTTTCCTTGCCTTCTGTTTGCTTCTTCGGGTAGCATGTGTCAACTTGTATGAGATGACCTTCATATTGACAATATTCTATGTACTAACGATAATTCCGTGTTCATTGAATAGGCTTGGCTCTGAACCAGAGTGTCTGTATCACCAACAACGGACGAAACCCTGGTTTGACCTGAGATAGTTGACTCGTGGTACAGGTGAGGCAGCTACACTTCTCATCGTCACTTCGGTTTGACACGGCACTTTGGGCGCTTGAGCCTAAAGGCACATATATAGAGGAAGTCAAGTCACGCCGGCTCCATCCAAAGCGATCCTCCACCCTGTAAATACAGTCTTCAGACTCACCACGACAAACTCGGCGGCCAGCACTTCTGGCACTGCAGCCATCGAGATGGACCTATCATCTCCTAGCCAAGATCAACAGCACTGCTCTACGTTCTACTTCGAGCTCGTAATCTTTCGGGTAACTGACTATCAGCCTGCTGTACCTCAGAGCTTCAAGTTATAATTCATTTCGTCTCGGTATTTAGGTCGAGGATACCCTCTACAAAGTCCCTCTAAATCGATTCGTTGAGGGCTCTTCAACGTTTGCTTCAGAATACCTAGTACAATCATCGACTCCTGGTACCAGTGCCTCCACTACTGGACTGGAGGCGATGGACACCCAGGTGTTGGGTCAATCAGACGAACATCCTATCGATTTGACCCCCGTGGTGTCGAGGAGAGATTTCCATCAATTCCTCGAGGTACTTTATCCCTTGTGAGATTCAGTTTATATATTGATATGATTCGAATTCGAATGCTAACACGCCGTACACTGCCATCTACAGTGGTTCCCCGGTTCGTCCACCAAGATCTCGATCGAAGGTTGAATGGATTGCTATTCTCAAGCTGGCCACACTGTGGCGGTTCAATGACATACGCGACCTCGCCATTGAGAAGCTGGAAGAACCTATGGCGCTTGCCTCTCCCGTGGAGAAGATCTCCCTGGCTCAACAGGTCTATCACCAGCTTTGGTTGTCCGATGCTCTGAACGTGTTGATCACCAGGAGCGGAGGATTACAGGAATCTGACTTCAACAAGCTTGGGATCTCGATGTGTATTCGTATCATCCAGGAGCGCGAGCGTTGCTTGGATGTCGGTCATCGCCCCCAGGGTGCTGCATGTACACACTCACATTGGTCAGAGGCGCAGGTAATTTTCTGCGAGGAGATCGCTCGATGTGCTACTTTATCTGTCAGCGCTGGCCTATCTCTCTTTCTCGTACCACTACTCAAGGCTGGCCCGTCTTTGGACGCTGGGCCAAACCCCCAAGTCCAAGGAAAGCTTGAGCGTGCCGACCAACCAACGAGGGGATCATACCGTAGAGGACGAGGAGGCAGGGGCACTACTCGCGGCTGAGGGCAACGAGGCACAAGGCTGGCACAATAGGCACAATGATAACAAATGGATGGGTCTAAACATGAACCCCCACCTCATCTACATACTTCCTTCCCTTAAGAATAGACTTGATATAGAACTCACAATAATACAACTTCTCTCTACAATTACCGGAGTTTCTGGCAACCCCAGCGGGGGACGGTGAACGAGTATGTCGTGGTATCCAAACTGTCCAAACGCTCCACCAAAAATAAATAAAAAGAAGAGCTTGAACCTCGAATCATAGATTCCTCTGATTTAGGTCAAGAGACTCAAGATCAGGACTTGGGCACCAGAAAGAAATCGGGCACCAAGAAGAAATCGGACACTAAGAAGAAACTGGAGAAAAGAAATGATACAGTACTGTCAATGAGTCTACGGTAGTACTCAACGGAGAACCTACAGTGAAAAACGGGTACATGTGCCAAGCCACTGGCCACGAAACCAATGGCACAATCCTTATACCTTCAAGTTGTTCTACAGCCCCACACCTCATCAAAGGAAACAGGTGCTGGGCTAGTAGAGAAAGAGGAGTGTTTAGTTCGGGGTCTCAGCAACGAAAGGCCTTCAGACTCTTGGAGGGGTAATGAGGAGAGCCTGAGAGGAAGGGGAAACAATGAAGGGGGGATAGTTTCAGGCAAGAGGAAAAGCTGAGAGAACTGTATGAGATTGGCGATGAGGATAGCGGACAAGGAGTGGTGGTTTTACATACTAGGAACAGATAACTGAGAACGAGAACGAGAAACACAGCACAAATCGGAAACATAGCAGCGAGCAATATGTGAAACGTGGCTATACAGCGACCAACTAGAACATAGCAACAGAGCTAGACAAAAGAAGGGAAAGAGTAAAGCTTAGAGAGACGAGGTGCACAGGAGAAAAGGTGAGATAAAGACTGTAAACCGGGTAACACAGATAATGATCGACGGAGGTAGAGAAAGGGAGATGAGCTTACAAAGAAAGAGGACGGAAAACGAGGAAACGAGGAAACGACAAAGCAACGGACTGGAAAGCAAATCGACAAGGCTGCCACATGTTAAGCGATGGCAGTTTTTGGGCAAGACCGATCTGGAAAACAGGGGTCACGGAGAGAGGAGAGAGAGAGTCGTCGCAAGGAACTACAAACATTCGATATTCGTACACTAGGAAACCCAGAAGCAAGACCTAGAGGGATAGAGAACTCGAGTCAGTACCCATCGCAATAGGGTAACATGCAAATAAGATGACTGACCTGACGAACAACCAAAGCAGAAGAAGGAAGAAGGGAGATCATCTAACCAAAGCACCAAAAAGATAGCAAAGCAGAGCGAGAAATTCATCAAAGCAAACGAGGACGAACGAAAGAAGTGAAACTGCAAGAGAAAAGCCGCCGAATTCACGGGCATCGAACCAAGTTCCCTTGGATCCCGACCGCATTCCTACCATTGAAACAGCCTTTGAGGTTGTTACCATGATGATGAACGACGGAAGGCCCTCGATTGGCAGCGCTATATAATGTCCCTCTGTTGACCGCGCTTCGCTCTTTTCTCCTGAGATGAGTAGGTTCCGGGAAAGGCTCTTCGAGTCCTTGATTGCGCCCTGACGAATAGAAGATGATAGGCCGCCAGATGTCGAGCTCATCCATGATGGAGGAGTTGCGGAATTTTTCGATGAGAGCTTCTTTTCCTCTACACAAAGAATAAATCATCAGTATAGGATAACAAGATCAAAATGAGAGGGAGTGAAGATAACGTACTGATAGTTTGCGTAGGTCATCTGCAGGACCTTCTCGCTGGAGTACATGTTCCTACAAGATTACGAACAGTTAGCAAGAAGGAAAAAAAAAAAAACAGGAGAACGAGAGCGGGACCAAGGGAATCACGACTCACCACCTCTTCTCCAATTTTTGTTGAGCAAATTCAAGCACGTCTCTTGGGCTCAAGAAGTTGACGAACGCATAACCAACGTTACAACCTAAAACATAGTACAAAAGAAATATGAGCAACTTATCCAAGTCGGAGGTAGAGGGTCCACTGACCATTCGTAAAATCGATCCTCAGATACACAAAATCAACCCTACCAGGACACACGCTCCAGATGAACGAGCACAGATCCTCTCTCGTCAGTTTGTTCGGGATATTCTTAACCATCACGGTAGTACGCGTATCCAATCCCTCTGCGATCCTATCCAGATCCAAGAGGTTCTTCTCTGGAGCAGGACTGGGTCCCCCGTTACCGCTTCCACCAGGCGTCGAACCGTTCTGGCTGTTGCTGCTATTATGAGCGTGTAGCCGAGCTCGATGCTGGAGCTGGAGCCCGCGGGGGTGGTCGTGAGTCCGGTTAGCTGCGCGATTGGCTCTCAACCTCCTCAGGGAGGGGCCAAGGTCGTTGTCCCTCTCCCCTTCTTCGTCTAGTCCAAGCCCGAGTCCCATATCCATATCCATAGCACGCGACTGGAGCCTTTCTGAGCCACTCAGCGCCGCTCTAACGTCTGTATCGATATCCTCCGCAGAACCTAAGGAGTTGAACAGTGAGGAAGGATAAACAGAGCCCGTGATAGTACAGTCAGCTTCGTCGCCTGCTGAGGACGAGTCTCTCGCGGCGTGAGTTGAATTGGTGGTGCAAGCGTTGGCGTGAGAGGCTTGGGACTGATGTTGTGGCTGGTGAGCGGTATACTGGGGATGAGCGTAACCCAGAGGAGGGGACTGCGGGAGTGAGAGTGGGAGCGAATGAGGCGACCAAAAGACCGACGCGTCAGGCGTCCCGTTCGCATAGAACCGCGCATGAGGCGCCGGATGAGCGTGAGCCAAACTAGGACTCATCGATTGAGGCGCAGGACAATGGTTGTACGCGTACCCATGGCCGTGCCCATACACATCCTGCGTCCCGTTGAGAAGAGACCAATTGGATGTAGGTCCTGGGCTAAGCGGCATAAGATCGACGTGTTGACTGTGAGTAGCGTAGCTGAGCGTCGGACTCGCATATCCTATATGAGGGCTCATGGGGTGCCATTGAAGAGTGGGGCTAATAGGTGTCCATTGACCATTCATCGCCATAGTCTCTGCTATCCCTGGCATCGCGCCCGCAGGCATGAGCGGCGAGTAAGGCGGAGAACCAGGAGGCGATATCCTCGATGGCGGATTATAGTACAGATGCGGCGGGGCAGGCGGTTGTGCAACATGAGGGGCAGGAGGTGCAGAGTAGTTGGTACTATTGGGATCAACCGCTTGGGGAAACGGCTGAAGGCGATGTGGACCTGCTTGACTGTGAGAAGGGGAGATGAATATTGTCGAGGGAGGAGAGGTGGGCTGATGCTGTAGTATTCTGGACTGGGGTTTGAATTCGATTATCCCAGATTCCGAAGAGGATATGTCGCTTTGGGAGGCGGACGAAGCAGATGCAGTTCTGGTCCTAGTCGTGCCTAAGCTGAGGTTGCTCGAGACTATCTGAGGGACAGGACTCGGAGTGAGTGCTAGAGGGGAACCGAGTAGTGCCAAGTCGAGTTCGTCTCTCAAAGAGATGTCCTTGACCATCTCCACTAAAGAGTCACGTTGAGCAGCCGACTCTCGGTGGACATCCTGGTGCGAGTCCTGCTCGACGTCATCGTCGCTCTGGCCATCATGGGCCAAAGCATCGTCATCGTCGTCCTCAGAGAAAGCACTGACAGGCAACCCTGATGCAGAGCCAAAAGACCACGACTCTGATTTTACACGATGACGACGTACGGACCCACTAATTCCCAGGGAGTTGAGATTGTCATGATGTCGGAAGCCATCGAAATCCCCCTGTAGTTGAGAGGTGGGTTGACGTGCAGAGAGAGAATGTTCTCCGTCACAGTTGACGAATCTCACGTCGAGTCGAATACGAATACGATCGGCTTCGACGACGTAGCCAGCGAGTTCTTTAGCTGCGGCGTCTCGAGACCTGATGTCTTTGTACTGGACGATATAGGTCTACATAAACCAGGGAAAAATAATTGAGCACGAAGGTCTGCTGCTCGGTATACCAAGGAAGCAGAGAGGGCACTCACAGTGATATTATCTCCCTCGTCATGAGAGACATTAATTAGAGAAGGCCGGTCGTTGTGTAAACCCGCTGAAAGCAATTTAAGGATTTCGCTATTTGACAGTAGCTTGGACAGAGCCGGTTCATCGCCATCTTGAGTGAAAGGGCAGCAAGATACTGATAAGAGGCGGGTGATAGAGGTCACGAACTCCGAGCCTTCTGGTCCGACCATCTTCAAAAAAAAAAAAACGAAAACAAAGGTGAGATTCAAACGCCTCAAGACAGAAGAAGAAACAATTACTTGAACAAGTTCATCTGCCGAAATTAGCCTACACGTCAATGGACTGCCCGCGTCATCACCGTCTTCCTTATCCTCGTCAATAATCAAGGGACGAGCGCGAATGCGGACTCGTCCCTCCAGACAAGCTCGCCTGGCACGGGCAGCGTCGTCGGTGTCATGGAACGCAACGACAACCATACCCTCATGAAGGGATTTAGACCAAACGGCCTTGACAGGCTGCCAGTACTCAACCTCTTCGTCGAGATGGGGCTGAGAGGAGGACGAGCTGGTCTTGATACCGAGGGCGGTATAGATAGCGGCCTTCAGAGTTTCGACAGTTGTGCCGCCCGGTAGATCGCTGATCTACCAGATGAAAGTAACCTGAGTTAGCATAGCTTTGTTAGGGGAAACTGAGAGAAGCGCCAGCATACTTGTAGAAAATGACTCTCTACGACCTCAGTCCCATATAAAGGGAGTGAAGTACGACACGGACTAGAGTCGCAATCCTCGAAGTCGGACTCATGAACGCTAGTGGGAACAGTACTAGCACTCGCATGAGAGCCAAAGCTACCAAAGGTCCTGGTAGATGAAGCTGGTGTGATCAGTGGTGACTGGGGCGCATAAGTTCTAGAGGGTAAAGCAGTATCGACACGGATAGCGGCGCGCAAGGCAGGGGCCCCGTAGTGGGAGTTTTCAATCTCGTGCAAGTGCTGATAGGAAGGAGAAGAAGTTGGATCGAAGGGTACGGTTCCAGTGGTGTCCATGATAGGAGAAGGAGGAGGAGAATCCTGGGGAGAAGTCGAAAGGGAAGGAAGAGAAATAGATCGTCTCAATGACAGAGCTGGAAATGTAGGGAGGTGAAGAACGATAGGAATGTCGTTTAGAGGTTCCATGGTGCAATTTTGAATGTCAGAAAGTCAAAAAAAAAGCGACAGCAAGACGAGAGTCGAATCGCGAACAGAATTTTTTCAGGGATCAAGAGGGAGGAGCAAGAGAGGGACGACGTAAAAAAGCTTCGCACTTTTCAGCGAACAAGAGAGAATGACGCGTATAAAAAACTTTGTACGTGACGGGGGACTAATAAACGGATTTCGCCTCGGTCGTTCCATTACTAGGCCCAAACATCCCTAAGGTGGAAATCGCGATTGAATTGAGTTTTGAACATTGGGGAGTTGGAGTTAGAAGCAACAAGAAAGAAGGGGAGAAAATCTAACATCGCTTCGATAGATATCCCAGAACAGTCGGAGCCAGCCCGATACGGCCACGGTTCTCGTAAATATCCGTTTCTGAGATTATTTTCCGTTCCAGTCGACCGATTCTGGAGCTGATACTACACTTTCCTGTTTACCTGCCCCAGGATGATCACAGACAGAGATAGTAATTCCTAGGGAATCTATAACGTGGTCGCCGGCATAGTTTTGTCCAGTACGGCGTCAGGCCGGATAGATTCAAGGCACGGAGGGCCAAACACAAGGTCCTTGAGCATGTTAGGTCCCTCGATATGAATTATAGGCTCAAAGCACCATGCCACGGAGGGCAGATATCTTTGAAAAAGTAGGAATACCCCCAGAGGGATATATTGAGGCTCATGGAAACGAAAACACCAATACAAACAAACCAAAATGCGCTCTAGTCGATGATGGCGGTGGTGATGGTAAGAGGTAAGAGACATCATATGATCGCGATTGGGACCTTTCCTTTCATTCGCCGTCGGCGAACAGCATTGAAACTCCGATCTCTGGGAAGGAGCCAGCCCAGAGAGGATATGTACATTCCTCACCGGCGTCTTGCTATCATCTTCTATCAAATCTCCCTGGATCTCGAATAAACTTTGTGCTGCAATGTTCCTCGTGACATATATCTACTCAAAGCGCACGGCGTTCTATAATATTAGAGCGATGAAACGCTCGAACATCGATTTGCGACGAGTATCAAGGTTCCGTGATACGAGCATACTACTCTCACTTCAAAAGTGGTCAAATATAGGATCGTCCTAAATCAACTCTCGTACCAATCGTTCGGGGTGACGTACAAGATGGGCGCTATGCATTCTGATTGGCTGGCATGAATCTTGAACCACTGGTTCACGATAATCTTGGTACCTCTCCCCGAACAATTGGTCCGGGACTTGATTTAGGACGATCTTGTATTTAGCTAATTTTGAAGTGTCTAGGTGCATATACAGGGATCTATAGGGATAAAACTCTGCTCGAGAGATTCGGGCACCAGCAGGAACCTCTTCTCAGTCTTCTCCTTCCTTCCACACACCGTGATGGACATCGTTCTTCTTAACTCCCAGTCCCTTCATATAAGCATACACCCATACGCACACATAAACACAAATATACTCCGACGGACACGTTACGAGCATTCTTGTGTCACTGTCAACCACGCTGCAACCCACGGACTCGAGCCTGAGATCGTTGGAGACCTGTCAAGGCTGGTGATGAAAGTTTATCTCCACAGTGACTATACAGTCGGTGTCCGTCGACGAAGCGTGGTAGAGTAAATTTGACGCGTACGTACGCGTACTGTATGTGTATGCTCATCTGCCAGGCCGCTGTCCAGGCCCTGCCACTGCGCTGCAATCGGGCTAGTACCGTCAACTTTAACGCCCCCTCATCAGTCCTAGATCTCGTTTCCTCTCCGGTCAGCCTGAGGGCCAGGAGTGAACACTTTTTTCTTGCATCGGCCTCTTGCCTCTACGTTGCAAGTGAACAAGGTGGACATGGCGGGGCAAAAGGATCCTAACCTCTAGGTCTCCTATGATTTGATTACACTGGCACCGTTTCGAACTCATCACATCCATTCGCGGCCCTGCAAGTTCTATCGGGCGCTTTCTTCAAAACCATAATGGGCATTTCCATATCTACAGTTGAGTTGAGCTCTCTGCTGCCTTTCATTATCAAGTAGTTATCATCAGTGATGCGATACTTACCATCATTGGGTCTCAGCGCTCCCTCAGGACGATGAGTTTCCTTCCTCGGCTTGTATTCCAGGTCAGAGGTCAGAGGGGCTTGTCCTGGTGTACTGCAGTGACTACATTCAAGCGTCTGTACTTCTATTGGGGTATACTCTCCTTCGTTTTGAGTACTTTTCCCGCGGATGCAACACGTACAGATAAGCATCGTGTGTGATTATTTACCGCTTTTTCCATATTAAACTGATTTTTTTCTTCCAGAAACAGACTCCGACTCCATCTTCTGGTTCTTCGTTTCCGGATACTACTTCTCAGTCGAGTTCTGCTTAACAGATTCTTGTGCAAAACCTTGTTCAGCACTACAAATTCATAAATCCACAGCTTCGATCCGAGCTCAGACTCGTGGAAGGAGGGGCTGCGTCTAGACCTTCTCATCCCCCCAGTTTGCCTTTTTCTACCAACGACTAAACGACGCGCGGCGGCAGCTAGAAGTCTCTGCGCCAAGCTGGGGCGCTGCGTCCGCGTCAGGCGTCAGAACCTTCAATCAAAGCGTATTTTAGGAACCTTTTTGGCTCATGCGACTCGTGCAAGGGTGGTGGCGAATGCTACTTGACACATCCATACGTCGGTCCTCGATTTGAGAGTCCAAATTTGCACCTTCAACATGATAGTTTATCTACCTTGCATTCCCGCACTCCCCGCACCATGAGCTCCCATCCGGTCAATTGACAATACTACTCTTCCCCTAGCTAGAACAACATCCGAGGAACATCTACTCAAGCTGCAGTGGGTAGTACCCTCCTTTGAAATAAAATTCTTAGCACTCCTTGAGTTTTTACTGAGTCCGCACTTCCATCCAATTCAAGTTGGACTCGCTTAGGTGCTCAGCCCAGACCTTGAGAGCCTTCGCATAAACTTGAAGGACCCCCAAATCAGACCGTGGTTCTCTTCTTTACACTGCTGTCCACATCGGTGGTACTATAGGCTCGAGGCTAAGGTATTTTTTTCTGTCCGCTCGGCTCTCCGTATAGTACCATCTACTTGTTCTTAACGATTACGATCGATAACATATATAGTATTAAACGCGCGGATTAACTGTATAAGCACGGAACTCTCATGGCGAACTTGTGTCCGCTGGAAGTGATATAAGTATAGATAAGTTCCTGCCACGGTGGTAGTCAGGTTGGACTCGCTGAAGGCTCTTATAGGAATGTACAACCCGAAACTCAAGTCGCATCTGCTTCTGTGACTTGCTAGAGGGGTCTAGTACGGCGAATCTTTCGTGAGGGTACGGTCTACGGACATTAACGCCTCACCAGTGAGAACCGACAGAGTATAGACTTGCAGTCGCACGATAATCTAATACCAGGGATCATAACGGTGTCTTGATATGTTTTCGATATGTTTTGTGTTCATTGTCGATCAACTGAATTCAAAGACTTCTCTCGCCTATGAACCTGGTATGTACATAAAATTGAGAAGCTAGGTTTCGATCCCATGATCGGTGGGCGAGTCGGTGGTTCAACTCTATCGTTGGAGACGACCTCTTTCGGGAGCACTCTCACAGAGTGCCTTGTTTGCTTTGCCCCAGCTCGGTCTAGATACCAGGAAGTATCAGCCTTGGCCGACGATATTGGACTGTTTCCATAGCCGAGACGTTTTTGAGCTTATTTCAAGAATGAGGGAAAGAAAGATATAGTTAATTGCTTCTCCTAGATACATTCGTACAGAATTTCGTTGTCCACATCAAGACAGTCGACACAGCACATCCTCAATGCTAACGATTGGATCGATTCAGAGCCCAGCCGCCGCTCTGAGCTTTGCGTATCTCGGCGCACCAACACCAGTTACCTACCAACACAGAGTCACAGAGTGATTATCAGACGCAGCAGAAGACCATAAAGGTAATCCAACTCACCGGATCCCACCCTGTAGTGGCGTTGAACCCATCCGTCTGGCACCCAGGGTTGTTTCCTACAAAAACCGTTACCATGAGTCAAATCTTCAGTAGAGTGAGTATTTTGTACGCACCTGAGGTGATATCATGGAACGCATCAAGGTTGGCATACATCCAGGGATTCAGGAAACCCAGAGGAGACTTCCCAGCAGCAATAAGTTCGTCGTTGATCATGGCTATCATACTAGCCACAAGGGCCGATGCCCAATTGGTCGACCCAAAAGCACCTCCGGAACCGGGGGAGGGTACTATGAATTGGAGGGCAGATATATCGGGTGCTAAGATATGAGATACCAGTAAAGTTGTGCTCGTCAGAGTCAAAAAATCGAGTAGTTTTTATCCATCCATGACTTACTAGCACGACCGGATGCATTGTAAAGCCCTTCGTACGCTCCTCCCAAGAAGGTGAGGTACGAAGCAACAGAGGCGTCTTGATAAGAAGGGCGCTCAAAAAGGTTGGAGAAACCGCCAGAATTGGATCCGAATCCAGAGGAAGGGAGTTCGTCGCCAGTCTCGACGGAGGTACCACCGACACTTGTTACACTGAGATGAGATGCCCCGAGGTGATGTGGTAAGAAAGAGTGGTCGAGGATGAGAAGGAGTTGAACGTGAACCTACTAAGGGCAACTGGCCGGGAAGGCAACATCAAACTTGGTGCAAGTACCATTCGGGAATCCGATCTCCACTCCTCCAATGGCATCAGCCTGGATAAGGGAGACTCCTCGAGCTGCCAGCTGAGCGTAGGCGTTACATATTTGACTAAGAAGAAAAAAATCAGGCCCAGAAGAGAAAGAAACCGGGTAGGAAGAAAGATGACAAGTGTTTGCAACCCGAAGCCACGTACCTAGCCAAGACAGGATCAATCATACTTTCCCTCAAAGACCAGCCACTCCCAAGCAAGACCTTTGGTGGGTCCTCCATGTCTAGGAGGTAATTAGCTTGGTCAAGGTACCAGACCAACGGGTCGTCAGAGGTGTCAGTGCCGACAGACATGAAGGTGAACGGCACGCCAGCAGCAGTACTGGTCACAACCCACATACTACCAGTCTGGATACCATGCCCATTCAACTTTGGTCGGAGTAGAAGAGGTGGAATGCACTCACTGCGAAGATACTGGCACCACCGGGAAGCTGATTATTCAACCCTCCATCGATAGTTACGAGATCGAAAGTGGTGCTATCAGCGACCTCAGGTCTGTTGTTCTGGAGGTACTCCTATAATATGAATGAGATTTCTGCAGAAAGAGACCAGGGACCATGAACGAGTTACCTTGATCAACGCCTTGTTAGCAAACTCGTTGTCGAATCCGGTGACCCAGAGGTTGTTCGAACTCTGGGTGGCTAGTGTTTTCGGAATGCCGTACAGATCGAAACGACATGCAGCAGAAAAGGGCTTTTCGAAGTTGGTACCAGAATCATCGTTAGGGTCGCTGATGCATGACTCAGGAAGGTCCTCGGCATTTGAAGACTGAGAAGCGTTTCTGCGAGAGGAGACTGGGTTTGCAGACGATGTCAAGTTGCTTGGTTTGCGAGAGTCTGGGGACAGGATGATGGGGAATCTGCCTGAGGGTGTCAGCCACCGTATGGATAGAAAGACAACGGAAAGAAGTAAAACGGGGTCGTACGTTACAGTGGGATGGATCGCTACGATACTGTCCTTGACCTCAGGAGGAATCGTGAATTCCATTGTCCTTGTAACCTTCGTGTCGGTGCCCTCCTGCAAAAAGGATGTGAACTTGGCCTGCAGGAGCTTGTTGGCCTGCTCCACAGTCGCGTTTACAGCGATCCAATCACCAGCCGGAGACGCAACAGAGGAGACGAGTCCGTTATCCGAGAGCCAGGTCTGGACAGATTCGAGAGTCTTCGTGGATGGCGCGACAAGTGCGTTGACCTTACAGATTGTGCGACAGTCAGACTCGTCGGGCATAGGGAAAGTGACAAGGAGTTTCACCTGAGCCTTGGTCAAATATTGACCATACTTGCTGCTTCCTGGGGTACTAGCGGCGAGCAAGGCCTCTTCCAGCCCGGAGAAATCTTTCTGAGGTAGAGCGATACGGAAACCGATAACTTCATCCGCTGGAGCAGGCCCAAGCTCCTTGTACCCAGACGGTGGGGCGTCCACCCGTTTCTGGTGAGGAGCCAAGACGCGGCCCATAGCCAGCGAAGTGGAGGAAGCGAGTAGCACAGCGAAGGCTAAATGATAAGAGAACATACTAGAGTCTGGAAGCTAGTCTCCAGAATGAAGGATAAGGAGTATCAAACAGGTCCTCTCTTTAAACCAAGACCTGGGGTAGAAAGCCCGTTGGTATCCCGTTTGATTGTCACGGCTGATCTGATAGAAGACTGGAACCAATTCATTGCGAGGCAAGGGAACTGCGTAACTTGCGAAGCTGTAGCTGAATCCGAGTATGCTTGATATAATGCTGCGGGAGATTGAGCGGACTGGAAAGCCCGCATGTATGTGATTTTGCCGTCTCAAATCGAGGGTTGTTCAGCTGATGATAATATGTACTGAAGAGGGGAACAAAAGCCGCTAGAAGTCTTGGTTTCCCGGATGTAATCGAACTTGGCATGACTGCTCAGTAGAATAGGGCCTGCCTGGGGACGACATTAGTCCTAGGACCAGCATGCAGTTGAAGCAGTCCACATACATGGTAACACCAGCCTCCTTGGAGGAACGAGGGTAAACACTGGAATGCTATCACCGTACACGTCGTCGTGGTGGGAAGGAGAAGGGAATTAATTCACTTTCGCCCACGGCCAGCCGGCCTACCTAACAGCTCTCAGCTAAACGAACCAGCGGTGGTTCTCGGACTTTGCATTGGGCTTTGCAGTGATGCACCCGCACTGCAGGTTTTGTGGTCGGTTGTGTTTGTACACGATCAGGTCCTTGTTGACCTGCCAGTGTCCGGCAGTTCTTTGTGGTACCTAGGCCGTGTAATATCTATCCATCAACTGTATTGCACAATCTCTCAATTGCGCATAAATGTGAGCAAAATCCGTCCCGTTTCCGGAGATTTGAGCGAGAAACTCGGCCAAAAGCGCTCATTGGACCGCCGACCGTTTAACCACCTCATGCATTCAGAACGTTAGCCAGCAGCCCTAGGCGCCCTGATATTTCTTATTTACGACCATATCTCGCTTCTACATCAATGTAAGCGGAGCTTGGTGCTCGATGGCACGTCTATGATAACCTCAAGTGAGGAAGGCAACATCAAGGTGGTCTCCGGTAGCAGGCGAGTTGAGTCTCTGATGACCTACTCTAGTACTCCGACAACAGTGCTCTATGCTCCGAATTGCGACTCTATCCACGCGTTCGGCCCCTGGGCTCCTGGTCGTCGTTGAAGACATTTGCTTCTGGACCAATAATCCAATACACTGACAAGGACGCTTGTGAATCAAAGTCCCAGATTTGATGTACACGGTGCAGACCGCAAGTCTCAACACGCCGGTTCATCATGGTCACCATCGAACACATATTGTACTGTCCATAATTCTTCACCTGAATTATTTGAATTCCCATGATCAAGCCTCTGAACACAATCAATGTCTTCTGCCAGTTTCCGAAACTCAAGAATTGACTTTGGTACTTGTGCATGCATCTGATCATCCCAGTGTACCAGTGCATCAACCGTGTTGGAGTGCATCTTGATTCCTAAGGTCACCCATGTTTCAACATCGACTACAGTTGTATTTACACACACTTCTTTCATCAGGCCGACAGTCACAAGGCTACTTCCGAGAGAAGCGTAGCAACTATGGGCGATGCTACACAATCGGGAGGGTGAGCGAATTCCCATAATGCATATCTAGGCTCGCTGTTGGTGCGAGTCTATAGAACGACCATCACTGTTGAGGCCAGTACTCCGAAGATGCAGCGATTATATCTCGCACGAGCCTTAGTACTGTATAGGCACATATCTTCACATTTTTCGCGCTGTACCAATGGCGCTGGATAGGGAGCTCTTCTATGTAAACCCCAAACGAATTCAGGCGCCACCTACTATCTGACCACCCTCCGACTACTTCCTTCGTCCGTCTACTTATACGTGTACTGTGCAACATCCTCATGGATGGAAATACTGCGAATCCTGAAGACATCTCTGCCTCGTGAGTTTGTTGCTACCCGGATGCTGCTTTGCTTCTCGCTGACCGCAGTACTGCTTGAACGCCGTATGCAGGACCGTGCCGCAGGTAAGCACTAAGAATCTGCAACTCTAGCTGTTTGCCTGCTGCCTTTGGTAGTTCAGGCAGAGGGATTCACAATTAATGACGACTACCATTGATCCCTTCGCTAATAGCTATTTGGCACAATCTTTAACTGGGCACTATTTGGTGTATTGACGACCCAAGTCTGTGAGCTTATTCTTATTGTTCGTTAGCGTGCTGAGATGCTATGTAGTATCCTCCGCTTTCTTTGATCTAGCTATCTGTTTACGGTGCAACGACATGAATACTGACTGTCCCATCTCTAGACATATACTATCTCAATTTCTCGCAGGATAAAGCCGTCTTTAAGTCGATCGGTACATGTCCTCAACCAACTTCCTTATTTTCTGTACCTTCCTCCTGCCTTCACAGCGAAACTGACTTGTTTATATCACACTAACACTCTCAACCATAGTGTACGGGACGTACACCCTAGAGGTTCTGCAAACAGTGCTCACAGCGGTGGATCTGTATCACCGGTGAGTCTCTTACAGGTTTGAAATCGTCCCATCTATCCGTCACCTCTTGCATCATATTCGAGACTGTCCTTGAAGAGGTTATCTACTGTACTTGCTGATTCAGATTCTACGAGTCTCAGGTTCGTAGTAGGATACGGGAACCTCAAGTACCTTGACGAAGTATACTTGTCCCCGCTGGATACACCAGTATTATGCGGGATCGTCGCATCCGTGGTCCAGATTTTCTATGCGTTCCGGATATACACGCTCAGGAGGAGTTTGAGGTTCCTAGCAGGTTTTATTTGTGTGGTAGGTTCCTCTTTTGCACACCAAGACCCAAGCTGATGCGTTGCTTCATTCATTTTTTGACATTGTAGATGTCTCTAGTGCAGACCTCGGGTGCGCTTTATAGCGCTGTCAAGGTAGACTTTCAAACTCCCATTGTTCTCTTTTCTCTCTAACGCCCACACTGTTGTTCTGCTTCTTGCTAAACAGTCCTTTCAGGTCGCCTACTTCAGTCATTTTCACGACAACTATCAATGGGAAGTCCTCGTACGCCCTCTCTCTCGTGCACCTAGTTCACTGGCAGTCGGCCTGACGAAATTTATGCTTGCGCGAGAAGGTATGGACAGTAGCTGGTTCGGTCACTGACTTGACTATTGCTGCTACGATGATATATGTGGTATGGTTATCCTGCACTGCCAATGTTTTCAGGGCCAGAAAGTTGTGCACCCACCCTTACTCATCACCTTCCCTCCGTAGCTCCAAATCTCCCGTTCCCACGTCGAGAACAAAACTGCAAGACTACTAGCCAAGATAGTCAGATTAATGGTGGAGACGAATGCACTCACTAGTGAGTTGAGAGTTTCTGTTCTGTTACTCTGTATAACTGACGATCTCATCGTTTGATTCTTTGACGCTTCAGCCGTAGTAGCCATATTGTCTATGCTTCTGTTTTTTCTGTGCCCGGTAAGTGCTAGCTCGGGCCTATAAATTCTCGCCTGGAGGACTAAATCTCACCAAAACATTACCCGCAGACTGAGTATTATTTCATCTGCCCGTGAGTCTCCTAGGCTCCCTTAATCCTTCCAATCACACTCTGGGTTATTTGCGATCTGATGCCAACCCGCAGTACACTTGTGATGGGAAAACTGTGCGTTTCCATCCCTTCCTCAGAGCTCTCATGAACCAGGATCCCTCACGCATGCTCTTTCTTCATGGATGACTAATGACTTGGACTAGATATTCCAACACCCTGTTGGTAACCCTCAATAACCGCTTGGCCCTCCATAAGATCAAGAATCAACCAGGCGATGTTTCCAGTTCTAGTGGTGGGATGGCTCTCTCCACTCGTCTAGAGACCGTCTTGGATCTCCATCGTCGGAGTAGTGAATATCCGGAAAATGAACACCATTCTAAGCGTAAGAACCCCTCTGGCGACAGAGATTCGGGGAAGAATCAACGATACAAAGCCGCCTGCGACAGTATCATAAGAGTTTCTTCAACTAAGGATGACCATACTGATCAGTCTGGGAAGGGGAAGTCCCGGCAAGGTGGGATGAGCAGTGGCTCGAGAACGGGGTCGAATGTAGGGGAACCTATAGAGATTGAGGTTCGTGCTGTGATTTCCTGTCCCGAGATAGGATCTGAGAACGGTGACTGATATCTCACTCGATATATTGCTTAGGCTTTCAAGAATGCCCAGGTGGAAGCCTCTCTGTGTTGAGCAAGTGCTGAAGTGGTGGCGCAAGGAAGTACTTACAAGTCCGATTTTGTCAATATGTATAAATTGTACTATTTATTTCTCTCCTGTTCTACCTGTTCTCTTTGACAGCTCTCATGCAGTTGTATCAAAGCAAAGAGTCGAAAGACGATCCGAACGAAGGCAGCGAAGGCGATGCTCTGGTTGAGGACACCAAAACGAAGCCTTCGATGCGGGACAGGATATGGTGCTCGTAGACTCTACTGCAGTGATCATGAGATTTCTCCACAATCTATCAATTTCGCACGAATATGCGCAAAATCCATCCCATTTCGAGAAAAATAAGCAGGAAACTCAGCCAAAAACGTTCATTGGACTCAACCACCTCATGCATCCAGAACGTTAGCCCCTCGTTCTGAGATTCTTATATTTCTTATTTACGACCATGTCTCGCGTCTACGTCAATGTAAATGCAGAGCTCGGTGCTCGATGGTACGACTATGATAACTTCAAGATAGACTGGAGCTCGCCAGACCGTTATGAGATCGTGGGCCGCCTCGGTGGAGGGAAATATTCGGAGGTCAGTCGCTCCAGTGGCAGTTTCACGCATCGTCACGATTCTCAACGTTCAGAACGCCTTCCACTTTAGGTCTTTCGGGCTGTGGATAACGTCAATCAGGATACCTGCGTTATCAAAGTTTTGAAGCCAGTGGCTCCCAAAAAAATCAAACGCGAGATCAAGATTCTCAGAAACCTCACAGGAGGCCCAAATATTGTCGCGTTGCTGGACGTCGTACGCGACCCGTCAGCGAGATACCATAGTCTCATCATGGAGCAGGTAGACTGCGTGGAGTGGAAACAGTTGTATCCTCGTTTGACGGAACACGATATCAAGTACTACGTGCTACAGCTCTTGAGGGTACGTTTCCTTGTGCCACTCTACTTGGCTCATAATCCTGATGGCAGGCAATAGGCACTTGACTTCGTTCACTCGCGAGGTATCATACATCGAGACGTCAAACCCGGCAACGTCATGTTTGACCACAAACAGCGCAGGGTGAGCCTGCTTCGGGAGTTTCATGCTCGACACTAGTGCTAACGCTATATCCCAGCTGTGTTTGATTGACTGGGGGCTTGCAGAATTCTACCACCCCAACACCGAGTACCACATACGAGTAGGCTCGAGGTACTACAAACCCCCTGAGCTGCTCGTTGGGTATCGTCTGTATGATTACTCCCTGGACCTCTGGGCCCTGGGCTGTATGGTCGCATCTATGGTACGTAAGATTAAACTCGTTTAAAAATCGTAGCTCACTTATGACCTATCAGATCTTCAAAAGAGTGAGGAATTGCTTAGAGCGTTCTCTGTCTTGCCTTGATACTCAGGGTCAAATTTAACCTTTTCAGGAGCATTTCTTCAGAGGAGTGGACAACGACGACCAACTACTCAAGATTTTGCGCGTATTAGGCACAGACGAGTTTGATCGTTATCTGGAAGTATACGGAATACCCTTCGAGACTGAGCACGAGCAGCTCTTACAAAAGTAAGTTATCTGTTTTAATCCTGTCGACGATGAGGTGAGGCTCAGCCTGTCTTCGATATCTCTAGTTTTCCGAAACAGCCTTGGTCTCGCTTCGAGACGGCGGACAATAGACAAACAATTTCTCCGGAAGCAGTAGATCTACTAGACAAGTTGCTCAAGTACGACCACAGACAGCGACTTACTGCCAAAGAAGCACAAGCGCATGCTTTTTTCAGTTAGTCTTTACAAAGCTTACCCACTATGGTCCCTCATAACTAGTTCTTTCCAGACTCTGTACGATTAGAGGCGACCACTAATCCTGGAGAATGTTTCAGTGACTCTGGCTTTTGCTCGACTTGAATTTCGATGCGAAGCCTGCGGACTAACTAACCATGCCTCTCGGTTTACTCTCTCATGGCCTATGCCTATGCCCATCCTTGGTCCAAATGCGATTTACAAGACAGGAGTTCTACTCCCTATATTTTCTCATCTCTATCTCTCTTTTTTGTTTACCCTCGCATGTCGTGTCCCTTGCTTCTCATGCTAACCAGGAATGCCAGAACTATCTTCTAATTTTTCTCTCATTTTGATGTGATCACTCCAATATATATTCCTTCCCCTTTACTCTGCGATATCCCATTTACTTTTTATACTTATTAGCATAATGTTCTTCCAAGAATCTTTATATACAATGTACTGCTTATATTGTTACACGTACTGCGTCCTGAGAGTTCCTCTGAAGAGGTAATGACTCCACACTTCTAGACAAAGGAACATCAGCACAAGATTGGGTTGCGTCGCTTACACACGTGAGATTTCCAGTCAGCCAAACCAAACGCGTCCAACTCGACAGCCAGTTCGTATTGCCTGGTACGATGAACGCGTCAAAAACAGGGACGACCATCGCCAATAAGCGCAGCACAAAATTGACTGATTTCTTCCAAAA
The DNA here is from genome assembly GCA_002718315.1 of Agaricales sp. HM26-F1. Taxonomy (NCBI): domain Eukaryota; kingdom Fungi; phylum Basidiomycota; class Agaricomycetes; order Agaricales; species Agaricales sp. HM26-F1. The sequence goes on along the minus strand of NIBX01000021.1, from coordinate 998,769 downwards.
GAAAGCTACCCTGACGCCTTCCACAGGCCATAGCGATCGCAACAGTAACAACAATAGTACGAGTACGACCACTACTAGAACATCACCTCGTCCCAAACGCCCCGAGACATCTCAAACCACCACTACCACCACTACCACCAGGCTCTCTCGTAAATCGCCCTCACCATCGTCTTCGTCGTCGACTACGATGATGACGAGAAGCGTTGCTAGACAAGCAGAGGAGGCGTCTAGACGCGTTACTCGTTCTACCGCTCACGCGCCAAAAGGCACCAAAACAAGGGCCGCCTCAACTGCTAACAGGACTCAAGCTACAAAGAAGAAGAAGAATACTACGTCCATCAAGCCGAGTCCTAGAACTAAGAAACCCGTCTCTACTTCCAACCCAAAGAAACGAAAGAAAGAAGAAAGCGATGATGAGCAGGAGGACTCATTGCCTATCAACCACGCCACTGTCAAAACGACGATAACACCCCCAACGCCCATTAGCTCCTCTCCTGTCAGGACTCCTCCCAAGCGAAGACGGATCTCACCTCCTAGTCTTATCACTCCCCAAACTAGTCCTGGTGCCTCTCTGCATACATCAGGGGCGTCCAGCCCCTACGTGGAAGAACCTGTGCCAACGTCAGAGCCCGACGAGCTCGAGCTCTCTGCTTTCGATAATGGGCCTGAAAGTACACGGGCTTCGTCCGTATTGACGGACTTAGTCTCGTCTGTCGCTCCAGAGGACGATGACGCAGATATGAAGGTTGACAGTGGCGATATCGTGGAGGAGAAGAGAATATCATCACCAGTGGAAGAGGATCCACCCCCCGCCCTCGCTTCTCTCACACCTTCTCGAAGCCGCCCTCTCACTCCACCGCCGACAGATGATGTTAAGCTTGCTCCTCCTACTCCAGTTGCCTTAGACATAACGTCGAAAACTGCCCAAATCATCGCAGAAGTCAAGGCTAAAGCCTTAGCCAAGGTTCAGACCGACGACGACGACGACTCGTCTTCAGACATTCCAGACATTCAATGGGATGATTTCCAGATCCCTGACAGTGACGATGAACTTCCTTCAGTCGACGCTGTAGTGCCAGAAGCGTCTGAGTGAGCTTTTCCCTTTGCTCTTCTTCCTTGAGTGGTAATCCTGATTCGTCTTTGTCCCAGTACCAGTATGGAATTGGATAATCCTTTTGCAGAGGGCTCTTCGAGGGGCAAACGAACACGTTACAGTCTCCGAGCTGCACCTCGTCCTTCTACCACCACCTCTGTTCACGAATCCTCCACTCGCTCCTCCTCCTCGTCTGCTGGCGCACTTGAAAAATCCAAGAAAACTGTGAACCCAATCAAGGCATTGATTAGAGAACAGGAACGCGCCGCTTCAAAGGGCTACGACAAAGATGCTCTCGAAAGAGCAGAGATGAGCCGCAACTATACGTCGAGTCCTGAATCTTCACCCTCAGGCTTGAGGGGAAAGAAGTCGCTTCAGGACGAGATGGAGGACGAGGATATGCATGGGTTGGACGACGATGAAGTTGACGACTTGCCGTCACTGGCGAAACCTACTTATGACAGGGCTAGATCTGGCACCCGCGGCTCAGAGATCGAAGTGGACAAGAGCCGCTGCGACCGGCTACTTGGTGAAGGGCGGGGGGATATGATTGAGAATCTACTCAACGATGTTGGAGGAAGGGATACACCAGTACCCAAGGATGTAGGTGTTACACTGTGGGACTCGGAATTCCCTATGTCACAGGAGTTCGCATTGCCCGTCTATCAAGGCGACGAGTCCAACGCTTTCGTATCTGCCTTCACAAAGGCTATTGTTGATAAAGGTGTGTCCTCTCTGTTATCTTACTGAAGTGTGATTCCTGATTGACATGATCCTATAGCTTACACTCAAGCAACATTACTCCTCGATTCCGGTTATCTCCTGACTCTTGACAAGACCGCTGCTTCTTCTATCATTCCATATCTCTGTGACATCGGTATGCCACCCGTTACTTCAGTCCCAAAAGATGCATGCTCACTTCAGTACTTCAGCTTTGTGCGATATCGATGAATCATTATCGCTGGCTGCGCTCCGAGTTGCATCACGGGTTGTTGGAATGCACACACTCGCACCTGGGTCTATATCCCTGTTCCGTCCCATTCTCGCTATGCTGTATCGGCAAGGCGCTTACGGAGAGACTCTACGCTCTGTCGGTTGGGAGGTCCAGGTTGCTAAGGATGCCTGTCAGTCTCCAAGCATGGAAAGATGGGCGCTGTTCTATCGTTTAACGGATCTCGTTGAATGTTTCGCTAGGTAAGTGATATTTATCTATTCGCATGTCTCCTTATTGGTATTAAGTTGTACTCCTACAGTGCTCGAGCGATCCCAGTGGAAGAGGTCCCAGATATAATTCTGGCTCTGCTGATGATAGCTATGGATCCCTCCTCTGATCCTGATACACAAACCGACCTGGCAATGGCCATTCATCACATATGCTCGAGCGTGTCGCATGAGCGAGGCGAAGAGGATCTCTGTTCAAATGTGGTCAGTTTTCCCCATTGTGCTTGCTTCTTGTACTAACCTTAACTGATGACTTTCCTAGGAAATTGCTATCTGTAACAGAGTTCTTGGTTATGCTAAGGAGATGGTGCCTACCAACAAGGCTTGCTTGATCTCGTTTTTGTCCATGGGCTGCGGGCGTTCTCTACGCGTCGCCCGATGGGTAGCCTACGCCTTAATTCTGGATCTGACCTCCATCCCTGTAAGCGTCACCTGTCTCTCACATTTGCAAGCTCTCCTCTTATCCTGCTCATTTGCAGCTCCCATACGCTTTCACGCCTTCTCTGATTCCACTCCAAGAAGTCCTTGCTCCCAAATCCACTGAAGAGTCAGACGGCAAGTTTGATATAGATGCACAGACGGACTACGAGGATATGTGCTCGTGGACTCAGGTCCTCAGTGTGATATTGACCGATGTTGGGCTGTACCTTCAAGAAGAGAAGAAGAACGGTTCGAAGAGTCAGGGTGGAACGTTGGATGAGATCGTTCACTCGCTTGAGAAATTACATAGCTCGATAGGTTGGTTCTATTTTTATTCATTGTTCTTTCTTCTCCGTCTGTTGATTTTCGTAAACATCGTTGGCTTATCACATCTCTCCTCCTAGCTGATACACGGGCCGCTCATCTGGACCGATCCAAAGCCAAAGAGGATCTCAAGAGGCTATCGACCCGTGTCTCGTATCAGAAGCGGACTGCCATGCACCTTCTCAGAGCACAAAAAACTGGCGGTGGCCCAACAACGATGGATAGATTCCTCTTGAAGAAGCCAAATTCGAAGCAACCTATCGTTGAGGTGTGAGGTGTTTCACGAAACCGTGTTCTGTCGATGCTGTGGAAGCATTGAACGTTGTTGTTTCTGCGCCCTTTGGGCCATTGTATCATATTTTCTGTCTTGCTTTCTTGTGTTCTTTCCTTGGGGATATCTGGGCCATGTGTATGCCATGGCGACGACCTCCCTCATAATTCCTCTTCTCCCTCTCTGCTTTTCTTCACTGTGTTATTTTGTTCTTTCAGGCCTGGGTCCGCTCATCCTCTTGCTTTTCGTCTCCTTGATTCTTGACTATGATTTGTTCTCTCTCCTTGTTATCGACCTGCATACCCTATTTGTATTTTTTTTTTCTTTTCTCTTCAAATTATTCTGCCCCTCTTTGTGGACTTCACCTATACTGTATATTCTGGCTAGATTCCTGGTAACGTAGAAAACAAAGCTTATTTCTTCAGTCTAGATAGAGTAGAAAATAATATCGAAAGCAAACCTATTTTCTCGTTGTTTGCATTCTTCATGTGAGCAACCCTCAATTGCAGCAATAAACCAACTGTAACACTTGGGCTTCAGAGTTTCACTGCTACTACGTCCACACTGGCTAGTGGCCAAAATCAAGGTCGTCACAACCCCCCAAACTGGCATGGATAAGACGAGGTTTCCTATAGCTAAAGCATTTATTTTCCGCAACCGGGACAGCAATGTACAACATCATGTATAAAGATATCGCAGTCCGAGCAGAAATCATGTAGACACAGCCGGCACCTATATCGTCCTAGAGGACTGACACCCTCCGCCGAGTGTACATTCGCATTTGACGAGGCTTGGAACCGACGAGAACAAGCATGGCACTGGTCTTCGTCTCCTTCACTCACAGCTAGGCTGGAATATTCAATCAGCTCTTTGTCCTTCAAAGTAACTGATTGGTCTGAATCCTGAGAAGCACTTACACAGGCTCAAACGGCTTCACAGGAAACAAATGATGATAACTCCTCGCCAAATGAGGCGAGCTCACAATCATCAACCCACAGATGTCACAGTCTGTCGGCACGTCACAGACTTTCGCCAAACACCTCGGGCACAAGAATCCCTCGCTCTTCAGCTCTGAATGACATACGCAGAGACTTGGAGCGGAGGAACCCGGAAGCCGGGTGGGGAAGCCCATCATCATCAGGTCGGCGGAGAGGTTTGCGTTGGTGTTTGAGGGCTGGGAGGCTTTATTGGGGTCGTGTCGTGTTGAGGGGTTGCCACCGAGTTGGGCTGGTGGAGGGACGAGTTCGAAGAGGAGGTCTTTGTAGTGGCCTTCGTTCATCACGACGCCGAATTGACCTAGGCAGGAGCTCATCAGTACATAACGCAAGATTGTTGGGACTGAAGCGCGTACCCCCGGTTCTTTCGCAGAGGTCTCGACAGATTTTCATCTCTGCAGCTAACGCGACTACAGATATTCGTATCTTGTTCTTAACACACTCGTCTAACGTGTCGTGAATGTTCCCCGGGTCGCAGGTAGTGAGCGAGCCAAAGAGTATCAGTATCTCTCGCGAGGAGTGAGCGGGGAGGTGGCTAGAGGCTATGATGAGACTTGGGTATGAAATGAGGTCAGGTTCGAGTTACCTCATAGCACTTCTTGCCATTTCCACGGCGTTTTGTAGACTGGGTTCACCAGCTGGTTCGAGTTTGTGGTTCTCTGATATCGACTTGAGAACATCCTGAACGCTACCTTGATAACGGTGAGTCAGAGGTGCGTCAGCTCAGAGAATGATGTTCCTACCTGACATCTCGCATATCCGCTCTCCAAGACCAGCTCTCATCCCTACAATACCGATTTGGCCAAGAGGATTCTGGTCGAACCATTCTGTAATGAACTCTCGTGAGTATTGCAGAGTGAGATTCCATCTATTCGGCCGCATGTCTCTGTCCATCATTGAAGCGGAAAGGTCTATGAGAAGAATCAGATGCCGGATTATTGTTCGTCGTATGGCATTGGCAGGGGCCTGTAATCTGCGCAGAGGGCACTGCTCAGAGATTTGACCGCATTTCAAGGCAAAGAAGGGGGTGGAATGACTTGGGATTTACCGTCGCCGACGACTTCGAGCAACGAAGTCCTGGACAGTACCCTGTAGACTTCCTCCCTCGTCTTCACGAACGGTGTCCCAAGAACGCGCAAAGTTTTCTTCCCAGGTGTAAGGTTGCTAAATCAATGACCAGAGCAGGATCTCAGATGATAATATCTTTCATAGCACCCAAAAGAAAGCCGTTTCGCTCTAGGTTGATACGCACAGCAGACTTTGGTTGGGCCCTAGGTTTGTCCTTCTTAGTCTTGTCCGTGGCTTTTCCTTTGCCTTTGGACCTAGTATTTCTCGTTTCGCCAATAGAGACGTCAGAATCAGAGTCGACGTCCATGTAATCCACTTCGCGTTGACGAGTTGGCATTCAGTGACGGTCGGATTGTGTGGACGAACAAAAGAACAGAATAGACGCCGGGTCAGTTTTTTGGTTGGAGAACCGTTCATCTGCTCATTGAACCCTTTTCCTTCTTGTTTACTTCCTCCCACCAAGGGCCCTTTCTCACTTCTTTTCTCCACTTTCACTCTTTCAAATCCACGACCGTGGCATCCATATTCCTCCCATCATCGTCCTCGGGGCATGTACGGCGTTCGCGCCTAGCCTCCGTCGTGGACAGCATCTTCGCAATCGGTCTCGGTCTCGCCCTCAGAGTTCTCCTCGACGTCGTCAACGCGGATGTCGACGAGGAAGAAGAGGACATCAGAGTCACTGCGTTCATCATAGGATTGTGGGAAGGCGTCGTCCTGCACCACTTCCTCCGCAAATGGCCAAAGTTGTACGATCCGTACTTCTCGTACGCCGTCCGATTGTTCATCGACTATCTCGTCACGGAAAGTTTGACCAGGATGGTTCTGGTCATCCTGTGGACGGGTGTGGGCGTTGTTCTTGCTGATATCGGCCCATCGATATGGAGAGACACTGGCCTCAAGCGAGTGTGGCATCGGTTCAGGAAAGATATCTCCTACGGAATTCCTAGTTTGGTGCACAAAACCTCTAGAGTCCGCTTCCACGACATACCCGCCCGAGGCGCAGGTTCTGTCGTCACATCCTCGCCAACCGATGTAACAGCGTCATATACCACTCGCGCAACCAACCTCACACGTGGTACCAACCTCACAGGGCGCTCAGAACCTCCTCTTCCCGTTCCCATGCCTCGCGCGCGCAGACCACTCCGGGCATTCCCTGGTGGATTCCCTGGAGACACCTCAGAAACTGAATCTCTAGCTACCAGTCGCTCCTCCATCCGTACCGTCGACCTACCACCTCTTCCACCGTCTACCGCAGTCTCCGCCCGTGCCTCAGACAGCGGCGCCTCAGAAAGCACAGATACGGCCTCTGTGAGAGAGAACCTCACCGAAATCCCTGACGAAGCGGTGCCCAAGACTCCAACCAAACCGACGGTAGAACTGACCCCTCGTCGCCGCTCTGTTCTGCTACCCTCGGATCTTCCGGCTCGTGCTTCCACAGACTCGTTGGGTCCTCAGCCTCCTCTGGCAGATATTCCCAACATGATGGAGGAGGGTTGGGAAAACATACATGCCGATGAGGCTAAAAGCACTAAGAGCAAACGCCGCTCCCGGACTCCTCCACCCCCGTTTTCTGACGTCTTTGGCTCCCAGAAAGATCCCTTAGGTGAAGAAGATCTGGACGAAGATGATCTACTTGGGACCGACGCTGGTGACGATCCGTTGCAAACCGACGTAGAGGATATTTCTATCCTATCCGAGCCGTCCGAGGCTCGTTTAAAATCTGCTCTAACGGCCAGAAAAGAACTCGCAGCTCTGAGAGGCAAGGTCGATGGCGCGGAGAAAGAGAGACAGCAGGCTGTCGCTGGTAATAAGAGAGCTTTGGCTATCACGAAGAAGAAGGAGTATAACACTTTGCTTGCAGAGCTCAAGGCTCGCGAGGAGAAGATTGCTCAGACGATATTCACCAGTAAGTTTTCCTCTCACAGCGGCATTCGGTTACGCAACCGGCTAATTGTGGATTGTTCTGTTACTAGTCCACAACAAAACCTCTGCCCCAGATCGTGTCATCATTTCTGACCTTACAGAAGACGAGGCCGTGGAACGCGTCGAAGAAGCCCTCACTCACCTCCTCCAAGTAACAGATGACAGGACCAAAGGCACAGTTACGGAGTTCATGACTGAGCCCAAAGTCCTGCAAGTCAAAGTGAGGGAGTTCAATGAGCGGCTGCATTTAGCTGCTGTGAGAGACCGCATGAGGAGGTATGTCCTTTCCCCTTCCCTTAAATGTGGATGGAAGAGATACTGATTTCTCTCTCTCTGTGACTAGTTATGGATTCATGTTCACAGATGATCCTGACGATCCTTGCGCTCTACAGGTCCATCTACCCAAAGAATAAATTCAAACTCAACGCCTGGCTTCCTGTCTCTTTCTCTCTCTTCAAGCTCTACCTCCTTAGAACGACGTTCACCCGACTTACTGACCTCACGAAACTCGGAATGTTTTGACAACTCACAAATGAACAATAAACCTCGCTGCGCTACTCCCTCCTCTTCCTCGTTTTCACGTTTATCGATATCACTGATGGCTCTTGGTTTTTGTTTTATTCTTTATCGCTTTTATGCTTTCCTGTTCTTTCTTCCGAACTTTTCTGATACGATGTGCTCGTCATGGGCTCGATGTTCCCCTGTATTCCCTCTAACCTCCTTTTCACCCTTTCTCTACTTCTGAGTCTTACCTATCACACTAAATTGGGTTCTCGTCTCTGCCCTGTTCCAGTTGACTTCCACTATTGTGGTTTCTCCCTCCCCATGGAACTTTCATCTTTGTCTAGTGCCATGTATCTACGATTTGTCGCTGCGAAACCTCGTTTTCTTCTTGCTGTTCTCCATATGATACTGTTGATGTAGCGTTTTGCTTGCTTTCATTTTCATGGATATCCCCCGGAGTCCACAGTGTATGGCTCTGAGCGCGGCACGGCCACATCGGCAATTATTACAGTACTTCGCTCCCACCAGCAGTGCGCTCAGCCATGATCGCACAATGTGTACCACTCATAGCCTCGTCTGGCTATAAGGCATCGACTGGTGCGCCCAAGACAACACTCGTTTCGAGAACGATTCCAGTATGAAGAGCCGAGCTGACTATAAGATCGAATCCTATTAATCAGGACGACTATAGTCTCCGTACAAACACAGAATGCAAGAGTGTGCACACCCGCGTTCGTACTCCACCTCAAGATTTTCAATTGGGTCAAGAGAAGAAAACTGTTCTACAGCCTCGCTACAGCACCAGGGAAAAGCATTTTGGAAGATCGGTCAATAATGATGGGTTGATCATATGTGATACTCGCTACGCACACTGTGACTCAATTCATGCATAGTTGCCTTCAAGCTGCTTTGCACCTCGTGCCCTTCACAACTTGCAGCTCGAAGGATTGCCCAACCTACATAACTGCTTGAACGTTGAACTTCTCTAATAATGTCCTCAAACTCCAAGAGAGTACCGGATCTCGATCTTACCAGAGCTGATGAGAACAGGATCAGTACTAGTGGTGAATCGGGATTCGTAAGTGCCACCATTCAAGTTTGTGTTACTAGTTATAGTATCCGATATCTTGATTTTTTTTTGGAACATAGGATCTATGGGGACTCATCGATACGTCTCCCTGCGAACGTCTGCTTCCTGACGACCTCCTCTTGGAAGTGTTCTTGCTATGTACACCAGGAAGTACCTACTTCGAGGACGCTTTCATTTACCCGGATTACATCCATTGGGATCGATGGAAACTGGACAACGCGCCTTGGTATCTGGGCAGAATCTGTCGAAGATGGCGAACAGTCCTTTTATCCTCTCCAATGTTGTGGACGACCATCGAAATTAGTAAAGGATGCGGCTATCCTCCATCCCTGGCGATGCTGGATGCATATCTTGATCGTTCCCAAGGTGCTCCTCTGTCCGTACACTGGGGATGGGTTGTTTACCCGCCAGAGCAGTTCGACAATGTTGCAGATATCATGTTCTCGCATCTGGTTCGAAAGTCGTGCCATCGATGGCGTGAGTTTTCTTTCATAGATCCAGAACGAGCCCGGTATGATTCAACGGAGTTCGTCCCTACCTTCCCTATCCTGAAGCGCCTGGCTCTACCCTTGAAGAGCACTCGATGGGATCAAGCGCCAACGGCACCGAATCAGCTCGCGAATGCTCGAGGTCTCTGGCAATCGCTGAAGCCACTGCCCGTGCTGACTTGTTTACGCATCATACCTCGTCCCTACTACGACTCATTAAACGGCGTTCTGCCGCTCAAGATACCCATGGAACAGCTCACGACTCTCGATACGTCGTTGGCCGGGTCGGAATACCTCACTGCTCAGGACGCCGTTACGCTATTACAGTGGATGCCCAACTTGATCCAGTGCAGGTTCACTCCTTGCATCGATATCCCGGAATATGAAATCAATGAACCTCAGCCAATTCCTGTCCCCTCCCACCCTGTTATAGATCGCCCACGCTTACAGTTCCTTGACCTAGCCTTCACCAAAGCACCCGGAATCACCCAATTATTATCCCAGTTCACATTCCCCAACCTCAGCTCTCTCTCGGTCCTCTTCGCTGAGATGCTTCCGGCGATGACTTTCATCCGACGGTACTCCCTTCGCTTGACGTCGCTCTCAATAACTTGGTACCTCAGTTATTCCTATATAGCTCTCCGGAGCATACCTACCCACCACCTGATTTCCCAGTTCTTGGATGAGCAGTCTTCCTTGCGCCAGGTCTCATTTATCTTCAAGGATGATCACGGCGTCGGCGTTGGCTCCAACATCACGGACAACGAGCACATCTATGACACACTACAACTCTTCGTTCGTACACCGTCTCATGCCGTATGTCCGTGTCTCAGGACGCTCTCTACTACCTGGTGGAGTACTCGTCTCCCTGAAGATCCATGGTTTTCTGTGAAGATGACCGAGCTGGTGTTACAGATAGCTGAATCTCGCGATCTTCCAAGCTACCCGTCTAGCTGCAGCCCGTCTGTCTCCCCACTCGAGCACCTGGAGATAGTATTTCACCTCAACGAGGCCTCGGATAGAGAAGATACATCCGCGCAGGAGATTCTTTGCGCTCTAAGACAAATGATACTGACCAAGGATTGTGCTCAGAGTTTCTTTAATCGTCGCCAGGAGCTGAGGAGTGTGCTTATCGATGTTGCGCTGTCGGTTGAGTACAGGCTTTTTCATGACGGCCGTTCTTTGCACTCGAATGACTATGCCGTTATGTGATAGCAGCCGGTACTTCTGTCGGGTGAGTCTTGCTGTAGTCGCTCGCTCACATCGACTGATTGAGTCTATAGGAGGGGTTAGGCTCTGAGAAGTTATTGTAACATCTGTCTTAGCACGCGTAGGGAGCGTGTTAGTCTATGGTTTTATCTGCACTCAGAGGGGAGTACCCGACAAGCCCATAGAGACATAAATACGATCAAATCCCGCTGGTTCCATTAGAGGTCGCGATCGACGGGTCGCTTCCTGTTGACTGAAGCGGCTTGAGGCCGAATTCCGCCTACATTCATATAGGGATCCAAGGTCGCAGGGAGTACAAGCCAGAGGTCCTGGCTTCCCTTACTACAGCTCAAAAGTACGCGCGTTCGTATTTGTTCGATATATGAATATGTTTGGTGACCCGTGCCCTGGTCAATCATCGCGACTTAAAGAACTTGAGAGTATCTATCCAACAGTGCCAGTGACTTGCTCCATCTCCCACCGTGCCAGTCCTTCATCTCCTGCCACTCCGAAAGGTTGAGGCTGAACCACATCATCAGGGAAGCAACTGCTATATCGGCAAAAGATAGCGTCGCTCCCATCACGTAGTCTCCCTTCTCGTTCAGCTTGTACACCTCAGCGATCTGCTCTAAGCTTGCCTGGAGACGAGCTAGCTTCTCTTTCCTAGCCTCTCCTGTTATCTTCGTATCCTCAAAAACTTCCTTTCCGAACCTCTTGGCCCTGGTTTTGGCATAGTAGTCCCGGCTCGCCTCGTTGAGCTTCGCCTCGGGGACTACCAGCTCGATCACATCTGCGATGGACATTCCGAAGAACATCTGGAAGGACCTGATGAGCATCTTGGAGCCCGGTGGGAACACTTTGGGTGTAGATGGGTATTGTTTGTCTAGGTAATCCGCAATGTCGAATGAGTCAGAGACGATCTGGCCCGTAGATAGGTCACTGATCACTGGTAGAGAGTAATACGGCGATCCGTCCTCGTTGCATGATTTAGGCTCGATTCCTAGTGTTTCGTAGAGAGTTGTGATATCAGGATATTCCACCCACTCAGTGCGGTAATGCAGGCCTTTGTAGTTCAGGCAATATCTATCGTCGAAGTGAAGCCCAACGATCGGAACCCCAGAGTTTGTTAGCCCGAGAATTGCCATTGGAAAACGAGTATATGTACCTCGTTTTCCAGGTATTTGGAGACCAAGCTTTGTTAGGATGAGGGCTTGGAATATCGTACAGAATGATAGGCTTGCTAGGATCCATGGGTGGGATATATGTAATACAAACAGCAAACGAAGCGGGGTATAAGTAAAGAAAAGTTCCCGCCTAAGCGCTATCTAGCGCTAGGTAGATCCCTGTTAGCGGACCGCTCTTCCTCTTCTCCTTCCAGCACCCTCCCATGATTGACGCCAGGTCATGAGACTAGTAGCTTAAACATCCCAACGATTCCAGAGCATCTGCGCTGAATGGTTCTTGATAATCCCAGCGTCTTGCGGTGTTCGACAGTTTCTATGTGCTTTGAAAGACATAAAGTCTAATTGTCGGGCGAACGGTTAGGTCGATAACCGGGTCTCAAGGCTACCCCAAAGAGGGGGTCCAACGACTATATAACATATGGTCTGAGGTTCGTCGCATCAACTCCCTTAATAGCATTGCCAGCAAGACTTGTATTCCCTCGTTTTGAACTACCAGATGTCTAATCTAAAAAACCATCTCAACTTGATTGAGGACGTCGTCAACAGGAAGCCACAAGCGGTGGCCTTCAAGCTACCCAAGCTGCATCCTGACACGGGCAAAATCGATGAATGGACGTCAATCTCTTATCAACAATTTCGCAACGACATTAACACTCAGGCTTCGTACTGGACTCGATATCTCAAGTCCAAGAATATCGTACCAGGTTCAATCGTAACTCTATGGTGAGTAACTCATCTACTTGATCCAACGTGTAGATTTTCATGTTTCTCTTCTCTAGGTTACGGGGTTTGACATATGCAGACGCGACTCTCGTACTCGGCCTCAGAAGGGCAGGGTACATCCTACAGCTCGTCAGCTTCAGCTTTTCAAATCCTGAGGCGGTGTACGACATGGCACAACGCTCGGAATCCACGTTACTCATCTACGATTCCACGCTAAAAGAAATCGCCGCTAAGCTTGCTTGCCCTATCCCAATGCATCTATACGACATCGTCGAGCATCAGCGTGGCCTCCGTGAAGATACCTCTCTCGGGTCGCAGGACCTCCCGGAGCTATCAACGCTCTCCTCCGACCCAGAGGGGTTCGGTTTTATCTTGCACACTAGCGGGTCCACCTCTGGAAAACCCAAACTAGTACCATGGAGGAACGAGTGGCTTGATTATAATACGGAAAAACTAGCAAGGACCTCCCTGCCATCTTACGAGGCGGAGACTGGAATACAAGATGCATATGCTTGGTTGTAGGTTATCGTCCTGCTCTCCCGCCTTTGGACACTAGTCTCATCATATTTCTGCTTCTACACAGAGGCACAATGTGCCATGGTGCACAACTCTTCGGTATGCTCAGACTTCTTTGCCTATGTGTTCCTGTTTACTGATGCCCAACGCCTCACTCTAGAGTTTCTTGGAGTTTTCCTCAAGGGCTCTTGCGTGGTTCAGCCTACCTCTCTAGCCTTCCCATCTTCAGAACTTGTGGACATGGTCGATCGCTGCGGTTTGAACGGCCTCGCACAATTCCCGCCTCTCTTCTCAGCCCACCTTGCTGTATCCCGTCATGATCCAACTGTGCTCAAAGCGCTCCAGGGGCTTAATTCTGTCGTGCTAATTGGTATGCCGTTGGGTAAGGAAGATTTAGACTGGTGCGCTAAGACAGGGATCAAGCTCAAGGTATGGCGCGTTATTCTATATTCATCCTATCTCCAGAAGAAACTTCAACTCATTCATTCATTTTTGTTCCTCCATTAGCTAGTGTTCGCAAGCACAGAATGCGGCACGGTCATGTACTCTGTGCCAGAGAAGTCGATCGACACGTACAAAGCCGTTGAAACGAGCTCGCTCAAGTTCGTGCCCGTGCAAGACCAAGACCAAGACTCAGGTTCCAGTACCTCAAAACTCCTGGAGCTCATCGTCTGCTCTGACTCCAAGGACTGCCCTCACCCATCCTTCCGTTCCTCAGAGGACGGACACTTCCATACTGGCGATCTGTTCGAGGAAGTCGAACCTGGGTACTACGAGTCTCGTGGGAGAGGCGACGATTGGATCAAGTTGCTCAATGCTGGGCGGTGTGATACGCGGTAAGCCTCTTCTCAACTATCTTATTTATGTGTACGTTTGAACTGACGATTTTTATTTTCTGCTCAGTGCCATAGAAAGTACCGCGTTGCACGCCTGTAGAGATATCATCCACGACTGCGTAGCCACAGGCTACCACCGTCCCTCAATCGTCTTGTTCGTCGAAGTAGGGGCCAGCTCTGCCCTGCAAGAGGACGAACTGAAGAACGAGATCCTTCGTCGCATAGTTCCTGCTCAAGCCAAGATGTGGGACTATGAAAAGATTGTTGATCCGCGACAGGTCGTCGTGGTTCCTGCTGGGTCTTTGCCTAGGACGGGGGTGAAGGGAAACATCAGGAGGAAGGCGGTGGAGGAGATGTTCAGGGTGAGGTTGGATGCAGTGTATGAGGGGATGAAGTAGGACGTGGTTCGCCGCCTTCGGAATTTCTTTGTATTATTCTAGGTGGTAGGCGTGCTTCTATCTCACACGGTTTCTGTGACATAGGCTTACACTCGTTCCATAGTAGTACCATCAGGGTACTCGAGTACTCTACTGGGCAGGTACCAATGGGCACACTAGGTATCGAGGCGGTATACACAACGAGGCGATTATTACTCATACTCTCTGATAATTGAGCGGAGGGAGCCTACACGAGCACAGTTTCCTCGCCCTAACGGACGCGGACTCGCCTGTACAGACTAACTAGCATTTTCTGATCGCATTCATCGCTATCCACTCACCACAGAAATCAGAGCAACGTCCTAGATTCGCCTTCTTCAAACCGTCGTCCGACTCAGCCTCCTTGTAACATCTACAACGTAAGCTAGTGGGCCGAAGACACGCTCTAGACAATCGCTCCCAGCTTGTTAGCTTGTTATTGGGCAGACAGCAGGCTGAGGACCATCACTAAAAGGTGTTCTCGGGCAGCGTGGGCGATTCTCGTAAGAATGCTCGCGAGTCTAATTGTGGAACGCGGGCTGTTTGCGAAGGCGTGTACTTCATCGTACACACACATAGGCATCGTCCGAGATCTGACGTGGCAACGAGCCTAGGTAATGGGGGCCAGGCTGATCATGACAGGTGCATCGAAAGAAAGGGCGTTGAGGAGGTCGTCCAAAGCAGGCAAGATAAGGTGAACTGGTAGAGGTATAACATCGTAACTCATCACATTGCGAGGATCTATTTGTTTCTGTCCTTCGTATGTTTTCTGGCGTCAAAAGCATTTCTGAGTTTGAGAGGAGAACCTGATCGGTTATCACGGGACTGCCGGTCATACGGTGACACACGGGAGCCACACTTCGACAAGTCTATTTTGTTCATTTGTTCACTAGCTGTTCCCTAAATAATCTTTAAAATGTTGAGCTCAGCATATATAACCGACGATTGGGACCACATTGAATCTTCAGCATCGTTTGTTGAACCCCCCATTGAACAGTCTATCCTTTCTCTTTTCTACCCTAGACCGTCAACGAACTAGTTCTTGACGAGCAGCAACACCATGGTTTCGCGACTCCGAACTCATCTTACTGTGATCGAGGAAGCTTTCAGCAAGCAGCCGAACGCAGCAGCGTTTAAGATCGCAAAGCTCCATCCAACCACAGGAAAAGTAGACGAATGGATCTCAGTCTCCTATGCACAGTTCCGAGGGGATATCCTCGCCCAGGCATCGCATTGGAGCCAGTTTTTGAAATCTAGGGATATACAACCTGGGTCCGTTGTAACGGTCTGGTAAGCCATGGTTTTCATTACAGTGCTAGCTTCAGTGTTGGCTGACCACTTTCGATCGATTTGATCCATGGCAGGTTAAGGGGGCTAGACTATCAGGACGCAACGCTCATTTTTGGTATCTCGAGAGCGGGGTACACTGTTGAACTCGTTAGCTTTGGTATCTCCACCCCAGAGGGAGTCTACGACGTCGCTCAGCGCGCGGAATCGAAGTTCATTATCTACGATTCGTCGCAGAAGGATTTGATCGACTCCGTGCCCAGTCCCATCCCCACGCACTATCACGACCTCAAGGCGCACCAGGAGTTACTGCGTAACATCAGTCCTAGCGAGGAAGGCTTGCCCATACTCCATGAGTTGGCATCTGACCCAAACGCAGTCGTTTTCATCCTTCACACAAGTGGATCAACGTCTGGTGTACCCAAACTTGTCCCATGGACCCATCAGTGGGTCGACAACAACATCAAGAAGATGATCGCCAGTGCGCTGCTTTTATCTAAGCGAGATGGACAGGCGAAGAGTAGGCAGACTGTTAACACCTGGATGTAGGTCCATCTTTATTTCCTTAGGACCCTATCATCGTTATTGACTGTCTTTGTTCTGCGTGGCTAGGGGAGCAATCTGTCACGGTGGTCAACTCATTGGTACGTCGTCACTCCTTCTCTGTGACATGTTCACCTGGCTTACTGCTTTAATAGCCTCCGTCGGCACATTCCTCACCGCCTCCGCCTTAGTCCAGCCATCGTCTCTGGCTTTCGATTCTGACGAGTTGGTCGACATGGTCCGTCGCTGTTCTCTCACCGTACTGGCACAGTTCCCACCCTTGTTCGCCATCCACCTGCAACGTGCCAGGAGAGACCCAGAGCTGCTCAGAATTTTGCAGAACCTGGACTCTGTCGTGCTCGCCGGTATGGCGCTCACCGACGGCGATATGGCGTGGTGTGCCGAGAACAGGATTCCACTTCAGGTAAGGATAGCGTTCCCTCCGTTGCTACAGGATTTACCAGATCGAACGCTTAAAATACCGCTGTATAGCTTGCGTTCGCCAGTACTGAAGTGGGCGTCTTGCTTCGTACTTTACCCGGTCAACCCGTCACTTGGTACAAGCCTATGGAGTACAGCTCCTTCCGATTCGACCCGGTCGAAAACGAGGACTCGACTCCCTCTTCCAATGGCACCGAAGGAAGTGGTAACCAGCCTGGAGGACAGAAACTGCTTGAACTCGTTGTACTCTCCGATAGCAAGGACTGCCCAGCAGCTTCTTTGCGATCTCCCAAGGACGGCCATTTCCACACGGGAGATCTGTTCGAGGAGGTAGCACCAGGGTATTACGAATCTAGAGGGAGAGGTGATGATTGGATTAAACTGTCCAACGCTGGTCGGTGCGATACACGGTACATATATACAAATTTCTCACACCCCACGTCTTCCAACTCTGACACTCGTTTAAATTTACAGAGCCATCGAAGGCAACGCCCTCGAATTCTGCCACGACCTCATCCACAACTGTGTAGCGACAGGGTACTACAGACCCTCCATCGTACTCTTCGTCGAACCACTCCCTTCTACCCAACTCTCAGAGGCTGAGCTGCAGAGCGAGATCCTCCGCCGCATCACCCCGGGCCAGGTGAAGATGTGGTCGTACGAGAAAATCGTGGATCCGAGACAGATTCGCGTGGTCCCGATGGGCTCGTTGCCGAGGACGAGCGTGAAGGGGAATATTAGGAGGAAAGCGGTGGAGGAGGTGTACAAGGAGGTGCTGGATGGTGTGTATGAATCTATGAAGAGGGCTTGAGTGGGGAGGATGGAGACTCATGCTATGGAGCCTATGAGGCAGTTCGTTGCCGTATAGCAAGGAGCACGACTATGGTGAGGACCAGCTATGGGTCAAGAAATTGATTATACTCAAGTAAATATCAAGATATAGTACTTCGCTGAGCATTATAATTGTCTAGCCTGAGGCTTCTACATTCTGTCAATAGATGGGGTACTTCAGCTCTTGTGTCCAGATCGATACATTGTTGACTAGCAAATATAATTATACCACAACAGCGATAAAGCTGAGAGTGCGCCGCCTTCGGGTCAGCTTAACCGCGCATGTCTTCAGCGAGGGTCATAGTTGGACTGAAAATCCTGGGACAGGCTTTGAAACGTGTCTTGACGCGATGGTATGCATCAAGTGCTGCTGTACCCATGGTGAGCACAGTTGACTTATGGGTAGTCGAGAAAGCTTGTGTTTCAGGCTTGAATACGAGCGAAATGCAGGTAAATCTCTCAAGACGCACTGATTATACCTTGACCCATGGCCATGCCACTTCTACAGTTGTAAGGGTGAGTACTAATAGTACTCCTCGACCGGGCTGTTTCCAGGGGTGTTGTGTAATTCCGGTCGTAGCTCTAAGGTATACATAGCATATGCAACAAATCCGAGCTCTTCAGGCTGATCTTCTCATAGGTAAAAGGATATAGAGCGATGTAGACCCTGTTGGGGGTTATATTGAGGTCGTCAATTTCGATGCGAGACGCCAAATCTTGGCCATTGCAGAGTAACGTGACCGCGTTCCTTCTTTTGCATTCCTCCATCATGATCTGCAACTTACATCTCGTTTTACCGCCGTCACGGCCTATTTGCGCCCAACATTCGAAATGGTCTGGCTTGATAGACTAGTTCAGCGCTAGCTTTATATCAGTGCTCCGTAGAAAGGTATTGCCCAATTTTCTGATTCTGATACCAGAACTACGCTAATTCCAGTCTCCACTTAGTGTTCGAGTATAGATCTATCGGCGTACTCGTGAAAGAACGACTAAGCGTGCCTCGAGTCGGGAGGCATATCGCAACGTCCAACGATGTGATTCAATCACACCTTGGTCGACATTCAAACTGCCGAACCACCTACGAGTTACTTGTCAACAGCTGCATGGCGAAGAACGCCAGCTTGTTCTGATTTGCATGGAATGCATCCATGCACAGGGTACCTTCAGCGGCTGGTTGGGTCGTTGGTATATAATAGGGAGCAGGTCCATGAGACGGCGTCAGCCGCTTCGTAGCATTTGCATCCCTCTGTCCCAAATCGCCTGCACCATGACTGCACACCTACGTACCCATCTCACCTTGGTGGAAGACTGCTTCATCAAGAAGCCGGACGCAACAGCTTTCAAGCTTCCCCAAGTAGACTCCTCGACAGGGAAAGTCGATTACTGGATCTCGGTTTCCTACGCAGATTTCCGAAACACCATCCTTGCCCAGGCATCGTACTGGAGCCATTTCTTGAAGTCACAAAATATTCATCCAGGTTCCGTGGTTACGCTATGGTAGGTGTCTTCGCATCTTGACTCCTGTAGAAATCCGTTGGTTCTAACCAAGGTTTGACACGGTTCTCTAGGACGTCCGGATTGGAGTACGATGACGCGACCCTCATCTTTGGGCTCTCGCGAGCGGGTTATACCGTCGAGCTCATTAGCTTTGCCATATCCACATCTGAAGCTCTATACGACATGGCACAGCGCGCCGGAGCCAAAGCCCTTATCTACAACTCATCCAAAGAGGAAACGATCTCAGCGTCTCAATGCCCCATTCCATTCTTGTGCCGCTACGATGCTAAACAGCATCAGGAAAAGCTCCATAACCACCATCCCTCCGGTATCAGCAGCGCGGATTTGCCCAGTCTCTCCGAGCTGTCTGCCAACCCTGACGCCGTGGTCTATATTCTGCACACCACAGGATCGACTTCTGGTACACCCAAGTTGGTGCCGTGGACATACCGGTGGATCGACAACAGCATTGAGAAGGTGTATGCTGGTGTGCGGCTCTTCTCGCAAGTGGACGAAGACGTTGATAAGAAGCAATTTGTCACTACTCAAGTGTTAGTTTCCTTATCTCATTCTCGTAGCAGCCTCTCTAACAGGTTCGCCTTCTAGTGGAACCATATGCCACTCTGGGCAGCTACTCAGTGATTGCCATTTTTCTCTTTCTTCTCAGTGTGGAGCTGATGGTTCAATTCCAGGCGTCCTGCGAGTCTTCAGCACTATTTCTTGCATCATCCAGCCAAGCTCTCTTACGTTCACTTCTGACGAACTGAAAGACATGACTCGGCGCTGCTCTTTAACCACTCTCACTCAGTTTCCCTCACTCTTTTCCGCTCTACTTGCTGAATCCAAGAACGATCCAGAACTACTACTCCTTTTGCAGCGACTTGATAGCACTCTTCTCTTGGGCATGGCATTGAGCCAAGCTGACATCAGCTGGTGTGTGGAGAAGGGGATTTCGCTGCAGGTGCCCATCTTTTCATCCCCATCATGAGTTTCTCTCGCAGGTGCCCTAATTCTATCCCCTAGTCCGTGTTCGGTAGTACAGAGTGTGGTATACTCCTTAGTACCGTGCCAGAGAAACCATACACTCTCTACAGGCGGATTGAAGGCAGTTCCTTCGTATTCTCCCCTGTCAAAGAAGATTCAACGGAGTCAAACGAGATGCAACCGGCACGAAACCTTCTTGAGCTCATAGTGCCCTCAGGATCTAAGGACTGCCCTGAACCTGCTCTATGCTCTGCCGAAGATGGTTGTTTCCGTACTGGGGATCTATTCGAAGAGATCGAGCCTCAATTCTTTGAAGTCAGAGGGCGAATGGACGATTGGATCAAGTTGCGGAATGGTTGTCGGTGTGATACCCGGTAATTATCCTCTTCCAGCCATCGTTTCCCTGTTGGATGATTCCTCATGTTGTTTTTTCCTCATAATCTAGTGCGATAGAACACAACGTCTTGCAAACCTGCCGTGATATAGTGCAGAATTGCGTCGCTACAGGCTTTTCTCGTCCTTCGCTCGTCATCTTCGTCGAGGTTGCTCCAGAATCAGTCGATTCAAGAGTTCGGTTCCCTGATGAGCTCGCGTTGAAGAAAGAGATCCTTCTTCGGATCGCTCCAGTGCAAGTGAAGATGTGGGCTCACGAGATGATCCTTGATCACCGCCAGATACGTGTCGTCCCTAGCGGCAGCTTGGCTAGGACGAGCACGAAGGGTAATATCAGGAGGAAGGCAGTCGAGGAGATGTTCGAGGGAGAGTTGGATGCAGTGTATGAGGAGATGAGTGTGGGAAAGAAGGGATTGTAGTCTGTTCAGATAATCCTTAGACTTGATCTCGAGTACTGCGGTCTTTATGTTGTAGCTGAATGGTTTAAGTACCTCTTCGGTTTCTTCCATCCTGTCTTTGGGTGACTGCCAGAGCGCTCACGCTGAACAAGGCGAGCCGCGGCATGCCATCAATTACGGACGATCAGTGCACGCATTTGCGTATGAATTGACAAATGCGTTTTGGGAGCTAACTAATCGCCACTTAGCTCTCATCTTCACTCGGCCTTCAGTTCATCTTTGAATCCGACAACGCACAATAAAATTCTTGGATTCCAACTTCACAATGAACGGGCTCTCTTTCCTTCAGTCTATGGAGGAGTCTAGACCTTCTTAGCGCTTGCAGCCAGGGTACATAAGGCTAGTGCTGTATAGAGATCTTGATGTGCTTTCCCGTGCTACACCAACTTGCTCTCATCCCTCACGATCACCGTTGTCGTTAACAAGTCATTGGAATGCCCAAAACTATATCTGGACCAGAGGAGCAACCAAGCATCAAGGGTGTTGCTTCCACAGCGGATACTTCGAAACCTCCAGCTTCACCTATGAGTATGAAATCCGCCAAGGGGGCTGGAAATCATCAAGAGGAACTTAGTGAGGAAGTAGACACGATGGACACAGAGGATCCAGGATGTATATCGGTCGAACATGATGAGGTTGACGACAGACCCAAGTCTCACCGGTAAGCATCATCCTAGGGAGATGCACGTTCAATTCTGACAATGGGTTCTTCTAGTACACGTAAGAAGCGCATGTTTGGTTTGGGACAAAACCAAGGAACCTTTCGCCCAGGTTTTGGTAAGTCTCTATTATCTGATTCCCTTGAGTCCAGCTCGGTGGTCGTAAACCATGTTGGCAGTCAACAATAATTTTGATTACTACCAAAAGTACCCAGAAGACGAATGGGGAGAAGAATGGAGCGCCAATGCCCGTGTTTGGAGAGTATATCTGGATGAAGCTCAAATCTACGACGCGGAAACGACAGAAGGGTGGAAGGATACCCTAGACGTTTTCCTCGTTTTTGTTCGTCCTTCCTTGCATGTCTGCCCTGACCCACGCTGATGATATTTTGGGTAGGTCGGTCTCTTCTCTGCTGTCGAAGCAACTTTCATTGCAATAGCCATCCAGGCTTTGCAGCCTGATTACGGACAGGTCAATGCCTTCCTCCTGATGGAACAGATTGCCCTCCAGCGGGCGATTGCCGTGGGCATCCCCCCTGATAGTGTCCCGCCTTCTCCAGTCGATGCACGCAGCGCTGCCTCCCCAAGCACCAATGACCTATGGGTCAATGGACTCTGGTTTTTGAGCCTCGCATTATCGCTCTGCGCTGGTCTCACAGCTGTGTTGATCAAGCAATGGATCCAGGAGTATCTCAAGTTCATATCGGGGACTCCCATAGAACAGGCCCGTGTTCGCCAATTTAGATTTTCTGGCCTCCAACGTTGGGGTGTGCCGGTCATCATTGGTCTCCTTCCTTTGGTCCTCCACGCCGCCCTCTTCCTCTTCCTTGTTGGTTTAGTGATTTTCGTCCTACCTCTCGACAGAATCATCGGTAAACTCATTGGAGCCATAACGGCAGTCGCTTTCGGGGCTTACGTTATCTCCAACTTCTTACCACTCGTCTTCCCTGACTGCCCCTACAAAACTCCGGTTTCAGTCCACGTATACGACCTGGTGCTTAGTCCCTTCAAATGGTTCACAAGCAATGTGTATCAAAGCTGCAAATCTTATGCAGGGGAAATCACGCTACATTATCTCTGGCCTTTCGTTCGACTCCCTCGGCATAGGTTCTGGTTCGGCCAAGGTAGCCTCATGCACAGGCGCACCATCAGGAGGAAAGAAGCATTCGCGGTACGGCAACAATCACATATGCTTGAGATGACATCCGTGGCATGGCTATACCTTACCTCCTCGAATGCAACGGTCTCTGGCATAGCTTTGGAATCCATATCATCCCTTCCAATCTATATCTCTCCTCAGTCCTCCGCCTCACTGCTGAGAGCTATGCATTGGCCTATAATTTCCCGCTTTGAGGCTAAATTCGTCCATAGCACACCAGGACGAGCTTCATTCAGGGAAAGTGCATCACATAGCCAAGCTGAGCGCCTGGGAAGAGCCGTGCTCCGTATCATGGAACTTCGACAGACAGACCCTTTGCTTGCGCCACTTTTCCAATTTCTTGCCACCGAAGTCCCAACTGAGTGGCCCTTGAGCACCAGATTGAAACATCTCGGTTGTTGGGGACGGATTATGTATTCTCACGGGGATGATGTCCTTTCAGAAAATCCCAGCTCCTCTGCAGTGCTCCAGGAATTACTTCGCGATAGTCACCCTTCCCTTTGGTTTACTCCTCTCAGGATTTTGATGGAAAACAGGGAGCCACAGCACCGAGCCCCAATCGAGCACATTGCACTATTGAAGATTTTTCAACTGATACCAACATCTTTCGCCTCCGATCCCAGTGACTTTGTCAAAGGAGCACTTCTATCACAATGGTTGGCATCCTCGCTTTTCTTTGAGGACAACTCAAATGAACTGCTAAACTTGTTCAACAAACTTGAGATTGCGGGTCGCCAGGCTCATCGCAGTACTCAACATCGACGCCTTGCTGGGTTGCTATTCTGCCACATCCTTCTCCATCTTTTGGATATCATGTCTTCCGAGGAAATCTCTACTCTATTCATACCAGACGGTCATCTGGAACGCCTCGCGCTTTATATTTTCCCCAATCAACCTTCCCAAGCTCTACGCCCATCAACCAGCATCAATCATGTACAAGGACTACACAACCTCCGCTCCGTTCTCAGGGACATCTGTCTCAAGGCAGTAGCGCGCCTCCCCTCAGATGCCCAGAAAATCAACGCTCCTGGGCTCCTTGCGGTGTTTTTGACCCTCTTCCAGGACTCAGAAGCTACCTTTCAGGAGGACGATTTGAGGACATGTGTTGCATTATCGGCGTCGCTGGAGTCTAATCCTTCAGGTGTAAAGTACCCTTTGGACGACATCCACCTCACAATTTTGGTGAGATGTCTCTCACGATATTTGTCGAAACACTTGGACCCTTCTGGATGGTCCTCCACTACCAACTCGGTGCCACCAATCTCCAGGATCGCTCAGGACCACAAGATGATGTTGCTTTTGTTCTATCCGCTTTCAAATCGTGGATTTTTGCGACCGAGAGCAGAGGACCAAGCTTTTTCTAATTACATTCGTTTGCTTCACCTAGCAGCGAAGTTGAGAAGCGATTTTCTTTCATCATGCTTCCAAGCCCTCTACGTTCTACTCAAAAACCATCGCATTCACTATGCGGTCCCGGGGATGAATTACTCACATCTCATTGCGCTACTAGAGAAGCTTAAGGAACTGGATCCATCCTGTGGAGGGCGTGAGACTACTGAGGGGGATGATGCATTCCGCTTTGTTATCTATGTCAAGGTTCCGGAGTACAGATTAAGAGGTGGAGAGAGAGTCCTTCAGTAAGCGTTTCTCCTGGTTTTGCCTTGTATCTCGTAAACAAATATTCGCTAATGTTGTTTGTGAGGTTTGATGAAAGGATTGTTGACATAGACAACAAGAAACACGTTGTTACTCCCTTACCCAATGTTCGTTCTAGCTTGCCTCACTATCTGCTTTCATCTTAATGATTGTAATCTTTATTTGTAGACTCTTGCTCATATCTTCAGCAAACCCTTAACTCTCGATCCTAATCCCTCCTTATACACCCGGGCGAGGAACTTCACGAACAAGCTTCTTTGGAGAAAGAGGACCGTGACCGATCCGGTCTAATGATCAGGCCTCAGCTTCAGCACTTCAGTGTTCACATAGGAACGAAGAGCACTGATATTTCAATTTCCTCTCAGCCAACCAACCGCAAGTCAACACTGCTAGACAATCTCAATATTCAGCAGAGCTGGGTTGGATCAAGATGTTATGCATACCAAAGAGAGAGAACAGTGACTCGATTTTACTAGTTTTTTTTTTCCTACAGAACCTCTGGTGATACGAAGCTTCGCCTCATTTTGCAAAAGGGGGATGGCGCTCCCCACCTCACCATACTCAGTGTGCTGAACCCACGCTTTCACTAGATCGGAAACCCGACCTAGCCTCGACTTGACCGGAATCACTCTTTGGTACCACCGCCGGAACTCTCACCACCTGGACACGCAACACCCCTACCTATCCCTTTCGGGCAGCATATAGGAGGCAGGAGGGTACAGGTAGAACCCCGACGATGGCCCTTTGACAGTGCCCCGGAGCAGTATGCTTAAGGTTCTGCCCGCACCCCTCGTCATCACCGGTTGAAGTGCTCGGGATTCATGCAGACAGACACCCGCAGCACTACCCCTAAGGCTTCGCCCACACCCCTCGTCATCACCGGTTGAGGTGCTTGGGATTCATGCGGACAACCACCCTCGGGACTGCTCTAACAAGTACTCCAGGTCTCGGTGCGAACGGAAACTCGCGGTGAGCCTGTGGATATCCTGGGCCGCTCACCATCGAAGCGAGCTTGCAAGCCTTCCTGAGGAGCGACCTCTCTCCGGATTTGCCCAGGACAGTGTAGCGGAATCTTTGGCCCAAACAACACCTTTCCTGTTCGATGGTTCACAACCATCCTTACCTTCGCTGTAAAGAAAAGTAGTCAGTGAACTTATTACATCAGCTTAGAATGCAATAAGAATGGAATTGAAGTTAGTTTCGGGTTTGGGAGTTGCCCATGCTGGGTAATAGACACTTAGTGGCAGGGGTTACCAGCGTAGTCCCCAGATCAATGCGCGGTCTCAGGTTTGCAGCACCCGAGATCTCCTGAGTCTAGAATGTATATCTTAATCAGGTTAGAGAGGCATATCCGCGGATACTGCTGTTAATTTGCTATCGCTAGCTTGACCAAGAAATCGAGAGGTAGGTATACAGCATATCATCCGAAATAATTACTGGGAGAGCTGTCCGGCGAAAGCAAGAGTGAGAGGTGGCACTCGTCCGTGTATTATAACCAGCACTAGCTGATGTGATTACACATGAATACGATAGTAGTTAGGTGGTGGTAGTGGGGGTGGTGGTGCTTCTCTAACAGTAAAGCGCGTCTAAGAGGTGGTGGAAGGGGGAACTTGTTGAGCGTCCGAGCTGGGTATTGCTGGAGAGGGCTCGAAGTTTTCTGAGGTCGTGGTAGGTGTTGAATCCCCAGAGACAGGTGTCGCAGCAGGAGCAGGGACCTCGTCGTCATCGTCGTCGTCCATGATTTCTAGGAAAAGCGATTCGCCTGAATATCCTCCTCAAAATGTAGAAGAAAGAGAAAAAGCTTACCATCCGCATACACATCAGGATGCTCCCTAAAGCAATCCTGCATATTCTTGAACAGCTCAACACAATTGATCCCCTTCGGTTCATCCTCAGAGAAAATGAAGCACGAGAACGCTTCCCGGAACTGGGGACCACAGGGCCCATGCGCCATACCACCGAGACACGGGCAGTCCCAGTTGATCTCCCCAGTCTCTGGGTTGAACGCGCCTCCTCCGCCAGCGCCGGCGGCTTCTTCGCCCTCACCCTCCGGTTTTTCTTGTTGACCCTCGGTAGGGGGGTCAGCCGAGGTTGACGCTGAAGCTGAGGAGGAGAAGGTCGCGTCTGGGCTAGAGATAGCTGGGTCTGTTGACGTCTGTAGTGCGGCTTCTGGTTGCGTGTTTGACGGTGCAACAGTCTGGACCTTCTCTAGCTCTGGCTTGCCTCTCGGCGAGCGACGTTCAACTAGAAAGAACCAACAAAAAAGAAACACGATTGAGTCTCTCAAACCCTCTGGACCAGTCAACCGTGCAATTCAGAAACTCACCAGACCCAGGACTCTGACTATCCAGGGCAATCCTGTTACTACTACTTGTAAGTCTCCAAGTAGTATACGACGTTCCAATAGCCGCAGCGCCTAACAGAAGTCCTAAGCGTCTTCGGGAAGACAGATGGGCAGCAGAGGATGTAGACGTGGAGTAGTACTGGTGTGCACAGCGACGGAGAGTAGCAGAGGTGTTGCGCGTGACGTTGCGGAACATGTTTTGTGAGGAGGAAGACGCTGTACTAGAGTTCGAGTAGAGGACGGTGGTGGTGGTGGTGGTGGTGGTGGTGGTGGTGGGATGAGATGAGAAAGGCTGAGAGATTTGAGACCCTGAGTGACGAGCTGAGTAAAGTCAAGGGCAAAAAAATTATGCAAACGCTATTCGTCATCATCTTCGCCGCGGCGTTCGAGCCTATTCCTTCAAGGACTCAGTTCCACCCTGCTCATGTCTCTCGATAATTGGTATCATCTCTCCGGAAATAAATCGAGATTATATTCTCAGCAAGATCTGACGATTCAAGAGCTACGAATGTGGATCTATATACAGGATATGAGGATATAGTTAGTAGTGCTCATCTGTGAGCTGATAGCAGTCCAATCGACTAGAATACTAGGGTTATGATGCGCAAGACGACAAGATGGATTTTGGACTAGCATGGTCTGGAGGCAGCGAAGTGTTGCAGGATAGCATAGCAAGAGATAACAATACGTTCAAAAGGACAATCTATGACCCAGAAACAGCTCCTTGTAACTGAGCCCTCTAAAACGTAAGAAACCCGTCAGCCCAAGCTAGTACAACAACAATCAAACGAGAAACTGACCAGATTCTCCACCGTAGCACGAGCATCGGCGGGCAATCTCTCAATATCTTCCTGACTCATAGCCATAACCTGCGAGAGCAACTACCCAAGACAAAAACACGATCAACAAACACCATGATACACATACCAAAAATCGACACCAACCTTTTGATAATCCCCAGGCATACCCTGAGCTGGCGATGGCCCTCCCTGAGGGATAGCTTGAGGAGGAGGAGGCTGCATAGGCATCCCAGTCTGCTGGACCTGGGGATGGGGAGGGTACGACGGAGGGTACATCTGCGCAGGCTGATGCGGATGCGACGCGTAGACCTGTGGTTGATTCTGCACAGCTGCAGGCGGTGGTGGCGGGGGCATCATGGCACTGGGCGCGACCAGCGGAGGATTACCAGGAACAGAACCAGGGCGACGCATAGCTTGAGGCATCTGTGGCGGGTAGCCTGGGTGTTGAGGTTGTAATGGGTAGCTTGGGTTTGCGTGGCTGGGGGGCTGGTGTTGATGTGATGCTGAGCCATGGCCTACTCTGTTGAGCATTTCCTGAACAAGGGGCAGAGTAAGAAAAGAAAAAACAATGAGGAGGGGTAAGGATCACCTGTAGGACGGAACTGGGAACGATCCCATGCAGCAGCAAAGCCTGGAATAGTGCGTATCCGAGCTGTGGATTTTTGGAAAGCAAAGTCCGGGCCTCATCCTTATGTTTAATAGCGAAAGCCTGCAAGTTTCGTTGCTTTGTCAAAGAGGGGGATACCTAGCACCGAAGTATAGACACTCACCTTCATTTGTGCCAAAACTTCCATCATCTGAGGCTCAGGCGTACTGCTCAGCACCTGCGAAATCGCATCCAACGGGTCTTTACCAGGAGGCAAGGGCTTCCCAGCCGGAATCGAAGCAAGGAATGCCTTCGAAGCCTCAGCTCTGGCGAACCTCTCCCTCTCTTCATCGCGACTCCTGCTCAGTTCGCGGTCTCTACTGTCACGGTCTCTGGAGCGGTCGTAGTCACGACCACCGCCACGATCTCGATCTCTGTAGTCGTTGTCGTCCATGATTTCACCACGGTGCGTGGTCTTGCCTTCGAGCGTCGGGTCAGGCGCTGCGAGGTCGATGCGCAGGTTGCGACCGCCGACAGGGGTCCCGTTCAGGTTGCGCACGGCAGATGCGGCAGTCTCATGGTCTTCCGTGTCCCGCATACAAGGGTATCATTGAGATTTTTGAAGATTTTTGAGGAATTTTGAGGAGTAGGTTGTGTTGGGTTCGAGTTCACGCGCAGGAGGACGCAAATGAATGGAGGCAGACAAGGTAGAGAGAAATGTCATGAAGGAGCATCAGATTCAAATTCGACGTCACTACGCTGGAATGGATTGAAGTACCCGCAAATTCGCAAAAGCCGTAGCCTTTGGCTTTGCCGGTGTCTCTGTCGAACACTAGCCTGCAATGCCATGTCAATATCAACACCATTTGACAAGGAAAGTGGCTTACCTGAGCCCTACGACCTGTCCAACAGACTTGAAGACGTCGATGAGTTGTTCCTATAAGACGGTCTGTGAGTGTCGTGCTACAGCTGTACTAAAGTACACTTTCGACATGCCTCGGCGACGTTGTACGGCACATTTCCCACTAAAAGAGGTGTTAGAAAGCTCCAGAGATACAAAATATGAGCAACTCACCAAATACTACTCTACTCTGGCTCATCGCTACTGTTCAGCGACGCTATAGGTCGTTGGCTGCGAAAGAGATGGATGCAAAGGAATCAACACAGTTCGATCACGCGTTTAGTTGGAGTCCAGAGCTCAATTCAACATCTTTATGTAAGTTTAACCCGGATTACATTCTACTCAGTTCACCCATTCCGTGACCACCGTACGGGTTAGCGAGCATGAGAGAGGCGATATACATATTACAGATGATAGTAGTGTAAAGCAGTCGTGTCTAATACCTCACCGAGCTCTATGCTATGGACGGCCCTCTATGCTCCAATCCAACAACCGGTAATGGGAAATCTTTCAGAGGTTCTCTACAACCAAGAAACCGTCAGCAATCAGAGTACCAGCACCGTGAAAGAGAAAGAGAAAGAATAACCCACGTTCTAATTTCCCAAACGTCCTCACTGCTCTTCCCAAGTCTTTTGTGCGCCCACCACTCCGCTCTCCTCTTGATCCACAGCTCTCTCCTCCTCTCTGGCTCAAGCGACTTGTTACTCATACAATACTTGAAATCATCCAGCTTGTCTCCACAGCTTGTCATCTCTCCGAAGCGGTATAGAGACTTGACTTGCGAGTTCAGGACTGTTTACGATTTCATTTGAGTGTTATATCCTTCTCAATGGATGTTGAATGGCAAAAGGGGGACTGACCGTTACATGATAGATAGGAGTCGAAGACGGTCATACATCCTGGTATATCTTCAGGTGTAGGATGTAGTGCTTGGAGTCGCGCTTCCTCTTGCTGCACGACGGTCTGGAACCGTTGCTCGTCGTTGGACATAGGTGATCACTGTGAGGATTCTCGGGCCGGGGTTCCGCCAGGACTATTCTCAGCATCATTGCTCTTGCATGGATGTTGGTTCATCTTGTAAGTTCTATTACCTCTGAGTCTGACGGATCTATCCTCAGAACCACAATGGTTTTTGCTCCCACAAAGGTACATGGGAATCCTATTAGCATTCGCGCAAACACAAACAATAATTGGACAGATGATTTGCGTTTGTTCTATGTCCATTGTCCATGTTCTACGCTCTGCGTTGGATACAATCAAAAGTCCACGATCCCAAGCTTCTTCGCGATGATAGCAGCATTCTTTTCCTCGATAACAAGTACAGTGGAATACGTATTCGTACCAATGTTGCTAGGGCATATAGACAGATCTATAGTGTGGTTTTGAGCCAAGACGTCTCATAGAATTCACAGCATAATCTCACCAACAACCTTAAGATGCTCTACTCCATAGGCGTTCAATGAAGAGTCGACAACCCCTCTTTGAGACCTAGGCTTCATCGCACACGTAGCCATCCCGTGGAAAGCCGTTCCAGCTTGACGAGGGAAAATCATCAGCTCAGTTCAATAGTAAAATAACTGGCGGAGGGATCACAAACTCACAGCATTTCCTGATGTACTCATCAATGGCTCTGTCGTCTTCCTCAGAGTACTGGATTTTCTCGGCGTTGAGAGGAACGGGCATGTCAGGAGCAAGCCTCACAGACGCCTTACTACCTTTCGGGAACTCTGGGTGTGTAGGTGCCAGTTCACCTCGATAGCAGGCGTGTCGTCGGGCGTATTCGCGCATGTTTTTGTATGCCCATCGCATGGCTTCGACATCGAGGGTGCTGAACAAAGAGGGACAGAATCAGCAAAGATTAATCATTTCGCTAGGACAGTGTACCCACTCTTCGAACCAACCACATTTGAAATCATAAGGATCGTCTGGATTCTTGGACGTAATGTGCAGAGCGCCACGAGAGGTGGGATACATCTGCAGGGCTACCATCCAGTCTCGTGTTGCTGCGACGAAGCATGAAAGTGACTCTCACCAAGTAGCCCCCAGACATGGCCTTCTTAGCGGCTGGGAGACCAATTTGGTCGTGTATGTGCCTACGATTCGGGACGACAAGATTGACATAATCAGCAAGGATGTATAGGAAGAGTGCGAAAAAAAAAATAACTAACCCAGAGCTGCATCCCTGCCACAACAAGGCCTTGTCAGGCAGATTCGCAAAGTTTTCCCGCCAAAATTGATTGAAGCGTGGACTCATTTGCTTCAGATCCTCTGCGCTAGGTCTGATCTTGATACCGACATCAATACCGCTGCAGAGACAGTGTGATCAACAGCGAGTCGTCTTTCCCGTTTGGATCACCCACCGTTATCATACGTACTTGATCGAAAGAAGCCCAGAGCCCGTGGCCGTCCACTCTTTCATGGCCTCTGATGTACGGATGAGTTATTGAAGGCGAGCGAATCAGAACCTCGGCTCGCCTGCAATCTTAGCTTCGTCCCCAGCGTGGACAAAATCAAGTGTTTGAGCCTGATCATCCAGAATAACACTCTGAGTGAGTAGAATGTGGTTTGAAATAGGTAACAGATCCTCAGCGCCCCATGCAGTGTTCCCATAGGTATCCCTCCAAGCGTCGCAATCCGACGCGGAGCCTCTAGTGTACATCAACCCTGATGAAGCGTCCAATTAAATCGTGAAGGTTAATGATTCAAAGGGGACGTACAGTTGATAGCAGAACCTCCCCCAAGATAATGACCCGTAGGCACGGGGATAGCTCGATTGGCGATGTTTGGCGTTGGAGTAGTCAGATGAACTTTGGCCGTCTCAGTGTGAGGACCTAGGTTGTGTAGGAACTTGGCCGGAACGGCAACATTTTCCAAGTTCTCAGTATCCGGTCCAGCTTCTAGCACTGGAATCCTGAGAGAAGAATCTGCTGAAGCCGACCTTGAGGCCGCAGCGCAAGCGGCCGGTCCTCCTGAATTGATTGTGAGCCGACTAAACTTGCCAAGTACGTTAACAAAGTGCTGACCCCCAACAAATATGAGATCAAATTCTCCAGAGCTACTGAAGTGTGGGGGCAAGTTGTTGGCAACGCTGTCCATGATTTTAATGAACCAGTATGAAGGCGTTATGAGGGAGTTAAACCGGAGGGAAGAAGTAACATGGAAGAAGTTGGTGAATTTATAAAACCTGGGGTGATGCTGATCAGGAGAATCTGCGTCATAATGGTTTGTCTTCGCTGTGGAGAAGGATGACGAAAAAAGCGCTGAGGAAATGAGAAGCTTGGATTCAATTAACTGTCGACGGGATGCGGCTGTGGCTGAATCCAGAGAAGATGTGATTTCTCGATAAGTCAGGACCTTCCAGTGAAGAGGCTCCAAGGGAACTATATCTGACTAAATTGAGATGCGAAGGAACCAGCTCGGAGTAACCATGCGCGATCCAGATGGAGAAGGCAGATCAAGGTGGAAAGCTTGACTCGGAGTACTTGATCATGAGAGTGATATTGAGCTTGGATCTGCCAGTTCGTTTTTCGGTACGCCAGGTTGCTGTCGAACAACGTCAAACAATGCCGCCAGATCTTCTGCTTCTCCCGC
This sequence comes from Agaricales sp. HM26-F1, assembly GCA_002718315.1. Taxonomy (NCBI): domain Eukaryota; kingdom Fungi; phylum Basidiomycota; class Agaricomycetes; order Agaricales; species Agaricales sp. HM26-F1. The sequence goes on along the minus strand of NIBX01000021.1, from coordinate 966,358 downwards.
TCTCGAGGATCGGGGAGTTGTCCGGGTATCCATATTCAATCTACAACTCGATCACTCGAGTAGCTGAGGCGGTCTAAGATACTGTACCTATCGACCGCCGCAACTCAAAAAAAAATTAAACTCCACTTCTCTCCTTAACGTATACTTCGAAGGTTCCATCCATTACAAGCGTCAACGCGTCCACCGCTTTTCTTTCCCTCTTGTCCACTGGTTCGAAGGTGAACGAGGGAAGAAGACTGGACCAGACGCATGTGAATTCTAGGGCAGCGAGCAGGGCGCCAGGGCTGTGTGGACATCAGCATTAGTTCCTTATGAGTGAATGAACACGTGGAGAAGGGAGTGAAAAAGACGTACCACATCCTTGCACCCATCCCGAAGGCATGGAATGTAGGAACGCTAGGTTTGATGAACGTCTCATTCTTCTCGTCCATGAACCGTGAGGGATTGAATTGATGTGCTGTCGGTCCCCAGATCTAATTGTTATCAAGAAAATGCATCGTCAGTCCTTGCTTTCCAAGTGAAAAACGAGGAGAAAACATGGTTTGATTTTACCTTTGGATTCTTCATCAAGAGGGTATCCATCCAAACAACGTAGTCGCCTTTCTGTATCCTTACTCCCTCGTGTATCCCCATCTCCGGAACGGGAGGGAGCACGTCGTCCTCTAGCGCTATCCTTGCATTCTTCGGGACACCGGGATACATTCTGAGGGTCTCGTGCAGGAGTGCTTGATGGTTGGGGTAAACCTGTTGTTATTCGCGTCAGTTATCTTTCAAAGGAGAGCGGATAGACAAACAAAGACGAAATATAATCACCTTAGTATCTCCATACTTAGCCGCAACGACCGCGTTCTTCCTCGCCTCCTCAACCAACCTCGCCTCCCACCTCCTCTCCGGATCTCTGCACATCTCGTACAAAGACCAGTTCAGTGACGACTGGTTGTTGTCTCGCCCTGCGAAGATGAGAGTGATGAGAGCGTCTTTGATGAGGGATGACACAGTCTTGTCGTCTGCTTGTCCGTTCTTGGATGTTTGCTTTGCTGGGTTGTCGAGCTTGCGAAGCAGAGTCCCCAGGAAATCGCTGGACTTGTCGACCTCCGACCCGAGGAGTGTGTTCATCTCGTCCCGCCGACGTTGGATTAGATCGCCAACGATCCGGTGCAGAACGTTGTGAGCGCGGTCAAAGGACTTCCCTTCACCCGTGAACTTTCGGGGAAACGTTAGCAAGGCTATTACGGTTAGATGGAGCGACTAGGGAAACTCACGAGTTCTGTAACCTTCCAGAGCGGATCTGCTAATCTCCTGCGTACACAAAAAATGGTCAGCACCCGTTGTTCCTACCATCTATCCCATAGAAGGAAACTGAATGCGAGCTCACCGACTAGAAACCCTACTCAGCACACAAACTGCGTCGTACAGCTCGTGCGGTCTCGTCAGACACTCTGGGTCGGGTGTGAGGATACCTAGATCGACGTCAATGAGGATCTTGAGGAGGACGTCTAGGGTAAGGTGACCGCAGAACACTGAAAGTCAGGTTCAATAATGGCTTAATCAGATTGGTTATATGCAATGAACTAGTGGACGTACGATCAAAATCGAGTGGTTTTCTAGACTCGGCACAGGCTCGAAGGAGCTGATGGGCTATCGGTAGCGTCTGTCCCGTGCAAAGAAAGGTATCAGCTACGATTCGGAATGGTGTGGACTACAAGCAAGCTTAGAAAATAAAAGTACTTACATGACTTAGTGCCCTGTTTGCGGCTTGCTCGATGAAAGAAAACGTGAAGAATGGACTATATCGTTGAATCAAAAAACTTTATCGATCGAATAGGAGGAAGAAAGGATGGGACGTACTGTATGATCTTGCGGCTCAGCTTCCATTGCTCAGACTCGCTCCCAATCGCAGTAAAGCGACCCGGGAACTGGGCGAAGACGTCGAGGACGTAGGAGCCCTTGCCATACCCTATATTGTCACCTAAAAGAACCCATCAGTAAACCGTACTCACGCGACTCAAGTATATAGACAAGAACTATGCGTACGTTTCCTAACGTGCTCAATCCACTCCACTCTGTCCACCACGGTTGTCCTACCCCAGCCGAACATGGTGAACGAGAACAGTTCGCCGTACTGTGCCTCCATCGTGGCCATGTACTCGCCTGCTTTGTTCTTGTAGGGCAAGATCTGGAGGGTGTTACCCAATATGGGGTGGCCCTGGGGCCCGGGGAGGTCAGGACGGTGCGAAGTGGATGGTACCCGGTTGGGATAGATGATTGCGAGGACGAGGACAAGAAGGACGAGACCAGCGATGAGGAGAGTTGTACATGAGAATTGGCTAAGAGGTAAAACTTCCATCGTCTCGGTAGTGGGGTATCGACGAAGCTTTTTGAGCTTGTTTATATATGTGCAAGGCTACCCAGTGTTTGAAACTCGTCCATTTCTTACCCACGGACGGGATAACGTGAACATTGTCAAGTCTATGTGGAATTTTCTTTCATAGAAACCGACCAGCTCCCACCCTAATCACGCGATGTGATGCGCGAGGATGAGAACCTCATCATGGTATGAAAACTAGATGGCTGCCCGGTTCCAGACATCTCGTAAAGAGAGAACAGGACCCGACTACGTGCGTTGCCACATCTCTTGTAGTGACATCCAGTACAGGACTAGTGAGCCATAGCCACTGGCGCCAATGGCAAAAGCTTGATCGTAGATGGCATGATAACGTTGTTTGTTCTTGTGGGACCAAGTTCTGTATCAAACGCCAATAGTGGACGATTTTGGAGGGAGCTCCGAGTCGGGACAAGCAGCGGAGATGCTGTTTGGCTCTGTGGTGCAGTATGATGAGAGGCGACTGGGAAGCGGGCTGTCATGACCATTTCGTGTAGGTCCTGAAAAGTTTATAGAAATGATACTTCAACCGCCTGTCTACAACCTAGCGTCTGTGCTTGGAGATCAGTGGGCGAGCCAGAGATCGAGTAATGGAACAGGGCTCGCACTCCGCATTTATTGGCTTTGCGTTGGTGTCGCATGATAGTTGAATCCTGAGCCAAGCGTGCGGCCAAGCGTCAATCGTTCTCTTTCCGATTGCAGCTGGCCTTCTCGTACTCTTTGGATTCTTTGAATTCTCCAAGGATCTGAGTTGGAGAACCGGACTTGGTAGACGATTCGTAGGCTCGTATGACTGATACACCAGTAAAAGGAAGAGTGAAGGGTGGGAGTCCGGTTCGTGTAGAGGATGGGAATCCGGATGGAGGGCTAAGAGCAGCGGGTAGTCTATTACGAAGTCGGTTACAATGCGAGCACGGGAACGGTCGAATCTAGTACACATGCGGCATGTGAGCCAGCGAGCCCTAGGATATTTGGCGGGGTTTATCCGATGCGGGGTTCAGGAAGAGAGGAAGCTGTATCGAGGCGACCTGAAATGTGTTTGGCGCATGTAAAGGACCCCAACTTCGAATGATCTCATGAATAAGCGACTGAAAGTTGTTGTTGTTGGCTCTTCTCAGAGTCCATGAGGCTTTAACTCCGCTGGATCCATTGACCATGGTCAGGCTCGACTCGATGAAAACTCGAAAAGGAGGTAAAATGATATGGAGGTTCGAGGCCTTGCTCCGGAAATTGTAGGGTACCTTGTGCGCACTGTGGGAAATACCCGTGCCAATGCAACAATGGGCGGGTTTATTATTGCGATTTATTGAGATGAGACTGCGATGGTAGAAATTCCCTAAGGAACAAATTCGAATGGCGGCCGACTATGCGGGTGATCAGGACTCTGTAAAAATACTCCCAATAGCGCTTGCGAATAGCTAGATGTATCGCGTTTGATCACGCTCTGCACCCATAAATCGAGCTCGAAGTCTAAAATGGGGATCGTTCAACATGGACTGACTGAGTTGTTAGGTGACCAGCAACATAGCAATCGTTCAGAACCTATTCCACACGCACTAGGCCATATCCAAGGCTGACCTAGAGCCAAATGCCTCCAGGAGCAGCAGGGAAATTCAAGACGCGGGAGCAGAGGTAGCTCAGCCTTAACATATCAAGTTACTGGCACTGTATTGTGTGCGGGAACTGAGTGTTGGGAGTGAGGAGAAGATTCATAAGTGAAAGATTTCTGTCAACGTTGCCAACGACGAAGACGACGCTTTGCAGATAGAGATACTAGGAATACAATTGATGATGATGAAAGTTAGAAGTACGAAGCGCCAGCGCGAGTCCAAAGATGATGATCTGCCAGTGCTGGTTGCACAGACCATTACTCTCCCTATCCCCCAGCGCTGTCTGCAGCCGATCTTTTCTACGATTTCGGTGGCATTTATCCCCTGGAGCCGCATACGAGGCATATTAGTTTTAGATAGGCGTTCAAAAGAGCAATAGATTATTAGATAGACAAATATAACTACCGACATAGACATAATTTACTAAGACGGCGCCTCAACCAGTGGCTGGAGGGAGATATCATGAGCACTATTTCCTCTTTCCTTCCTTCATCTCCTCATACAGCTCATCTAACTCCTTTCTGAATATTGCCTCTACTGCTTTCCTCTTCACGTTCCCCTTCGAACCAGTTCTTGGCAGAGTATCACTGGGGACAATACGTACCTGTCTTGGATCCAAAATCATTTCGTGAGCCCACATCTTGATTTGAGCAGGAGCAATCCGACGCATGATTTCGTTCTTCAGCGCCAGCTCGTTGGGAAATTGATTTGAGCCCGGATTTGAGCTGTGTTTGAGCTCTAAGAAAAGAACGAGAGAAGGACGGTAAGAGCCTGTGGCTACACAAGTATGGACTATGTTGTTGCATGTCTGTAGAACGTTGCCCTCGATGGCACTAAATAACGGACAACAGGTGAGGAAACGAAAAAGGCCCTTGAGTAGGAAGGGATTATTTACCGTGTATCGCACCGACCTCCGTTCTGCAGCTTGATCCAATCGTCAGCTCGTCCTCTAACCCCGTAGAATCCCGGCTCGACCTCCTCGAACAAATCTCCAGTATGGAAACATCCGTCTTCGGGAGACCGTAAATCCCGAACGGGGCAATCCTTCGAATCAGGCAAAACGACAAGCTCTACCAGGTTTCGCGTTAGGGTCTGGTCCGTGCTTGAGACTGCGCCTTGGTCCGGGTCTTGTAGGGGCATAAAAGCTAGTGAGCTGCCCTCGATTGGTTTGTACAGGCTGTATGGCTTCTCGGGTACGGTTCGAAGAAGCATGCCGCATTCTGTACTTGCAAAACCGAGCTGCAGGAGCCGAGAATGCGAGTAGTTAGCTTCCCAGATCTTATGAAATACAGTAGTCAGTAAAGAGAAATGAGTGTACCTGCAAGCTAATCCCTTTCTCAGCACACCAATCTAGATCGTTTTTACCCAGCGCCATCCCTACGAGCACGACCGAGCGCAGGCCCTGTAAGGCGAGAAGTAGCTCCGGGTCTTGTCTTGCTCGAGCTAGATGAGCCGAGAAGAGAGGAGGAAACTGACAGAGCGTGATGAGGGAGCACCGGTCGCACATGTCCTTCAGCTCGATAGAGGAGAAAGCCAGGGAGCTGGCTTGGACCATACATGCGGTGGTGCCCAAGACCCCAAAGAAGACTACACAAAGCACGTTAGTCCCAAGGAATGGAATTTCAGTAGGATCATGCAACATACCAAACATTTGACCAGCGTGGCACATTGTGCCACTGAAGAACCACAGAACGTCAGAACAAGGGGTTGAGGGAGTATGTAGGGAGAAATCACGTACACCCAAGTGCTGGAAGATTGCTTCCTATCAGACTGGCGGACCTGGTCCGGCAGAAGCAGAGCGTTGGCAAGCATTTTCTCGATGTTGTTGTCCACCCACTGGCACGTCCATGGGACCAGTTTCGGCCTCCCTGAGGTCGACCCACTGGTGTGTAGTATGTATACGATAGCGTCAGGGTTAGACGTGAGCTCATAGAGATCTGGGATTTCTATGTCGCGAGCTTCAGACGAACAGTGGATCTGAAGAGTCTCTTGATGCTTCTCGGGTTCATACATGTGCGTAGGAATTGGGCTCGGTGTCGAGGAAACTGCGGCTTTCATCAAAGAATCGTATATGAGGATCTTCGAGTCAGCACGCTGAGCCATATCGTAGACTGCCTCCGGGGTGGTGATGCTGAAACTAATGAGCTCTGGGATGTAACCCGCTCGTGAAAGTCCAAAGATGAGCGTGGCATCGTAGTAGTCTACGCCTCGTACCCTGCGTGGCCATGGAAGGAAATCAGTGCTCGTTTCCATAAGATGGAACGAAATGACGCTTACCAGAGAGTGACTACCGATTTTGGTTCAATACTCCTACCTTTGAGGAAATTGGTCCAATAAGACGCCTGTGCAAGAACATCGTCCCGAAATTGTCGATAAGTTATAGATCTCCACTCGTTGACCTTGTTGACGCTGTCAAGTTTGGCTAGTTTGAACGCTGCTGCCTCCGGCTGTTGGTCACAACAGTGCTCCAACAGAGTGAGATGCGAGCGGAATTGTGGGGACATTGGTTAATGAGAGGTACTAGGTCGAGAGTGCGGTGAATGCAAGAGATATTGTTTGGTCAACATCGACAACTAGCCCTGGCCTTTATACCCCGAGGCAACTCTTGCTGCAGGAAAGCATTACAGTATCTATTCCGGAAAACCTGGAGCGTGAACCGCGCAGGCTGCTGACGAGCGCCCAGTGAGTAGTGATACCGTGCACCATTCGTTATATCTCAAGCTTTTTGTCTTCATTGTAGCAGACACAGAAACACTCGCAGCGCTGTTTCAACGCCTTGAGTACAAAGGAAAAATACTGCATGAAACATAGAACGAGGAGAAACTTACCTTACGGTTCTGCGGTGCACAGCCGGAACGTGCGATTTCCCGACCTTTGGGAATTCCCGAGAAGACCGTTTGACGCCAGTAGAGACGCGTTATGAGGTCTTCGTCGGTGCTCTACGCTGCATATCCACACAGGATAGAAATAGGGCGAGGCCACAAGAATGCAGTCAATGTGCGCTAGAACTCATGGTCAAAAATAGAAAAATACCATGGGAGGCCAAGTGAGAAAGGAGTGCATTTCGTTAAGTCTGCGGTGGTGCTTGGGTGGGATACAAGTGGTTAGGTTGGACGAGGCCTCTGCGTATACTTCATATTATGGTCCTGTCGACGCGTCGTACATTCCATCTAATTCTTCCTTGTAAATTTCCTCCACCGCCTTTCTCCTGATATTTCCTTTGACAACCGTCCGAGGCAGCGAACCAGTAGGGACGATGCGGATCAGTCTAGGATCGACAATCCTCTCGTGAAGCCACATCTTCACTTGAAGAGGAGCGATTCGATGGAAAATCCCGTTCTGTAGCTCGCTCTCAGAGAGCTTGGTATCTGTGCGAGGTTCTACGAAGAGCGCTATGGAGGGTCGGCTACTCCCCGTGGCTACGCAGTTGTGGATGAAATCTGCGCATGATTTGAAGGCGATTTGTTCTATAGTCCTATAATAGTGGTCAGCAGTTGATGATATTTCATGCAAGAGCTAAAAAACTGCACCGTGTATCACATTTAAGACCTTCTGATAACTTGATCCAATCGTCGCTTCTCCCTCTCGATTCATAATAGACAGGAGCTACCTCCTCGAATAGATCTCCCGTGTGGAAGTGGCCATCCAGCGGGGATCGGAAGGGAGACAGTGGACAGTCCTTGGACTCAGAGGGTACAACAAGTTCAACCAGCTTCGACGCTCGAGGCTGCTTAGAGCCGTTTTCGATATTGCTCGAAGAGGAAGCTGAGTCTTTATCTTGGAAAGGCTCGAATCTGAAAGAGCTACACTCCATAGGCTTGTACCAAGTGACGGGTTTCCCAGGAATAGTTCGAAGGAGCAAGCCCGCTTCAGTGTTGGCGAACACGAACTGCCCAAACGATCATTGTAAGCACAAGTTCAATTCCATTATCCAGGAAAAATCAGGTCAAAACATCTTCCTCACCTGCATGGGAAGGTTGTTCTCAGCGCACCACGCCACATCGTTATCGTTCAGTGGCATGCCACCCAGCACGACCTTGCCTAGGCCCTGTAGGACGGTGAGTAGACCAGGGTCTTTCTTGGCTCGTTGTAGGTGGGCGATAAACAAAGGAGGAAATTGACCCAAGGTTGTGAGGGAACAGCGACGTGCTATGTCTATGAGCTCCTCGGAGCTAAAGGCAAGAGACGATGGCTGGACAAACGCTGAAACGGTGAGAAACCCGATAAGGAAGGCTTTCGAGGGAATAAGACAAGGAGCAAGGCAGAGAGGAGGAGCGTTGACCGACCGAGCAATTGACGTCCATGACACAACGAGCCCCTGGTAAGTACACGTTAATGATGTTGACGGCTAGATATTAGTATGAGGACACAGAAGTCGACTTACATCCAGGTATGAACAATCTGCTTGTGACTCCCATGTAGACCTTGCATGGGAAGAAGCAGTGCACTAGCACTCATTTTCTCAGCGTTATGGTCGATCCATTGGTGAGTGCACGGAACCAGTTTAGGCGCTCCAGAGGTCGAGCGAGTAGTGTGAAGGATGAAAGCGACTGCGTTTGGGTCAGCTGCCATCTCATGGAGTACGGGCAGCCCCTCATCGCTAGAGCAGCTGTTACGCAGAGCCTCCTAGTGCACTTTGGGGTCGTAACAATGAACGGGGATAGGGCTTGGTACTGCGTCGACGAGATTTTTCTGCGACGAGTCGTAGATGATGAGCTTCGACTCGGCGCGTTGTGCCACGTCGTAAACAGCTTCTGGGCGAGGGATACTCATGCTGACGAGCTCAGCGATGTATCCCGCCCGAGAGACACCGAAAATGAGGATTGCGTCGTTGTAGTCCAAACCTCGCAGCCTATCGTGATAAAAACGACGGAACACAATCAATCGTCGTTGGATCTGGCATCATGATCCAAATGACGGCGTACCAGAGGGTAACAACAGAACCAGGCTGTATATTTCTGCCTATGAGCAGATCCTTCCAATGCAAAGCCTGGGCAAGGATATCGCCTCTGAACTGTTCGTACGAGACTGAGATCCATTCATCTACTCTCCCTGTAGCAGGATGTAGCTTTGGAAGCTTGAAGGCTGTTGAGTTCGGATTTCCTTTGCAAGCCTCCTCAATCGACGTGAGATGAGTTCGTAGTTGCGATACCATGAGCTGGGCAGTCCTGGGTTGAGAGGAATTAAAGGGCTTGAAATGTAGGCGGTGTGGACGAATGTGGGACCTTCAACGTTCAAACGTTCGAGATAGCCACATTGTCGGTCTTAATTTATACGCTGGCACAAGCAATCTAGAATCAGCGTATGGTGTAGAAGCAAACGCAACGGCATCGTCGATGTCAAGATGAAGAGCATGCTCTGTTTCTAAAGTGTTGTGCGAGCGTGAAGTAAAAATGATCACTGCACCGGACCGTCAATGGACTCCTTGCCATTGCTGATATCCTCGATGCCAAACGCCAAACAGGCAGGAATATTTATCTGTCTATCTGTATTCAACTCTTTGAACTGCAGTGGACTAAGTGCCCCTTGAACGATGTTCTCTTCCTCACAATTCGTCCGGTGACCGTACCTGGGAGCCGAGGTTCGTGCGGTCACCATTCACCTTCCAAAACGCCTGTTGTCCAACGTACTCTTATTAAGTATCGTAATCACTTCTCGGAACGCTTTGGCAACCCTAGCGAAAGATATGAGCCTAGTGCTAAAATCACCCTCCAGGACGGCGTTCAGCTAATCAATACTATCTCGGTTCAAGTTGCTGTTGCAATTAGCAAGTCGGACTTCTCGTTCAATGAACGAAGCAGATAATCTAGATGTACGCCCAAAAAGGTCATGCACTCAGCCAAATTCGCATCGCCTAGGAATTGGACCTGCCTCTAGCCAAACTTTGATGGGCAAAAATCCGTCTTGATACATGACTAGTCATATATAATATAAAACATACATACACGTATCTGCGTGTAGATCTCAGCTTTTGCTCAAGGCACCTATTATTCCACAACTTGAGACTTGCCGAACCACCACCTAGTAAGAGACCTAGCAGGAGAGTGCCACTCTATACAGACGACCGCTGATGTCCACCATCAAGCTGGATCCGCTGTGGCCTCCTTTTGCCAAGGGAGGAGTCCGTTCGTCAGCGTCCGCATCCTAGAAAGGAACGACGGGGGACACTGGGGTGCCTCATCAAAAATATGAGCTAGCTCCTATAAGAAGACAACCGTCGTTGAGTCAGACTGTTAGAGTAATCAATCTAGTTCAGAGCGTACATTGGGCATAGGTTCGAAAACCAGCTTTTCGTAGTCTAGCGTAACTATCCTCTGATAAGATTTGTTATTCAATGGTGAGTGCTGAGCAATGTGAGGCAAACGTGAAGAGAGAATCTTACTTGAGTAGTTCACCAAGCTCAGGCTCATAGTTCCAGGCCCTCCGGTAAAGAGTGAAGTTGGACACGCCCTCTTGGTTCACTGCTAGTAGCCCCTCACAAGATGGATCTAATTTTTTCAGTTTCTCCAGGAGTGCGTTCAAGTGAGCGCCATACTCGAATTCAGCGTGCATGTAATGAAAGTTGTCGATCATGAGTATGGTGTGGAGAGCATGAAAACAGGCTGAGAGAAATTCGGGGTGAGATTTGGCTACGGAGTAAAGCAGACGGACGTATTTGGTGAACACCTGTTTCAGGGAGCGAAGTATCTTCAACTCCCTCCAGGGTTCCTCCATGTGGCAAAGTGGGTAGAAGAATAGTAATGTCATGCTGCTATCCTGGGCGATCCCAGAAATCCGCTGAGCAATGCTGAGGCCGGGAGGAGACGTCGAACTGTCCAGATGCTCCCCCAAGTATTGCGAGAGACAGCCCATCAGAATGGTAAGATGAGTAGGGTCCAGTTGCTGAAGCTCCCCGGAGTCAGGCTCCAGAGGAACTGACAATCTGGCGCACGTCCTCAAATCCTCCTCTTCAAAGGTAGCTTCCAACCCTCGGAACCCCTCCAAGAAGGCTGCCAGGATCTGTGGGACGCCCATGTTCTGGGGCGAGGAAGGGAGACGCGCTACCGCCTTGCGACAAATTTGACGGAAGACATCCCTAAGGCCTTGTGGTCCATTGAGCACTGGGGTGAGGAATGGTGGGGGCGATACAAAACATTTTGAAAGCAGATCGAGGTGATTACCCTCTTTGAAGAGGAGAGAAATTCTCTCGGGGGGCATCGTGTCTAGAAGGTGGGCGAGGACGTGGCAAAATATCTGGAGCGTAAGCTTTCTATGCTTCACAGTGAGAGGTCCTTGAGGGGGCCACTCGTCAGATTCCTCGAGTAACCCGCGCAGGCAGCTTGCACTGTCCTCGTAGCAACACAGACATGCTAACCATCGGACCAGCAGTGAGCCCTTGATAAAGATGTCGTTGCTGAAATCGTTGAGGAAGGAAGGTGGGATGATCTCAAAAACCGGCAGGGGAGGATTTTTGCCCTGGAGTACGATTTCAGTCTGCTTTCTGTAAGAAATCAGCGCTCGTAGACAAGTCTCCCAAACAGAGGGATGACTGTCGTGCAATGATTCAAGTAGCTCGGGTAGTCGAGACCAAACGAAATCTATCAGGTCTGGTGAAACTGATCCCCATTCTGTCAACAAGGAACACGAGAGTTGTCCGCAAAGACCAATGACGCGCAATCCGGTATCCAGAGGGTTGTGCATTGTATGGTCATTATCGAGGCATTGGAAGAATGGTCTATACCTAGCGTCGAACACCGTTGGCCCTAGGAGGCGCAAAGCTGCTCGCCCAAGACGTTCGACTTGTGTCTTTGTTGATTGACCCGAGAGGTGCGTAGAGATTCCCTCCTGAGACCCGCTCTCGAATTGTTCTTCGAAGAGTGCGAAGACAGGGGAACGCAGGTCCTCAAGGACCTCCCATGCATCAGGAGCAATGTGGATAGGAAGGGATGATATCGATTCCAATGCTACACCAGAAACTGTTGGGTTCGAGGAGTTGGAATGGAGCCATTCCACGGCGGACATTTCCAGCTTGTCGGATATTCTCCATGCGGAGTTCGCCTCCCTGGCCTTGAGCGTAAGGCTTGGATCGAGGTAGCGACCTAACCAGATCCATGCTTCGCCCCCAGGGGGGTCAATGAAAGGCCATGTTTTCTGGAAGTTGAATTTGCCCCAGTAAGTCTTGCAGCTTCTGTAAGCCACCCATATGAGCCAGCCAAAGGAACAAACTATATCGTGGAGATGAATGGATATCGGAGTTTTGTAGGGGCAGTCCAGGAAGATGAGGGGCAGAAGGTTGGAAATGAGGAAGCTGGCTAATGCTACACCAGTTATCGCCCCGACGATAGTGCTGATTGTCTTATGTAAAGGGACGAGAAAAACGAACAATCCTATCAGGAAGAGGAAAAGAGCAATGTATAGGGTCAAAGGTAGGAGACCGATGATGACTGGCACGCCCCAGCTCTTCAGACCAGCGTATCTGAACTGGCGGAGGCGAACTTGCTCGATTGGAGTCCCTGAGATAAACTTCAGGTACTGCAGGATCCATTGTTTGATTAATAGCGCTGCGAGACCAGCGGACAGCGATAGCGTAAAACTCGCGAACCACATTCCGTTGACCCATAGGTCAGTATTGTTTGGGGAGGGTGCACTGAGAACGTTGGCGGGATAAGTAGGGATGGCTTCGAGAGATTGTCCCATAGCAATCACTCGAAGTAACGCAATCTGTTCCATCTGAAGAAGAGCATTGGCCCGGTTATAATTGGGTTGCAACGCTTGCACGACTGTGACCAAGAAGACTGCTACGATAACGGAAAAGAGACCCGCCTATCCAAGGAGGTCATCAGCAAGCGTTCGAAGATAAACTAGAAGACTCACGGAAATGAGGAAAACGTCGAGGGTGTCTTTCCATCCCTCCGTTGTTTCCACGTCATGGAGTTTCGTTTCGTCCAGGTATACCTTCCAAACTCGGGCACTGGAACCCCACTCTTGTCCCCATTCGTCCTCTGGGTACTTCTGGTAGTAGTCAGAATAGTTGTTGGCTGCAAAAGACGGGTTAGAACGAAGGATGAAACTCATTACACGAACTCACCAAAGCTGGGATGAGAATCGCCTCGAGTCCGTAGAATACCAAAGGTGCCCTTCTTACTCTCCCTATGAAGAGCTCACATTAGAAGAGGATACGCAGGTTCACTAAAAAATTGCTCGCCGATGTGATTTGGAAGGTTTAGCAACCCGCTCATGCTGACGCAAGTGACCCTCAGTGTCTTGGGTCCCGACTGAATTTGTTTCTTCAATAGAATCGCGATTTACTTCGATGGAGGCATTGTCGTGAGCTGGATATCCGACACGATCCTCCATATCCTTAACAGCGCCCGTTGAGCCTGGTTACCGGTCCTAGAGGTCGTATCTTCTTGTGCCACTGTGAATTTTGTGCCTGGGATGACGGCAATTTCAGGCATGTCCGCGTTTGCGGCTTGACTCTCTTAGATGGAGAAAGCCAGGACTTATGAGGTTCAGCTACCAGTGGGCGTATAAATACTGTTACGCACGAACCCAAAAGATGTGACTTACCGATGTGACGAGATGTACGAGCCGAACATGGTACCGCTCATGCTCCTAGAGCTATGTAGGGAATGCTGTACATCTATTCAAGAGGCTTACACCAAGATACAAGGTCGGCTACACAACATGCAGCTATTTTAGGCTTGAGTCTCTTCTTTGACAATGGTGCGTGTTGAATGTGGAACGTTGAATTCTTCGAGTTTATGTTGTCTAGTTTTTCTTTGCGGTGATGATGGTTCACAAGGAAGGAATTCGATTTCTGTTACTCCTCATTCATTAGTCATCTAAGATAGTGTGCATGTCAAACGTGGTTTCGAAGTAATCCGTTATTGTTGTTGCAATTGCTGGAGCGAATTTTGAGTTACATGTATCTAGATGGTACAGACCCGCCAAGGGAAAACAGAAGAAGAAAAAAAAAGGTAGGTGATGGTATAAATTAAGTTTATGCAGTGTGAATGATGAAGAGGGAATGCAAGATGAGATGAGAGGTGGATTTGATCGTGAGGAAACGTCGTAAAATGCAAAGACGAGAAAAAGATAGAGGGGTCTAGGGCGTGAAAGGCAAAACGGGAAAGAAGAGGAACCAGAATGCTCTAGACAGCCAAAACGACTGGTTGACCGCTCCTCTGCCTCTCAATCGAGAAGGCCTTGGCAGCATCCTGACTAGCTTTCCTCCAGCTTCCTTCCTCCACTAATCCCCTCTTGCCCTTCACAGACCCGAAAGGGTGAGCCCTACGACTCGTCGCAGTCCCAGAGGGAAGTGCACGAGCGCGGTTGTTCCAGGCCACGGAGCCCGAGGGAGCTATAGACTGAGCAGCACTGGTAGCAGTAGCAGTAGCAGTAGTAGATTCGCGCTTCTGTTTCTTCAAGTCAGACCGATCGCGGTCCAAATACTTGGTATCATGTTTCGCAGAGTTGACTCGATGCGTAGCGTTGAGAGGAGCCCGAGGAATGGTCGTTGCCTCTTCCATGGGAGTAGAGCGGCCACTGGCAGAGGTGCTGGAGCTCGCAGACCGACGGTGACGAGTTTGAGCGGCCTCAGGGCCTTCTCGCTCCCTGAGTTCACGAGCTTTCCTTTGTTTCCTGTTCAGACTGATCTCTGGAACAGTGTTCCTGATGTGAGCTCTGGCTTCTGGAGAGATGGCAGTCAAGGGGGAGTGAGAGAGGTGGAGGAGCTGCGAGATGTTGTAGACGGGTAGAGATGGTGTGCTAGTGCTGGGAGATAATGGTGCGCTGGGTAAGGAAGTGGGTTGAGCCAGGGGCGATGAGGAAGCAATAGACGAAGACCGCGAATGCGAGCCACGTCGGATGGGAGCTCGAGCCATTAGACTCGAAGGCTCGCTCTCGATAGAGTTTCGTCGATGCAGCGGCACATAGAGGCCACCGTCACTGGCGCCAACAGCAGCAGCAGCAGCGTAGCTAGTCTGCAATGAGGCAGAGGAGGAGTTGTTCATCTCAGAGTAAGAAGACATAGTAGGTTGGTGGGTGACTGGCACTGAGATGAGGTCTAGAGCTCAGAAGGGAGGACAAGGGGAGGACGATTTCTCGACGGGAGGGATGGGGAGGAAGGAAGACCACGATGCGAGGGCGTTCTTATACAAAATCGCAGTAGGGGCCATACAGTATACTGGCAGCCAGATGACGAACACTGACCATTGCAGCTCAGTTCCGAGCGCAGTCCGATCATTGATACAGCAACCAAGGAATAATAAGCCCTTGAATAAGCCCACAAGAAGAGAAAAAAATAAGTTTGAAATACGAGGAAAAGATCTAGAAGGTTGCAGCGTGGCCTGCGCACTGTGAGGACGTGGCCACGAGTCAATGAACATGAGCCATCGGGATGGAGGAACAAGCTGATGCCGCTCGGAGGAAGGCGCTAGAACTCTCACGAGGCTGTACACAAAGTCCTGGATCCTTCTCCTCGTCTCTCACAGCTTCCTCGAGGCTATCAACTCAAGTAGAGTATTCTCAGATCATTCAAGGTTGGAGTCAACATCTGACTATTGCGCAGCTTTCGTGATTCACCGTTTTATATGTCGAATATCAGAACTAGTGGGATAGGAAGAAAGAAGATAGAAGCAACCCACGCCTAGGACAAAGGCTCCGCAATTCCAAGAAAAGGGTAGCTTTACCAAGGCTCGATTGCTCTATTGTTCAAAGGTGTGGGTAACGACGTTCAGTGCTGCTACCCACACCAAAGGCCAACTCCAAGCAGGTGGCCAACGCTCTATCGTCAGGAATGATGAGGGGTGTGTATTATTATCAGTGGACAATTACTAGGCTGTAAGAGCATGAATAGGTTGTGGCAACCAAGAGTCCAAGCGCATCTTGGTTGCTAGATACAGCTGAACATAGAGTAACGTAAGGTCTAAAGCGAATGCAGGTCGTCATTGCTAATCCACCGAGTAGAACAAACAATAACTCTTCTTTTTCTTCTACTTCTCGCACCACGGGAGCTAGTGCGATCGAGTTGGCGTAGAGGGATCAAGAAACCGAGAATGATGGCTCAAAACAGAAGAAGAGATGTTTAGAGTTCGACGAAGGACTTGACGTTCTTCAGCCAGTTAACGTATTCCTATGGAAGTGGAAGAAAAGGGAGAAGATCAGCTCATATGTAACGCGTAGAAAATCGAAACCATAAACATCGCCATCAACAGCTTCGCAAAGTGCGATGCCCGGCTAACACAATGCTAGCAAAAGAAAAGCTAACATACCGTTTGCTCCTTGTGCTCCGCGTACTCGGGAATAAAGTTGGCAAGAGACTCATCAATGCCACGTTCTCCCAGGTACTTCTCGAACTCTTCTTGAAGACCGACATCAAGTGTGTCGAACTGTGTCAGAAATTTTCACAAGCGTCAGCGCACTGCTCTGGAGATGGATAAAGGGATATGTGTGTATACGTACGACAGGTCCAAGGTACAGTCCTCGCCTCTTCCAGTCAGCCTCAGCGGTCAACTCGGTACCAATGGTACCGTCCTTGTAATAGGCGATGTTGTCCACAATAAACCTACCCTCCTGGCAAACAGTGTCAATGTTGAGGGCACCAGGACCATTCGTCTAAACAAATTGTTAGATAAACGCCTCCCTAGCCTAAAACTTTGACGTTACCTTAGTGATGGACAGGGAAGCACGAATAGCAGAGGTGTTCTCAGGCTCATGCTCAGAACCGTCCTCGTTCTCAGCAGACTCCTCCTCGCTGGCGAAGTCTTCTTCAGCTTGCAAGTCGGCGATAGAGAACATCAGACGGAGGCTAGACGTGTTCGGATACAATTGTTAGGTTTGGAATGAGAATAGATGAGGATGCTGCACTTACTTCTCGTTGCCGAATTTGCGCGTGAGGGTAATCTCATCTTGCCCTGGGGTGTCAGCAATCTGCGGTTAGAGAAAGACAGGTCAATTCTCCGGACAACGGTTAGGGAGGACTTGTGACTCACGGTCCATACGCCCTTGGCATTGAAATCCTTCAAGAACTCCGGAGTAGAGTCAGCAGCCGCAGCCTCAGTCTCATACTTAAGTTCTTCAGAGAGCTTTTGAGATACAGAAACGTCACCTGGAAGCAAAATTTCCAGTCAGAAAATTTCCAAAAGTATGCACTGACGCCATAGCTGGACGCCAACAGAATATTAAAAATAACGTACTAGCACCCTCTCCCATAGCTTTCGCAGAGACAGAGAACGACCTTTGGCATTGTCTCATGGACCTTCCGGCGACTAGCTGCTGAAGTCTCGCAGCATTGCCAGCAGTGGATCTTGAGCAAGTCGAGAGACGAGCTCTTGAAGAAGAGGCAGCGACATTGCGTAGGGAGCGGAGAGCGGAGGTGGCAGACATTATTCTAGTGGCTTATTAGAGTAACTTGTGAAGAGGTTTGGGAGTAAATGGGATGAAGAGAAAAAAGTAGAGGGTAATGAACTTAGAAGAAGAGGGTTCGTGGCAAGTCAGAGACGCGTCGGAAGTCTGGAATTTTTCTATTTGGTCACGTTTATCTCACGTGCCACCTTTGCTAGCCCAGGCACCTTGCTACGGACTTGTCGTTCCAACGTGAACTCGGAATCAATCTAGAGTACGATGCAAATCCCAGGAGATACACTCTCGTATCAGCGGAATCTAACTTCTCTATATTCAGAGTCTTTCTTGATGCCTTTGGGCTGTGAGTTCCTTTCTGTATGGTAGGCTACTTCCCCACAGGTCGGAGCGACGATGTATGTTGCGATTCATGTATGTCGCTGCCTTACGTCCTGTGGTATACAGATTCACAAGCCTATATCGTACCAAGGTACTCAAACACATGGCCAGCTCTGAGCCATCATGAGAGTATACATAGTGAGCTCTCCACCAATGATATCAATACGTTTCTGTCCTTACTTATCTTTAAGTTTGGATAGTGTCAGGAATTGGCGCGGACAGCTGGTAAGCGCGTACCACACTTAGCTTGAGAGCCGCTTCTGATGATTGGACTGTCCGTGGTGATCGTGACTCTCTAAGCATGGCATATATTCCATGGAATGCCAAAGACTCGTAGAATCGGTTCAAACGGTCAATAAGCCCAACACCCTGATCAAGTACACTGCCGAAACTAGAGCCCTCACCGCGATCTTGGCAATAGTGGTCGCTACTCTTTTATTTGGTCGAGAAGGGTACTTTCCTGCTCTTCATGTTGTAAGTCACCTGCTCTTTCTTGAGGATAATGCCCCTCAACCCAATGTAGGATTTTACGTCCAGACCAAACTGTACTCTCGTACTCTCATGTCGAGCCTCAATGTGCGTCATCTTTGTCAACGTGAGCGGTACTACCTCACGCGGCCCCGTAGACTCGGATAGTAGTGCTGACCTCTACGAGCGGCACATCGCGGCTTCCACGACGGCGACTGAGCGGCTGGATAGATGACTACGTCTGAGGGCGCGGAGTCATCAATGATGAGTGTAAGTGCCCTTGTCCTCACTGCGTCAGTCCCGATCATATAACCTCTACCCTTTGCCAACGTACAGAGGAACTCCGGTCCGCAATTGGCATGGTTCACTGGGAAAATGGAGCACTCGAATGTCTAGGATGTAGCGGCCACAATTTCAATATCTTACGATCTCCAAGTAATCAAAGGTACCGTATTTCAGTTCCTGTACAACACCACACAATGCAACACATTCTTTTTGCCCCCTCTGGCGTTCTAACTATTAAGTTCCTCCGTTCGTCATTATGAAACATAGGAAGTTATGTTGCTACCCTTGAGGCAGCGAACTCCGAGTATTTGAGCTCTCAGACTTGCTGCATTCTTCCGGCGCGAAACCATTCAACACTAAGCCACAACCTTTCTTATTCTCCACGACTCATTTCCCGGTGCATTCATATAGATATTTGTTTATCCAGGAAGCATCATTGTTCTTGGTGTATCACCTACAGATCCGACTCCAGAGTAACAATCTTGCATGGATCGCCCCCATAGGACAGCATCACGGTAGCCTTGCTGTCAATCAAGATGTACCAAGACAGTAAGCCTCATCTGATAGTGTTGATACTGAGTTTCCCCACAGGTCACCTATCCGGGGAATGATGGAGGCTCAGAAAGCTATAAGGTTCGGCGGCTCCGTCCTACTTTCCCTCCCTTACCTCGACTATGAGCGAAGATACTGCGACGGATGGCCCACCCATCGTGACACAGACCTGCGCGGTGGGGGTGACGATGTTGTGAGTCACGAATACTGCCAAGTCGTTATGAAGTCTTAGTATAGCTCTCTCTCTCCAGGACTGGTCCTCTGGTATGTCGCGAGAAACAAGGACCTGGCGAGTTCATTAGTAACCAGCAGTTTCCAGCTGATTGGGTTTCTAATTGCCTACTGTCTTTTTGGCGTGCTCTGTACTCAAGTTTGTAAGCAACCCTCGTCTCAGTTTCGTTCACGATAGCTGATACCATAGCAGACACCTACTGGGTCGCTTTTCCAAAGGACAAGTCTGGTCTCAAGATATTCGGTGAGCCTTCCTCTCACCTGACTGTGTATGGCGAACTGAATATAAACGTCCGCCCAGTGTGGACTGTCTTCCTTCTAGAGCTGACTGTATTAGTCATGAATACAAATACCGCTTGGTGGTTCTTCGGGTCTGGTTACGGACAGATGTCCCACTTCAGCCAGTTCGATCCTACTTCGCCTCACCAGCCTCTAATCGCGGGTATCATCACTGCCATGTTCCACTCTTTCTATTCATGGAGGATATATACACTCTCGAAGAAAGTCATATTACCGATTACCATTATTCTTGTGAGTGTTTCGTCTCACGAAAGCGGTAGATTTGAATGATCTCCATCTAAAGATTACCTTGACGCAACTGGGGATGACTATGTACATCGCTATTCACGTAGGTGCAGTCTCCCCTAGTATGAAATTCATCAGCTGAACTATCTTCAGGGCACTCAAACACATGGTTATCTTGAAGCTATCACTGAGAAGAGCTTTAGAAGGCTATATGTGGTGAGGTTCTCGCCAAAGCGATACGATGTTTGAACTTCTTCTGATATGTCTGCAGGTCTGGCAAGTCGCAGGAATTGGAGCAGATCTCATCGTCACTATGGGTATGTATCATGCGGTTTTATCCGCGACAGTTCTGGTCGGAATCTTTCCGAAAACATTTACCTCGTCGCTGTTCACTTGCGTAGGCATGACATATATTCTCTGGAGAGCCAAGAGGCCGACCCTCTCTGTGAAAACTGTGAACAGGATCAACGGCCTGATTAGGTGCACAGCCGAAACGGGAGCCCTCATCACCATCCTTGAGATAGTGACCGTGGTTCTCTACCTGACCAAGAATCGTACCTTCCTTTACTTCATGCTGTACGCATCTTCATCCTACCTGACTTGGTTTCTTTCCCTTGATCACTGAGCATTGTCACAGGTACTACATCTTGACCAAGCTCTACTCGAATACACTCTTGTCCAGTCTCAATTCTCGGGTGACTTTCATCAGCGACGACCGCACTGTTGCTCAGTCCAGCCCAAGAGACACGGATATCAGCAGAGAGGTCGTGCTACCTTCTGACGAGACACCTCACTCTCCTCGGCTGAGGCTCAGCAGTTGGAGAGACGAGGTCGACTACGATGGAACCCCATTATCAATTATTACAGTATGCATTGCCCCTCAAAGTCCTAGTCATCGTCCCACTTACGCTGTGCTACTTCTCATCACCAACTTATCAATAGCCAGCGTATAGTAAAGACACCAGTCTTCGGCCCAGCAGCAGATTCATCGGGAAAATAACAAGTTCCGAAGACGTGTACCCCATGCCGCGAGACCCCGCGACCTAGAAGCAATGCTTAGGCAATGTACCTGATCATATAACAGAATATAGAACGCCCAAGGTCGAACAACTGTCGTTGGGAAAACACAAGTGGCCGGGTGGCAGTACCATCTAGAGCAGTCCTCTTAGAAGAAAGTATCAATGAACATGATGCGCTCTACGTCGAGCTATCCTCTCAGCATCACACACTCAGACGATTACTAGGAACACGAGAAGGGGAAGAAGCGCGCTGTGGCACCCTCAGAGTTACGCCAGATACTTGCTATTTCCTTCCATCAGCCTCTCTCAAACATCACCGTGATACACCAAATCAGGGTTTCACCTGTGCAGTACCAACAACTTTGCAAGGCGGACCCTTCTGATATGAGATCCGAATGATCTCATCACGCTGGCGATTCAAATGACCTTTT
Organism: Agaricales sp. HM26-F1; assembly: GCA_002718315.1. Lineage (NCBI taxonomy): Eukaryota > Fungi > Basidiomycota > Agaricomycetes > Agaricales > Agaricales sp. HM26-F1. The sequence continues at coordinate 945,132 of NIBX01000021.1, read as the reverse complement.
TTGTCACATTAGGCCTTAGTTCTGCAACGAGGCTCAAGAACGAGGCTCAAGACAAACAAAAACTTGCTGCACGCGGACATAAAACGCAATGAATGTGACGCCAGAGTGGTATTCGAAGCTCCGAATGTGGTTCGTTTGTCCGCTCTGGTTCGCTGTTTCTACTCTCGGCCACCTCTGTCCTTGCCTCGTTGTGTTCGAACGGTCGGCTATCTACTGCAGTACTGTTTTATGAGGCTCCTTGAGGCAATATGTGAATGGGTTTGTGTCTATCGACAAGCTCGTGAAGTGAATTCGGGCATGTGAGGGTTCTGAGCCCCCTGCCCTACTTCGTCTGGCCAACATACCATCTTCGGCCACTCACTGCGTCCTGGCTGCCCTGGTATCTCGTGTTATCCTCCATTAGAGGCTCGAGAATTGCGCGCTGAGATCTGAACAGCAGACTCAGCCCGGCTTCTACCCATCTTCCCCATCTTCGTCCTAGTACAGACATCCAACCCCGCCGCCCATCTATCTATCCATCTTCATCTCCATCAAATCCTTTTCCTTGCCAGCATTCCGGCACCGCCATCGTCCACATAAGCATGTCGACACGCTTACAGTCGCGTCCTTATCCCACTACTACACGACATACAGGCCGATCTGGGATGCAGATTCCTGTTGCGCATCCTCCGCCTCCACCGGCTGGTCTGGAGGGCACAGCGACTATAGCGAATGAGGGACATCCGAATCCTCATTCACACTCGCACCCTCATCCGATGCCTACATCTAAACAGAAACCCCGCCCAATCAGGGTACCCGAGTCACCAATCGGCGCGAGCGCGTCCCCTCGACAGCATCGTGGGCGCAGGGCCAGTAAGGTGTACGTCTGCCCTCACTACCAGAAGCCTGTCGGCGACCACCGAACGACGTTCCAAGGCGCACCTCCGACTCATGGCGTAAACGTACCTATCTCTGTAGACGAGGAGACCCCTTGGGATAGGATGGTTTCGACAGAGGAGTGGGTGCAGGCCCAGGAGGCCCACCGTGTCAAACGCGCTAATCGCAAGACCGAGAAGTGGGTTCGTCAGCAGGCTACGTATTTCGTGTCTGTGCCCGCGCCAGGTTTAGGTGGAGCCATGGGGAAAGAGAACGGGAGGGTGATAGTGGAGGAGAGATGGCATGTCAATGCGAGCACTGAGATGGGCAAGACGAGGGGGAGGAAGCTTTGGGGCGACGTCGTGGACCGTTTAATGAGAGGTCATGATCAGAGGGAGGAAAAGAGGAGACTCCGAGAGGAGGTCAGGCAAAGAGCTAGGGAAAGAGAAATCGAAACAATCAGAGAGAGGGAACGATTAGCAAGGATCAAGCTCGAGGAGGAGGCTCAGAGAGCGAAGGCGCAAAGGGAGGCGGAGAGGCGAAGAGCATTCGCTGCTCAGGCCCAAGCTCAGGCTCAGCTCGAAGAAGAGGCGAGGAAGAGTAACATGAGAGGAAGGACGTTCGGACATCCGTACCCGCAGCACATGAGACGAACTGCAAGTAACTCCGACGGCCAGAAGCTAGTTGTAGACTCCTGGAAGCGGTACGAGGCTGGATGGGACGCTCTGGCGCAAGCCCCTTCAAACTCCGTACATTTTAGCGCAATTCCCTGGCCAATAGTCATACCGCCTCGAAACGCAGAAGACATAACGCCTCCCAAGATCGGTACTCTCCTCTTCTCAACCTCACACTCGACGACACAATCCAGAAGGGACAGGATTAGGAACGCCCAACTCCGATGGCACCCCGATAGATTTAGGCGGATCCTGAGCAAGGTTGTTGAAGCAGACAGGGCCAAGGTGGAGGAAGCAGCAGGCCTGGTTGCGAGGTGCTTGAACGAATTGATGACTAGAGAAACGGTCCCGAGAGAGAATCCTGGTATGCGCCGTCGCGTGAGTCATTCGCCCTTGCAGCCCCTGCGGAAGCTGACGATGACCGTAGTCCCAGACACATTGAAAACTTTAGGGGATGGACCAGGTCGATTGACCTGCTGTAACTAAGTTATCGCACATGGATTATGGTTCTTGCTCCGGTAGCACTCTGCCCTATGTTATTATATGTTTATGTTCATGCCCACTCACATGAGAATCCTGTTGATACATTCGGAATAGCACGGTGGGTGAAGACAAACGGGCATGGATATGCATAGTCTCATAAAAAGGTGCGCTAACGATAGACATAACGGAGGAAAACAATGACTCGTACGACAGCTTACTGTAGGGATAAGATCGTATAAGCGAACGAAAGATTGAAACGAGACAGAAACTCACGAAAGTAAGAGCAGCACCCTTCGTCTTCTTCTCACCACCCAGCTCGAAGCTAGAAGGTGATTACATTAGAGATAAGGATTGAATAGAATCAGGGAACAGCGTACTGTTTGCAACGCTTCAATACGAGCTGCATCTTGTACTTGCAAGATGTGCACTCCAGCCGTAATACGACCTTCTTGGTGGTCTTAGCCTACATGATCGGAGCGGTTAGATACATCGGCTTGAAAGTATGGGTTCATGGGTGGACGTGCCTTTTTGTGGAAGACTGGCTTAGTCTGACCACCATAACCGGACTGCTTTCGGTCGTAACGACGCTTTCCTTGGGCGAAAAGGGAGGCCTTGCCAGTCTTGTACTGGGTGACCTTGTGTGGCCTATGGGTGTATGAGGATCAATGCTTAGAAAGAGAATATTCCTCAGCGTGTAGCACGTACGTGTGCTTCTGGCAAGCCTTGCCCTTGCAGACTATCGGACCTTTAGTATCATCCCACAAATCTCACAATCGCAGCACAACTTACACGTCCTTCTAGTCCTGTGGGGAACTGATCAGCATAGAGTACAGATCCAGAATAACAGAATAGACGAACTTGGGGATGTTGACCATTTTTGTTGTTGTCGGCGGCGATGAGGACGATCTTGAGGATGGTGGTGGAACGGAAGCCGGTCTGCCGAGGTCAACCGCTGTATAGTTGTCGGGACTTGCCGAGGGTCTGCACTCTTCTCTGAGGCTGACTAAGCATGCTTAGTCACTTACGCGCTTTCAAACTCCGCTAATTGACGCGTCGCGTTCTTGTTCTGGTTCCTATCAGCACGCGTCGCTCTGTTCATTACACCCTTTTCGTTGTGCAGGATACCTCTTGACCTTTCAACATCGTAGAACAACATGTCGACCCCTACACATCGTTCTAAGAAACGACAACGTTCCCCCGACAGACCCTCTGAATCACCAGCTAGAACACCAGCAGCGGGGCCTTCTTTGACGCGTCGAGCTTCAGAGTCTTCGTTACCTCCATCTTCACCTCTCGGATTCTCAGATACGGATAGTATTGATGACAGGGATGCTATACCAACTTTGGACGATGACGACGACGATGGGGAAGATCTGTATGCCGAAGATAAGCTGGAAGAGTAAGTCGTCGACTTTATAGGTCTTTGATGCACATCTCAACGCGTTCAACTCAGGGATTATGGCGATAATGACGTAGCAGACCAATACTCTGATACCGGACTGGACGACGAAGGCGACTTTGAAGCTATGACAGCAGCTCAACGTAGGGTTGCGGAGAGGAATATGGACAGAAGAGACACGAGGCGAGGTACCCGTGCTTCTAGGCGAGGAAGAGCCTTTGACTTCCTTGGAGATGAGGAGGAGGATGACGGCGACCTTGACGAGGACCTAGGAGTGGCGCGTATGCGGAGAAGAACGCGTCGTCAATACGATGAACGAAGGGAGCTTGATGATATGGAGGGCGTCGAAGATGTGGGGATCCATCAACCTCACTCTATGCTAGCGTAAACTCACTGTTCCTCACCATAGGACATGCCACTAGAGCAAGTTGCTGATGTCAAGGCGCAGACCATCTCAGAATGGCTAGCTGTTGACCGAGTAAGGAGGTCCGCCACGCGTCATCTGCGGACATTCCTAACGACCTATGTGGACGATATCGGGAACTCCGTCTACGGAAGTCGCATTAAGGATCTTGGAGAGAGTGAGCTCTCTCATGTTCGTCTGTTTAATATTGACTCAAATTATTTCCTTCAGCGAATTCCGAGTCCCTTGAGATATCTTTCCTACACCTGACTGAAGCCGTGTCTGTCTTCGCATACTTCCTTCTTTCGGCTCCAGCTGCAATGCTCTCCATCCTAGACGAGGTTGCCATGAACGTAGTACTCCATTACTATCCAGCATACGACAAGATTCACCCAGAAATCCACGTTAGAATATGTGATATACCGAAGGACAACTCACTTCGTGACCTCCGCCGAAGTGATCTGAATTGCCTTGTCCGCGTTGGAGGTGTTGTGACGCGAAGAACAGGGGTATTTCCTCAGTTGAAATCTGTGAAGTTCAACTGCGTGAAATGTGGTGGTGTCTTGGGCCCTTTCTCTCAGGATGGGACAAATGAAATCAAGATTGGTTTTTGCCCTAATTGCGAAAGCAAGGGGCCCTTCCCAATTAACACCGAGCTGGTACGTCAACGAGCGTGACTGGAGTGACTGGGTCTGATGCTCTTTCTATAGACAGTGTACCAGAACTACCAGAAGATCACACTTCAGGAGTCTCCTGGTTCCGTGCCTGCTGGTCGTCTTCCTCGACATCGCGAGGTCATCTTGCGCTGGGATCTCATCGATAACGTGAAGCCAGGAGAGGAAGTCGTAAGTGATTGCAGATTCAGACCAAGCCTTGACTAACTTCTCGCCCAGGAAGTCACTGGTATCTACCGCAACAATTTCGACGCGTCTCTCAACGCGAAGAACGGTTTTCCCGTCTTCTCCACCATTATCGAAGCCAACCACATCAACAAGAAGGAAGATGCATTCGCCGCCTTCCGTCTCACTGAGCAAGACAGGGAGGAGATGCGAGAGTTAGCGAAAGACGATCGTGTGAGGAAGCGCATCATCAAGTCCATTGCACCATCCATCTACGGACATGAAGATATCAAGACCGCTGTGGCCCTGTCCCTCTTTGGCGGCGTGGCGAAGAATATCGACCACAAGCATCACATCCGTGGTGATATCAACGTCCTTCTCCTTGGTGACCCCGGCACTGCGAAATCCCAGTTCTTGAAGTACGTAGAGAAGACCGCCCACCGATCTGTCTATGCAACGGGTCAAGGTGCTTCTGCTGTCGGTCTTACTGCCTCTGTGAGGAAGGACCCTATGACCAAGGAGTGGACCTTGGAGGGTGGTGCACTGGTGCTCGCTGATAAAGGAACCTGCATCATCGACGAATTCGATAAGATGAACGATTCAGATCGTACCTCTATCCACGAGGCTATGGAACAACAATCTATATCCATCTCCAAGGCCGGCATCGTCACCTCCCTCCAAGCTCGTTGCGCCGTCGTGGCTGCAGCTAATCCCGTCCGAGGGAGGTACAACCCCACGATCCCGTTTGCACAGAATGTCGAGCTTACGGAGCCGATCCTGTCGCGTTTCGATGTGCTATGTGTAGTAAAAGATCTCGTGGACCCAGTGATGGACGAACTATTAGCTAGGTTTGTGGTGGGCAGTCATTCAAGGAGTCATCCAAGGTTTGACCAAGAAACGGATGAGATACAAGTTGCTACCGCGTTGGACGAGGATGTAAACTGTTTCTCATACCTGTCATCGTATGCGCTGGTGCTCATCGCTTCGTTTTCTAGATCATCCCTCAAGACATCCTACGCAAGTACATCATCTATGCTCGCGAGAACGTCCGACCACAGCTCTATGCCATTGACAACGAGAAGATGCAGAAATTGTATGCTGACCTCAGGCGAGAATCTCTCGCTACGGGCTCATTCCCTATCACTGTTCGACATCTAGAAAGTATGATACGAATGGCTGAAGCCAGTGCGAAGATGGCTCTCAGGGAATACGTGAGAGGTGACGATATCGATCTAGCTATCGAAGTTGCTGTGAACAGTTTCGTAAACGCGCAGAAGATGAGCGTGAAGAAGACGTTGCAGAGAGTCAGTTCATCGCGTCCTCCACCATCGTCTTCTGATTCTTATGTGGTCTCGTTATCTACAGGGCTTCAGGAAATACCTCACCCACGCCAAAGATCACGAAGAACTCCTAGGCTACCTCCTCGGTCAACTCGTCAAGGGCAAAGCCAGACAGTACCAGCTTACTCGTTACGAACAACCCGAGCTCATTACTGTCAAAGTTTCTGAGCTGGAAGACCAGGCGAAGGAGCACGACATCTACGACGTGCGACCGTTCTTGAGGTCAAGATTGTTCACGACAAATGGGTATACACTCGTGGAGGGTGATGTGATTGAGAAGAGGTTCAGGAGGCAGGATAATTGATATCTCGATGTTCCTATCTGGATTGCTGCTTGCATGTCTTTCGTGGTTTGTTGTTGGATCTATCGTATCTAGTTTCTATTCCTCTTGCTGTGATTGTCGTGTATCTTGAACCTCTTCTTCGTTTTTTCATCTATCATCGTCGCTATGCAGTCCGGTTCTGTAATTTCGTAGATTTCTAATGAGTACATAGTATCCCATATATCTTATACTCCCTCTTGACATGGTGATCAAGAGGTTGGTTCAGTGCATGCAATCACGCACCACCAAGCGAAGTACCTTTTTCTTCCGTCTTTCCCATCAACTCGGTTGGGCATCAGCTTCCCACCAGGCTCTTTCAGTTCTCAGCGCTGCTAATAGCAGACTGTCAATGACAGTGACTAACTCCACTGCTCACCTTCTCTCTCAGCCAAGACGTTGGAATCCACCCTCAACTCCCTTTCAGTGTCGATGCCAACCGTTCGCACGGGATCCAGCGTGCTCATAGCTGCAAAAAAACCTCTAATACCTACAGGGCGTTCTTGCTGCGTTGCTATCTAATATCAAGTCCACAGGTCGCTTTGCCTGGATGCTGGCTTGGGGTCTTGGGCTTATCGAGGAGACTCAGGCCAGGGCTGAGGTCATCTATGTACATTCAATTGGATTCAGCGTCGGCGTGCGTTGTATAGCTACTCAGCGCTAGCAACTTCAGCCGCTATCTTGCGAATTGACGCGTGAGTTACAGAGCTCAGTACGGTCACCCATCTTTCTTGACGCAGGACCTTCCCCACAGACTGCAGCCGGTCATACAGAATGGGAATAACCATTATGATACCAAGGGAACACGATTCAGCGCGATAGGTGCCCCGCCTTCATTGTGTTACCAAGCATGGTCTCGGGGCGCCCTGCGGGATAGGAGACTTTTGAACACGGTATCGGTCTCCAGTACCTCCTGTTCCGCACTTGCGTTTCTATACCACGATTCAAAGACCGCATTTAACTCTTGGACCCATCCTCTCCCAAACCACCATATACCTCTCAGCTATGCATCCTTACCCAGCGAATACTGCTAGTGCACCACCTGAAGTCTGCGAGCATTCCCGTCTATCGTACTTCCATGATGAGACCTTCTCGCCTCTTCTCAGGCACCTTCCTCTTAACGCCTACCCGGGAGAAGAAAGAGCCGCAGCGGCACATAGGAGTATCCTAGAGCTCAAAGAAAGAATCAGGGCAGCTGAGAGCCATCTGAAGACGTTACAAGCCTCTCTATTCCAGCACGAATCCCTCATATCTCCCGCAGCTCGTGTCCCAGACGACATTCTTCTCCAGATATTCCACCTCCACGTCCATGGGAACGGACACAGTCGCAGCTTAGACTTTGAACCAGATTCAGATTTCCATTCCTCGTCGCCCTTCAGTGTATCGCAGGTATGCAGGAGATGGCGGTCACTGGTGGCGGAGTGCTCCTCCTTGTGGTCCAGCATCTTCTTCGACTATCACACCGCTCACAAGCTTCGAACTGCTTCGGAGCATGGCTCGCTGAAGAGGTTACAGATGCAGATTGAGAAATCGAAGAATGCGCCGCTGCGGGTTGCACTCTCCCGCTGGGGAATGGCCACATGGAGCTCGTCACACCCTGACGAGCTCGTAGGCAGAAGCATGCCTCGGTGGAAAGAAGCTGCACTATCAGGCCTCGTCACACCCCAAGTCCTAGAGAAATTCCCACCTCCGAAGGAAAGGTTCCCCGTTCTCGAGAAGCTCATACTCAGGAACACAAAAGACTCGTTCAATTGTTGTTGGGCTATACCGGATATGTTCGAAGTCGCACCTATGTTGCGTCATCTCACCCTAGACAGCGTTAACCTCAACATCGCTGATGCTCGACTCCCTTGGTCGCAGTTGACAGAGCTGCAGCTATACAACGTCCAGTCGAGTAGCCAGGTTTTGTTCGATGTGCTGGCAGCATGTCAGAGCATTGTCCGAGCGACGCTTGACCTCACCTACCATCGATATCGCATGGTCTTTGGGAGCCCCACATCCTCCAATGATCCTACTAGAGACAAGGAAATCATACTCCTTCCCCATCTAAAGTACCTAACATTCCATGATACTGCTCTTCCGGAATTCGAGGAGTTCTGCTCTCGAATACGCCTCCCATCTCTCCAGGAAGTCACATTCACCACTGGGATGGTGCACACTCAAGCACGTTTATTCGCTGGACTGCTCAACGCCAGTGGATGTACAATCAGGAAGCTCTGTGTCTTGGATGCATACCCGGAGTACGCTTTCAGACCTATTTTGGAGGCTGTGGAGGAGCTGGAGTGTCTTGAGTTCGGGATGAAGCCTCGTCTTGACATCAGTGTGGATCAACTGCTGGTTGGTTTGACCTTGCCCGAGCGTCGTGATTCTCAGGGGAGCCCTATTGGGAAAGGGGAGCCGACGAGTGGTCATCGAGGCTTAGGGCTCTGTCCTAAGCTTCAGAGATTCACGCTACGCTCCTTCTCTGTGACGCCCTCCTTACTCAGAGACATGGTCCAGTCTCGTCGTCGGCCTCTCTCTGGGCTCAATGACCTTAGGGATGAACCGGTCACAGGTCCAAGCCAGCTTCAATTTGCGCTCATCTCTGGCGTCAGCTTCCTCACCCGACAGACAAGCCACGGCGGTTTGTTCTTCCCCAGGGTTGCATCCCAACATAGGGAGCCCGACGTGGATCTCAATAGTCTCATGGATGTGATGAAGAGGCTGCGAGAGGATGGAATGCGAATCGTGATCAGGTCTTCTGTACCACATTGGCTTGAGCTCTAGGTACTGGGAGGGTTGTTCTTTGGCGGTCAAGTATCTATGAGCCGTACCAGTAAATTTAGTTCTCTCTGTATATCTAGGGTAAAACGGTGGGAATCGAAGTACATTCGTACTCTGATTTCGCGCTGTGATCGGAATTGTGACCGTGATCGCACATTCACCCCTTTGCTTTCCGCCGCCATCATCCCTCGTGTGCTCCTGCTGGTGTCTTCATGGACGCGACTATCTCGTCAAATGCTATGGACGTAGATGCAGATAATCGCTCCGTCACCAATTCCGAAGCGTCTCGCCAGAACGGAGCACACGAACTCCAAGTAGTCCCTCGTATTAATGTCGGCTACGCCTACTCCTCAGAGATGCTCATGCACCTCAAGTCTTCCGCCAGCGAGGAGGATCATCATCCTGAAGTTCCTGAGAGAATACAAAGGATATGGCAGCTCCTTCAGGAAAAGGGGTGTTTGAAAGAGATGTTCAACATACCGATTCGGATCGTGAAGAAGGAAGAGGCGCTCCTCGTCCATAGCGAGAGCCACTGGCAGAAAGTGTTAGAACTCCAGTGTCAGTATCCTCAACCTTCAAGACGTTGAAGCTAGTCTATCACTCTAACATTGATTTCGATTTGTGCATAAATCCATGAATTTAGACATGACTGAGGAGCAAATACGCGACTCTCAGGCGTATTACGATTCTTTGTCGATCTACGTTGGACAGGGCACGACGAGAGCCGCTCTGGTCAGCTGTGGAGGCGTCATCCAGGCTTGTCTGGCTGTTGCCACTGGTCAGCTGAGGAAATCCTTCGCCATCGTTAGACCTCCAGGGCACCATGCCGAACCAGACGAACATATGGGCTTCTGTATTCTGAACAATGTCGCCGTCGCTGCTAAAGTCGTGCAGCAAACGACAAGCGTCAAGAAGATTCTGATCTTGGACTGGTAAGTCAGCATTATCTTCGGGACTCCGTGTTCGTAGACCTTCTTGATCCAACCAGCATGTAGGGATGTTCATCATGGTAATTCAGACCGAGTCAAGATCGCTCTCTTTTGCTGACCTCTGGCCAAAGGTAACGGGACGCAGCGAGCCTTCGAGGATGATCCTTCTGTGCTATACATCTCCATCCACCGGTACGACAACGGGGACTTCTATCCTAGTGGAAATTATGGTTGCTTGGAATCATGCGGTGAAGGCAAAGGTCTCGGATAGTAAGCAAAGGGCTCTCACTGGTTGAATGTAAACCTCAAAGTTATACTCTATAGCTCCGTGAACATCCCCTGGCCGTGCGGAGGAATGACAGATGCTGATTACCTTCTGGCCTTCCAGAAGATCGTAATGCCAATAGCTCTGGAGTTTGCACCAGAGCTGGTCATTAGTAAGTAATATTATTCTGTGAAGAGTACTCCCCATCTCAGTCCTCTGTCCTTCAGTCTCAGCCGGGTTCGATGCAGCTGAAGGAGACACCTTGGGTGAATGCCATGTATCCCCAGCTGGATATGCACATATGACCTATATGTTGGCTGGGCTCGCTGGCGGAAAATTAGTTGTCGCTCTGGAGGTGACTTTCTAGCCTTGATATCAGATTTCATCCTTAAACTGAATCTGATTGCTGCCTGAACAAGGGAGGATACAACGTCGAAGCAATCGCCAATTCATCTCTGGCCGTGACGAGAGTATTACTGGGCGAGCCTCCAGAAGAGCTCGCTCCTATGACTGCTGAGGATGTAGGCGCTGAGACGATATGGTTAGTTGCTAAGGAGCAGAGCAAGTACTGGAAGAACGTCGATCCCAAGTCCTGTGAACCTAGAGAATGTGAGTGCCGATCCCGGGAAGGATTCCGTAAGGTGGCTCACGAGGAATTTTGCAGCCGTTGAGGACATCAGTTTCTCGATACCAGGTGCGATATGCGTGGTCCTGATTAATCTGAGACGAAGGATGTTTAAGCCGTTCTCCGTTAGAACTTCTCAAGGCACATCGGCAATATTATATGTACACCGTCCACGACATGATGCAGATCCCTCTAATCTCCCCGGACCTCGATTTTCTCTTCAACACCCAGATCATGTGCTCGTGAGTAGGGCCCCATTTGAACACCCCTCGACCCCTTGGACTGCTTTTGATTCACCCATCTCAGGTCAGATTTGTTCGGAGGAAAGAAAGACACGCTTTTGCTGTTCGTCCATGAATTGTGGGTTTCTCCTGATTTTATCTCTATGCCTAGGCTTATTCAGGAATCTTGCGGAAGCGGTAATCTGCGTATTGAACTGGACCCAGCAGCGATGTGCGATATTGATGCGGAAAAATCATACCTAGTCAGTTGTGAGCCGCGTCTAGGCTGTGGTCTTCCTGCTCAACCATAATTCCTTAGATCGATTTTTCACGGCAGCTCATGTCATGGGCCGACGACTCTGGGTTCTTGGTTATTGATGCCAACCTCTTCCCAAGGCCAAATACTGAGGACAAAGTCGTACGTCTCCCAATGCAAAACACCTATACAATCTTTCGGATTGAATTTCTATTGCACCGTAGCGGCCAGCCAATGACAAGCTAGGGAAAAATATCCTTATCTACCTATGGGATAACTATATCCAGTGAGATACTGTACTCTCACCTGCCCGGTTATTCAGCTTAGCGTGGTCTACTAGGATTTGTGGTGCAAAGAAGGTCATCCTTATTGGACATGGACCTGGTTGTCTACCAATCATGAAAATGATTGAAGAGCGCCGTGGGCTTAGTTATCTTGATCATCTAGCCCAGCAACTGACTTAGGCTTTTCGATAGCACACAGTGTCAATCGATCCGTCAAGGCGGTGATTCAGGTCGTCGGTCACTCGAGGGACCCTTTGTCTCTTCACCCAGATTCGACAGACCAGATGAAACAATGGTTCAACAAGGTAGGTATTCGAATACTCTTTGTACGTCTAGATGCAGATTCTCAGTCTGAGCCCCATGTAGCATTCGTTTGTAGGGCTTCCTCAGACACACCGTGCACTACTCAGCAAGCAATCCCTCCGCAAGATGATGATAGCACATTGTCTCGTTAAATCCGTCGGTGCGTACTGTTGGAAGATACCCATTGCAAACCAGGGCTGACCTCGTCCATGTAGCGGAACCTCGAGCAGAGAGACTCATTGTCAATCTACTGCCTCATATTAAGGAGTTCGTGGACATGCAACTCGCAACCAGAAGGAACTGGCCAGAGGAAAAGGACGAGATTTAAGAATAATGGACGTTCTGGGTATCCTCACTACCAAACGTGATCTTGAAGTCTCCCAAGATACATCGGCCCACGGGCTGAGCAACTTGCTCAGCGATGTTAACTTAACATAAGGCGGATGCCATGGCAGGTCACGGAGCAACAAGGAGTTGGAGGAGTGTAGGACGATCACTGAGTACTGAGTGCCGGGGCCCGGTATTTATTCCGGAATTCGCATATATCCATGTTCGTTGTGTGAAGGAGCTATTTACTGTGACGTTAGTTACTGTACGCGCTGTGTATCCATAGGCAGGGGGTGCTTTTACGGGCTGTCCAAGCTGTTAATAGAATTGTACACCACCTCCTGAAACGACTGCAATGATCTGACTCTCTTGATCGAGTAGAGACCCATAAGTTGTTGCTACCAGGTCGGATGACCACCTTTCCTTCTCTACGCCCACCAGTTTTTCCACGTTCAAGGACGCTAGTGTGATAACCTCACTGTCACTCAGATCACCACCGGCCTCCAGCCCGACCTGGGAACAATAAATTAAGTCCGGGAGGTACGACACCCATGGGAGGCGGTCTTACCGAAGCTGCGTAGAACCTCCCTAGAGGGGCTTCCCATGCACCTACGACGCCCAGACCAACAGTCACATTGTGCTTACGAAGAGTTGTCACAGAGGTATCGGCAGTCAACGGTGGCCCCGGTAGTCTATCGACGAGTATACATTCAGTCAGGATCCAGGTAGATTTATGACTGAGTAGCCTCACATTCTCCGGGCATCCCAGGTTGAGGGGTATGGTCTCGTTGGAGAGAGGATAACACCAACACCTGCCTCTCCAATCTCCTTCGCAAGGAGATGAGCTTCTAGAGCACCGTTGAAGGTCATACGAATGGTTGTGCCGGTGGAAGTTTCTATTTCTCTCTTGAGGCGTATGAGAATGGCCATGATATCTGCACTGTGGACATTGACAACCAACGTTGCGATACCCTAGATTCGACTGCGATTCAGTACTTGCACGAAGAATGGGATGCTCAACGATGGTGTAGAGCTAACCTTGGTGACAGATTCGAATACCTTGCCTCGCTCCCCAATTCCATTCCCAAGAAGGATATTGCGGAGAGCGTCGACTTGGTTACTCACAGTCGTGTCCGCCGAACCGAGGGTAATGGAAACATGGACACCAACCGTATCTTGTAAGATAGCCCCTTCTTCAAGAGCCGTTCTCGCGCCGGTGGAGAAGTAGGTGCTGATGCCAGAAAAGAAGCCACCCGTTGTGGGAGCGACAATCGCTCTGGTGACCCCAGCTCGATGGGAAAGGCTACAAACGTGATTGAGCATCTCTATGGAAAAATGACAATACTCGGAGACAACATACAGAGCATTACGAGTAGAGAACAAGAGGCCATCTTGAGCTTTGGCAATCGAACCGTCACCTAGAATAGATGGGGGATTGCGTTGCAAGGGATCCAGAGTCGGACCGTCTGAAGTCCAGATTTCTCCAGTTATCTCTGAGAGACCTAGTGGCGATCCATAGGAGACGAGACCAGGACTACAACGAGTAAAATGAACTCAGCCTAATCCTAGTAGAACTCAAAGGAAAACTCACGAGATAGATCCGCCATGCAGATTAATCCTCTTGTAATCAGCATTCAGCAGAGAGCTTGAACATTGAGTTCCAAAGCAAGCAATTGACCCGTTCTCAACGATGACAGTTCCAGCGTCATTCTCAGAAGCAGAGAACACCTCGTCGATTTTGTTCCCTCTGCGTAAAAACACGCGGCTGACATTCTGGAAGATAACAGACGAAGCCTCAGATTCCGGATAAAGTGGCGGCAGTCCATCGTATTGTACTGCTTTCCTGGTTTCCTTGGTGAAATCTGGGACTTTGGGTGGCTGTTGAAGGGAGGTAGGTTTTGGTACGTGGTGAGGATTTGAGAGCTGAGGTATTCCGTCAACGAAGACTTGGCGGGGGGTTGCACCGAGAGCGAGGGGATGAGAGTCCCAAATTACGACGTCTATGGGAGGAAGTCATGACCATGAATAACCTGAATTAAAGTTACGAAGAAAGGTAATTGACCCGCATCATAGCCTAGAAGAATGCATCAACATATCAACGGAGGAATAAGGAAACCGGGATGAAGGACTGACCTTCCTTGAGATACCCTATCCGATGGTCCATCCCCATAACTCTCGCCGGCGTCGAGAACACGGACGCCATAGCGAGCTCCGTGGAGAGCCCGTGATAATGAGCCTGCTGAGCCTCGAAGATAAGATGCCTAGAGTTGAGCACTGGGTGGTCGCTCTATTTCTCTAGTCAGAATTGTTTCTATCCTTGAGGACAAGGGGGTGAACACTGACCTTCATGACGACGGTGAGTCCTGCATCAGCCAAAATCTTGGGCGCATAAGGAGATCCTCTGAACGACTCCCTCTTGTATCTCGCGTTGTTGGCGAAAATCGCGACCGCAGGAAGACCACCTAAGAAAAACAAGAAGAATCCGTTGGACATCGTTCAGGTGGAGAAAGACAGACGTATGCTGACCATAAGCTTGCTTAAGCAGATCCGGTACAAGGTAAGCTTCATGCGCGTGATGAAACGCAGCAATGGAAAAATTGAACTCGTTCGTGAGGCCGATCATACCAGCAAAGTCAACAGTCTCGTAACAGTGGTTGTGGATCTGAATATTTAGCATTCGCAATCAGAAATTCGATACAACCTCCATAGTCAACGGGAGAATGAATTACTTTCACGCGACCACGAAGCACATCGACTAATGCTTCCCACTGTAAGTCATCTGGGAAGGCACCAAGGCCGTCCCACTGGCCAGCTTCCGCTTTGGCGCAGAAATCATCTTGGGATTGTTTTATCTTTCTAGCTGTTTCGTACCTAGGGACAAAGTAAGCTTCCGAAAAACCAGAACGAAGTCAAGAAAACACACGCTTGACGGAAAGACCATATAGTATCCATCCGGGTATTTGAGTATACTCTGTCTGCAAAGCTCATCAGCCTCAGCTATAGAGAGGCGGAAGGAGTGTCAATTACCTGGGTTTTCTCCTAAGCGCAAGACGAGTCGTGTGCTTGAGATAAGATGTGCGGTAGAAATCAAGGGAGGTTCAGCTTACCACAGGCATGTCTAAATAGAGAGGATGATCAACTCTAGCTATGACTTGGAGATACCGAGGCGAACTCACTTCATCTGTCTCCAACGGAGAGGACCATCTCCTCTGGAGGAGTTTACAGGAAGCGCCAAATTGAAAGGAGGCTCAAGCAACAGGGATATCGGACTTCTTTCCTCGGTATGACGAAGTTTGATGACGAACGCCTGACCACCTATGTAGATACAACTCTGAGAAAGGTCCTGGCCAGGATGAAACTCGCACACACCGATAGAATTGGCAGATCCAGGCAAAACGAGGGAAGTCGTCACTCCACCGGACACTGTCAACCGAAACGCTTCGTCATGAGTATTGAGACCATCGAGGCTACGGAGCCATGGTAGGATTGGCCCTTTGTGGCTGTTGGTATCGGCAGAGCCCTTGAGGAGAGGTGCAGACATGACCCCGATATGCGAGTGCATATCAACCACCCTGAAGAGAGCACGATAAACGGGGGTCCGGGAAGAGATAATCGTGACTCGTGCCTACCCTGTTGTAACCCAGGCCCCAGCTGCGTCGTACTCGATCGCGTCGCTTGGTGTGCGCATAGATACCTCGCCCACTGCTTGGATGATACCCTTATCGAGGAAAAGATCTCCTCGAACGAATTCACTCCCTTCTCCAGTCCAAATTGTTCCATTGCGAATTAGCACGGGCTTAGTACCAGCCACGAATCTGTCTGAATCCACTCGAGCGTGGAAACCTGGAGGTGGGCCAGGGATGTCTTGGAGGGCGTTACATCTTCTCAAAATCTCTTCGGCATCGCGTGGTATACGCTTCAGTGATTTATGCTCCGGATAACCTCCTGTAAATGCGAGGAATGTCGAAAATAAGGATGAGACGATTAGAGAGCCGAAGACGATGCTGAGCAATCGTGCTCGAGAACGGGTAAGCCGTTTGTGAGTCAGTTCGGATCGAGTTGTAGACATGGGTGAAGTAGATAGTTCGCCCTCGACCTTAGCCATGGTGGATAAGGGTGAGAGACGCATCGAACGGTGATAGGGACATCATTGGTTTGTAGCATGGTGCAAGGATGATGGTGGGAACCATGATGGGCGCTTGTTCTAAATGGGTACCACCCTACTTTTTCTACATCTCAAATACTCGGCGTCATTCATCTGTCTTCCTTGATAGAGGGGTGCAGCAAGGAGCTGCGTCGAATGCGATATCTATTGATCATTTGTATCGCTACCGCCCCTCAGCAAATTCCCTGAGCACCTACTGTCCGAAGCGCCTGACAGTGATATCCTACAGGTCGGAACTTGTAATACACTAAGCGACCGAGAAGAGAACCGCCACCTGAGCGAACCGAGGAGAAAACACCTTCAGACTCAGGCAAATATTGATTTTCAGGCTGGATTCATGAAGTTCTCCTTTCGCCAAGGGAGCAATCTAGTTGCCAAGATCCGCGCCTTTGAGTGGAAGGAGGGAGAGTCGTGAGGTTGCTCGTCGAAGATATGGGCCAAGCGCTAGAAAGAAAATGGGGTAGATTAGCCAAACAACCAGAAGTGGTAACACAACGACGAGACAGACATTGGGCAAAGATTCCACAACCCATTTCTCGTCTCCAATTGTAAAGATCCTCTCATCAGATCTGTTATCCAACGGTGATTACTGAGCAATGAGAACCGAAAGAAAAGGGAAAATATTACTTGAGTGGCTCTCCCCCAAGCCTAGATTCACAGCTCCTGATCATCTGGTAGAGGGTGAAGTTCGACACGCCCTCTTGGTTCACTGATAACCCCCCGCAAGATGGATCTAATTCTTTCAGCTTCTCCAAGAGTGCATTCAAATGCGGGAGGTCTTCGAGTTTGTAATGAATATGGTCTATCATGAGTAGGGCGTGAAGAGCATGGAAACAGATTGAGAGAAATCTCGGTTGAGACTTGGCCGTCCAGTACAGCATACGTGCGTAGCTTGTGAATACTCGATCAAGGGATCGGTCCTTTCTCGGTCCATACCACACTTTCCTGGTACTAGTACAGTGGCAAAGAGGGTAAAACAGCAGCAATACCGAGTTGATATCTTCGGAGATGGCTGAGACACGCTGGGCTGAGTTGAAGGATGGTGAACCCATGAAATTGGTCGGTTCTTGCCCAAAGTACTGCAAGAGACAGCTTGCCAATGCTCCCGTATACTCGGGGAGGGAAAGTAAATGGTAGTGCTCGGGACGAGGCTTTAAGGACGCTGACAATGCCAGGCAAGTCCTTAAGTCCTCCTCTTGGAAGGTAGCTTCCAACCCTTTGAACCCGATCAGGAAGGCTGCTAAGACACCTGGTGCATCCATATTTAGGGAAGCGGGCACACAGCGTGCCACTGCCTTGTGACAGATTTCGCGAAGCAACGGCCAAACGGCTTGGAATCTACTGGTTTTGCGAAACTTCAAGCCCGAAGGGGAAATCCAGCCTGCAAGTACATCCAAATGCCGATCCTTTGCAAAAAGAATAGGGATCTTTTCCAGAGGCATTATGTCCAGAACATGGAGAAGGACATGACAAAATATCAGCACCGCAGCAGTTTTATGCCGGACGCTGCCCAGATCTGCAAGGCCTGTCTCTTCGGCCTCTCTCAGCACGCTAGGAAGAACGTCTGAGCTGCGATCTAGATGGTAAGTGTGCGCTAACAATTGCACCAGTAGTGACATTTTGGTGAAATCGTTGGTACTGTTGGTGAAAGGCGGTGGTATAAGGTCGAAGATCAGCAGGGAGTAATTCTCGTCGGGGATTAAGCCTCTGATTTTCGATATATCACCGAGCAGTACCTGTAGACAGGTAGTCCAAACACTAGGATGACTGTTCTGGAGCAGTGCTAAAAACTCAGCCGGGGATAAATCAGAATCCGACCGTGATGAAAACATTTGACAGAAGAGTTGTCCACAATGGCCAACTGCACGCAATCTAGTATCCTTAGGGTCCGTTGCATGGGAAAGAAAACGGAATATTGGTTTATCTTCGTCAGTGAACATGAACATGTGCGCAGTTCGCAAAGTGGCCCTCCCAAGACGTTCAACTCTTGCTTGTGTTGAACTGTTTCTGAAGGATAAAGTGTTTTCTTCTGGTAGTTCGCTTTCTGCGCTCTTGAACTGTTCTTGGAAGAGTTTTACGACAGAATAATGCAGTAACCTGGGCAGGTTCTCGAATGTATCACGGGAAATACCGACAGGCAGGGATGATAAGGATTCCAACGCTACACCAGAAACCGTTGGGTTCGAGGAGTTAGAGTGGAGCCATGCCGCGGCAGACGTCTCCAGTCTGTCGGATATTCTCAGTACAGCGTTTGCCTCTCGTGATTTGAGAGTAGGTATGGGGTAGTAGGGAAACCAAAACAATGATCTACGTTCAGGTAGATGGATGAAAGGCCAGGTCCATTCGAACATGATTTCGCCTGCGTAACGACTGCAGCTCCTATAGGTTGCTCTCATGAACGAGGCAGCATAACGGAGTGGTATATCGTAGAGGTGGATGGATATTGGAGTTTTGTAGGGGCAGTCGAGGAAGATGAGGGGCAGAAGGTTGGAGATAAGGTAACCAGCCAATGCTACGCCAGTTATCGTCTCAACGACAATGCTAATTGTCTTGTGCAAGGGGATTAGGAAAATAAACAACCCTATCAGGAAGAGAAAGAGGGCGATGTGCAGGACCAAAGGTAGGAGACCGATGATGACTGGCACGCCCCATCTCTCCAAACCAGCGAATTTGAACTGGCGGAGGCGAACTTGCTCGATCGGAGTCCCTGAGATGAACTTCAGGTACTGCTGGATCCATTGCTTGATTAGAACGGCTGCGAGACCAGCACAAAGCGATAACGCGAGACTCGCGAACCACAGTCCGTTGACCCATAGCTCGGTGTTGCTTGGCGAAGGGGGGCTAAGTGCGTTGATGGGAGAGGCGGTGACGGTGTCAGGAGATTGCCCTGTGGCCATTGCTCGCAGTAACGCAATCTGTTCCATCTGAAGGAAAGCATTGGCCTGGCCGTAATCGGGCTGCAAAGCCTGGATGACCAGGGCCAGGAAGGTTGCCTCGACAGCGGAGAAAAGACCGATCTTTCCAAAGATATCATCAGCACAAGTTTGTGAGATGAACCCTAGAGACTCACGAAAACAAGGAAAACGTCGAGGGTGTCTTTCCATCCTTCTGTCGTTTCCACGTCGTACATCTGGGCTTCATCCAAATATACTCTCCAGACCCGGGCATTCGGGCCCCATTCTTCTCCCCATTCGTCCTCTGGGTACTTCTGGTAGTAGTCAAAGGCGTTGTTGACTGAGAAGACGGTACGTTAGAACGCGCGACAAAGCTCAATGCAAAGACTCACCGAATCCAGGGCGAGAATTGCTTTGGGTCTGGGGAATGCCGAAAACGCGCTTCTTCTTACGAGTACTGTTAGGATTTCGTGTTCAGAGGGGATACATGTACGTAGATTTATGTAGGACTACTCACTGCGGCTGGTTAGGGGGTTCACAGATTTGGTCCTGCTCCTTTGGGTCGTGTTCATTTTCCACACCATCTATGTTGACTTCTTCAACGGAATTGTGGTCATTCAGGTGGCCCCCACTGTCAGTCTCAGGAAGCTTAGGAGCATCTATTGGTTCTGAGCCACTATGCTCGAGGGCTACATTCTCGTGGCTTGTTGGGTTTGCTGCTGAAAGTGGCAGAGAGCCCGACATTGTTCCTTTCCTGAGGCGATGTTGCTGGAAGAGTGATATCGACGGGGCAGAGGGATCCGGAAAAGAAGTAATGGCAGGTGCATCATGATATATATGAGCGTTACGCTGGTCTTCCACAGCATACACACAGCCTCATAGCTTCTTGCTGTCGTGAGAAGGGCAAGGTGACTATGTGAGAGATTCGGCGCAAAGTTGAGAGTAGACGGCCTGAATAGACGAAGTCCGTCGCAGATTGGATGTATATTGACTGGTCCCTCAGCGAAAGCTGGTGAAAGTTCAAGACAGATGTGCCCGCATGCGTGGCCTGCTGATCGCGTATCAATGATCGCATGATCGCATATCAGCGCACGTCCAGATCACTGGAAGACTGTTCGTCGCTTGTCTGTTCTCTCTCATTAGCCTCTCGCCTCATGATCACCCAACGTTCTCCATACCTTGCCTATGATGCACTCTTCATTGACTTCGTCTCATAAACGCAAGTCACCACCCGAACCCGATTCCTTGTCGAAACGCTGGTGAGCTTCAGGCTCTTGACCCTGCAAGTCACAAACCAACATCGTCAGGAGCAGCGAAACTTCCTTCAGCACTGGCGGCGTTACACGGTCCCAGGCTACAGTCTCAGAGCGATACAGGCATGTTCTATTTAAATCACTGGAGTGGATGTTCGACAATCGCCTCCCCAAATTTGGAGACGAGCGATTGAACGCCGCCAAGACGCGTCTCCAGTCCCTTGAAGCTGGTGGCTTGGATCGCAACGGTTTCGTGCGTGCGTGCGCTGACAAGCCACCTTAAACTGGGGGGGACGGCGATATGAAGACGTTCAAGTACCTGAAGAACTTCTTTGAAGCTGTCATGGCTATGGTTTCTGATTGTCGAATGCAGGGCCGTTTCCTATCTGCGGTTTCCCTCGCGCGCAACTGAGTCCGGGCCAAAGGGATAGGGCCAGCACCAGCCGCTGCGGCGGCACCTACACCTGAAGGGGCTCCTCAATCAGTCCTAGATTGTTGTCCCTGTCGAGTTCAAAGGGAAAGATGAAGAGGGCAGTGTCCGAAACGTGCGTGCCATGCCTTGCTCCAATTTCAGCTATTCTCAACCCTGATTTTCCCCCTAGAACTGGATCAAGGTGCTTTGGACAGGATACGACCTTCTTCGGGGCAACCCTCATCGTGATTTCGCCTTTGGTCTCACCTGCGAGGACAATCATGCCAGAAGCTGGTACTTTCAGCCGTTGGTTTATCTGTTTCTCGGAGCTTTTCTATTGGATCAAGGTAGCATTCCTTGTTCTCTTATGCTGTGGTATATCTCATGTGCCTAGCCTAGCAACCCATCCACCCTCATCATACTTATTCTAGCAATGTCTTATTACCTCAGAATGAACCCGAGTCAAAGCTTGTTCACGCGTAGATGGCTTCGATCCTAACCTGCGTGAAGTCCAAGTCAAGGGTGAAGTGGTTCAGTACGAATTCACTATGAACGAGATCGAATACGTTACCGAGAAGATCCTCTCCGATTGGAAGGCCGACAATATCATTGGACGAGGCACTAGGGTCTGGCGTAAACACCCTCAGCCAGGCGGGGATCTCAAGCGATGGATGCTTAAGGACACATGGAAGACGAAACTCTCCAACGTGAGGTCAGAAGACAGGGCCTGGCACGACATCGAGAATCGTATCGAGGGAGACGTGGGGCTCTCGGACGGGTTCCAGCCGAAACCTACCATTCCAAGAAGGAGTACCCTGCTCCTTAATTCCCTCCGACTCCAGTTATCGGCATCACCAGTCCAATATTCAAACCACGAGCAGGCATGGATCCTCCACTCGTTCCTCACGGGGCAGTCAACACCAAAGCAGTGGTCGCTGTGACAATGCGGCGATCATGTTGAGCCATTCGCTGAAATCGCAAACGTTCAGATATCGCTCGCTGCTCTTACAGGGGTGGTCAAAGGTATGATCTCCTTCTCACATCGCACTCGCTTGCCAAGTTGACATGCACTCACCTCCTTCGTGACTCTTCGTCTGTTATGGAAGTTACGCCTGGGAGACTTGAGATCGGGCAATATCTACTATGACCCGGTCTTTCACTGCCGCAAAGTCGACCTCCGCGAGCACGACGTGTCACAGACAGGCGAGATCAAAATAGCACAATTATCCTCAATTTCTTTTCTTCATTGAAGTGAAACTTCAAGCCGATATACTGCAATGCTTTCCAGGGGACACCTTTGTTCTGGGCTGCCAAATTACACTCTCGACCCAAGTTTCGGCGAGCATTTCGTCTTTTCCCTCACCCCATCCACGATCTAGAGTCAATTCACTGGCTTCTCCGCTACCTGGTCACAGTCAATCAACCCATCCTCCAATCTAAGGACGATCAGACAGATACAAAGGACCTCGAGCTCCACCAAGGAAGGGTTGCCCTCAATATTTTGAAACCGATGGTCTCAAAATTGGCTTCGCATCCAAGCTGCTGAAGGACTTTCCAGAGGATTTATGAACACCGCAGTGCCTTCGGTTCGTTCGTGACCAGGTTTGGCTGCGCATTCTACACTTCCACCGGATAGTACTTCGTCTACGGTTTCAAGAATCCAATACCAACAGTGCAATTGCGTTTGGAGTTCAAGCTTCCCTCCACTGCGTTCGACGATGTCCACGACTCTATCCGCGAAGGGCAAAACAAAATTCACTCGTCTGAGTTTCTGGCACAAGTGACGCCTCTACGGCCTCTTGACACATCCGGCGTTGAAGTTTTCGATCCTCATCCAGGTCCACGGGTAGACTATCCCGAGCCCCAAAGTACGCTCAAATCTGCGGGAAGAGGCAGCTTTACACCAGGAAGCCAACCGGGTCCGTCAACCCCCCAAATAGAAACCTTTCCATAGAATCAGGAGGGACGAACATGGACCGGAGAACTGGAGGTTATGGTGGCAGATAGCTAATACTATAGATAGCACCAGGAAAGAGTGTCGAGAATAGCTGTACTAGGTCTATATAACGTATGGTTTTGTACGAGTATAGGTTGAAGCGTGAAGTACGGGCAATAGATTCAAGTGAATGTACTGTATAATAACGCGTAAGCCACCCTTTGGCAGAATTCTCTTCCTTCGTATATAAACTCGTGGTGACTGGAATAGTACTCAGCTCGCTCTGGATCCATAGTGAATAAGGATAGGAAGAGGACCGGTTGTGATTAGGGATAACATTGTGTTTACGACGAAGTGAGGATGATCATGGCGTTCTAAAGGCGCTTGTCCGGGTCCCACAGCAGTGTAGGACTCGTGATCAAATTAGCTTCCGCTTCGACTTACATCCACTGGGACTTACACTGGGATCCTCGTCTTCCTCTAGCCGCACCTTCTGGATGAATATCTAAGCTTGACGTATACATGATCAAGCACGATATTCCGCCGACCGACGCTGAATTCTTTGTGGAGGCTTTTGAGGAGCTACAGCAGAAATCCATCAAATCAGCACCAGATCTCAGCGATTTAGCCGGGAAGCTGGCCCTTATCCTGAGAAACGGGGAGGTTGGTCATTTATTTCAGTTCTATCTATAGGCTCTTATACCCCCTTTGGCGTGCTACTCCATAGGAAAACGCAGCGAACATTGCACGAGTTGTTCAGTTCCAGTCAGTTATTGAACGACTCAACAAGTCTGCCGACAAAATAAGGACCTCCAACCCTCAGCAACGCCAGCACATAGATAAAATCATATCGTGCGGTATTTTTCTCGCTTTATGCTGCTCCAGAATAACTTAGTGATGCTTCAGATACCTGAAGGTTGTTGAAACTAATCTCAATGCTGAGGCAGAGAGGACTCCTGCGGGAAAGAGGCTTCCCTTGGAGATGTTCACCTGTCTAGCCCAAGGATCTTGGCTTGACCATTTCATGAAGGGGATCACCTCTGAAGTCCGGGCTCTGGAGGTATGTCGTTTGCTCATATTTGACGAACCATCACTATCTCACCAGCCAATTCTTTAAGCGGTTGGCTCGACCAGAGCTACAGATGCCCTCCATCCACGTTATCACAGAGGATTCTTCATCTTATTGTGAGTCTACTTCGGTGAGCTTGCGAGGCTGACTTGACATTAAATATGCCTTTCTAGATTTTACTGGGCCTGATATCACGAAATCAGAGACTTACGTTCTAGGGGATGGCACCGTACACCAAGGTGTGAATACTGATGGAGGCACGCCTTTCAGACAACGTTGAAGAATTCTGCCTTTTCAAATTGTTTTCGACTTGCTTTCTTTCTGCTGGGGTCTGCTTTCCGTGCTATTGCAATGTATTATCGCTCTCAATCCTATGTATGTACACAACGTATAATTTACTCTTTCGAATTCAACTATCCATCACAGTTACTTCCTACAAGGCTGACGAGAGTCCCACTGCCAGCTTCAGGCGGAGTAGGCTTGCCGTTCGTCGGAGATCGGAAGGCGCGTTCTCATTCTTCGCCAGAAGGAGGGCTCTGCCTTCATTTGACGGAAAGGAGGAACAATTAGTGGGAAGTTAAGTTTGAGGACCCCACTAGTGGAAGGCGGCGAGGCCGCGGATGAGGTCGCTTGCAAGGCGGTCCTAGAGTGTGCGATGAGCCGAGGTATCAGAAACGAAGGAGAGGGAGACGTCGACGAACATCAGCGCGTTGAGAGATCTACCAATTTTCTGACAGTCTTTCCGAGTATCACTAGGAATGAAGCCCGATTGCTGTCGAGCTATGGCTAACAAATGCTTGATACATGCCGAGACTCGTTGTAAATCAGGTATGTCCTCCGCCATCCACAAGAAGCTTTGAGTATCGTCTGGAGACTGCACGACGGCATCACTACTGAAAATCGGGACCAACGTCTCGATTACGACATTTCGGTCGGTATACGAGAGTAGCAGGGAATCGCTGATAAGCTGGAATGCAATATCGAGGACGAGTTTTCTGGTGGTCCTGATTCGTGCAAGACTGTTGTGTTTTGATACAATTTCAGGCAAGCTCATGGATCCATATGAGGCTTGCTCTGCACTGCTCCAAGATGTGTAGAAGAGTCGGCTATGGATGTACTCAATGACAAGGTGAAAGATCGTGTTCCCCAAAGCACCGTTGCAGCCATACTGCAAGATAGGCGGTTGTTCCGACCACATCGGTTTGGAATTATCTAGTGCTTGCTTGACAAAGTGTAGGTCCAGAACAACGCCGCGCGAGGTGCTGTATTTCAGCCCGTGAGAATCCATAATACTGACACAGAGCAGTCGAAGGAGTATGGCATCAGGAAGAACAATTTGGGCTTGCTTGGTGATCGACGCGTGGACGATATTGAACCTTTCAAACTCGAATTTGGAGAGGTGCATCTGGTTCATAATAACCACGTCCTGAGGGATATCGTCTATGTCGGACACCTTCCTCTTATCTAGAATCTTGACGAATGCTTGTCCTAAAGCGGCGAGTTGGAAATTACCGGAAGATGCCCCTTTGAGTAGTATGGAATCAAAGTATCTCCGCGTCTGCCATGAGAGTGATTTATGATCGAGTTGGATAAGAGAACGCGCCAGGCGCTCAGTCTTCGCCTCCATACCTGGCTGGACAGATGGTGGGCTAGCCGACGACGTGAAAATGAAACAGCGCTCTAGAGTGCTCTCGAGAGCAGCGCTGATCCGCGGAAACATGCTACGAGCTCTAGTATCTGGCCCGAGTCCAGAGAGTGACTCCAAGGCAATGTCCTTCACCGTTGTATTTGAAGTGTTGTCGTACAACCAAACGACGGCCCCCATATCTAACTCATCAGTGCAATCGCGCACCGCTTGAGCTTCTTTCTCCCTCAGTGAGGGGTAAGGTTTGCTGGGACGAACCCTGCTTGCTTGCATAGATGCAATAGATCGTAATCTGAATGCGACTGAGCAGGTTGCCTCGACGAGGAAACCCCATAATATATTAGCGGACGTAGAGAGGGGAGTCTTGTAAGGACACTGTGGGTAGGCGATAGGGAGGAGATTGGCCATGACATAGAGCGTGAAGGCAGCTCCAGAGACCAAGCCCGTGAAGATAGCCGTTGGAATGTCTAGCGACGTCAAGAACACCACGAGACCGACGAAGAAGAGGTATAGGGAGAGATGGAGGAGGATAGGGAGGAGACCGAACAGGGCAGATACGCCCCATTTCTTGAGGCCCATGAACCGGAAGTGTCTGATCCTGGTTTGTTCGACAGGGTTCCCTGATACGAAGACGAGGTAGGATGATATCCACTGCTTCATAACGACTGCGAAGAGGGCTGTGACTAGACTGAAAGTCAGACTGGCGAACCAAAGCCCGTTCACCCAGTGGTCGATAGGTGAGGAGAAGATGGTCGAGTCAAGATCCATGGAAGAGGAAGGGACGGTGTTCAGAGGGAGACCGGTGGCTATGGCTCTTTGGATGGCGATCTGCTCCATCAAGAGAGATGCTGCTATGCGAGAGAAGTCCGGTTGAAGTGATTGGAAAGTCTGAGAGAGGAAAGAGGAGAGCACAGCCGAGAAGAGTCCAGCCTAAAAATATCAAGAATAAGAGATAGGATCATGGAGGGAGGTGGCAAAAAACTGACGAAAACGAGTAACCCGTCTATACTATCTCTCCAGCCATCTACCATCTCACGGTCGTAGCGATCTGTTTCATCGACCGAGGTTTTCCACACTCTGGCAGTGGGCCCCATTTCTTCTCCGTATGAATCTTCTGTGTACTTGTCCTCGTAGTCATGTCGGTTGTGAGGGTACCCTTTTGAAAAGAGTCAGCATAATGTTGAGTTACACCTGTCGAGCGGCACTGACATGGTCTTGTGCGCGACTGAGAGCGTCTCAACCCGAACAAGGTCCTGCTTCTCGGTTCTTGATACTCGTCGTACGATCTATAGATGGCCCATTAAGTTTATGACATGAACGAGAGAGCTTGAAGAATGGACAAACCCAATACGCGTCTGCAAGCCCGAGTCTAATTCCGAATGATCACCAGAGGCGGGAAACGATTGAATCGGTACAGTATCCTCTGGTTGTTTCGGTGACTCGAGATGGACAACTTTCTGAGAAGGAGAACGTGACCGTGACTTTGTTGTGGGTTCACGTAAGGATGTCGTCCGACTGCAAGAAGCTTGCGGTTCTGGAATATTTGTTCCTTTGTGGCGAGCATCGATAATAGGTTCGGGGTCAGCGCTAAAATATTGCTGAGCTTTTGGGCGTTGTTCCTCCACTAGTGGGTGCGTGTAGAATAATTTCTGGGATGCCAGATCATGAATCGGTGTGGCGAGCGGCAGAGCATCAGTGTCAAGGCTATTCTGAACACGGACAGAGGTCCTAGAGCTTTTGGAAGTCCGTTTAGATAGACTGAGAGGCAAGGGTGCTTGTCCTTGGGTCTCTACGTCGATGCCAATCTGACTGCACCTCGATTGACTGTCCATGTGTTCCTATGTTCAATTTCCATCAGCATCATCATTCGAGCTTCGAACATCCATCCTCCACTCTCGAGGAAATAAGACACTTACGACCGTATATGGAGCTCAGGAAGCTGTAGAGGAGGAGGAATGAGGAGGACAAGAACCTGAAAGAAGAAGACAAACTAACCCCGTATTCGATCTCAATTGTTTGAGGAAATACAAAAACACGCCTTCAGGGTATCTGATGCCTGCCTAATGTCTGCAGCTCCCAGTCCGCGCGCCGGGCGAAGGGGCTAGCAGCAACGTGTTTGCCTCGAGATTTGTCTGTGGTGAAGAACACGGCCGTATTACCATGACAAGACCAGGCTATAGATGGATCGTATCGGATTGTGATCTGCACCGTCTGGCAACTGCAATCGGTGAATCTCTTGATAGAACTAGAGGAAACAAGGGTATGTACATACAAAATCGCCTCTTGAGTAACACAAGTTTGGAAGCTTTACCCGGCTCAAGCAGGTTTATTGGTGTGCCCTCATGACCTAGCGTATTTCGAGCCCGAGGCTTCTTCTCGACATCAGCAAGAATCTTCGAATCGTTCAGTGAAGCATGAAGCACAGCCCATCCAGTCAAACGATTGCGAGAACCATGAGGGTTTTCAGCTTCGTGAAGAGAAGATAGAGCCGGCGTACTGACGAAAGTTTAGCCTCGTCGCGATGGAGTGATGGAGATTTCATCATACTATTTGTTCGAATCATATTCACTGTGTCGAGACTACTTGTGGGCCAGTGTTCCTCCATAAAGGTCATAAAGATCCTTCTGACTCGATGACATAGAGTGGTCGGGAGTAGTATTGCGCGGGCGAGGGTACGTGGAACTGAACCTCAAGCTCTAAGGCTGAAGCTCAAGAGTCGGTAGGGGCGAATCATGGTGGTGTGGTAGATCTAGGTAGCACCGTAAGCAGACCAAGTAAAGGAGATCGCAGTGACGGAGGTGCCAGAACTTAGAAGCCAGAGGTTTGCAAGCGCGGTCATATGATCAACCGATAATCGATGACCGCCAACAACAAACTTGACGAGCTCCTTCTTCCGTCCTTCGTTTCTTCCAGGACTGCAAGCTTCTTGCAGTCGGACGACATCCTTACGTGCACCCACACCCAAGTCATCGTCACGTTCTCCTTCTCAGAAAGTTGTCCATCTCGAGTCACCGAAACAACCAGAGGATACTGTACCGATTCAATAGTTTCCCGCCTCTGGTGATCATTTGGAATTAGACTCGGGCTTGCAGACGCGCATTGGGTTTGTCCATTCTTCAAGCTCTCTCGTTCATATCTAATCTAATGGGCTATCCGTAGATCGTACGACGAGTATCAAGAGCCAAGAATCAGGACCTTGTTCGGGTTGAGACACTCTCAGTCGCGCACAAGACCATGTTAGTGCCCTCGATAGAAGTAACACAATGTTACGCTAACTCTTCCGAAAGGGCACCCTCACATCCGACACGACTACGAGGACAAGTACACAGAAGATTGTAAGAGGAATTATTCCATAGGACATTATTCACTATGAGGAATTCAACTGTAGTGCTCTTGCTCAACTCGTCCGTCACCTATCACTAACTACGGCAGTGCTATTTGACTTGGCTGAACTCTCCGGATGAGTTCATTTTTCGTATGGTACCAGTTCTTCATCAGCGTAGAGGATATGTTTGCTCTCAGCTGAATTCTACTCTCGGGTCACCTGGGAGCTCTTGCCCTCAGGCTCGCACTTGCTTTCGTCGTTTTGCCAACGCGAGAAGCAAACCCCTGTGTCCCCAGTGTGTCCCTAATTCTCAGATAGCCAGTTGACTCGAGAACACGGATTCAAATAGCTCGTATTGATGATAGTGCAGTCCTCGGAGGGAGCTGCTCGAAGGGGCAGAGAAAACAGTAGTACATACAAGTGACACTCGTGATGAGGGAGACCCATATGTACTGATCATCATTCGAAGTCTCCGGAGAATATTGAGCGATGGATCCGATGAGCGCTGGTCATATACACCTCTTCCAAAGTCTTCCATCACCATGCCGAAGGATGGCGGCACGCGGGACACAAAGAGATATGTGAATGCGTATTCCAAAAGGCTACGGTCTCGACTTCAGTCAAAGCCTGGTCGTCGGCGCTCTGCCATCGCCTCCCAGCCAGAATCACCGCCAGAAACTCACGCGTCGTCCTCGCGTAGTTCCGACCTCCGAGTCATCGACACGGTTACCGAACTATCCACTAGTACTGATACCAGAAGCCAAGCACTCCAGCTCGCTAACCAAAGTTTGAACATGAATAACACCTCAATCAGTTGAGCTATTCAGTCTCTAGTACTCGCTGTTCTGTGATATACAGTCCCAGTCTTACAAAGGACTCGGTACAGGCACAACATCCGGGAACATCGAGAACATCGGGAGCAACAACACTCATATGAGCCTGATCTTTGTGAATAACGGTACGACGTTCAGCTCGTGATTCTATTATGATCTAAGTTTTGGTTCTCCCTCTTCTCGGTTTGGTGACTTGAATAGACTATATCAACTTAAAACAATCCATTGTAACTTTAGCATAAACTATTTTATCGATTACCGATGATCTGATTCCTCTTGCAGGCGCGGAAACTAGAATCATACCTGGTTCCAGAAGTACACGAGTATCTTGCTGGAAACCGATGCCACGATGGGACGCGAGAGAAGTTGCTGGAGCGAGTTTTGCTCTGGATCGATCCAGATGACAGCTCTGCTTCCAGCAGTCCCCCCGACCATCTAGTACAGCAACGGAACTGTCTCTTCATCTCCGGTCGACCAGGCAGCGGTAAATCTGCTCTCGCAGCTTCCATCGCATATCGTTTGCTCGCCTTGAACATTGGCCAACAGTGCCCCCAAGTGCTCGTGGCGTATTATCCCATCAGCATATCCAGCAGCCCTGACAAGATTTTCCCTACTATCATTCATCAGTTATCCCAACAATCCATACCTATAGCAGAAGTTATCGACGAAAAACTCACATATAGCTTCTGTACACTCTTAAGCACCACGGAGACTCAGCAGGAACTTTTAAAATCCGCTATTACCTCTCATCGAACTGGGCGCATTGTCATTGTGATAGACGCGATAGACGCGATCCCCGATCCGAAACCATTTGCTGCTACCCTTGCTCTCATGATCCCTGACCTTCCTCCCAACACGCGTTTAATCCTCACGTCGCGAAGTGAACACGATGTTTTATTCAACCTTGGGGAGCAACTGGTTACGACCAGCTGTATTCAGCTTCATACAGCGGATTCATCAGATGACGTCAAGCAATATGTGGATGGTCGACTGCGCAAGGAGTTGAATCCCTATTTCAGGCCTGAAGATGGATGGGATGCGTGGCTCGACTCCGCTCAAATAAAGCAAGTGATCAGCATGTCCGATGGTCTCTTCCTACCTGCCAAAGCCGCTGTTGATCATATCGCATCTGTCATAAAGTACACAGGGAAAGCAAACCGGGATACAGTATTCACCCAGGTGATCGAACGTGGGATGAGGGAGGTGAATCAGCTCTACCTATCTATTCTGAACCAGGTTTTGGGACCCATAGAACTTCAAAATTCAAAGCGATTAGATCAAATAACTCGGTCCTTTGGCTTGGCTATCGTCGCTCGCCCTCCCTTGAAAGTTTCCACTATGGAGGGAATCTTGGGGTTTGACGAAGATGAATTCGACTTCTTCCGCTTCCTTCAATTAGCACGCAGCCTATTGGTTTCCGGAACAGAACCAATATCCTCAACTACCGTTATACGGATGCACAGGTCCTTCATCCACTTCCTTACTAGTAAACACGCCGGAGTCTTCAGAGTCGAGGTCTCCGACCATCATAGCCACGCCCTGACCCATACGCTTACAAAAATGAGAGCTCATCTTCGCTTCGATATATTCAATCTCAGATGCTTCGTCACATCAAGTGAAGACTCGCCTGAAGACACCAAGCGTATAGTAGAATTGCCTTCAGGCCTAGTTTACGCCTGTCAACACTGGGGTTATCACCTACAAAACAGCAACCCGTCCATCCTGCTCCCACTCCAACTGATCGAAACCCTGACTAAGAGACATTTCCTATTCTGGCTTGAAGTCATCAGTCAGAGAGGGGACGCTCTAGCTGCCGCTGAGTCGATGTCCATATTGGCAGAACGTCTACAGGTGAGGCATCATATCTTCAAGTAGTTGATCCCTGGTTTAACAAGATGAACCAACAGTGTGTCGATAACACGGAATGGGCTCGAGATTTTGCCCAAGATGCTAGTAAATTGATCAGGAAGTCTAAGGAGTGCATAAACCTTGGCGTTCCTCACCTCTATTTCTCGGTGCTCTCTACCTCGCCTCATGAATACTTGTCGGCCCAGCACTATCAAAAGCAGTTTCGCTACGAGATCGTCACGCGCACCCCTCCGCTGCCCGCAGACTGCGTAGATAGGGAGGACAGTGTATCGATGAATCGGATCATCGTCCTCTAGACCCTTATCTTCCATCTACTCGACTCATCCATTGCTGCAGCATGCGACCACACTTGGGCTCGAACCTGGAACAGAGCAAATCGCTGCCTGCCACTCCGAAGGCGCTCCTCCCAGAGTCCCTTTCGTGCCATCGTCGGCGATGGTAGGCTCGACTCTCACCTTCTCGAAAATCTACCCAATCTTACCCTTATAGTCCATGACCACCGCAGCCACGCGACCGGACTGAGTGGATTTATCCCTGAAACTATTCGCCAATCATTTCATCGTGTTGATTTGCCTGGCGTTCCTCAGCTTCTGAACTTCCTCCTCACAGACTCTGGAATGGCTGATCACCAGCAAAATCCAGTCTTTCACCACGTCATTATCATTCGTATTCCCGATCCATATTCATTCGTTAACGTTGATGCAGCCCAGATATAGTGCTGTTACCTCGTTATAGGGGTCCACCTGACACAATCAGGATTGCTATCGAGGCCAAGCTGCTGGATAGGGAATATCGGAGACGCAAGAGGGCGATTTTGGAGAGACTCAAGTCCATATTTTGACCATCCAGGAAGTAAGATGGCCCCAGGTTTTTTCATCGAGAGAGAAAAATTAAACCCAATGGCATTCGATTCCTTCTTCGTCCCTTCATCCTGAATCAAGAGAGTCGCTAGTGTAGAGCGATATGGATGTGGTGAACATATCAGCGAACAAAATGAAGAGTCATCAAGGAATATGTGTGACAGAACAGAAGGTCCGCCGCATCTGTGTTATAATGAACGTCATCACCACACTGGCGACACAGATGTACTCTGAAAATTAGGAAGAGCCGCAGGTTCTGAATCCAACTTTAAGGCTTAGAGGGAAAAAAGGGTTTGAAAGGGGTGGTACAGAGAAGACGAGACGAGCGTCGCCGGCGCCAGTGCTCTCACGTAATAACCATTACTAATTTGATGCCCATTGTCCACGTGCTTGAAGCTGAATAGTGATTCACTGTCAGAACCAAGTCAGAACTTATCGGTGACGGGTGAAGTTCTTCCTTCCACAACAGCCCTTCCTGCGATGTACAAAATTCTGCTCAAGAAGAGACAGAGAAGATTGAAAAATCAGAACGCGCTGAACCATCATAGTGTTGCACTTCATGGTGCAACTTCCAATCCGGCACCTCAATCTAGTCCATCCTTTGAAGACATCTGTCGAAGTATCGTAAGAATCGATGATCTCTCAATCCTCCGATATGCTTATAGATTCTTAGGAGAAAACGCTAGGCCCTTTCCTTTCTCGGGATGCCCGACTGCTCCTCTATCATCATAAGATCCATCCCAAAACTCGTTCAAACCTGCTCAGCCAGGTAGCATCGTGGATTGACGGCAGCACTGCCCATCTCCCAATTATTCCCTTTGGCTCTCACCATTGCATCTGCATATTCGGTGAACCGGGGAGCGGAAAGTCGACCATAGCGACTACTGTCATTACGCAGAGCGCGGCTCTCCAGGCTTCGAAGGTAATTGCAGCAGAGTATTGCGTCCGTCGGATTGCAAACTCTACTACGGACCCTCGCAAGGTTTTCACCACAATTGCTTATGAACTGTCTCTCCAATCACCGCGTATAGCCCAGTACATCCATGGACGACTCGATCCTTCGTTTGCCGCTCTCATAGGCACCGAGGAAAAGCAGCGAGAGCTTCTCTTGGATTCAATCAGAGCTCACAACGGAACTGTTCTCATTGTGATAGATGCAATAGACGAACTCTCCTCTCCCGCATCCTTCGCAGCCTCCCTTGCTCGCATGATCCCTCTCCTTCCCTCCAACGCACGTTTGCTCTTCACGACACGTAACGAACACGATGTTTTGTTCAATCTTGGTCACATAGTTCCTAGAATTTCCCTCACTGTAGACACGGGCGATTCCTTTGGGGAAGTTCGTTCCTACGTGGAATGTCGTCTCCGTGAAGGAATACGTTCTTCTTTCATGGGACATGGATGGGATTTTTGGCCAAGCCAAGAGCAAATTGACGCACTTGCCCAGGCCGCTGACGGTCTCTTCATATGGGCCAGAACAGCAGTTGATCACATTTTAACTGCTATTCGGATATCTGGGAAAGCTGGGCGAGATGCAGTGGTACAAGAGACTATTTCCCGCGGGATGGGGATGAGGGACCTTGACGAACTCTATCTGTTCATTCTCGATGATGCACTTGGAAGCGCGGAGCAATATCCAACTAGAGTGGACCGTATGAAGAGTGTTATTGGTTTTCTACTCTCCACCGAAGGAGACTTGGATATTTGCACCACTGCTGACTTCCTACGCCTCGAAGACTTCGACTTCTACCGCTTCGTTGAGCGCGCACGCAGCATCTTGGTCCCTGGAACAGAACCAGTCACCCCCTCGACTCACCCGAAGATGCATAAATCATTCGTTGACTTTATTACTAGTGACCGCGCTGGGAGGTTTCAAGTTATCATCTCAGAACATCATCATCAGGCTCTCATTCGTTCTATGTCGTGGATGGAGACCCACCTTCGCTTCAACGCTTACCACCTAGAATCCTCCTTCGTCAAAAATACGGAAGTGCCGAAGATCGCTACAGGGAGCGCCCCGCTACCTCCAGGGCTTGCCTACGCCTGTCGTTCCTGGGGTTACCACCTGGAACACTGCGAAAACGGAACACCCCTACCATTAGATTGTCTGCGCATCTTCCTCCACGAATCATTCTTATCTTGGTTGGAGGTGATCAGTCTAATATCAAGCGGGTTAGTTGATCTGAACGAGTCAGTTCAGATTATCCAAGTAGCTTTGAACTCGATGTTACGACTGGCTGAAAAGCTTGAGGTACGTCTTTTTGCTAGACGAGACCGCGGCGGACCTCTAATTTATAAGCGCTTGTGCAGGGAATTGCGGATGCAGCCTGGAGTAAAAGCTTCGCGGAAGATGCAGCTAGATTGATACAAGCGTTTAGCCCTTGTATCGCGTCTAGTATACCGCATATCTACATCTCCCTCCCCTCCTTCTCCCCAAGGGACTCCATCGTGGCTCTCCATTACCTCGCTAAGGCTGCTTCCATGGTCATACCCCCGTCCCTTCCCGGCAACATAGATTTGTGGAATCTCAGCACAAAGCTGACTTCAAGCCCTGTTACAACAATATCCTTTTCACCCTCCGGTTACCACCTTGCCGCTGGTCACGGCCTCAATGATATCCGTGTCTGGGATGTAGAGACAGGCAAATGCATTCTCGGACCATTGGAGGGGCATCAAGATACTATCTATTCGATCTGCTTCTCTCCCAATGGCCGCGTTTTCGCAACTGGTTCCAAGGATAGAACCATTCGCGTATGGGAATCTAACACCGGGAAATGCATTCTAGGTCCGCTAGAAGGACATACAGAAGGCGTTTTGTCAGTGTCGTTCTCACCAGACGCTGAGCGCATCGCATCTGGTTCCGACGACGCTACTATTCGCGTTTGGGATGCGAGGACTGGTGACTGTATCCTCGGACCACTCAAGGCCCACACGGAAGGCGTGAAGACGGTTTCGTTTTCTCCCGATGGATTATACCTTGCTTCTGGCTCTCGTGACGGCACCATCCGACTTTGGGATAAGCGAACTGGTCATTGTGTTCTTGGACCCCTGCAAGGACACACCTTGACTGTTGAATCAGTCCACTTCTCCCCAGATAGCCGACACCTCACGTCCGGTTCTAGGGACAAAACTGTACAAATCTGGGACACGTACACCGGTACTCGCATCTGTGCTCCTCTTACTGGACATACTGATTCTGTCTGTTCTGTCTCCTTCTCTCCCGACTGTCGATACATCGCTTCCGGCTCTCACGATCAAACTCTTCGGCTCTGGGACGCACGGACTGGTGTGTGTATAGTTGGCCCAATCGGTGGTCATTCCAAGTGCATCTCCTCCGTTTCTTTTTCCCCGGACTGTGGAAACATAGCATCTGGCTCTGAGGATGGGACTATCCGATTGTGGGATACTAAATCACTCCTCAATGGGAGTACTCAGGATTCAACTAGTCATACCAGTGGTGAGTCCCGGAATTTGCTACTTCGGGCTACAAATGCCTTGGGCCCATTGTGCTTAATCGTCATCCAGATACTTCCCGTCTCACGGACCAAACGAGGGTAGATCGGGATGGTTGGACCCTTGGTCCCAACGAAGAGCGGTTGTTCTGGGCCCCGACACCCTATAAGGAGGCTATCTGGCGGCCGTCCACCGTCAGGATCTTGGGGCGGCCCAGCATCATCAAGCCTGACCTTAGCAACTTGGTCACAGGGAGAGAATGGCTCTCCTGCTTTCCTAACACTTCGTCCCATCCCCAGAGGATTTCCGACTAACTAGTCCAAACCCTGCTGTATTCACGCTCTTTATCGGTGTGGTATCGTTCCGTGTATTTCACTACTTCCCTCTACGCTATCTGTCTATGTGTCGTTCTTCCGTGTGTTTCGCTACTTCCTCCTCCGCTATAGTAAGGCAATCGTGTCTATCGCCTTCTCACCGGACGGTCGGCATATTACATCTGGCTCCAATGACAAAACCCTACGAATTTGGGACTTGAAGCTCATGCTCTGTCCCATAGTGCCTCTTGCTCGCCTCACGGATGAAACAGTAGCAGATGAGGATGGCTGGGGACTCGATCCCAACAAAGAGGCCCTCTTCTGGGCTCCAAGTCCCTACCAAGAGGCTATCTGGCGTCCGTCCACCATCAGAATCCTAGGGCGACCTACCACGATCAAACCGGACCTAAGCAGACTGGTCGCAGAGAGGGAATGGTTGAAGTGCTTCCCAAGCGAACATTCATCGCCTGCGTGTAATTAGAGAGGTGCAGGATACATGGTGCCGTTCTCGGTGGTCTATATAAACCTCTATACTCATAAGAGCAGTAGTACCTAGGGAGAAAATGGCCGAATGTTTCTTACCATACCCCCTCGCACGCAATGACTGATCTACGGTCGAGGTCAATGGGAGCACTGGAATTCTTTTCCCGTGTATATTGCCCCTCAAACACTTCTCTATCGTCCGGCCCTCTTAGCCTCTCCTCTTCCTTCTCATTCCATGTCGTCCTTACCTCCCTGCATCTCGGCTAAGTCTTCACAACAGTACAGAGTACCGCATCGCCGACGACACTGAACCTAGCGTAGAGGACGAGCAACTATCCAATGTCTATGTTGTTGAAGATGAGGGTGACGATGGAAATCCTGGTGGCGCTGTCGCGCACCGAACGAGGTTGTTCTGGGGACGATATGTTAGTGCGGTAAAGCGACTGGGAGAGGAGGAAAGGTGTACGCAGGCGATCACTGGAGATCCTTGGATTGTGGCTCGCCCGGTGCGCGGGTGCTCTGTGCTTGTGTATATTTATATCGAGCGCAATCCAACTAAAATCAAACAGTATTCAGAATTTCCACGACGATGAATGAAGTGCAGGGAAACTCCTACCTAGGTCTTGCATAACCAACGGACCTACCATGTCCACTTTCTTCTTCACATGTCACCCAAAGAAGATGAGCACGGAGGTCGTTAAGCCGAGCCGAGCTCTCACGACAGAGAAGTCATCCTTATTCCGCAGGTCTTTATATGCACAGCCGGGACGGTCTCTTCGTGTGACTCTCGAGCTGGAACCTAGCCTCCAAGAACGTACCCTTCCACCCCCTATAGTCCCTTCGCGTAATTTCCTCGTTACAGCAGTGCCAATCGCCATGGCTCCCCAATAGCAAGTGGACAGTACCCTGATATATCCGTAGTATGAAGCCACGGATACGCGCCGCAAAAGACGTAGGACGCCAAGATGACGATGGTGCCAGATGCATTGATCTCGACCCAGCTTGCGCGGAGGAGGGGTGCGTTCCGCTAGGTTGATAGACTGAGGGTTGGTGCATAATTCTGGGGGTGGGTTTTCTGTAGGTATTGGGTTCATATGCAGGGTGAACCTGTATGTGATTGAGGATGAGAGGCCTGGAGGAGGACTGTTGCCGTTGCCAACGATGGTGGGGAGGAGGATTCCGGAGAGAGATCTAGCCAAATGGGTGGGTTGAGTCTGTGCTCGTAGGACGATGAGGAAAGTGGCTGACTCACAGAAAGGGGAGCAGACAGATCGCAGAATATACTCGCTGCTTAAGAAGCATAAACACGGGCGTGATCTTTGCCTAAAGGAGAGTAATCAGCTAGTCGACCCCTAGAGGATCGAATAAAACGGGGCTTACCGCCAATCGATGCTCTGTGACCTAACACCACCTATTACTGGTGTTATCGTAGGGTCCAGTCTAGATAAAACCATCAGTCAAACGCTTTCGCATCTCACAGAGAAGTAGTTAACGTACCCAAGGCCCAGCTCATATAACCCGAACATATTGGCTTCTTCAGGCGTGATGAGATTACCGAGAGCCCTAGCACCTGAGCTCCAGTAAGCTCACGCCCGGTGTTGGACGATGGGGAGGAGAGACGAAGGCACTGGAGCAGCGTGATAGGCCACAGAGGAAGTCAACAGAGATACCCCTGGGCAAGAATATGTGATAGTTGAGGCTCAGTTTCTTTGCCGTGGAAAGTCCAGAGGGCTCAACGACGATGCTGGCGATAGAGGGACATGCATGGGAAGACGGGATCGCTCGCTGACTCAGCGTGCTGGGCCCTGGCTGGACCTGGTGTACTCGACTTCAGGTCAACCTGCTGCAACACTTGACCTCGGCCTACTTTTGTTCTGCTTAATTCGTGATTTATGGTACAATGGTACACTGAATCTTCTGACTGCACGGTGTACGATGTTTCTTTGAGAGCATTCGTACCCAAGCGGTCGTTGAGAAGCTAGCCGTACAGTACCTCGCTAGTGGCAGCTCCCAATTTCCAGTAGTGCTGCCTCTACCAGTCTCTGTTCTCGTCTCAGCACTCTCCAATGTGCAATCAGCATGAACCACCTGTCGATACGTTCCAACACCCAAAGTTTCGTGCTGTGAGCCGTAACCCAGAAGGCCCAACCGTAAGTTCTTCGCGTTTACTGCCCAGATCTCTCAACTCAAATATCACCTTTTCCTTCAGACCAACCATCGCTACCAAGGTTGTTGCACCTTGCCCA
Organism: Agaricales sp. HM26-F1; assembly: GCA_002718315.1. NCBI lineage: Eukaryota > Fungi > Basidiomycota > Agaricomycetes > Agaricales > Agaricales sp. HM26-F1. Next base: position 906,090 of record NIBX01000021.1, on the reverse strand, counting down.
TGCGATTTTGAACCCAGAGTTCCCGTCTGCTCCACCCTCCTCGCTCTTTCTCTTCCTAGATTGATTAGGGTCTCCCTAGGTATGCATTCTATCGGTACCATGTTGCTCGTTTATGTTGGACTGAACCCTTTGGTAGGCTGTAGCTGATACTATAGAGCCCTTCAGCTTCGGATTGGGCCTCATACACCGCCAATACTACGCCAGCCAGCGGTGCCTTTGTTTGCGAAAACGAGGCACTTTTCGCTTCTTTATCCTCTTTCCTATCGAGCACCAACACCAAGCAACTACCCACCCCAACCACGACCAGTACCTCACACCATTTCCTTGGATTATCAAGACATGTTAGCCGTTCCTCTACCTCACATCCCATCGCTGTACTCGTTCGCGAGAACGATTTACCTTCGCCCTCTTCTCCTATCCCAAAATTTGCAAAAGAGTCTCACGGGAGGTCTCAACTCCGAGTTGAGGAGCTACAATAGGGCCAATGATTCCTGGGAAATCGGGTAATATGGGCGCGAAGACCGCTGCTACCCTCGTTCGCAAGAAAGAGAGAGGTCCCTCCTCGATATACCTCCTCCCGACTCGACATGCGAGGTCAAGCGAGGTTTCGACTTCATACCGGGAACGTTTCATAACGTTTCTAAATGATCTTAACCTATTTCTCAGGCTCGTGTCGCCCGACGCATGCCTTGTTCATGAGAACGAGGTCCCCCAACCTCAACCTCTTCCAGTACCATCATCAAGTATTGGACGTCAAGCAATGTATCGACTACAAACCGAAGCATCTTCCCAAGGTCTGATAACCTTGGGAGTCTGGATTCTACACCTACGCTGCCCGCTACTGCCCCTGTTCTCGAGAACAAGGGATTCACTGCCCCTCCAATCTCAACGCCTGAGGTAGCACCACGAATAAGCCCTTGACGTTTAGTCGAGGCGTCCTCCTAGAGTTGTTGGCTCATGGGAACATCCGCGCACTAGCAACCCCAGCTGCTGCTCGCCTATCCCTCTAACACGCCTCCGATCCTAGCATCCGCTGTAGGACGTCATCTTGAGGTACACTCCCGGTGTTGTTTAAACCTTGGAATCTGGTTCGACCGCCACCGCTGCTCTTCTGCGCCAGAATGAATCACCTCGTACTTCGATGGCTATTCTCCTAGTCTATGTAGTATGCGTGTGTGATGCAGTTAGTACTTGAGCTAGCAAATATGTATCTATACCACTATATGTGTATGCTAGTTTGTCCAGCTACTCGCTTATGACCCGACCCGCGTTCTCCAAAATCATCAACCAGGCGTTCGGCGAGGGATGAAGATCACCTGGTACTTTCAGAACCATCATGACAACTTAGTACTCAGATCTCAGTACTGAGTGTTCGCTCGACTTGGGCCCCTCTGTCGCTAACTCTAGACCTGCTGGCTTGTCGCGTAGAGGAGCGCAGGGAAGCTAACATGATACGATTTGGAGCAGACTGGAGCACCGTGAGAGATATCGGCGGAGGTGTGATCTATCAACAATTCTTCCACAAACTTAGAACCTGACCTTCCACACGTTCCGTGGTCCTAGGCGCCTTGCTTTACAGTCTTCTCTCCCCACCATGCGGAATCTGTTTGGCCTCAGGAAGAAACGCAAAAAGTCAAGAGGTACTCCAGCCGAGGTGACGATGCTACACAACACAACCAGCGAGGATCTTCAGCCAGCTCAGGTCGGATCGACAGACGTGAACGACGGAAGTACCTCAGCCCAGGGCATTTCCCAAGTGTTTGAGTTGAATGCGAGTAGGATCAGTATGTAATCTCTCCTCTTGGTGGTGATCTCTAGTCTCAACTGGGACATTCAGATTCCGGAGGAGGGTCCTTGACAATTGCGAGCCATAATCCGGTGAACATCACCAACATCACGAACGGTATGAGGACTCCCTGCTGTAGACGGGGTTCGTGTATGTATGTTCTCGTTCGCTCATTTCCATCCCGTATCAGCTGCTTCTCAAAAGGAGAAACATAAGGATACCTGCGATCGCATTGTGAGTATACCCCTTCCTTATTTCCCTAACGAAACTCATGCCTCTTATAGGCTCAACAGCTGGGGCCATATGTCGTTCAAGGCGCTCGCCTGGACCGATTTCATCGAACCTGTCATCCTGAAACACGACACGACCTACTTAACGTGTTCTTTAGATGGGTCAAGGGAGACCTAGAACATTCGGAACTTAACAGCTACTTCAGCAAGATGTTCCCGAAATCTCAACGCTGCGTATGTATCGTTGGAAGACCTGGAAGTGGGAAATCAACCATCGCGAGGACCATCATGTCTCAACTCGACGACTTCATCAACAAGGAATTCCCAGAACTCATTGCAGCTCACTACTGCATTCGTCGAACCTCTGCCTCTACCACTAACTACGAACAAGTAATTCCAACCATCGTCTACAATCTAGCCCTCAGCTCCCCACAGATAGCACAGCTGATCGATCAGTTGCTTACTCCCACTTTCGCCTCCAGTCTTGACCAAGAGACGAAGCAGCGTCAGCTTCTCTTGGAACCAATCATTGCTCACGGAAAACCCGTTCTCGTTGTGATAGATGCAATCGACGAAATTTCCGACCCTGGGTCTTTCTCCTCTGCGTTGTCCCGATTAGTCCATGAGCTCCCTTCGAACATGCATCTCCTGCTCACCACACGGAATGAACATGATATCCTTCTCAACCTCGGGGACGAGCTTGTGAGTCAGGTCAAGCTCGAGATCCACACGGAGGAATCTTTCGAAGAGGTGAAAGGGTACATCAGAACCCGCCTTCGGGACGGAATTCAAACTCTGTTCAAAGGGAAGGTGGGATGGGGTGCCTGGCCCTCTCCAGCACAGATCGACCTACTCGCCGAGATGGCAGATGGTCTATATATCTGGGCAAAGACAGCAGTGGACTATATCCTGTCTATGATACGCATTCGAGGCACCGCAAAGCGCGACGCAGCTATCGCAGAGGTTACCAGCAGCGGGATGGAAGACCTCGACACCCTTTACATGTTCATTCTAGAACAAGTACTTGGGGACAAGGGGGCAGAACCTGATAGACTTCCAAATATCGTCCGGGTTCTCGGATTCATAGCTGTGGCCAAGTATCCCTTGGAGCTATCTCACATCGCTGGCCTTTTGGATATCCGCCAAGAGGACTTTGATTTCGAACGCTTCATTGAGCTTGCGCGGAGCATACTGGTCCCTGGCACGGATCCTATCGTCCCCTCTACCAAGCCTATTCCCCACAAGACCTTCATCGACTTCATCACCAGCCATCGAGCAGGAAAGTTCCAAGTCATCGCTTCAGAGCATCATTTTAGCACTCTGGGACGTTCTTTGGAATTGATGACTACCCACCTTCGTTTCAATATTTGCGGGCTCGAATCCTCCTTTGTCTTGAACAAGGATGTTCCAGATATCATGGATAAGATCGCTGTTCTGCCTGCAGGACTGATATACGCATGTCGATGCTGGGGTTTCCACCTCAAAAACTGTGATCATAGAATTTCGTCACCAGTATTAGTCCAGCTACAGACTCTGGTCAAAGAACAATTGTTATTCTGGCAGGAGGTCATCATCATCGCAGTGACTGGAGAAACGATCAAGAATCCACGCGGTTTTCACTATTTCATAATTCAGGAAGAGGCCAGGCTAGGATTACTGCATTGCAAAAATCTGCCAGTTAGTATCCGCTTTGGTGGACATCATGAGTCTTCTTCCACTCATTTAATACCAATAGGAAAGTACCGATCCGAATTGGATAGGCGCGTTTGCAGAGGACGCGGCGAAACTCCTCAACGCATTCACCGATTGCATACGGACCAGTATACCACACCTCTACATCTCCCTCTTCGCCTTCTCTGCGAGGGATTTTGTGGTAGCACGTCATTATCGAGCTAAAGTCGCTAGTTTGGTTATCCCACCCCCGTTGGGAATTACTCCAAACTGGAGTTTGATAGCGCAAAGGCAGATAGTTTCAATCTCCTTCTCGCCCTGCGGCCAACGCATTGCTGCTGGGGCTCTTGACGCAGGAGTTCACGTTTGGGATGTAGTAACTGGCGAATGTCTTGCTGGGCCCATGAAGGAACACAAAGATACCATCCATTCAGTTTGCTACTCCCCTGACGGCCATTCCATTGCGACCGGGTCCTCGGATATGACTATCCGAGTCTGGGATGCAAGCAATCTTGAATGCATTCTTGGTCCACTGGAAGGTCACACAGATCCGGTCTCCTCAGTCGCGTTCTCACTGGATGGTGCACGTATTGTATCTGGTTCAGGTGATAAGACCATCCGAGTCTGGGAGGTGCGCACCGGTGTTTGCCTCCTTGGCCCTCTCAAGCACCACACCGGTGCTGTAATCTCAGTCTCTTTTTCTCCTGATGGCCTAGCTATCGCATCTGGGTCTCTGGATGGTACTATTCGACTCTGTGATGCGCAGTCCGGCGAATGTGCTCTTGGGCCACTCGTGGGGCATAGTGATCCAGTTGTGTCTGTTGCCTTCTCCTCACATGGTCGGTATATCGCATTCGGCTTCTTTGATGATACTCTACGACTTTGGGACTTGAAGAGCAGTTCATGCATGCACGGTCCTCTCACTGGCCATACTAGGCATGCCAACTCTGTTTGTTTTTCGCCAGATAATCGGCGGTTTGCCTCTGGCTCCGATGATGGAACTGTTCGCATCTGGGACGTACAAACTGGTGAATGTATAGCTGGTCCAATCGGTGGCCATTGCCGTCCTATCTGCTCTGTTGCTTTCTCTCCACACGGCAAGTACATAGCATCTGGCTCTTTGGATGGCGTGATTCGATTATGGGATATCGAAGCGATCCTGAGAGCTCGAAACTCTCCTCCAGCCGATAACAATAGCGGTGAGTCCCGAATCTTGCTATGGCTTTCTTCATACTACTTCAGACATAATATGCTCAAGCTCTATTCCACAGTGCCTCTTGCTTGCCTCACGGACGAAACAGTAGTAGGTGATTATGGCTGGACACTCGGCCCCAACAAAGAGGCACTTTTCTGTGCACCGCGTCCCTACCAAGAAACTATCTGGCGTCCGTCCACTGTCAGGATCTTAGGGCAACCCACCATGATCAAGCCGGACCTAAGCAGACTGGTCACAGGAAGGGAATGGCTCCAGTGTTTCCCTTCTTCCTCATCCGCATGTAGTTAGAGGACCTCTATGCATATACACCTTACGACTACATCAATACTACAGCTATTACTTATTCTTGTACAATTTCCCTCAAGTCCTCTCAAGAACGATACGTGGTAGGAGCTACTCCGGCACCATCACACCAACGTGAACAAAACTCGACCTTCTAGCATACTCGTCGCGGTGTTCCTCCTTTTCAGTTTGGTGCACGAGGACTTTATCCAAAGTCATGTCTGAATCAGTTTGAGTATGCCGCTGCTTCGTAATAAATCCCAGGTCGCTTCTTTGAGAGAGCTCAATCGTATCTTGCAACGAAAAATTATAAGTTATCGCCAGGAGGAGGATAACAGGGTATGACGCCTAAGAGAACAAGCGGTGTTGAGTGAAGTTGTTCAGAGGTGAATGCAGAGGATGGGCTTACTGCGATGATAGGCATTACGTCGACAATTACGTCGACATAAGTTTGGCCCATGGTTATCCCATCGCCTGACGGTCCAGCGAGGCATCGGCACTGGATATATGGTGTGTAAAATACGACGAGGGAGAATATCTAAGCAGTGTCTGTGTGAGTATGGAGAAGAAAACAAAGATGAAACTGGAGCAATGGGTGCGCTCACCTGGAGTAAGATGTAGATCAACCCGGATTCAGCCAGTATAAACAAGGCGTTGAACGCTCTCGGGCTCTCAAATATATCCCGATATTTCCTGCAGACAGACGCGAAGAGTATGAGCTAAAAACTGTTTGGATGAAAGGAAAAAAACGGCACTCACGAGGCCTCGTAAGCTATAGCCGCCGTCGCCACCACATTCACCAGAACACTGATGGATTGGGATGAAAGCATAAGCCCCAATACCCTTGCATCGAGAACGAACGCAGAGCGCAGCATCAGGACATAGTTCATGTCGGATAACACGGGGAGAACTAAGGCAGCACGGAAGTTAGGAGGTGCCACAGCATATGGAAGCAGTTAAGGTACTCGCCTAGCAGAGCGCCCAGAATGGACCAGATAACGATTCTCGTCTTGCTACGGACCTGTAGAAGCTCGAGAGCTCTCCATACAACGAGGCCGTCATTTATCCAAAACTATACAGATGAAAAAGATTAGACCGAGTAAGAGAGACTAGAGGCGTATGCAGACTTACGATTGGACCGATGCCAGTCATAGAGCCAATGAAGCCGTGGACAAAGTTAAGATTGACGATGGAAGAATCTGTCGACCATGTGCTGTCGCCGGCATCGATAAGAGCGATAGCTCGTAGGTAGTGTGCCAAATACACGACAACGTAGATTGTCGTCATAGCCATCGTGAGGATGGTGATTGAAAAGAGTGTCCAATGGGCTCGCGTCTTGCTCTCTCTCTTAAGGATGCAGTACAAAGAGAACAGTGCCAGTGGAACGTATACCGCTGTAGAGACCTTTGCATCAGTCTGAGATCAACATCCTGAGCTAAAGAAAACTCACCATAGAATGCAGTCAACACAATGCAGTACAACATCGCGAAATATGGGAAGCGATGAAGAGCTATAACCGCGTACTCCCTCATCCTACACCTGTATAACGGAAAAGGTGGCCTGTGAGTGGAAAATAGGGAGTGATAAATAGGCGAGGAACTAACTTTCATCTCAGTCGAGGCACTGGTCCTTTTATCAATCCGCGAGAAGGAAAATGCTCCACAGGTAGGGGTATTAGCCTCACAGGCCGTGATTAAATGATTATATACACTCTCGGATTGCGAGCAAAGTCCTTGGAAAACGGACGTTCAGGTAGAGCTTGGGCGTTTGATCATGGCTGAGGGCATCCGAGTCGGTGATTGGCATAGAGCGGTTACAGCATTTACAGCATTCGCAGATCAGCAGGCACAACACATCTATAGCTGTTGTAACCTCAAGGGGTTAATATTTCTGGATGACCAGTAGGAATCCAAGGGCGAAAGAGCAAACTGAACGTTGAACAAGGACGTGCAAGGACGAGGGCGAGATCGTTTACCTAAGCAGACCTTGCTACTGGAACCGCGCATCTCGTCTTCCACATATCCAAGCCAACAACGATGCATCACATCTTCTCTCGTTCTACTACCCTTACTGGAGCTCTTTCGCAAGGCTTGACGATTATTTGGGCTATCAGCTTGAATGCCGCGTTCATCGAGGACGTCAAATGATAATTCAATCGGAACTCCGGGTTATGTCGCCTCTGGCACAACCAGCATGCAAGCTGGTGGATCCTCACAAAGCGCAGCATCTCGGTCAGACTGGAATGTCAATCAATCGCTGCGGGAGGGCGATGTTCACGGCAGGATAACCTCGACATATCAGCTGGAGCCACCGGCTCAGTACGGAGGTCGCGTAAACAATTGGCTCGATGACCTGCCAGACCTCCACCGCTACCTGCTGAACCAGACTCTGAGACTAGCAGTTACCCAAAGTTACCAAGTTATCCCACAGCGACCCAGTGAGTATCATTTCTCTCTCTGCCTGTCTATCGTCAGCTTATCTCCAAGGTCAAAGTGGCAGTAAGAAGCGCATGTTCGGCATCCCTCAGCCACGGAAAGGCCGACGTAATCAAAGTGAGTAAACAGGACAGCAAGAGGTTATCCTCTTCTCATGATTTACATAGCAAACAACCCCTTTGACTACGACAAGAAATACGAGGAAGACGAATGGGGGCAAGAATGGGCACCCAACGCCAGAGTTTGGAGAGTTTATCTCGACGAAGCGCAGATCTACGACGTAGAGCTGACAGAAGGGTGGAAGGATACTCTAGATGTCTTCCTCGTTTTCGTAAGGTCTCTTCTCCTTTGTGGTATGCTGCTTGCTGACTTATTTTTGCAATAGGTCGGTCTCTTCTCAGCTATTGAAGCAACCTTCCTCGCTGTTTCGGTCATGGCTCTTCAACCAGATTACGGACAGGCAACTGCCACCCTGTTGGTGGAGCAAATCGCCCTCTATAGAGCTGTCTCCGCAGGGTTGTCTCCCGATACAGTCCCAGCCTCTTCAGTGGATGCATCAAGTCCCTCTCCCAGCTCCAGTGACTTGTGGGTCAACGGGCTCTGGTTCACCAGTCTTACCCTATCCCTTTGTGCCGCTCTTATAGCGGTATTGATCAAGCAATGGATCCAACAGTACCTCAAATTCGTGTCTGGTACCTCGATAGAGCAGATACGCTCTCGTCAATTCAAATTCGCGGGGCTAGAGCGGTGGGGTGTACCTGTCATCATCGGGCTTCTGCCTCTGGCTCTCCATCTTGCCCTCTTTCTCTATCTCGCGGGCTTAGCCGTCTTCCTAATCCCCCTCAACAAACCCTTAGGCATTGTTGTTGGCGTAATAACGGGCGTAACCTTTGGTACCTATGTAGTGTCCAATCTCCTTCCACTCATCTGCCTTGACTGCCCATACAAGACGCCGATCTCTGTCTACGCCTACGATCTACTTATTGGTCCCATCTGCTACCTACCCACCCTATTCCAGAAGTATCTCGCACAGGCCCGAAGTCATATCATTGATATGAGGTTTCACCGCTCTTGGCCCTTCGTCTCCCTCCCCTTCCAGTGGACTTGGGACACAGGTGCCCCATTCCGCAACCTCATTCCTCGAAAGACCTTCAGGGACAAAGAAGCCAGCTTAGTGAAGGAGCTCTCTCACAAGCTCGAGATGTCAGCTGTTGCATGGCTATACTCCGTGTCCTCGAACCCTACAGTCTCTAGCATCGCCTTGGAGTCCATCTCCGCGCTGCCTATCGACATCAGTGACAGCATGGCTCAAGAGTTATTCGGTGGACTAGGGGAGCTTACTCACGATTTGCTTGCGAGGCAGTTTGAGTACGGCAAATCAGATCAGGCAGAGTTCAAGGCTGGGACGTCTCTTACTGCTACAGAGCGGCTTGGTAGAGCTAGCTTGCGGTTGCCTCTTCTCAATCCGGATACAGTGCGCCTGTACTATTCTTTTCCTCACGAGCATCAGGACTACGAGCCTAACGACGCCTGGGGTCCGGAGATCAGTGCGATAGGTCATTACGCCACTTTGTACATGGACGAATTTTCCTCCACGCAAAAGCAAGCGGTGGTCAACCAGATCATCCATTCCGCCCATCCTTCGGTTTGGGTGGCTTACTCGCGCCTCCTCAGCAACCGGTATACCATCCCTTGGTCACCTCAAAACCGTGACGAATCCACTGTGCTACTCTCACTCTTCTCCCTGATCCCCGTCGATATACATGATTACCATCACCGTGAGGACCAGGAAGCCTACGTCAAGCTCTCGCTTCTCATACGATACCTGACAAGTTATTGTCCCCATGATGATAACTCTGATTACCTACTATGGTTATTACAGAAGTTCGACGAGCTAGATCGCACGGAACGTTGTGGTGAACAAGTTCACGGCCTTACGATGTCGATGTTCTGCCATGTCCTCCTCACGGTCATCGACGTCATGCCCTCCTCTTCAATCCGGGAGCTCTTCATGCCCAATCATCATCTCCACGGCCTCACGAACTGGGCCCAGCACGACGCCAGCATCTATCATTCTCTAGCTCTCAAGTTTGAATCCAGAGAGTCACACAACCCAGCTACTGTCCTTCGACAAATCTGCCACAAAGCGATTCCGCATCTTGCTCATGACGATGTGTCAGGGGCATGGGTTGCTCTGGGATTGCTCCATGTCTCGTTTTACCAGTCAGAGCACATGTTCAGGGAGGAGGATTTTAACTTGACTTTAAGGGTCATGAAGCCGATTGCTTCTGCTGCGGTTAGCGCACTCTCAAGTCTGGAGCTGGAGGCTTTGTCCACGATGACGAAGTGCTATGCCCAATTTATAGAGCAACGTCTGGATTCTTTGCCTCCCTCGTTCGTAGACCCTGTGTTTTTCTCCATCGCCCAGGACACCGAATCTGTTCTCGCTCTATTCTACCCTCTACACTGCTATACAGAGCTTCACCTACCCAAGGCAGCACAGAAATCCAGGAAGAAAACCTTCTCATCCTACGTGTGCCAGCTCTACCGCGTAGCCAAGACTCAGCCACGCTTCTCCTCAGCTTATTTCCAAGCTTTAAATACGTTACTCAGGCGCAAGGAAATCCGATACTCAGAAGATGTAGAGCGGTGCCTCTACCTAAACGCTCTCATGGAAAAGCTGAAAGAGCTAGATCCCGACTGTGGAGGCTATGGTACGCAGAATAAGGACGATACACCGAGATTTATGATCTACCATCGCAAGCGGATACGGGATAATATACATACGGGGAAGCGTAAACAGTCCGAGTACGTCGTGCCTTTGGTTGCCAACGTTTTTTCTGCTTTGCTGACGCCTTTGTTTAGATCAGATCAGTACCGGGGAACAGGAGAGAAGTCGTGACGCTGGATAACGGAGAGGAATTTATTGCGACTCCGATGAAGAACGTGCGTCTCATGCGCCTTCTCTTCACTCCCTGATTGCTAAAATTGAGCTGTTCTACAGGATTTCGCTTATATCTTTGAGGAGCCTTCTACGACTGCTGGCCCTCGTCGTGGTTCCTCGAAGCTCAGTTTTCTAGCTCTGGTGAATGCTCTTCGTCCTTGGAGGACGCAGCCGAGTCCAACCCTGTTTAGGTTCGGGATCTCTAGTCTATGTGGTGATCTAGGATGACTTGAGGGAGCTTCCGAGTCCAAGAGCTTTCCACCACCCGTGAAAGCCCGGAGCGTCTCGTTTATTTTCTGGGAAGCCTCTAGCCAGACCGGGTGCCAATGGACTCTTGACTCGCTCAAGTACCATTGTGGGACGAGGAGCTCCCTGCTCTCTCCCTCTGGAATAGGAAGTAGAGAAAATCTAGGTAGCTGCACAGTGTTTTCCGTCCCATATCCTATTTCTCCCCCGAATAAAAGTGCTAATGTCCTTTCGTCCGTCCTGTTACTCTTACTGCACGCACGGATCTCGAGTTACAATGCTCAGGTCTCTATCAGGGTGATAACCGCCACTGGAACGGGAGAGTCTGAGTCAGAGCATAGAACGAATAGCAGCTTTAGCATCACGGACAGTATAAATCACCGCAAGCTCGCCACGGATTCTTAACGGGAGGCTGCAATGAGCCAACAGGGTATGAAGTCAGGAGATTCTTGGAATCTTCTCCAGCGATGATGACAGACGTTCAGACGATCAAGCTATGATACTCTGAGAAATAGGAATGACCTCTTCATATCCCAAGATTATACCTGGACTACGACTAAACATAACCACAGCTTGCAAATTCCTCAAGACTCGATAATTCTCGCTCACGGCTATGGCGGCCAACAAGTCTCGCATAAAATCTTGAGCATAGCAAGGTCTGTATTGCCACAAATCAAATGCTCTGCGCTAGTACTATCCCCGTGTTGCAGCTAGACTCAAGCTCCCGCATCAATGGGGCCAGGCCTCCTCTTCCATTGCATCTATTCATGAGGAAGTATCTCTGACTAGAAGGATAGACGATTCCCGCATCTTGATTATGAAATCTGCCCATGGAAGCCGCCACTGAAGCTCATCCACGAGGCAATACCATGTTAGGGCATGAATCTCCTGACGCTGCCTTTAGCGCTTCGTGTAAATAATCCTTGAGAGTTAGTACAGGTGGGTAGACAGCGAGAGGTATAAAAACCTGTGCCCAGCTGTGTGGGTTAGCCAGACCTCATCTCGAGCCCCTCTGCTTACAATTCCAAAAAAGTACGCCTGCAGTTATCGTCTATCGTACCTCGAGATTCTCACCCCTTCCTTTCCACAGTGAAGTTTGTCTCCTTGGTCACCTTCATCGCTGCCGCGCTCACTGTCCAAGCCGGGCAAGTCGAGTTCTTCATTGACCGGAGCTGTAACGGCGCTGCTACGCACACCTACCGGACCAAAGACTGTAACGTCTGCTTCAGCCCGCCCGGCGGTGAGTCAATCTTCCCAATCAGCCGTACCGCAAGTCACCGTAGCTGAATATAATTCTCGTCGCTCTTGCTGAATAGATCATGGTGCCATCCGATACAGCGACATAGCATCAAACCGTAAGGTCGTCAGCCACAACCAGCACGACTGTACCTCCAAGTCCATCGTGGGTCAAGGCTACGGACCTGCCTGCTGGCTTCAAGGACACACCAAGCTTCGCTCTGCGTTTATCTCCTGCGAAAGGTCCAAGTTCGTATATCATTGATTTTATCATTGCTTGAGGGGTTTGCGTCTTTCTGATTCCTATGCTTTCGGCAGGACTGACGGCAACAGCACCGAAGAGGTCGCAGAGATGGGCAGCGATACCACCCCTGCGGATGCAGCCACGATTTTTGACCAGGAGTGACAACACACGGAGCTCGGGAGGAAATATTGCACAATCCTGTTTGATATCGTGACCGTACAATGAAATAAGAACAAAAGTGCTGTTGAACCGTCAAGCAGAATCTTGGCCTGAGCCAACGTGCCGTGTGTTAGCATCATGGTTTAGCAATGGTACTATATGGATCTGCACGCCTTGCCATCTCTGGTGCAGGCCGGGGACTATTAATTGATACCGACGATACCGTACGACTGCTAGGCATCAAGACGAAAGACCGCTCTGTGACGAGTGAGGGATTCGTGGATTCCAGAGTGCTACACGACTGCATCGGTGCAGTTCGCACCTCCTTGAGTCCTAATCAATAAGCGAAAACCGCGAGAGATTCAAAGAAACCCATGGTTAGCCCACATAGAATATAGAGAGAGCAAGAAGTAGCGCTCACTCTGCTTCTGGCGTTCTCTGTTCTTCAAGAACAGGCATACGGAACATAACAAGAAGATCACGCATGCGATGGCACCTCCTGCTATAGGTCCTGCGAGGTTGGGGATATGGTCTCTGGAATGTACGAGCAAAGTCGAACTTGGCGTCGATGCTGCGACGGAAGTGACAGTGGAGGAACTTCCAGTAGACGCTCCTGATGCAATAGATGACGACGAATTCTGTGCCTCGTCGAACGAATCCACCATCGCAAAATCTACGATCAGGGTATCGAAACCCGTACAGTTCGCAGCACTAAAGGTGTGGTTGGTCGAAGGTACCAAGTCTTGTAACTTGAAAAGGTGTTGCAGTTTTGAGAGACTGGGCAGGGATATGCTGGAGTTGATGGGTTGAAAATCCAGGGCGAGGGTACAACCGCAACTAGCGATGCCCATATCGCACTTCGACTCGCCATCCACTGTGAGACCACTACCTGACAAAAAGGTAGTTCAGTCAGTGCCCGTTAAACGTCCCAAGAAGCAGCTAGGAAGGGGATGTAAAGATAAAGATAAATTTACCAGAAAACATTACCTCGAATGAGCCCTCTGCCCTACGCTTCATTCTGGTCCTCGTTCCGAGCATGAACCCAGATGTAGGGTCGCTCGATGACACCCATCCCCATCGCTGAACGTAAACCTGTTATTCGTGTGGTCGACGAGGTATCAGAGTCGTCGATGAATAAACGAAGCATTTACTAGTATCTTGCTCGGAGAACCAGAAGGAGATTGCGAAGGATAAAGGTACTATATAATACGTGTGAGTATACAATGCGCTGGTCCAGGGGGATGGCTCGTACATACATCGAGGACTGTTAGCTGAGCGCTGATGCATGATGAGCTAGTTCCCACTCCACTGATAGAGCGCATCGAGATTGACGGTCGTGTTCCCAGAAGATGATACGGGTGCAATGTCTGACCTCAGTTGATGCATACATGCGAGACCAGCCTGGAGGGTGCCTTCGCATTGCTTAGGCTTGCGATATCTTTTCTACAGCTATTGTCAACTCAAAGCTCCCTAAACTTTATAAACGAGCCATCCCGTATGAAACTCACAATCAAGAAAGGCTATAAGAGAGCGGCAGATCCGGGTCCAAGAGTTGGTTCTCAACACGGGAAGAGATCAACATTTTTGGATCCCAGTTCATCAATATTGTTCAGCGTGATGAAAGACGACTGCTGGAGCAGGCACAGGGCTCATCAGTTGTTGAATAGTTGTCGTCGGAGGAGATCTGGAAGTCTTCCGAGTCGTAGATTTTGTACATGTTGTGACCGAGAACTGTGATGGGAGAGTGGTAGGAGAGCTCAAGTGTTTGCAGCGCCACTGGTAGTCAGAAACTGACGTCGACCTCCTTCGACAGAATCCTGCGATAGGAGCATCTAATATCTGCATAAAAAAGTCATCATAGGTCGTTATGTTATTCTAAGGGGGTATAATCCTATTCTATACCATATATCGTGCTCTAAACCTTCTCATGTAAACTGTACAAAATTCGCCAATTTTTGATCGCCTTTCCTAGGCCTCATCTTTCGAGGACTCCTTTAAACGAACTCTCCTCAGAGAGAATCAACGCGACTTCCTGGAATGCGAAGCCCGATATCTTGAAGTAGAGCACAGATGGTAGACTCTGCACCATCTTGAGATACTCAGAAGTGAGGCGCGTTCAAGATGATTCCCCTATTAAATAGTAGTATAAAACGTGAGATCCTGGTCAGAGCGCAAGAAAAGGAGAGCTGGGGCCCAAGTACGTACATCAAGCAACCAGCAGAGACAGCAGCAACAGGGACTGTTAAAATCCAGCCCAAAAATATCCAGCCGAATCCTCTCCAATTGAAAGCCCTCACTAAAAAAAAACGCATACATTAGCTTAAGAGAAACAAACCCATAGCCAAGAGACGGTAGAACCATACCATCGCCATTACACATCGCAACCCCCATCGTCGCACCGTAATACACATCGTCGTCGACACCGGAATCCCATACTGACTCGCAAGCACCACCGTAACCGAGCTCCCAAGCTCCATCGAAAACCCCCTCGACGGACTATGCATCGTCAGCCTATTCCCAGCACCCTCATAATATTATACCCATACGTCGCCAGCCCACCACCAAACAGCTCGCGCCGAACACCAGCATCCACACGGGGTCTGGCTGGAGCTGGCAGCGGGCTGACCGGTGTGCCAGATCTCGTAGATGGCGGAGTATGGGCCGATGGCGTTGGCGACGTCGTTGGACCCGTGGGCGAAGGAGGCGGTGCAGGCGGTGAGGACTTGGAGGAAGGAGAAGAGGTGCTCGGTGCGGTTTGGGTATTGGGAGGCGAGGGCGTGCATGGCTTGCAGGCGCTGGGAGGATTTGGTATTGGGTTTGGTCTGGAGAGCGTGTACGTCGACTATTTGGATGAGCTGTGAGTGGTGGACTAGAACTGAGGGGGAGAGGGGGAGAGAGACGTACCGGTTGTACCGTATGTGATGATTTTCTTGAGGAAAGGGATGCTCTTGTAGCGAATGATGATCCAGAGATTCTTGGCTCGATCCACGCCCCTTGGATCTTGTATCTCTCGTCCACCTCTTCGAGGTGGAGTCGAGAGGCACCAGGCGACAGACCATCAGCAGCGGCATCTAACCTTGAAGTGCATGCCTCTGCATCACCAGCAGCAGCCTGATTGGCGTCCTTTTCAGAGCTTTCATCTTCTATAGCAAAGGGAGCCATCGGATGAGAACTCGTAAGGAGTAAACTAGTAAGAGAGACGTACGAGGGATGGTAGACTTGGGCCTGATGGAGTAATCGGGTACAGCTTGATGACCAGAGGATCCAGCGTCCTCTGGGGGCGCACGGTTCCAGAGGAGAGGTCCCATGAGAATGTGGTGCCATCGCAGAGCTGAGAAGGGCGTGGTTTAGTGCCGCTGGTACCAGATGAAGAGGAGAAATAAGACGTACTGTAATCATTTCTGATGACCTTGCAGTAGACGAAAGGGAGCCAGAAGAGGATTGAGAGTAAAGCCACGACGCTTGCAGTGCCAATGATGATAGCTGCTGTCTTGCCGGGAGAGTACTCTTTGATATTGAGCGTCGGTGCACCCTTGTAAACTACAAGAAATCAACTCAGTCTCAGCCAAAGGAAAGACACGACCAGAACCGACTCACTGATGGACATCGTCAAAATGGACGCAACACCAAAGAAATACACAGGCGAGGCGATCAACCCCGCCCTCACCGAGTCCTTCCTCACCAAAACACACCACTTCGTGGCCATGAACACGACCGCTGCAAACCCAGCCGCAATCGCCGGCGCGATGAAGAACCCTGCAAAGATCGTGGCGGCTCCTTGGCCATTGTTCCAGCCCCAGGAGACAGCGCCTGAGCCGCCTGTTGCGACGCCTACGCCTATGAGTGCAGAGACGATGGAATAGGTGGTGGAGACGGGCCAGGAGTTTCGGGTGGCGATCATGAGCCATGTTGAGGATGCGACGAGAGCACAGGTGAATCCTAGGAGTTGCACGCCAGCGTTGTCTTGGAATGTGCTCAGAGGCTAGTGTACGAAACACAAAGGCGTAAGAAGATAATGCTATTGTAACTTTTGTTGAAAGAAAGATTGTGATACTCACGATGATCCCATTCTTGATCGTCCCTGTAACTCGAGCACCAACGAGTACAGCACCCAAGAACTCGCAAAATGAAGCAGCTAGACACGCTTGCTTCAAAGTCAGCGATCTGGACGCAACAGATGTTGCGAAAGACTGTGATCGTCGTCGTCGTCAGTATCGTCCATGGTGAGAGGTTATGGGACTTCAATGTGAGAGAATCTTGATACTTACATTCGCAACATCGTTAGCACCAATATTATACGCGTCCAAGGCAGCAAAGATAGTGCCAAACGCAAAGATATAGTCCCATTGGTGCAGAGGCATGAGGACGTCAAGTATGGGCGCTGATGGAGCTCAGCGAAAAGTCAACAAGCGCCCATCTCCCGTGGATTGTCCAATCAGAACACTCGAAAGGATCCCGACGGCTGAGCCGATACTCTTCCGAGGTCCTCGGCGTCTGACAGTGACCGAGCGCTTTGGTCTTTGAACTTGATGCATCGTCCGATGCGCAACGAACAAGGACGCAACTTGTGACTCTCATCCATCGATATATACAGTACAGATATTCGGCGCTTGATGCATGCGATTTTGTCTCTTGGTTCTATCATCTGCACGAACTAGGGCTGGTATTATCGCCCACTAGACCTTATGATGACCTCGACGACAGTTGTGACGAATCCAACGAACACAGATGATAACATGGCCAGCACTATGGCTACACTAGACATGGCCTCGAGCGGCCAAAACGCTCAAACTAGAGCACTAAATCCCAATGATAAAGAGAAAAGCGTCGAGGAGGATGGCTCGGAAGAGACCCAAGCTGGGGAGGCTCACGAACAGAACGGTCGGAGAGCTGCTCCGCCAGAAAACGAGAGCAAAACTTCCTCGTCAAAACCCATTGGAAGCATATACACAGCAAACGAGAAATGGATTGTCGTAACCATAATCTCAGTCGCTGGATTCTTCAGGTGAGCTTTCTCCTACAGTCTCGTACTCTCGTAACGCCAGAGAATACTTTAGCTCACCTCCATTCGAAGTCCGTTAACAGCCAACATATATTTCCCAGCTATACCAACCATCTCCAGCGCATTTCACAAATCCGTTTCCCTTATTAACCTCTCTGTGACCGTTTACATGGTATTCCAAGGAGTTGGTGAGCTTTTCTACCCCTTCGTATCTCTCATCTCTCTTCAGTTCTAACCATATACTGCAGCACCTATGTTCTGGGGAACGCTCTCCGACTACAAAGGTCGACGACCTATATATCTCATGTGTCTCCTCACACTCGCACTATCCTGCGTCGGCCTCGCACTCATGCCGACGAATGCCTACTGGCTGCTGATGCTGCTGAGAAGCCTCCAAGCGGTTGGCTCAGCGAGTACAATCGCACTTGGTGAGTCGTTTACCGTTCGTGTTGCTCTTGTAAGGGAGGAAGTTGAGCGTGAGTTTGTTTTCTTGGGGTTTAGGTGCTGGTGTTATAGGCGATATCACCAAGCCTGAGGAACGAGGTGGTATGTTCGGTCTCTTTGGTGTTGGGCCTTTAGTACGTATCTCTCCCCTCAGAGGTCATAAAAATTTGTAGACGAGACTGACACTGTATGCTCTGTGTAGATTGGACCAGCGATAGCACCCGTAATAGGCGGTGTTATCTCACAGAACCTCGGATGGCGGTGAGTTTTTTCCAGTTCCTTTTTGATGACGCGAAGCTCATTGTTGTGTGATAGGGCGATCTTCTGGTTCGTCTGCATAGCAGCGAGTATTTGTTGGATATTCCTATTTTTGTAAGCCCATCCACTGTCTCTATGTTTCGTCTCACGAGCATCAACTAAATTCCAAACTCTGCATAGATTCCTACCCGAAACTCTCCCAACCATCGTCGGCGACGGCAGCACCCCTCCTCTAAAGCTCTACCTCCCACTCATACCCCTCATCGGCCGCAACCGCCGCAAATCATCCCAAGTCCAACCCAAACAATACACAAAACCACCCCCAAAACTATTCACCAACCCCCTCATCCTCCTCACCTACCCAGACATACTCCTTCTCCTCCTCACCAATGGGGTCATCATGGGCGTATTCTACTCCGTCGCCACCTCCATGTCTTCCATCTTCCAAGACGCGTATCCGCAGCTTGACACAGCAGAGATCGGGTACTGTTACCTTGCGATGGGGGGTGCGATGGCGATTGGGACGGCTGTGACGGGGAAGCTGTTGGATAGGAGTTATAGAAAGAGGAAAAGGGTTTATTTGCAGGAGAGATTGGAGGCAGGTGGGGATGGGAAGGATGTGGATTTGGAGAAGATGGATTTGAGGAAGATGGACGAGTTTCCGATTGAGAGAGCGAGGCTTGCCTCGATGACTTATGTATTCTTCTTCTTCGTCGCTGCGTGTGCCGGCTATGGGTGGTGTGTTGAGGAGAGGGTAAATCTTGCGGGTCCGTTGATCCTGCAGGTTATACGTAGGTTTTTTTTTCGCTCTGCTCTTATTGGTTTGGAATCTCTCTAACACGAACACGTTTGATTTTGATTTATAGTTGGATTCAGCTCGATATGGATATTCACGAGCACACAATGTCTGCTCATCGACCTCGTCCCAGACCGAGGATCCTCAGTAACCGCCTGCGTATGTCCCCTTCTCCCTCTTCCCCACCCTTATATCTCTCTCCAGGTTCTTCCTCTAATTTCCACTCACGCAACATAAATGCAGAACAACCTCATCCGCTGCACAACCGGCGCCGTCATGGTTTCCGTCATCGACCCCATCCTCCACGGCATAGGCATCGGATGGACGTTCATCCTCTTCGCAGGGTTCGGTGTTGTCGGCGGTGCCTTGGTTGCTACTGTTGTGAAGATTGGGCCGAGGTGTAGGGAGGTGAGGAGGAGGAAGGAGAGAGATGAGGAGAGGGAGAAGCAGAGAGTGGGAGACAAGGTGGAAGTGGATCGTACGATAGAGAGATAGACTTGCGTTATTGTATATCTGGAGTTAAGATAATGGGCATGGTATAACATGTAGAGTATAAAGCGACTACATGTAAGATCTGAGAGTCGTCATAGCATTTACCTCCGAGTTTTAAGGATGTATTATTATGTAGTAGTAGGCTCTCGTATTACTACGAATCGATCGTTGGTTTCGCTTCGTGGGTAGGCTGTATCTGAGTGCTATATGGCTTCTGTGTATTGCAACCTAGGAGACACTCCAGGGGCAATATTAGGCTTAACCCAGCCTCTACGAGCTGGGTGATGCAGGGGAAGGCACTGAGGGCTATAATCCTCCTGTTCGATGAGGCTCGGCCAGTGCTTCTTTGTAGCCTTCTAATCTTGCGTGCACATTATTGTTCCTAGGGCCCTGTAGAGTTTGAGTAGAGATGTTTAACAAGATCGATGTGGGCAGTGCCTAGTTACATGCAGGTGTGGCTAAGGGGCGTTCACTCGGAAAGCACTCTAACCACTCCCTTCCCGTGATAAGTTTACTGAGATCCGGTTTGATCATGGTGGGTCGCCCTAGGATCCTGACAGTAGACGGACGCCAGATGGCTTCTACGTAGGGACTCGGAGCCCAAAAAAGTGCCTCTTTGTTGCGGCTGAGTGTCCAGCCATAGTCATCTTCTACTGTTTCATCCGTGAGGCGAGCAATAGGGACTGTGGGACAGAACGTGAGTATATTTATCCGAAGTAGTATGAAGCAAGTCATAGCGAGATTCGGGGCTCACCATTGCTGTTATCGGCTGAAGGAGAACTTCGAACTCTCAGGATCGCTTCCATATCCCATAACCGAATCACGCCATCCAAGGAGCCAGATGCGACGTACGTGCTGTGTGGAGAGAAGGCAACAGAGCGGATATCCTTGGAATGGCCACTGATTGGACCAGCTATGCATTCACCAGTTTGTACATTCCAGATGCGAACAGTCCTATCGCGGGAGCCAGAGGCAATATGTCGATTATCTGGGGAAAAACAAACGGAGGTGACATGATCGGTATGGCCAGTGAGAGGACCGTGTATGCATGCGTTGCTTTTCAGCTCCCAGAGTCGTACGGTCCAGTCCTTGGAGCCGGATGCAATATATCGGCCGTCCGGCGAGAAAGCAGTAGAGAAGAGTGGGCCGCTATGCCCCACAAGTGGGGCAAGCACAGATTCGCCGAATTGTGCATCGCAGAATCGGATAGTGCCATCCAAAGACCCAGATGCAATAACCAGGCCATCAGGAGAAAAAGAGACTGAGGTTACAGCCTCGGTGTGGTGCTTGAGAGGACCAAGAAGACATCTCCCGGTACATGGGTCCCAGACTCGAACGGTCTTATCAGGTGAACCAGATGCGATACGTACCCCATCTGGTGAGAACGCGACTGAAGAGACGTGATCTGTGTGACCTTCCAGTGGACTGAGGATGCATTCAAGGCTATTGGAGTCCCAGACTCGGATCGTTCCATCGGAGGACCCGGTCACAATAGAATGGCCGTCAGGAGAGAAGCAGACTGAAAAGACAGCATATTCAAGTTCCTTCGCGGGTCCAACAAGACACTCGCCGGTTACTACATCCCAGACGCGGGCATTTGCGGCATGGCCAGAATACCCAGCAGCAATCCGTTGACCGCAGGGCGAGAAGGAGGTTGAGTTTACTATAGTTCCTTGCGCTATCTCACTCCAGCCTGGAGCAATTCCCAACGGCGATGGGATAACCCAATTAGCGACTTTGGCTCGATAATGGCGTGCCACTACCGAATCTCTTGGAGGAAAGGCGAGGAGGGATATATAGAGGTGTGGTATGCTGGTCCTGATACAAACACGGAATGTTTTGATCAGTTTCACTGCATCCTCTCCAAACGTGCCCATCCAATTTGCATCGGTACTTTCCTATTGGTGTCGAATGAGTGGAAGAAGACTCATAATGTCAGCTGAAACGGATACTAACCGGCAGATTTTTACAAGCATGCATTGCCTGCGCAGCCTCTTCGGGAATTCCCGGATAGTAAAAACTGCCTGGATCCATTATCATTTCTCCTGTCGCTGCAATGCTGATGATCTCCAGCCAATATAGGAAGAGTTCTTTGACCAAGGTTTGTAGCCGGATCAGCACCAGCGGTGAAATCCTATAATCACAGTTTTTGAGGTGGAAACCCCAGGACCGACATGCGTACACCAGTCCTGTAGGTAGAGCGGCGATCCGCTCTGCGATATCTGCAACGTCCCTGTTCAAGACAAAGGAGGATTCGAGCCCGCATATATTGAACCGAAGATGGGTGGTCATCAATTCCAAGGAACGTCTCAGAGTACTATGATGATGCTCTGAAGCGACGACTTGAAACTTTCCTGCTCGATGACTGGTGATGAAGTCGATGAAGGTCTTGTGGGGAATAGGCTTGGTAGAGGGGATGATAGGATCCGTGCCAGGAACCAGGATGCTCCGCGCAAGCTCAATGAAACGATAGAAGTCGAAATCCTCTGGGCGGATATCCAGAAGGCCGATGATATGAGATAGCTCCAAGGGATACTTGGCTACCGTTATAAATCCAAGAACCTGGATGATGTTCGGAAGTCTATCAGACTCTGCCCCTTCGTCCCCGAGTACTTGTTGTAGAATGAACATGTAAAGGGCGTCGATGTCTTCCATACCCCTCCTGGTAACCTCTGTGATAGCTGAATCACGCTTTGCGACCCCTCGAATGCGAATCACAGACAGGATATAGTCCACTGCTGTCTTTGCCCAGACGTACAGCCCATCCGCCATCCCAGAGAGTGCGTCGATCTGCTGCTGTGTTGGCCACGCCGACCATTCCACCTTCCCTTTGAACAGAGCTCGAATTCCGTCTCGAAGGCGGCCCTCCATGTACTCCCGGACCTCCTTAACGGATTCCTCTGTGTGAATCTCCAGCTTGACTTGAGTTACAAGCCCATAACCGAGATTGGATAGTATATCGTGCTCGCTCCGTGTGGTAAGGAGTAAATGGATATTCGAAGGGAGATCAGGAGCCGCTCGAGAGAGCATGGATGAGAAAGACACGGGATCAGAGAGCTCGTCAATCGCATCTATTACGATGAGGACGGGTCTTTTGTATTCGGTTATGGGATCCAAGAGGAGCTTGCACTGCTTGCTTTCCTCGCCGATACCACCAGCGAATGTAGGTGTGAGTAGGCGATCAATGATCTGGGCAATCTCTAGGGAGTTGGAGGCTAGTTCATGGACTATGGTGGGGATGACACGGTCGTGGTAAGTTGTGGAAGCAGAGGTCCGACGGATGCAGTAGTGAGCCGCAAGGAGCTCAGGGAATTGATCTTTGAGGAGATCGTCGAGCTGGGCTATGACGGTCCTCACAATGGTCGATTTTCCACTGCCAGGTTTACCGATGATGCAGACACAACGTTGTGATTGTGGAAACACGGAGCTGAAGTAGCTGGTACAAGTAGGATCTTGCACGTCGCCTCTGATCCAGGCGAAGAGGAGGTTGAGTAGTTCTTCTCGAGTGCCAGGGTAGCATGCGCGGTGGAACTTCTCCAGTCGAGCATCTTGAACGATATAGGATTCGAGACGACGCCTCTACAAGTCGCTTTAGTTGGCTTCGATATAATAGCGGAGCAACACTCACAATGCGATTACAGATTTCTTCGTGCTTTTCCTCTTGAGGGGCACCGCCTGATATACGTTGGCATGGGAGGATTAGCGGGGTTCTTGGACTGGATACACAGGCAACACTGTCATACCAATTATAGTTGTTCGTTGTAATGCTTACCGGATTATTACTTGCAATCGTCACGGAGCCTCCGGAAGCTAGGTGCACCGTTTGAGAACTGAAGACTTTATCGAGAAAGAGGCGAACACTCAACTAATCCTATTCGCATTGAAATCAAACACCTGGGAAACCCCGAGACAGCACCAACTTGTAGACTCGCTTCTCCGGACTCAGCGCGAAGGGTTTGGCAGTCTTCTCTGGATGAGCTGACCGGTTCTTGGGTGGCTTTTGGTGGCTTTTTGGACTTTTTCTTCTTCAGTCGGAGCAGTTTCAGCATGGCGATAAAAGAGGAGATGCTGTCCAGGAAGGCGCCTGAGCGACACGGACTGAGAACTGATGAGAGGTCAGGTACCGGTCACGCTCTGAGCCGTGGAAAGGTCGTGGAAGGGTTGATCACAAGCATGTCAAATCTCGCTTAAGGGCGCTAGCTGATAAGGCCTGGTCTTCCAGGTGCAATTTGGTAAACATTGGAGAATGGAAGGGCGTTGGCTAGGCCGTCACTCACCGATGCAACCAAAAGTATCGATAGCGAATGAAAGATTCATTTCTCGCGTCTCCGCTGAACCAATGACTCAGGGCGAGGAATTTTTATTGAGATATTGTGCAACCTAGCAATAGCACGTTTGAGGTGAAGAAATCCAGATATACAGAGTTTAATCAAGCTAGAATGGCATTCAAGTTGAGAGTGATCCAGCCCATCGACTGCAAGTCACAGCGTGTCACAATCACGCCTGTGCTCTTGTCCTCCCTCAACGTAACTGGGTTGAGGTAACTGGGCTTAGGTAGTTGATAGATAGATAGCAAGGCGCCTAGTATACAGTAATTCTTCTCGTACTCGAAACCGAAGCTTCCCACATTCGTCTAGAATTGGGTGCCTCCTTGCCTTGCTAGCAATTACATCTTCTCAGAGATCCTTCTCCACTTATAGATAATCAAAGCTCTTAACGTCCTCAGCACGAACATCGGAGCGAAGATGATCTCCTCTGGCTCGAGAAGCTGGCGCGTAGCCCAGAGTCCGAGAGCCAGTTCGTCATCCTGCAATAAAAATAAATAAAAGATCGTCAGCCCAGGTAGATGGAGAGGAGGTTGCGGTGATAGAGGTTAACTCACAACTTCAGAGACGGATTGTAGAAGACCGAAGAACTTTCTCATGTATTTTCCGTGCTCGAGAGTCTCTCCTTTATGGGGCTCGGTAGTGGGATAGCCGTAGTCTGTCATGCCACGGGGTGTCAGGAGGAGGTTCCGAGATGCACTATACCAAAACAAATCACTCACCAATTGCTTGCCAGAGACCCTACATCACAAATAGACACGGTCAGCATCGTCCTCTGCGCTTACTCAGATACAGAAGAAGCTCACCAAAGACCATCCAATCGCTTGGCCAAGATGCTGAAGAAATCTTTCGAGAATGTCTGAGGCAGCTTTCCGTCTGGTGTCCTTTCGTGCAGCATAGTATTCAAAGTGGTAGCTCCAACTGTTGCTTTGGCACATCCTTGGCTAAATTCAGAGATGGAGCTCAGTTGGGAAGGGAATCAAGAGAAAACTAAAACAGAGTGACATACCCGAACAGAGGGTTGAGACGCATAACGGAGTCTCCGATAGCGAGGAAGTTCTCGGGGAGGTTATCCATCTGGTGATACCGCACAAACGAGCAGTCCGCTGTTTGTTTCTCATTAGCTTCTATTAGAGAATTGAACGCCCACTGAAAAGAGAAGGACTTACAGACTCTGGCGAAGTCGAACGTGGCAGTGCATTGGGCGGCCAGGATACGGATGGTGGTGACGAACCACTCCAGGACAGGCTTAGTCCCCTGTACAGAGAGTACGAAAGCCTCTATTTGACTGGCTTCTCGAGGAAGGTTGGAAGGTCCCCATGTAGCACAGCATAGTTGAACTATAGGGATGGGCAGGTTAGGAAGGCGGTAGCTAGTGACGTGAATGAGTGGGAGGAAAAAAAAAACTGACGCGTGTCGTTATCCATCTTGGCTAATGAGAACGCAGCACTGAGTGCGTCGGGATCGTGGTTATCGTAGGAGCACACGTAAGAATATAACCAGCTCGCGTTTTCATATGCAACGGGGAGAGGAAGCGACGGCACGATGTGCGCAGGAACGTCGAACGTTATAGTGGCGTAACGGACTTTCGGGTCGTGGCTCAAGCGTAGGTCTGCAGGTGTCGTGAATCCTGCAGTGTTGAGCCATTTGATACCGTACTGGTTGCTCCCTGTGCAGTCTAAGGGTGTGTCAACATCGGGAAAAAAAATTGGGAGAGAGGAACGTAGGAATCTACCTATGACAAGATCGACATCGTCAACCCGGAAGTCATCTCCACCTATCACGGAGCCAAGCACGGAGGATACGCCTCTCCCATCAGGAGACTTGATAAGCTCCTTCACCACCCCATCTACGATCTCAATATTCCCTTGATTTGACTCTACTAGTGATTGATGCAGCAGTGGTTCTAGTCTCGCTCTTCGTATATTGATAGAGCTTGGGTAGGCTTCGAGTTTCTTGGCATCAATGGGTGCGTTGACGCCCTCAAAGTAGAGGTAGGTGTCTCCTGAAAAATCACTACCAAGAGAAGTGTTGAATCAGATGATAAGCAATAGGAGAAACAAGCGAGAACGTACATTGCGCCAGCATCTTTGGCTTTCTTCTCCAGGGAAGGCCAAAGAAGACGGAGTGCTTCTATGAAGGGTACAAGGTATACTAGAGATCGCAACGCATGAGGATTTCGGACGTGTATGACGAAGGTGAAGGGAGGTACTTGCCATGCAGGGATTGAGCTTGAATGACACGATTCCGAGCCTTTCCGTTCTGGATCTTGGTGAACTCTGGATCGACCACGACGACCCTCTTGAAATGAGACGAGCACACTCGAGCTGTTAGCAGCCCAGCGATACTGGTGGAGAAACTCGTCAGTACCACTGGCAAGAAAAATCTGGTGTAGGAAGCGAACTGACCTGCTACCACAGATAACCGCCGTTCCAGGACGTGGAGAACGACGAGGAACCCCAAGCTGCGCAAGCTCGTCATGCCAAAATCGTTCACGTCGCGCCAATAGTCGATAGAAGACGAGTGTTGAAACCACCGCGACCAAGATCGTTGTCCAAGGACTGGTCATCGCTGTCTCTCGTAAAATAGAGAACATGGTCTCGTTAAAACCAAAGCGCTGCGAAGGTGCGGAGACAGAGGGTGCTGAAGCCATGCTTTAATATGTGGCCTTGGATGGCAGTTGAAAGCAAACGGAAAATCTTATACGTACTCGCTAACCTGGATCTGCGCCCAACCGTTCAACCGCTCGAGCTAAATGCCGAGTTTAATATGATCAACCGGAGAAGGCCCAAGCGCTTGATTGACCAGCGTTAGTGAGCCTCCGATGGATGTTTCTGCGGCAGGTGGCAGCCCAATTAGAGAGAAGGCCATTGAGTCCACCTCATGGCATATCAGGCCGTAAGGATACTGCGAATCGGACGCGAGATAGAGCACTTAGCCAGCTATACATTCTGGACAATATCAGAGTTTGCACGGCAACGAAGGAAGAATAAATATTGAGACCATAGTGAACGTCCTTGGATAGTAGGGAGCAGTTCGTTCTGGCAAGTGGTTATATATATTAGTCCAGTTACTGAGCACAATGGTTAGATAATCCGCTCCCACGGTCTGGCAAGCGCTGAGCGTTCTCCTCGATCAATTGGTCAACGGCTCTTTACACTTTAGAGTGAGATAGCACGACACGAGCATGTCGCAGCAATGTTGCTTAGATCTAGACGTCTAGACCCTTGCGACTGTTCCCAAATCCAGAAATATATCTGTAGTACCAATACACTACGCATCGGACTGGCTTGCGCAGCTGACAGCTGTACGTCTCGTTAACCCGCCTTTGAAAGCGTACTCGGATGTACTCAGTACGTGCTTGTTTATCGAGCCTCTACTGCTGTTGATCAATCCTCTCTGACAGCTGTTTCAGGTCTATTCTCATCTCAATGTGACTGAATGTCCACTGACAAGCGGTCTTACAGAATCAAAGAAGGGTGGTCCAAGTACACCGACTCTGCTGTATTTCCGACAATACGCTGCCCTCTTTCCAGTGAATGTCTTTATTCTTAGGAGTCGCAACTAGGGTCGAGGGAAGCTTGAAGCTTAAGTCCCTAGAGCCGAGGGCGACCTATTTCAGCAAGAAACGTCCGAAACTCACCGAAGGATACGGAGTTCGCTTAGTGCACGTCCATTCAGAGGTAAGCCCTACGCCCCAATGTTCTTGAAGGAAATACAAATCGGTAGCGTTAACTTGATATTTAGGATACCTATCTTTGTCTCCCCCCTCATATCCTTTAGATTTTATTCTCTCTTAGATTCAGCGTATCGGTACCACTCGCTGCTGATGCCACCTCCTCGGAAATCTGTACTCCGACGATTCTTGGGTTGCGCCACGCCTCTCCTGTGGGCCCTAAGTCCGCCCTCGTCAATGCCCAGTCAATCGTCAAGGTTGAACTTGGTGCGATGGAGGTACAGGGATCTCCAACGAGGTGATTCAACAAGAGTTTTTTGGAGGTAAATTCGACGTCTACACAACGCCCTTCCCATTTATCTGCTGACGAAGCTTCTGAATGACTGCTTTCAGGTATTCGTACGTGACAGAGCCACCCATTGGACAGCTGCGTTCAGACCGCCCGTATACCAAGGTAGCCTGCCACCTGGTCGGTTCAACGCGACCTCGTTCAGTAAGGCGTGTTTCCAGGACGTATGCATCTCCTATCGTAGTACTCTACTATTGTGAGACGTACTGACCGCGATACTTGCTGGATATAGGCTCCCCTGGGTCAAGAACCTAGGGCTTGAGTCCAGGGTTGAAGCGATACGTGGCACTTTGTGCGTTTCCTCTCCATTCTCCTCTCCCCAGAGGCTTCTTCTGACTTTTGCCTCGCTTTTCGTCAGAGGAGGCTCGGTGTTCCGTTCTCTGCATCGGGATTTTAACCGCAACGCTGCCAATGCCCCTGTCCAATCTTGGGTTACCTTTCAGAGATCTACAGGTATTTGCACCCTTCATCGGAGGTACTCGTACGTCTTCTACCTCTACCCCATGCCCACTGCCCTTTCACTTTTGCTTATTTGGAATATCACACAGTGAACCACGCTTCTAACCTAGGCTACGTCTTCGGCATCATCGATGAGGATATAGGCCGCGAGCGTGGCGGGGCCGAACCTGCCGGTATCGACTTTAAATAGAGGAGCAGGGACAATTCCCCTCCTAGCGTTTATATTGCATAAGGACACAGGGCGCGACTCGCGCGAGCGCTCAGTGCACTGCGCATAGCGCATCACGTACCTTAGAAAATCCGCCCCGACAAATCACGTGATGGGGCGTATTTTTGTAGCACAGTATTTTATGAAATATTTTGGAATGCCTATTGGTGAACCTATTTACTTTGAGTCCCACTGTAGCTAACCAGCTCTAACCGTTCCTCTGTTCTCTATTACAATACCTTGAAATCGTATAATACTCCCACAGTGCCAGCTGCGCCAACCAGCACCGTGGTATCGTCATTCATTTAGTATTCGTTTATCCGGGTAATCTATGACCTTGTTGACTTCGAACCCCCTTGCTATTATATTGCGTGTCGACAGACATAGATGTAAAACTAGCTGCATGTGGTTGAGAAAGCTGGGAAGCAATTTAACCATTCTCTTCCTGTAGTCAAATTCTCGAGGTCGGGTTTGAGAATGGCGGGTCGCCCTAGAATCCTACAGATTGAGGGTCTCCAGATGGCTCCGCCAAAGGAGAGTGGTGGGGCATAGAATAATGGTTCTCCATAAGCTCCCACCGTCCACCCATGGTCATCTACTACCATCTGATCCGCGATGAAGCTGGCCTCACCACTTCTACCCCCTAGGATGGCATCGACATCCCATAATCGGATGGTCCTATCTGCGGAGCCGGATGCAAGATACTTGCCATCTGGAGAGAAGGAAACGCAGGAGACCGAGTCGGTATGCCCACCGATTGGACCAGTTATGCACGTACTGGTTTGTACGTCCCAGACACGAACAGCCCGATCCGCACAACCAGAAGCGATGTATCTACCGTCAGGAGAGAAAGAGATGGACAACACCGGGTGGCCGTGGCCAGCGAGAAGAACACTAACGCAGATGCCAGTTTGGATGTCCCAGATACGAATGGTCCCATCAGTAGAACCCGATGCGATGCGATGACTGTCCGGGGAATACGAGAGCGAGTTTATCCCTTGACGGTGTCCCTTGAGAGGACCAAGTGCACATGTGCCATCTTGTACATTCCATACTCGGATGGTGGCATCTTCGGAGGCGGAAGCCACGTACAAACCGCTGGGAGAAAACGATAGCGACGATATGGGATGATCATGGCCTGTGAGTGGCCGCAGTGGACCGATGAGGCATGCATCGCTGCGCATGCCCCAAATGCAGATCGTCTTATCGGTTGAGCCCGATGCGAGGCGAGCACCGTCTGGTGAGAAAGATATCGACCGTATCGAACCAGTGTGTCCCCTTGATAGACCAAGGACACATTCCCCAGTCTTTGAATTGCGAAGCCGAATGGTGCCATCATGGGAGCCAGACGCAATACAGTCCCCTCCAGGAGAGAAGCACACCGATTGAACCGGGCGATCGGGACCCTCCAGTGGATGAACGCATTCGCCAGTTTCTATGTCCCAGACACGGATGATCGAGTTATCGTATCCAGCAACTAAGCGTTGGCCGGATGGTGAGAACGATACCGACAGAACACTGTCCCTCACAACTTTAGAATCAGCATCCCATGATTCCCAACTTGGTGGCATTGTGGAGAGAAGTGGAATGACCGCGTGAGCAAGTTTAGCTCGGTAATGATGGGCGACTATAGAGTCTTTTGGGGCAAAGGTGAGGAGAGAGATGTAGAGGTGCGGTACACTAGAGTCTATGCATCGGGCAAATGTGAGAATGAGCCTCCTTGCGTCTTTGCGAAAATGCCGATGTACGCCGAATCAGTATGGTGCTGCAAGACTGTCTTAAATTCCACTGCATCTCGAGTCTGGTCATCATAGAGACGCACCTGCATTCGTTCACCGAGATTGAACATCGAATCCGCAGCTGCTCGAGTAGTCTTGCTTTCTTCATCGTGACTGGAACGTGTGTTGGCTGTAAGACTGATCATTTCCAGCCAAAACAAGAATTGTTCGTCAACGAATTTCTGCAGCAGTTCCAACACCAATGGCTTCCTGTAATTACACTTTGCAAAGTGGAAACTCCAGCAGTGGCATGCGTAAACGAGCCCAGGAGGTAGGCTAGCTACCCGTTGAGCAATATCTGGAATATCCTTGTTAAGGAGGAAGGAGGACTGAAGGTTGCACATATTAAAATGGAGAGCGGTGGTCATCCACTTCAAAGAGAGGATGAGAGCTTTGTAGTGGTGCTTGGTAGTCCGAATTTGGAATTTCCCGGCACCGTCTCTAGTGATGAAGTCGACAAAGGATTTATGCATTTGGGGTTTGGTAGAAGGACCAATGGGTTTTGTTCCGGGTACTAGTAAACTCCGACCGAGCTGGATGAATCGATAAAAATCGAATTTTTGTATACGGAGGAAGCTTTCAATGGTAGAGAGTTCCAAAGGCTCCTGGATGACAACGAGAAACCCAATGGCGGTCTTCATTTTGGCTAACCGCTCGGGGTCCAGTTTCTGATCACCCAGTACCCTTTCTAGAATGAACCCATACAGTGCATCCAGGTCTTGCATGCCATTGCTACTTACATCATCTATCACTTCGTCACGGAAAGCCTCTCCATGGATATGAATGGCCGATAGGATGTAGTCCACCGCCGTCTTCGCCCATACGAAAAGACCATCCGCGTTGCAAGCAAGCTTCCAAAGCTGCTCCCTAGTAGGCCATGATGCCCACCCTAGACTGGCCTCAATGCCGTCTCTGAGTCTGCTCTCCAAGTAGTGATAGACGTCGTAAAATGAGTCCTGGGTATGGATCTCTAGGCCAACCTTTGCGATATTGCTTTCGCCAAGGCACCTTAGGATGTCGTTCTCACTTCGGGTAGTGAGGACTAGACGCATATTGGACGGGAGTTGTGGGATAGTGAGCGATAGGTTACGAGTGAATAAGGCTGGATCGTCGATCTCGTCCACAGCATCAATCACAACGAGAACCGTGCGATTGAGGGTACGTATTGGTTCAAGCAGTAAATTTCGCTGCTTTTCCTCGTTAAGAATACCGGTATAGAGTGGATTTGAGAGAATCCGATCAAGATGTTGGGCAATTTCAGGAGAATGAAGTGATAGTTCGTGAGCAATGGTTAAGAAGACCTTGGTCCGATCGGTGGTAGAGAGTGCTGTTCGACGTATGCAATAATGAGCTACGACCAGATCTGGGCAGTGCTGGAGAGCAATCCCCAGTAAGTCTGAGACGATTGTGGTTGCGATGGTTGATTTTCCACTCCCGGACAGCCGAAGATGCAGATACACTGTCGAGAGCTTGGGAAATCTAAATCTGGCATAGAGTGGGGTAGATCCCAGAATCGGGATGATAGATGTGATTGTGGTCAATGGGATCTAGGGAGCCCATCATAGAGCTATTGTGACCAGATGAGAGAGTATCAACTGGAGAGGTCTGGGCATGACCATGTAGCTGACAAGAGCCGGAAATCCATTTTGCAATCCGACTGAGCAACTTGTGCCGCGTTCCAGAGTAGCATGGCTTGTGAAATCGATCCAACCGAGCTTCGTGGACAATATATGAGGCCAATCGCTCCTTCTGGTGAGACGTGAGTACGTGAGGCGGAGAAGTAGACGTGTTGCACCCACGATTCTGCGGTCAAGATACTCTCGGAATTGATGATGATGAATTTGAACGGCTGGAATCGTGTCAGTGTGGTTAGGGCAGCAATAAGTAGAAGCATCGTACTGTTGAAGCTGTTGGCGACGTTACAGTTGATATTGTGGCTCGCGATATCTCCTCCTGCGTCTATGCAGCCGGGATCAGCTATAATGTTGGTATCTCCTTGCGTTGAAATACTCAACGGAGGTTGGCACCGCCCAACTCGAAGCTCTGGCCTCCAGCCTGGGAATGCACATTCGATGGGGATGAGAAACCAGCTTGTCGCTGGTCGCGATCATAGCCGTGGCGAAACGATGGAGAGGAGGTATCGTTCATATTCCAATTGTTCAGATGGGCATCACAAAGAATAGTTACAGAGAGAGGTGAGGGGTGCGTGTCACTCTACTGGTCCAGTCAAAACGTGGTTGACGAGCGCAAGGCTCTTGGTGGAAGATCACCTTCACAGGCAGACCAATCAAGTAAAGTTCCCACGAGATCTGTGGTGCTGCTGCAGAGAGCAGCTTCTGAGCGAAAGTGGACAGAACTTGGGGAAATTTAATACGGCATTCGTGAATCCATATAAACCAGTGAGGAAATCTGAGAAAGCTGCCAGTGGTGGACAAAATGTCGAGATGAGGTCGCGCAAGTAAACATCAAAATCTGGATCAGCCCACTGAGCCGGGGACTAGCAGTAGTACTGTATACACGCAGGCTATCGATATTTTTCTACCAGACCAACCAAGTCATCACCAGAGCAACCCACACCGCACACTGGCACACATCAACTCCTATAAATCTCGAGCACCAGGCTCTTTGATTCATCACAGCTAAGAAGAGCTAGACGCTAAAAACAGCAGTACAAAGACCCGTACTCGACATAACCAAAAAATGGGAGAGATCACAAGAAGAGCAGAAGGGGTGAGTAAAAGATGAGCAAGGCTATACGGCCTGAAGAAACCGAGAAACCAATATGTACAGTCCGAAAAGGGTACTCCGTCATGAGAGAGTTACGTTGCGGAGCCCAGCGAAAGAAAATTCTTCTTGCCGTTGTCTCCGTGGGAGTCAAAAGTCCATTAACGAGCCGAGGACAGTGAAGAAGATGAACGATTAAAAAGAAAATAAAGAAAGGATGAAAGAGAGGAAAGGAGAAGAGAGGGTAACTCCAAGATCAGATATCCAAGCCATACATCACTAGCCCACCACTACTGTTTTGCGTCAGGTATCTTACACCCTTTGCCTAGGAG
The DNA here is from genome assembly GCA_002718315.1 of Agaricales sp. HM26-F1. Lineage (NCBI taxonomy): Eukaryota > Fungi > Basidiomycota > Agaricomycetes > Agaricales > Agaricales sp. HM26-F1. Next base: position 872,798 of record NIBX01000021.1, on the reverse strand, counting down.
AAGTGATTGGTTAATCAGTACACCTTCTTTAGCACATAGTCCAACTGAAGGTATACTCACGCCATACCACCATATCCATACCACCACCCTGCTCAGCGAGTTTCCTCTGCCTGAACGCCTTCCTGTACTTGGTACGCTCGTACATCACCAAGCCCACCACGATCAGCGCAATCACCGATATACCGGCGAACACGCCTAGACCAATAGGCAGAACCGAGATGCTCTTGCCAGGGACCTCAAAGGCAGAGGAAGCCGCCGCGGTGGTTGAGGCAGATTCTGAGGCAGCTGCAGCGGAGGCGTCTCCTGAGGCTGAGCTTGAAGCAGTATTGTCAGCAGCGGCGGAAGCTGAGATTGATGAAGCGATGGAGGAGAAGACGGATCCAGGAATTGTTTGAATTCCCTATGAAGTCGTGTTAGCTTGATGAACCCCAGATTAGCAAATGGCAACAGAACGTACGAAAGTTTCCAGGGCAGAAGCGCTACCCGTGGCAGATGCAGTCGTTGATGCAGAATCACTGCCAGAGGCAGTAGACGAGGAGGAAGAGTCACCGCTGGAGGCGGTGTTAGTGGGTGCTGGAACCTCGGTAGTACCCTGCGTGTTGAAACAATTCGTAATCAGTACGAATTAAAAACCTGGAAAGCAGGAGAACGCACGAAAACTTCCAACGACCCACTGGCACTGGTAGTAGCGGCCGTTCCATCAGTCGTTGTAGCAGCCGTGGTAGTGTCGCTTCCAGCTGCACTGGTTGTTGACGACGTAGAATCGCTGGACGAGGATGTCGTCGTATCAGTGCTTCCTCCAGAGTCACCAGCCGTTCCACCACCACCACCAGAATTGTTTGACGTATCCATGGTGAGGGTACACGACTTGACTTCCTCGAAAGCATCTTGTCCGTTCACTTTGATGGGTGTTAGGACGACTTCGCAGGTTTCCGTTATTAAACCCATGGACCTGCAAAAATATAAGCATGAGATTAATGCTGCTTTTGGCAATAGACGATGACGGCAGGAAGAGAAAGATAGAACTGGAATGGGAACAGAGCGAGCAACGTTCCAGGAGAGTGGGAATGAGAAGTCTCCCGAACAGGCAGCGAGGTAACCATCGCATGGGTCATGGATAACCCTGTCACTTAGACTTCGTCGCGACGACGAGGAACGGAAGTCATGCACTAGGAATGCTTTCCAGCGCAGCAGTCGTTTGAATGCTGGAGGCCGTTGAATCGCAGGTCCCTGTTAACCGTGGAACGAGAAGGGGCCTACGACCGGGTCACCTGGGTGTCCAAAAGAATAGCGCTGCGACAGCCTGAGTTGGCTCATCGACTCGTCTGAGCACTCCAAACACGCAAATCTGGTCTTCTCTCGGTTGGACCAGACCCGTGCACTCGCTCGCTTGCCCACAAGCCCGTTCCGGAAGTACCTCCACCAACAATAACCAACCACCACAATGGGACCAGAGCCACAGATAGATCAAGACAACTCACGTAGTCGATTGCGACACGGTCTTGAAAGTAGTCGGAGGTCCAGTCGGATCCTGCCTCCTCAGCAAGGCCAGATCGTCTCCAGAGACCGGTGCACCAACAGGCACGGCGATTGATGTCGTGAGGGTCATGGATATCGAAGAGACCCAGAGAAGGAGGAAAGTTAAGCTGGGGTGACGCATAGTTCTAGAAATTGTCCGTAGTCGAGATTATAATGCTTGTTTGGTGTGGTATCGAGTTAGAGAAAGTCGAGAGAGAGTTGGACCGTTCCGGCGGATTTGAGATTAGTAGCTCTCGATGGGGAAGACGACCAATATGCGTCCTGAGGTCGATGTATCAGAAAAAGATTGGAAGAGCCCACTGGAGCGATAAAATGGAGGAGAAGGAGAAAATGAAGAGGAAACCCAGAGAAAAACAAAGGAGGAGGAGGACAAGTAGCGACAATGAGCACAGCGTGGACAACCTGGGCCGTTCAGGTCGTTTGTTGCAACCGTCGTGGCTGTGTCAATATACCCTGTGTTGACCACATCAATTGTTCCCCTCACTACAACATCAAGATCAGAGGCCCAGAAATAAGTCTATGATAAAGGTACGGTATAGTCTGTAGCTACAACAAGCATGCCGACAAAGATACAGTAATACATAGATAAGTGCTGCACGAACACGACCAAAACTGAAGGAAGCAGGTGTGCTGCTACGACCCATCGACAGCCTTGTACGCCTTGCCATCTCTCATCCGTCTCTTCCCACCATACCGTCTTCGACCATTAGCTAGCGCCCTGATGACAACACCTACCATGCCAGCAACCCAGCCAGATCCCCACTTCTCGTAAGCGCTCGATAACGCCACGTTGAGCACCACGACGAAAAGCAGGAACAGTCTCGCTGAGGAGGGTAGGTCCATCAGTTCAAGGATGGACGACACGCCGGCTGGTGGAGAGAGGAGGACTAGAACATTGAAGAGGGTCAACACGATGAGAGATGCCATCAGCCAGCCTACAATCAAGTGCAATATCAGTTTATCTTACTCGACCGACGGCAAGCGTTGCGATCAAAAGCTTTGCTTACCGTTCGTCCACATAGCTTTGCGATACGGCTTCCCGATGCTGAACACTCCCGCTACCAATATATACTGGAAACACGAAACGAGGAACAGCACTGAGTTTTCATAATTCGTCGCGATGAGTTTATCCTCGCCGGCCTCTGGATTCGGTTGTCGAGGCGGAATGTACCTATCCATCGAAAACAATCAACCAAAAAGCAGTGTCAGTGACCATAGGATAAAAGGGATTCACTAGCCAGCAATCGTACCACTCTTGTCCCCGTACCCAGGCAAACACTGTGAATTGCACTGCCGACGTGATGACGATCTGCCCAACGATGCTGGAGAGGACCTTCTTAGACACAAGACTGGCTGTCGGCCGCTTGTGATGTATCTGTGGGTAGGGGAGAGTGCGGCCCACTAGAGGATGAGAAAGATCACGTCAGATTGGATACTTTGTCTATGACGAGGTGATACTGACTAGTGACTGCTACGGGTATGATGATGAAAAGGTCGATGTAGAGGAACTAGCGTGACAGACGAGATACTTGTGAGATAGGAACTCAAAAGAGCTGACCTACTCACCTGGAAGTCCCCTAATGACGATGCAAAGGAGTACAGTAGCGTGATAGTCGTGAACTGAATCATCGAGTATAACGCCCTACAAAACCCAACCATCAGTCTCCGGACCAAAACACTCCTTAGGAAGCACAAGACCTACATATACTTGAAACAACTAAAACTCGTCACAAGAGCCGCCCTCCCCTCCTTGATCACCTCCAGCACGCAGCCGATATCCGGGCTGGAACTCGTAAACGGTGCAGCAACGCTGGCCTCCGCCTCACTCAATGATATACCCACGTCGGCGGCTTTGAGGGCAGCACAGTCGTTGGCACCGTCACCACACATGAGGACTGTGTATCCCAGCGACTGGAGGCGCTCGACGATCTCGTTCTTCTCGTCAGGGGACATCCGGGCGAAAATATGTGCCTTGATGAGCATCTGTATTCCGAACGCACTGAGTATACGAGAAAGCGGAGAGAGTGCGGGATGGCTTTACCCGTTGCAGTGTCTCCAAGGGTGCATAATTGACCATCCACCGGAACACATCACCCGTCACCACCAGCCCGTAATCTGAGTAATCCACCTCTTCCGTCTCGCCACCCATCACACCAAGATGCGGGTGATGTGGGAGGTGGAGAGCGGGAGAGGCTTAAGACTGTATGGATCTAGTTTGAGGTCCGGGTCGTCCATACAAGACCACTCGAGTTTGGATTCCGGCGTCATGGAGTTACCTATCCACAGAGAGAAAAAATATCAGATCATTATGATCCTAAGAGGAAAAGAACTAGACCAACCTTCTTCAAAAACTGCCCCAAACACTCTCATCGTCTGTCCAACCATACCGCACTCTCTGCCCACACTAACAGCCGTCAAGGGATTATCACCAGTGATCATACGGCACGCTAAGTGAGCTTGACGAAGTGCTTGAACGGCAGGAGTCGTGCCAGGCTTGAGCTTGTTCTCGAAGATAATAAGACCAAGGAAATGGAGGTTGGATTCAGCTTGTTCCCTGTGAAAAATATAGTGAGCAAAGAGTTCTACTTCAGAATTCCATGAGTTGGTAAGAATAGTTTACCTCTTCATCTTCTGGGCTTTGAGCCACGTCAACCCCTCGATGCTCTTGCCCGCGATGGCAATAACACGGTATCCACGTTTGGTGTAGTACGATAGCAAGTCATCGTAGTCATGCGGAACTAGAGGGGGATAAACAAATATATCAGCGCCAGCTCAGCCTCAGAGAGGATGATACTCACAAGACTCCTTCACGCATATACTACCCATAACCTCTGGTGCACCTTTGACGTACACCTCCATCGTCTTGCTCTTCAGCCTCTTGACGATCACGCTCATCCGGCGCAGCGAAGAGACGAACTCAAAGGAGCGGATAACGCCGAGCTCTAAGAAGTGAGCGTGCTGAAGAGCGAGTAAAATCACATCGTCAGAACCTCTTGATCAAGTGGAAGGAATGAGAAGCTGAGCTCACCTTGGCACCCCCTCTCAGAGCATCCTCGACTCTGAACCCAGCACTACCAGGGGGCCGAACGACACACTGTACCAGTGCCGTCTGCTCAACAACTTGCCCGCCTTTACCCTTGATCACACCAATCCCACCACCAGGGGCCACTCTACCAGGGCCACCACCTCCCGGCACACTACCACCAGCAGAAGCACCACTGCCAGAAGAACTGCTTCCACCCTCCTCCAAAGTCCACTTAGTAAACTCGAACATCTTCATGTCCAACGGATCCCCAATGGGCTCACCATCCACCAGCTTGAGTGAATGACACGTAGCCAGAGCATGCAAAAACGTCGCATTATTCACCGGCCCTCCCTGAGCACCCGTCCTCGAACCTCTGGAGGGAATACCCTGCGGCACGTCCTCCACATCCTCCACCAGCTCTCCGAACCCAAACGCAGGCTCAGTGTTGCCACCCCCGTAGGCGTACTCCACTCCAGGTGAACCGAGGCCCAGGTTAGGTCGTCGCGAGACGCCGAATCTTACGCCGAGAACGTCGAGCCCATCTTCGGTAAGGGTACCAGTTTTGTCGAAACAGCATACATTAACTTTGCCTGCGACGTTGACCCTGCTGGGGCTGATACAGTGGATTCCGCCCTTATGCTCATCGTCTTTGTCGCCTTTAGAGCGAGACTTGGTCCCATTGCGGAGTCGAGAGATAGCGAACGATGTCCCGATAGAGAGCGTAGCTGGGAGTGCTGGAGGCACGACGATCGTGATCAGGTCCAGAGCACGAAGGAGGATCGTATGTGGAGGAATCTGGAGATAAACGTCAGCTGAATTTTCCCATGCATACAACCAAGAAAACAGACTAACCCCTAGCTCGATAAACCGAACAGCGCTAACACAGAAGCCAAGGCCGGCAACACAGGCAAGGAACGCAACGAAGCGCATTGAATCACGATAAAACTTGAAGCCCATCGGCTTGGGGAAGAGCATAGACCGAACCAGAGCGCCTTTCGTCGTGTTGAACCCTATCCAACAAACCCATTCAACAAATCAATCCTACAAATTCATATTTTTAAAAACCAACCTGTCCTCACAACCAAGCCCAACGCAGGCCTCGTCCCCGTCCCCTCCCCCGCTGAGGTCGGCGCCACATTCGCAGCAGGACGAATTCTAACAACTCTCGTGCCAGCATATAAAAAACCCTTCATCCCATCAGGCCCCAGCTCCCCTACGTCTCCTCCCTTGGCTAGGTTCCGCCAACGTAGGAGTACGTCGTCTTTGACGGGGACCTTGCTGACGGGGACGCTCTCGCCTGTGAGCATGGATTCGTTGAGGATGGCGTCCCCGGAGAGGAGGAACATGTCTGCTGGTATGATTGACAGGTTTGGGGTGGAGGGGTCTGAGAGTGTAGAAGAGAGGGGTGGAGGAGAGGGAGAGGAGGAGAGGCGGACGATGTCGCCTGGGAGCAGGGTAGGGAGTAGACTCTTGCCCTGTACGAGAAATTAAAAAAATCGCGCATTTAGTCACCAGTGTGTGAGAGAGTAAGGTCAAACAGAAGAAGTACATCGTCCATCACGGTAAACGACCACTTTGCAAGAGAACTTGGACATTTCCCGCATCCGTTTGATCGTCTAAGCAATCATTTAATCAGCACCAGGTTCAACTGTACAAGATGAGCTGCAACAAACTAACTTTCCTCGTATCAATCAACGCACTCCCAATACTCGCCAAGGAGATGACCGCTATGCAGAACGCATAGTAATAGTAATCATCCAGGGACCAAAGAACGATGGACGCTAGTTGAAAGACATAAAAAGGGTGTATGATCTAGAGATATACTATGTTGGTACCACGGATGTGAAGTGCTAGGGAAAGGATCTGACCTCGTCGACTAACAGTCCACTGACACTCTTGCCCTCGATATCGATTTCATTCTTGCCAAACAAAGCTCTGCGCTGTAACACATGAACGTCTGAGAGGCCATTCTGCACTGCGGCCAGAGATGTGGCATTAGGATCGCGCCAGTCCCTACGAAAATACTCTTCAGCTCAATCTCAAAAACAGACGTGATGGGTGGGGGCAAAGCGGAGATAACCCACCTAAGCATGACGAACAGCCCTGTACGCGGATTGAGACCATAACGGGTGTACCTGTAGTCCACGTATACCAGCTCCTTGAGTATAGTATCGCCCGTGACAGAAGAGACGGATGGTGCTCTGCTTCTTGCGTGCCCGTTTGCTTTGCCGTTCGTACCTGTAACCGGGTTGTCGGGTGGGAATACGGTAGAGATTTCGTGAGGGTAAGGTACCCTGTGTAGCTCGCATATTGATAAATCGTTATAGGACGTCTGCAAAATAGAATCAGTATTTGTTCCCCTGCAATCATAGAGGAAGGAAAGTCAAACCTCAACAACAACGAAACCTCGCCTCACGTCCTTGAACCCCTTCTCCCTCACGCACCATCGTAACCACATCTTAGGGAACCACCTGCCCAAGAGTCCTAAGATACCCAGAGTCATCACGCAACCAACCCACCACAACGCCACTTTCCATCTCACAGGCTCATAGCCCACGAAGCGTATTGTGTGGTCCTCATCAGAGAGGTAAATCTCTTGCCGACTGGGTGAACCGCTCTGTTGAGCAGCAAAAGAGAAGGGCAGTGGGAGAAGTCAATCCTGGATTCAGTGCCGAATATAGGATCTGTGGATGGTAGCAATGGAAGGAAGTTTCGAGGACTGGGTGGATGGGAGTTGAGCATGCTCGAGTTGACGGAGATGTTGTCTCCTAGCTTTGCTTCATCGGATTCTGAGGCTCCTCGCTCGTCCTCCTCCTGCGAGGAATACGCCTCGCCTGAGCTGTATCCCCACCTCTCATCATCGTCATCCCCGCTCAGCTGCGAAGTATCGATCGACGACCGCCGGGACCTAGACTTGCGACTTGACGCAGTGGACCTATGTGACAAGGACGGACGTCTGGATCGAATAGAAGCGTCTCCTTGTCCTTGCACATGAGCGTGCGCGGTGCTTCCTCCACCGAACAAGCTGGCAAGGTTCTCGAAGACTGAATGACGAGCTGGCGGCGAGGTGCTCGACCGCGATCGTCTACGACGTCGCCGGGCACTGCGACTCGTCGAGCTCCAAGCATCGGTTTCCCGTCCACTACTGATGTTCCCCTGCTCGTCGTCCTCTTCGTCGTCGGACCGGGCGAAAACCGAGCTTTCAGTGCTCAGCTGCCTCTCCCCAGGTCCTGGTCTAGACCTCGTGTGACCAGAGGCAGACCTCGAGGAAGCCCGCGAGTCCATGCTCATCCTCCTACTTGAGCTCCTCATCCACTCACTGCTCCTTCTCCCTGGCTTCATCCCAGAAACGACATCCGAGAGACACTGCTCGGTTCGATGGTATGCCCCGTCCAGAAAACATGGTACCACTGGAGGCTTCTGCATCAGGGTAAGATTCATCGTATGGTGAGTCTCCGGACTCGTAGCTCTTGGAGTTGCTGGCGATGCGGTTGCTGGAGGTGGAAGCAGCTTGGTTCTGGAGGGCATCGGAGATTTGAGAAGGAGATAGGCCCTCTGTGTATCGATTTGAGGAGTGATAGTCCGCCATTGCAGATAGGGTAAGATATGAGAGCTCCAGCAACAGTATACAGCGCCCTGCTTGTAGAGGCTGAAGTCGAGAGAGAGGTGATAAGTCGAGACGAGTAAAGTGATGCCGTCAGAGTGTGTGGTACAACTTGGATGGTGAACCATTTTCGGTTGAGATACACTGGCCGTGGCAGATCTGCTTGCCTCGGCCATCATTCTCAACACCTGTGCATTCCTCGTCTCCTGCAAGAACTCTGAGGAACAACTGTTTCGTTGTATTTGTCTTCAAGTTCAGAGTCTGCACGGAGGGTACTTCTGGTCCTGATACGGTTCCTAGCACTCATAGGCAATCTGGTGTACTGCTGAAGATTGTATGAAATCTATTATCACCTCCGTGACTCCCAATTCAAACACTCAAGTGAGCATCTGGGGCGTGCTCTCTCAACTCTGATAGAGGTGTGGGGTGCGCCTCTGTCACTGTGTTACTCTGTGGGCCTGTGGCCCTACTAGTGCTGGCTCGAGCTCCTCGACTCGACCTGCACCTCTGATATGTACAACTTGCGATCGAATGATGAGTACTGAGTCCTACCATTCCCTGCGCCTGTACATCTACCGTCGGTTCCTCCGTCGGAAACACCCACTGAGCCGGCTGTGGAAGGACAGTTGATCCGCGGTCCGCCGCATCAATCCTATGTTCTTTTCTTATCCCTCTCATGTTTTGCAGGAGTCAACGTCCGGCGCCTCCCATGGCCTTCCAATTGTAACTCAATAAAGTTATGCGCATGAGGATTTTTTTCTCCGAACTGATCTTCTGCATCGCGGCTGATATAAAGGAACTCCAGTTCACGCTTCTCTCACTTGACGACTACGTTTCTGTTCCTCCTAATCTTCGTTCGGTTTCGCCTTGGTTTCTGGAACGTGCATCTATTATTCAATTCAACCCTGGGGCTAGTAGACTCCCACGTTCCACCTGAATTCGCGCAATGAACCTCCACGATACCAAAGTTAACGATCCTCACGACGGTGATGAAGACAAGACCAGACCCGAGGAAAGCCCTGCTGATCGAACTGAATCTCCGGGCGACTCAGAGACGCAGGTCGAGCAGACGGAGGGGCGAGAAGAACCTCCGTAGAACAACAACCCAGTAATAACGTCTCCCAAGCTACGGGAGACAGTATCTATACGATACATGAAAATGGATCATCGTCAGTATCATCGCCGTTGCTGGACTCTTCAGGTATGCTTTACTCTCTGACTTTCCCTCACTTGCGACTGACAACTCTCGTTTCTCGTTGAAGCCCTTTGACAGCGAACGTCTACCTCCCGCTATCCCGCCGTCGCAGACGCCTTTCACAAATCAGTCAGTCTGATCAACCTTTCCGTTACAGTCTACATGATTTTCCAAGGGATAGGTCAGTCCTCCTACCCTCCCCTTACTTTCCAGTACCCACACCTATTTTATTTCACAGCCCCGATGTTCTGGGAACACTGGCGGACTACAAAGGTCGACGACCCATCTACTTGATGTGTCTCCTCACCCTCACCCTATCTTGTGTGGGCCTGGCTCTAACGCCGACGAATGCGTACTGGTTATTGATGGTGCTGAGGTGCTTGCAGGCGGCTGGGTCAGCAAGTACGATGCTCTTGGTTGGTGTTTATCATTCGTCGTTCTCGTATCGTGGATTGAAGTTACGATGTAGGTGCGGGTGTTATTGGTGACATCACCAGGCCTGAAGAGAGAGGTGGGATGTTTGGATTGTTCAGTATCGGTCCTGTTGTACGCATCTCTCTTCACTCTGGCCACCACGTCAACTAAACAATATATCCTGTAATAGATTGGGCCGGCAGTAGCACCTGTCATCGGCGGTGTAATATCACAGAACCTCGGTTGGAGGTACGTCACTAGGGTTTCCTGTTCCCTGTATCCGTATTGAACGATTTTTACTTACAGAGCGATATTCTGGTTCGTCTGTATCGCCTCAGGCGTGTGTCTGGTGTTCTTAATCCTGTGAGCCATTTCCACTTCTCGAACTGCCTTTATTAGCATAACTAACATGAGGCAACGGCCAGCTTTCTCCCAGAAACCCTCCGAGCAATCGTCGGGGACGGCAGCATCGTCCCCTCAAAGCTCTACCTCCCAATCATACCCCTCATAGGCCGAGGCAGACACCAAGACCCCTCCAACCCTCAGTCCAATCAAAAACCACCCCCTAAACCGTTCACAAACCCTCTCATCTTACTCACTTATCCGGACGTGCTGTTACTGCTGCTGACGAACGGTGTGGCTACGGGTGTTTTCTATAGCATCGCGACGTCGTTGTCGTCTTTGTTCCCTGATGCGTATCCGTTCCTTGATACCGCGAAGATTGGATACTGCTACCTCGCGATGGGGGGCGCGATGTCGATTGGGACGGGCGTTACTGGGAGAGTATTGGATAAGGAGTATGGGAGGATGAAAAGGATGTATTTGACTAAGATGAAAGAAGGCGGAGGCAGCAATCTCGATCGTGACATGGACGTCGAGAAATTGGACCCGAGGAAGATTGTTGACTTTCCTATCGAGAAGGCGAGATTGAGCACGCTGCCTTATATGTTCTTCCTCTTCATTGCTGCTTGTGCTGGGTACGGGTGGTGTGTTCAGGAAAGAGTATCCCTGGCTGTCCCCCTGATTTTACAGATCATCCGTAAGCTTGTTTACATATCCTATTTATCAGAGCTAATCTCTATGTTGTATAGTGGGATTCGGTTCCATATGGATCCTCAACAGCACGCAATGCCTTCTCATCGATCTCGTCCCAGACAGAGGTTCCTCCGTAACAGCCTGCGTGAGTTACATTTTTCTCTAATCTCTACCAGAACTCTCTAATCTAATCTAATTCTTCTCTCCTCCGACAGAACAACCTAGTCCGGTGCACAACCGGCGCCGTCATGGTCTCCATCATTGAACCTATCCTCCGCGGTATTGGCGCCGGCTGGGCTTTCGTCCTCTTCGCTGGCCTTAGCTTGATAGGCGGTCTTATGACGGCTGCTGTGGTTGAGATTGGGCCGAGGTGTAGGAAGGGGAGGATGAGGAGGAAGGAGAGGGAGGAGGAGAAGAAGGCTGCGAACGAGGCTAAACAGAATAGAGAGAAGAGCGAGAAGGAGAAAAATTGAGACTTCTGGACGTCGTTTTCCCGCTTCTTTTTACGAGTCTGGATTTTATTATGATACCCTGGTGAGAATGGACACCTAATACACAGCGGTGAAAGGGACACTTGCATAGCTATCTATAATCTAACAAGAGGACGGTCAAAAAGCTGAGGTAATAAGCTGAGTTTGAAACTGGCGAGCGAAGCGAGCTGGCCGCTGCAAGCGGCCAAAATCACTTGATCCGAGTTCACCGCGGCTTCAACCTCTCATCCGACTCACAGGCGCCCTCTGCCACTGTCTTTCTGCTATGTTCGCTCCTGATCTGCTTCCACGAGCTGCTTTGCTGAATGCATCGGAACTCAATTTCAAAAGATTGTCAGCTACCTAACTGGATTCCAGTCTTCCATCATGGTCAACTGTTTCAGGCTGCAGTCTTAAAGGCTACATCAATCCTGCCTCCAATTACCACCAAATATGACATACATATGTAACCAGGTCTCTTAGTTTGAGTAATAGACTATTGTAAAACAGAGAGAGAGATAGCAATGAAATCAGAAAGACAGATGAAACATTGACTCATAAGGGCAAGTGAAGTGAGCGCAAAGCTACCTCTTCTGCCACGGTGGAAGTCCAGCGCTGCTCTGACCTACAAAATAAAAAAGCTAATCACCACTGCACCACTGCATATCTGGAGTTCAGCTTTCACTCATGGTTACCTATATTCTGTGCTTCAGTCTCCAATTACTACTACCAATTATGATGTGCACCAACAAGTACCCTTAGATTGAGTCAAAAACTTTTGGTAGAACAGAGAGAGATGTAGAAATAACTTCAGAGAGGCAGATCAGACATTGACCCATGAGCGCGAGTGAAGCGAGCACAGAGATACCTCTTTAGTCACAGTGTAGGCTCACTGTGCTGTCTACCTGCCCACATCCTCTGAGAGTGAGAAGATATCTGCTCGGATGTCAGCTCAATGAACATATCAGGACTCAGGATTCCCTCCTGCCAGACTGATCCTCAAGTATCAATCCAGCGAAGTCTCTTAGAACCAGCCTGAGTTTCATATAGATAGCCCTCCAGGTACTACAAAAGTGATATACATAGACAAGTAACCAATGATAGAGTACAGGACCTTATGAAAAAGAGAGCAAGAAACAGCATTGACCTCAGGAAAGCGGATGAAACATTGACCACAGGCGCGAGCGAAGCGAGCGCAGAAATTCTTGTAAATCACTAAATAACGGGAGTAAGGGTTTGGCTTATAAATAAGCTGGGTTTGAATTTTGGGGCATCGAGCGCAGCGAGTGCCCCTTCTGAGTTTAAAATCTCGGTAAAACCCATCGCCTGATCGGCCCATGTACCGTACCACCGTAGTTACGCCGCAATTCAGTTACCACGGCCGATACGTCATCGTTCCCATCAATCCTCGCGGCCCGCGGATGCGAAAAAAAACGACGTTCCCTATAACCGATATCTCTCTGCTCGCTACCACTGCCATATCAATGTCGAAATCTGCATCAGTGTCAAGTCAATCAAGTACACCCACAAGTACATCTACAAAGGTGGTGATCGTACTACTTTGGAGCTTCGCAATGAGGACGAGATTGCCCAGTTCTTGGGCGCTCGCTTTCTCTCAGCCCCAGAAGCCTGCTGGCGGTTGTTTGAGTTCGACATGCATGAAGAACTCCCTTCTGTGGTACGACTTCCAGTTCATCTGGAAGGACAGCACATGGTTCGTCATCTCACCTATCTGTTTTCTCATGTTTCTGTCTGACTAATGTTGCTATCTCACAGGTTCTCTATGATCCAGAGCGTGTCGATTCCCTGGACGACGTGGTGGAACCTGCTGCAGTCCAGACCACTCTCTTGATCGCTTTCTTTGAGAAGAACCGTCAGCGAGCTGAGGAGACCACTCAGTATACCTATCAGGAGTTTCCTGAGAAGTTCGTCTGGAACAAGAGCAGCAAGGAGTGGACCGATCGTCAGAAGGGATTCGCCATTGGGAGAATGTTCTTTGCTACCCTGAGCGCTGGAGAGAGATACTACCTCAGGACTCTTCTCACAGTGGTCAAAGGCCCAACTTCCTACAGAGACATCCAAACTGTCGATGGTGTCGAGCACCCCACCTTCAAACAGGCTTGCCTTGCATTGGGACTCTTACAAGATGATCAGGAGTACGCAACCTGTCTTACTGAAGCAGCTCTCATCAAGAGAGGGAGGGAAATCCGCGCGCTCTTTGTCATCCTCCTTCTTCAGTGCAGTCCTGCCAATCCACTCCAGCTCTGGGAGGACTTCAAGGATCACCTCTCCGATGACCTCACCTTCTACCTCACCCAGCGGTTCAACATGTCCAACCTCGATGATGCCCAGATTCATGACTACGCTCTCTTCCTCATTCAAGAAGCTCTTCAGAGGGAGGGTAAAACCCTTGCCAACTTCCAGCTCCCTCCTGTCACCGGTCAGTGGGCCCAGACCAACCTGTCACCCAACATCCTCCTTGCTGAGCAGCTTGATTTCGATCATGAATGGTTGCGCCAGTTGGTTAATGCCAATACGACCTCCTTCAACCCTCAACAGAGAGAGGTCTACGACGCAGTCATGAACACATGTTCTCACTCTCTCCAGGATGCTCCAAACCACCTATTCTTCCTCCATAGTGCTGGGGGTTGTGGCAAGACTTTTGTCTGCAACACCATTGCAGCTGCCCTACGCTCACAGGGAGAGGTGGTCCTCTGTGTATCTTCCTCTGGCATCGCTGCATTGCTCATGGAGAAGGGACGTACTGCTCACTCCAGATTCAAAGTCCCCATCCCCATCCTTGAAGATTCCATGTGTCGTATCTCTGCCCAAGGACCTCTGGCTGAGTTACTTCAAAGAACCAAGCTCATCATCTGGGATGAAGTTCCGATGCAGCATCGCCATGTTCCGGAAGCGGTTGATCGCATTCTTCGAGATGTCCTCAAGGTCAACGCTCCCTTTGGCGGTATCGCAGTCCTCTTCAGTGGTGACTTCCGTCAAACTCTCCCGGTCATCCCCAAGGCTGGAAGGGAGCAGATTGTTGCTGCAGCACTCTCTCGATCACATCTCTGGCCTCATATCCAAGTCCACAATCTCAGCCGAAACATGCGCCTCACACCTGGATCTGAGGGAGATGTCTTTGCCCGGTGGCTACTCCAGGTTGGCCGTGGTGATGCTCAGAACAGTTCTGCAGAAATCTCTCTACCTGAGAACATGAGATGTGGGTCTACTGTGGAGGACCTCATCACTGCTATCTATCCAGACATTGCCGATGGTGCTCAGCAACCTGACAGCTACTTCCTCAACCGGTATGTATCACCCACGCCAGTATTTCTCTCATGTCTGACCAGTTCTTGCAGATGCATACTCTCTGCTTTGAATGATGATGTTATGCAGATCAACGAACAAGTCCTTTCGCTCTTTGCCCCTGCCACTCCTTCGAAGACCTACCAGTCAGCGGACACCGTCAATCTGGAAGATTCTGCCAACCCCAACACTATCGATCCCTATCCAGTAGAGTTCTTGAACTCCCTCAATGCTGGAAGTCTTCCACTTGCACACCTTACTCTGAAAACAGGTGTTCTGCTCATGTTGCTTCAGAATCTGGACCCCACAACAGGACTCTGCAATGGAACACGACTACGTCTCTTACACCACACACGAACTCTCCTCCACTGCCGCATCCTGGGTGGTACTCATGCTGGACGATTGGTCCACATTCCACGCATGAAGCTCTCACTCAGTGAGGAGGAGATGCCTATTCCATTAGTGCGCCATCAGTTCCCAGTCCGCCTTGCTTTTGGGATGACGGTGAACAAGTCGCAAGGACAGTCGGTTGAGAATGTCGGAATTGATCTCAGAACTCTGGTGTTCTCACATGGACAGCTCTATGTTGCACTCTCAAGATGCACATCACCTCAGAGGATCAAGGTAATCTATCCTGCAGATCAGGCTCCTGAAGACCATAGAACTATGAATATAGTATACCCCGAGGCTCTTTCGATAGGTACTTTAGAATTATAGTATACACAATCGTGATGTGAAAACGGATAATCAACATTGCGTAAAGAGTGGCGTAGCCACGGGAAACTACCTAGTGCCAAATTATCCACATATGATAACTGGATCTCAATTAACGATCGTCAAACTCATTAATGTCGTATCATGTAGTACTCGATCTTCACCAATTTACCGTATGTATCATGTTCTCGCTGGATCTTGGATTTTTACCATGAACTTCCCCTGTGTAGACGAACTGGCTGGTGGATTGCCAGGTTGCTGGGAAAAACATAGGGGCGCCCAACTGTCAACGGACTTCGCCGTTATTATCTGCCATGTGATCGCGTTTTCTCAGACTTAAACCGAGGCGTGACCGTGTTCTTTCCCTCAACCCGTAGCGCTTCGGCGCTTGCACTGTGACCTTGACTTCCCGTCCAGCATACAGGATGCATCAACTTGAACCACCACTTACAAGCTACAAAAATCCTTGAACTTCTGCTCAGGATAAAAATTGCGCTCCTCTACCTGCGCACCGCTGAAAGGGACGAGTAAGCTGCTGTCCAGTGGTCTCGCAGACTGGAAAGGACCGGTTTGCTTCTGTCCCCAGCAAGGAGCTTCCGATCTGTCGTGTTGTGGGTCGTTGAAGGTACGGAAATTTTCATCTTACGACATTGAGACATGTTTTCTTACCTTTCTTTCTACTCAGCAGATGATCTGGACCTGGGTTCACATCCTGAAGATAATCTGAAGATACTAGGAACTAAGAATAGGGACTCTCAGGAGTGCTTCGAAGCTTCTGCCCATACCGATGAAGCTCTCCTCAAAACCAACAGGTAATGTGCTACACTCTTCCTCTCATTGTTGTCTGTACTCTAATTCTGTGCCTCGCCAGTTTCAACCTCACGATTCATCCTCTAGCGTCGATAACCAGAGATACTGCTCCTTCTGTGCAACTGTGTCCTATATTTGTACACTATCTTCCTTCACGGCCCCACCAGAATGATGCATTCTCCTAGTTACTCCTGACACCTGGGTAAACAGTTATTACTTCAATTCAGGAGCGATGAACCAACGCATCCATCAGGGTATCAGGATTCCTCCATCTCTCACAGCACAAGCCGCGACTCTTTCACGGTATCTAGAGCGCTCTGGCCCTTGGTGCAATATCAACTGGATCGATGGCTTCCAACCTGATCCAGTAGTTACAGCCTGATTTTATTATGGGATGGTTTTGCATGGTAGGTCTTTGGATAAATCTATAGATTTTCGTCCTCAGTCTCTGACCCATGTTCCTAAGCAGACTCAGTCGGAGGGTCCAAAACTCGAGTTCGGCCGATTCTCTGAACCAAGTTCTGAAGAAAGAACGAGCAGGGACGATGAGAACAGATTCGGAGTATTCGATCAAGATAAGATCATTCCGTGACGACCCGGGTTCCGAAGAACCCCTGTCTCGAAACTCTACAAAAATTTTGTCATCCCAACGCCAGTCTGTTCTTTTCCATCGTCTCTCTCTCTCTCTTTCATCCAATTCTTCAACTGCTCTATCACTGTCGCCCTTCTTTCTCAAGAGGTTGCGCTGAGACTACCCGTAATGGAGGGTGTATCATCCGATCATTTTCTCAATTTGCCTCGTCCAGACCCTACGCTTGAGGCGTTACTGGTGGGGTTCGACGCGACGACGCTCGCTGCACATGACTTCGACGTGGATAACAGGACGGGGCTGATGCCTCCAGATCCACCCCTCGCTCGACTCCCTGGGGTTTGGGAAGAAAACTGGGAAATCCGTCTGGACGACGCTATACGGCGGCGACTACAGCTGGGTGAGAAACTCGGCTTGACGCGTAACGAAGCTGAATGTTCTGAGAGATGGAGGGAGCAAGTCAGAAAGGCACGTTCCATTTTTTCTTACTTCATCTTTTGCTTCCGTGATCTCAGTTTAGTCAATGATTGCTGACAGTGTCTCTTTGCTCTCTAATACAGATGCCGATTCTGCCCATCATCGAGCTCAAAGACTCTGAGGTGTGCTTACGAAGGGCGCATTGCGTCCTTACATTCCTCATGCACTTCTATATCCATTCCCTTCCACCGGACGCGCCGGTGGTCATACCCCGTCCTATATCGATACCTCTCCTTCAAGTAGCCGCTCAGCTACAGCTACCCCGATCATGACTTATTCAGACACAGTCGTGTATAACTGGGCTTTGAAACGACCATCTGAAGAGCCTACACCAGAGCTAGACAACCTCAAAAGCAGCACCCTGTTCACCACACGGTAGACGAGGAGGAGTTCTATCTTGCTTCCTCAAGGATAGAGTTCCGTGGTGTGGAGGCTTTAGAGTTGATGCGCGCTACAATGGACGAAGCGTTCGTCGGCGATGATATCGCAAACAAGCGTATCACCACTTATCTCGAGCGAATGACCGTCATCATTAGAGATCTCGAGACCATCTTACTCGCGCTCAAATCCAACTGCGATCCAGACAGGTTCTATAATGACATCAGACCGTGGTTCCGCGGTGCTGATTCCTCCTACTCGAACTCGATTAAGAACACTTGGACGTTCGAGGGTGTTGGGGATGAGGCGTATCCTGGGCTGGAGCAGCCAGTGGAGCTGTCGGGTCCTAGTGCTGGACAGAGCACGCTGATCCATGCACTGGACGAGTTCTTTTGCGTCGACCAGACGGGGGATCATGCTGGTGGGAACGTATCCCTCCTCCATCGAATGAGGAGATACATGCCCCGTCATCATCGCGCATTCTTATCTCACCTCGCTTCCAACCCCCGTCCTCTCGTGCCCTGGTCACGAACTCGGAGAACTCCAAGCTCAAGCAGGCGTTCAACGACGCCGTCACGGCTCTGAAGAAATTCAGAGATGCACACATGATCATCGTCGCTCTCTATATCATTGGGCCTGCAAGGAAAGCGCAGAAAGCGAGAGAGGCCGCCCATAGTGATGACGGCGTCGAGAGGAGCGGGGAAGCGTTGAAGGGCACTGGTGGGACGGAGCTGGTACAGTTCCTGAAACATGTGAGGCAGCAGACTGCCGGTGCGTTGTTGAGCTAAGGCTAGACTTTGCCTGGATTCGCCTCTCCTTGGGTTAAAAACAAAAACACGGAGAGAAGGACTTAGATTTTATCGCTGTCGGACTTGTTTCTGTAATTGTGTTCTTGATTGCTCTTGTTTTGTGCCTTCTAGATTCTCCCGTTGCATCTGTATTTCTCATCCAGACTTTCAGCCATAGCTGGCGTAGACTGTACTTATCATGATCCGGTTCTGCTCTGATACTCTCCCTTGCTTGTTGCTATTATATAGAAACTTCACTGAAGCTTGTTCGTGCGATACCGTGAGCGTGAGCAACCACATCGTTGGGCCAGACGCTGGATGACGACTGATGCACTGATGATCTGCAAGAACTCTCTAGGTTTGTGAGTCGTGACCTATATCGACTCAATCATATCGTGTATATACTGTATGTTCGTAATCCCATTTCTCTGTTCCGTAGATCTATGGCTTATCTTGGAATACATCTAGACCTACACTACCCAGGTCTTTGGCTTCCGAGTCTTCGACCTTTCTCACTCCATTCAAGCAATTTGGCCCCGCTTGCTGGATCCTTTGGCTTCGCTCATGATGATCATCTCGATGATGAGAATGATACGATGATGCCGCAGTGGTCGCTGCTGCTACGTTGTTACAGTTGACACTATGGGGATAAGTTTGGCAGTTCTGGAAACCAAGGACTCAACTAGGCCCTCGGGGCCTCTGTTAATCCTGGGAGCCCGCCGTCGACTTACCACTCTCAGACCATCCACTGCCACCAATTACTCGGGCCTCTAGCATATCCTCCTACAGATCCAAATGGAAGTCAAAAGCTGTTCAAGCCTAAACAGCTAGCGTCTTTGACTACTCCGTAGACCTGTTTATCAATCCAGAAACGTACAAAAAACTGCGTCGGGAGGTCGTCATTAGCCGCGACCGACGACATCAGAGGCTGTTTGTTGTTTCCGCTCGAACAAAGTGGAGGGAACAAGATGCTGCGTCAAATCACGGCTAAGACCCGAAAATTGCTATCTCTCTGGTAAACAGTTTTCTTTCCATTTTTCTTGTATATTTGGCTGATCTGAATCCTTCCTTATAAAGTGGCGACAACCAGCACCCAACTCTGCCGGTACCACGTTTACACGCTTTTCACGAATATCCGAAACATTGAGATTTACAGCTGCTCTGAGTCTTGAACCTGCCTCCATCCATTCCTAGCCAGCCATCACTATGACTATCACCGACTTCTCTTCAGGGACCACCGTTTATGACGTCGATCCCAACACTGGCTTTCTTCCTCGAGAGCCACCACTGGAACGTCTACCTCTAGAGTGGGAGTTATGGGAGCAAACCCTCGACAACGCGTTGGCTCTCAAGCTCTCTGTGGGCTCGAAGCACGATATTACTGCTGATTCAGTACAGAAGGCGGCCAGTTGGCGGGAGTCTGTTAAACAGGTATGTCGTCACTATACATGTTCTGGTGGGCACCGCGACTGAACTCGTCGTCTATAGCTTCCTATCCTCTCTATCGACAACCTCAAGAACTCTGATCCTCTTTCACGAAGAGGGCATCTCGTTCTATCATTTATGTTCCACATCTTCATCCATACCCATCCCCCAACCGCTCCCATCATCATACCCTCATCACTGGGCGTCCCACTCATCAGCATCTCAAACTTGTTGGACATCCCACCTGACGTCACATACTCTGACACGGTGCTCTACAACTGGCGTATCAAGGACCCCAGCCTGCCCCTCTCCACCGCCAACCTCCAATCCCAGGTCCTCTTCACCGGAACATTGGATGAGGAGGAATTTTACCTCGCTTCGACGCGGATCGAGTTCCATGGCGTTGAAACGCTCGAGATTGCGAGGCTGACGATGAGGGATCTTGCCAACGGGGATTTGGGTGTGGTCGTGATGCAGCAGCGATTAGAGCGGTTGAAGACCTTGATCATAGAGCTCAAGACTTTGCTCATGGACGTCCGGAAGGCCTGCCGGCCGACGGAGTACTATAACGACGTCAGGCCGTGGTTATCCGTTAGTTATACTCACTACCGCTTTGATCAAGCTCTGAACTCACTGTCTCTTTCCTTCCTTGTTTACAGGGCCAAGACTCGGATCCCCTCAAGCGCAAATGGCAATTTGAGGGCCTGGAAGAACACGGTCTCCCCCACCCTCCTGAGCTCTCCGGACCAAGCGCGGGGCAGAGCAGCCTCATCCATGCCCTAGACGCGTTCCTCGGGATCGTACACCCCCGCTCCTCGCCCTCCGAGCCTACCTTCCAGGACAGAATGCGCCTCTACATGCCCCGCCGTCACCGGGCCTTCCTCGAAGAACGGCTCCTCAACCAACCCAAAGCGTCCAGTCTGCGCGAATTCATATATACGCACGAAAAACAGGCTCCAGAGCTGCTGGACGCGTATAACGGCGCTGTGAGGGCGATGAAGGAGTTCAGAGACGGGCATATGATCATCGCTGCGATGTATATCGTCAATCCGTCCAGGAAGGCTCAGAAGGAGAAGCTGGCGAGGGAGAATGGGGAGGTGAGGATGTTCGTTTCGGCGAAGGAGGGTCCTGAGGGTGTGAAGAACGAGGCTAACGAGGGTGGCTACGTTCTTCGTGGGACTGGTGGGACGGATCTGGTCCAGTTCTTGAAGAGTGTTAGAGTCGACACGGTCGAGACTTTGATCAAATGATTTCTCCGCTTTTGCAGCCTAGTACCCTCGATTATATTAGCCCCTAGTGAGACGTCTTCGGCTCGCCCTCCCTTTCCGCATACACGGGGGTCAAACTAGAAGAATCTTGTAGATTGATTGCTATTCTTATTTGTATATTATGTCCATAGATATCGGAATATTCGCATGACTCTGCGTACAATTGCGTACCTCTGAGCCTCTCTAGCCTTAGCTCATAGGTATCTAACTTGGGTTTCTATTTTTAACTCTACGAATAAGGACGCACTGGCAGGCAGTTGCTATCGACGGATAGTGGTATTGAAGGAGCCCACAAGTAGCCAAAACTTTTTGCCCAGGTCTCATTCGAGAAGGTGGGGGAACTTGAAGTTCGACGAAAGGGTAAATAGTACGCTGAGCAAGCTAATTATATAGTGCTAACGATACAAACAAGACAGAGATACTGAACTGAACTTTTAGTCTGAAAAGAAACAGATCTGGATATGATCGATGGACAAGGCGTCTTGAAAGTAGAGCATTGCTAGTGCTTTACATTCTTATGCTATGACATCACGGGTAATCCAGGGAGCCTGATCTGCTGTCTGACTTCCCATGGAATCTGCTCTACAATCTCCACAGGTAACATCAACATCATCAACGGGAAGACTGGATGGATAGTCCCGGAGCAGGCGAGTGACTCCCACTTGACTCGTTCCTTCACTGGTGGTGGCAACATGTCGTATAACCACATGATGGCTCTACCTCTGTACTCAACTGGATCGCTACTTGTGCCGTCAGAGAATAATGCAGATGGACCAGATCCTTCTGTGAAATTTTGGACACCTGTGTTAAGATATCTTTAAGAACGATAGTCATAGAAGAAATGACATACTGAATTCGCGGGTTGAAGGATCAATAGATTTCTGATCATACACTCCGACGGTATCATCTCGTACAGAAAGGATACCCTCTAGTAGGGAGTGAGAAGTCAGCTCGAGAGACAAGAGGAGAATCGCCAGAGTGAGCACCCACCGAAGTAATTCTTGTCACCCACGGTTTTCAGGGGGCATATTCGACGGCATCCACTATGCTCTAGGAACAGAGAAACTCGGTGTCAGCAAGAGGTACGACCGATTGCAAGTTGCCTTGATGAATCGTACGACCCACCACTAACCTCAGAGAGTCAGCCAATCCTTGCAGAATATCTCCCATCTCGTTACCTTCAAAAATCCGTCGTCCGGATATTCCAAACAATCTTTTCAGGCATAGAACACTGTAATATCATTTGAATCAATACGACTCCCCGTACAATCGGACTTGAGCAGACGAGCAAAATAATTCGCTTACCTCGAGATACGGTTGATAACCTCAGCAGCCGACCTCTGATCCTGGTTGATTCTGTCAGGAATATCGTTCCTCCTCTTGATATCTCTCAGAAGCTGAGCAATTGTGTAGATGGACTCTCAGGGATCGTAGTGGGGACTTGGTATCGTTGTGCGCTGAAATCAATCAAATTAGTATAGAGATCCAAGACTATCGAGACAGCACGATCCATGACTGACCTCGACGTTGACACTCCGGATATTCCTGCCAGAAGCGTCGTGGATAAATTTCCACTGATCGAAGTCGGCACTGGCTTCGTGTAGAGCGGCGAGGGCTTCGGAAAGGCAGTTATTGATAGATGGAATAGTCATTGAAGAGTTTACTATGAGGCTTGAGATACGAGTGATCCCGTGAGGGAGGGATAACGAAGAAATCGGGGTGTTTGATTGTTGGGCATTCGAAGGACAGTTGAACTTTATATAGCCATGCCGTCTGAGTAGAATGCATGTCCTGTAGACTCAGCGTGGAGAGTCGGATAGTGAGTCGTGTTGAAGAAGAAGGGCACTGGAATAGCTGTTGGTTGCTTCGCCACGGTTTGCCTGCACAACGCAAGACCCCACGTTTCCGGAGTCTCGTTTCGATAGTGTGAACATCGTTAGACTAAGTCATTTCCTGACTCGGGTCGGCCTTCGGAAAATTTCAGATCGAAAGAAAACAAAGCACCGGCAAATTAAGTGTGGTGCACCGAGGAAAGTTTAGGCGTAGTTAAAGGCTATTATTGGTCCTTGTGGGTGCAACGGTTGAGCGCCAATGCGCAGATGTCGACTGATCTAAGCCTGTCTTTGTCTTTGGAAGTCGAACAGAGGAAGCTGGCCAGCTTTTGGAGGGCTGTGAGTGCTTATTTGGCCATATGTAAACTATCGACATTGTTGTCTGTCGTGACCTTGTAGTTCCAGCACCATGTGGAGATCCTCCGAGTCGGGATTGGTGCTCTTGTATCGAGAAGAATCGAACTCCTGGAGGACTTGGGTGGTTGCACCATTGAGTTTCGCAGTAGAGACGGTGGCGAACCTGTCGGCTTGATAGGAAGCCGCCGAGAGTGGACCAGAGATAGGGAGGAGGGACGTATGTATAAGGAGCAAATTAAGTCATTGGTATGGTTTGTACACCTGATCGTCGACTCTGCTAGCATCTATGCATCGTCACAGCTGGAGGCATGTCCCTACTTAGACGAGAGAATGCCCGAATCTCTCTCTGCCACCCTTTGTATGGTGACATCTTATCTCTTGAGGTACATAGAGAAAATTGGTAGGAAATATAGGAACAGTCGGACGGTGCGTCGAGTCCATGAGTATCTGACAGAGGTGAGCGCATCACACCGTCTCAATCATCAAAGTCGTTGATCATGTTGTGCGAGAATGCTGCAGAAACCCCGGATCCTTCTACGAGTTATACACCAGCCACATTAGAAGACCTTAACTGATGGTCATCAGACAAGGATGTACGTACTGTAGGTGCTGCCAGAAGATGTCACTTCTTGTAGGGCTCTACCGGTATAGCCAATTGCGATGTTGCCTGAGTTGACAGAGAGGAATCCACCTAAAGATTCAGATATGAGTTCCAGAAAGATGAAGGAGTATGGATAGATCACCCACCAAAATTAGTACTCTGGGCCAATAATGTTTGGACGGCGCATCGAGGATCGGGCTCGGTCTATAGAAGAGATTCAATGTGAGTTCCAGGTATCAGTTGTTTCAAACGACACACCGTGAAATCGTTGACGGCATCCTGCAAGTCATGAGCTACTAAGGCCAGTTCATCGGAGAAATCGTCGCCTAGAGATTCTAAGCAATCCTTCAGGTCAAGTAGAGTGCTAGTATAATCTCGGAATCAGTGCCACTGAGAGTAAAGTGGAATCTGAGCTGGATAATCAACCCCACTGACCTCGAGACACAGTCAATAGCATCAGCAGTCCGCTGCTGACGACGATTCATCCGGTCAGGAATCTCACCGTTTCGCTTGAACTCCTCGAGAAGCCGGGAGATAGCGTAGATGGATTCTCTCAGAGATCGCAATGAATCCCGTGTATCCTTGTTGCGCTTGATTCATCTGGATCAGTACAGCAGTACAGTGGTCCGAAGCTTATGGGACCTCATAATCGAGACTGACCTCGACCTTCATATTCTGGACACTCGCCCTCGAAGCCTCGTGTATGCCGGTCCACTGATCTACGCCAGCGCTGGCTTCATGCAGAGCTGCGAGAGCTTCGGCGAGGTAGGCAGTACTGGTCATCAAGAGGCCTCCAGAGAAAAATCAAGAGTGGCGTGATAGAGAAGATGAAGGAGAGGATTGGACTTGGGATCCGGAGAGATAGGAGGAAACAAGAGCGTGACGCTTGTTGAGAACACAACCCGGAAGAAGTGATACGACTGGACTCCTTTAAGGTGTTTTTTGGAGGGCGAGGGCTATATGCTAGTGCACGTTCTGGTTTTCTAAGTAGCTCACGGGTTCGTCACGGTATAAGAGCAATGGCTTAGTCGCTTTGCCTGTCAACAGACCCTCGACATCTGGTAGACCTATGGCTTCCACGCCATCAGGAGACCTCGTTACAGCACATTAACCGGACAATACCGTGGACGCAGAATCGAGATTGAACTTAATCAGCTCAGAGCCTGTGCTTCATTCCCAAGCGTCAATTCGACCGAGTACACGGAGTACAAGGCGATCGCCCAAACATTGCCCAAGCTTCGCGAATTGTTGATGCCTGTGTGCGAATTGTAGTACCATGATAGGCATGATCTCGGCCTCAAGTCGCTGGACAGTTGGGAATTGGAATGGAGAAGCAAGCGCGTGGATATGGAGGTAGTCGTGAAGTAATGACAGTGAAGTGGAGGCTGTTCGAATTCTAGCCTATGATCAGTGTCGTGATACGCACACCCGCAGTGTAGGTTCACACAAGTCAACACGGACAAGATATTTGCATAGAGAAGTAGTGCATAGAAAACATAGTATTACTGGCACATATAGAGCTCGGTACATTACATCCTAGTTTATGTATTATACAATTTAACTACAAAGTTCGTGAGAAGTGGGTTAACAAAGCGATACTACAACTACATTCGTGCGTCGTGGACAGTACCTGGCGTTCTCAAAGAGTGGCTAACATTTGGAGATAGACTTGGGCTTCCCGGGGTATCATGTGCCTCATGTGCGCTGGAATTGCATTCTGTGCATTCTGAAGGGCCCGAATGGCGTCGGGAGGTAAGTGGCCCTCATCACCTCTTTATATTGGGATGTAGGCACGTTGTACATCACAGCGGACTTGTTGTGAGAGTTCGCTGAAGAGAACCCGGATCCTTCTAGTGAATCCGCGTCAGATACCCCAAAGACTGATCACGAAGAGTTGTTCACTCACTGGCAACCAACGTACTGTCCTCTACACTGATACGTTGACTGTGACCCTGGCTGGAAGATCCTATGAAGACATTGCCCGTCATGTTCTCCGCGAATCCAACTACGCATGAGAAGTAAGACGAGGTAATAGGGAAAGCGGGGAGGAGAAGACTACGTACCGACTTTGGTCCTCTTCTGTGTCAGGCTTTGTGAGGGAAGCTCAGGATACTCAGGATTAATTGCGCTCTGTAGAAAGGAATTCTATGTCAGCGTTGTTACTCTGAGTCGCGCTGTTACTTGCCACACGACGTCTGTCAAGCACTTACCTGCAGATTCAAGGCCAGATTGTTCATGTCTTCAGCCGAATCTCGAAGGTTGACCACAATTACGTCGTCTTGGTACTCGAGACTTTCCTTGAGATTGTGTAGAGCACTGAGAAACGTCAAACTTCCGGGTCAGCGCAACCATTTCGAGGAAAATCAAGCACGAGCAGGACTGAAAGCAGGACTGACCTTGGGAGAGCTATTATCAGTTTAGCAGCTAGATGCTGAGAAGGTACCCTTCTATCGGGGATCTCCTTTCTGATTCTGAGATCCCAGAAGCTCCCAGCAATGCTTTTCAGAGAGTCCCTCAGACTTGCCAACGAAACCCTGGTTTCTTTGGTGCGCTAGGATCAATGGTTGGTTCAGTACACTGCACATTGAAAACAAACAAGGAGGCGAAACGTTCTGGACTGACCTCCACACGAAGTCTCTGAATAGTAGGGCCGCAAGCGTCGTGCACAGATTTCCACTTGTCAACGCCGGCGCTGGCTTCATGGAGTGCACTGAGAGATTCGGCGAGATAAGGGGTAAGAGAGGTGGCCATTGGGTTCTAGTTGTAGAATGTGTGGGTAGCTCGAATCGCAGGGATAGAGGAACTGGGACTGTTCGTTGGGCCATTCCAAGTAGGGATGGGTCCTTATATACGGTCACATCGGATGGATACCAACCAGTACCGGCTCGAGGGAAAGAATCACCTATTGTAATTCATTCATTCAATAAAAGGAGGACGATGGTGAACTGACGGGAACCTTACCTTCCACGATTTCTGGCGTATCACGCACGCCTGCCACGCCTCCGACTTCGTATCAGTAGGAAATGCCGTTAACCTTTCGGCGACAGTTGCTTTGAAGAACATTAGATTGTCGAAGGACAATAAGGTTGCGACTCCAGAAAAAAAAAAGTATTTTTGCGGGCGTCAGAACCATATATGAATGAACGTTGACTGCTGTGGGTCCTTGTTGGTGCAAGGAACTCAATCTGTAAGGGCCTGATAAGGGCACATCCTCAACTGCGGCGCTGATGCACGATTTCTCTAGACCTTGATGTATAATCTGGGCTCCCTAGTACACATAACGTATTTCTCGGAACTCTGAGGCTGTAAATGGTTTGTTTTGTGGACTGTTATGGGTGCTTGTACATAATGCGTTGTGTCCACGTTTTCACGCGGCTGTACGCCGGTTGCCAGCAGCCGCGTCGTGACCTTGTCCTTGTACTCCTTATAAATTTCTGCAGATCCTCTAGATCGAGGCTAGTGCTGTGATTATAGAGTCGAGCTGTCTCTGTCAATCGCTGTCTCGAAAAATATCTGGGATCTGGAAGTTGAGGCTCATGTTGTGACGCCGGTTGGACTGCGGGAGCCTGGTCGGAGTCAGCTTCGGTTGATACGATATGGAACCTCCGAGCTTCATCTGCTTTCTGGTGGGGGAGCGTAGCTCAGTAAACACGCTCTCTTCTTCCTCTAAATCGGATTCTGGTTAAAACATCTAAGAAGAGCTACTAGGAACTCAGGCTGTATCGAGATGACAGCCGGGGCTATTGCGTTCTCTAAGTTCAATGCACCTCCCGATGAGACAGGAAGCAATACACCCCACGGCCACACTGATATCGATTCAGTACGAAGCTCACTCAAATATTTGCAAAGAAGAATTTCATCTTTGGCGATCATCATGGTGGGCGTGATCAGGTCATCAGTTGGGCATCTCGGCCGTTTGAGAGATGGCGAATTTGGTGGTTCTTCCATCGATGAAGTTCCGCGTTGATATACATACTTTGCTAGATGAAAACGGTATCGAAAGGCTGCAGAGAAAGAGGGACTCCCAGTCGTAGCGCCAAAGGTCAGATGGGCCCCGTACATGCCAGTCGTGGTAGTGAGGAAAGCATCAAATAATTGCGCCGATTTTAGAGCACTGCCGCTGTGCGACGTGCGCCGCCCCATAGTACTTGATTATCGATTCTTCCTTAGTACTCCTTACTCCAACTAAAGAGGCAGTCGAGGATGCAAGTTCACATGAGTTTACACAGAAAATATTGGATTATGATGACTATATGTGCACAGAACTTGAAATACAGTAATACATAGAAAGTGAGGACGACAGGGAACTTAATGATGGATTACAGTGCGGCTGAGGTCTTGAGGAGGAGAGAAGAACAAAGCGATTGGATATGGACTAGCTGTAGTGCAGTAGGATGTTACGTTTGCGCGTCCGGGACGGCGCCACGTGTGTTATTGCTACACCCAGAGAACGACGAACCTGAGCTGAGTAAAGGCTTGAAAATGCGGAGGCACGTACAGTCTCATATTCTCAGCTGCCACCATGGCGGTGATACTCTTAGCGGAGCTGGGGGCATTAAACAGAGTCATCAATGCTTTGTGTCTCTCAGCTTCAGAGAGTTTGTCTATGTCAACGGCCACGTTGTCACTGTACGCTATGGAATAACCGTTTCCTACTGTAGGTTGGAACGTGCGGGTCAGAAGTACTGAAGGACTATCATGAACAGGAATGAACTTACTGAGGCGGCTGGCGTCGTCTATCTCGAGTCTTTGCATCTGGTTACCGTTAGCTCCGACAGTCCGGTTATTAGCCATGACTACTCCGTGTCGTTCTAAACATGTGGTATGAGTGGATGTAACGAAGAGAGCGATTGAGGGGCAAATGACTCACCGATTGTGGCATTCCCTTGACGAAGGTGTTGGGCAGGGGGTGTCTGGAAATCAGCCGCACGCTACAGTAGGGAGTCCAATGTCAGTGATGTTACTCGCCGCAAACTGACAGTCGATGGGGCAGAAGAAATCGTGAATCTGAGTACTGACCTCCAAATCATTAGCCAGCTTCTTCATGTCCTTGGCTATATTCCCAAGCTCGGTCACATAATCTTCGTCCATGTATTCAAAGCAATCGTTGATTCTAGCTAGATAGCTAAAAGATGTTGAGCATCAGCACGGCGGCTCTGAAGGAAATCGAGATTGAATGGAAGAAGGAAAACTCTACTGACTTTCCGACATTTTTTATGCACTCAGCGGCCTTGCGTTGGTTGGGTTTCTTCATATCGGGGATTTCATTGTTTGACTTGAAGTTCTGGAGAATTACGGCAATGGACTTGATAGACTCCTGCAAGGAGGCCAATGAAACCCTAGTTTCGGCGGTGCGCTGATATAATATCGTTCAGTACAGTGCACTTCGAGGAGTAACAAGAGGGTGATGGTGTTCAACATTCAACACTGACGTGGATAGTAAGTGCTTGGATACTAGGGCCGCAGGAGCCGTGCACAGAGATCTTCCACTGGTCAACGCCGGCGCTGGCTTCATGGAGTGCAGTGAGAGAAGAGAGGAGATAATTGGTGTTAACGTTGGCCATTGGATTCTAGTGAAGATGAGGAAGCTCGAGTTGCAGAGACAGAGATGGAAGTGAGATTGTTTGTTGGGCATTTTAGGGAGGGCAGGAGTGTCCCTTATATACGTCCACAACGAATGCGCCACAGTCCTGCCAGTACCGGCTTCGAGGTACAGAATCAGTTCATGAATACGTGTAAGAAAAGAAGGACAGTGGTACAATTAGCTGATAGTTACCTTGCCTTCCACAATAAGCGTCTGGAATGCGTGGCTTCCACGCCCCAAACTTCCGTTTGGACAGGAAATGCCGTTAGGTTCTGAACTACTGTGTTGCCTTCAAACCGTTAGATCGACGGAGGACAATAGGGTTGCGAGGCCGGATAAAGAGCGCTTTGTTGCAAAGCATCGGAGCCTCGGAATGAATGAAAGTAGACGGCTGTGGGTCCTTGTTGGTGCGATTTTTTTTCCCTCGTCGAATTAAAGTTCCAAGACTCCATGTTATCCTGAGCTTAGAAGGGCAGCTGTTTTATCTGCGCTGAAGCCTCGATTTTTAAGAGCAAGCCTTGGGCGATTTGAGTAGAAGAAACTGGTTTGTTTGTGGGCGGATATGGGTGCTCGTGTGACGGTGTGTATCCGTGTGTGCGCTTGTTGCCATCTGTCACTTTGATCGCGACCTTGTACTCAGCGCCACTCGTACCCGTCTGTAGATCCTCGAGGCCAAACTTGTTGGCGATTTGTACTGTTCACTTCTCGCCTGTCTCTTTGGGTCGTTGCTTCGAGAACAATGCGGCTCAGATATGGTTGTACGACTGCAATTCCAGGATGACAGGAAATCGGAACAGCAGTCACATGCGATAGTGTAAACATCGGGCTCTGCCCATTCAAATTTGTTTCACCCAAACAAGGACCCAGGTCAAAGCTCTAAGAACTAGATACACGATTACCGCAGTTGAAGGACGAGAACCCCTCTTAATCATGATGATGCAAAACATACATGAGCTCATCGTGCATCTCTAATAGAATTGTGAATGGACCTCTACTCACTGATAGTTGCGCCTTTGATATTAAGAATCGAGTTTGAGCCTGTTGGAGGATAACCTCCAAAGTTGCCTTCGTTGAAAACCACGGATGCTCCCATTCCTGTGGCGAAGTAAGATACAAGGTGATCTGAGGAAAGTGACGAGCAGGTACCTTCAATGCGAGTCTCTGAGTCGATGAAAACACTTCCGTGGTGCGCCTTCTGTAGTGATGTCCCATCAGACAAGGCTAGAGGTCTTAAACGAGAGTCTGAGTGTACCTCTAGCTCTCGACACCCCACTCGTAACGCGTTCAGAGATACCTCTATGTTGGTGTTTGGGTCCTTCTTAAGGTAGTTGCGGATGGATATCAGGTTTCTAATAGGTGCACGAACAGCAGTGAAATGAGTACAATGACACACAACATCCTGGAGAGAACTGAGGCTGGAGGTCTCACCGCCCTATAGGAATTACCCCGCGCTCAAAGCTAGAGTCTCTGCTTGGGGTACACGACCAGCAGCCTTGAGTGATACGACAACTTCATTGATTTGGACTAGAACTGAGGACAGAGAAGAGATTGCCGCGTCGTTGATTCCGTTCATCTAGTACACGCAGCAGTGAGTGATTTAAACAAAGCTTTAATGTATCTTGACACTTACTTCGAGGGGTAGGTCTTGGAATTCCTTGCCTGTGGCATTATAGATAGGTCCTAGATTAGCGACACCGGTCGTTGTGGCGTGCAGGTTCTCGATCTCTTTGTGAAGGCAATTCATTGTGGCGGACATCGTCGTGAGCTTGAGGTCAAGGTCTTCTTCGTTTCGCTAGTAGATTTGTGTTTCCTGAGACCGTCGAGGCGGTCAGTTGCCAGTGAGTGCTGGAGATCGTTGAGGCGCGCTGTTTACTTGGGGCGGGTAGAAGTCGGGATCAAGGTACAATACGGTCTCTTCCCAAGGTTAAATACCCTTCGCCAGAGAAGGTTAGGCGCGTGGCCTGTCTTCCTCCCTTGTGAGATGAGGCGGCAAGTGCCTCGGAGCTGGTGGAGGATTCCCAAACCAGCAACTTCAAACGACTCATGGCGGGTTCAGGATGTTCTCGTAGCATCCAAAGCGACGCACATCATGATTCCAGGGAAATCTCCGGGCTTGTGGACCTTCAGAACTGGATACGAGGGGACGATGTCTCGTTCTGGTATGGGAACGTTGGTAGTAGAGATTCCTCTCTCAATTGGGCACTGATAGGGAAAGGTAGTTTACCTGAGTCCGCGAAGGCAAGAGTAGGTACCCGTCTATGTCGAGCGAGTCTGGCTGCTATGGGCAAACGGAGGTAGCCAGATGCCGTGTGTCAACGAAATCCAACTATCGGTGTCCTAGTGTCTTAGTGGAAGTGGTTCATCCCACACTGTAGGGCCTCATGGTGATTGAGTCAAGCTTCTGCGGCTCCTCTGGTGACTCGATGCTATTGTAGAAATCGCAGCCATCTGCGCACTTCCGAGGAAATTAGGACATGAACAGAGGAATGTGATCGATTGTTGATCGCAGTCTTATCTCTCCGCAGACATTCTTTGACTCCTACTTGAATCTTCCTCGTTCCAAGGCCCGAAGAAAAACCAACCCTAGAAAGAAATGGCCACAGATTTCAAATTCAGTACACGCCAGTAGCTCTAACCGATATACCAGCGATCACCTTAATCATAAATCATTACATCGACAATACCGCGATAAGATTCGACACCAAGCCGTTCACCGCCCCGGAGTGGTACGAGAAAACAGTACTGGCGGCTCAGAAGGCAGGGCTACCGTATCTTGTGGCGATGAATGAGTCACAGCCTGATATAGGAAGGATGCTCGTGGGATTCGCATCGGTGTCTAGATTTCGACCTAAAGGTGGCTATCGGCATACGGCTGAATTGAGTCTGTACGCGCATCCGGAGTGGGTGGGTAAAGGGGTCGGTACGGTGCTCATGCAAGCGATCATGGATGAGCTCGCGAGGTTGAAGGAGCAAGGTGGAGAGGGCGAAGGCTATGATGACAAGGTGCCCTATGTGGAACAACTACTCGCAGTGATGGCTCTGGATGTGAATGGCTCGCAGGAGGAAGCCGACAGAAGCTGGAGGACCAAAGAATGGTACCTGAAAAAATGGGGATTTGTGGAATCAGGGCATCTCCGTAACGTGGGGTTCAAGTTTGGACGATGGTGAGTACCGTTTGCGGTATTCTCCATTACCATGGTTTCGGTGCTGGGCCTCAGCTCTGAATCGCAAGACTGTGCATCTTGACTGATGGTCGATTTTCCTTGATCGCAGGATCGACACCATGTATTTGCAAAAGCAAATCGCCTGAGGCTGAATAGTAAAATGGCCCCATTTTCACCGCAGTGCTTTGAGGCTCGATATAATTGGTTCGCTAAAAGTTCCGCGTAGTACTGAAGACAGAAAACGCAGCTGGCAACCTTATGGTTGTGCGCAGAGAAGAACCTGATGAGATCTACAGCTTTCCTTAAGTTTCTCGGAGGATAAACAGAACATTTCACTGCGCAATAAGATTCCAAGTTGCGCAGCTGGTGTATTTGATGCAGAGCAGATACGTACGAGGACGGCATGCCATTGGCGTGTTGGATCAATGGATGTATTGAGGATGAGACCGACACGTGACGGCGAAAGCTGATGCCGAGGGACCCGCAGGCTGCCGGAAACGTCATCCTAACCGAACTTATCTCTTCTACTCCCGAGGAATTTATAAGTAACGCCAATTTCATCTCTTTCTTTACTACTACTACCATGTCTGACGAAGAAGAGAACGAAGAGAGCAAATTCGTCACACACCAAATCCTATCCAAGAAACGCAAAGTTCAGCGGGCATGCGACATCTGTCGACGAAAGAAGAGTAGGTCCATCTTCATTGATCGGTGTCTCCAGCATCGTCTGACCACTGTGACCTTCAGTTAGATGTAAGGTTCTTGCCTTTGTGCAGTATTCGTGTCTTGACCTCTTTCTAGGCGATGGCAGCCAAATGCCTGGTAACAGGTGTACAAACTGTATAACCTATGACTTCACATGTACCTACGTCGAGAACGCAAAGGTACGTCTTGTCTGGATAGTTCGATCGCGGTCAAAGAGCCTGATTGTCCCAGAAACGCGGTCCACCGAAAGGGTACTGCTTCAGGACCTCATTCATCCCTTAGACTGGATTTAAGTCTCATGTACTATTCGCCAGCTACGTCGAAAATTTGGAGAACAGAATCGAGAAATTGCAAGCACTACTACATAGGGTGGGTCCTGACTCAACTCCCGAACGGACCATCTCGGAACCGCTCTTCTGCCTGCACGCATTTTTGTTCGATCCACATCAATGGTCTTGATTCTATTCATGCCCTGTTTCTGCTCCTAGATGGCCCGGATACTCACGATTTTTCGTCTCCGTTCAGATAGTGCCGGGCGCTGATTTCACCAAAGATCTGGAGACAGCTGAGATGCAGTTTACCCAAAGCAGCGTCGCTGACCACGCTGCTACTCTGATCAGACGCTCCGCTGAGAGCCTTGATGGGTATACTGGCGGGGAGCACGACTCGATCCTCCTCCCGGATACGATGAACGGATCCCCCGAGCTCGACAAAAATCTACGGTTCTTTGGTAAATCCAGTGGTGCAATGTTCGTCAAACAAGCCCTCGACCTGAAGATGCAATACACTGGCTCGAGTCCTGGGCTCAACAAGACCGCTCTTGGCACAGCTCGTCCAGAGTTCTGGCACACCCAACCAGTAGGCTTCTATCCCTGATATCACGCCATTCATTTTGCTTAACCTTCCCATCAGTGGGAGCATGCTTTCGTACCACCAAGTGTCAAGCACCAGTTTGCATTTCCAGAAGACGATCTACTGGACAAACTGGTTGACCTGTATTTCAACAACGTCAATTTATTCGTCCCGCTCTTGCACCGTCCCACTATGGACAAGCTGATAAAGGAGGATCTACACCACAGTAACGATTCGTTTGCTGCTGTCCTCTTGCTCGTCTGTGCGGTTGGTTCTCGATATACAGACGACCCTCGGGTTTTCCTCGACAATGTCGACTCATCACATTCCTGTGGCTGGAAGTGGTTCGATCAGGTTCAACTCGTCCGAAAGTCCCTCTTGTCTGCCCCTACTCTCTACGATCTACAAACGTACTGTGTCAGTTTTTCCCTCCAGGACACACCCTTTCCACAATCCTGATTGTTCTCCTTAGCTATCCGTCCAGTTCCTGGCAGGTACCTCCGCTCCACAGGCGTGTTGGACCATGGTAGGCATCGGAATTCGTCTAGCCCAGGTTCGCTCTACTCCATATCTCCGTTGTTCTCGCCAGCGGCTAATTAGAGTTCTTCTCACCAGGATGTGGGTGCTCATCGTGCGAAAACATTTGCTGGTGCCCTGCCACGTAACATAGAAGACGAGCTCTGGAAAAGAGCCTGGTGGTCGGATCTCTACCTTGCTGCGCCTATCCAGATTGCTTAAAATTCGTCAATAGGGTACTTGTGTGCATGGACCGCAGTCTGAGTTCTGCTCTCGGCCGGCCGTGCGTGACGCAAGATGAAGAGTGAGCCTTGTCTTCTGTGCCTGTCGGACTTGTGCTCATTGGCTATAATTTCCAGTTATGATGTTGGACTGCCTGTAGAGTGCGATGATGAATACTGGGCTAACCCAGATCCAGAGAAAGCATGGAAGCAACCTGAAGGCAAACCATCTATGATATCCTTCTTCAACCAGTTCCTCAAACTCAACACCATCCTCGGTCTCGCTTTACGGACATTGGTGAGTCTTGAATTAGTTGTCGCCTCGACGGATCATCTGATAACCTCTGTGTTTAGTACTGCATTGACAAATCTAAGATCACTTTTGGTCTGGATGGTTCTGATTTCGAGCTCAAAGTTGTCACTGAACTGGATTCCACTCTGAACAAGTGGGTGGACTGTATTCCGGAACACTGTACGCTGCTTTTCTCGCTCTCCTGGCTGATGAAGCCTCTTGCTGACTTGCAACCTTGCTAGTGCGCTGGAACCCCAAGAATGAGAATGATGACTGGCACCGACAATCTGTGGTGCTCTACGCCCACTACTATCACCTTCAGATTCTCATCCACCGACCATTCATACCTTCCCTGAAGAAGCCGTCGCGGTTGGCATTCCCATCTCTAGCTATCTGTACAAACGCAGCCAGGTCCTGCAGTCATATCATCGACGTTGAGCGTAGTAACTGCCATAGTCTCATGATGCAAATGCAGGTCGGTCAGTTCTAGTAGTTTCATTGGAATGTGATGTTGAAGGCTTCCTGGTCCACTAGATGCCCGTTTTCACTTCAGCTGTTGTACTTTTGCTGAACATCTGGGGTGGGAAGAGGGCAGGGTTGACCAGTGACCCAGGGAAGGAGATGAAGGACGTGTACAAATGCATGGATATGCTACGTATTTGCGAGAACACGTAGGTGATCCCCTTTTTCAAACGAGCTATTACTGATTCTCTTGTTATAGCTGGCAGTCCGCTGGACGACTCTGGTAAGTTCATATGCTGATGCTCGGTTTTGATATCAAGTGACCACTGTGATTAATAGGACATCCTCTACGAGCTGGCATCCGTTGGAGACCTTCCGCTACCCAACTGTGCCCCTACTCCTCCCAGCAATAAGCGCGCTAGAGATTCCGATGCACCCTCACGTCCTCCCAAGTGACGGCATCATTCTTCCCAACTACCGAAGGAGAAGAGGCCCATCGCCTCGAACCGCAGGGTGATGAGCATACCCTCCACTCCGTCCTCTTCCTCAGCCACCCGGATACTCCGCTTCTGCTCACGCAATGCTGTCTTCCCATCTCGCGTCCATCCTTCTCAGCAGCTTAGTCCTCAGTATCAGGAGCTCTATGCACGTCAGCATATGAATGCTGCGTCGTCTTCGTTGCCGCTGTCGAGTGACGACTTGGCTCGCATGCCTCTCTACGCTCAACCTGCAGCGCCTCCTTTCACTAGCACTAGCGGAGGAGCAAGCGAACAAGGAGGAGGGTCTTCTCAGCAATGGTCTACCAGCCAGCTTCCTTTGGGTCACGGTGTTGGACCGGAGACGTACCTATCAGGCCCCAGTCAACCTACGAATCAGCTGTATAGTATGCAGCAGGGCGCTGCTCAAGGATATGATGTTCCGGATCCTCTGGCCGGGGCTGGAGCGTATAATTCGGGAACGCAATCTCAAACGATGCAGCAAGAGCAGCAAGCCATGCTCGACCCGCACCTGATGGCCATGTGGAGCAATGCCCCAATGGGTTTTGAGTAAGTCCTCCCCCTCGACTCAGTGATGTTGTTTTTCTTATTGGATGAGATCAGGTTAAATGACTGGGGAGCGTATCTCTCCAATGTCAGTGAGATCCAAATGTCGAGTAACTTTGATCAGAATCTCAGGATGAACGAGCGGTAACTGTAGAGGCGTTTTAAGGACTCGAGGCGCCCCCTTTGTAGCTATAGTATCCATTGCTTCTCATTGCTCTGCTCATCTGTTCTGTGGTCTCCGATGTAGACTATTTCTTTCCTAGACTGATATTTGTATACGTACAGGATCCATCGCATAATAAGACACACCACTACCACTCTCCTCTGCTTATCCTCCAATTCGTCAGTTTCTCGGATATTCTCAAAGTTTGATTCCCAGCTCCTGAGCGATGATCGTCGCGGCCTTCTCTCCAATGACACCAGCGGTTGCAGCCGTGTTGGCGCCAACATTGCTAGGCGAGATGGAAAGGTCTGCAGCAACCAAGCACGAGCTTTATATTAGCACGGGCAGAATAGTCTAACATTGACTGCTTACCAGCGACCTTAAGGCCTTGAGTGCCGTAGACGTTCAGGGAAGAATCGACAACTCCACCCTGAGCGCGGGGCTTCATTGGACAAGTGGCCATGCTGTGCCAGGTTGTAGAAACTGCGGGTGAATGCCGTCAGAATCTGCATCTACACAAAGAACGAATGCCCATGATGTGAGGTCTCACCGTTTTGACCGATAAACTCGTCAATGATCTTGTCATCTTCAGCAGAGTACTCGAGGTCCGGTGCATCGACAGCCACGGGCTTCTGGGAGGAAGAGAAACGGCGGCTTTGCTGCTTGCGGGGAACGCGGGATGAGTCTCAGCGACCTCGCCACGATACATAGGGTGACGCCTAGCGTATTCACGGGTCTTCTTGTAAGACCATCGGAGGGCCTCGAGGTCAAGAGGGCTACTCAAGGTGATCACAACACGAGCTGAGGTCTCATTGTGCAGAGAACTTACGAGCGCAAGAAACCACAATCGAAGTCCAGCGGGTCTTCAAAGTTCTTTGACTTGATGTGCAGGTGGCCATGGGACTCCGGATAGAGCTATAAGGGGTTAGAGAGTGAGTAATTGCACATATCTCAGCTATTCGTACAAGAAATCTCACCAGCATCGAGAAGAACATACTCATCTTCGTCGAGGCGGGCCAATGATCGTGAGGTCCGAGTAAGCTGCATGGTAGGTGAGGATGAGGGCTAGTCAACGAGGTAAAGGTCGTACCCAGCGGATCCGGCAAACCACACCAGGGCTTTATCAGTCTTGCTCGCGAATTTCTCTTGCCAGAACTTCTGGAACTCGGGGGTCAATCCTTGCAGCGCCTGCTGCGAGGGCTTGATCTTGATCCCAGCCTCGATTCCACTTAACAGTGTGTCAGCCCGTCGGTCCTCAGAGCAATGTCCCAATACCCTATACTTACTTGCTAGAAAGGATGGTTTTACCACCGGTAGCTTTCCATTCCTCTAATGCGGCTGAAATAAGAAGCATCAGTACCGAAGACAAGAAGAAGTACCTCAGGGTACTAACTGGCAATCAGATCTGAGAACCCGCCATGAGCAAAGTCAAGTGTTTCGGCATTCTCATCGAGGTAGATGGCCTGCTTGAGGAGCTGATGATCTGGTGACAGATCAGTGATATTGCTTAGACTGCTGCTCAATGGGCGTACCTTGGTAATCTGTTCCAACTCCTGGGAGATCGACCAGTGTCTCGATACCGCAGGATTTGAGTAGGGCTTGAGCGCCAACGCCAGAACGCTCCAAGATAGCCGCTATGAGAGATGAGATACTGGTAGATTACCAGAGATAGAGAGACAAACTCACAGCTTCCGAAGGTCCCTGCGGCGACAACTACGAGCTTGGAAGCGTTCGCAGTAATTTTTTGCTTGTTATGGGTGTACTCAACACCGGTGGCACGAGTTCCGCTGAGAGATGAAGGTTGGTGAATGCTTCATGAAGATGAGGCCCAGAAAGGACGCACTCGAAGATGACACGCGTCACATCGGACTCGACGGAGATAGTGAGATTTTTGTTGGACTTCTGAGGATAGATGTAGCCAGTGGCCGCATGCGAACGTCTTCCGGTGGTCTCATCTACCCATCTGGATAGATACTTCAGCGAAAAAGAAACCACGAATCGGCTTTACGAAGCACTTACTTCGGCCACAGCTGTAGAAGAGGTGTATGAATCAGCGAAAGAAATTTATGCCAGCTGGAAGGAGAGAAACAGCACTCACCACCCACTTATCGATAGTCGTGAGATCATTACTGTCTTCAGCCGCACCTCTGGGGTCATACGCCTTGGCAGCTTGCAGCAGCTCGAGGCCGAATTGGGTGGTCTTTCCGAGAGAGCCTTTCATAGGGCCCGAAGAGCCATGCGATGGACTGTTTGGGTCTGGCTGGTAGGTTTCAAACTACAGAACTGTAAGGACATTGATCCACTATCGGGACAAAGGACTGGTATGGAACCTTCTTCATGAGAGGCAAGAGGTCATGAGCACCCCAGCCCTCGTTCTGGTAAGTCGTCTTCCATTCGTCGAAGTCGGAGGCCGATCCTCGCGCATAGATCATCGCTGTAGACTCAGTCAAAACCAGAAACAAGCTCCTCGATGCTACTCTAAAAGAGAGAGAAACTGACAGTTCACGGCAGATCCTCCTCCCAAGCAGTGTCCAGTCGGGACTATGGCAACACGACCGTTCAAGTATTCAACTGGGTTCGACTGATGGAACTTCTGAGTGGTGGTTCCGGGTGCCATGTTAGAGAGGTATATGCCAGGGACGTAGATCTTCTCCAAGGTCTCGGTGTGGGGACCAGACTCTACAATGAGGATCTTGAGGTTAGGGTCTGCAGCGGCGAGCCTTCCAGCCGTCACACATGCTGCAAGTCCGCCTACGAGAGTGGGGGGACAGGGGCTCAGTATACTTGATGGAGGGGGAATATGAGTGTCGACGACGCACCTCCTGCAAAGATCACGTCGTATTGAGCAGTCATATCAATTTGGTAGGAATCGATGAGGATAGATGGAAAGGCAAGAAAATGGGGTTCAGTGTTGATGAAAATTCGAGTGAAAGGAAGGGCTCGTATTTATACGTTCAGACTACAATCGGAGCGCTGTCATCGGACGCCCCACAAAGACGTAGTTGGGGGAGCACCACTGGTGGTGGGATCTGAAATCGAGCTTCAATTCTCTGCGTCCAGCACGCTCCCAGTCACGTCAGCTGAATCATAAGCCCTATATGACACTTTGAACGCGGGCGAAAAGACTATCAGTACCGTCAGAGGTACCGTCGTCGGTTAAGGCGAATTTTTCGTTGGGGTTGTCGTTCATTGCAAACGCACCGTGTCCAGAATCATACAATACGAGTGCATGTCTCAGGTATAGCAGTGTGCATCATTGATCTGAGAAGTCAGAGAGACCAATAACAAGCTGGCGACTGGTCGATTGTGGGAGTATCTTGGCTCGGTCTGGGAATTGCGGACGTGGTTCTGTCATAATTCGTGCGAGAAGTAGACCCTCTATTCTGCTTTTTCTCGATCTATTCTTTCATTCAGTTGATCTATTTGAAGAGTAAACCCTCTTCCATAATACGGACACGAAATGATAATCTGTTGCCTCTTCACAGAACCAAGATGTTGTTGTTAGAGCCTCGTGCAGTGAAGTGGTTCATCCAATCGAGGCAAACGTTGGAGTTTCTGTCCTGGAGAGATCCTTTCCATGCACGGGGATCCCATCAATACCGCCGTCGATCACACAGCTGGAGTAAATTTCTCACCAGCTACGTTATTTCTTTGGGGAATCGTGCGCATGGATCGCTATGCACTCCGGATCCGAATCCCTAGCTCTTTCGCGATGAGCACCGCGGCCTTCTCTCCGATGAGCGCAGCCGTCGAGAACGTATTCGTTCCAATGTTGCTTGGGGGGATGGACAGATCTAGAGCACAGAGACAAAACGAATAAGCTCCTCGGAGCCGTACGGAACGGACAACGCCTCTACCTGCTACTTTCAAGCATTCTGTGCCATACACATTCAATGAACTATCCACTACCCCACCCATCGATCGAGATTTCATTGGGCAAGTGCCCATACTGTGAAAGGTAGTGGAGACTATCACGTCAAAGATGAGCTAGCGAATGTTTACGGCTTGAGGTGATTGTACATACCATTTCCGCGTATATGGTCGTCGATAGCGTTGTCATCTGCTTTAGTATAGATGATATCTGCGTCATCAGCAGATACTGGGGAGCTCGGCGGTATGCGGACAGCTGCGTCGCTGCTATCCGGGAATTGAGGATGGGCCGCTGGGATCTCACCCACAAACATCGGATGTCGCCGAGCGTATTCACGAGTGCGCTTGTAGCCCCAGCGAAGGGCTTCTAAGTCGAGTGGGCTACAAGGGGCTATCTGTAAGAGCTACATCATCGTGGATTCGGGAGCGACTTACGAATTTAAAAATCCACAATCAAAGTCCAGAGGGTCATCCGTGCTGCGTGATCGAATGTGAACATGGCCGGTAGACAGTGGGTAATACTGCATTCGACACCATCAGCAAGGAAGTTTACCATGGTGGAGATTAACTACAGACCAGGAATGAGCCGAAAAGACTGAGCTTCACGTCGGGCGGGAGCCCAGCATGGCTGTTCATCAACCTGTGAGTGGAACCCATGGTCTTGAGTTACTCATGACCTCGTGAGGTGCAAGGAGACTCACCCTGCAGAGGCTCCGATCCACATTAGCGCTTTATCGGGCTTGTTCTCAAAATGCTCCCTCCAGTACTCTCGAAACTCCGAGCTCATTGTCTGTAGCTCGCTTTCGGTAGGCCTGAGCTTCACTCCAGCATCGATAGCGCTACGAGAGAGATGAGAAATTAAAATATTAGGTTCAATTGTATTGAGAAACCTACTTGGTCGATAAGATGCAAGACTTCCCAGTGGCCCATTGCTGCATCGCCGCTATTCTCATTAGTTAGAAACTCTCCATGTACCCTCATTGGCGAGAAATCCAGCATACTATCGATCTGCGCTTGGTCTCCAGCGTGCGAAAAGTCGAGAGTCTCTGCTTTCTCATTAAGCACGATAGCTTGCCCAAGGAGTTGGTGGTCTATGGGTACAAGGATGAGGCGAGATTTCAGCGAATAGAAAGTGCTTATCGTACCTTCGTATCGAGCGCCAACACCAGGTAGATCTACCAGAGTTTCGATACCGCATTCCTTAAGCACCGCAGGGGAGCCAATACCAGAGCGTTCGAGAATAGCAGCTGGTAGGCAGGTATGAAGTCAGTGAGAGCAATGATAGCTCGCGAGGAAGAGTGACCTACGACTCCCAAAAGCACCTGCGGCCAGTACGACAAGTTGCCTCGCACGAACAGTGAAGCTCTGATTCTCCCCGATGGGATGCGCTATGGGATCATGATCATATTCAACACCCACAGCGCGTGTACCTCTGCAAACAACCACTGAGATGAGAATAATGCTTCAGAAGCGCAGAAGAGCTGGTTTACTCGAAAAGTACGCGTTTGACGCGCGAATTCGGAAGAACCACTAGATTCTCGTTAGATCGCTGGTTATAGATATAAGCGCTAGCTGCATCTGATCTCCTGCCAGTGCTTTCGTCTATCCACCTGAGAAGATTGATGAGGGAATGATTGAAGGTGTATACTTGAACTGGGAAGCGCACTTAGCCCACCTCTGAGCAGATATGCATAGTCAGAAAAATGAAAACGTGTATAGGCAGTTACATACGCATATACTTACAGCCCATCCGTTGATGGTTCTCAAGTCATTCGTATCCTCAACGAATCCCCTGTCTTTGTCATATTGTGCGGCGATCTTCAGTAAGCCAGCGCCAAATTCAGTGGATTCGCCAAATGTTGCCTTCAGAGGCCCCGAGCTCCCGTGTGAGGGTGCCTGAGGAGCCGGCGCGAAAGTCTCTAACTGACGGAGATATGAGGAACGCTGGTAAGAAATTTTGAATCCAATATTAGCTCACGTTCTTCATTAATGGTAAAAGATCATCAGAGCCCCAGCCCTCGTTCCCGTATGCGTCTCTCCATGCGTCGAAATCGGAGGCAGAGCCCCTGGTATACATCATCCCTAGAAAGAGAACAGAATGACCACTTGAGCACATACACCACCCTCCTTGTATCTACTCACAGTTCATAGCAGATCCTCCACCAAGGCATTGTCCAGTCGGAATTATCGCAGATCTGTCACCCAAGTACTTGGAAGGATTAGCCACATGAAACCTGGCTGTTGTTGAAGTCGGGAATAGGTTATGAAAGAATTTCCCAGGAATGTAGACTTGTTCGAGGTGCTCTGTATGTGGTCCCGCTTCTATGATCAAAATTCTAAGGGTGGGATCGGCGGCTGCTAGTCGACCTGCGGTCACACAGGCAGCTGCACCTCCTGAGAAACGCGAAATAAACAGTGGTTAATCATCGGAACGAGTGCAAACATAAAAGCAAGGGCGTCGGGATGTACCTCCGGCGAATACGATATCATATGCGTCATCTTGAGACTGAAAGGACTGCATCTTCGTCAGGGGGAAGGCAAACGCTGTGGTAATGGTTTAAGAAGGAACAAGGGATCAAAGAAGGTGACCAAGGTGCTTACAATTTTCACGACCCGAGTCGGTTCTTATACTAGTTATAGCATAGTACCGTATATAGCGTTAGTCGCCCTAGGCACACCTAGAGATCAATGAGAGTCCATTAATCAGTATAAGATATGGCGTATGACCAGGGTATAAACACGTTTATCGCCCATGTTGAGACGATGTTAAATTCCCGAGTAGGAGCCTCGCAATTATCCATGGACCGATTTTATCCAGGGCAATCGCTCTCATGAAAGTTTTCCAGTAGGTTGGGACAACATGAAAGGATTTGAGCTCGTTCGTTCAAGCAGACAGCGACTTGAGCGTAGACAGGACAGGATAAAATATTGTTGAACTTGACACGACAGCTCAGGCAACGCTGGGCGGACTCCGGATCCGGAGGCTCTTGTCATGTCACATAGTCACACAGGTCACTTGTAGATAGGCACTCATGACTTCGGATCAAAAACGAGCGCCAATCTCCGACCGGATGCAATCCCGATATCTCAAGTAATAAGCTATAAAGTTCTCAGAAGAACGTCATCAAGTTTGCTCTGAAAATTCAGGTTGATAGCCTGTAGGGACAGTTCTGTGATATCTGAGGAGGGCGTAGTGCGAAGCTGTATCATATCCGAACATTGACCAAGCATCGTACTATGAAACCATCTATTCAAAGGATTCAGAGGAGAGGAGAGTAATTCCGTGAACCATATCCTGGGCATTTCCAGATGAAATAAGTATGGTCTTGATCTACAAGACAGTTTCTAGTGGTCAAACACATGGCCCAGAGCTTCTGGAAGCAACTGGAATTAACTAGTCCTCGAGCACGGTTTGAATTTGAGGAATGGCTTGAAGAATGGATAGAAGCTTGATGCGGAAGCTTGAGTAGGTAATCGTAAAGCTAAGCACGATGTTCTGGTACGGTCGAGATCACTGCTGCTGTGAAGGAGGCAGTAGCAACAAAGCCAGATGCGGGTAGAGAGTTGAACAACCGGAAGGGACTGCAAATACCACCAGTAAGCAGGGACGTCCCCAGATTCCGGACCTTGGCTCTAGGGTAAACGAGGCTTATGCACCATCATAGAAAAGAGATTCATAGGGAATCACTAGCTGCATCGGTGAAAGGAGGATTCCAGAATATGAAGAAAAGAGCGATGAGGAGAGGATATGGTACGAAATGTTGCGCCATTCGTCGTGTCCACAAATGAGTTTTCGGGATACCCTCGTCTCCCGGACCTGCGATGAGGATTCTCTGACCGGCATGGGCCCTCATGAGATGAGCAGTGTGTGCAACCAAATGCTAAGTGCATCATAGACCTTAGAGTTATCGCCTCAGCCGTTTAAATTTCGAAGCTTTCTGAGCCAGTAGTAGGGGAGATTAGAGATTCTCTGACAGTCACTAGAATCGTTGAGGGTTCCAAGAAGACTCCGAATCATGACGCCATGCCACAAGAGGCGCACACAAAGACAACTTCTTGTGTGCTTGTGTCAATCATTTGTGTATATAGACTCGAAGAGCAACGAAGGAGTTGGTGTTTGACGCTGGGCGCATGTGCTAGACTGAGGCGGATGACTCCGATGAGCATTGTTAAAGGGTATTGCCGCGGCAAACTTTGATGGTTTGATTGCCTACGGCACAGC
This sequence comes from Agaricales sp. HM26-F1, assembly GCA_002718315.1. Lineage (NCBI taxonomy): Eukaryota > Fungi > Basidiomycota > Agaricomycetes > Agaricales > Agaricales sp. HM26-F1. The sequence continues at coordinate 827,877 of NIBX01000021.1, read as the reverse complement.
CGTAGCAAACTTCCTATTTTGGCACAACGGCGTTTGTCTCCTTCATTGTCCGCGCAGAACAATAAACATTTGAGAACAATAGAACCTTTCGCGTCGGTTGCAAGAAGCCAAAAAACTTATTGACTCGGATAGCCTTGTTCTGACAATGGCCGATAGTCTGCTGGTCTATAAAGTCTGCGCCCTCGGGTGCCCATCCTTTCCCACCTGCTTCTCGTTCTTTGGAGGTTGTTATCCTTTTCCTAGATTTCTACGACTGTTTGTCGCCCTTTGGTGCTGGAACACCTCTTCAAAGACCTCTTACGCCTTACTTGACTCTCATTTACTCTCATTCTACGACACCGAGCTACCAATCCTACCCAACTACCATAACCCACACTCCCTTCAACCCCACCAAACATGTTACCCACTCGCTCAAGTAAATGAAGTTTCCAGCTCTTTCTTTTTGAGCCATCCATCTAACGAAGTTTACAGTGATCTTCATCGGTCTCAACGTCGTCCGTGTGTTGAGCATGGTCTCTCTGATCTTGGTCTTCGCCAGCAGCATATTCGTTATGGTCAACGATGTCACGGCTTTCAACGAGTTCCAACGGGCCCAGCAGAACAACCCAGATGCCGCCGATATCCTTGCTAACTGCGACTACATTGAGTACGTAACCGTCTCAGCTATCATCTTGAGTTGATACTGACAATCCTCTGATATTCAGAGGCAGCACCGTTCCAAACCAAGCCGCTGGCATCTTCTGGGCCGTCGTATCTCGCCTCCTGATCATCTTCCAGGTCATCGTACTCTTCCTATCAGAGATTGGTTGGCCTGCCGCGTTCTTCGACAACTACTTCCCCGTTCTCAGTAAGAGCTTCGGTCTAGGTGCTCTCGGAATCTTCGAGTCCTTGTAAGTTGTCTGCCTCGCTGATCTGTATGAACTTCCTTAGCTGACCACCGCTTAGGATCGGAGCCACTATCCTTTCGCACCACGTCGATGATTTCACTCTCGTCGCTGCTTTCTTCCTCTTCTCCCTTGGTTGCGTCAACATGCTCCTCGGTCTCATCTTCCGTGAAAAGGCTAAGGACAAGCGCTCTGTCACTTCCTGGCGCTCTGAGGCCAAGGGCATTCTCCCCACTCACCTCGACAAACGCCCCGTCTTCGTCAACGCTTCCCCAGCCTTCGGCGGATCCGAGAAGATCGCCCACGAGTTCGGCGGTGCCGATACCTACAGGTCCATGAGCGACGCCAGCAGCCGCGCGGGCTACGGTTTCGGAAGACAAGGCGAGAAAGCTGCTGGACTCAAGGGATTTATGATCTCGAGACCCGTGGAGTCATTGCCCAGATACGCTGCTAAGCCGTCGTCGTCTACGCGTATGAGGCGGGAAAGCTCTGTTTCCTCGTCTTCTCGTGGATCCGGATCTAGCTTTGCTTCCCCAGGCTCAGCAGCCTTGGCTGGACCTAATGCGCCTTACCGACACGATGCTCCTCCCGTTTTCAAGTCGAGCTCGACTGCCATCTAAGAACCGAGACCACTTGCCAACATTACTATACGTCCAAACGACTAGACCGATGACATTGACGAACGTAAACCCCGTTCCAACACCTCCCGGAAGGCTAGTCCTTCCATAACGCCACCGTTTCACGACAGGTTCTCAAGAACAAAATCTGGACTTTTGTTTCTCCACATGACGGACATGGTTATCCTCCCATTCTATCTATATTTCTCCTCCATTGACACTCTCTTGTCTTCGTGTTACCTTGCCTCTCATCCTTACCTTATCGGACTTTTTGGTTAATTCGCGATCGTCGTCGCTGTTGATTCTTCCAACCCCTTCCATCTTTTTTTTACGAGCATCCTATGGACACTCCTCATTCCTAGTGAATAGCGACGATTTCCGGGTTGATTCTATGTACTGTTAATGTTCTGTAGTGGCCCTTAGAAACTAGTTGTAGCCCTAGCGCATAATCTGATTTTTGTTCGAACCCCGGAAACCACTGATTGTCTTTCTGGTGGCTAGGCTCCAGTACTCAGTTGGAGTCCCAGATCTAGATTCAAAGTACTGAACATCACGTGTTTATCACGGAACAGAGGCGTGACCGTGACCTGTCTAATACAACTCGCGAACTCCACCAGAACAAGTCAAGTATCATGGTCAATTCGGGACCATCTCTCGAATATGTACGTCCAGCCTCAGATTATCCTCTCCTCAGTCTATGTCATCCTTGATCGAACCAAATGTATCTCCTCAGACTACCGCTATTGTTAGGAAACTTGTAAACAGCAATGGCGAGCTCCCACCCGAGTACTCAGGGAACCCAAAGACGCGTCGCATCCCTAACGAAATGCGTGTCCTACGCGGTTGGCTTCTGAACCAAGAACAGTCCCTAGAAATCGCTCTGTTTATGGTCGACAAACTACCTCAGAGTGAATCGATCCGCCTCGATGACGACGGCGCTTTGTTTTGGAGGCGAACGCTGTATGCTATGATGCCTGAATTCCTCAAGCTTTACAAATTGGAAGGTGATGCAACGGTCGCATGTTGCCTCAGAGCAGACGGAGTCACGCCTGGGACTTCTATTATATTGCATGTGGATACCGATGAGATCCATCCTACAGTGTTCACGACGGTGGAGAAAAGAAAGGAGCTAGTGAAGGATCTCAAGCTCCAGGAGCCGCCACAGTGGTACCTGGAACATCCATGGTAAAACTGTACGTCTTCCTTTCGCCTCCTGGAAATAAATATGGATCAATGACCGTCCCCACAGAGGACCTCTCCCCCAAATCCCAAATTATTCACATATGATAACTCGATCTCAATTAACAATCGTCAAGCTCATTAATGTCGTATCATGTAGTACTCGATCTTCACCAAATTTACCGTATGTATCACGTTCTCGCTGGATCTTGGATTTTTACCATGAACTTCCCCTGTGTAGACGAACTGGCTGGTGGATTGCCAGGTTGCTGGGAAAAACATAGGGGCTCCCAACTGTCAATGAAACCTAGATTTGAGATCTAGACTGAGCTCGACTTTACTAGTCGCAAGAAGGTCCTGTACGTTCTCCTCCTGACGTGCTGAGGTGACCATGGGACTCGGGGTGGGACTAAACAACTATCAGCTGGGGAGGATTTTTACACACACTGAGAGTTTGGCTTTTGTAAGGCGAAGTTCACGTACCCACTAGCAGCGAAACCATCACGCGAGCCTCAGTGCCTTCGTGACTTGCCTACCTTGCTAGAGTATTTTCCAACCCACAGATGTTCTGGAATTCCAAGCCAGGGCTACAGCGCTAAAGGATTACAGCTCCTTCAAGTTGTCGGCTTGCTTCAACTTGGTGCCGCTATTCTCGATATCACCCTGACGTATAGTCAATCCTCTCGCTGTGCAGTTTTATTTACATGACAAGTTTACACGACGGGGATGTTATGTATTACATTGCGCGCAAGGGAAGAACCTCTCACAAACTTGAAAGCGACAAAAACCTTTGTACAATTACTCCTGGTGTTAAGTAAGAACATGGACAAGATACTAAGTAGTGAACAGGACGTGCGTCTGGAAAGCTAGTAACAAAACAAGGAAAATTTGAAGAAGAAGGTGAATAGAGCCTGAGAGAAGTAAACGGTGAATCATGATAGTGAGTGATGGTACAGAAAATTACAATCCCGACGAGAAGTCCCATGCATAACAACCACCAAGCAGCTGTTACACAAGGGCTCCCCTCGAACTAAGTAGAAGAAATAAATATGAGAAAACAAAGAACAAAGAAAAACCGATTAGCAGCCATTTCAACTTATAATCTGGCAAGATCGAAGGGAGACCAAGAAAGAATTCTTCAGGACGAAGAAAACTAAGCCATTCGTTGAAAATAGGGTGTTTGAAACCTTTGGAATGGAAGTGAAGAAAACCATAAAGAAAAATGAGAATTGATGGAATGAATGCGGTAGGAATGATTGAGAAAAATGCGAACGGGGACTAAAGTTGGATATGAATGCCGTGGTTATCATGCGTATGAGTTGAATGAACAATGGGAAAGAAACAGCGAGTAAACTTGAGGGTTAAGGAGAATGCAGGCAAATAGGCAGACCCTTACAGCGGAAGCGTAGAATATGGATGACGATGTCAGAATCCGGTTGTGGGCGTTGGATGCGAAAGAAAAGGGGGGGCAATGGATACATGGATATTACAACCGATGAACGGGACCAGAAAGCAGCAGGAGCAAGAGCACGTAGAGGTGATGATATACAAGGAAAAAGAGAAGAGAGTGACCGGCAGGGAGGTAATCACCACCCTGCTGTGTGGAAGTCATCATTAGCCCAATTCCGATTTCGTTCTTGGGTTTCTCGCCTCTCGGCTCGCCTACGATCTCGTTCTTGAGCCTGCTGGTCTGCTGAACTCAACCACGGAGTGGAACCGTCGGAGGTACGCCTTGAGTGTTGCCCAGTGGCAGAAGCTCGTACTGCCGCCAGAGGAGCCAAGACGTCACCTATCATGCCTCCACTAGCATGCCTACGCAGTGGAGCTGGTGCCTGTCTCGCAGGCTCAAGCTGGGCATGAGGGTGGATGTTGGTGCTAGAGATGCTATGCGTCCGTCTAGCAATATTGGTTTTGCTAACCTGCCGCTCCCAAAGCAAGTTTCGCCTGAGACTCTCGGACATCTCCTGCTGGAGCATGAGGCGCCGGGTGGTGCGCGGGTAGAGGGCATGGCGGGCACTGGAAGATTATACGGATGCGTAACAGGAATCGGTGCTGGCTGATCTTGGGGCGACCGACTTTCCTCTTGTCGTTGGACTGGCGGCTGCGATTGATGGTTCTGCCTGAGACTCGCATCGGAGCGTCGGCCTGCCAGAGCGGCGAGCTTTTGCTGGGCGAGGCTCTTGGGAAGAGCTACCTTGTCCTCGGGATTACTTTCACTGCCACTATCATCCTCCATCTCTTCTCCCTGAGGCGGGCCTCTCGGCCGATAGCCTGATGAAGGGCCAGGGCGGTTGCTACTCGCACTGGGCCCAGGTTCGTTCTGGATCGGAGCAGCAGCCGAAACACTCCCAGCCTCTACCTGCACCCGTGCGGCGAGAGGTAGGGCAGCAGCACTCTTACTGGTCTGCAACGCGCTCGATCTCCGCCAAGATCCTAGATCCTGTGTGGAATGACTGGTTTTGTTCGCCGCAGGGTTGTAGTAAGGATGCCCTGGTGGAAAGATTGATGGATCGGGATGCATCAGTTTGGTCAGAAGGCCAGTCTGGCTACGATTCTTCTCGAAAATACTGCTATATGTTCGTTTGGGCACGCGAGCAAAGAGTTCTCGTTGACGCTGGGCTTCACGAGTGGCTTCTTCAAGACGCCATGACTCCTGAACCTCAGCAGCCGTGGGTCGGGAGCGACCATTTCGGGCGCGATTGTTGCCTGGCTGAGGTTGAACCTGAGTTGTGGTTTCCTCCTCTGATGCCCAGGAGTCATCGTCATCACCAGAATCGGTTTCCGTCTCGGTTTCGTATTCAGATGACGTGTTGGCGATGACGATTTTCTTACGACTAGTGTTCGAAACGGACACTTGGGGAACTTGTGGCTGGGAGACCCTGGAGAGTAGCGAAGGTGGAGCCATGCCAGAAGTGTTCGAGGAACGAGTTGCCGGTGCTACCTGCGTCGACTTTTTTCCTGCCTTGCCACCAGCAGATGATTCTGCCGTGACAGTCTTCTTCAAATCACGGCCGCCTGAAGTCGAAGTCTAGGGAGAAATGGTGTAAGACCCGGGAAACGTTGGCTAAAATTAGAATTCAAACCATACCTGTCGAGCAGCCTTCGTAGCAGTTTCAAGTGCAGTAGTCGACCTAACTTTGGGTACGGCCGGCTTAGAGGACGAAGCGGTTTTTGTCATTTCAGTAGTGGACCCCTTCGGTGCTGCAGTTGCCGTGGTACTGGTCATTCCAAGCCCACCTCCAAGTTTCGTACCGATGTTGCCGCTTGAATGACTTCGCCTCTGCATCAAAGGAGGCCGTGCAGTCTTCCCGCCTCCAGCACGGACCTGTACCTTGCCTCCTTTGCGCTGTACAGCACGAGTCTGTGGACCGGGCCGAGAGCCTGCAGAGCTTTGCGCCTTGCTTTCGTTCGAAGCGATGGAGGATGCCATGTCGGAAGAAGCTTTCGCTATGGGAGGAGCTGGTGGTGGTGGCATTGAGACCTTGGTAGTCGTCTCCTTTCCTCTGCGGTCTGCTGTAGAAGCGAGAGAATCATGATCATGGCTGTTAGACGACGAACCATCACCTCCGTTGCAGGAGGAGCTTGCGTCTCCTCCGGTATCATCTCCTTCAGGTGATTGCTGTAGGAAGAAACGCCGGTCGGAGGGTTTCAGCGTACTCTGGGCAGATTTTGTTGGGGGAACCGGGGTTGATTTGACGGCAGAATGGGCTGTGACCCCGTTAGGAGAGTCGTCAGTATTCGATAGCGGTGAGGCTTGAGATCCTGATGATGGACTCGTGCTGCCTGCCGAAGAGTTCCTGCGATCGAAATAAGATGAAGACCACTGGGCGGCTGCCAAAGGGGACAAGGAGCTTGTCCCGTCGGAATGGGGAAGAGCGTCTCTGTCGCCATGCTGTTCTCGTGACTGCGGGGTAATCGTGGCACGGTGATCCTGGTGCAACTGTTCTTCGGTAGAATGACGAGGACATTGCATTACTCATTGCGATCCACGCTGAGATGGTCCTTTCCCTTCTGGACGGAGTTTACCGAAGCCAATGCGACGGTTGCGACTGGAGTCGCAGGGGAGTTGGATGAGGCGTTGGACATGGGGTCGGATCTACGATGATCACTCTGGGGAATGTTACTGGTGGCAGTGTCAACACGGTGTTTGCAGGGACGGAGACGAATGAAGCGAGGGGGCTGTAAGCGGGCTCAGCGGCCGGAGTTGGGAGGGTTGTCGAGGCCTGGAGCACTGATGATCCGATATGTTCAAGACTTGGGCACTACAGTGACAGCCTGTACGCAGGGACCACGATGGAGGCTGGAGCCCCGGCTTTGTTACTGAAAGGTGGCTCGCTGTCGGAGTGGTAGTGCTGACAGGCACAGTTATCGCGGAATTAGAGGTAACTTTGGGGTCCGTGGCTGTGTTCGTAAGAGATGGCAGGGCCAGCGGAGAGGTCGTTGGCAATATTTCATGAATAAATTTTGTGAGAGAGGACGGTGAAAGAGGCGGTGAAGGGTCTCTGGCGGGAATCGAAGGCATTGCAGCGATCGGCGTAGTTTGCGATTGCCGGGCAGAAGTCGGGGTTTGAGAGAGCCTATTGCCGAGTAAATGTACTCAGATAGGATTAGAAACGATGAAAGGAGCAAGGCTCACCTTGACTAGCACTAGCCTGGGTCGGCTTATGCCCTATCCTTTCAACTGGAAAGGGGGCATCCCCGGGGGAATCTGGTGTTGGCGGTCGATAGGGTTTTGGTTCGAGAGATAGTTCCCGATACCATAGCCGCCAAGTAGCATTCTCCAAGCGATGCCCATCCTTTATGGAAGACTTGCATTTGGTGAATACTAAGCCAAGGTCAGACTAATATTCTTCCAGTAGGTAAGGGCCGAAATCACCATACCTGTCCAAAGGCCCTGTAGCACATCGTTGCTCTCTTCGAGCTGAGACACAGCTTCGGCAGCTACAGCCAATATGGGGGAAGGAAACGAGGGAGACATTGGGTTCAAGAAAGCGAGAAGTGACGAGGAGGTAGTCCAATCCAAGTATGAAAGAGAAACGATGTGGCCTGGTCAAGACAATGATTGGCCTCGAGAGAATGCTCAGGCACTTTCAAGGGACCGGGGCTGGACCAGGAGACGCCACGGACGAGGTGGCCGTTTGAAGTAGCGTTGATGGACGAGGGGAACGGCGCGGACAGCGCACAGATACGCCTGATAGACGTCGCTGGCGATGAGGAAGATATATGGCGGAGAAAAGGACAGAAATCGCACACCCAAGGGCTCCTGCTTTTGGCCCCGCTACTACGGGCCGATCCGTCGATTCACATGCTGCTTACATAATGCCACGTGTCCTTCCTCCTCGCTTCACCTCCCACCCATCTTTCAATCTTTGCGCCGTGCGGCAGACCCTCAGGAGTACCGAAATCATCTGGTAACCTCCACAATCGTATACCTTTGAAATTTTGCGGAACCCGCACACTCCCCGGGATTTCCCATACCTACTAAAGTTGCTAAAGCCCCTACACCCACCGGACTGACTCCAGTATAAGGATTCACACTCTCTACGTTTCTATCTGCGTTTGTGCCTGGCTCGTCTTTACTGCATTTGCTTGCCGGCGCTTTTTGACAAAGTCGAGAGCTCTCAGCTGTTCTTGGCTACTCAAGTGTTTCGCACCTTTTATGACCAAACTAGACGATCGGTAGCAGGCCAGTCGAGCTAAATCGCAGAATTTGATCGGCGTCTGGCTCCAGCCAGCTTTAGTACTCAACCTTCTCGCTGGGAAACGAACACAGTCCTTCTGGTCTTCTTGACACCCACAGATTAAAGGACGTGTGCAAAAAGCTCGCCATCGACCCAATATACGCTGAAATCTTACGTGTCCTGAGCTCCTCAGAGCCCACCTAGATTGATCTGTATAAATCCGCCCGCCATCTATGATCGTAGCTCTGAACTCGGATGTGACCTCTAGATGTGTCGTCGACTATGGAATCATGTTTATTCGCGTGTCATATGGTCTACATCGGTTTCATTATTCATATTTGGCCTCATTTCGCATCTCACGGTTGATCTACCTTCCCGATTCCAACCAGATCGGAATTTAGGTTGGGCTACCAGAAGTTTGACCGATAGCCGCAGCTCACGAATCGTTGGTCTTTTGCCGGAAAACTCATTGCCCTACATCCAGGCGGTGAGTGGCGTACGTGCGGTTATATATCTGCTCTGGCTTCAAACTTCTGCCTTCGTCCTGGTCCCTGAACAACATTGATCTTCGTGATCTCTTAAGATCTCTCCGATCTGGTCTAGCAGCAGTTGCTACTGCAATCCCGCAGAGATCAACTGGATTGTTAAGGTCTTATCCGCTTCAGCTGATAGATTATATATATATTAACCCTTTTCCTCGTCGAGTTTGCTATTGACTATCGATTAGGTGCAGTCTGAAAACCTGGTGACAGTAGATAACGGCAAGGGATCTATCGTACTCGTACCAGCTGATTCGATGGTCGGGCGAACTACCCGGGGGTAGGAGCTGGCCTACTCGCATCGCTCCGTCCCGAGAATCGACTCCGGGTCGATCCCTTAGGGTGATACCACTAACTCCCAGTGGGAGTCAAAAGTCTCGTGTCACCTGCCAGTGCGTCCTCTCGTTTCTAGTACGTTTGCCCAACAGGAGTGAGTTTCCGATGGCCCGACTCAGCTATTATCGCGGTAGGTCCTTACGAGTCCTTTGAGGTCTTCTCTCATCCAATCAAAGCCCGGAGACTCCTTTGACCCTCATCTACCCGGTTTCTCCATGAGCCTATTTGAAGATTCAATCTGAGGCAGAAGCATACTCCCACCCTATCTCAAGTTCGCTCTATCAATACACCCCTGGCGGAAATCTCCAGTCGCCATAACCCGCACCAGCCATTAGCGACAGATTCAAAGCTCGAGATCTTCCCTTCATGGCCCTGGAGCACATGCGAATCCGATGTTTGACATGAGGTGCCTCGTTCTGCATCATCGTTTGGGCCGGACTGCGAATTCCGCTCGCTTGCCTGATTGAACTGTGTCGTTGAGCTACGTATCTGGCAAGACTAGCAAGTTGCTCTGCCTTGGACTGCCTACGATGGGTCGGTGTATCCTATCCACTTTTTCGCCAGCTATCATGCGTCATCTACGCCCATCTGATACGTTTGCCGTCTGTCTTCTTATTCTCGATCTACTGGGCTAACAAATTCTCTCATCCTCCTGCTATCTCACATAACATTCAAGAAGTTTGCTCGTATGTTATCGTGCCCTGCAGTGGCGTCCTTACCACTGACACCGAAGCTTTCGAACCCACACGAACTACAAGGAATGCCTAATTGAGTAGTATGTACCGCTCCACCCCGATAGGCCCCCATGATAACTCCTGTTTGGGTGACACCACCGCAGACATTCCTGTTGGTGTAACCCCTCATCCCACTCATCCCATAGGCTGTTTAGGAGCATTTCCCTACCATTACTGCGCTTTCCTATTGGTGAGAACGAGTAGCGGCCCTACTCCGGAGCAAACCGTTCCGTCTTGAATGTAGACTATGTAGCCCTGCGACCAGCCAGCCAGTCTATACACTCGCCACGATACTGTACTGTATTGTATCCATGGTAAGTTCGTGTCCAGGGCCCGAGTTCATCCGTGTCCAATCGTGAGAGCTCGCCATCGTGAGAGCTCGCCGGCAGCCAAAGACCGCAGCGAGTACGATATGTATGCCACTTTTTTCCATCCATACTCAACTTCATCCGATGTCGTTCCGACTCGGGTGGCTTCCATAATCCATACTTCTCTGTGGAGGCAGGTCTTCTCTCCAGTAATAGCCTGCTGCTCATCTGCATTGGCTCCAAGTCATCTACCTTCAGGCCGCGGTCTCGCTGAGCCGTCTAGGAGAGGTGTGTCGGCGCGTGGATTTACGTTGCTTGAGCACGATACTTCATGACAGGGTGCAACTGACATACGGGTCCATGTCGTAACCAGAGTATGAGTATCCGGCCGACTACCTGAACCCTCGCCACTACGCCCAAAAAGGCTAGTCATGCCGTTTTGGGGACGCGGTTACAGCTAAGAAACATTCTATTGTATAGCAGCCCAGACCTTGGGCCATTCAAGAGAAGATGCGGCTGGTAATCATCGATCCAGAAACTCAGATCCTGATGAATTATGCGTGGCGGCCGACGGTGGCTAGCTTTCTCAGCCAAAGACCAGAGAAATTTCAGGCTTTGACGCAGTCACACTCGATTTCTACTTCTTCCTAGCACAGGATTCACTCCATAAAATAAAGTCCTGGTCGTATAGATAAGCCGGGACAGCTTCCTGGGCTGGGGACCCAAAGCGGAATACGTACGCTATTCAGACGAATCACTGGCAATGTCCGATTTGCGGATATTACGATGATACCTGTGTCATCGTTGCATTCAGTACTCGCCGATTCGTCGCTGAGCAGGTAACTGGTGGGAGTTGTAGAGGACAAGGTGAGCAGCTGGCCTTCGTCTTGGTACAGTAGGTGAGTGAGTCAATGATCGCTGTGCTCCTTGACTTACACTGCGCGGTTTGCTAGTAGCAGCTTCACAAACAAGTTGTCGACGAGATGGTACTGCAATTCTCAGCTCCTCGGATACATCAGTGCCGCGGTTTGCTTACACATACTCTAAACTCTGATAAGGCTAGCATACCCCTGGATTCCAATAGACGGCCGACTGTATGTGAGCCCACCGAAACGTCGAACAGTAGCATTCCCTTGCATGAATTCAGTACCTGGCAGCGCGCTCCATACGCACGTCCCGGCGGCGTCATGAACCCAGATCAACTTCGAAATGCTTCGCTCATCACCTTCTGGCATCATGCCGAATATAAAGGTCTGTACTAATTGTCGGCAGCGATCACTTGGGAAGTACCAATATATGTGTGCCAGCTCCGTTGTCCTATCCGCTGCCCCCTTTGCTTCGCCGCTACCCTTGACGACCTCCTCGAAGGAAACACTAATAGTTCTAACTGCGTCTGGTCACGATGAGCATGGACCAGCCAACTCGTTATCAGCACACCGATATCCTTGGACCTATGACCATTGGGATCACTGTTGAGCTCTTTTTCACGGGGATAATAGGTACTGTGCTCCAAACTCGAGTTTCCTACCTCTCTTTCTCAACGCTCGACCGCGATAAATTTGAACATTCAGCGGGCCAAACTTGGAATTACTTCTCGGTTAGTCTTGAGCTTGAGCTGGCATCAGAGATCGGCTATGCTATGATAACTACGAGCACTTACACTCGTTTGCAGGATTTTGGGGGTGCCGATAGAAAATCTACCCAATGTCTAGTTCTCGGCATCTCCCTGTTATGTGTGGTTCGAACAAGCTTGGACATCGCTTATCTCTTTCAGCTCCTCGTCCCAGGTTTTAATAACCCGGATCGAATTCTGGAACTCAATCCACTGGTGACGTGAGTGACTGAACCCGCTGAACTCCTGCAAGAGTCTAGAAACCCGCTCTCAGATACACCTATGCCTACAGCGCCGTAGTGCAAGCCTTATACCATACCTTCTTCCTCTGGACGATCTATCAATCCCTAAGGTCAAAAGTAGTAATCATCGTCGGAGCCCTGTTGACCGTCGTAGCACTGGCGGCAGGATGGGTGACGACTCTACGAATTTCTTTTGCTTCTTGGGCTTCTACGAGGTTTGTGGTTCATTCCATCTAGCCAGTGAGGGACCCGGAAGGCTGAGCGCTGAGATTTAACATCTAAGGTTACAAGTCTCCCTTCTCGTCTATCTGGTGAAGTAAGTTCCATTGATTTGGGGACCTTCCTCATTTCGAGTCACCAAATCTCACCTATCAAAAAATCCAGTTCTGCAGGTAAGCGCGCTTCGCAGGACTCAGATCTAGTAGTAGCCCCAGTTAATCCCATTCGCAGTCGCAGATCTGTTCCTGTTCGGGATCCTGGTGAGATGGGTACTGTTTCTAGTGGATGCATGATCTGACTTTCTTGTACCTTGGATTCTTATTAGATCTCCTGTCTCAAGAAGATTAGCGTAAATTGGCCCGCGTACGTTCCGATTGAGAGATTGTATCCAATGTTTGATCTTAGACGAATTTTTGGTGGCAGGAAGGAGAAGGTCTGGTTCTCTCGTCACTCTGATCCACGAACCATGCAACTCAAGGCCATCTTTGAACATTAGCCGATTTCCAGGACTATCCGTTTTGTATGCGAGACGACAGGCAAGCCATGTTTCAGGCCTCTCCATGCATGTTTCGTTTGACCCCATTGTATCCCTGGCTATCCAGCCTTCCCAACGACCTTCGCTCTTGGATATCTCATCACATTCGCTGTCTCTTTCCGTTGGAATGCAGCCTTCTTCGCCTGTGAGGACCTTGCTCGATACATCTCACCAGTCACCAGAAACTCAAACAGCCCCGTTATCTGCGTAGTCCAGTATGTCATTAGCAACATCCACGTCACCTCGATACTTGTAACTCTTCTGGGAAGAGCATCGGTGGGTCGTCATACATCTGTTGCCCTTGTTCCCCACTGACACACTGCACGACCGCGCTGCGTGTTAGGACTGCTCTACCCTCTCAGGTGCTTTGAGCATTGTAAGCAACCAGGGAGAGCTCGACTCCGGCATGGTACGTCTGCGCTCTCGCAGGCTGGCGCACAATGCAATTATTAACTTTCACCTAGCCACGTTTCCGAGTGAGATCTCCTGCCCGTCGTGAGTCGCGAGCTTCCAGTGTGGGCTATGAGATAGACCTTGGATCCGCCAGTGCGAAAGTTGGGACGAGTTCGTGGGTATCACAGGACGCCTCGAGTTCCAACCCAGTCGAACTAGAGTATGCATCCCATCATGCTATGGTGGAATCAGACACCTCCAGGTTCAGGTCTGGAGGAAGCGGTACCCACCAGTATGAGCGTTGAGATTTTGAGACCGCGTAGTGGTATTAGGCCCTAACCATGGAATGTATAAAATCCAATCAACATCTGTATATAGCACCACAAGGACGATGATAATGCTAGGACAATTACTGGGACGCGTTTATTTGATGTGGCACACAGGGTTTAAGCTGAAGGTTTCCCAGAAATCTCTAGAATCCAAGGCCGCCCGAGATGCTCGACGTTTCTGGGTAGCGCACGAATACCTTGCTCTGATAGTAAGTCACGAACCCAGTCGGGTTGTGGACCTATGTCACGTCTGTGCCCTTGCTCGGCGGCGCCTTCGCCACGCGTTGCCCTTGCGCCTGAGGAACCCCAAGCAGAAGCTAGATCCCACCAGTCGTAGCACCTCATGTCCGTAAGGATCCAGCGCTGACCATTCGCTTTATCAAATTGTGTATGGACAGCTATAATGGCGCGGGCTACGTCTTGGCCATGTATGAGATGCAGGCTCCCCTGGAAGACATGATGAAAAGCAGGAATAAAATTCCTCAGTCAAAAGACAGAATGAAGAAGGCGGAAGAGCGTCTTACCTTGCTCTTGAGCATCTCCTTCGTAGGTACAACCCTACCGACCCAGTTCTTGGGCAGTCTCTCACCTCCCCAAAGACCAGCAAGATTGAGAACCGTTGTCGGGATGTCCGTAGATAGTTTGAGAAGTTCATCCTCTTCCTTGGATCGTTCGCTAGGTGTCATATCCGAATGCCTATCGTACCACTTGAATTCGATTGTAGGCTGTGGAACGGGTTTCTGATCCTGAGCTGCCTGCTTTCTCGTGGCTCTATCGATACCCTAAGTTCAGTATTAGATAGAATCTGATAGAACGACAAGGGATCTCGACAAACAGCCGCGGACTCACCCCCCACATACCAGTACTCCCAAGCTGGATGATCCTCGTCGTCTCAGATGCACGAGCGCGTGTCTCTTTGTACAGCTTGACTAAATTCACAGAGCCGCCAGGAATCGTTATAGGAAATGTGATGAGAACAGTCTTAGCATCAGGCAAATTCTCATAAGGTGTGCGATCTGAGGATTCGGGATCAAAGTTGAAAGCTATCGTGCCGTCGCGACCAGAGCGTGTAGTTGATGCGAGGGATATGTTTTGAGATCGACAGAGATCGACGAGAAATGTAGACGTCCAGCCTGCGCCCAGAATCAAGATATCGACGGTTTGCGGAAGCTGCATCGTAGTTTGCGTTGAGTTTGTGAGACTTTGATGCCGCGGCAGACGACGAGAAGCAATGTGCTCTCATCGCCAAGTACCAAAACCTGAGAGAATCGCACGATCTCTCTGAGGTTCTATGTAGCTGTTATGTTGCTCATACAGTAATCTGGCTCACAGAGCACAAGTATAGAATCATGGAAACTAACGATAAAGACTGGGGGGAGACTGAGAGAAGGGCCAAAAAGGTACATCCAGACAATCACGGACAAAAGGTCACAGTGAAATCACTCTGTAGACTAGAATCACAAGTCCATAGGGCAGTACCACTAGCTTCGTCGTAGGCGTAAGCATACGAGTTAGGGCAGGCAGACTCTACATCAAAAAATCACGTTAATCGCAGCGAAGACGGTAGGGAATGAAATGGATTTACTGAAATAATCGTAGAAAGCGACACCAGTAGGGGGGCAAGTAGCAGGAGTGCTATGGCTGCCTGAGCAACAATTGGAAGAGTCCGCTAGACCAAAGAACATATGACGATGAGCAAGGTGATGCGACACGGTAGAATTTTAGTAGCAATTCACTGGGGTTCCCATCAAGATTGGCGGAACATGCGCTCTTGCAGCCGACCGGTAAACCAGAAGATTCATAGGGACCTTTCAAGGGATCTGGACCTGAGTATAGAGAAGAAAGGAGAGAAACGGGGGCTATGAGCATTGCGGGAACAGAGCAACAAGAAGCACACCTACTCACAATTTGGGGCGAGATCGACTGGACAATCGGCGATGGGGCAGTTCTGGCTGTTGGTGATCCTCATAGGGAGGTTATATCCGTCCACTAGGGAGACTGCTTAGGGGTGTCAATCTTGCGGACTCTAGGATTGTAGACAACGATACTGTATACTGACCATCGTACCAATCCTGTGATCCATCCCCTTGCAAAGTGAACTCCGCAACTGTAGCAGGCGGAACACCGGTCCCTGTTCGAGTATCACATAACAGTCCTCCGTTGCATCCTCCGGTCAAGCAGGAGTTAGGTCCAGGGTCGACAGAAAAATCACAGTCCCTCCTGCCCCATATACGCCCTGATTTCCAGTCTTCTGGTACTGCGAAGGTGACAGAAGTGCCAGTTGGTGCTTCCCATCTGTGAACAAAAAAAAATTAGTCGCAGACCTTAGGGCCGTAGGATGAAACATCACCCAGTGGGGAAATTGGGCACGTTTTGCCCTGCGTTCAGGTCGGTATACATGGCGGGCCAGACTGTGAAAGGGCATCCATTGCGAACGGTCATAAGCCGACCAGTTCCAGAAGCAAGGGAAATGGCCGTTGACAACGTAGACAAGGCGGGTATGACCGCGGAATCCATGATTGCAGTTCGTTGAGAGTGGAGGAGGTCGAGGAGGGACAAGTATATGAAAGGACACAGTCTATTGGCGACGTCACTGTCTCTCTATTTGTACCTGTCTCTTGGGCTTCTCACGATGCGTAAGCTGGCGCCCAAAGGGGGTATTGGCGTTGTAACGCTGTACTTGGCTGCCTCGAGGAGAAGGGCATGGCGTGCTAAGGTCTAGCCTGAGGGTGTTGGTGTAAGGCCTGAGGGTACTTGGCACAGCCTGCCCAGATACATATGCAATGGCAGCAGCACTGCTGAGCTCTCCGATGACTTGCTGCTACTTGCAATGATACGAACACCAACGCGCAAAGCCATTCTTACTAGCGATAGCTAAGGCCTAAGGGCGTGATAGCTGAGTTTACAAGTTTACGTGAACTTGGGCCCGTGGAAGCACTTCACGAGAATGAAGGGCTCTTCTGAATGTCCTACGTCTGGGTCTTGTTAGAAGGCAGATTCAGTGGATTGAGTATCGTGGTAGTCAGGAGAGTGACCTGGAGGACGAGGCAGAGATGAGTTCAGTAGTTCTCGCTAGAGTCAATAAACCAGTGATGATCCAATCAGTCGCTGCAGTGATCAATAACCAAGATCAGTAATATCATTGCTCATTTCACTGCAACTCCTTCCACCTTGACGAGCCAAAACTTTGCTCGAGCTCACTTCGTGACGTTCGCGTTGTGGTATTCGTAGTCTCGAACATTTTCATCCGTTCTCAGTATACATTTTCTAAGAGAAAAGAAATAGGCCGAATCTTACCTCCGTCGTTTCTTGGTCCCGAAAATCATCGGCCACTCTTTTCCAAGTGGTTCTGAAGAACCCTACCCAAGAATCTCCTGGATCGAATCTAGGTGCTGCGTCGCTTTATTAGGGCTAGATCTCCTCAGCTCGACAGCACCGTCCACCTCTTTTGTTGCGACACATACCGCCAGACCACGTCTTTGTTGTTCCCCGTCGCAACGGCGAGCTGTTGTACCCTTGTTGATTAGTGCCAGACAATAACAAGGTTACTACTCAACCGCGAAGGTCCTTATTTTTGCTGTAAATCCTCTGTCCTTTGTGAGGGCTCCGCGTTACTTTTTGTTTCTCAAGTCAACTGTCCTTTATCCCTGATGACAACAGCTTGTCTGTATACTTCTATGGGTCACTATGGGTGTTGGCCCCTGCTTCACGGAATCTTTGCAACGACACGGATTTATTCGTATATAATGGGCGAAGCTGCTTTCCCCTAACTTCACAACACCCACTCATATTTCTACCCAAGTCTCAGAGAAACATGTCCAACAGTAACTACATGGATTGGGTCATGAACGACGGATACGGTACTCCCATCTTTCGTCCACGGCAACGTCCCGCAGGCCCTACAGGTCCTCCCCCTGGGCCACCACCAATGAATCATGTTTGTCGTCTGGCTCTCACTTGTTGTCCCCACCTTAACCCAGTTTACCAGGCCCTTACTCTTCCACCCAATGATCCCATGAACAAAGGACCGATTTACACACCAGCACGCAAACAGCGTCACGGTGAGAAGATGAAGATCAGCCCGCGATACATACCTTGCAAGTTTCATACTTCACCCGGCGGTTGCAAAGTGGGCGATAAATGCCACTACTATCATGCGGACATTGGGTTGAAGCCAGGGAGTAAGTCACTCAGCTAGCTTGATCCGTTCTTTGGACGTTTTGAAGTAGGACTGATGTTCTCTCTCCCCTCTAGGTAAAAATCGCCCTCTCGACCCTCCGAAGCTTGGACGTTCAGGACCAGTTTATAACCCTCCAATGCCATACACGGATAATAATATCTATGGCTCTACCTACGAGGAAGCTGGGGCATACCCGCCTAGTACCCTCTACACTAATAGCCCACCTAGGAACGTCGACCCTCACACTCTACTCTACGGTAACTATTCTAACAGTCGCAGATGAGTGTGCTCCGTTTGCGCAAAGGCCTTCTTGCCTCCTAGGAACTGGATGGATTGGAACAGTTGCATCTCTCTTGCCCCTCTTCACAGCGAGATCGTGTTCTGCTAGTGACCGTAATACTGTAACTTTGTACTCATTTTGACGGACTCTTTTCTCTTTATTTATGTCCTCTATCTATGCCTCTATCTATGTCCTCTATCTATGTCCTCTTTGTGCCTTTTTTCCTTCTTGAAGATGATATCCAATACCCTTGAATAAACACACCAAACTGCATCGAAATCAGAGCTGCGGCGAACGAGGCTTCTCAGCCGTGTGAATAGCTCAAGATTGAGACTGACCGTGCTAAGACTCTACGCGGTTACGAGAGCCCTATGCTCTGATTTTAGGATTCTCTCTACGGAGTCTTATTCTGGACGTGCAGTTGAACGGAGAAAATCCATAAAGAGGATGCTTGAGTTCGGTCGATTCGGATACTGTAGTTGATTCTGATTCGACTGGCTTAGTCATGCCCCATTCTTGAGGCAACTCGTCACTTAGTAGCTAGCCAATGAAACCACGTTTCACGTTTCACTTATGGCTCTCCTCCTCCTTTATCATCTTTACTCAAGCATGCTTGCTCTCTGCGCTCAAACTTGTTCTACGCATGTCTCCCATACGTATGCCTAGCTCAAACCTGGATCCGACGATGTGATGCTTAGGCGTCACACGGCTTCCAGTCAATGTGAAAAAAGGACGTAGCTCTCCAGCATTCTTTAATTTCGCCTTTCATCCCTATCCCTCCTCGGTTTGGGCCACCAGATCTTATGAACAATACCCTGAGCTGCAATCTTGCTTCTTGACTTGCTCTATATTGCCTAAGAAGTTAAGAATCTTTCGTACTGCTCCAAAGGAACGCACCTTCTGTTCCGAGTCGGTGGCGCATGCCCCCAACACAAACTATAAATTACCAAGCGTAGAGTCACGACTCTCACACTCATCGGGACGCGTATTCATCGTCTCATTAACTTTAACTGCAGCGACCTTACAGATGCCCGAGCCTTGGTCAGGCAGCGCCTGCATGAAACAAATCTTGCACATAAAGAGTGTTGTTTTGGATCTATTTCCATGGAAGTTCATGTGGCTGGCGACCACCATCTCTACTCTACCATCGAGTAGATATTGCTTCTGGTCTAACTATCCAAGTACTAACCAGTCACAAGAGCCCGATTCAAAAGAGCATCTCCTGGTACATACTGCTACCGCCGTAGGGCGCCGTCTGGGTCACCACCCAAGTTACATCAGCCAGCGCTATCTATGATAGATTCCCGCTTCGAATTCTAAAGCTAGATCTCCAATATCCGTGGCACCACAGTCCAGTCTAGCTGCCAGTCCAAAATGTCTGGCGTAAGTATATAAAAGGCCTTTTATTACTGTCCGTTTCCCTAACCCCCCGATCCTTCACTGACAAGGAAGCAATGCGTCATTTCCCTCTCCTTCTTCCCCTTATTGCAGGTGTGGCCTCTACCTCAAGCATCGCATCGGTTCCCCAACCCACAAATGTTGTTGACCTCGGATACGCAAAATATCGAGGATCGTTCAATGCTACTACAAATGTCACAGATTTCTTGGGCATACGATATGCAGCAGCACCTGTTGGTAAGTCTCATATTTGTCTCTGGTTATTGTAAGAATGCAAGATTGAACTATTTTACTTTCCCTCCAGGTGTCCTTCGCTGGAGAGCTCCCCAAACTCCAGCAAAGACTGCAGGAGTGCAAGACGCTAAGACTCAGCCCAAGATGTGTTACCAGGCTAACTTCGGCTCGGCCACTTCAAACACCGGGTTAAATCTCACAGGAGATGCCACTTTCACCACGCTCGTTGGTAGGCAAGAAACATCAACGGAATCGGAGGATTGTTTGTTCCTCAAGTTCGTGAAAATTAACGATCTCGATGACCACGCGGCTGATGTGAAGCTTTTCTCCCAGTGTTCAAGTACCTGGAACCCTCGATCTGAAGAAGAAGCTGCCGGTTATCGTCTGGATACATGGTGGGGGGTACGTCTATGGTTGGCGTTGGTGAAAGTGCTTGTTGTAACCTCTTTCTCTCAGATACGTTTCCGGCGACGCGCAAACTTACAATGGAGGCGATTTAATCGTGGAGTCGAATCACCAGCTAATCACCGTAATAATCCAATATCGTTTGGGGTTGTTCGGTGGGAGCTTCCTTCAATTATAACTTCGTGCCCTTGATTAAATTCCCATAGGATTTTTGGCTGGCTCTGAAGTTGCAAAGAGAGGAAGCTTGAATGCTGGGCTGCGTGAGTCTTCACCCGCGATGTTAAGTTCAATCACGTTCCTGACCGTATCGACGCTCCGTGATGGCCAGTCGACCAAGAGTTCGCCCTCAAATGGGTACAAAATCATGTACGCATGCCTCATCCTTCTAAGGAATCCTCCTCAGCCTGGGAAGTGCTCAACGCTCGTTAGATTGATAAATTTGGAGGTGACCCGAAAAGGGTGACTATCTGGGGAGAATCAGCAGGTGAACGATGGGCACTTCGCCGTTTTTCTCCTCGGGATCGGTTTTACACGGAAGTTGCAGGTGGTGGATCTGTTTTACAGCACCTCATCTCTCGCGGTGGTCAGGCCTCACCCAAGCTGTTTAGGGCAGGAATTACTAGCTCCTGCTTCTTGCCCTCTCAATACGCATTCAATGATGCTATACCAGAGGGCCTCTACAAACAAACGGTATCTCAAGCAAAGTAAGCCTTCCGCATACTCCTATTCGTCGTTTCTCTACAGTAGGCTGATTTCACGAATAGCTGTGCAAAGAAGAGTGATGCCCTCGCTTGTTTGAGGTCCGCGGACGCATCTACTTTGGCTGACATCAATGTTGCTTTGAATGCCGCCGGGCTCTACGGGACGTACACTACTGTTCCCGTCGTAGATGGCACCTTCATCAAGCACTCTCCAACACAAGCCTTGAAGCAGGGTCTGACAAAGGGCGTGAGTTTCCGCACTGAACTCCCATAAATTGCTTGGAATAGCTCCTTATCTCTCTTTCTCTTCAGACTGCGTTATTGTCCGTTACAAATGCAGACGAAGGCCTCATCTTTATCGATCCCAACACCACATACACCGCTGCTCAATACGCTAAACAGCTCTTCCCCAAATTGAAGACTGCTGAAGCCCAGAGCGTAGGCGAGGCATATACAGATTTTGGCTCCAAATTCAACCAGAGTGCAAAGATTATGACCGAAGGTGCGCTCCATGGGTTTCTCGGATTCTCCACCTCGAGTTAGAGAGTTAGAGTGCAGCTAACCTGTCAAAATTCAAGCGATTTTTGTTTGTCCAACACTATTCTTACAGAGCTCGTTCAGTCAGAGCACCAAGCCGACTTGGAAAGGCCAATTCGCGATTCCGCCAGCCATACACGTCCAAGACGTGTTCTACTACTTCAGATCAGTCTCCTTGTACATTTCATAACTTTTACAACTGCCTTCCCCTCATGCCGGGCTGAGCGATTTTTTTCTTGTTAGCCCACAGCTTCCAGGCCTTCTGCCCATCTTCCAGGCAGATAACTTCGCAGATTCGTTTGCAAACTCGTTCCTTGACTTCGTCATCTCTTTGGATCCGAACGTGAAGATCGATGCAACGATCAAAACTCCTCTTTGGCCCAACTATGGCTCGAAACAGGGGCATCCTAAAGAGATGTTCTTTGGACAGACGGCCGATGGCCAGAGGGCGGATATCAAGGTTAATGACGTTGACGAGGGTTTACTGGAGAGGTGCAAGTGAGTTACTCTCCTATTTCTGTGATAGACTCTCAGATTGATAATACTTGTTTTCGCTTCCCAGGCTTTGGGCTTCCCTCTCTGATAAGATAGGGCAGTAATGATCCTTCTGAGAGCGAGAGGGCATGGTGTGATCGTGTCGATAGCTTCGCAGAGATTAAAGATGCAGGGAATTATTCTGGTTTCCGTGTTGTGTTCTGTCTTCGTATGTCCTGAATTGTGGGTGCAAATATGTACCGAACCAACGTCTTGTATCATATGATCCAGCTTAAGTATGTTCTACCTACCTACCTACATATCCTAGGTCCTCAAGATTGTTAGACTTAGGATTAATTCAATCTCTTGCGGGAGGCAGCGAGCTGGAGAGCAACCATTGAGCGACGTAAACTAGAGGAAAGAAAGCCCATCGCCTTCAGTTCCGTTAACGGATACATGAGGGAAGGAGACGGCGCACTCTGACTGCTGATAATAGTATTCTGAGATAGTCTGCTGATGCCGAAGCTGATGGCGACGGTGGACCAAGGACAGCAGGACACAAGTAACAGCTAGAGCTGAAGAGGTCGATATTCAGACCGAGCCCACAGCGGACCGAGTAGAGGGACTTTACCTCCAACCATCGTGATGATAGTAACAGCATACTGCCAGGCTTGGATCCGTATCGGTGTTTCCGGAGGGTCCGTACATACAGTTGCGAGTTGACAATATTGCTGGGAGGGACAGTCAGCATATTTCCTGGCTAGGAGTTCAAGAGAAGCTGCTGTTTTACGGTGGTACATTCACGATTGGAGAAGCATGCTGCACCACGAGGCTTAACGGGCCTGCAGGTCATATCTGTAGGCTCGCAATATAGACCTGGCGTCTGGCAGTTATCTCTTCGCATTACGAAGGAAGAATTGGCGGCGGAATCAGTATAGAAGATTTGGTCTATAGAGCAGCTTTGTCCCAGGCTAGCACTAGCGTACCTGGTTGAAGAAAAGCAACGATGTTAGTGCCTCATCTAGGAAGAGGATAGCTGCATCAATCCTCACATGCAAGTGAACGCCAAACAGATAGACCCATTCGAGTTCTGTGAGCTCGAGAACATCCTCGATTCGGATATTGAGCCACACTGTTCGTCGCGATTCATCTGACAAGACTCGCCCACCATCTTCTGAGCCCGACACCCACTACCTTCGTCAGGACAGTAAGTACCTTGTCCACAGAGTGGTGGAAGATCAGGGTCATGATTCCTCCATGCGAAAGGGTATTCGTCTCTCCTGCAGCCGCGGGCTACACATGTAGAGTTGAGGCAGTAGGTTTTGGCGTCGCAGTCACTGAGAGTACGAAATGAATCGCCGTCGAGTCGGTCATTGGCTATTGAGCAAGGACCACCTAAGGGAGTGTTTCCTGCGTATGTACGGGTTGCGGAGAAGAGAACGAGAAATATGAATGCGAGCGAAGCCATCACTTGCAGACGTTGTAAGCGTTGTTCCAGAGACTATGAAGTCGAGGAAATAGGTCGCTCATTCTCGCATTCTGCCTAAACTGAGACAATAGCGGTATGGGGTTGGTTCAATCGATATCCTGTCAAAAGACAGGGGATAACAGAGAATTCAAGCAGCTCTGGCGTGGCTCTTACTGTAAAGAGGAGTTGACAAAGAAGTCTTTCGCTGTAAGGTGATGGTTCGAAGCCAACAATTCAGTTGGCAGATAGTCGTGATCAACCTTGGAGGCGGCTACCTTGATGCGAGCAGCGACCACAAACGAAGACAGGTTGGTATGATCTAGGTATAGATCGATACTCTACGAGGTACGAAAGTAAAATGGCCAACAAGAACAATGCGAAGGGATATACATAAAATGGTACAAAGTGAAATTCGGTCGAACACCCCAGTCCACACAACGTAAGATCAGTCAATATTAGAACCACCGCTTGCCTGTAGAATCTCTCTCAAGAATCCACAACTTCTCCGTCTTTCTCATAGTTAGGATCTGTGGGTCCCACCATTCCTTCCCATCATTACGTTGAAGAGAGCGCAGGGATCTAGGTATGCTCAAGTTCCATCCATCAAACCCCTCTACCGACGCTACCGGTTGCCAGCCAAAGGATAGCAATCGAGTAGTAGGCTCATCCTCCACGATGAGATGAGTAATCGACTTGTCTGCCGATAGATCCTTGATAGAGAGATTCTCTGTTTTGTCGTAAGTCCAATTCAACGAGGATGAAGAAGCTAAGGATGAAAAGGAAAAGAAGGACGAATATGTTGTTGAGGATGAGAATATTGCAGAAGAGGACGTGAGAACGTTGCGTGAAGTAGGAGGAGGGAGAAGCTTATGGCTGTAGGGCGGAGCGTGGATCTGGAGAAACAACGAAGAGCCCGTTTGCGCCGCGAGATTGCAGATGTGGAGGTGGACTAGAGAGAGCAAGTCTGAGAGAGGGAAAACATAGGGAGAGGGATATATACACACCATGCTGCAGAGGTTTATTCTCATACAAGGCCGTGAAGGCACGCAATGCTTCTCCGCCAGGGTAATTGGCCATAGAGGCCATAGTAGACACTGTCGTAACTGCAAAGTTGGCGCAGATCAGACCCAAGACTGCTAAGAACATCAAACGGCCGATAATTGTCCCTTTTCGCAGAGAAACACTGGAAAAAGATGTATGAGTTGTCGAGACAGTGCGAAAACATTCGATCCTGGAACGTACAGCCATCTTGCACCTACAGCGGCTGCAACATTGAAAGCGGGCACAACATAAACGATGAATCGCCATTCCTTATGAGAAAGACCGCTGATGAAGAAGACAAAGAGTATTGGGGCGATAATCAAGGAGCGGACTCGTCTGTCTCGTAACATTCCAATCACCGCAAGGGGCAATGCACCAAGCAGTAGCCGTGGAAGAAACGAGGTGAAATAAGTATGGAATGGAGAGACCTGTAGAAGAGTGTGAGTACAAGGGCTATAAACTGCTGGACTGCCCCCTTACACCCCAATCCGAGCTTTTTCCCTGGAGAACGTTGAAGTAGATACTACTGAACTCGGGCCAGAGCGGCCACTCATCCCATACATAAGAGTCCACTAGTATTGTCAAGCCTTTGCAAAGCCATAAGATAATGTGTTGTACATATGAGATGGACGACGTACCAACCGAGAACACCGAGGTAAATAGCCCTGTTCTGAGAAGGCCCCAGAAGGAGGCGTCACGGCGAAAGAGGTGTACCAGGATATTAGGGATCAGCAGTAAGGCTACCTCAGCCCTCATCACAACAGATGTGAAGGTAAGGATAGCTACTGAGAGATAAGTGTTCGAGGTATAAACTGCGTTTGGCTGTGCATCCACAAGCAAGTAGAAAGAATATATGACTGGAAATGGCAAAAAATGTCAGTCCAAGGGATCCAAATGATGAAAGATGACGCACCAGGAAAAAATGCGAACATGTTGGGTACAGTTCTACCCATCCAGAACGGTATATGGAATTGCGAGCAGGTTAGCAATGCAAAGAATAAACTCGTCGGGCGGCCAAACCGCGTCTTGACTGCCCGCCTCAGAAGGATTAAGCCAAAGGCATTTATGCTTGCGAGAACCAGTCGTACTGTCAGAGGGGTTTGGTAAGAACCAGAATAGCTTGTTCAGACCGAGAGTACCTTACCGAGGACTTGCAGATCGAATTTGGACTGCACAAAATGGAAACTGTTGGCGAGCTCTAACACCGGGGTCGATATCCACGCGAGTGCTATGCTCGGTATGAAGCTCCGTGGAACAGCGCCAGGAAACACGAAGTGGTCGTACTGAATGACAAATCGTATCAGGATAAAACTTATAGAGAGCGAGAAGAAGGGGGACATTGTGCAAGTTATCGGGAGATAGGCCATAGAAAAGGACATCGTGCACGGCATGTAGATTGAAGCTTTCCTCGACTTTGGTGAAAGGCGAGAGTATGACGTGAACCCAGCTCGTTGCAAGTATCAGCGCGTCAAGAACGAAGCTCATGGTGCACCTAGATAGATCCTTGTTGGTGAAGGGTGTGACAGGCACCAACGATACCGGACTCGCTTTATAAAGTTTGAATGCGAGGTGGCTAAGACTGAACAGAGGAACTCAGGGTGTCGTGACCTGGGACCGCTTCAATTCGACTTCCATGGCTGACTTAGCGTCGAACAACTTTTTATCCTGGTTCACGAGCAAAGGCGGAACTTACGATGCCGAATCCTTAGGACTTACTCAATTTCCTGATCAAGGAACTGGCGCGATCGCCTTAAAAGACATCCCTGTGAGCCCCACCGCTTTTTGCACGGCTCTGCCCCATCTCATCTATAGCCTTGCGCCTACAGAAAGATCATACGCTGTTCTCTATTCCCAGGGATTTGACTTTATCGCTGAGAACATCTACGCTACCTGCAGCATTTGGCTTGACGGAATGGAAGTCAGCTGGACTTGCACAAGGGTGGGCCGGACTTATCCTCTGCATGATGTGGGAATCATCTAGAGGAACAGACTCGAAATGGCATGGCTACCTTGGTATTTTTCGCTGACTTCGCCGTTAATCGTTCTACCTCTCATTCATACCTTGCAGAGTCTATGCCCACATCGTTTAACACCCCGATGTTTTGGAACGAGCAAGAGCTCCAGGAACTAACAGGCACAGCTGTGGTAGGTCTGTCTTGTCTGGATATACTCGCTGGGGTATCGGCTTACAGCAATCGATAGACAAGGTAGGGAGAGACGATGCTGAGAAAGACTACCGTGAAAAAGTTATCCCAGCCATTCAAGTTAGCTATCTCAACACTACTCTACAAACCCCAGCTCACAGAAGCCTTCCCTTTTGTGCAGGCAAGACCAGATCTATTCTCAGCTTCTGTAATGGATCAGTTCTTCACTGTCGAGTGGTATCACGTCATGGGCAGCCGGATTCTTTCTAGGAGCTTTCACGTTGAAAAATGGGATCCTGAGGACTCAGAGGATGCAAAACCAAGCGGAGATAGTGAGGCAATGGAGGTTGATGAGGGAGATACTGCAAGCAATAATGCCTCGGTTGGAACAGAAAAGCCACTAGCTCCAGTCAGCCATGATCAACTCGAAGACGAGGGTGAGGGCGAAGAGAGCGAAGACGAAGACATCGAAGATCCCTCTGACGTTGCGATGGTCCCACTGGCGGACGCTCTCAACGCTAGGTACGGCTCGGAAAATGTGAGGCTACGCACACACCTTCCCATATTAACGCTAACGACGGTGTAACGATGCCAGGCCAAGCTATTCTACGAGGAACACTGCCTCAAAATGGTCACCACCAAACCCATCGCGTCTGGGGAACAGATTGTTTGTTCTCCCCCCTCTGAGTTAACTCCAAATCTTATTCGTGCATTATTCAGTGGAACACATATGGTGACCCTCCAAACTCTGACCTGCTACGACGATATGGACACGTCGATTTAATTCCCATCCCTCAAGGCGGTCTTGGAAATCCAGCCGATATCGTCGAGGTTCGCGCAGACCTGGTGGTGTCCGTGGCCAACAACCAGGCGGATAAGGAACGAATAGAATGGTGGCTAGAGGAAGGCGGAGACGAGTAGGAGTTTCTTTTTTCTCATTCTTTCCATTAAATATCTGACAACAGATTTTTTCTTAGCATGTTTATCCTTGACTCAGATCTTGACATCCCAGATACTATGGTGTCCCTGATCAAGCTCGTTTTGTTATCTCCCGGTGAATGGGAGAAAGCGAGGCAGAAGGGCAAGCCACCAAAACCGAAAGTCGACGTTGAAGTTCTCGGTATTGTGGTCAAAATTCTGACCCAACGGTTGAAAGACTACCACACGACGCTCGAAGTCTGTCTTTGTCGCTAGTAAACTCGGATGACACTGATCTCATCTTTACTCTCAGCACGATGAAGAGCTGCTGGCCTCCACCAATATGAGCCTCTCCGTGAATCATACGAATGCGATCATCGTGAGAACGGGCGAAAAGAAGATATTATCGACCATCCTTGACATCAAGTCCAAAGAGCTCCAAGCCGCTCAACAAAAGCCTGTAGGGGATTTGAAGAGGAAACGAACAGAGGAACTCGCTCGTAAGGCAATAAACTCAGCTAAAAAAGCGAAGAGGTAGTACACGTACCCACCTTCGGCAAGGCTCTTTTCATACATGGTTTGCTGTCTTGTAACTGATCAAACTCTACGCTATAGTCTCGTATTATTACTTGTCTTGTCTACAGGTCAAGTACAATATAACACGGGCCGTTACATGGTACTCTGGGCCGCCAAATTTGAAGCGTACCTTGCACATTCTATAACTGAATCTCAGTCCTCTATCCCATGACGGAGGATTGCAGCTGCTACTCGTCCCTGGTCTCACTGGCGGCCATTGAGAATGCGATCAACAGCAAGATTCACATACAAGTATACTGATGGACTCGGGCCGTCGGTGATGGTGTGCGCAATTTTCTCCTGAATTTCTCCTCCAGCGAGACTACAAGCGGGAGCAACGTTGGGGGAGGCAAGCTGAACAGCGATAGCGCTTAGAACGCTTTGTTTTTATTCGCCTCTCAATGTTGGGGCTGATATCCTGTTACTCCTGCAGTTCCACAATATTGATCGACTGATTGACCATTGCACATTGGTTGCACACAGTCCCAGAGACAGTTGTCGCACGACATTTTTCCCGAAGTTTATGAACTTGCTAATCCACATGTCCGCACACACCCAGGTGATTTGCCAACCCAAGCACTCTCGGAGAAATATTGAGCAGGCTATATAAGAGCCTCACGACCCAGCATCCAGAGTTCGAGGTCTTCACTATGTTTCCCAAGCTCGTTGCTGTCGTCATCGCTGCTGGTCTGCTAGTGTCTGGAGTTTTAGGCTTCGGGGTCACCGAATCAGGAAACTCTTTGATTGTTGATACGTCTGGTGGCCTCATCTTCACCGGTATATCCGCTCTGTTTCTGTGATGTCACTGAGAATCTAACATCAGCTTCATAGTTGACAAGACCAACGGTGATATCACCTCTCTCTTGTACAACGGCATTGAGGTCCGTGTTCTAGCCTATCACTGAGGCTGATCCTGCGTTCCTCATGCTTCTTTCGGCTCTGCTGTTTCTAGGCCCAAGATTCATCCAAACACAGCCAGATCGCATCCGGCATCGGGGCCAGCTGCTCCTGGGTGCAGACCGGCAACTCAAACAACTACATCAAAATTACATGTAACGCTTCCGGAATCACGCAGTTCGTAACTTAATCTTCTGTTATGTTGTGACTGTAGACTAATCTCTTGGAAAGGTACTATGTTGCTCAATACAAGAGCCCGACTGTCCATATGGCGACATAGTGAGCTTTCTCTCCCTGATCAAGCTTTGATTTTCTGTTCTGTGGTACTGAAGCTCGCCCTAGTATCTCTGCTGAACCCTCTGTTGGCGAGCTTCGTTTCATCTCTCGATTGAGGAGATCTACGATCACCACTGGAGTCGCTGCGTCCACTATCTCTGGAGGGACCGCCATCGAGGGCTCTGACGTGTTCACCGTCAACGGACAGACTCGGTCCAAATTTTACTCTTCAAGGCAGTTCATCGACGACTCTGTGCATGGCGTATCTGGTCCTGGCGTTGCTGTCTGGATGGTGAGTTCCTTCTGATTGCTGATCTTGTTATGTAGACCGTGTTTTCTCAACATTCTTCCTTCTAAGGTCGTCGCTGAGAATGGTTTTGAAGGCAGCTCCGGAGGACCCTTCTTCCGCGACATCGATAATCAGTGTGGTATGAGACTCCGGTGTTCCTTGTTTCCAACCCGAGTAAAATGCTAAACTACCCTTCTTCTCCTCAGGGGACCAGAATGAACTATATTACTGTGCGTCTCCTCATTCCTTTCCTTGGGATCTCGATTGACGGGTACGCGCATAGACATGGTAAATCTCTATTCAGCGCTGTTACAACGTTAACAAAGGCTTACCGCGGCCGTACCTTAGAACTCCGGACACACTCAAACAGAATGTAAGAATCTCATCGCTTTTGAATCCTTTTTGGCTCACTGAGAAGCCGAATGTAGCTTATCGCATGGGCTTGCATGGTCCATAGTGAGTTCATCTATCAGATCACCACTCCGAAGTTTCATATAACGCCTGCAGTGCGCTTACTTTCACCACTGGGGCGTCTCCCGCTGCCATCGGTCAGTCTATACTATCCTTTCTCCTGCTGCGTCGGATGAAACTGACGCTCAGGCAGACATTCTGTTCTGGGATGGTCTTGGTGTGACTGGCTGGGTAACCAAAGCCGGTCGAGGACGTGTTACTGGGAAGGGTACTGGTATCACTGGAAGCTTCACTCCCTACATCTCCCTCGGCTTCAGCAACAGCAATGCTCAATACTGGTGAGTTTTGACACATGAGGCTAGGACCACCAAGATGAAGAAAAATTATTCCTCTGAAGGGTCAGAGCCGATTCTAGTGGCAATTTCGTTAGCCCATACATGAAGCCAGGAACATACACCATGACTCGTGCGTGCGGTCTTCCCTTCCTTCGCACAAACTTCCATGCTGATGGTTCCCTAGTCTACAAGGTCGAGCTCGCTGTCGCCACCACGTCGGTCACAGTCAGTGCAGGAGGGACAACTACTGCGAACATCGCTTCCACAGAGCCTGTAAGTGGTACAAACCCTGAAGAGTGGCCTCGAGAACTTATTCTATGCTCTCACAGTCCAGGTCTGTCATCTGGCAATTGGGTGATTACGACGGTACCCCTCGTGGATTCCTGAATGCCGAGTGAGCATCATCATCCCGCTCTCGTGTCCCATAGACTCAACGCTTCGTTAAAGCAAAATCGAAACCATGCAGTACGCTCATTCTTTTCTCATGGAGAACATTATGGATTCATAACCTCTTCAGCCCATCTGACTCTCGTATGTCGTCCTGGAGTCCAGCTACAGTGGCCGTCACGTCGGGTGCTGGTGCAGTACCTATGGCCGTTTTCAAGGTAATTACTTCTTTACCCTCTTTACCTCCTTCCTCACATCTGTAAATAGGATATCGGTGCACTCACATTAACCTTCACTTTGAGCTCATCCCAAAGTTCGTCCTTCTCTGAGTTCATCTCTCCACCTGCTGAAGAATTCACTGACACGACGTTTTTACAGTTGGTGCTCGTACCCTCGAAATCGCGACAACCTTGGCCTTTGCTGGTGCGAAAAGCCCTCATGCCTTGTCTTGTTGATGAGCATAGGAAGAGCTGACCTTGATTGATCCATCACCATGCAGGTGCTCGCCCCCAGGTCACAGTGAACTCCTGGTCAAGCGCAATTCCAGCGATCCCCAACCAACCTGATTCCCGAGGCGTTACTCGTGGGACTTGGCGCGGGAATGTGAGTGATCGAGTGATCTCACTGGGCACACTGGGACTCAGTACTGACGTTTGTTGATCTACAGAACATACTCTATACCTACAGCATCCGTGAGTCGCGTTCAGAAAAAAGAAACAAGTCCTGTTAGAACGTTGCTGACGCTCGTCTTTCCGTTATTTTTCTTGCTTCAGCGAGTGGCACTTTGGTAGCTGGTTCCAACAAGATCGTCATCAATGCCGTCTCTGGATCCTCTGGTAGTCAATTCTTGTCAGTATCACCTGCCTTCTCTCTTCTCCCTACTCCCTACCGGAAGTCGAAGCATTATTGCTGATCCTTGATACTCTATCTCTAACAGGTCTCCCAACATCGTACTCGATATGATACGTCTCTACTGAACGTAGGAGCCTAGGGGCTTTCTAACCTTGTGCTCTAGGGAAAAAACGTCTAGTAGTGTTGTGGAGCTTGTCCCCAGTTCTTATGATATACCCAGTCCATGGTCAGGTCACGGCGTGTACCACCGAAACGAAAACAAGATTTATCCGTCGGATTCAACGCAAGTCCCACAGTGATCAACTCTGATTTCACGTCGATTGTCACCGTTCCTCTCTGTAATCGTTGACGCCCTCGCACGTCAGTGACCTTTTCACATTAGGGTGCTTGCACGACTTGATGACGCACGGGGCAGAAACTTAAGTACTCTCGGGCTTGAAGCTTGAAGCTTGAACACTAGAACTCCGATGACACCCGAGCCTTGGCCCTATAAGGCATTCACCTGCGTCTATGTTGACAGTTTCGCTCCAACGCAATACGATGCAGCCTTTTGACAGCACTCGGCGACATCGAGGTTGATACGGACCTATCATTCCTGGCTTGACGGAGTTGGTACGTCGTACGGTGTTCTTTCAGCCTGATATTTCGAGAACATCGTAGAGAGCAAGCTCATGTCGTGCCTGTTCTAAATGAAGCTCGCACGACCTCGACGGCAGCGGCAACTCCACTTGAATAGGTCATACAAAATTTTTTGGCAGGTCTTGATAAAACATCATCATTGCCATAGCTCTACAGGAAGCTGACCTTCGAGGGTCCACATGAGGCTCAAGGAAGGCTCGACGAACGTTAACACAGACATAGATCTATAGGTCTATATATCATAATTAGTCAATGGTACGGTCAGCGGTGCACATCACTTGTTCACCGACCGCACATTTTCGACGGCGTGGGGTTCCGCTCAAGCGCCTTCAATAGGCTGGTAACTCTATCGTCGGTGAGAAGTCGGTCCTACCAGAATTTTGAGGAGCTCGGGGTTCGGTTTATTTGCAAGTACGCTCACTTTTGCAGTGTTATGGCGTGGATGACTGAGTTGTAACTGGGGTTAAATGACTGGCAAACAGGTTATCTCACTCAACTGCAGGTTATGACCGCAGTTAAATGACTAGTTAACTGGTCATTTTACTCGGTCGCAAAATATAACCTGGTTAAATGACTGGTTAAACCGGTCATAGACTGGTCGTGGTGAAAGCTTGGCAGAGTGTCGCGTGCAGCGTGCTTCAACTCTGATTTAGGTCACGTGACCGCGATTTCTCGTTTTCTCTCCTTCTCCTGACACTATCCGATTTCTTCGTCGGAATCATTATGCTAGGTTGAGCAGTTCCTCGTATCCGCGAAGAAAAACTCTGGGATTTGAGTCTATATGATCTGGCTCGATATTGAATCATTCCCTGCAAAGCCAGCTTCGGCCGCGCTAGGACGGTGCTGGACGGTGTTTATCCGGACTGGTAAACGCGTACGGCTTGGGACGGCTGGCAAGCTTTATATCACTCCATTATCACCGATGCGAGTGATTCCTGATTCAGCTCGTTCCGCTGGGGGCGCGTTGCCAAGGTCGAGTTCAAGTCTCGTCGAGATCTGCGTGAGGTCAGAGGCTAAAGCGCTAAACACCGGCCGCAGCTTTTCTGCTGTTGGGACACATTGCCTGAGATTCCACTTGTTACCACCTGCGGTACCGCAACACTACTGGTCAGTACAAACGAAAAGAACGCGCAACGCGTATTCGGCTCAGTTCTAGGGCGGTTCTGTCACTGTCAGCACTTGGTATACCATCTCCTTTATGCCGTGACTTCGAGGCAATGCATCGCAACAACTAAAGGCCTAATGAAAAACAAGGGTGTACCACGCGTTGCGTATGGACGTCTCTTCGAGGACTCAGTTTTAGGTGGGTGTTGATATGGATGTCAGTTCTATATCACTAAAAACGCTGCGAGGCTTCGGGAGGTTCGTTGGCATTTCTCTGATCTCAGGTGGGAGGAGAGGATAAATCACGACATCGTATCATTACCTGGGGACCGCTGTGGTGCCGGTGATTGTGCCCCAGGATTCTAGCCTCGATATGACGCTAACGGGTTCTCACGAGCTAGGAGGAAGACGGGTTCCCTGTTCTCCCGTCTGGAGGTAAAGGTGATTTTGAACTCCCTTTTGGTTTTGGGTCTTGGCTTAGTCTTTGCTTCATTGTAGTACCACTTTGGCGACTACTGTGGAAGATCTTCCAGAAGTTCAGCTGTTCCGCACATCCGGGGTGAAGTTTACAGTCTATACAGTCTACTTGTTGCGTCCAACAGGTTGCGAACCGTACAGTGTCACTGAATCTGCAGGCACCTTAGGATTCCTATAGGGACCAGCTAAGGCCAGTACCCGACGTCACCGCGGTGGACGCCGAAGTTAGTGGCGATCCCGAGGACGTGTCGACGGAATTGATTGATCAGTGAATGGCCATTATTGATCCGAGTTCCAATAATAGAAATGAACTATGGCATCATATGCTTTTCACCTTCCCACAAAATTCTATCCGGCGGTCTCTTGTATTGTATCTTTTTTTATTTCTTTTTCGTCATAAATCCTTGCTTTACTATTCTATTAGGCCTGAGAGAAAGTGTATTCTATGGCTATGGACGAGCAGAAGCAAATTCATCGATGCTTGCCATAGCTCTGGGATGATGATGATCAAAAAGTGAGTCGGTTCAGTTGTTTGATTCAGAGCTGTGGCCGCTTATGGGTAGTGGTGTGTTGTCAGAGGGCGACAAGGTTTTTAGCTACGAGCGGCCGATGGGCTCGCACCTCAGACTCGTCACAAGCGGCCAGGTAAGCCTCTTGGAGTCCGAGAGAGGACCAGATGGCCTTTTTCACTTCGGCGGTCTGAGTTTTTTATTCCTCCCAAATCGTCTTACTGACATAGCCCAGGCAGGTTCTTTATAAACAGTTCTCATTTGGACACACAATGGCGTCCCCCGTCCCAGATCTACCAACGTCCCTGTTTCTCATGAGCGCACAATCATTAGCGACTACGCACGATCTGCCGACTCCTTCTCAGGTGTCCAGTACTACTAGTACTATTCATGATCATCACGCCTACGACACCAACAACAGTCATCTAGAGAAGACATTATACTATGTTCGTCTAGTCTACTAATGACTTTGAGTTGTGATCATTCGTGTACTGACGCTTCTCTAGGTTGAGTTCGAGTGTAACGACGAACGCAATCCAATAACGTACCACAGGCGGAAGAAATGGGCTATTACTTTCACTGCTTCTGCCTTCACAGTGCTAGCAGGTGCGTCATCCACCCCTCATAACGCGCATATATCGACTAAAACGCGTGTAAATTAGCTGCCGCTGCCGGATCCTATAACATGGGATTCTCCTCAATGATTCCCGATCTAAACTGCACCGAGTTTCAAGCAACCGTGGGACTCAGCATATTCCCAGTAGGTGAGTCAAAAAGTTGTGATATCGTCGGAGATTACGACGATATCATTTTCTCCTGTGTGTGTACCAAGTACGCCAAGCTTGGGCACGCTCAAAATCCGAGATCCTGTTTTGCTCATGCGCTCCTTCTTGCATCATATGCGCTTCCTTTTTCGTTGCAGGCTTCGGAGTGACGCCACTCATCACCGCGTCCTTCAGTGAAGAATTTGGGAGGCAGCCACTCTATGTCGTATCGATAATAGGGTTCATGATTATGCAGATCGGTGTCGCTCTGTACGTATGGAACAGGAGGCTGTATACACCCAGGAGAACTCACAACTCATCTCCTTTTACCTGCTATTAGGTCTAAAAATATTCAAACGGTCATCGTACTTCGATTCCTCCAAGGCGCCTTCGGTTCGACCGGCTCCACCATGGTGGGCGGGACCATCGCGGACATATGGATGCCTCACGAGTAAGCTCTAGCTACACACATGCGCCTTTCTCCTTCCACAGTGCTCATCGCCTTGTATTATTTTGCTTTGGTTCTGCTAGACGCGGTTTGCCGATGGCGATAATTGGCCTCGCTGCGATCGCTGGCTCCGGTATCGGACCCTTTGTGGGCGGTTGGATTGTGATGAACCATCGTCTGGATTGGCGTTGGATCCAATGGGTTTCTGCATCGTGAGTTCCTCTCCTCTTCACGTACATTCCAAATTTTGAAACCTAATATACTAAACTCCTATTTCCAGATTATCAGGCGTATGTTTATTGGCGATCTTATTATTCATGCACGAAACCAGATCCACCGTTCTCCTCGCCAAGCTCGCCAAAAAGATCAGAAAAGATACGGGAGATGAAAGGTATAGAGCAAGAATCGAAGACGATGGTGTTGATTTGAAGAAGTTGATCTACATTTCTTGCACCAGACCAATCTGTGAGTTGTTTTCCCCCTTCTCATTTCTTCAGACGAGGGTTGCTGTCTAATACCTGTTTTGATCCCCTTTAGTTTTGCTCACGACTGAACCCATCGTGGCGAGCTTTAGCGTGAGTTTGAACGCCCCTCCTCATTCCCTGTACGTGAATCCTAACACGCGCATATATCCAGGTCTGGGTCGGATTCGCATGGGGAATTGTTTTCGTGCTCCTAGAGTGAGTTACCCCACATCTACTGGACTGCTTCATTCTGTGGGCTCGGAAGCAAATTATCCCTTGGAGTTTGATTATAATCTAATTTTTGGAACCGATTTGTTTTACAGATCGATCGCACCAGTGTTCAGAGATCTACACCAGTTCAACTCGGGACAAATAGGTTCCGTTTTTGCGTCTATGATGTTCGTCCCATCTTCCAATCCATCTCCTTTCTCCAGAGCGTTTGTCTGATCATCCTAATTATCTTCATCGCAATAGGATTGGAGCCCTCCTTGGTTTCTCATCGAACTTCTATCAAGAGACGTTATACAAGAAATATTTTGCGAAGAGAGGCGTAGAGGCGAGGCTGTATACTTGTCTTGTCGCGGGGCTGTTGTTCCCTGCGGGTATGCTGATGTATGGGCTGGCTTGCGTATCGAGTGTGCATTGGATCGTGCCTGTAATCGCTATCACCGTAAGTTTGACCCCTTCCCCTTTCTCGTTTCGAATCGAACTGCTAGCTGACGCCTTGCGCTCTCTTTTCCAACAGATATTCATGTTCGCAGGATCTGTGATCTACATCGGTTCCTTCACCTACCTCGCTGATTGTTACGGTATCTACGCTTCTTCAGCCGTTGCTGGGTCAGCTTTGTGTCGAAACATTGCTGCCACGGCGTTACCTCTTTTCACAAGGCAGATGTACGACGCTTTGTCATATCGATGGGCTAACATCCTGTTTGCTGGTGTTGGGTTACTCATGGCTCCTGTGCCCTTCGTGAGTGACCACTTCTCAGTCATCTGAGTTGATAAACGACAAACCAAACTCATTCTACCTTTTCTATGCCGGCTCATTATAGATCCTGTTCTATTTCGGTCCTAGAATACGAGCGAGGAGTAAAGTTGCTCGCAAGCTTGACCAGGAAGTAAAAACGCGTGGAGATATCAGCTCAACGAATACAGTCTCTGGGGAAGGTGCTGTGCCGTAGGGGTTATTTTGACTTGGACACCGACCGTGGCGTTGCTTCTGCGATGTTGACGCCTGGTTGGGTGATGGTTCCCTTCAACAAGGCGATAGGGCTCAACTTGGGGCCCTCCAGCACCCCCGTTTCTCCTTCCCTTTACTGTGCTGCTCCTGGTCTAGCTCAACACCATGTCAACCCAAGTCAGCGGCTCTCTCATTCTACTACCAAGGAATAGCACACATAGGGCCTCAAAATTCTTTGCTGTACCGCGCCCCCCATACCTACCTACACCCGCACCTGGATCTGAACCTCTCCCAGGCTTGTCATATTCAACAACAACAAACCAAACAAGGACGGGATAGGAACCGCTGGCTATTCATTCCTAGATCTTTTCGAGTTCTCTCTGGTTTCTTTTTTTTTACGATATAGAGCTATCGGATTTTGTTGTATATTATTTTCTGCATCTGCATTAGTACTACGAGTTTATTAGATGTATCATAGTCAGATTTAGGTACCACATCGGAATGAATGGAGTAACAAGTTTACGCTTCTACGAATAGCCCTGGGTTAAAGTGCCTATTGCAACGGAAGTATTTATTTATACCTCTTTTTGAGATGATCATGCTTGGCTACATGTACATCCGCGCGAGGTCGACAACTCAAAGTCATATCACCGCTGTACTCAGCAAGATCGCGAACTCTGAATTCTGCATGGTCGACGGAGGTCCGGGCGGCCTACGATCTGGGCTGGAAGTCGAGATTTTCGCGTGGTACAGTGGGAGTGTATTATTATGGCTACTATAAGGAGACAGTGAATCCAGGTGCCCTGGGTTTTCATGCAAAGCAGCGGGGTTAAGAAATATACCAATTTTGTATTCAGGGAAGAGAAGAACTCAGTGGGATTTTGAGGCACAACTTGTACCTGTCTATAATAAGAACTCTGGGGAGAAGTTTCGATGTGAGTCCGAGTGGTCGGAGGGCTAGGCTTTGGGTAATACACTGGTAGTAGGAGAGGTCCGCTGCGAGAGGACATCTACTTGTAGGATGCCGGAGAAACTAGATGCGTATGGTTCGGAGTAATTGGTGAACGGTGTTCTTCAAGTTGGTCATGCAGTGACACACATACAGCATACAAGGAATCGTAATATGCACAATAGGCAGGGAGGTCCGCCATACCTTACAAATACAACGCTTACGCGTGCTTCTCGTTTTCATCTTCATCAGCTTTGAGTAGAGAATCATCTGGTCATAATCGTACAAACAGCTAGAAGAAACAACAAAAGAAATATACATGACGTTTTCAAGGCAACCTCAAGGAAACCCAATTCGATCCAAAGAGAAACAACCACCTTGATCATGGTTGAATATTGAATAAACAAAAGAGAGAGAGAAAATAGAGATAGTGAGGGAGTCCGGTAATCCAAGGGGCATGAAGAGATAAAGATGGGTTTACACAATGGGAGAAGAGTAGTGAAAGCGAGGAAAAGAGCTAAGCAACGACAAAATTGATGATAATGATGAGTCGGGAAGAGAGAAATACAGGTGCGTGAATGAGAGGTGTGGGATGAGGAAAGCAAGAGAGACGAATTGATAGGAATACACGGCGAGAGATCGGGGACAGTCGAGGTGGCATCGGGAGCATAGTAAAGAGAACAATGACACGGCCAGGTGACCATGATGAAGCTTGAAGAGTGCCAACGAGTAGTTGCCATGGTTTAACTTGAGGGCTTAGGCCCAACCTTCATCAAGGTCACCCCACCACCGCTTCTCCCTCCCGTTCACTCTCCACTCTCCCACGCCCTCGGTACTAGCAACATACAAATACTTCCCAGCCGGGTCGAAGCACACCCCAGCAAGGTCAACCTCCCCTGGACCCTCCCTTTCTCTTCCAGGCGCATGACTCCTTCTTGGGGTCCCAGAGTTGAATCTCGGTGTGGGAGCAGACGCAGAAGAAGAGTTCGCGGGTGGGGACGGGGAGGAAGATCGAGAGGGGGTATGGGACGCGCAGTACTCTGATTCTAGCTCGTCTGTTTCCATGGCTGCACCTTCCTGGGAGGCGGTGTTGTTCGGAGGAAGGAACGTTTGAGACTGAGAGGAGGCGGGGTCCTCGTCCCCCATCGGCACGTCCTCCAAGACGGTGGCTTGTCTTGTTCTCAGACCATGACTGCCGAAGAGCGCCCTGACATCCGCTTCGACCGCTCGGTCA
This sequence comes from Agaricales sp. HM26-F1, assembly GCA_002718315.1. NCBI lineage: Eukaryota > Fungi > Basidiomycota > Agaricomycetes > Agaricales > Agaricales sp. HM26-F1. The sequence continues at coordinate 788,698 of NIBX01000021.1, read as the reverse complement.
CCAAGCGGTGGGATGACAATCACGTCCTCGCTACCATCAGCATCCTCTCCGTGGCCTTCTCCACTTGCCTCACCAGGGAAAGTAGAGGAATCTTCTTCCTCGAGGGCATCTTGAGAAAGCGCACGATGTAGCCTAGGGGAGACTCTGAAAGTGTCTTCAAGAGCGACGAGGAGTCTCTGCTGGGGTCGTAAGTTCCCGTTGTTGTTAACTGCGAGGAGACTGTTTCGGAGAGATTGTATTGATTCTTGTGGCGATGAGAAGGTGGTAGATGAGAAACTCGGTAGGGAGGTGCGGAGTTGGTAAGGTCTGTGTCTTGTCCGAGGGCGGGACGCGGTTTGGTAGGTGCGTTCCATCTGGCTGGAACGTTCGCCCAGAGCGCGCTCAAGATGGGGAGGAATGGGGCCAGAACCAACAGAAGGTCGTGGGCCGCTGTTGTACTCCATACGCGATAGGAACTCCTCGCGTTGAGAGTCAGACGGCGACGAGGGCCGGGGTACATGTGGCATCCGAAGAATCTGATGATTCTCAAAAGTCTGGGCGTCGACAACATGGATCATCGAAGTGTGCTGAGGTTCAAGGAGAACAAGGAATCAGCTTTGAGCTACTCCAGAAACGAGATGGTCATTTTACCTCTGTGAATGACAAAACCTCTTTTCCTCCATATTTATCAGTACCGAATTTAAGGCTCCTTACACTCCAACCCGGGGCCTTGGAGTGGCCTCTGGTCCACTCCCATGGGTCGTCCGAGAGCCAGCCGCTTGCTTCCTGTGAGCCTGAGGGATTATAGCTACTGGTGGTGCCTCGACGATCTCTGTCGGTAATGTAAGTCTTCAACGGCTTGGTCGACCGTACATCCCACACAACGACGATGCCTTCTTGAGACGCAACAGCTGAGTTTGAGAAGCGAAATAAGCCGAATTGCTCAAGTGTTGTGGTGAGAGGAAGAGCCACCCACCAAACTTGGATCCATTAGCTGAGAAAGCCGTGGAGAAGGAGGCGGTCAGAGAAGAGTGGTCAGAAAACGATGCGATATTGGGGCAAGGCGGTAAGGAGAGCTCGCCGGTCGGAGTGAAAGTGACTCTGGAGCTTCCAGAAAGATGATGGAGGTAGACCTTGTTGGAATCGCCTGCAGAAAGGAGAGTGCGCCCGTCTGGGGATATAGAGGCTATGATGCGATTTGAGCAACGAGTGCAGTGCCCGAGACGGAGTAAGAGGACGAACAATGATTTATGGGGACGTCCAATCTGATGGATCCAACTTCCTTGAACATCTTCGAGGACGACGCGTCTTTCGTTCTGAGCGCGATGTCATAGAACCGAAAGGTACAATCATTGTTACTGATTCCAATTCTCGGTTCAACACTGCTCTGATGGGAATGGGATAAATTGAGAGACGTGAGCAGGACCGAATTGTTAATCGATCCTGGCAAACACACGTCGGCCAAGGTGGTGTGAGTTCTGTTGGAACGTTGGAGAGACAAGTGTATCTGGGCATCTTGGCCACCGGCTGCAAGGAGATACGTGTCCCCTCCGGCGATTGGCAAGGAAGTGAGAGTGTTGGCAATGAAGGACGTGTCCGCTATGATTCGGGAAGTCTGTGTGGACGAGATACTGGTTAGTCCGATGCCAACTCCCGCCTACAGCATTAGGCATTCTGAGTGGTGACTGGACTCACGGGGGCTTGGTTACCGACATCATGCTCAACAATTGTTCGGTTCTGCACGTAGTTCACCACTCCCGCCTCTCGAGGGCAGATAATCAGATCCCGCAACTGCCTGTAGCCAGCGAAATAGGTCCGATGAGCTGAGGTGCCTCAGGAGAAGATGAGAAACAGTAACTGACACATGACCGATATGTACTTTCCCTGCCACCATTGCGGTTGGGGCAGGGTCGACAAGCGGTGGATCTCTGGCCATGATTGAGCTCAATTTGCGACGATAAAAATTATCGTGGCGGTCGTCGTCGATGGAAACAGTGGAAGGAGATGATGGACAAGAAGGAGAGGGGATGAGCAGCCGGAACGGCGATTCGGAAGTGCCACGAGTATCACGTGACACGTGATGAGCACGTCACAAATCAGTGGCGGTGATTAATAGCCTTGGGAGCATCTCCTGTTCGAGGCATTCACGGTTCACCTACTCTTTGTTTACTACCACCACCAAGTTCTTGAACAGTTCCAGAATCGTCTAAGATACAAATTTTTGTCCTCTAAGACAGTTCTGCTCGCTCAAATCCGGTTTCTGAACTCCTTTGAGAAGTCTCAGAGCTGCAACTGTCAACACTGATTTACCTTTGATGAACTGGGCACGAAAACTCTATGAAATGAAGGTTCATGGGACTTTCTGCGCTCCATCACGGTGGTGTGTAGTATCATCCGTGGGACCATCATGCTTCCTGTGGGAAAATCAGTAAAACATAAGATCTAGCTGGTCTGGGGACAATCTAATCTCGAATCAGGGACCACCGCGGCTTCACAATGTTTCTTTTTGTCCGCGGGTGCACTAATTGCATTGGTGCTGGGCTTCAAGTCTCGGGCCCTATAAGCATTTCTAGTCTTGTCCTCCCAGTAGATAAATACCTCTTGGAGACACCTCCACTTGTCGCGGGAGCCAACGAACATCAAAATCCGGAATTCCGCTACGGTGCACCTTGATTCAGTGATTCATACCATCGATCAATCACTCGTAAACAAAGGTTATCGAGAACTGGGGTAAACACTAGATTATCCCTCATCTTATCTTTCGAACAACAGCGGATGCTCCGACATGTGCTGGAGAATGCTTCTCGGAAAAGGTAGTGTGACATTCTTCTTTGTGAACTGAATAACTTTTTTCGTTCACAGCATTTCTCTAGGTGGGTCAAAGAAAGCTGAAGTCTTCCTGCATTCACAGCGATCGATCGTCCCTGCCGTTCGCTGGGGATAACTCTAAGAGTCCAACGTGGTAGCGATTAGAACCACCCAGCAGCGCCTTTCCTGTAGCCTGAGCTCGGGTCCAGCATCGTGCTTGAGAAAGCAGGATCATCCAATCGCCTTGTTGTGACTCATTCTTTAACATCTCAAATAAAACACTGGTACTCGATCTGACAGTCGATCGAGAAGTACGGCGATGTAGTAAGTACAGTGGTTCTATGCCCGCCAGTCGAGCTGAAGGCTTGGCCTATTCCTAGTCTTGACTTTGAACACATTTGCTTCTGAGCAGAAAGGTTCTGTTTGCTCCGCCTATCGGGCTAAGGTCGACTTTCGTCACGGATTCATGGATGACGATCGCACTGTCGCTTGCCCACATCATAGGTCCACGTTGTATCTACGTCACCCTACAGCCTCAACGATACCTCGGGGAGTTCGATCAACGTTTTCGACGTTTACCGGTCATTGACACTCCTCACCGTCCACAGTTCTACCTTTCATCTCTTTTCGCTCCATCTATTCGTCGCAGCTCAAGTAAAATGGGAAACCTCAAGCCCAGTCAAAAGCTCTACTAAACACCTCTTCGGATAAATTCCCTCCTCTCTGAGCAAGAAGCAAGCCTATTGTCCTATCACTAGTTAACATCCGTGCGATACACCACCTTAACTTCGCTCGAGAGATCGAATGGGATCTAGATAGTAGGGTGACCGTCTCGGATGTTGTTGGGGCCCTACAGTCAGCCTGTGCTCCACGCATTGAGATATCGCAGCTCTCCGCGAGTCGTTTTCTACATGCCCGCAGGTCGGATATTGTAAGGAACTGTCTCTATCGTTTCCCCAGCTGTGTCTCTACTACCTCAGGTGTCTTCATCACCAAGAGCTCAGGATACTCCACCAAAATGGGGTGAGTGAGACTTTAGCTTTCGGATGCGGATGTAGATGTTGCGGTACCGGTTTTTGGTTTGGGTACTGATACTGATTATAGGGTTTGTGCCATTGTTCTGAGGTGATTATCTGGCGATTTCGCGCAAGCTGAATTGAGTGCACGCGCTCGAGTTGCGCTGGTCTCCCCAAGGCCTCACTTTCGCCGAAAAGCTAGCGGACAAATGAAACTCCAGTTCATCAACTATGTCGCCTTTCATTGAGCTCGTCTCTCGATTCTGTAAATACACGCTCCACCTCAAGTTGGATCCGCCCTCGATAGGGCTCGGGAGGAAATGCCTTTCACTGATCGAATGCTGTAGTACCAGTCTCAGTTCGATCGTGCACCGTGGTCCAAGCAAGGAGGACCAGCCTCCCACCGGTCACCAATTTGACTATGCTCAAGCTCAACGCTCAAAGCGCTCATCGCCCAGCCAAACCAAGAAATAATCTAGACTGTTGAAGAAAACCGCTGGCTCTCCTTGACGACGAGAATCGCATCAAATGATTCAATACTTTTGCGAAAGAGAACAGGGATCCCCATCTGCCCCTTCCGTCACGCCAGTCCAAACTTGGCTCATGATGGAGATGATTTACCCCACGTCTGTTGATGGGCATACCGAAAGAGGAGACGCTTGCTGCGCAATCAGGACGAATTCAGGGTCCCGTCGATGTGATATCAAACCTTAACGGCGTTGGAATGCTTATTTCTATTGCGTCGGAATGATCTGGTGATCTCTGTTGAGGGGCAGGGTCGAGAAACGAGGTGTGTCCTAATCGGGCTCCTTGGGTTTTCCTAGATCCTGCCTACGCGGGTGATGAGGAGGATTGTTGTAGATCAGATATGCGTTAGTTGAGCGCTGTAGAACCTTGTAGAACTAGGAATGTGCGTGAGACTGGACGGAGGAAGAGAAGAGCGGATGAATGAATGAATTGTCAGGAAGGAGGTCAGGAGGACAACGGAACAGAGTGAATAACAAATTGATAAGGGAAATAATTATATAGTGATCTAAAGCAATGTTACGTACTGGACGACTGGACTGACTGCACATCAGCTGGTCCAACACAACTCCTCCGTCCTTTCTATCCTACCACTACCATGTCCCATTGCCCATCCCATGGCCTCCATTATCCACAAAACTTCTTGCAATCCCTCAACTCTCTACCAGCGGATTCCACTTCTTCTATCAAACTTATCTCCTCTGCTCAGTTCTCAGAGCTCCATCTGAGACATGTACTAGCCCATCCACCAGACAACGTTCTGTTCCCGTTTCTACACGGGCTAGAGGGCAAGAACGAGGACCAGTATACCTTCTTCGTATCTGGGAACAACTCTGTCGTGAGGCCACCACTCTTCCGTGGTCTCGTCTGGGTCGCGTGCGAAGATGATTTAGACGAGACGACTAGGCGCCACTTGGCTCGGCAGCAACAAGAAGTTTCTATAGACTCTGCTGCGTCCCCAGACGATGAAGATTATGACGACGACGATGAGGAGCTGGATGACGATGACGACGAAGAGAGTTTCTCTCAAGTCACTCCGCCTTTGACGAGCAGCGACGACGACCAGAACACCTCGTACCCTATGGACCTAGACGACCCGATAGAGGCCCTTCGAGATTCCCAGGAGTCACATATGCACCCCGTCGCACATAAACACGCCATCAACGCATTCTCAAACTCCGAAGCCCCTTCTAAACAGCCTCCAGACGCCATCCAGACGGCCAACTTCCATCTCCATGACAGACGGGATTCCTCCGCGTCCGGCTTCTCTGAGTCCACTTCGGCCTCAGGATCAATGTTCTCAAGTCCTACAGATTCTGTGCTCTCTACACCGCCGTTCTCTGCTCCCACACCGCCGACGGAGCAGTCTCCAGAGACGCACCAGGATAGGATTGACAATCCTCCCTTGTTGACCTGCACGTTCAGGGAGTGCGATTTGCTCAGACATGTAGAAGAGGAACTCGGGGTCTGGGAATTCGCCCCAGTACACGTTCCTCCCGGTATCTCACTACGAAATTTCGGTATTCAAGTCGTGAGTAAACTAGCTCTATCTCGATTAGCACTCTTGCCCCGTCCACCTCTCCATTTATTCGCCTCTCGTTGTTCCGCCGTGCAGCGTGGGGTGCTCGTGACGGCGCTTGGATCAGGTTTCTCGATGATCCTAGGTTACAGCATCCTTGGAAGCTAAGGGGTACCTTAGCGATCACAGCCGAGGCCCTGGCGTTCAGCGGTTATACCTATGATCCCTTCCTCTTTCCCGTTCCCGTCAAAAGTCGCTTTTGAGAACCTGATGCTGACCTCATTTTACAGCCCATTTACGCGACTTTGTCTGACATCGTCGTTTACTCGCCCAAAGGCGTTACTCCAGCAGCGATCGCCCTCGCTAAGCGCTTCTCTTCTGCCATCCAACGCAAGTTCAATGAGAGGCTAGAACGGTGTGGACCCCTGCAAGGGGGAGATTGCCCCATAGAAGACGACGATCAAAAAGAAGGATTGATGAAGTACAACGTCTTCATTCTGGACTCGAGCGAGGCAGAGATGAAGTGCCAGATCCCTCATCTTATGGTTCATATGCTGCCTTCTTCCGCTGCTCATACGCATCTGTCCGATGGTGAATCAGGAACCAAGTATGTCCTGGAAGGCACCCCAGAGATTGGTCATCGACCTTTCAATCCTATCCAGAACACTGTCGATTTTGCCCAGAGGGAGAAGGAAGAGATGCGTGAGCTGACCAGGGCGACGGAGATTCTCTCTGTCCTTCCTCCGGACATGCTCGAGAACTCCTCGTCCGTTCAGGCTGCGATTCAACGTCGAGACCCTCTTATTGGTCAGGTGTTCCTTGGAAACTCAGAGGACGTACCTCTATGCCCTGATACCCCAATCGGTCTACCTTCTTCCATGTATGGGTGCGCTCGCCCCATACAGTCTCGTCCTGGTGACCCCGACTGCCCATTCAATTCAAGGTCCAATCCTGGAGGCTACGACATCTGCGTCGAGTGCCATGATCTTGCTCCGTTCCCGAGTGTCTCTCAGCTGAGACTTGCTGAGGAGCACCTGAACGAGCTTGAGCGTAGTTGGGCTGATCGCTGGACGGGGATCACCGCCCAAGATGAGAGCCATGGTCCCATGCCTCCAAGGCCTCCTCCAAATGCGAACTCGATCGTTCACCTTCCGTTCCCAAGCTCACCGCCATCTACAGCCAGTACCATGGCTACTCTCCTCCCCATGCTTCGCTTCTTTGAGAAGTTCCTCCAACCTATTTCCACGCCGTTGGCTCCATCTCCTGTCAATGGGAATTCGAGCAATCACCAGCTTCAGGATGGAAGTCAACACGTGAACGGCGCGAGCAAGAATGGATCATCATCACGACGATGGTCCTCCGTTTCGTCACTCCTGCCCTCCTTCCCTTCGTTCCCCTCGAGTACGACCACACCACAATCGCCACCCCCGGCTCCTTCTTCGTATCCCAACAGCCCATCTTCTGGTTCTAGATCGCGATCGCATACATCTCCAGCACCACCTTCATCACTTCCCTTCGGCGCCCCAGCCAGGAGTCGTCCCCTGAAAATCTTACTGTACTCCGCGGACGGTTACACAGAATCGTCAGTCCCGGCATTATGTCTTCTTATGGCCGTCAAAGGTCTCAGGCTGCCAGAGGCGTACCTAGAGCTCCAGGTCGTGAAGAAGAGGAGCTTCTTCGTGTACAATTGGGATCTCGGTGTTCTCCGGAGGGTGGAGGGTCGGGTTAGTAGTCGATCTACTGGGAACGGTCATTCTGAGGGAGAGGGCGGACCTGATCGGACGAGGACGCCTATACCCCGGAGTGGTAGCCCGTACGGTGGTCGTCCATCAGCGAAATCTGTCTCTTTCGCTCGACCTTCTCCACCCTCTACGCCGTCTTCCTCTTTACCCTCGTCCTCGTCTTTCCCACCTTCAGCTAACATTAGCGCGATCACTTCATTGCCCACGACACCTACCAAAGGACGTCAGAGGGCTAACACGCTGCCAAACTTGGCTTTCGATCACCTCAGCTGGTTCAATGATACCAGATTCGACGGCAGCTTCCCAAGCCGAGTTCTACCTTTCCTCTATCTTGGTAACCTGTGAGTAAAAAAGAACTCCGATCTCGTCATTCGACCCGGCGTTAGAGTTCTGAGACTCACTTTCGTTTTTGCCGTTTGTTATTGTGATTGTAGGAACCATGCTACGAACGCATATATGCTCCACGCTCTGGGAATTACGCATGTCGTGTCTGTAGGGGAGTGTGCTCTCGTTCCGCCGCCGGCGTCTACACATGGACCTGCATACACGGATTGTCATCTGCCTTCTGCGAGCAACGAGCACACTCACGGCCAGTTCGTGCACAGGAAAGAAGGTTCGTTGTGGATCGAAGAGCGGGAGGGTCGAATCAAGGTGCTTGACATCAAGGGTGTGTGTGACGACGGTATCGATACGCTCGAGCCGCAGTTGGAGCCGATCTGTGACTGGATCGATAAGGCTAGGGAAGAGGGAGGCCAGGTCCTCGTCCATTGTCGAGTCGGGGTATCTAGAAGTGCGACCGTCACCGTGAGAATCTCATTTCTTTATATTCCCGTGCTCACCCCCCAAGCACGGAGGATCTTATCATCGATATCGTTTTACTGATCAAATCTCTCTCTTCTTTTTTTTTTGTTCTCTCTTGTGATAACGTATAGATTGCATACGTGATGAAGCATCTCAACCTTCCTTTGGTCGATTCTTACCTGATCGTGAGATCGAGACGGTTGTCGGTCTTGATCCAGCCGAATATGAGGTTGCTTTATAACCTCTGTGGGTGGGAGATCAAATTGGCGAAAGAGAGGAGCGGGGATGGGGATGAGGAGAAGTTGAAGAGGCAGCTGGCTAGGACGCTCAGCTGGCCGTATCTCTCGAAGGAGGTACACGCTCTCAACGAGAAATATCTCCATTGAGGCTCTTCCTCTCCCTTGCCAGATTTGCTTGGATTGAGCAAGTCGCTGTTTGCTATCCCCCTTTTTTCGTTTCTTTACAATCATTTACGCTTCTCCACCACTACCACCACCACCACCACCACCTGCCTTGTTAAACAAGGACGCGCATATCATATCTTATCGGCAAGGCCTCTTCCTCATTGACATCACTCGCCAAACGGACATCGGCTCCCTGTGTATTTAGAGTTTTCTTCCTGGTCCCTTTCCATGGTCATTTCTCGATGCAATCGCATCTTCAGTATCTTTCTCCCTTTGGCACGCTGTAATCACTCCACCTCCTTCGTTCTTTCGTTCTTCATTCTCTCTCCCTCTCTTTATACGTAATTGTCTGTTCTGTGATGTTGTAGCTTTGACAGGTTTTCTCCCTCACCTTACCTGTTTCCGTTAGTTCTTGCCCCCCCCCCCCCCCTCCTGTGTATCTTGTCTCGCCAAACACTAGCCTTCTTACCGGGAATTGTAGTAGTTTCTTGGACCCCCCACACAACCCCGCTGTGTCGTATATGTGTATCTTGTAGGCTGTAATACTCGATTTTCTTCTTGTCCAGTGCTTTGTGTTTGGCATGATTTCGTTGTGCTGCCCTACTACATTCTCATCCAGTGAGGATTCGGGTGGCATGGTATCGGTCTCTGTTAAAAACACGGTCGAATTCTAGTATCGTTTTTGCTGTACGTTGTCTAGTACAATTTACAAGTTTATATGGTACACGTTATGATACACAACCTTTCCTCGGAACCGCTAATCGTCACCTTCTCCTTGGGCATTGATTCTCTTGAACTCAATCATGAACTCCTGCATTGCATCCAACGTCTCCTCCAGATGCACAATACTCAATTCCTGGCCTCTGGCGATAGCGAGAGACTTGGCCGTCCTCGCTGCGTTCTTGATCTGTCTTCCATTAATATTATCCCTAGCTGCCAGACGAGCGACTTCCTCGTCCGAGATCAGATGGGACGCGTTGATCTTGCGGAGGAAGGCGGTCCAGATCTGGTGTTTGGAGGAGAGGGACAAGTCGGGGAGGTGCAGAGCTACGTGCACACGCGAGAGGAAGGCGTCGTCGAATACCCGTACTCTGTTGGTGGTCAGGAAAAGAATGCCTTGGTAGTACTCGATGTGGCGGAGGCTAGGTGAGGTCGAATGAGTTTGGGTTAAGGAGAGGTAGATGATATGGTGTGGCTTACAAGACGGAGACGGCGGCGTTCCTGACCATGTCGTGAAGTGAACGTTTCTCGAGGAATACATCAGCCTGCGGATGTGTGGTAGTGGTGAGCAGCTTGAAGAGCAGCTCTAAGTAATAGCGTACCTCGTCGATGAGTACTATGGCGTTCCATTCCTGAGCAACATTGAAGATACCCTCCAGAGCACTGTCAAGACCGTCCGCCTCAACGCTGAGATCGGAAGCCCCAACAAGGTACAGTGGCTTCCTGACGTGCTCGCTCGTAGCTTCGGCAGAGAACGTCTTCCCGACACCGGGGGGCCCATATAGATTGACCACTAGACCCAAACCTTTACCAGTAACGAAGTCGTCAAACTGAAGGGCCTCTTTGTTGTGGGCTTCGACGAGAGACCGGAGCAGTTCTTTCTGTCCGTCGGGGAGGACGAGATTGGCGAAGGACTCGTCGTTCCATTTGATCTCGGTCAGCTTCTCGATGTTGAATTCCACTGTGAACAGGCGATGAGCGATGGGGTAGACTGATCGAGCTCAAAAGGAGGAAAAACGTACACCAAACTTTATCGGAGAGACTAAAGCCATAGACGACTGCAGGAGCCAGAATCAGCTGTTCATCGGTCACTTGTAGTGGCTCTTCCCGTGGTGCCTTGTTATGCACAGGCTGGGAGTCCATGAAGACAGCTGTGAGAGCGAAGGAATCTCATAAGATAATATGCTAGATGAAGGGTAGAAAATCAAGTATTTACGTAGATTTCCCACTATCGGCGGCATACTCGGGGGTGATATCATATGTGCAGGAGGCCAAGGGACTGGGGGCGGTATCCCATGGCAGCTGGTGGGTATGTGTTGCGGGGGAGGTAAAGTACCAGGAGGAATAGGTGGGTTGAGGAGAGAGTTCACAGAAGCATTGTTAGCCAAGAAGTTTGCAGCTGGGTCGCTGTTCATAGGCACTGCCGAAGGGAAGATATACTGAGGATTGGTCTTCCTGAACATCGCTGACCAGAAGCGTCAGCCAGTTGTGAGTCCAGCACAGGCGATACACGTTACCTCTGTCGATCATGACACGACTCTCAACCTGCACAAAGAAAACTGAGCTGGGGAACAAACAATGAAGACCGAATGTGGCTTACGTTGTGTTTCACGAGGCCCAGATTGTTTCTGCGGACAGCGATCCCGTCATATTGAAGATGATGAACGCCAGTAAGAGAGATCCATCTGCGACCGCGGGCCAGAAGCTTCTCGCGGATTTGCTTCTCCTTGGGATGGAACTGAAGGGGATATACATCCAAATCCGTGATTTGAGTTATTCCTTTGAAGTAGGGCACGGAAATCATGGTCTGAACTTTGCCAATCTCAGTACCGTGCTTGACACCCATGTCGGTAAAGTTGATACTCTCGAGGGTTAACTGGAGTTGAGGCTTTCCGTTTACCACAGTCCTGATGTGCGAGATGAGTTTGAAAGCACGCGGCTCGCCCGTGATGTTGCATTCAGCGAGGAGAATAGTCTGTGGAACAAAGATGGCGTAGAGTAATTCGAAAGTGATTTCACCGTGCGACACCATGTGCTGGATCGTTGACAATGTTTCCTCGTAGTCGGTGTGAAGCGTGTCGAGTAGCAGATTCACAGACTTGAGGATATAAGTATCTTCGTCAGATCTAGGCTTTTTGTGTTCAAGTTCCTTGGTGTATTCGTGTAGCCTGGGAACAAATCCAAGTAAAATCTCGGGATCGAGCTGAGATAGAGAACGTTAGAATTATCAGGGGCTTTCTGTGAAAGGACTAGCTGAATTACAGTTAAAGGATCAACGTTCCACGAGATCCCAGGCCAGAACTTGATCACATCCTTAAGGCCCTTGCTAAGATAATCACTTTTGATCACGATCTTGAAAGTCGGAGGCTGGAATGTTTCGTTTGACCTAGGAACGGTACGGATAACACTATGGATAATCCGCATGAGCATTTCTGCGGGCTCACAAGTCGAATGAGATCGTACACAAAAGCAAAGTCTTTCCAGGGATCGTTTTCGCCGACAACCAACGTGGGACGGCGTTCTTCGACCATGACTCTGGAGCCCATGTTCTACACCGAGAGGAAGGATTCAGTTCGTTTATACAGGTGGGTATGTCAAGGAGAGGAGGCATACCCTGTACTTCCAGCTCTTCGTCCAGAAGCTATAGTAGTAGTCTAGACGCTTCACCTGGAGTTTAGGAGGCTCAAGCTTCTCCGGGGCCATGGTAGAAACCTCTGACTTATCATCGCTCACGATAGGATAAGAGTAACGCATGCGTGGAGCCCGCGAAGACGAGGACGAAGCAGAAGGGTTAGAGCTCGAAGAGCCTAAGGGGAGAAAGCGACGCATAGTAAGGTTCAGTTAGGGTGCTAATCGCGTATTCTGCGGGGCTTATATACGCTGGCTCAGGCCAATATCCCGGTTGCATGATGAACCTCGAATGAATCTCAGTCGGAGTCAGCTGTACACAGAGTTGTAGCGATATGTGGAACGTGGTGATGGCATGGATGTATCTGTATCGCGGGATTTCCCACTAAGAACGGAAATTCACAGGTCTCGATCTTGAGCTGTTAAGTGTTGATTGTGGAAGACCCAGTGTCGTATATGGACGATTGAATGAACACTGACTGGATGGAGGTATAAGATGCTGTGGAAGGGACGCGGTCATGTGCATGTCACGATTAAATGGTCACGAGTCAGAACTCGACTTGAGCTCGACGTCGACCACCAACGATGGTCATCGACTATTCTGTATATCTTGTTACCTGCCGATCCTTGCTTCCCCCAGGCAAGGTCAGCAAGTTGTCTTGTGGCACCTATGCAATATCTTTCTGAGGTAGGCGTTCCAGGACTATCTAGAATCACTGGAAGAGGCAAGGACGTCGTTCGTTTAGCTATCTAACGTTCTTTCCGCTGAGTCAATATCTTACCATCACCAGGCGTTGCAAGGTGGCGTCACTGTAGTGCAAATTCGAGAAAAACAAACAGAGACTCGAGAGGTAAACTATGTGTTTTTTGGCTCGAGCGTCTGGATTCTCACGCTCCTCTCCACACTCAGTTTCTTGACATAGCAAGAAAAAGCAAAGAGATCTGCCACAAATACAAGGTGCCAATCATCATCAACGATAGAATCGACATCGCCTTGGCCATCCAGGCAGACGGCGTTCACATAGGACAAAATGATATGCCTATAGAGATTGCTCGCGCACTACTTCCTCAGGGAACCATCATTGGAGTATCATGTAATAACGTTGAACAGGCGAGGAGCGCTGTAAGTTCTCCCTGGTTGCGATCTTCTGGTAGCTTGCGACTTATTCTCCGTGTCTGATAGATCGCATCTGGTGCAGACTATCTTGGTATCGGCTCCGTATACGCTACGAGCACTAAACAATTGACACAACCTATCGTCACGGTTCGCGGGGTTGCTAATATTCTCGCCGCCTTGGAAGGTTCGAGCGTCAAAACAGTCGCAATAGGTTTGTCTTCCCTTGATATGAAGAACTTCGAGTTTGACGTGAGAACTTCTCCTTAGGCGGAATCAAATCCAACAACTTGCTGAGGGTGCTAAGCGGTGCAGTTTCTACCGATGGTAGAGGCCTAGATGGCGTCGCCGTCGTTTCCGAAATTGTTGCCTCTGATTCTCCCAGCAACGCTGCGCGTCGATTGAACGAGACTTTGTCCGCTTTCCGATCTAGTACATCCTTGGAATCCGAGCACAGAGCTTCCCTAAAGTTGAAGGACAAATATTATTTTGTATCACAGATAGTGGCTTCCCTTCACCTGGTCCGTTCCAGGATTCCGCTCGTTCATCAGGTGGGCATAAATTATTGTTCTGAAAACCCACGAATAATAGCTGAATTGAAGCATAGATCACAAATGCAGTCGTATCGACTCAGTCAGCTAATGTCACATTAGCCATTGGTGCAAGCCCCATCATGGCCACTGCAGTTGAGGAAATGGAAGATTTATCTCGCGTCTGTGATGCGCTACTAGTAAATATTGGCACGCTGAACCAGACAGCAAAAGAAGGCATGCTACAAGCAGGTTTGAATTTCAATACAGCTTCTCTTCTAGTTCTGACTGGATAGCTTCGACAGGTAGTAGTTACAATGCTGCAAAGAAAGTGAGTGTTTGATCGCCAGTCTCTGGAGACGCGGGATTTATTTATTTTTCATGGCAGCCTGTGATTCTGGATCCGGTAGGCATCGGAGCTAGCCAGTACAGAAAGGACACTGTGGCAGGTACATACTCTTGATACGCTTCCTCCCTTCCTGATCGGGGGCTCAGCTTTCTCGACCGTAGAGCTACTTAACTCTTGGGCTCCCACTGTCATCAAAGGCAATGCGGGCGAATTATCTGCTTTGTCTGGATCGCAAGAGGTGATTCTGAACTAGTGCAATGCTCTAACAGTGATAGTATTCATTCTACCCCTAGGTTCAATCCAAAGGAGTGGACAGTGTCGGCAGTGGTTTCAAAGATCCTGCCTCTTTTGTGAGGACCCTTGCAAGGAAGGAAAGTATGTCATGACCCCGTCTTCTCTGGACACGATCATCATTGTCTCATCTCGTATCTACAGGATGCATAGTTGCGCTGACTGGGGCAACGGACTACATCTCTGACGGGGATGTCGTCGTGGCGCTATCCAATGGTCATTCTTTACTGGGTCAGATCACTGGGTCTGGATGTATCACCGGCTCCTGCATCGCAGCATTCTGTGCTGTCCGGGCTATCCCCCCAGAAGGACGATCTGGTAAACTAGTCCATGGCGACATGCTCGTGGGTGCTATCGCTGGGTGAGTCAATCTTACCAAAGCTCGACCCCATCCGAGCTTCATCTCATCGTCTTTCAGGATCGCGGTCTTGACCATTGCTGGAGAGATTGCTGCTGCCAGACAGGATGTATCAGGTCCTGGTACCTTTTTGCCAGCGCTCATAGACGAGCTCCGTAAATTACAGCCGAAGGAGATAGAGTCAAGGATCAAGCTCCACCTGCTGTAGCGGATATCGCACAGTGCTACCGAGTATGTACACAAGAAAACACCATGTAAGATCGGTCAAATAGGATGAATATCCTCCAATATTCATCGTGGACGGAGAAAAACTCGACTTTCTCAAAGATGACAGTGGAATGACGAGGCAATCCAAGGCCGTACGTTGGTGCACGAGCTACAGTCCATCCTCGTATTTCAGAAAAGTACAAAGGCGCATCTTACAGCGCATAAATTACAAGCCTGGTGTAAACCTCCTCAACTACCACAACATTATCCGTCCACCACAGGCACGGCGGTCAATTAGAAGGCCAAAAATATATCTACCTCCTCTCTCTGACGTAGTAATGCAATGTGAGGTAGCTACCAGCGGTGCATACGACGAAAAAGATACAGAGCAACGTGATGTTGGGCCACCAGAAGGACTGGGAAGGGATAAATGATCAGTACCTTTGTGTATTCACTGTGAGCTAACAGAGGACTTACCTCCGCGCGTAGACCAAATATGTACAAGATGGTTGCTGCTGGGATGTCCAGCTCGACGCCGTACTAGGATGGGAGATATTAGCCTTCGCCTTGACGACCGTGATTGAGACGTACTCTTGTTTCTTTGAGGGACAAATATCTCAGCTCGTTAACAGACAAGGCCTCGAAAGCAGCGTGGAAGAACGAGATCGTATGTAACCACTGGAACGCAGGCAAGACTGACTCTCGGTTGATCAACAGCCCGGTGAACATCAAGCTACGTGTACTCAGATATTAATGACCGACCAAAGTTCGAATGATGCGGGGAAAAACACGAACTTGAATAGCATGACCAAAGTTCCAACCAGACTGGCTACGCTCACGCTCGCGAAGGCGATCGACAGCCATAGCACGACGGAGGCCGTGGTTAGATTGAAGAGCACCAAGGTGAGTATGAACCTCCAGAAAGTGGCGACTTCTGGTACGAGACCTACGAAGCCGTAGACGATACCGCCGAATACCAATGGCGGGACTAGGCGTAGTGGCAGAATATCAAAGAGAATCTTAGAGGAGAAATACGTAAAGGACGAGTAGTATCCATTAGCTCTAAAGAGGAATCAGTGATAGTTCGAAATCATGAGAAGCAGTATGTTAACCTTTCACGCATAAACAGTATGCGCTCGTTAGCGAATAGCCCCAGACTGGACAGTGACGAGAATCCAAATAGTGCAAGTGTGAAGAAGAAGATACCTGCCAAGGAATATGAGTTCAAGGACAGAAGAAACTGATTTCATGGGACAACCCACCCAGTCGATTCTGGAACCCAGGTATATCATTCGTCACGTTGTGGAAGAACAGACCACAGATTACTAGAAAATTGCTCGTTAGATGGGCTGGTTGCGACGGAAAGGTAAGTAAGAGAAGCTTACGGGCCAATGCAATTGAAGACAGATAATGGGCAGCCAACAGTGCCGGATCCCGATAAAGATTCTTGAACGCTCTTCCGCTCAAGATCCTGAACTGTGTAGGCCAACTGGCTCTCTTCCGACCCCTAAGCAACGAACTCTCAAGAGCGACGTCCTGAGACTCATCGTTTGGATCAACCACGTTTCCAGCAGCATCATTATGCCTATTGTTGTTTCTCCACATCTCCTCCGACTCAGCTTTCACACCGGCTGCAACATCACTCTTCGCATACGCATCCACCAGTGCCGCCAGCTTGGGAGCAAGACGCACGGTGTATGACTTCTTTGACGTGATGGAGACAGCGTCAAGGAACTGGGAAGCCCGTTTCTTGATTATATTTCCAGACGCAGAGACAAGAGAGTTGGGCCTGGTTTGGAGTTCTGTCTCTTCTTCGTGATCTGAGGCGGATGATCTGCGTGAAAGAAGACCTGCGCGCCCTGCTAACAGGCGCTCCTCGTCGCCAATGTTTGTTTGGTCTATGGAGCTAGGTGAGGAAACTTCTGTAGTATCCTCATTGGCGGTTTGGGTTTCGAGACTGGCATTCATCGTCAGGTCAACTGTTCAGATAGTGAAACAGTGGTAAAGTAAAGCAAATCATATGAAACGTACTCAGGAAATCAGCGATGTTGAACCCTGATGGGCATGGGTTGCCTATGCTATTGAAATACTCATGGCACTTGGAGAATTCACCGGAGTAAACAGGTTTACCCATGCACAGAAGAACGAGTTGATCAAACAAAGCGACGATGTTGCTTCGTGGCTGATGGATGGTGAAGACAACGGTGCGGTTGTAGTTACGGGCAAGGGAGACTAGACTGTCAACGACATTGAAGGCGTTATATGAATCCAATCCTGCGAAGAAAACAAGCCTCAGCAGCAGTACAGTCTCGAGAAATATTATAAGGTCGACTTGCCACTAGTAGGTTCGTCAAGGAAGAGGATAGACGGGCTAGTCACCAACTCGCAAGCGATGGAGACTCGACGCTTTTCACCACCAGAGATCGAGCGACGGCCTAGGCAGGGTAGCACTCAGCAATGTCATCCAAAATATACAAAGAAACGGAATCGTACCGGAATCTCCAATCCTCGCATCCTTGATACCAAGGATACCCAGTTCTTGCAGCGTCTCCAAAGTCCTGAATTTCTTGGCCTTCAAGCTCATCTCCCTCGGCAGCCGCAGCAGCGCAGAGTACAATACGGTTTCATACACCGTCAACGTGCTCATCAAGGTATCTTCCTGGTCCACAAAACCCATTACAGATTTGAACTCCTCATCCTTAACTTCTCTACCGTTGACCAATATGGTACCAGAAACGTCGCCCTTCTTGCGCTTTCTAGCGAGAATATCCAAGAAAGTAGATTTGCCTGCGCCAGATGCGCCCATTATAGCCATGACTTGACCAGGTTTGACATTGCCAGATATTGAGTCGAGAATGGTGCGATCGCCTAGATTGTAAGTCATGTTCGTGAAGTGTAGAGCAGCGGGGACGTGATCCGTCATAAGCTTGGAGGCTTCGTTCTCAGGGAGGTGCAACTTAAGATCACCACCGCTGTTGCGGGCAGCGTACCAAAGAGCTACAGAGAAGGGTGAGATACCGAGAACCAAATCATCAAACGCTTGAACTAACCTCCAGAAACAACGATAACCAGCAGAGCAGCGCCAGCAGTGCTGATAGCAATGAATCTGGTGCTGTCAGGTTTGGGGGGTCGCTTGAACGGAGCCATAAGGATACGGGGGTAAAAGAAAATAGTTGAGGCCGGAACACTTACTACATAGCCCGGAATCTGAGAAAAATGCAAACATTCTCCACCCTGGCAGTCTAAAGAGATGAAGGCTTCACCAAAGATGGACAGAATCAACTCGTTCATGGCAGCCTCTTCAAACCTGCACCCAGCGCCTGATTTGCAGGTAAACGTAGCAGGCCCCTTGATTTGCTCGGTCAAGAAATCTGAGATATCTGGGTGGGATATCGCAATCAGCTGTAGTCCTATCCAGCGGGGAAACAGGCAAGACTCACCGACGCTGCCATTTTCTCCACAGATGAATCGCCCTGGAACACACGAGCACTTCAGTTTCTCACAAGCATATTGGGTCGTATTAGTGTTGTAGCCAACATCAACGTTTGACGAGCATTGGTCAAGGGCGCAATAGAATGACTCCTGCTGAGCTGTCCAGAACTGAAAGTCGCACGTCTCGCTGCTTGCGGTACAGCTGAAAGTGACTTGAGGCTTCCTGTCTCCGAGCATGTCCAAGATTTTGCGGTCTTGGCAGCAACGAGTTAGGCTAGCTGCATGGCTGGTTAAGGGTAGAAGAACTTACTGGTAACATCGCACATCTGATGAACGTTGAACACCGTCTCTCCGCCTGTGTAGCATAGCATGTCATCCGGGTCTATATCTGGTACCTCTCCGGCAAGAGGGAATCCGCGGCAGGCGTTATTGTTCTGGCACACTATCTGGAGTTTGAGTAGGGGGTTTTATCAAGGCAAGAGATGCCACATACCGTTACAGTTGATACCGCCCCAGCCGTCTTTGCAGTCGCATTGCTTGCCGTCCTCTCGTAGCCGCCGTTGTTGCCCATCCGCTAATGAATCGCACTCTGAATAATGGTGAGGTACTGTACAACCAGAGCCCCGAAAGAACTTACGAGGAACAAGACAATCTACGCCTCCCCATCCCGGTGGGCACTTGCATTGCCCGTCGTATGGATCACAGTCGCCGTACTGTCCACAGGTGAAGGCGGGAAGCAAACAGTTGAAACAGGGTGGGCATTCTACGGGGTATGAACTGTCAGTTCAATTTTTAGTGCTATCATCCGTGAGAAACGTACTTTCAGTGTTGACTAGCAATGGAGGCTGGATGAGATAGACAAAGTATCAGCAATTCATTCAGGTGCGTCATCAAATGAGAACGAACCTCCAGTCTTGACTGCGAACCGGCGAAAGAAAGGGTAGTAGAGTTGCCTCTTCTTGCAAAGGCATATGGAAGCAGGCTTGATGCTGCCAGACTAACCAAACTGAAGGCCTTAGAAGGCTTCATGAGGATCGCGAATATGATGGTAGATGATGAGTGGCTTTGACTCTGACAACGACGGGAGCTACAGTGTACAGGGTTCCTCGGGAGCCCACCACGTGAGAGAACGTGACTGTCCGGGGTCTGGCTTGAGCCCGCCCTGGGGGTGGCAACAGTGCGTATCAGGTTCATTTCCTCGCTGCATTTCGGTACATAGGGAAGTTTTGGCAGGACCAACTGAAAGATTCATGTAACTTCATTGTGCCACGTTCTTTTTGCTATATTTTCTAGCAGTGCAGGCTGTAGTGTATGATGTATAGTCATTTTGGGTATCTTTTGCTACGAAAGACTGAACGCATATAGAACACTGAGCCAATAACAATTCAAAAGCAAGCAAGACAGTTAAACAAATATCCAGAACCCAAGAATTGTAACCCAGTGAAATGAAAAAGTACAGAAAATACACAAGAAACCAGATCTGTAGACTGCTCAACCTAGCCAAGGAACTATGAGTGAGATACAACTCTACGGTGAGCTAGAGGCCCCAGTCTACAACGGTTGAGGAAGCAAAAGCCATTCTACTCCTCATCCAATGCGCGTCTCCAGTCAAAATCCAATCTGAATCTCCTTTCAAGGTCCTCGAGCTCCGAAAGATCCCTCCGCCAGTCAAGACGCAGAGAGCTTAAGAGTCTCCTGTCTAAATCCTCAACGGATTCGAGGTCCCTCTTCCAATCAAGAGACAGCGTCTCACGAAGCCTCTTATCGAGGTTCTCAGGAGACAAGAGGTTACTGCTTCTCTCGTCGAGCTGAATGGGATTCAAGGATCGCATCATAAAGCCTTCAAAGGATAAGAACGAGCACTTACGGGAGCAGCCCACACGGTCGCCACGACGAATGAAGTGAAGAGACACGCGACTCTGAGCAATTGCATATCGGCTTGGGAGTGGGAGGTTTTAGGTAGGTAGAGAGTGAAGTGTTGAAAACGAAGGGTATGCAACGGGTGTGGTATTGAGTCAACAAAGGCGTTGGGAGCTATTTATCCTTCCCCTAGTTGACAGCATGTCAGGAGATAAAGCATTTGCGTCTCACTCGTAATGGAGTGGAACAGAGCTGACCATCGAGTTACGGCTGTCTGAGTCTTGGGTCCTGGTATTCTGACTGACGCAGCTAGAAAGGAGAAAGGATGAGATACATCACTGGCAGGCGAAGCTGCTGTGGCGGTTTATGCTGCTACTTGGGACGCGATGTGTACAGGAACAGAATGTGTAGGAACTGCAGCGCGCCCTCTGTTAATTCTTTTTGATAGCGCCTCTTAGGAGGGTTACTGTGCCGCCCACGTCGAGGTACACTCCCTTGAAACATGCGAGCAAAAATCAGAATGAACCAGGTACCGACGAGACATAGTAAGTCTTACCGCGGCCTGATCGAAGATACATTGTTCCTGATCGTGCCACTTTCCAGGCCGTCCGAGGAGGAGGGTCGACGCGAAGAGCAAAGCGTATTAGCACATTTGGTTTATCGGATGGCTTGGCTATGTCCCGGCAGTGAATTGCGTCCGCGATGAAGCCTGAGACACCCACCTACTACTTGGAACGCGTGCCTAGTTACATCCAAGATCAGTAACGTATGCGCAAGGCAGATGAATAACGAGGAACACAAGGGCGAGAATCTTAAACTGAACATACGAGCTTTAGACTGTCGGGATCTAAGCGCTAAGCTTCAACTAGCGCGACTGGATACATCAGTACCTCGCAAGTAAGGCCCTAGATTTCAAGAAGACCCGTAGTTCTCGGTTCAACGCTCGCTCAAAGTACATCAGGGTGGAATAGTGGACCTGTCTCAGTACACGGGAGGAGTTGTAGCATGGAGAGGTAGGACGAGTCCCGAGTGGGGTCAGGAACAAGTCGTAATCGACATGAAGATAACAGTCTCATCCTCTGAGAAATGCAAACGACAAATAAATTTGTGTCGACAGCTCTATATACCGCAGCAGCAGATATTAGATGCAACCAGGCAGTCAAATAGCATTAGTGAAAGCAGGGTCTAAACGAGGCCCAGACTAGGTCACCATGAACAGCTGGACATGACGTTACGCAAAATTCGCGTGCATTCCCAACTTTTGAGCGGGAAAGTTGATCACGACTCGTCAGTAGCACATGAACAAGTCCTGTGTTTGATACTGTGAACAGACCTGAATTTTGCTAAGTTGATTCAAATTGAAGAGGGACAACATCGAGGGAGACTGCAAACAGGAAACCGTCATGTGGCTTGCCTCCGGACTTATCTCACTTTCTCTGCCTCGAGTCATTCACAGACCTCTTTATCGATCTCTTATGTCCGCCTCTGCACCTAGTGAACTGATTTCGCAAAATGAGCGATTATCAGAGCTGAAAGAAAACTTGTCACATATAAACCTGAGAGTTCAGGAGTTATCTGCCGACACAAAACCTCGTACACTGGTCGCTGTCTCTAAGTACAAGCCTGCCTCTGATGTTCGTGCATGCTACGAGCTTGGACAACGGGATTTTGGCGAAAATTACGTGCAGGAGTTAGTAGACAAAGCTGCTGAGGTGCGTTATGCTACTTTGTGTTACGCCGCATTTTGAAAGAAGACTGAAGCTTCAGCTCAATTATATAGCTACCGCGCGAGATACGATGGCATTTTATCGGGACTCTGCAATCTAACAAAGCCAAAATTCTGGCAGGTGAGTCTGTTCGGTCGCAGAGGCCACTCTACTTTGCATCTGAACGAGTTCCACTGTTGCAGACATACCAAATCTTCATGCGATTCAAACGTTAACCTCGAATAAAGCTGCAAGTGCACTCAACAAGGCCCTGCCGGAGGAACGTCTGCAATCACCCCTTAACATCCTTATTCAAATAAACACTTCTGGGGAGACTTCCAAGTCTGGACTCTCCCCACTCTCCTTATCCGAAGATGACAAAGCGGGCGAAGATCAATCCGACCTTACCAGCCTCGCTTCCTTCATCGTGAACGAATGTCCGAAGCTACGGCTACAAGGTCTCATGACGATTGGCGCACTCGAACAGTCTCTGGATCACGATACTCAAAACCGCGACTTTGAAAGGCTCCTCCAGACCAGGGATGGTCTAGAACATTGGTTACAGAACCATCTTGCTGGTGACCCCCGAAATTGGGGTGACAAGGATGGAAGGCTTCTGTTGAGTATGGGTATGTCCAGCGACTTTGAAGACGCCCTCAGGTCTGGCAGTGATATTGTAAGAGTCGGCACTGGGATATTTGGAGCGCGACGCCAAAAGTAACCCGTCGAGGTCAGGGTTTCACGCTAGGTATGAGTCCAAAACAAGATGTCCTTCTCAGCCCTTATCCTCCTTGTGTAGACTTGAATTTTCAGTCATTTTGGGTGAGAACGTAGGAAGATGTCATTAAGCAGTGAAGGGATACAACAATTTGAAAGCAACAGGCGAATACAGTAAGGTATGACGAATAATCCTCAAATATCTACGAATCTAGAATATACAATAACTTATGAGAACGCAAGCTAGACCTTGGACGACCTGTTACTTGTACGACGCCTTAATGATATCTGCGGCTCGTTCTGCAACTACATATACAGCAGCCTGAAAAGGCTGGAAGTCAGTTTGAATATAAGAAGCTCGCAGCTGGGTAACGTACCTGAGGGTGGGCAGCTACTGACGCCGGCTGGATCAACGCAAGTCAACGATCGTGTCCCTTCTATAATCAAGGCAGAGAAAACTCACGAAAATCGAAGCATCCACGATTCTGAGGCCTTCCGCCCCTTTCACCTTGAGATCCGGACTGACCACGCCATCTTTATCCCCTGATTTCGATATGCGGGCCGTACCGACACAGTGGTGTATCGTCGTGGAGAACTTCCTTGCGTACGCCTCCATCTCTGCATCTGTCGTAGTCTTTTTCGTATCACCAACAGGGTCAAGGAGATACCCTTTCCAAGGCGAGGCGGACATGAATCTTTTGAGGCTTTTCATCCCTTCGACCATGGCACCGATGTCGAATGAGCTCTCAAAGAAGGCTGGACTGATGAGAGGGTGGTCAAAGACTGAGTTGGAGGTGATGTTGACGAAACCGCCTATAGAAAAATATCAGTTCCAATTTTGCTATACCTCCTCGTTTATAGGTTGGACGTACGAGATGTTGGAGAAACCAGAATAACGGCGCCCGAGAAGTAGTGCCCAGAAGAGGGCGTGGGTTGAGTGGGGGAGACGAAGGCGTTCTAGTTAAACGGTTAGATCGGCGTATTTCCTTGAGATCTTCTGAACTCACCAGGAAAGACAGCTCGAAATGAGGCGAATGAGGACCCGCCGCAGGATCTGTCACCCCTCTCAAGACCTTAGAATCCTTCGGCACTCTGAAGAATCCCAGATGGTTCGCAATCGCGTTGGAGAACGGCCCAGTCTTGGTCTTCTCATACTGGTCCAACAGGTTCACGAACATGCTTTGATTCTGGAACACATTGTCGAATGTATCCGTGCTGTTGACGGACCATTGCATCGTGAGGAAGGGTTGGTCTTGCATGTGTTGGCCTACGTCCGGGGAGGAGACAACGGTCTTGATACCAACTGAGGAGAGGGCGTGGGGGTCTCCGATACCGGAGAGCATGAGGATCTGAGGCGTGCCAACGACGCCAGCAGAAAGGATGACCTCGCGACGAGCGGTGACGATGGTTCGTTTATCTGAAAGGGTCGTCGAGTCGCGTTAGGGGAGGGGTCTTCTGAGGCTAATAGGACTCACCCTTCTTAGACGATGCTAACTCGACCTGGCGAAACGCGGGGACTTTGCTACCCTGCGTTGATTTCGTTTGTACGAGACGCGTCACATAGGTCTCTAGGAGGACGTCGAGATTAGGACGCTTGACCACGTCGTCAGAGAGATACGCAGTTGCCGCGCTACTTCGCTCGCCACCACCAATAGTAGAGGCAATCCAGCCTAGGAAAACTATTCAGCACAATTGGCATGAGAACAGATAATAACGGCATACCGAGCCCTAGGGTGTTCCCACTGTTCATATCGACGGTGTACGGAAATTCGGTCGACAACTCCTTCGTCGTTTGCAGCACACGGTCATCTATGTCGGTCGGCCAGCCAGGAAGACTGGTTAACAGTGGTCCAGAGGTTCCATGCACGAGCGGATCGTATTGGCCAACTGTGACATGCTTGTCCGCTGGGGCCACTAACTTTTCGTTCTGTGCAGACAAGAGGTGAGCATTGGCGTTCACAGTCCCTCGATGGAGTCGAGATCGCACCTTGAGAAAGTATTTGTACAGATTGGACCACGACCAATTCTTATCCCCAGAAACAGCAGCCACTCGATCGTATTCTTCCGACGATCCCCTCGTGTAGTCCATGTTATCTGGAAGTAAATGATCAAGTTAGCGCTGGGAGCAAAAACGCGATGGACAATTGAACATCTGGAGTCACGTACTTATCGCTGAGCTCCCTCCAAGCACGAAGCCACGGGCATAGTCAACGGCGCGGTTGTTCAGCCCTGCTTGAGGCGTCGTGGTGTAGTTCCAATCAAACCGCGACTTGGAACCCTGAGATGCTAAGAAGGGGACCCGGATTTTCGCGTCGTCAGGACCCTTGTTTCTACAGACGGAGTAAGTAAGACGCGTTAGATAAAGGTGTTTTGGATGGAAGGACTCACGAAACTCCTGCTTCGATGACCAGAACCGAGTAATCGGAGTTCTCGGATAGCCTGTTAGCAAGTACAGAGCCAGCCGTGCCTCCTCCTACGATCACGTAGTCGTATTCAGATTTCGGCTGACCGTGGCCAGTGGTGGCGGTGAGAATCTCCGCTGAGCATAGAGAGCTGAACACCAGCGACGCGACTAGAGACCATTTGGAGAACCTGAGCGGATGCATGCAATGCTGATTGTCGCGGTGCTCAAGAGGATTAGTCGACTTAGGGGGAGGAGAAGGAGGAGAGGGAAATTTGCGATTGCAAAAACCTCCTTGGAGAGGGGCACGCGTTTCATTAAATACTCCCTGGAATTTCACAAGTCCTGGCGGATCCAACCTCCTGAGGCTCGGAGGCTCAGCCAACACTGATATTTGAACAGCTTTTTTCAATAACAAAAGGGACGGGTTTGATCAAAGCGATCATGGGCCCTTGCAGGTTAGTCAAAATTTTACGTGGATTGGGGTCATGGCAAGCCCTCCACACACCTTTCCCTTGTTTCTAACTGGTTTGATATCTCAACCGAGTTTCGGGATCCGAGAAACGAGGCTTTGCAGGGAATGAGGCTCTGTAGTACTGCTCTGTTTGGTTGCCTTTGAAACCCATCTCAGCAGAACATGGAGGACCAAGTATCGGAGCCAGCCGACCGCGTTGAACGCGTACGCACATATCAGATCGTGACAATTTGCACTTGCCAATAGAGTGACATCAAAAGAGGGGGAAAACCTGACAAAACGCGGGGGTTTTCTGCATTGTCTTCCTAACAAGTGGTCGTTCTTGGAACGTTTTGAGAGTACGGATATAGGAATCAGTTCAGACTTCCGATGCTATGACCATTGTTGGTATAGCATTAGATGCTTGGCTCGACCTGAGTCCTGCTAAGATTTCTGCTATCCTGCGATGCTGAGGCCCGTTTGTCAAAATGTAGCAGGTACGAGAACGTTTCAAGTAGGCAGTTGAACGCTGGATGGCTGTTTTCCGATAAAGCTATTCTTGGTCGGAGATACAGGCAAAAGGAAAGAGGAAAAACCAGAAAATTCATTCACGTAATGTATTATGATGTTACTGTGCCACAGTGATGGGTGATTGCGTTTCCAAGTGGTGCCTGTTGCGTCAGCTCAGTGGCAAGCGTAAAAGAGATCATCAGGAAGCGCCCGTTCTAACATCTTGAGGTCGCAGCGTCCGTGAGAGGAGTAGAGAAAGAGCAAGTCCCCTCAGATTGCAGAATTATCGCCCGACGTTCAATGCTGAAGCAGCTTGAGCAACGTGAACCATCAATCACGCAAAAGTTGGCACGATCACTACCACTTTTGTTTTCTCCGATCCTGAATATAGAATTTCACGTAGCAGAGAACAACGTGATATTTCCAAGCCTCAGAAAAGAAGCGAGGGGCGGGTCAGGGACGAGGTTCTCTAGGAACTTTCTGTAGGAGTACGGTCAAATTTCGGAAAAGTCGGTCCTGAGTTTTATCGCGTTCAGGAGAAGGATTGGCATGGAAATTGAATTGACTGGAGAAAGACATTACACGAGAAATCGTACACACATGGGAGTGGATGAGGAAGGAAGGGGAAAAATACGTAGGTAATTGTGGGCGACGCGTAGAAAAGTGGGCACCATCACATATCCAGTTACAAGAACGCCTTGTGGGGCACACTCCAACAAACAACAGAAATCCAATCATACAGAAAACACTGACGCCAGCACATAAACACCGACCTCGAGATGAGAAAAAGAGGAATAAAAAGAAGGGGGAGGGCCAGGCAAGGGTGGGAGGCAGAAAAAAGATAACTCAATCCATTTTGTTGAGCTCAAGAGCGGAGCCATCTATATCGGCGCTGTGCATCGTAGCGGTGGTCTCCGTTCCGGCGACTGTGCCACTTCTATGGAACTGTATCTGGGTGGCATTGGCCTGCCGTGTAGTAGATTCTTCTCTCGTGTGAGACTGCATTCCTACTCGGATGATGACCAAGGAGAAGATGATTCCGACCATCGGTGAAGCCTATACACACGGAGCTGTGAGCTTTTCGAAACTCGAAAAATGAAGGTGTAAGATGATTAAGCTTACGATGCACGCCATGATAGCTGTAGCCCCGCTAATTCTTGTGGAGTACAGGACGCCCATGTAGGCGCAGAGGTATCCTATGTTGAGGATACCGCTCTCGATAATGACGCGGATGATGGGATAGAGACTCCGGCGTGTGCTCTCGCTGGAGCCATTGGTGGAGATACTGTTGTCCTTGCAGCCCCCCGAAAATTGGCGCTCTCTTGTCCATATTCTCCATGCCAGAAGCGCTGAAGAAGACCAGCAGACCCGTCAGACAAACAATTAGGATGACGATGATGGAGCGCCGGAGACTTACACGATGCGATTAGATTAGACGCTAGACTGAACGTGAGGAGTACGACCCCGTAGTCGAAGACTTTCTTATTAATGAGAGCGCCTTCGACTGGGTGGCCTGAGGACCATATCGTGAGGTAGGCCAGAACTGTAAACGCTGTTGGCATTATGGACGAGGAGTCTATGATTAACGAAGGCTTACCAGCACTTGTTAAAGAGAAAAGAATGGGAAGAGCGACAACAAGTAATTTTCTCTCGTAGACGACCCAGCAACGGTATATCTGAAAGCGTGCCATAATGGCAGTGATAAGGCCTCCGATCCACTAGCGAAGATAGTAAAATATGAACTTACCACGATAACGTCGCCTAGAATCATCATAGTGAAGAAAATTGCATGTTTCGACACGTTGATAGGTACAGTGTTATTATGGAAGAATGCGAGTCGCTCTGCTCTCGTCATGGATATGAACGGTCCAACGATGGCTACGCAGTCGACTACCATCTGGGCGGTGGCCAGGACGATCATGAGGATGGAAGTTGCAACCATGGGTATATTGACTGATGTGTGCCGCCTTCGTCCCTTGACGAGTAGGATATACAGTGTTCCAGCAGTGAGAACCAATAAAACGCCTATGAAAATCCGTCAGAGCCTTGCACGGTAGTGAACACGAGTTAGGCTGTGAAGCCTGTGGGGCTCAATCAGCGGGTGACGTACCATAGAGGATGCATTCTGCGACCAATCCTGAAATCTCAGCTACGTCTGTTTGGATCATCGCACTAGATCAAGAGAGAAATGGACTGCAGGTAGCGCTTGGGTTATGGAACGGGCCCAAAGAGGGGTATCAGGGGTAATTGGTTACAACCAAGGCGCTGTGGGCCGGGTCAGGAAAAGTGGTAGGATGCAGTATAGGGCGATGATACCGGTATGGAAGGAGGCAGCATTTGCGCTGTGGGTCGGATGGTTTATATGGTGAGTTAGTCAGCTCATGGGGCCCATGAGCTCGATAAGAATAGTGGGCTAATTTTTCATGGACATCAGCGATGAATGATTGAGCGTCTGGTGGGCAGCCAACTTTGCCGGTAGACACATTCTGCTGCGATCCACGTGGGAAGATCTTCCAGCTTTGCGGGCGGCAGCGTGACCTTTTTCTCCCTTTCTCGTCCAATGCCATCTCTTCACCCACGGGGCATTGCACCCAGGTCCAGGTCCCGTCTCCCATCTTCCATCTTCCAACTGTAGATAAATTGTCGTGTAACAACGCATTCTACTCCTTGCTTGATCTAGGTGAAAGAGCACCTCAGCCATAGATAGCTACGCGGGATCCTAACCCTCTCCTAGATATTCCCAAGCTCCCGGATACCACCAACACGCCACTTAATAGATACCGTCTGAATCGCGGAAAGCAGCAATTGATCATGAACAAGTTATGAAGTCCCTTAGAAGCGAACTGGACATAACATTCTACTCAATCTTACCCCAGTTTTTTTCATACCCATCTCTCAGACCAAATCGTGTACGAACTTTGTTCCAAGTTTTCGCTGCTAACGGACCGCAGGCCACCTGAGGGCGTTACCACAGCCAAAGCTACTAGAGTGTAGAGCGTCAGAAGCTTGCGCCACTAAACCCGGTTCTTTTGCTCATGAATGATGAGGCCCTTCCGGGCTAAGATCCCAAGATCGAGCTCATCAGTGGCCGACTTGCATGACCGACAGCGACTCTGATGATTGATCTGGCCCATCTTCAGTACGATCATTATGACCCTGCTTACCGACGTCTTGTCCAAAGCAAGGGACATCGAGGTCACTGTTCCAATTGATTCAACAAGACGAATCTGACAGCGACCGCCGACATTAATTCCTCCCTGAAAACTGACAAATTTCCACTGGCAATTCTGGGGCTAAAACATCCGAGAACAAGGGCATCATCTGAGCAAGGTTTCGAACATGGACCGTGCTCAGTGATTGCGACCCCACCCCTGCGTTCACTTTTGATCCAGTGCGCCGTGAACGTCGCTGGAAACAGCAGTGTTACGTTTGGTTTGTATCAGAGTGGCTGATCCTGAACCCAGAAGCTTGAGAACCTAGCTATAACCAGAACAGCTCACGGAGTTACAGTACTTGGCGATGCAGGGGAGTCTTCATAAGGGGGTAGCCGGAAAGGCCTTTTTCACTGGGTCCCGAAACTGCGCGCTCAGTGGTTATCCACCGGTAACCGAAAATTCGCTATCGACCTCTTTCGGCAGTGCGTAATGTTAATTGGTTTTGTTGTTAATTTTTTAGAGAGGGAAGGGCCAGAGCGCGGGGGGATGGGGATGGATTGAGCGGTTCTGAAATGCTTTAAAATACGGGTGTATAAT
Organism: Agaricales sp. HM26-F1; assembly: GCA_002718315.1. Classification (NCBI taxonomy): domain Eukaryota; kingdom Fungi; phylum Basidiomycota; class Agaricomycetes; order Agaricales; species Agaricales sp. HM26-F1. The sequence continues at coordinate 758,875 of NIBX01000021.1, read as the reverse complement.
GCCCTCAGCAGTCAGCCACTACCATGGTTGCCTTGACCTTCTCCCCTTCCTTTGTGCTACCCGATCTCTGCAAGATATCCGCCAATGCCTTCGAACTCAAGCGAAGTCCTCACCAATCGGCTGTACGCGATACCATGGAGCCTTGGCTACGAAAGCAAGCTTGAAATTTCTTGGTCGTATGTTGAACTACATGTCTTACATCGAGCGATTTTCCTTCAGATTCGGAGTCTACCAGCCTGAGATCGTGACCAAGTTCATCGACGTGGGGCAGTTCGACCTCTTTGCCGCCCTTAGCTTTCCGGACGCCGATGCCACACATCTCGAAACTTGCTTAGCATTCTTCTTCTGGGCTTTCTCGGTACGGCTTATTCCCCTACTTGACGTCACCCCCACTCCATGAGACGCTGGCTGATGGTCCTATTCCCCATCTATTCCAACCTCTCCCGAATCAACAGACGGACGACCGGTCAGACGAAGGCGAGCTGCAGTCGAATCCGGACGAGGTTCAGAAGGGGATAGATGAATGCTGTGAGGTTCTCGATAACCATGAGGCTCCTGCCCCTCACTTTCCATACGCTGCAATGCTTCATGAGTACGTATCTTCTTCATCCATTCTAGCTGCACGTAAGCGTCGACTCATCTATGGTCCTAGCATATTAGGTCGTCTCCAGAAAGTCGGTAGTGAGGGTATGCAGAGAAGGTGAATATCTGGGCCCCTATTCTCGATGGTGACCCGGGTCTGATCTGTTTCGTAGATTTGCGACTGCTTTTCAGTCGTGGAGTAGCTCGCAGGTCGAGCAGTCGTACAATCGCTCGGTGGATAGGTTACCTACTCTAGAGGATTTCATCCCTTTACGACGTCGAACCATAGGCGCCGCCATGGTAGAAGGTAGGCCTTGGCTCTGTACGCTCCCTCGAGTCAACCAATAACTCATCGGTCAAAAAAAATTATAGCTATGGTTGAGTACTCCCTTGATTTGGATATTCCGGATTATGTCTTCGAGGATCCTGTTATTGCTGCCATGTCCGATGCGACGTCAGATATCATGACCTGGCCTAATGTGAGGCTCGCTACCTTCATCTAGGAATTACCATTGACCCTCAGATCCGTTTCCTGTAGGATTTATGTTCTTTCAACGTGCGTAACCAACGTCAGTTACGTCCTATATGTTGACGTTGCTCATGTATTTCTTCCCTTGGTACAGAAAGAGCAGGCCGATGGTGATTATCAGAATCTGGTCTGTATTATCATGGTCCAGTTCAACCTGAGCCTACAAGAGGCGATCGACTTCCTCGTGGATATGCAGACCAAGAGAGTAGCGGAGTACACCGAGCTCAGGACTCGACTACCCTCGTTTAGCCCAGAGGTCGACCACCAGGTCGCAAAGTATATCAAGGGACTTGAACACTTTGTGCAAGGCACGATCGCTTGGTACTATCTTTGTCCTCGTAAGTTATTTTTCTCTCAAGCCCGCAAGGGCTTCTGCTCTTCTTGTCTGATCTTGAGCAAAATCTTATCGTCTTTATTCTCCCAGGATATTTCCGCGGCTTGGATGCCTACGGAAAGGAATCTGTCGAAGTACAGTTGTTCAAGAATGATTCGGATTAATCCAATCATGTTTCTGCCTATCACTGGATGGATGCCTCCTTCACAAATCAGCTCGACCTGAAGCTTGTATTATACCCCCTCACTTGGAATCGCTGATCATAGATGCTTTTGTAGACTTATTCGCTTTTACTCTTGCTATTTCTTCCTTTTGTACTACTTATTGATACTACCGCTGTGCTTTTTCTTTCAAACTAATTCTAGACTCGGGCTATGTTGCCTACAACTGTGTAATTTCTACATTTGGCTCCGATATTTGTAGATGATATACTATATCCGTGCGTCTTTTGGACGTGTTTATGCTCAGTTCCGTTGTCAAACTCACTAAACGTTTATCTCATCTTATATCCGTTGGTATCGGTATCAGCGCTACTGAGGCCGTAGACAAAACTGCGCGAGTTGACAATGAGATGGATACTGATAGATACCATTGGTATTCAGTCCCACAAATAATGATAGGAGACCTTGCGCCCGAACGCATGGCCGTCCTTGACGGGGTGTTCGTGGCATCCATGAAGCTTTCGAGAAACGCCAGGACATCTATCGGGAAGCAAGGAACAGCTCCACGACGCACCGGATGTCTCCGTGAACCCCTCATGCTGGTTCGAGATAATCAAATACGAAAAGGATTTGCCTGGGAATCGGACCCTAAGTGCGACGGAAGGATCGTATTCCTTTGGTATGCTGATCAAGCTCGAGGCCATGCTCGGAGAGATGAGATCAAAACAATCACGCAGCTTCGTGAGAGATATCTTCATGGCTGGATATAGATAGTCGCGATCGTGAGGACTGCGTCGATGAATTCAGAAGAGAATAAATTCTGGGAAAAGAACAGGGCTATGCAGGCACAGCGCTATGTATTAGGAGAGCGCGCGCGAGGGGATAACCGCGCTCGAAAGGAGAACTGAAAGGAGTAGCATGAAGATTTGGGGCTATCTGAGCTTACGTAAGTAAGGCTCTCTGATCGATCAACCTCCTCCGAGACCCCGAATGATCATCTAACCAGTCCACTCCAGATATGTACAGCTCGTTGCTGGCGTCTGACGGCCTTGTAGTGCCTACGCATAAAAATCCTGACTAGAACTCAACACTCAATTCTTCTCGGTACTGACATGACTGCTAACGACGAACAGAGAAAGCTCAGAATCGCCATCAGGTTGAGTCTCTCACTGCTTTGCTCGAACTATCTGGAGAAAACTGATCTCGACGTTCGCTACAATTGCACAGTGGTGCTGGGTGTGGCGGACTCGCTCTGGCAACAGTAATCTCACAGCACTCAGACTCGTCTGTGTTCATCGATATATTTGAAACCAAAGGCGAGGTCTCTACGCTCGGCAATGCTATTGGAGTGTGGAAGCGCAGCTGGCAAGTCCTCCAGGATCTTGGTATGGAGGAAGAATTCCGTGAGAGGGGCCTAGCGCTACCCAAGGATGGCGAAGGTAAACCTTGAACCTAACTGCCTACTACGAATGCTGTACTCATGGCAGGAAGTGAGGGGACCGATCTTTAGGAAGGCAGATGTCGGATACGACCAGCTTGGAGAAGATTTCCATAATCATATCATGCCTTGTAAGCTTTTTGCTTGCCTAGGCGAAATGACTCATCCGTATGCTAATCTACTCCCAGATGGCCCTGTGATACTGCCTCGAACTCTCTTGCATGATATCTTCCAGACAAAACTGTCGAAGAATCCAAACTACACTCTTCACGTATCCAAGCGTCTCGTGTCCTACGTCCAACATCCTGACGGTGTCCGATTGGAATTTTCTGACGGTTCTCACTTCGAGGCGGATATACTTGTCGGATGCGATGGTGTACACTCAGCCTCTCGAACAACCATGTACAGAGAATTCGAGGCTACTGACCAGCATAAGACGTATTCGAAGGAAGATATCGAGAGGTTCATCACGCCCAAATTCAGTGGAACCGTTGCTTACAGGTCTTGGGTCGATCTTCCCAAGTTCAAGGAGAAGTATCCTGAGCACCATGGTTTACTTGTGCCGAAAATCGTGAGTGTCAAAGTCTACAGACATGACGATGATCGACTTATACTCACATCCCTTTCCTGGATCAGTGGTGTGGTCAAAACAAGGTCTGGTTCTCCTCTGGCCTCAGAGCTGTGGCATCAAATTGAACGTCTCTGTTTTCCTAGCACGTCGTCTCAAACCCGACCGTAGGGGTGCCTCGCATTGGGGTCGCTGCTTTCAGCTCTGTACCACCCGATTCTCCTGAATTCAACCGGCCTTACACTGGGCCATGGGTAGAAGATGTGGACAGACAGGAAGCAGTAGATTGCTACAAGGGCTGGGAGAAGAGTCTAATCGACATGCTCGAGGTAAGGGGGTCTATCTTAATCGTGAGGTAAGCGAGATTTCTAACGAGTGTGGAATAGATGTTCAGCCTTCCCATCTCAAAATGGGCGATCCATGTTGCAGAGCCGATCCCTTTCTGTGTGCAAGGGCGAGTAGCATTGCTTGGAGACGCAGTAAGCTGATTTTTCTATCGCACATGTGTACCTTTTAACAAGATACCCTCCAGGCTCATGCGATGACGCCTCATCAAGGTGTTGGTGGAGGGCAAGCTATCGAGGTAAAGCAAACTAATATCGTCTCTCACCTCTCTGAGGCTGAAACACGGCATCTGCCACTTCTAGGATGCCCACCTCCTAGGTCGATTGTTAGCGCACCCCAAGACCCTGGAGATTCTCCACCGATCATCGTCCTCTCAGTCCCAAGGGGAGCGCGTCGCCGCCATACTCCAGATATACCAAGACATCCGGCTTAAGTTCGCTCAAACTGCGGCAGAAAAATCCAGAGTCAACGGCCTGGTGTATGAGTTCAACTACCCTGAGGTCAACAAGATCAAGGAGGGCGAGACGGAGACGGATGCTCTGCATAGATTGGGGGAGTGGGTCGGTGACTCGTTCAAGTGGCTGGCAGAGGGCGGTGTGTATGGCGATTGGGACCATGCAGAGGAGCGCTTGAAGCAGTTGTAGGGCTGGATAACTGGGAGAGGAATTGCATGTGTATTGATCTATAGAGCGAGGGTAGTGTATCTGAAAGGTTTCCGGGTTGTATAGAATAATGGAAGTAGGTCAAATCCCAGACAAGTACTGTACAAACTACCATACCGTTTCTTCGCTATATCCGGGGGAGTTTTCGAAAGTAGAAATAAGTAGATAAGTAACCCTTTGGGTGTGTTTTTTCATGTTACAAGAAGGGGCGTCGCAAGGCGGATAATCATCATTATCATCAGTGGTGCAATCGACGTGTCGTTCCGCAGAAGAGCGTTTGTTCGGAAATTTGTTACAGCAGCAAGTGCTTTCATCATGCTGAGACGGATCCTAACTCCACGTCCTCGCCGCTCCCGTCAATATTCCCCGTTGACCCAGATTGTTTACGATGTGACACGTGAAGGGGAGCAGAGGACGTGTTTCTGTCTTTCGCCTCTTGGGAGGCTCGTAATCCGACTTGCACGATAACCAAGGAGAACACAATCCCAACCATGGGTGTCGCCTGGAAGGGAGCATGTTCAATTCCAGATCAAGCCCCTCGATAAGGTTGAGCGTACTCACTAGACAGGCGACTATAGCGGTCGCTCCGCTGATCTTGCTAGAGTACAGCACTCCTATGTAGGCGCAGAGGTAGCCGATGTTGAGGACACCACTCTCAACTGTGACTCTCAGGAAGGTTTTCAGACCTCCTTGAGTGCGATGGTTCCCAGCGGGGTCATGGGGAGCAAGATAATTCGCCTCAGTCTTCCACACTCGGTACCCAATCAAGGCTAACGTAACCATCGAACGAAAGATGAATCAGCATGTGGACGGAAGAAGGGCTAGAGCCAAGGAGTGAAAATCCCATGGGGGATCTTACAAGTAGCGGTAACGTTCGCAGCGAGACTGAATGTGAGAAGCACCACGCCGAGTTTGTACGCTCTCTTGTTGATCTCCATGCCCTCGACCAGGTGCTCCGAGGCCCAGACGGTCATGTATGCGATAACTGGAACACCATCATAGAATCGTGAGACGAGATCGAACTAGGGCGGTGATCGAGCCTGGGCTTACCTCCGCTGGCTAAGGAGAGTAGGGCAGGGAGAACAATGACCAGCCATCTTCTTCCCCAAACGATGAAACAACGATAGATCTATGTGACCGAAACAGATTGCTTGAGAAACTGGGATGAAGGGGGACCAGAGAACATGGATAAACATACCACTATGGCGTCTCCGAGTAACATCATCGTGAAGAATATCCCATGCTTTGAGGCGTTGATAGGGAGAGAGTTATTCTTGAATTCTGCGATCCGTTCTGGGCGAGTCATTTTGATGAAAGGGTCGAACATGGCGACACAATCAACGATAACTTGGGAAGTAGCCAGTGCGAACATCAACAAGGATGTGGCGACCATGGGTTTGTTGACTTTGGTTCCCCCACGCCTGGATCGAGACAGTAGAACGTATAAGGATAGGACTGTGAGGATCACGAAGATTCCTGTGAAACGACTCAGGTGTGAGAACAAGGACAAGGAACGGGAGAGTAAAAGTGGAGGAGGAGGGCAAAAAGGAAGGAAAAACTTACCATAGAGGATGCCTTCGATAATGATCCCCGCGAGCTCAGCGACGTCAATCTGCATACCCATGGCACAAGGGAGTCGGAAACAGAGAGTATCGAGGGTCGGTCTAGCGGAACCTCGACAGTATATAAGTTAATTTACTGCATAAGTATAGCTGATACGAACGCGAACCGGTCTCGGCACGTATGGTTTTATCGGCCACATAGAGGGTTGATCATTGTAGATCATTGGCGAACTGGTCAAATGTGATTACGGAGTTGTTACGGAGCCAGGTCAAGAGATTTACTAGCTTGACGTTCGGGTCCAGAGTTGCTCGGCCTTAGGGTCATACGCACCCTAGAGCAACTGACTTCTAAGATGAGCGCTCTGAAGGTATAGAAACAGGACGTTTCAGGTTTGGTTTTGGCCAACTTTGAACTAGCACAGTGGGAAGATGGACCTGAGAAGCTCAGACGGCCAAGTGATGGTGCGCAGGTGGTGAGGAAAATTTCCTGGATGGTCTTCGTGATAGGAGAACGGCTGTTGGCAGAATCAGATCAAAGATGTTGACTTGTGCGCGTGGTCGTTTTGCCCGTGGTTGATCGCATCCCCCACCGCCGTCGAGGACGAACAGCAGGCCCTAGGGACGAAAGACGAGACTACTCAGGGCGACCGACATCGGTAAGGGATACTGAAGGCGTTTCAGAGATCGGTGCTCTCCGAGATTACCTTATAATAGGACCACAAATCTATCCTCACAGAGTTACATCAGGCACTCCGGAGCGCTATAGATGATAAGGGGTGATGCGCTTTCGACATGAGAGCAACTGCTGACCAGTTACGGCTCTGTTGAATGAATTGCCTGGCTTCGACAGACCTGAAGCTTCCGAAATTCTGCCCAGCTGGGTCATTGCAAGAGTGAACTTTTGAACTATCCTTACGCGATAGCTTCCGTCTACTGCAGATAGAGAGGCGAGTACTCTCCTTGCGCTATAAATGTCCGGGAGCAGAAACTATGACCTAGGAAGTAGGGTGGAGTACGGTGGTAACTCTGGGATAGTTGTGGTTAACTGTTACTCATTGCCAAAGACTTACGCCACCCTGAACCCTATCCTTCCGTTGTTCTCATCGTTCCCAGAGAACAGCAACAAAGGCTTTGTTGGAAATTCGATGCAGCAGAACGTATACAGCGGTAAGATTTAAGGAGCAGGCATAGGGCAGCGCTAAATTGAGAATCTGACCCAGGCTTCCGACTGCAGTCCCATCATGACTGCGTCTAAAGAGATTTTCTGATTCACGTGGTCAACATCGTTGTGCCACAATTCCCTACAAATTACAATTTCTCATTTCCCCCCAGCTTCGACCCTTGCCATACATTTCGATTGAAGCCGTGTTGGAACGCTCATAGATCTTATTTTTCTCCTGAATTGACGGACTGCCTCAGACTCGGTTATCCATGCCAGGCGCCATTTTCCATTGTAATCTCACGGTTTGTTATGTAAATCGAATTCTGAACTTGTGTCTTTTGTCTGTCCCTGTGAGGACCATTTATCATGCGCTCAAATCAGCGGATGCATGTTCAAACGCCCTGCGCCCCTCATGTTCAGCATGTTGAACTTATACCACCATGTCGTCTTCGCCCTACTCTTCTCTTCTATCTTGATCTGGGCTTTCTCTGCGAAACAGCGACGTAAACGAGCTGCGCTTCCTCCAGGGCCAACACCAGTCCCTTTCATTGGCAACATCTTTGACTTTCCTAGGAAAGAACTCTGGCTGACCCTTAGTAAATGGGCTCAGAAGTATGGTACGTTGGAGTATCGCTTTGACCTTCGCGATGAGACGTGCCCCTCATAGCTAGTGCAGGCGAGATTTGCTATGCCAACGTTTTGGGTCAAAGCATCGTTGTCGTTAGTAGTGCTGACGCCGCGGTGGAACTACTCGATAAACGAGGTGCGATCTATTCCGACAAACCGAAACTCGTAATGGTTGGAGAGCTGTACGTCCCTCTCAGCCTCATGTCTATCCACTTTCTGATCGGTTGCGTTCTTCACAGATGTGGATGCGAAAACATGGTATGACTTACAGCCTCTCCGAGTAATCGCTCATGGAATTGAGTACAGCTGACCTCGCCGATCTAGATCCCTTTCCTCCCTTACGATGACTGCTTCAGGCGCAGACGAAGGTTTATGCAGCTGACACTCGGGCCACGGAGTATCCCAGAATATCACCCCCTCATTGAAGTAGAAACGAGTTCCTTCCTCCGAGACATACTCTCCTCTCCGCTCGGATACCTTCGGCACACTCGTAAATACGCTGGAGGTCTCACTCTGTCTGTCATCTATGGATACCAGGCCAAGTCGGACGACGACAAGTACCTGCGCTTCGCGGAAGAGTGTCTCGATATCCTCTCTAACGAGATCGCCTCGGAGGGAGGAATCTGGTTAGTGGACGTCTTCCCGTTCCTGCGATACTTGCCCTCCTGGATGCCTGGAGCCAAGTTCAAACGAGACGCAAAGATCTGGAAAGCGAAAATTCAAGAGTTCGTTGAGATGCCTTTCCAATGGAGTAAGAATAATCTTGGACTGAAGGTAGGCGATTCTCTACTGCTGAGAGAGTGATACTTCTTCCTGCTCACAAAAATCGTCTTGCGTATCAGGACTCGAGTGGCCCATCCTTCTGCTCCACCTTCATGTCGGATGGTCAGGCGCTCACAGCCAGAGAGGAAGCCGATATCAAGTGGACCGCGAACTCGATGTTTGCCGCTAGCGCAGAGACTGTAAGCATATATCTCTTGGCTTCCAATACCCTTGGACGCCTGAGTAAATCCGTCACAGACAATCACAACTGTCTCTCAATTCTTCTTGGCTATGTTGCAATACCCTGATGCTCTGCGCAAGGCCCAGCAGGAAATAGACACCGTTTTGGGAGGAGATAGGCTTCCTACGTTTGCAGACAGAGCGTCTTTGCCGTATAGTACGATAATGTGGCCCTTTGCTGTCCGATTCTGTGACCTGAACTTGAACCACAGCTGAGGCAATTCTCTCTGAAACCTGGAGGTGGGGTGTCCCAGTTCCCGTTAGTGAGTGTTTATCCTACGCTTTCCTCTGGAGATCGTTGCTCAATGTCTCTTAGATCTCCCTCACAGTTTGAGGCAAGACGACGTCTACGATGGAAAATTCTTACCCAAAGGCTCTTTCGTACGATTCTTACACTTGTATATTCTTTCCCATTGGCCTCATATTCTTCCATAGATCCTCGCGAACATCTGGTCTATCCTCCGCGACGAGAGCACCTACCCTAACGCAGAAGAGTTCATTCCTGAGCGATTCCTCGACGAGAACGATCCAGAGAAGCTCCGGAAGATGGATCCTAGGAATTATGTCTTTGGATTCGGGAGAAGGTATGATACGGTTGTAGCCGACTTGAGCAAAGGAGGTGCGAGCTGACTTTCGTTGCGTTCTCAGACGGTGTCCAGGTGCAGACTTGGTCGAGTCGTCTATCTGGCTCTTGCTCGCTTCTATGATCGCTGCCCTCGATATCTCCAAATCTGTTGACGAGGATGGCAAACCCATAGACCCCGTCGTGAAGTTCAATGACGCCACTTTCAGGTAAAGCACTCCTCCATCTATAGTACAGAAACTCTCCGTACTGATTCTATTTCACGAATCCTCTCACAGGACTCCCGATCACTTCCCCTTCGCCATTAAGGCGCGCAATAAGCGCATGGAAGACCTTATCGTCAACTCAAAGGATCTACTGTAGAGGGTGTTCGAATTTATCTTTTTGTACATAGTGCCTAGCACTGTTAACTTTTGTGACTGTAGATATCGTGTACTCACTCCATGTACTCTTACTACTATTAGATCTCACCATTATGCAACTTCATTCTTAGAGCTAAGGTGACTTGTTATCGGTATGCATGCTTACGTTTGAGGGAACGATTCGCAGTTGAGGCAGGCAAAAGCGGATTGATGGTGAGAAATTTTGTTTGATTGTGAACATCAACCCGCAGAGTAACAGTAGACTAATACAACGCCCTTACAGGGAAGGCTATGGTAAGGATAGTAGTAGATTTAAGCAGTAGACTTGCGTCGCGGTGTAATCCGGCACTTGAACGGTTTGATTCGCCTGAGAAAAGAGTTTCAGTTACACCGTGTCCAAAGGGTACAATGCAAAAAAATAATAACGTACGAGAGAGCGCCGGGTGAAAAGATCACTTCAGGCTTTATCATATCCCCGTTGGTATCCACAGCCTTAGATATATCGTAGGTAGCCAGCACAGAAGCGACAGTAATCCAAAGGCTATTCAAGGCGAAATACTTTCCCGGACAGACGCTAGACAGAAAGAACAATTGGTTCCGTTCAGTGCGGGTCCGGGAGCGTGTAAGTGAGGGGGAAAAGCGCTACTACCGTCGACCGAAACCAAAGGACTCAGCGGCGTGTGGAAGGACTTTGCCTGTCTCGGAAATAAATCTTTCTGGCTTGAATTCCGAGGGGCTAGGATAGGTTTCTTCGTTCCGCAGAATCCCCCTGAGATCGGAGGGTGATGAGTTTAGGTTGAATGCACAATAGTCGGGAACGAGGAATAGGCTTTACCATAGGTTTCCGACTACGATGGAGCCTAGGACATAGATAGATTCAATTCAAGGGATCTGGGGAATGCGTCCTCTCACACTCACCAGCAGGTATGAAATGACCATCATAGATGTCGTCGTGAACAGTCTTATGGGGCATAGCCAAAGGGGTGGTTGGTTGCCAGCGCAGTACTTCCTGAACAACAGCCTGCACGAAGACGAGATGTTTCTGGTCTCGGAACTCTGGGAGTCTGTCCTGTCCCACGAACTCGTCTAGCTCTACCTGTGCTTTCTTCTGCACCTCAGGATAGAGTGTCATAGCCAAGAAGAATACTTCAAGAGCGGCGATAACCTATACGAGGAAACGCGGAATTCAGTTTAGATAGAGCAACAATCTGATCAGGTCTTACCGTGCCAGCACCCGCTGTGAGAAAGAAAGAGAGAATACATTTGAGGTCCCAAGCCTACGGAAAAAATGTAATGATAACGTCGGAACCTACCAGCGTATGCTGTCCCCGCACAGTTTTTCAGAATGTCCATTTCATCACCACTTTGAGATTGAGAAGATGCGATTTTGGCAAGGCCCTCCGTGAGGAACGAGGGTTCAGCATGTACCGTCTGCGAGATGGTTGAGCCCCGGACAATCGGTTAAGACCGAAACATATTGAGACACACCGTTGGGGAGCTCATCTTGGAAAACAGTGCCTCTCGTAGCCTCACGGAGGCGTCCTTCCATTCCCTGGCTTTAGACTTGAAACCAGCTCCTGGGAACCAATCCGGTGCATATCTCACTACCTTGACAGTTAGCTCCCGGCCTGGACTAGATTGGACGTGGCTCACAGAAGGGTAGAGTATCAACGAGGAAAGCACCGGCGTTGACGGCTTCAATCAAACCCTCATCTGCCTCATCTGCTAATCTCACAAAAGGGTCGTTCTTAGGGTCAATGTCGTAACCATAGACAATCTTGAGGATAACAGCCCCTGCGAACCTGCAGAAGACCTGTCAGCGAAACACAAGGCCCAGATGGCTGGGGGACAAAAACACGCTGCATACCAGCGAACGTGCTCGGCCCAGTCCTCAGGGTCTTCAGCCAATCGCTGGAGCAGATCATGGGTTTTGCAGAGCTGCACCGGATAATGCTGTTTGGCTGCGTTTGCATTGAAGAACTGGTGGAAGGATCTGCGATGTCGCCTCCACTCGTGGCCGTAACCCAGTTGACCGAAGTTCCACTTCCATCCCATGAGTTCAGAGATCATGAGGCTGTCTGATACCACGACCCCCGAACAAAATTCGTAAGAAAACACGAGTAGATAAGGAAACACGATGCTGAGGAGTTTTTTCTTGCTCACAGGGTCTATCGGAATAATTCTGGGAACGTCTTTCGAGAAGATCGAGCACGGCTTTGGAGGAGTTCAGGATGATAATCGGCTGGCCGAAAATATGGACGTAAACGACGTCGCCTGAGAAAAGTTAAGCAAACAACCGCGCAGCAAGAGGACGCTGAACGAGAGAACACACCGTAACGTCTTCCCCACTCAATGTAAGTCAACCATTCGCGTTCCTTGGGCATATCCCTCAAATTGCCAATGAAGGGCAACCCAGGCGGACCAGGGGGTAAAGCAACCGAGCCTTTGGCCCTAGATCGTTGCACACTCGAGTATACTGTGGCACAGAGAATGATAGTCGCCAGAAGGACAAGTGCAGAGTCGAATCCGGACATTTTCGCGTTGTTGCATATGGAACCAAGTGAAGAGTTTTTATAGATAGGGGGTCCAACCAACATTCATGATACGCGTGCACGCGCCATTAGGCAGATCGTCAAACCAAATCTGTTGATCTATTCTTCTAGACAGAAAAGGGACCTCTCACTGCTTCGGGATTTCAAGGACAAGCGGTGGGAAATGTAAGAGATCATGCTGCGGCACACACGGGTTTCCTCACTGTAGAAGCACCGCTGTGAGCGCTTCTCATATATATTTATTTTGAGGAATGAAAACACGGTCACGTGTAGTGTAATCATACTACCCGCGATCTGGCCATACTATCAATTCTCATGAAACTGCAGGAGGAAGTAAGAGCTTAAAGTCATCGCGAGATTTACGAGAGGAATCCATCTAGGTGGATTAAGAGGGGTCTATAAGCTCGGCCCTGAAACGTATAGTACAATACACGGCTACTCTTTGACCTCCGGTTTCTCACCTCCTTTCCCAGCAGTCAAGGCGGTTTTCAGGATAGACTCGATTTCCTCGCTGGGTCGGAAGACGGACGACAGCGGGAGCTTTTCAGCAGACCGCGCTCTGAATTCTTCCGCTCTATCGGATTTGACTGACCTCAGGAGGTCCAAGCAGTCCAGCGTAGCCTGGGGCACGATTATCAGCTCATATGATTTGACTGTTCTATGAAGGGGGAAGCTTTACCTTCCAGTCGGATTTCACGTCCGGATTCTCAACTACACTGAAGATCGTTGCCTCCAAAACAGACTTCTCGGAGCCCAGAATAGCCTGTGCCTTGGCGACTCCTAGGATATGGCGTACTGAGGTCGAGTGTCGTTGCAGGTATTGAGAATTCAGCGTCTCGAGGCTAACGTCCGAGGGCCTAAGCGAGGATAGGAAGGAGGTCATGACAGGCTTAATATCCTCCTCGAATGGTTGGGATAAGGAGGACGCTGCAAGAGGTAAAGATGGGATTCCAGTATTGGTTTTGCATCAGTATCGAATTTGGCTGGGTCTTACCTCTATGACAAATATCCGCAGTGTGTAAGTGAACACTCGGATCCTCTCCGTCAAGCTTTCGGACTTGCGTGAGGGCCTTCGAGGCCAGCAACCACTTACCTAGTACCGAACGGAACTGGTAAGAGGCGATGACACAAAGAGGAACACAGGGAGCCTGTCTCACCTCTCCTCACGGCAACATCATACACCACGGACCAAGCATCCATAGCATATTTCGACGCGATCGTTCCCGACTCCAGTTGAGGAATCAGGGGTGCAAGCAGTTTGGCGGCTCGTTCCAGCGGATCCGTGCACGTCAGTAGTTTCGTACCGTCTGGGTCGTCGTCCTTGGGCGGCTGTGGTTCTAGCCCCTTGTCTTCGTTAGTGCTGGCTTGGTTCGAGGCTATGGAGGTGGGAATTAGATAGGGTTCGTGGGTCAGTGACCAGCGGCAATTGTGAACGCCCTACATTTTTTCTCCTCTTGGTTTTTGGCCTTTTGGGCAGCTTTCTGGGCTTTGCTCTTCGCCTTCTTTGCCGCTTCCGTCAGTTGGCCTGGTTTTTATCCATAAATCTGTCAGCGTATTTGAGCAGGAGCAGAAATAGCAACTTACTGTTAGCGTCTGAGGAAGATTTCAACGACGGATCGTCATGAAGATCGACGTATATCTAGTGAAAGATAACGCTTTCAGAGATACTGAGACTATCGAAGATGGATAATCTTACCCGTGCTGCATCAACTGCTGCAGTGATATACGCTGGGTGTGAACGCAGTTCGTCCTCCCACTTGATCATACTAGGAGACAGAGGTCGTCGTGAGTGTGAGGAAAGCCGAACATAAAGAATAATATCTTACTTGAGGTACATATTCACGGTAAACTTGCGAATAGAGTACCCATGGAAATCGAACTGGTCGTCGTCGAATTCGTTGAAGACCTGTGGTTTATTGAGCACATTGCATAGTGAGAGAGGTAAACTATATGAAATCACCTTTATGATCACCATATACTTCTTCAAAGCAGGACCTAGCCTTCCACTTCGCCGCTGTGCTGAGGCTTCCTCCAGGATGAAGAGGGTAGACTGCATGTCTTCCAAGTCTGCGCTAGGACTGGGTGCGTCTTTCTGAATTCCACGTCAGCAACATTTGGGGTTACGTTCGGGAGCAAAAAGATATTTTTGACCTTGGTGAACAAACCCGCGATCTCACTGGCCCGTTCGATGCCATCCACCTTCAGACCAGCGCTCGAAGCTCGTAACCAATATTTCCAGCACTTGGTATTCAAGAATCTACAGGTCTTTTTGCGTCAATTGAAATAATCCTCCCTATCAAAGAAGTAGACATCATACCTGTCTTGACCATCTAGGTCCCTCGCTTCCTCCATGGCGACAACACCACCCACGAGATCGCCTACTCGTTTCAGAGTTCGAGCTTTGAGAGAGTAGAGCTCGGGTAGGGTTGGCGTATGCTCTATGGCTTGTTCTATGTGCTCCAGAGCCTTCGATGGGTCCGAGTGGGAGTAGTGTTGTCCCAAGAAGAAGAGGGTCCACAGGTAATGTGTAGGATCGGGTTTCGGGTCAGAGGAGGTGGATGCCTGAGAGGGAGAGAAGGAATTAAGGGCTTCTAGGACAATGGTCTCTACAGCTTGGTGTTTCTGTTCGTCCTGGTAGAGAGATTTGATATCGGTGTATAGAGAAGGTATCCCACGGGTAAGACCAGATAGTATGTATTCCCGTGCGAGGGAAACAAACTCATCGCCTAAGGAAAAGGGTGGGATAAGATGACTCAGAAGACTTGAACGGAGGGAACAATTTTTTACCTGTTGCTAGAGTGAGCGCAAGTCGTCTCGGCGTCGAGGCTTTCGGCTGCTGATCTGAACACACCTTGAGGATAGACAGAGCCTGTGAGCGAGTTCCGTCCGTGATGGCATCTGGACCGTCGTCAAACTATAAGCCTGGTTAGAGCAATGATGGGACATACTAAAGTCCAGTCCTTGGCACCTCAAGAGACCATGGTAATAATCAACGCAATTTGGGTTGCGTTCGATCAGATCCTGCCAGGCCTGTTGTGCATTTGGAGAGGACGAGGTGGTCAGTAACCGCGCTGAAAGAGAGATCGCATTGAGCATAAATTGAAGCGCGCGCTGAAAGGGTGTGAGAACCTCTAGTCTCCATGATCGCTGTCCTGTCCACGATAGCCCTCGCCTTTGAGTTGGTATCCAGCTTGCTGAGGGCCTGCGCAGTCTCGCCGAGCTCCTCCAGAACCCGTATATGGTACAGCAAGGTTTCTGAGTGCTCCGGGTCAAAATTGGGAACGTTCTACGGTCGCGCGGCTTAGTTACATGAGAGCATCACACACTTGGGTAATCGTACCTTCAACGTCTCTTCATAGTGATCCAAGATTTTGAGAGCCTCCTTGAGATTCCCACTGAGATAGTAGGCGACGGAAAGGCCGATCCAATTCTGGCGGAGGTTTGGCCGGATCCGGAGCAATGTATATCGACTTTCTACCAGACCCTCAAACTGCCGTAGTTGGGTCTGGATATGCGCCGCGTCGCGAAGTATATTCAGGTTTTCCTATGCGCATCGAGATTAGAGGATAGTCGGGGAATGAGCGTGTAGTATGCACCTTGTCGAACTTGAGTGCCTGCGTGTAGGATTTTAGAGTCCCCTCATAATCCTTCTCGCCCTTCTGTATAAGCCCGAAGACGTGCCAACATATATGTGATGTCAGATCTAGACGAAGGCCCTTCTTGACAAGCTCAATCCCTTCTTCCCTCCGCCCAAGATGCGTTAGAAGGAGACCCTTCATACACGTCGTTTCTATCACCATAAAATAAGCTACCATCGATAGATTTGCGAAAACATGCGAGTGCTGTTACCGCCATGTTCAGGATTCTTTTTGAGGATGCTATCAGCTGTTTTGACGCCTTTCTTAAGTTGTCTGGTTTCGTAGAATGTGAGCAGCTCCTTGAAAAGCGTGGCCTCCTTCGATGCGAGAACGCGTTTCGGCGGAATGGCGGGAGGCATGAGATGAGGACGATACTAAAGTTGGCACAGCCACGTGCATGAACGATTTGTAGTCTGAGTCTGTTCCCGAACCGAACCACGATGACCTTGTTCTAATGAATCCCTTGCTTCATCCTTTACGCGTCGTGCTGAAGAATTTCTCGATAAACAATACGCCTAATCTCTTCTAAGCATGTATGCGAGGTTATTCCCTTGAGTAGAAGAGACCTCGGTCATATATAGTTCGCATTCACTTTCTCATGAGCAGTAATGTCGATGAGGAATCTGCAACGTTGGTAAGTTTTTCTCTCAATGAGCACTCAGATTGCATGCAGTCTCACCCAACTCGCGTCTAGTTATGGGCACTGAGCTGACGCGATGGCTGGATTTCATTGGTTCGAGCCAGCTACCTTCTGATGTGTTCATGACAGAACTTTTTGTTGATTGCTTCTCAATCTCACATCCAAGTCCATGCGTCGATATGTGATTAGTGGAATGGAATTTCGAGGTGGGATCTCGCGGTTCCCCACAAAAACCTAGACGTGTGGGTATGAAGAACTTATCACTTGCTATCTATCTAACTTTACCTCCACCTTGCCGTAACGTCAGCGCTACTGTACGAGACCAAAAGGTTCTCAGGAGTAAAGTCCTTGTGACCACGCCACCTCTCATGCTACTCGATGCATGGCAATGGCTTTTCAACTCAGAGAACATCGCGTTTATTATGTTTGTATTCGTCTTCTGACGCTAACCAGAGTGGGCACCACTCTATCGCCATTCACAATGAGGGCCAGAAGATGTATCTGCTGGACGTTTCACCGGGCTAAACCACTCTACCGACACACTACCAGACTGGTGAGCATTGATAGCTACTGAAGCCCGTTACTTCACTCATCTATTCTCGAAATCATATTTAGCTAGGTGCGATTAAGTTCCTCACCAGCACTTACGGTAGGCTCTATACCGCGACTGTCGAAAGCCAAGGACCTGAGTCATCGTTGCCCTGCTACGATTATTTTCACGATTTTCTGTAGTAGTCGGGCCGTGGTGCGAGAGTTCCTATTACTTGCTTGCTTTCTCCTCATTGGCCGTTTCTAGTACGTGTCATTCTCCTGCGCTCTCCTACTTCCTGACAGGACTTTTACTAGCTCCGGTCTTCTGTTATCATCCTTGGACCTGGGTTTGGAATTACTCGAAGTCTCTGGTAATGGTAACATGCATGCGTACTACGATTTTGTCGCAAGGCACTTGCGATAGGGCATGGTGGTTTATAGGCCGACGGAGAAACCTATTGTGGTGCGATGACTCTTTAGCAAGACTACAACTCCTTATCCTCATCCCTCTCCACTTGTATGGGGAGATGGACCTGTATCCCGCTCCAGTCCCCAGTACTGGTTTTGGGACGTTTCTCCCATGGTTTTTCAGATTTATCTCTTATCTCCATGGGACCAGCTCAAAGTGGCTGTTTTCTCGCTCCAGCTATTAAACCCTACGCTCCCGTGAGAGCATATTATGATACCTTCATATTCTCTCGCAGAATCCCCTTAACTTGATTGCATATATAAACCTGCAGTTCCCGGTAGTTCACTGTCCACGAACGCCCCCATGCTAAACCTTCTCAATAGTTCTGCCACCATCCTCTTTGTTGTCCTGTGCGCTCTCGCTCTGCGAGACCTACTTACTTGCAGAGCCCGTCGCCTCAAGAACCTACCTCCAGGTCCCTCAGGCTTTCCGATCATCGGCAACTTTCTCGATATTCCAAACAAGCTGCAATGGGCTACCTACACACGCTGGGCTAAGGAATATGGTCATAAGAAGCACTGTCTCCACTCAGCTCAAATCACTGATTGACTCTACAGGCAAGATCGTCTACGTCGAGAATATGGGGCAACCGATCATTATCGTCAATTCTTTGGATGCGGCTACCGAACTGTTCGAAAGGAGGTCGTCCAAGCATTCAGACAGACCTGGTATTTGACGCTTGGTTCTTCTGTTATTAACGAGGGTCTCAGTCGCTTCACTAGACATGGTCATGACCAATGATATGCTGGGAATGGAATGGTCAGTTTCCATCTTTCTATCACCTTCGTATCTAAGTATAGTCTTTTGCAGGGCTTTCGCTTTCATGCCATACGGTGACCGATGGCGTCAGCACCGCAAGATTTTTCATTTAGCCTATCATCCCAAGGCCGTCGAACGATTTTTCCCAGCACAACAGAATGCCACTCTGCACCTGGCACGATCTTTACTTGAGTCTCCAGAACGATATATGGATCATCTGATTTTGTCAGTTTTCGACGATGAACAACAGTGCAGGCGTTATCTGATGTGCTTTCAGTTATGGGGCCTACATCATCCTCAACATTACATATGGTTATCGCCCCAAGGATAAAGATGATTACTACGTTTGGCTCAATGAAACATCCCAATCCTACTTTAACAACAGCGCCCATCAGATGTACTTTGTTGAATGGTTCCCAATCTGTGAGTCAACTTTGCCAGCCTCTGTGTAATACATGCGCAATTTAACACCATAGTTTCCAGTGAAAAGGATCCCGTCCTGGTTCCCCGGTGCTCAGTTCAAAAGACTGTCTCTTCGGGCTCAGGAAGTCAACAAGAATCTTGTCAATCGTCCGTTTGAGCTTGCTAAAGCAGATATGGTACGCCGCCTGGATCCGCCATTCCACACCTCCTCACCCTAGAGAATAGATACAGGGAAATCCAGACCCAAATTTCACTCAAGAATGCTTAGCCAAGCTGGAGGACAAACTGGACCCATCTCAGGTTGAGAAGAGGGAGGAGCTGATTAAAAACGCGGCTGCGATCGCTTATTTCGGTACCATCCTTCTTGTTGCTTTCACTCTTCTCTCAGACGACTCATCATATTCGTTTTAGCGGGAGGCGAGACTGTACGTTATATAATATATCCTTCTGCGAAGTCAAAGCTTTCTCCTGACCGCAGATTATCTCAAGACTACCACCTCTATTGCTTACTTCTTCCTCGCCATGCTTCTCTACCCTGAGGCCCAGAGGAAGGCTCAGCTCGAGCTAGACAGTTTTCTGGAGGGTAAACGCTTGCCCGAATTCAGCGATATGGAACATCTCCCCTATATCCGCGCTATGGTATTAGAGAGTATGAGGTGGCGCCCTGTAGCACCACTTGGATTGCCGCATCGTTCAGTCATGGAAGACGTTTACGAGGGTTACCGAATTCCGAAAGGTAGTGCTTTGCTAGGGGTTACCTGAAGCACGGATTTAAACGACCCTTTCATAGGTAGTATATTAGTGGGTAACATCTGGTTAGTCCCCCATTCATCGGACCTTTTACAATCCTCAAATTCGGGACAGGGCAATATTGCACGATGAGAAGGTCTACGGAGCGGATCACCTAGAGTTTAATCCAGACAGGTTCTTACCCAAGGAAGGCAAGGCCATGCCGCCAGACCCCAGTGTAGCGGCTTTCGGTTTTGGTAGAAGGTTAGTGCACCCCTCGCTGTGCCTCCTATCCAGCTCAATTTCTACCTCATCGTCCAGAGTTTGCCCTGGGAGGTATCTCGCACTCAATAATCTTTGGATCACAATCGCCACTGTACTCGCAACTTTTGACCTTCGCAAGCCACTCGATAAGGCGGGTAAAGAAATTGAGCCTAGCATGGAGCAAATCAGTGGGATAGTTGTGTGAGTAGTAGTAACAAGGGTTTAGTATAACCCGACCAACGTCCTCATACTATAACTCTCCCAGGCACCCAGTTCCCTTTGCCTGTCGTTTCGAGCCTCGCTCCAAAGCAGCATTGAAACTCATTGAGGTCGAATGAAGAAAGTCCCAGTCACAATATGCCTCTAAATAGGCAGCACAATGTGGAATCAATCTCAGTCTATAGACCAAGAGAAAAGCCACGATACGAACTTTGTATGAGTAGTTATGCATTAGTGTAAATTGAAATCGTTTGCCTTGGGCCGTTTGAGGGTTGAGAAGCGCGAAGTCTAGGTTATCTCAGCTAGACGAGCAATCAGTAGGAAAGTACTGGTCATTCTACAGCAATGATACCCAACTTAGATGGAACCACCATCATTCTGAGGCACGCTCTACCACGCATACTACCCATGCTGCATCATCTTCTGCTATTCACTCGTGCGCCTCAACTACAAGACATCTGCGAAGCCCTCACACTGTCAGGACTAGACGGGCATGCAACTGCGTGTGCAGAACGCGCCCTTGTCACACCATCAGTCTCAGCAGCATGCCTCTGAAATCCTGTAGTCGTATACCTTTCTCTCGCTCTCCCAAGCAAGAGGACTGCCATGGGGTTGGCACCTCCCTCTTTGCAAGCATAAACACGCATGTTGGGATCGGTAGGTTGCGTTCATTATTCGTGGCCTACTCCAATGAACCTAATTCTTTGCTAGAGTCCTCGAGGCGGGATGACCTCGAGTCGCTCGCCTACATGCTCATATACTTCCTGCGAGGCACGCTTCCATGGCGGAAGTTTCGTGCCCCGAGTTGGGTGGCTGCCCGGGGGGCAAACGCCTGCTGGAGTTCAATGATATGGAACAACTGCCTTACATCCATGCTCTTGTCATGGAATACATGAGGTGGCTTCCGGTAACGCCACTTGGACTACCACACCGCTCGGTAACAGATGACATATACGACGGGTATAGTATTCCAAAAGGTAGAATATGCTCTCTACGTATCTCTCCGAGCTAATCAGGATTACCAGGCAGCATATTAATTGGTAATATCTGGTGAGAAGCTTGAGCATGTTCCCTGTAATGTCAAACTCTATTCACCACTCTCGAGCCAGGGCAATATTGCACGACGAACGTTTATATGGAGAAGACCACCTGGAATTCAACCCGGATAGGTTCATTCCAAAAGAAGGCAGAGCCGCATGCCCAAATCCAAGCGTAGCAGCTTTCGGTTTCGGAACAAGGTCAGTTCAAATTATCTGGTGTACTGGGCTGGTTTTCATCTGTCGCCGCTTCTAAGGGCGTGCCCTGGACGGTCCTTGCACTCAACAGTATCTGGATTACTGTCGCTACGCTACTGACAACTTTTGATATTCGCAAAGCGCTGGATGAGAACGGCAGTGAGATCCAGCCCGTGGTCCAACAAACCAGTGGGATCATCGCGTAAGTTCTCACTACCTCGCTGGGTCCTATCCGACTTATTTACATCAAATTCTGCGCCAGTCGTCCAGTACCTTTTCGCTTTATACTACCCTCTGACGAAGCCCGAAACTTGGTTTTTGCTAATTAAAGGGTATCTGGTATTGGAAAGCAGATGAAGTATACCAAGAAAAAAAAAGTACGATAGATACAATTGCCACGCCTCAAAAATCTATGGTTTCTCTCCATCTTCCCAGACGATTCATAGCTTGACCTGTAGCACCTGTGGATCGCCACGGACGTCCAATGACCTCAATGTCCAGAGGAAGCTGTATCGATGGATCCAAGGGTCCATTGGCAGTTGCTTCCATTAATGGCTACATCGTAGTTTCCCATATATATCCGAGATGAACGTCTTCATCTGAGATTCCCGGTTCTCCGGTCAGGTTGTAGCAAACATCATCGCGGACATACAAACTCGTATCAGGAACGGTGAGTCTGTTGAAGATCAGGCGGTGATATCATCTTGAGTATCGTCCGCGAAATTCTCAGCCATGGCTTGTTGAATCCACATGGACTGATACAAGCCGCCTAACTTGAGCAACTCATCGTGCGTGCCTTGTTCTACAACTTCACCATCCTTGAGGACGATGATGAGATCTGTAGGTATATCTCGTCAGGACACAAGGTGGATCCAAAGACAATCTAGCTCGAATTACCTGATTCAACCACAGTCCGTAGACGATGGGCAATGAAGATGCTGGTACGGGAGTTGTGCAAGAGAGTGGCATTAATGTTCTTCATAAGCTCTGATTCGGTAGAAGCATCTAAAGCTGATGTCTGTAGAACCACGGTCAGGTTTCCTGTAGCTCAAGCCTGTCGAAGCCGAAACAACGCACCGCCTCGTCGAAGAAAAGTATTGGAGGATCTTGTAGGAGCACCCTAGCCACAGCAAGTCGCTGCTTCTCGCCTCCGCTGATCATCAATCCTCTCTCTCCCACCTGGGTCTTGTATCCCTCAGGCAGCCGTTCGATCGCGTCCTTGACGTTGGCAAGCCTGATGGCCTCCTTGACCTCATCATCGGTAGCATCTAGTCTTCCATAGCGAACGTTATGCATGATATCGTTATGGAACAATGGTGTGTCCTGGGGCACAACTCCAATCTTCTTCCTCAGAGATTCCATTTGGACCGAGTGAATATCTTGGTCGTCGACGAAAATCTTGCCGCCGTTGGGTTCGTAGAACCGATAAAGAAGACGGAACACTGTAGACTTGCCACAACCCGAGGGACCAACAATAGCAACCTTCTTCCCAGCGGGGACAGTGAACGACACGTTCCGGAAGATGGGACGATCGGGATGGTAGGCGAAGGAGACATTCTCAAACCGTATGGAACCTCCTTTGAACTGGTAAGGCTTGGCGTGTGGGGGATCCTAGAAAAAATCTTGAGGACCAAGCATATCTCTTTCCCCACGCTCTACTGACATGAATAGGGGGGAAATCGTCACGGAGCTTATACAAAACTTCCATATCCAGAAGATTCTGCTTGATATCCCTGTAGATTGATCCCAGGAAATTCAAAGGCAGAGAAAGCTGAAAGATAAGTTGGTTGACCATAACTAGCTCTCCAACTGTCATGGTACCTGGACAAAATAGCTAAGCTTTGGACTGGAAGGGGTAGAAAGGTACGATTTACCATTAACAACTCCTTGTGCAGCCAAGAACATTGCAAGCGTAAGAGCAGACGAGTAAATCACGTTTTGCCCC
Organism: Agaricales sp. HM26-F1; assembly: GCA_002718315.1. Classification (NCBI taxonomy): domain Eukaryota; kingdom Fungi; phylum Basidiomycota; class Agaricomycetes; order Agaricales; species Agaricales sp. HM26-F1. The sequence goes on along the minus strand of NIBX01000021.1, from coordinate 735,554 downwards.
GAGTTTAGCAAAGCAAGAGAGGTGCTGATCTTTACTGACGAACGCTGGTACGCTTCTAAGTGCTTATCGTACGTTGCCAGTTCGAATTTCTCGTTGTTGAAGTGCTGCATGATTAACTTGAGCCGAGTGTACCCTGAAGCTGTTGATATCAAGGCTTACCTTGACTGCCTCGTAGTTCATCAAAGTATCGACCGCTGCTGTGGCAGATTTATTGTCCGCCTTGTTTGCTTCCCTTCGGAACTGATTTCTTCAGGTAGGTCAGAACATGACCCACATCGGAGTAGGTCAATAAGCTCACCTCCAGGACGTAGTTCTGATTGTGAACCACGCATAAGCTCCAACTGCACCGAGTGTGATCGCGGCAAAATCCCAGCCGAATTGATACGTCTGAAGCACGCTGCTAAGTGAGAGAGGGAGCAAAGGAAAGAATATAGCCTTACCAGAATTCCACAGACCATAGAAATCTCGAGAGCAGTGGGCAATATCCTGAACAAGGTGGCCTGTAGCAAGAAGGAAATCCCTCTTTTCGAGATCGCGTTAACGCGGGCTTGGATGGTACAGGAAAATCAGGCTTACTTGGTACCTCTGTCGATTGCTCTCGTGAGGCCACCGGTCTGCCTGGACAAATGGAATCGGAGATTCAAGGTGAGGAGATGCTCGAAGGTTTCTCTCGCAACTGAACGGATTGCTTTCTGGCCGATGTCAGCAAAGATGGCGTTGAGCAGCTCGCCAGAGATAGTCGCTCCTATCCGGGCAGCACCGTCTGAAGGGCATCGTTACTTCACAATAAGATATGAGAGTATGAAATAACGTACAGCCAAGGATTAAAGATCCTGCTATTATCCACAGCGTTGAGTCCGGTGTCATTTCTACATTGAGAGCATCGATAATATTCTTGAAGATGAAGGGGACTTGAACATTCAGGAGCTGACCCGATGTTCGTTAGAAGAATGAAGAGTATATGTAGTTGAAAGACAGTACCTTCCCTGCTATCAGGAACACGAATCCCAGTACAACCGCTCCTCGCGTTCTCCAGTCGTTTTTGGGCCACACGTTCACCAGCAGCTTCTTCATTACGGCCCAATCTCGCCTCCTCTGCTCTTTCTGAGAAAGCTCTGGCTCTGGTACTCGTGTTTCCGTCTGCTTCACTTTCGCGGAGTCTTCGGCCTTTGGTATTGAGTCTGAGTTTCGAGCATCGTTCTGCACCTCCGAAGATGAATCACGGGCAAAGCCACGTATTTGTGAAAGGATAGGCCCCGTTCTCGAGGTAAGCCTATGATTGGGGCGCAGTGCTGCAACAAAGTTTGTATTTGTGGGATGTACAAAGCTCGATAGATTTCGTATGCTCGTCCGAACAGGGCAGGAAAATAACTGTTGGGATGCCCCCGCATGTGAGAAGGAGAAGCAAGCAGAGATGAGTTTACGCCGACAAGGGCCCACAAACATTGTGGGCTGGGCAAGATGAGGTCGACGTGAGAGTCAGGATCAAGAAGAGGTCGGCTCCGTGTTCAACAATGTGCACCAGACCGAGATAGCCAAATTTGACGATGAGATGAGCAATGCATCTCGGCTATCAGGTGACGGTAGAAATTTTGCCAAGTGTATCCAAGCGTGCGATCAGGATGCGCATCGCACATATCCGAGCGCCTCGGAGCGCGCCTTGAGGGTCTTGAACTCATCAGTATCAGTCGCACCCCACCAGGAAAGAAAGAGGACGGGCTTTGCTATGATACAGTGTGAAATTGCACTAGTGGATATAAAGTAGACTATATTATTCAATGCGTCCGCGAAGCCAGCTCAGTAGCCCTTTTGTCCCCTCCCTCTCCCACACTCTACGCTGAGGCACTCTAAACCTATAGAAAAAGCAAGGTGTCAGTAGGGTGTCGGAAAGAAGACAGCGAGCACCTACGTATTTCCATCCACCAAAAATACATCCAGGGGCATCAGACCCAGCTCGGCTGGCAATCTTCCTATTTCGTTGTCTCTTAAATCGAGTTCTTCAAGCTTCCACTCATCAATCACCCTATTGCCCTTGAATTTCTCTGCGACAGCAGCGAAACCATCAAGAGTAGTGAGCCTATTCCCACGGAGCTCGAGATGACGAAGGCCTGGCTTGTTAGCTTGAGGACAGGCAAGGATCAAGGCACTCAGAGTATCTTCGGAGAAGCAGGCAGATGTAAGACTGTTGTAGGATAGATTGAGCGTACGGAGGGAGGGAAAGAGGGTTGAAATGATATCAACAATGGGTTTTGAGATGCGAGAGGATGAGGGTGAGAAAGTAGGGATGGTATCCGCGAGACTGCACCCTTCCAGGCTGAGCTTTTCAAGGAAAGGGAGTGCGGATGTAGGGGGTAGAGCCGGAAGTGAAAATGACTTATCCAAGCGTCGACCGTTTAGAATGAGCACACGCAGGGTCTGTGCATAAGGTTGTGCAACGACGATATCCAAAGGCAGAGTCGGAGCCGGAAGAGCGAAATCAGCAAAATTCGAGGCGCTCATCGACCCAGAATTGATGGCTAGGGATACAGAGCGACCATGTTTGGCGGACAGAGTCGGTGGTGCGGAGGTGGGTAGGGTCAAGGTCAGGGTAGATGGGTCATACAAATCCCTGCCAGTGAGATCATTGGCAGATATCTTGGTAGCCGCCGCCGCCGCCTCTTTTTCTACCTCCTTCTCCTGCTGAGCGAGCGCAGCCGCGGCTCTAGCTCTCCTTCTGCCACCCTCCGTGAGTAGCCCTTGCTCGGCTTCTATCTCCCATGATTCTTTAATCACTTCCTTAGGCGGCAAAGGAGTCGGCTTCTTGACCGGACTTGCAGCAGCAGGAGGCAACACGTTTTCAAGCGGAGGTACCTCTGGCTTCTTGGCTTCCTCCTCAGTCAGCCCGAATTTCAATGCTCTAGCTTTAGTACGTTTCTCGGCCTCCACTTCCCAAGCTTCCTTCACCACCTTTTTACCAACGACGATCCTGAGAGTACCGTTGTCCGGAGGGATGGAGGAGAATGTGTAATCAAGTTCCCGGTCGATGGCGCTGAAGGCCTTTGAAGCGGCCTCCCGAGAAGCACCGCTCTCCTCTAGATCAAACAACGTGAGGGCTGGGAAAGAGGTAGCAGGATAGGGCTCTGAAGGGAACGAGCTATCATCCACTTCGGCTCGGGAGAAGATAAGCTCTTTTATCCTTTTCAACTTTGAGAGGTCGTTGAGGAGATCGTGACTGCTCCCAAGAGGGTTGTGGGATAGATCTAACTTGGTCAGAGCAGCGGGGATGTTGTGATCGATCTGCTTTGCCGATATTCGATTGAAGGATAAATCCAGTACGACGAGACTGGGGCAGGGCGCCTTAGCACGCGATATTTCAGGTTCAAATATACTTGTGCTGCGAAAGGTTTGGACGTCTGAAGGGGAGGCGAAGGGTGCGTTGAAAGGAAGGGATTGAAGATTGTTGTGGGAAAGGTTGAGGTTTGTGAGAAACGGCAACGACCATACATTAGCCGGCAGCTCTGTGAGCTGGTTCTCGGCGAGATTGAGTATGCGAAGAGAACAAAGATCCGCAAACGAGTCTGGTAAGCGTTCTATCTTGTTCTTATGAAGCTGGAAAGATATTAGGAAAGAGCCCGGGCGGGGAAATGAAGAATGAAGACTTACATCGATGTTCTTCAAGGAGCCGAACATTGATAACTCAGGTTGAATTTCCACGATAGCATTTGTGGATGCCCTGATAATCTCCAAATCTGGACCCTCAAACCAAGCACCAGACTTCCCGGAGGAAGGCGTTATAGGTGGCTCTTCCGTCACAGATCCAAGGGGCTCCGGGGTAACATTGAGATGTATCTCGAACAGTGCCGTAGGTATGCAAGGCAAATCTCTCATGGATATATTTAGGGAACCTAACCTAGGTAGATTAATATGAGCCTACCAAGCAGCCAGGAGTGCCAAAGCGTCACCTGTACTCCGCGCTTTCTCTATTGCATCTCTGAGAGACGATCGACCAAGAGGATCATCATCTGCTTCTTGCGGTTTGGCATGGGGAGGTATTTCGAAGAACTCATCTTGAGGGCTCGACTGCATGGATGCTTTCTTCGCTTCTGCGCGCTTCAGTGCAATCTGCTCTCGCAGACTGAGACTAGATTTGGTAGATAACGGGGCAGAGTCTGACGATTTGGTAGGCATCATCCTCGACTCCTGCCGCGCCGTTGTACTAGGTGTGGTCTTCGGATTGCTCGGTCGGACGGGTGTGCGAGGGCTAGCCACCGCTGGCCGGGTCACACCACCGGCCTTTTTCTCAGATCCATTCGTGGAGGTCTGGAAACGCGTTCTGGTGGTGTTAGCGCTTTCAGGCGTGGCAGGTGGTATGGGAGATCGTGAAGCAGGTCGCGAAGCAGGTCCAGCCGATTTAGTGCGTAGCCTAGGTGTTCCCTCTAGTATTGGCGGGGCAAGTGAGCTCGATGCAGGAGCTCTGACATTGTAACGACTTGAAGCAGGCTGAGGAAGTCGGGACATAAGCAAAGTACAAGTATCCTGGCTAGAACAGGTGGGGGGAACCTGGAAAAGTCGTGTAAAATCTCGTGACCGTCCATACCCATCTCATCGACATTCATGACTACAATGGCCTCCGAAGAAGTAGAAGTCCCACAACAAGAGCTCGTAGTGAGCAAGCCCAAAACTAAAAGATTAAAGCCCGCTCGGAAACAAGTTAAACCGGGAGATGTTGAGAAGAAGGAAACACCACAAACCGGAAAAGAATACAGTACGTCTCTGGTTATCCTCTTAAATCGGTGTTCGTGCTAATTTCCTGCCATAGACATCTGGTACAACAAATGGGCTGGTGGAGATCGAGAGGACAGCTACTCAAAGTGTGTTTATTGCATACCTCTCTGGCAGAACTGGGACTGATGCTCTTCACAGCAAAACCAAGTCGCAGACTCGGTGCAGTATTAAACAGGACTCAGGTTTAACCAGAGCCAACACTACAGGGATGAAATATACCTGCTTGTTCTTTGCCAGAGGATGTTGCCCCTATGGCTGGGAATGCGAATACCAACACACTCTACCCGATCCTGACACTGTACTTCCAGACAGTTCGAAGGATTGCTTTGCCAGAGACAAATTTGCCGATTACCGTGATGACATGGGAGGTGTTGGAAGCTTTAATAGGCAAAACAGGACTCTATACGTGGGCAGGATAAAGGAAACTGGCAATGCAGGAGACACAGAGAGCGTCGTCTTCCGACATTTCAAAGAGTTCGGAAAGATAGCCAGAGGTATGTCTTCATTATTTTATGTTACTCTCATCCTTGTCCGACCCCTACACTTTTATCCTCTGCAGACGAGTCTCCGTCTGGATATGCAGTAAAAATTCTGCAATACCGTAGCGTCGCCTTCGTCACCTACGAGCACGAAGCCCACGCTCAATTCGCCAAGGAGGCCATGGCATGCCAGTCACTCGACAACGACGAGATTTTAAATGTACGTTGGGCTACCGAAGACCCGAACCCTACTGCTAAAGTCGCGGAGAAACGACGCTTAGTGGATATGGGGCAAGAAGCTATCAAGGCCAAGATGGACCCTAGAGTCGTAGAGGCTATGCGAAGCGTTCGGGCCCTAGAAGAGGGCGACACTCTTGATGACGATGGTCCATACGTGGAAGAATTAGAGGACGCTGACGACAGCGACCTCGGGGATGAGAGACAGGCGAAGAGACAACGAATGGACGTTCCCATGATAGAAGAGCCGAAGCAGATGGGTATCCTGAGTTCAGACGCTCTAGAGGGACTGAAGTATTTCTCGGAAATTCAGAAGAGGCGTGGCCTCGTGCAGCCTCAGGTGAAGGCACCACCAAAGACAGCCACAATTCCCCCCTCCTTGGGTTTAGGAGATTATGGCAGTGATGACGATAGCTAATTGTTTGTATGTACCTTAGAGCCAAAATTTCGATACTTTAGATGTAGAACATTAATCCTGAAGCTGAAGGCCTGACGGTTGATCTCGGACTGAATTTGCCTCGCATTGCAAAGGTGTAACTTACAAGAGCAGCACTACTGTTGACTGCTGAGAAAGTAAGAGGAACTGATTTACTCCCGACCGCCGCCGCTACCATAATCTTCTCCTGCTGTGTATCCTTCTGAAAGAGTGAGGTCTGCGATCCTCTTCTCTTCACTAGCGATCCGCTCGTCTTCAGTCTCTTTTCGATACTTGGAAAGATCCCAGTCTTCGTCGTCCCCGTCGTCTTCCTCTGCGAACCATTCTGGGTTGTATTGGAACTGAAATGGGGGGTCAGAGAGGCTTTTCGTAGGGAAGGAGTTTAAGCTTACGAGATCTCTGCCGCTCATGCCTGAGTTCTTTCCTGCCGCGTTCTGAGCATCCTTTGCCTTGCGTAAAACCTCAGCCTCGGCATCCTTTTTGTTCATCCTCGTCTTCTTCCAAATGGCAAAAGACTCAGGTGTCACAGGTGTGAGGTTTGAACCAAGTTTATGCCGCTGAAGAGGGTTTCATCAAAGTGATATTCGTGGAGAACTTGAGAAGATCACTTTACCTCAACTTCGAGGAAGTCTTCCAGACTGATCGTTTGCTTATTGGCGTCGTCAGATTTCTTCTGAGATTTGAGAACGAAGCCTGGTGGAAGCGCATGTCGGTATTGGCACTTCTCTCCGTTGGGGCATTCCCAGAACCAGCCGAACTTCTGTGTTTCGATTGCCTCGACGAAGAACTTGCACACAATCTAATATGTAATCCGTACGGTGAGCTGCGAATTATGAAAATGATTACGATGGCACGCACGTCTGTTGTCGTCCGAGGATTGCCATGCTTGGACAGGACAACTTGCTCTAGCTTATCTTGATCCCAATTCTCCATGGTATCTGATGAGAAATCGTGAGTGGACAGTGCTATCCTTCAGCGATGCGATCGAAGTAACATACCAGCAAGCTTTTCATCTCTTGTATCCTCGTACAGATTCTTCTTCTCGACCTTCCTCCCCACATCCATGTTATGGCTGAACTTACACTTAGATCCTTTCTCACAAGAGCCTGCCTTGTAAAACGCACAAAGTACCGTCTTGGGGTCGACACCAAATGGTACCTTCTGCGTTTGGACTGGCTTAAGTAGGGCAGCTTCCTCCTTCTTACGTTTCTCCTCCTCGAATTTGGCTTTCTCTCGAAGAGCTTTCTCTCGCTCTTTCTCCAGAGCGGCCTTAGATTTACCGGCCATCTCTTGTTGCTTCTGGATCTGAGCAACCTGCTGCTTCACTTTGGCAGATTTGTTTTTCTGTAGCCGATTCATAGCGTCAGATCTCGGGGGCTGATAGTTTGCAGCATCGGTTCTCAAGTCAAGCGTACATTCTTCATTCCAAAAGTCTATTCTCAGAGCTGGAGTCAGTCAGTGCCCTCCTGAACACGAAACGACATAAAATCATGGACTACCTTATCATCCTTGACTTTGCTAGAGCTAGCAGCATTCTGCTGTTTCTTCGGCGGCATTGCGATGACTTTTGAGCTCGAAAGTTCAGGTCGGTGAGGTGGATGTTGCTTACGTAATTACACCAGTGGCAAATCACGATCACGTTGCCTTTGCCCCCTGCTTTTTGCCTCCATCATGACCGGTTCCCTTCGCCCAACCCGCCCCAGGGAGTCCCTTCTCGAGCTATTTGACCCTCTTCACGATGAAAATACCTCACAAGGAACATATGGCAGCGACTCTGACAAGGAAAATTCTACTCCTACCACCCCATCTACCTATCCAGGTCGACTCATGGACGAAGACACAACCATGTTCACCGTCTTCGGGGGAAGGACCACAGATACCAACAACGTAGCTCAGCATGTCGTTTTGAAGAAGCGGCTCATAGACTATGGCGATACGACTATAGCGGAACCTTCCATGATTATGCAGGCTCTCTCCTCTGACGAAGAGGAGACCGAGTTGGAGATGGCCCAGGCCCGACATGTTCCGTCTCTGTTGGACAGCACTTTTACTCAGGAGGATATAGTACCTGCTCCACGGACACCTCTTAGAGAACTCCTCATAGACTCTACCCCCAAGACTATGACAGGCAAGCGCTCACGTCTGACACCGTCATCGAATACCCCTGCTATTCGCTCTCCTCTTTCCTCTGTTTTAAACGCGAGTCCTACACCCTCTCGCGGCGTCCCTCGCGTAGTGATCACCAAACCACAACCTGACAGTAGCGCTATTCTTGCTTCCTCCCTTTCTGACTTACGCCTCTGTGGCACCACCCCTTCCATCGGGGACAAACACCGTGCTTCCGCCTCTGACGAGCGGACCGTAGACTCGTCTCTTAATAGGGATAATCTGTTCGTTTCCGCTGTCGCATCCAATCGCATGTCGCTTGATCTTCACGCCTCATTCAACTTTCAAATGAGCTGTCCAGAAACTTCGTTTGATTTATTGAATGACAAGATTTCGCTTGCGGATCTGGGGGATGGGAGGGACGATAGCTTTGACATGGAGGTTGATCCTATCATACCAGGGGTTCCAAAGCCAGCTGCACGGCTGCCCACTGCCAGGACAGAGAGCGACTCTGTCTCCAAGCCAACAATGGCTAACGAGGACCTCACCGTGCTTCCTGCCCCGCCTGCCCTCCAGGAACCTACCTCCGATGACTCAGATCCAGTTACACCGACGGCCACCGTCTTCTCTCCTGCAGTCCTACCTGCCCCATCCGCGTTGAAGATCATCAAACGACCTCGTGCTCCTTTGGATCCCAGCTCATTAACTACAAAGACTATAGTAGGCGGTGTGCCTCGGCCTCAATCTCGCCTAGCCACTGCTACATCCTCTCGGCCCAATCAGACAGTTGCCACCAACGCCTCGAAACTTCCTAGCATCTCACCGCTTTCTATCAATAATAAGAACACTACCGCTGGAATGCCCAGAACCAATGGTGCACCGACTTCTAGGAAACCTGTTTCGACTGGTGGTAGTGTGGGCCCCTCGTCTAGCGCTTTAAAGCTACCTACGAGGTACGGCAGTGGTCCTCTTCCAGCCACTAGAGTTGGCGGCCTGGAGAATTCAAAGCCCAAGACTGTAAGATCAGTGGGTATTGCCAGAAGAGCTACTTGATCCTCTCAGGCAAGCGGGCAAGCCTATCTGATATCGTTTTATCACCATTATGCTTCTCGGAGTCCAAGATTTCCTTTATGCCGTGTCTCTTCGTTTCCTCTACATACACATTCCCAAGGCTTCATCTACAAATTACCCATCATGAACAAACAACGCATTTTGACGATTCCTCACTTTCCTTTCCCAAGCACGCACTGGTCCGAGCTCAATCATCTCAACTTCATGGAACACCCATCCCGCATATACATCATGTAACTTCTTTTTCTCATGTGTTGTCCTCCCTCTTCGTTTTGGTTTCACAATCGCGATGCTCTGTGTTCGCGCATGTATCACTAGCTTTGTCGAGAATGAATAACTAGAACGTTGAACGTTTTTAATTGGCTCTGAGAGATGTAGCTTGGACGAGCTGCGTTATTGCAATCGGTATCTTCGGCAGGTTATGGTATGACTTGAAACGTAGGGAGAGAAAGAAAAGATTTTCCGCCATAGTTTCGAGTGATGGGTACAGTATGGAGTTCCTACGGAGAATGAGAGAGAAGAGGGCTTTTACCAAGTGCTTATGATGAGCGATACTGCATATCGTAGCCGCCATGGTTCGAAGATACGTCGAAGAGGACATGTAATCACAACCTTCCACTGGGATCCTGTCGGTACTACTCATTTTGTGCTACAAATACTCGGCTGATACCTTCAGTGCACTTCCCTTCTGTAATACTCCAGTATACTGCAAGACAATTGATTGAGAACAGTTCCAGAATATGATGTAAGATACAGTGATAGCAGTCAAAGAGCATGGAAAAGAGGAAGGCATGGCTACATGTGTATGGGAGAAAGAGAGAGCAGACGAGAGAGTGTGTGTAAAAGTCTAAACAGATGCGGGAGGAGGGTATAAAGGAAATAGGTGGGGCAACACCAGTCATTATGGTGAGGGCTTCAATCATTAGAGTAGGATATTGTGTATTATCGTATTAGCAAATTCTTCAATAGGGCCTTCGTCCAGCGAGAGACAATTTGACAGCACGGAAGCCAGCTATGAGTGTTGAATAGTCAGCGACGCAGGTATGAAGTAGAGAGAGGAGGATACAGACCTCGGATAGGGCTGGTAGGATTAACGGTTTCTTCCTCGGACCTGCCACCATGACCGCCACACTTGTGCATACACAACTCGCTTCTGGTTTCGTAGCGAGAACCGCAGGTCTCACAGGAGAAACTGAAAAATTCTAGATCAGCTTTCAGAAACGTGGTAACTAAGTGAAAGTTTGAATACCGGCTAGTGATAGCGCGACTGGCTTTAGTATGCGAATGGCTCTGAGCCCTAGCTCTGACGGCCTTTCCGTCGATATCGTGGAGATGAAGATGACGAATGAGAGCCTGCACATTCTTGACAGTATCACGGCATCCTTTACGTTCACAGACGAGCATCTTGGTCTTGTTAGCATCTTGGTGATACATCATGGTGTAAGCTTCTTCGCGCTGGATGTAGAAGGGAGTATGTCAGTAAGATTTCGAAAGCGGAATGATAGTACCAGAAAGAGAAGGAGAAAGGAAATGCAGGAAATTGGAGGTGCGACATACCAAGGCATTCAGCATATCCGCTCTTGACGCGCTTGGTCTGATCTTATGACCAAGGGAGCGACGATGAGGTCCAGCGTGAGATGCGTTTCTCATGTTCGTCTTATCGGCCAGCGCAGACGAGTGGTCATTATTTTCCTCCCTTGAAGTCGTGAAACGCAAACTCGTGCGAATCCTCTCCGCGTACTTTTGAGCCTCAGTCTTCCCAGAATTACCCACACAAGAGGAGGATGAATCATGTCTGGACATAGGGAACGAGATGTAATTGACGTTGGCCTGGGTCTGGCCCGTCGAGGAACAGGATGGTGAATCTCTGATCCTGAAAGTCCAGGAGCTGTCGGCCGATCTAAAGCTAGCACCGTCATCGACATAAGCATCCATTGCGCGCTGGAGATGAGAGTCCCGCGCGCCTCTGTGGGCTTTGAAGGTGTCGGGCTGTGTGTGGTCGAGCCAGTTTTGCGGCATGTGCTCCAGGCAGATGGCATGACGCTTGTTAACAGTGTTTGGGACCGAGTTGGAAGCATCAGGGAAGAGTGTACGGGCCGTGGGAAGCTTGACGAATGTTTCAGCGGGCATGAGGAACGTGGAAGCCATCGTAAAGTGGTCGTGAGTGGAGGAGAAGAGTAGACTAGAGATACAGTTGGGAGGTGGAGAAAAGTCTAGAAAGTGTGCTGTTGGGCTAGGTCGAGGAAGGAACTCTAAAGAAAAACCAGTCGATGGCAGCAGTATATATACGAAGTGCATCCATGCAACTCAATGGACGGAACGTGGACAAGCAAGACAATGTGAGGGTAGACCGAACTGAAGATTGTGGCCAGCGCTGTCCATTGTCGTCGTCCGTTGCTGGCGACGATCTCGAGTCTGTTGCCAGAGTACAGATTGTCGGCCAGCGTTCTATGCTGGGATGTAATGTCCACTGTGTGATCTCTAGAATCACCTATTGTAAATAATGACGATGCCATAGATCTGGGAGCAGTCGTCCAAGATGAATGGCACGATGGCCGACAAAAGGGAGAGGCTGGCGCATTCAGGGGATGTCACACAAGCGCTGTGTGACTGTGACTCTCTCCGCACTTCCAGCGCGCCAAAGCCCGATCACTGATCGCAGCAAGCGCTGCCGCTTTCCCACGCACCTCCATCCAACCGACTTCTCGAACTCTTCCATTTACGCCGCAGACTAAGCTACACGGTCATCCATCTCCTTCCGTCCACCGCTCCTGCACAGTCATCCAGCTCGGTAAATAAGGACTCAGGGCCCAGGGCCCATCTTTCAGATCTCCAGGGGAACTAGAATTGAACGCTATACAGCGCAGCAAATCCTAGCTGATCTTCTCTATCGAATATTCTTTCTTAAGATCCACAGTTCGCATGGTCATCTGCTGATCCCTGACTCTCGGCATGAATCGAAGTATATAAAGCGGTCAAGAGCTTCTTAGATCCCCTTCTGTCCGGACACCAATGCGTTCATCTTTCTGGTTGCTTGCTGCTTCGACAGGCGCCTCTGCGTCTCTTTTTCAAAGCTTCAAGGAAGTTAACGGGTCCTTGAGCTATGATTTTGTCATCGTAGGAGGTGTGCTATGCAATCTGTAGTGCGTTGAACGCGAAGCTAACCACATGGGCAACACAGCTGGACCTGGTGGGGCTTCTGTCGCCAACAGGCTCACGGAAGACGCGAATACTACCGTGTTGCTCATCGAGGCAGGCGGAGCGTGAGCTTTTGCCCCATTGATTCGCCATTATAGATTGGCTAAGTAGGAAGACTCTCATAGCAATGAAGGAGACCTCAATGTCGACGTTCCACTCCTGTGCACTCGACTCACCCCGATGACCCAGTACGATTGGAACTACACCACTACCGCCCAGAGCAACCTTCACGATCGTATCCTTCCTTTCCCAAGAGGCATCGGACTCGGAGGCTCTAGTGCAGTTAGTAAGTATCCCCTGCGTGGTCATCTGTTCATAATATCACCGTTGCTGAACAGGACACACAATTCGTAGATTGTCTTGTATACACTCGGGGTTCCTCCCAAGATATCGACCGCTGGGCAGCCCTTTCCGGTGACGAGTCCTGGGGCTGGGACGCACTTTTACCATACTTCATGAAGGTTCTTTTGATCCTCGTTACTCTTTCTTTGACTACACTCAACCCTCTTTGTTCTCCAGAGTGAGAAGTTTAACCTCCCCGTTGACGGGCACGACATTTCTGGTCAATACGATCCCTCTGTTCACGGCACAGAGGGCTTCATTGGTGTTAGTGTTCCGGGTGCCGCTCGTGGAATTGATAACAGGGTTGTCAACACTACTCAGGAGCTGGAAGAATTCCCTTTCGTACTGGATATGAATTCTGGCGATCAGCTTGGCGTTGGTAAGATATCTATACCGGGTTGTTCATCCCATAGTACCGTATTACTCACCGAGAACTCAGGTTGGGCCCAGGCTCTTATTGACAGAGGTGTTAGATCCAGTTCAAAAGCATATCTCACTGCAGAGGTCTTGGCTAGACCCAATCTGGACGTTGTACTGAACACTCGAGTAAGCCGAGTGTTGGAAACGAGCAACGGAACGCTTGATTTCCGAACCGTTGAACTCTTTGATGATGCTGATCGTAAGCTCTCTTACGTCGTACATTCGTTGACAAAGTGGATCTCACACGAATACAGAGGAGTTCAGGAATCTGACCGCAAACAAAGAAGTAATTCTATCTGCGGGAGCTGTCGCCACTCCTCAAATCCTTCTTCTGTCCGGCATTGGCAATAGCACTCTCCTCGAGTCCCTCTCAATTACACCGCTTGTCGACTTGCCCTCTGTGGGTCAGAATCTCACTGACCATATTGGAGTCTCATCAACTTGGCGCGTCAACTCCACACGTACACTTGATACCATCATACGCAATCAGACTCTTGAGGATGCGCTAATCGAGCAGTGGGTCCAGAACAAGACAGGCATTCTTGTTGACACTAGTGAAAATCATGCTGCTTTCCTGAGGCTAGCAGAGAACTCCACTGTCTGGGATTCTTTCGAAGATCCTAGTGCTGGAAATTCTTCTGCGCATATCGAGTTCCTGTTCCAGGTAAGTTGACCTTTCGTGATCTTGGAAAATTTCTCAATGTGTTCGTTGATAGAACGGCCTCAGTAACCCCACGCCCGAGGGCAACTTCATGAATATTCCTGTTGCGAACGTTGCTCCCTTGTCTCGTAAGTTTTCTCGCTTGACTGGTCTCATTGCCTCATCCGCTCACCCTACCTACAGGCGGTTCAGTCTCGATCAACAGTACCGACCCCTTCGCACACCCTCTCATTGACCTTCAGCTCCTTTCCGCTCCTGTTGATATCGTGATTCTGCGTGAAGCTATCAAATCTTCTCGACGCTTCTTCACCGCCCAAGCTTGGGACGGGTACCTTCTTGAGGCTCTCAACACCGCAGAAACAGACGACGAGATCGATGAGTACATCAGGAAGAACGCTGTCAGTTTTTTCCATCCCGTCGCTACGGCTGCCATGAGCCCTGCTGGGGCGACTTGGGGTGTTGTAGACCCAGATTTGAAGGTCAAGGGAGTGACCGGCTTGAGAATCGTTGATGCCAGTGTTGCGGTAGGTTACTTATTTGCTTCTCCTTCGCAAGCCTGGCTGATTGTTCTTCCTTTCTTTTAGCCCAGTTTACCAGCTGCTCATACAAGTGCAGCGGTCTATGCTATTGGAGAAAGAGCTGCGGATATTATTAAGCAGAGCTTGGGCTTGAACGCCACTCTCGACGCTTGATCTACCTGTTCAGTCCGCGCGCGTAGGTCGTTTACCAGTGGGGTTTTGTGCATAGTTCCGTCTTGTAAAAACCGTGAGGACCTGAAATTCATGATCACTCAACTTTCAAGCTTGAAGCAGGAATCACCGAACATAGACGATCTTACCTCGAGCTCGGTCTGATCATGACCCATCCATGCCCTTCGCTTGATCCTTTCATCCACTCCCAAGGGTATATTGAACCCGGACCGTTCGACCTACTCAGCTCTTTCACTGTTAGATCTGCTACTGAATGGATGACCAAATTAGACAATTGAAGACAATGACTACTGACGAGTGGCCATAAACATTACGTGAATCTGCTGAACCACTCGCTTCAGCAATGGGTGCCATCATTCGCTTAGCGTGTGAGGTCTCCCCATTGTCTGGACTCCTTATAAGCCTTTGGTCGTGCATCGTTTCTTCTCTATCTCTCCCACCCTCACTACAGCGACAAACTATACCTCCTCCAGTCATGGCGTCCTCTTCAACTACCTCGATGACTTCTTCCAACGTTCAGCGCAACGGAGTAGTATTCCCGTCTATCGAAGACTCTCACCCTACCGCCTCTTTCTCCCAACGACGCGGTGTCATCTTCGAATTGGGGGATATGACTATTCCGGAGTTCAAGGCAAAACGCAAGGCACCGCAACAATCCAGCATCGTGGTCATCGCCTCTCCGATTTCTAGCTGCCCAACTTCCGGCGCGCCATCACTCTCTGATATCTCGAATGCCAGCGTTGGAGAAGATTACTTCTATGGCCGTCCCTTGGGCTCCCCGGCATCTACTCCTCGATCTCCCAAATCTCCTAAACCGGTAGTCACTCTCGAGTTGAAGGCTACGCCTCCTGTCGAGCGCAGAGTTGAGACAGTCGTCAAGGGCCTCAACGAGGATGGTTCGGTGGTTGTCGCATACGGGCGAAGACGCCAAGTCAAGTTCAGTAAAGATCTGCCTAAGGCCCCTGTAAGCAATCTTATCCATCTATCACTCCTACCAATTCCTCATGTTTTATTTTTTTTCCTCTCTAGACCCACAAGGCTCGCCATCTACTTCCTCAATGTCAACAAACCTGGGACGATGGCATGCTGACTTGCCACCGTCGGGGTTGCAAACATAGTTTCAAGACTGTTCGCGAACTCGTTAGGCACAGCCGGTTCCCCACTTCATTTGGCAAGAACCAGAAACTCAAGAAAATTCGTAGCAGGTGAGACTTTCTTATCATCTTTTCGGAGCACAGTAAGAATGCTGCTTACTGGTGCTTGTACTCCCGATTCAGATTTGTCTGCCATATGTGCAAGAAACGCTTCGAGATGCAGGCTGAGCTTTGTGTTCACGCGTGTACCAAATCGACTCCTTTCACGAGAAAATACAAATTCTTCATCTAGAGGGTTCTTTGCTCTTCCCTATTGTGATTCCCCGCTCTCAGATTGAACTCGGTTGTGGTCATTAGATTCCTGCTTCGAATCGTCCTCACGTTTTCATCTCAGCATAGTTCTCATATTTCACCTTTCGGTATCATCAAGGCATGTTGTAACATGTATAAAAATCGAATCATAAATATGTACACAGTCGCAATCGACATTCTCTTAGACCAATAGAAAACCTCTCGCTGTGTCCTAATTCTTGGTCGGCCTTGGTAAAGGTTTGCTCAGCGCTTCGTCCCTACAAGCTCGGGAACAGAAATGGTCCCCCTTCCCCTGCGGAAGGCACATACACATGATGCAAGGAGAGACCAGATCTGTATCCACCGCTTCCCTAGACAAACGAAGGAGTATCAGCCATTACGCTCGAAGAAAGAAGAAAGATAAACCATACTCTCGGCATAACTGGGAGCAATACTCGCTATAGACCCCCTCGGAATCGACAAAGACGAGCTTTCCGCACTTGGGAATGCGACACTTGGGAACAGGACCGGTGCTGGGTGCGGTCAGGAAGGGGTTGGTTAAGCGAGGAGGAGCCTGTGGTTGCACGGACGCTGCTTGACCTCCAGGGCCGGTGAGACTGGCAAGATTGAGACTGGGATAGTGTGCTTGCAGGACGTTCAGAGCAGCTGTAGCAGCTCCCGATGTCTGAAGGGCCGTGGCGATAGGTTTGAGAGTAGGATTGGATGATAGGGCGGCTGCGGCTGCGGCTTGGACTTGCGGCAAGAGTGCATTCGCGAGTGATTCTACAGATTTGTGATCAGTGAGTATGAATACCTGAAGGAGGGAACTGGATTTATGTACGCGCTAATGCAGGACCGCTGTTGTTTCCAGCAGGCTGCGATGGTGCTGAGCTCTTCTTCTTAGATGAACTCTTGCTCGTTGAGTTACTAGTGCTCCCTTTGGAGGCGCCACTAGTACCGGCTTGTGCTGCACAGTTCTTGCCGCAGTAGTCAAAGTTACCAAACTTCGGCTTCTGTTGGCAATTCTACAGGACAAGGCATCGTGTATTAGAGAGGCCAGCGAAGATACTGAAACCAGACAGCGTACCTTGCAGAGGTTGTTATTGGTGGCCGCTGCTTTCGCAGCTTTGCTAGCATTACTGCAGGTTTTGCCGCAATGCCTATGATTGCCGTATCTCGGCTTCGTTTGGCAAAACTGGATGCAGCAGTAATCAGAGAACGCTTATGGTCGAATTGATACAAGGGGTACGTACTTCGCACAACTGGACTGCAGTTTGAGCATTGTTACCGCTTGGTCGAGTAGCCATGATCGTTAGTGAAGGAGGGATATAGATAGTGAACCACTGAAATTTCGTGGCCTTTATCAAGACCTCGCCAGGAGTGAGTAGAGTGCATCGGTTGTCAGGTTGTGTCGGGGAAGTGGATAGCCTCACTCATAACACGCAGGAAAGGTCAGGTCGGAGACGAGGCGCACGAAAGAAGTAGTGCCCCAAGGGTGACATTAACTGGTACACGTGTTATACAGGAGGTGGGAATAGATAGCGATACAACTGGGATGCAATGCTCTTCAGGCGAGGCCGCGGCGGAATTTATCCCTCAGACGTTCAAGACCTTTACCGAGCTCGTTCTGGCCTTGACCGTCCTTACCAATGCCCCAGAATGAGTCTTTGTCGGAGTCCTGAGAACAAGAAGTGAGATAAGGAACGTAGTAATGACATGGCACGAAGAAAACCGACCTCAATCAACTCAAGGTCTCCTGTGCTGAGGAGCTCGGCTTTGAGCTCAGGATGCTGAGTGAACTTGAGCCGCAAAACTTCGTCCATCTTATGGAATACGTTGAGCTTATGCCAGTGGTCAAACTTCCCATAGAATGAGAACGACTGACCATTTGAATATTAACATGGAACCAGTCGGGGCGTTGATGTTCTTTGTGGCGGCGGGCTTCGGAGAGGGCAGCGGACGGTCTGGGACAAGCCCGAATGTGCTCTGCGATATCAGGGCGATGAGGGATGAACTAGAGAGAATGGGGATGAGACCGGATCCTCATCCACAAGAACAATAAGAACTACCTTTAAGGACTGAAAGAGATGTTCGCTCGTCGGATATAAACAGCCATGATAATTAACGTTATGGTGCGAGAAGTTAGTGAACCCGTAAAATGGCTTGTTCCTGTCGTAGAAGTACAGCTTCCCACGAACAGGGGAGCGTTTGGTAAGTTTCATCGAGGACGACGATGGTGCGAGGTACACAGAACGACGGGACGCTGCGTGATCACGTCTACTGGGTCGAGGCGGCCTAAGGCTCTCTGGATCGCAAACAATACGAAGGTTTGTTGGTTGCTCGCGTGCAGCTACACTGGGGTTGGCGATCTCGTCCAATTCGCTTTCCCGACCGAAGATGTTGGCAAGCTCTTCTTTCCACTGTCCTTTGTCGGATAAGGGGACGTTGGATGAGATATAGACAGTTCGCCGCTTCTCTACAACCTTGTAGATGGGCTCAGAAGATGTAGGGGAAGCTGGAGAAACAGAGTATTCGCGCTGCAGAAAAGCAGGCGCAGATAAAGGAGATTCGTCGAGTTGGGCGTGTTGGTACATGAACTCTTGGTGTTGTGGTGCTAGGAGAGCGCTCTCAAGATTTTAGCCAAGTTTATGAAAGGATTGAACTGATCGTAGATTTGGGGGGGAAGATATGCAATGAGGCTTCCTCATGTCGAATTTTCCGCAGGAAGTGACCCTTTTGAGCCATTGCTGAGCGATGCACGGGCAGTGCAAGGGCAGCTTCTCCTGAATTCTGACGATAAGTGGCTATTCGTCCACTATCGGATTGACTAGAACACGCTGAGTGGACGATTAAAGTCCACAGATTCTAGTTGGGTTAAGTGCTCAAGCGCTCAAGAGCCCAGTAGACTTATTGAAGTTAGAGAAGAGAGATCATAACCACACGTGAGGCTGTAATCGTCGTTCTCGTCTACCATCATTGACATCTAGCACTAACAAGGCATCATAATCAGCAGGTACTACCTTGTTCTTGAGGGATCCACGATAATGTGAATGCGATGCTCCGGGCTAGCGATACGGGCCTAGCCACTTGACAACTGCAGGCTTTCTTACTTTCTTGTTCACAAATTTCGATGACGCGAGTCGTTGTACCACGTTCCATGAACACGCTCCTTCGGGATGGCCGACGACAGGGTTTAGCCTGTGCGACTGGACTTCACGGTTTGGACAATCAACCGGACGTGTCGTTACCTCTGCATCTGAACCCGAATATTTAACACCCTCTGGTCTGTGGCCCAAATTAACGCTTCAAACCTCATGGACAACTGTGTACCTCTTGTTCCTCCGGCTGTCTTTCTTACACCTGGCGAGCACCACCTGCGGTGTCTGGATGTTTCTGATAACGATTATCGCGATAGTAAGGCTTCCGCACTGTTTTACTGCATGACCTACACTGACGCACAATCAGTTTCTCATTTATTCGCACAGAATTGGAGCCATCCTAAGACGGTGAAAGTTCGACCCAAGATATGCGCCATCTATGAGATCAGACTTGAGATAAATTCTTTATTTGCCTATCATGGACACAAGTATACAACCTCTTTGAATGTGAGCTCCCTTGTCCTGACTGGCTTTAGGTGTCAAATACAGGCTTCCTGTAGTGCGCTGCAGTGGTTGCACCCCGCTTGTAGTACCGGCAACGAAACGCTTTTGTTCCATGGAACTGATCGGTTATGTGCCATTGGTGAACAACGCAAGAACCTTATACCTTGTTCTTCCCTCTCGTGTCGATTGTGTTGTATAATTCGGGGTTCTTTCGACCTTCACAAATGCCGTATGCTGATTTCGATTCTAACTTGAGACCCACTAGTCCTAACCTTCATTTCCAGGTGCCAAGCATAATTTTTCGAGGTAATAGCTTCGTAGCCTCTTAATTATTATAGAATGGGAGACTGATTACGCTCAGGTTTGGACAAGGGATCTATACCACCTCCTGCTCATCGAGTAAGGTCTCCTTCCATTGTGCGACTTGCCCATGGCGCTCACCGTCTTCAAATAGAAGCAGACGACTACGTCAATAACCTGTCGGAGAAGCTACGCTTCAAAGCGATGCTTGTGAATCGGGTGTTAGTGGGGAGAGCCGCTACCTTGACCCGAACGAATGTATCAATCACGAAACCACCCATTGGCTATCACTCTGTGCGTTGTTTTCCCTCTCCAATGCGCTTATCGTACTGATGTGGCCCTAGATCGAAGGGAAACCGGGCGTAGACCTCAATTATCCTGAGACTGTGGTATACGATAACGATGCCATACGACCGGCCTTTCTCATTGTTTATAGCGATGGCGATGAGCCCTATGATTCCAATTTGGTGTCAAAAATAACCAAGCTTTTTCGAACGCCCTTGGCTTCATGAAAAAATATCATAATTTATCCGCGTCTCTATCTTTCCCAGCTGCTACATCATATACATGATAATATACTCCGGTGTCATGGCATCCGCAGTTTGACAGTAAATCAAGTCGTCGTCATCGTTCTGTGACAGTGGGATTAGTTCATTCAGCAACCCTCAAGACCGCGCATCTTACACTATTGTCTCCAGAAGATATGGCTGGGAGGGTCCCTTCCTCGACGACTGCTGTGCAAGCGATCAGAACTCGATACGGAGAAGTAGTGACCGTCGCAGTCCATTTGTCAGCTTTAGCTGGATTCCTGTAAGCGTAGATTCCCTCTCCATACCTGCGGAAACCCTGTCAACCACACCGAGAACATTTCAATAGGAAATACTTGCTGACCTTCCGGTGTTATACTTCTTTCCGTGCGCAAACTCCTCAAACCCTGATCTCGAAACGACGCAAATTCCGCAGACTGCGTTAGAACAATACTCGGCTTTCTTAGTCCCCATGTCACAAAGGCACAGAGCCCCATGGTACGTGTCTATTTCTTCCACCTTGAGCGCGCTTGCTAACCGTCGGCTAGTGCTCGCGGTCAGAGAAAGACAGAAGCGAGCAGTAGCGAAGGACCCTTTACCGGAAAGATGTTTTCTTCTGCTGTATCTCCCGAGTCAGAGCAACCTCAAAGATCTTATCAACTGTTGGACAAGCCCCTTTCGAAGCCCAAGTCTCCTGGAAGCGACGCGCAACTAGCGAATTGTCAATTCCTTGCGACCCTCGTATACTAATGCTCGACTCACCCTTGACAAACGTACTGCCTTCGGGATCTAGTTCGTTCAAACGCGCCTTCTTCGGGCGAGGGCGAGTGGAACTCCTGGATTTCTTCTCACATTCGCTGCAGACGCCACCTTTTTTGTCCGTCTGTATGGCAGCTTTGCACCTGGAACAATTCCGGTCCGAAGATGCCCCAGGGTCCTCCTCTCTGAGAGGTGAAATGTCAACCACTTCTCTTCCTAGGGTTCGCGGACTCACCTCTGATGTTCCTTCGAACAGAACCCGGAATAGCTCGGAATTCCTTGGAGCTCGCAGCCTTCTTTCAAGCAGTCGTCCGGACTCTTCCCCGTCGCCGTCCTCGCACAAGTACGCCCACAGTATGGGTATTCTGTGTCACCCTCTTTGAACCTCGGTCTCTTTCCGCATACCTAAGAAGAACTCAGCCCAAATGCAATACCGCTAGCCTTCAAGGGCCCTTACCTGACACAATGAGCTCGACTTGGACGCGTTTTGCTGGGCAGTGGTGTCTTTAGCCTTAGTCGTTCGATGGACGAGAGATTTTACCAATGCAGACATGATAGTGAGGAGAAGCACGAACGCCGTGAGAGCTATAGAGGCCTCCGAGATGTTTGTCGACATTTTGTCTTCGAGTTCAAGGATCAACGTTGAAACCACGAGGCAACCTCCCGACTTGAACAAGGCAATGCTATTTCACGCTACCGGGAGGCGATGTCCTCCGAATGATTACACGACCCAAACACGCCTTTCCAAATCGGTATCTCGATATTCAGAGAATAAAGAATCCTTGCTGAACGAGAATTCACCCCGAATTCCCCACTTTCTTCGCTTTGATACCCTCTCCCTTGCAGCGCTCATCGTCTTCTTACGCTCGATCGAGTAACCACGTCATGTCGGGCGCTGCAACATTCATGCTTCCTTCTCTAAACCCCTTTCCCAACGCGCCCCGCCCACAGCGTAGTGGTAAGCTATTACGTCCACTGTACAAGCCTTCCTACTTGCATAGCTGACCGGTTCCTATCGTTCCAGGTACCGTAAATCTTGGTACCCCTTTGCATACACCGCCAGCTGCCACACATTCCGGTCCCAACGGTATGTACTTCGCTGGTCAATGTCAGGTAACTAATCCATCTGCGGTATCCGTTTACTTGGACTGACATCGTGTATACGCTAGCAATGTCATACCAAACCTCAACGTCGCGATGGGCTCAAAACCCACCCTTTCTGCGGCAAACGTTGTGCTGACGAGTGGGCTAGACTCAATGCTGGTCCCGGTGCTCAATCAGCACCTACTACCACTACTCAGCCCTCAGGCAATATGTGTGATGTGAGTGCAACGCCTGGATGACCAGCCGGAGTCTTCACCAACATCCATCGACAGTGCTGCCATCAGAAGCCGAAGAAGATGGAAGGCGGCAAGCTGCATCCGTTCTGCAGCAAGTCCTGCGCGAAGGCATTTCACGGCCGCCAGGGAAAGCGAGGTAGTAGGTCCTAGACCCTTCAGCTCGCGTAGCACTTCACTAAACGAATTCATGTTACCAGTTTGCAAGGTTTATGGCTGCCACGATCCAGTGTACACGGATGCAAGTGGGTCGTCTCTCTATTGCAAGAAGTCCCATAAGAGGTACGTTTCTCCATCTCATCTCACGTCTGCCGGACGATCATGTTTATTGATACGGACATTGGCCACTTATAGTCTAGGAGAGGACGTTTGTCTCGTCTGTCGTCGTAACCGTAGCCAGCCCAAATCGCAGTTCTGCGGGCAGACATGTGAGGATGATGCAGTCTCGAAAGGCCCTGTGCTACTCAAAGTTCCCCGAGACCATAATACCTTCAAGAGTGGTGCGTCTGACTTCTTTTCTCCTACTATTAATCCACGCCAATCACACAACCTCCATTCTACCAGTTGCCGATCAATTCAAAGTATCTTGGAAGCATTCCTCACACCCTCCTGCTGTTAGAAGAGTGTTCAAGATCGTGTCTCCCAGCTCCCTCTCCTCCAGCTATGAAGCGTACAGGTACGTGCGTGCTTGAGGTCTGTCCTTCGCCTAAGCTCATACCATGAAGATCCGCAGTGGAGGCCCGCGGTCACCACGAAGCAACTGGTAGATCTTCCGGAAACGAGGTATCTTGACCAATGGCTTCCATTTTCTTCACGACCCACTCACAAAACTTCACAGAATCGACGTTGGCACGGTACCAAACGTGAATGTCATCTCGGAGACAAGGGTCATGACCAGCTCTGCTCTTCGACCACATGCTCTCTGTGTTGCATCATCAAGACGTCCTACAACCTAAGTCTGTTCGGAAAGAAGACCGGCTGGGGCAGGTGCGTTAATGTAATTCTCGCCCTGTAGAGAATTCATTCTGACTAAGTCATTTGGAAATAGATTTGGAAGGGGAATTTACACCTCATCGACATCGAGCAAGTAAGATATCTTCGTTTTTGTTTTTCTCTCTTCCAGGATTGGTCTGAACTACCTTGCTAAGATCCAACGACTACGTCCAGAACGCCGGATCGTCTCCGCTGAAAGCCATGCTTCTCAACAAGGTGGTTGTAGGCAAAGGGTACAAGATGACCTACGATAACACAACCTTGACAGCGCCTCCTCAAGGTTACGATTCCGTAAGCTGCGTTCTTCTCTCATATCCTGTTCTCTCCTCTAAAGACATCGTATTCAGGTTCTAGCCGAGATCGGGGGTAGCCTCAACTACGATGAGCTAGTTGTGTATACCAACGATGCCATTCGGCCATCGTATCTGGTTTTGTACGACGCTTGAATGACTGGCTTATTATCTTCGCCAGAAGAGCGGTGCTCTTTCAAAGGATCCACTCATTTTGATAATTTATCTCTGTACTTACCAACCAGCTTTCGATTGCTCTGGACGAGGGCAACACCGTTGTCCTGTCTCTCTTATTTCAAGATATTTACCTGACACTGTAGAAATATGTAGCATTAACCTTATGATGTATGTACGATAATTGCATTTTTATGAGCACCCCTCGTCTGATGGATATCCCAAGAATTTTCGAGATGCAGGTAGCGAGGAACTTCCGCGAGGTTAGCGCTCGGCCAGAGGACATGTACATGAGTAGTGTACCCGTGACCAGCTCCGACTCACCGACTGTAATCATCTTCTCTCAACTCATCGAGAAACGCGTCTTCTGATCCACAGCTCTTCCATCGACGAAACCATTGAAGGAACGCTTTATTGACATTGTACTACTGAGAATAGAGGCAAGCTCTAGTCCCCTGCTCACTATTGCTCAACTCAGCATGAAATTTGTACAGGGCAGAAATGCACCCATCAATAACTCGATGTGTTCAAATTGTTCCACGGAGTGCCCTCAAGGTCACAAACCACATACCAGTCTCCACAAGGACCACCTTCAAGAAGCCTACTACTACATTGGACCTTCTTACTGCGCAGAAGGAGAAGGCTGGAGCCAACTGGCCGCAAAATCTCCGTCTTGAGCCACCTGTCCGGAAAGAAGCACTGCAGAATGTACGTGCGGACGTGCGTACACAACTGAAGAAGTTGCTCCGGGAATCATAGTCGGCTGGAGTGAGGGGTTTCTGGCCGTGTTGATTTAGATGAACTCCGTCCATAGTGCGTTCAAATAGGTTCCCTGCCCTGCTTGGTGTTCATTTCATCCCCAGGACTATTGTATGACGCCGAGTTGGCATCTCTTTGCACGCTCACGAACCTCTTAGACCATACAATATCTCTGCACCAGCGCTCTCAGTGTGTATGTCAAAATTATTGGTACAAGGGATATTACACTACTATACATGGACGTCCTAGTAGGACTCATAGTCTTAATCTCATAAATACTCTGCCAGTCCAAGCGACCAGAAGCACTCAAGCAGCTTGCCTCCACCATGCCGACCTCGATATCCGTGACATTGGGGCCGTGATAAAATTCAACCAGTCCTGCATCCTCTGGCTCACGGTTGGCTGGTCTCCTGGTGCGATTGGGTCGGTATTTCCGGAGCCTATGTGCCCAGGTAGATGGAAGCTCTGAGTTCGGACTGACGGTGAGTAGGACAAGGGTCGGAGGTCCTGCGTGATAGATTCTCGGGCGACCCAGCAGACAAGGAAGAAGTTTGCAGCCAGCAATGCTCTAAGTGGCGACAGGTCAGTCTTAGATAAGAACTCTGAAATGGAGAGAGAAAGCTCGTACATCTGAACAATCGCCAAGGCTGAGAGGCAATTCCAGTCAGTCAGGAATTAGGGATGGGTAGAAGCAAAAAATCCCACAAACCAAATAAACCCCTTTCAACGGAGCACACTTGGACGCCGAAATCCCTGTTAGCGTCGACGTGCCCGCACATTGCGCTGTCTGAACCTCCATTTCGAGGAAGCAGTCCAGGGACGCCAACCGAGAGGGTGATAGCGCCAGCAATCCAGAAGGCTAAAGAGACCAGCGCCCAGACCAGCTGCGACCCCACGGATGCGGAGGGATGTGTGGAGAGCGTGGGGTGTAGTAAGAAAATGCTATAGCAAGCTGCAATCAAGATAGTCCAGATAGATGCAAATCTGAGAGCCAAGAACAGTGGTATCAGCGGTTAGCCTCCTTTCGAAGAGGATTCGGAAAATACGAACAACAATAGCCTGACCGCGGCGTAACTCTCGATATTGGGTTGCTCGGACTGCGCTGGATATTGGATGAGCAGCCATGCTGCCAAGGCTAGCTGTAAAGGCGGCAATTGTTCATGAAGACCGTCGGTCGTTGGTAAGGATACACTACTGATCATACCTCAGTAAGACCAACTAATACAGCAGCAGCATGTGCAGCTACGAATGATATAGCAAGTTGTAAGCCCTCGAGGTGTAAGAACCGAAATACATGCGCAAGCGATGCACTCACCAGGTGCGAATTTCTGTACCTTGACTCCGACGCATTTGTTCAATGTTCTAGGGTGTCCTGCCGCATATCGGTACATCCACAAGAGCCCACAGATGTACGCAAGCGCAAGCACCGGTACTAGAACTCCGATAACCGGCGTCGCAGAAAGATTGCCAGGAGTGCTTTGGAATAGGGTCTGAGTACTCTGACTGCCAGCAGACGAGTTACTAGAGGTGAAGGAAGTGGGTTGAAGGGAGATGAGGGAGATAATAGGTGCCATGCATCTTCGGACCTTACTACAAGGGTATTTACATAGCGGCAACACTGGTGCTATGCAAAAGAGAGTTCAAGACTCCCAACGAGTGTGGATGAATCATGAATCGTCGCCTCATGTTTACCAGCAGGTTTCGATTAGAGACACGATATTTGTCAGTTAATGTGGCTGAGGACCAGAAGACCGCAATTCACAAAGCACAAGAAGCAGCCCAGATCGGCGCAGGCTGTTCTATCACAGGACCGTCGATGTCGTGAAGCGGCCATGAGACCGGTGGATTTCTGGCAAGATGTTAGCGGGAAACTCAAGGCGGCGCATCCATGAATGATGTGGGACTTTGGACCACTGCGACGCGCCCACGTGATATGAATAAGAGACGCGTCAACAATGTTATGATTACCCAGTAACAGTTTAACAAGGCTTAGATGCTGCTCGATCAGGGATTCAGTGCAGTAAGTACACCGCAGAATAATATAACTGTAAAATGACATCAAAAAGGAGAAACTTCGATGCAAAACATTCACAACTGTCTGATGAGTGACGTTCTCAGCGCGAGCGGTTCTACGGACACTGCTTTCCCATCTTCATCTAGAGTAAACGCCACCTCATCGAGGGATATGCTCCCATAACTGAGAGAGTCAACTCCGGTCCACGACGTGCACCTCAAGTCGATACTTCCAAGAGGTACACCAGGAGCGCTGATACTATCTACAATGGCACGGAAAGACACCATGCGGCCTGATGCATTCGCCAAACCGGTGGGATACAACGTTGTATTAGCATTGGGCATGAGCATGTCGGTTCCGTTGCTGATGAATGTAGTGACCAGGAGGCCTGGGCTAGCGGGTGCAGTCTCGATGACGATAGTCGAGTTCACACCGTCTTTTGCGGTGTATATTCCTGAGAAAGCGCTATCTGCTTCTTGCCTAGCAATGTCTTCTAGAGCAGGAATGAAACCATCAATGATCAAGTTCGATGTTTGCAGTACGGTTGTTGTGGAGGCAGCACCGGCGGCGAGGACGGTGAGGCCAAAGTCATATTGAGGTATCAGGATGAGGACAGAAGAATATGCGCCGATCCCGCCAAACTTGGTGTAGATGTCAACCATGTTCGAGTCATGCTGGACGCGGATGATTTCCCAAGGGGCGCCGACCGAGAAGGCGGGGTTGGAGGTGAAGGAGAGGGGCTTCATCCATCTACGGGTGAGACTTCTGGGCAGCTGTGACGATCCTAGGATAGCTCGACCAAGGAGGGCTAAGTCAGAGGTACTGGAGAAAAAGCTTCCCGCCCTGTGACAAATGTTTAATTGAACAAGGCTGACAACATCGAGATAACACCTAAGCAACTTACGGGGATTCATCGCCAAAAGGCGCGTTCCACCAGCTCGCAGTTGTGTTGAACGGTACTATTACGCCCAGGGCGTCATCCGGTGTAACATTGTAGTGCGTATGGCCCATTCCCAACGGATCAATGATATCCTCCTTAAAAGCATCTGCTACCGTTCTACCGGTCATATCTTCAAAGGCGTACCCCAGTATCTGGAAAGCAGCGTTCGAGTAGATGGGTGCAGTAGATGGAGCATAGACGGGATGCTTGGTGCCAAACTCTTTGAAGAATTCTGGGAATTCAAGGACAACAGAAACTCAGTAACTCGTCGACATTCTAGGCACAACCTAGGACTAACCAGCTCTAGAGCATTGAGGATGAGTGGCATCGATACCACAGAGAGGGAGCTCCGAAGCGTTTAGTGCCGGATAGCCAAGTGTAGTCGCAGCATCGTAATCAGGGGCAACACTGGCCAGCACCTGCTCCGCCAGGAGTCCGTCTAAGATCATGATTAGGAACTCAGGAAGGGCACGAAGGATGTTCTTGTACAACTCACAGTCGCGTCCAATGCCCGATAGTTGCGCGGCAAGATCACCTATCGTAACCTCGTCCCACGCTACAGCGTCAAAAGCACCGTCCTCAACGTGACTATCCTGCACCATCTGGGCCAGCTCAGGTACCCACTTCGTCACGGGCTCATGAAAGTGATTATACCCATCATTCAACAACATCAAGTAAACTGTAAACAGTTTGGTAACGCTTCCAATGCGAAATATACTGTCCTTCGTGACAGTTTGCACGCCGCTAGGTGACTGTTGGAGGACTGGAGAAGACCAGGTGTAAGATAATAAGGAATCGTTGCTGTGTGTGGAGAATGCTTCCACGGCGAACGAGGTAGTATTGTCGAGGATGCCATATGATTTGAGTGGAGCCCCGGTACTCGTAGCCTGGTTCAGAGCTTCTACTAGCTCCGCAGTGTGGGACTGTAAGAGTTCGTTGTTTGCGAGACGCCTAGGAGCTGAGAAGTTAGGTCCCAGAAGGGGGCAGCTGCTGGCTGCGGAAGAGAGAGTCGCCAGAGTCAGCGAGATCAAAGTAACTAGCAGAGTATGGTGCATAAAGGATGGGAGCTGCGACATCGTGCCTATACCTGGGAGATTGACTGCAACGAAGTTGGGGATAGAGCCATGCGATGCATCCGACTTTATAAGGATTAGATAGAAACAGGATTCGTTGCAGAAAAAAAAAACACTGCGTTTCCCTGAGCTTCCCGTATCAAGGCCAAATATTGCTGCGATCAGCATAATTGATTGGCGCAGCAGGGGTCATATCCTTTATGGACGAGAGCCATCTCGCAGTAGCACCTCCCGTGGTTGCAAAGCTCGATGCGTCGCAGCAGGCGGTATTCATGTTCAAAGTGCGCAGTTTTTCCCCTTGGTAACTTCAGCGAAATCTTACTTGTTATTGCACTTCAATGTTTGTGCACAGGTCTAGAATCGTGACATTGAAGGTGCTGAGTATAAGACATTGGCAGGGAAAGAATCAAAAAATTGGGGGTATATCAAATGTCCTAAGGTAGTCCATGACAAGAACCTACAAAAGAAATACTCAAGACCCGCCTACATCATCGCCACGAAGGCAGATACCAGTAACCCCAGGACTGAGGTTTCTATCGTCATCCTTGATGCAGCACCAGTGGGTGTAGCAGAGGCTTCATCCTGGTCTCCTGAACTGGTAGGATCGGACGATCCTGAATCCGAGTTAGTGGCATCGCCCGATGGTGTACTAGACGGTGTGGAAGCTGGTGCCTTTGCTGCATTCTCTTTGAATGCTGCGGCAGATTGCTCGCCCGTCGGCTGATGGTATAGGGTATTCATTAGTGATAGAAGTGAAGAGAGGGGCAAGGGATATACATACGTTTACAGCGAGGACGGCACCTTGGTTGCAAAGGCCTCCGGCTTCGTCAAAGAACCTAACGTACAAAATCCATAAGAGCCAGAGTAGATGTTGTTACGAGGAAGACTTGCCATATCGGCTTAGAATCATTCACGGCAAGGCGAACTTGAGGAAGACCGGGAGCATCAACAGACAAGCTGTCGTCGACCTGAATAGGATCATAATCAATGTCGGCTCGTCACAAAACTGTATAATGCACGTACAGTCTTGACGCCAGTGTTGAACCCACCCTCGATACCAGTGCATGGATTCTCAAAGCTAGATTCTGTGAACACCATTCAGTTCTCCGACTTGAGCAAGGCGAACTTCATAGTAGACTCACGAACGACGCTATGGTCTCCGCTCCTGAACTCAAATACGATGGTGTCGCCATTGGTGGGCACAATCACAGAAGGATCGAAGCCCAGTCCTTTCTTTCTGTTCGAGGTACGTCCAAGAACAAGCATGAGCATGAGGGTAGCTCATTCAATAGATGTGAATAACTAACCCTGTAGTCTCATCCTTTCCTACACCAACGAGAAATTCAGTTGCAAAGGCACCAGCGGGAAGCAATAACGCAGTAAGGACCGAGTATCTCATGACGGAAATAAGGAGAAGGTGAATGTAGAAGGAGAAAAGAGATGGGATGAGTTGCCGGTCATGGTGCCAAGCATGTCCTCTCACTGTCTATTGGTCAGCATCATGGCATGGAAGCTCGAAGCTCGGGTGCTGGAAGCTGGCTGGAAGATAGCAACGGTTGACCTCAGGAGCTCACTGCAGCACATAAAGACAACACCGATCTCAACTCTGCAATCACACATAACGGCGAGGTATTATCGATATTATCTGTAGCATCAGACATGAAGCATTTTTGGTGGTGCATAAACGCATGGACATGGGGGCAGTAACGACGTAGAACAACCATAAAACGGATACACCCTTCATCACCAATCGATACAACTCGCATCAGACGCAAGACTAGGGCGCTCAGGGAGCGTGGAGGGTCTTCAAGAAAGTCTCGCCAGCAGAACTCTGGCCCTTGGCCTTCTTGGTCTTCTCGGCCTGTTTGGCTGTAAAATGATGGATCAGTGTGTGCCTCCTAAGGATCAATCTGCAAAAAAAAGGCGTACCCAGCTCCTGCTTGCGTAGGGTCTTGGCGTAAGGGTTGAGCTGGAAGAGAAGAGCCTTGTTGCGGAGAGGGTTCTTCTTCTGGGTCCATGGGCGGGGCTGTGACTTGGGGCCAGCAGGACGGACAACGGACTGGATCTCATCACTGTTGATTATTCTGGTCACATCAGGGTTGCTGATCTTGGCACTGGGCAGGCTGAAAAGGAATGAAAGTGTTGGCTTATTGTTCCAGGATAGATGAATGAACAGGAACATACAAGTAATCTTTCTTGTGCGTCGAGGCCTTATCGAAGGTTCCAAAGACTTCGTCAAGGATAGCGAAAGCACCCTCGGTCCAGATAACGAAACGACCAAGGTGACCACCAGGGGCAAGCTGGAGAACGTTCAACCTCCTAACGTTTACGACCTCGACACCAGGCAAGTTGCGGAACGACTTGACAATTCCGTTGTCCTCGTTATAGACAACGAGAGGACCACGGCGCTGACGATGTCTGCGGTTCCTGAGCTTTCCCTTTCCAGCACGGAGTTTGCGAGAGTTGGAAACCTTCACGACATCGGCGTAAGCCTGCAGGGACTTGAGAAGGGCGACGGCATCCTTGGTCTTCTTGGTGGCCTCAACTGAAGAAGAGACGACGAGGGGAACTTCCTGGACCTGCTCGATACGGTGACCACGGGCTAGGACGAGGGAAGGAAGGGCAGAGGCGGCAAGGGCAGAAACGACAGCGAAACGGCGCTGGTTCTGGTTGACCTTGACGTGCCACTTGCGCCAGGTTTTGGTGGGGGCGAACATGCGACCACCACGGCACATGTTACCGAAGGCAGCCTAACGTAGAAAATACACAGTCAACTAAAATTCGACGTGGAATAGGTACCTGGGACAACACACCTGACCAGAGCGGTGGGTACCGCTGCCACCGACACGGGGAATACGAGCTACAGCACGACCAGTACCCCAAGATTCAGCACTGGTTTGGTGACCAGCCTTCTCGCTGACGGCGTAGGCTTGTCTCTTGTTTTTAGCAAGGCTCTCTGTGGATCGCAAAGATTCAGTTGGAGCCCAACAATCTGTCCTTAACTACGCACTGTGCACTTGCTGGACGACATCGAGCCTGATTGGGGCGGTGAGGACAGCGGGGAGAGGCAGAGAGCTTGAAGCCTCTGTAAAGCAGTATCAGCATTACATCCAACAACAGATATTGCAGATTACGAACCTCCGGAGGTGGATCGAACGTTGACGGTGGGTCTTGAGGCCATTGTCGGGGGAGATGAGGAGGAAAGGGACGAGTTTGCGATCTCTGATGCCACAGTTCCAGCGTCTGTCCAAGCCACAAGACAAGGTTTCGGCAAATGCCGATACTGTATGACAGTTATTGATCGCTTAGTCATCTAGGTTCTGTGCGCCTACTCTCCCTCCTACTATCAGGTTCCGCCCCCAAAATATTATAAAGTTGACCATCTAGGACGCTCGTCAGCATTCTTTGTGGCGGGTTTCATTGCCCAGTATCTGTGCTGCTTCTGCTTAGTGAATATTTGAGAAATCTAGGACTGATTTCGCCTCATCTGCTCTCGCCGAGTCCCGTCTCACTGCCCCCGACTTAGTCCTAGTATCCAACCCGGCTGCATTATCATACTAGTTTCAGCTGGAGTGCTATAGAATGCTTTCACATTCCCCCGATATGCGGCTTTGTGGACTAATGCCTCCTGAAATTCCACCAGTGTAGCTACAGCCCCTGGGTAAGTTCCACCAGACTCAAAACGCTGCCGGCACACTCAGTGGGAAAGGATGGCCACCAGTGTTTGACCTACGCTGCTATGGCCTCTCCCTGCTTTCCTATCAAATAACCTGACTCAAAACCGGATCTATGGCAGCCCAGGCGACTGACATGGTTCCCATATAAGCTTGCCCTAACACGCTTTCTGTTCTCTCAAACTCATCTGCAGAGTGAAATGCCCACTGTAAGCTTCTCCTCTTTGAAAGTGAGTCGACCTTGCTTCCATCTAAAGGACGTCTTTGAATAATGTTTCCTCAGGGTATTTGTTACCTCTGCTTATTGATTGTGATAATGTTCTGACGGACATAGCCAATGGTGCTGGGAGTAAGAGGGCCTCCCTCCCTCCCAGCTACTACGAGCGTTATGTCTCTGACGCAGCGAAGGCCAGAAAGCCCAGTCCAAGTTTGTTACCGCTGTCTATGAAACCGTGCCTCTTCAGCCTCTGACTAGCCTCAGTCCACGACCTTCTCCCTCTAGAATTCCGCCCTGGTATCATCTCCCTCCTCGCTGGAAAACCTAATCCCGAGACGTTCCCTTTCAAATCCATTTCTTTCACGTCTCAGGATCCTCAAGACCCCTCCAAGACCATTGACCTTTCTCTCGATCCCAGTCTCTTGGCCGCTAGTTTGCAATATGGACCTACTAATGGGTTGCCTAGGTTTGTCAAGTGGCTGACAAACCTTCAAGAGCGCGAACATGGGAGAAGCGGTACTGATGAGGGATGGAGGATTTCAGTAGGGACTGGAAGTATGGATATGATCAACAAGGTACACTTGCACAAAGACACTACTGCTAGACCCAGTGGTTAATCAATCGTAGGCCCTGATCACCATGATAAATCCTGGTGACAGTGTTCTTATCGAGAGACCTGCTTATGCGTGAGTGATTTGTTCCTTAGCCATCCCGCTGCTTGAATATCTGACATTACCATTTTTCACCACCTTAGGTCGGTCATCACTCTCTTCGAGAGTTTACAGGCCAACTTGATCGAGGTTCCGACAGATGCGCAGGGTATCAAATCAGAGAGTCTCGACGCTATCCTGAACAACTGGCCAACCGGCAAACCTAAGCCTAAAGTGCTCTACACCATACCCGTGTGTTACTGTTTCCTCATTCTATTCCTCCCAGCATTCCATGATAATACTATTTCTTAACTAGTACGGCGGCAATCCAGCAGGAACTACAGCATCTCTTGAACGACGCAGGCACACTCTTGCATTGGCTCGTAAACATGATTTCCTGATCCTTGAAGGTACGTGACCTCTTCCTTCCTTTCCTCACCTCGTGAGCCTGATCCGGCTTATGTATTTCACCAAGATGATCCATACTATTACCTCTACTTTGGAGAGGGCGAGCGGCCTCCCTCTTATTTCGCTCTCGAGAAGCAAGAGGATGGCGGAGAACCTCTCGGGCGCGTGTTACGGTTTGATTCTCTGTCGAAAGTCCTTTCGGCAGGGATGAGAATCGGTTTCGTCAGTGGACCAATACCTCTCCTCAATAATATTGATCAGAACGTAAGATCTAGCCTACTATCACTCATCCCATTGTCAATTAACCAACCTGCATTTATTTCGTTTTGACAGACTCAAACCGCGAACCTTCAAAGCTCTCAGTTCGGCCAAGCCGTAGCCGTCACACTCCTTGAAGCATGGGGATACGACGGGTTCAGAGCGCACACTCAATTCGTATCTGATTTCTACCGCGAGAAACGAGACCAGTTTGAGAACGCGCTGAGGACTTATTTACCCGGGATGGCGGAATGGAATACTCCCTGTGCTGGCATGTTTATCTGGTCAGTGTCTCTACGTGTCAAGCACCTTTCATCCATAGTATTATAGGGTAACTGACGAAGCTACTTGTGCAGGTTCAAACTCCTCCTCAATACCGACTCAGACAGCGTAGAGGAATGCGACTCGGAGCAACTCATTCGGACCAAAGCGCTCGAGAATGGGGTACTGGCGCTACCCGGAACAGTATTCCTACCCAACGGTGGCCCGACGCCGTATGTGAGGGCTTCTTTTAGTTTGTTGGATGAGGAGACGACGAACGAGGCGATGAGAAGGCTTAGGAAAGTTGTGTTGGAGGCTAGAGAGATCTGTGTTTGACTCGCAGATCGTGGTCAATACTGAAGCGCTGGAGCTTTGCATACGTACCTAACTTAACCACATAGACCATATGAACCATTTTTGTCTAATACTAAAGTATATGCCGATACGAGGACTCGCTCGTATAAAAAAACGTCTTTGTGTGCTCGAGAACGACCGCTGCACCAAAGGGTACGGTAGATCTTGAAGCTTGACCCGCCGCTTAGTCATGTTACGACCTGTTCCTCTACTCCGCCCCACAGCTGAAGTAGTCAGGCTTTCACGAATTGCAAGCTCAATATCATTGCTCTTTCTCCCTTTGACCATCCGAAAGCAATACGACCAAGTAAGAGCTTTCAAGCTTCAAGGTGCCATTTGCAGACCCAAAATGGCTGGAACGTCAATTACTATGATCACACCGGATCCTTTCCGTGCGAGGTCATGTTCACTCTAACAATCGAGTCATTCCCAATTTTGCCACTTATTCCCAACCTCGAGCCCCTGGACTCCCACGCGATCTTCAACAAATAGCAACCACGATGACTACGGCAACGCGTTCTGCTGCACAAGTGAGTTCTGTCACGATCTCCAGAGTCCCTCCCTGTTGGTTGACCTGTGATGGGCTCAAAAGGGTATTGAGAGCTTTGAACTCCAGTCTATGGAACGATCATCGATCTAATCGACGCAGCTCTAGCGAGGACGAAGCCTTTCTTGCCTACGAGCTACTATGACCGATTCGTGTCAGAGGCAGCTAAAGCCAGGAAACCTAGTCCTAGTATGTTTCTCTCTCTCCCGGCTGTCGGATGTTGGCTCATGCGTGTACATCCTCCAGTCAGAAAACTCTTCCCCTTAGAGAACCGTCCAGGGATCATCTCTATGCTGGCCGGAAAGCCCAATCCAGGGACATTCCCCTTCACCAACATCTCGTTCACATCCAAAGATCCTTACGATAGATCTAAAACTACTACGCTGTCTCTCGACGGTGATCTTCTGGACGAGAGTCTGCAATACGGAGCTACTAGTGGTTTGCCCAGATTTGTGGATTGGCTGACTGGTCTTCAAGAGCGTGAGCATGGGAGAAATAGTGCTGAAGAAGGGTGGAGGGTGTCTATCGGAACTGGGTCTCAGGATCTAATCAACAAGGCATGTTTGGATATCTTCTCTAATAGGGCCCTTGCCAAAGCTGAAGTCGCTCAATATAGGCTTTGATAACTATAATCAACCCCGGTGACTCCTTGCTCATCGAGAATCCTGTTTACGCGTGTGTTATTCTCTTTACTCGATACAACCGGTGATATGCAACTTATCTGCCGCATCGCATCGCAGGACAGCCATCACACTAGTCGAGAGTCTTCATGCTCAGATGGTGGAGGTCCCGACAGACGCAGACGGGATACGATCCGACAGCCTCCGATCCACACTGGAGAACTGGCCCCCGGGAAAACCCAAGCCCAAAGCGCTGTATACCATTCCTGTGCGTATAATCATCTACGGTTTTAGCTGAGTGTGGGTCTTTGGTTTACACCCTTGACGCTGGTGCAGTATGGCGGAAATCCCGCGGGGACTACTGCGGCTCTAGAAAGACGGAAGGAAGTCCTCAAGCTTGCACGAGAACATGACTTTTTGATTATCGAAGGTAGGCACATCATTTGTTACTTGTTGCCACGAATCACTGCCTTTTCTGACACTTCCTCCATGGGTGCGGTTTAGACGATCCGTATTACTACCTTTACTTTGGTGAGACGGAGCGGCCCGCTTCTTACTTCGCTCTGGAGAATCAGGATCCCCTCGAAGAGCCACTCGGACGTGTATTGAGATTCGATTCGTTGTCCAAGGTGTTATCTGCGGGTATGCGCGTAGGCTTCGTCACTGGGCCTGCTCCCTTGGTGCAAAACATCGACCAGAACGTAATATACCCTGTATTCTATTGCACGTTTCGCTGGACTCACGATACGAATTTCTACTAGACACAAAGCGCCAACCTTCAAAGCTCTCACCTCAGCCAAGCCGTAGCTTTTACTCTCCTCAACTCATGGGGGTACGATGGATTCAAGGCCCACACTGATTTTGTCTCCGATTTTTACCGGGAGAAACGAGACCAGTTCGAGAACGCCCTTCGAACGCATCTCTCAGGGCTAGCTGAATGGAACACGCCGTGCGCAGGCATGTTTGTCTGGTCAGCTGCACTTTCCTTGACCCAATGCATTTGCTGTTCTCAACCTTAATGCTAGGTTCAAACTCCTATTGAACGACCCGACTTCGGTGTCCAGCAAGAGTGGTGGCTTGGTCGAAGAAGATTCCGAGCAAGTTATCCGTACGCGTGCGGTCGAAAACGGGGTGTTGGCACTACCTGGAACGGTGTTTCTCCCGAATGGTGGTCCCACGCCTTACGTTCGAACCTCCTTTAGTCTATTGGAAGAGCAGACTATGAATGAGGCAATGAAGAGGCTCAGAACGGTCGTTCTACAGGCTCGGGGAGAGAAAACTTGAGTAGAAAGACCCGGTTGTGCGGCTGATATGCCGCTAGATCCTAGGCTTTGGTTCCTCGGTTTGAACAGCGTTTGAACCTCCTGGTGTTGCCAATTGGGAGATCTCCTTATTAATTCCGGGACTCCAATGACATCGTTCGCATCCTCCCATCTCTGTGTAAAATAGTTCCGCAGTTAGGAGGTCAAGATGTGTGTCGGAAGTCGCCCTAGGTAGATTCTCGGCAATGATTTGGTTCTGGTCTTGTGCAACACTTTTCTGTGAGGCTCAGGAAACAAGACTAGCAGATTTTTATCGTCGTTCGGGTGGCTCCAAGGACGTTTAGAGGAGGCATTCGGACAATTTTGAGTTCACAACATTACGACAGACACGACGACACACACATGTGCCCATCACCGATCAAAAAGTAAGGTGGTTCCTCCCAGCGAACCACTGGTCAGTCTCCATCCAAGCGTCCATTTCTCCCGCTTTGCCGCGACGTTAGCCCATACCTCATACCGACTTCTCAGTCCTTGTGTCATTCAGGTGTACTCACAGAGCCGTGCAGCAGTCTTATTCCGAGTCAGGTGCAGCCTGTAACATGCGAGCCATCGTCGTGCTATAAAGGGCCCTGCATGAACTCCGTGCTCGATCTTCTTGTTCTTTTACGCCCAACTACGATCATTATCATCGCAGGACGACGACGCTGCCAGCAATGACTTCGGTACCTTCGTTCTTGGACACCTGGATGGATGCCAGATCTTTGGGTAGCTTGCGAGGCGCATTTACATTTGAGTGTGGTTTAGCGCTGCTGCCCAAGTATCTTTGGGTACTGGCTGTAATCTTGCTTTCGACCTGGATACTACACCGAGCGCGATCCAAACCTCCACCAAAGAAGAGGTTTTGGGCACATGAAGAGTTGGCAGTACTCGGAACCCCTCGTGAATCTCCGAGGCTGGGGAAAGTTGTAGTCTGTGGTGGAGGGTACGTGTATAATCACTCCACTACTTCCGTTGCAAACCACTGAATATATAATCAAATTCCAGAATCTCAGGACTCACAGCTGCAAAAATGTTCACCACCCATTTCGAGGAGGTCATCCTGATTGACCCAGAGTTCAGCAAGGTGCTGTCGGGCAAACCAAAAACGCGAATCATGCAGTATAACTCAGTGCATGGTCAGTATAGATCCAGATATCCCCTTGAGTTTTCCTACCTGACTTGGCCTAGCTTTCCTCGTTCTCTTTGCGCAGGGACTACGTCGCCTTTGGCCAGATTTCGATGAGAAGGTAGTGGAAGCTGGTGGTTTGTACGTGTTTTCCTTTATCTACTCCTTGTTTGATCTTGGCTAACGCACGACTTTACATCTTAGCATTCTCAACGGGGATTATTTCGCACATATCGATGGCACCTATATCCCTTTAGATAATTTCAACGATCCTAAGGCCTTCACACTTCGGAGGACGCAACTCGAGCCTCTACTCCATCAGCTACTCGTCAACGACTCGGAAGAGGTCACGAAAAGATTACGCGTGGTAGATGGACTTGTCAAATCACTGGAAAGAACTCCGGGTGGAAACACCATCCAAGCCGTTCATGGGAAGAACACCGATGGTAGCGCCTTCACAATACACAAGCCCGACCTCGTCATTGGTCAGTCATGCCCCACCCTCTGTTCGTCGGTCAGAGAATTATAAGCTGACTCGTGCACTAGATTCAACGGGGGCGATGCAATGCGGTACGCAGTGGCTGCCCGCAGCAGGATTTTCATCGCCAGCAGAGACGCGAATCGAGTACAACCCCAACCTCCGTTACATGACTATCACATTCGACGTCCCTGATGAACTAGGCGCCCTACTGCCTATACCAGGAGGCTTCCAACGTACCTCCTGGGTGTACACGTTCGTTCCTAATAATAAACACGAGCACCGCGGATTTCTCCTCTCCAACATGGACAACGGGACTAGTAAGTCGCCCATTAGCATCGGCTTCCAGTCCTAAGTGCTTCGTTTTCTGACTAAGTTGGGTTTGACAGTGCAAGCGTGCTATAGTTGCTGGGGCCCCGGCTCTCTTCCTAAAAACCCAGATGAGATGATGGAGCGCCTCGAATCCTTGCGAACGACGGTTCCTATTCCGGACTGGCTGAAAGAAGCTATGAAACTCCTTGGGGAGAACGGGAACCCTACGTATGAATTCGCGAAGATGCGTCAGTATCATTTCCGACGGTAGTGCTTCTTTATACCAACCGACTCAGACCTTGCTTCTAGCGCCTCCCTCCGATTTACGATACCATCTCCTTGCTGATCTCCCAGAGAACTTTGCTTCAATCGGCGACGCATCAATGCAGCTCAACCCTGTCTTCGGGTGAGTAATACCACAAATACCCTGGGAGGCTTTTCTATCAGTGACTGAAATGAGTCATCTATCTAGCCACGGGTGCACAAAGTCAATGATTTGCGTCCTACAACTCGACTCTATGCTGAGGAAATACACGGACGGGGTCTTGCCTCCAGATTTCTCCCGTCGATACTCCGAAACTGCTTCTCAACGCGTTCAGGGCATTTGGTAGGTCTTCTATTCATTGTGTCAGACCTGGAAGGAGAACACTGATACGACACTTTGCTCAGGAGTACAACTAAGGCCATGGGTGAGCCTTCCTTTCCCTTACCTCTATGCCTATGCGCGGAAGAAAGCTCATACTTTTTCTTAGATTATGGATTCTCGAGTACAACTCCCTCCGTAGGAGAGACGCTTGAGCACGGAAAATCTATGAGACGATTTATGGGACTCATACGCGCAGCTGGCCATGAAGTACGCTTTCTCCACCTTCCCAACCTCCATCCCCTTCTCAAGCTCACAATCTCTCTCTTTCGCGCAGGACGCGAGAATACCTCTCGCCGTATGGCGAACACGGAATTTCCTCACTCCCCCCGGCGGCCTGACCTCCCCATTGACAATGTTCCGGTTATCACTTCTCGTCCTTAATCGCCGTTTCAAAGACATGTTGGGCCTCACAAACTCCCACCCTACGATCCAAAACTGTAATAGACCATAGAGGGATTCCCCTTCACCCTGTTGCCATCTTCTCCGGCAGTCACTCAGGTAGTTACTACCCAGCTGCGTTGACATAGTCTAGAAGTTCACCGTACCAACCTAGTATACTTACTGTATCCGACTCTAATGCCATGCCTATACGTTACACTATGGAGGGGTTGCGTTTCATACGCTGGAAAGTTTGGATAATGAAGAAAAAACTGGAGTCAGCCACTCCCAGTGAGTGGCATGATGCGAAATATCAGTGAATCATGCAGCGAAGGCAGTAGAAACAAGCGAGAACAAGTGATTCGAAGTAGTATATAGGTTGAGAGGTGGTGCAGGAGAAGTAATTGAAACATGATGCATAATGCTGTAAGAGGGATCTAAGGAGATGAGAGGAATAGTAAAAGAACAGAAGAAAAAAAGCGGAGAAAGTGAGGTATGTCTAACAAACATGGAGACTGGGAGAAAGAATCGAAGCACAGAACTAAGAGAGGTGGAGGAAATATCTCGATGTGTAGGGTCACAAGTTATAGGTCCGTATGAGGCCGATTTGGCTAATGTTTTGAAGGGATGAGAGAAAGAGAGATGAATGAGGAAGGTAATAAGGTGTGTAGGTGATAGGAGTTAGGATGGATACAAATCGAGGTATATATGGCGTCAACGCCCTGTGAGAAATCCGGGCGAGCGACATGAAGCTTTAGTCCATGGGAAGAGAGTTGTATGAAAGGAATATAGGAGGAGGAAGGCCATATATAGGGCAACACATACAAGGGAAACTGAAGATGATAAAGATGGTAAAGATGAAAGAAAGGGATCAAAAGGCCGCGTCACGGTGGTAAAGAAGACAACGCGTGGAAGTGAGATAGAAGAAAGGCCAGGTGAAATTGAGAGATGAGGGAGAAAGATGACCAGAGTTAGACCCTTGAGAGCCCCGTGCCATGCTATGGCGATGACGGCGATGGAGATGTATGTGGTGACGAGACATGCCGCCGAGTCCGTATCTCTAGTGCTTCATCGCTTTCACTTCCTACGTCGTCGTCGTCGTCGTCTTCATCGTCCTGGTCATCGTCATCGTCATCGTCCTCCTCACAATCCTCAAAATGATCCCCGAACCCGTTCTCGAGATCACTGTCATCGGACCCATCAGAGTAGTACAAGCCACTGCTGCTATAAGATCCGTTAGCATAGTGGTTGTGGTTCCCAACAGCCACCGGCGGCCCTGTGAGCGGACTAGCCCCATGTTGTCGTGAGCTAGGCAGTCGAGCCATGTCTGCTGGTGACTGGTGCAGTACGGACGGGAGACCAGTGTTCGTGGTCCCAGAGAGCATCACATGAGCTAGATGGGGCTGGGGTGTAGAAGAACCTTCCACGAATGAGGAGTCAGAGGAGTCAAACGACCGCAGATGAGAATCCCCTCGAATTGAGCTAGCGACGATCCGCTGGTGAATCTCATCAGGCATCGCACCAACCCCACCTGCGCCGATGAGCTGTGATTGAATATCTAGCTCGGAAACGGCAGTGTCAACGCTAGCGGCATCGTTGGGGAGTTCGCCCCAGCTAGTAGCGCGCCGTTCGAATGTGCGGTATCGTTTGGGTTCGGATGGTTGAGGGGGAGGGGCAGCAGCAGCGTATCGATGTGAGAGCTGTTCGTGGCTTCTAGCGCTGTTTTCGGGAGGTGCTTTCTCTTTCCCTTTGAGATAGAGCGACGACTGCGCCCGACTGGGTTTTGGAGGTGGCGATTGCTGTCGTGACGTGGTTCGCTGGATCCAGCTGGTCAGACGACTCAGGCGCGACTGCGGTCGCTCCTCCACTGTGCCAGTACTGACTTGGGACACGCGACTAGCTCTTGCCCATAGGTTGGCCGCGAGTGAATGCTCGGAAGGTGCTCGCGAAGGGCCAGCTTTCCGGTCTAAGGTTTCACGACTGGCACTTGCTTGTTGCTGATGATCATGTTGTCGCTCATGATTAGTATGCTGTCTACGTGTGTTGGTCGCCATGGTTCTGGGAGATGCCGGTGCAGGACTCCTGCGTGAAGGACCAGGACGACGTTGCTGGGCGTCGTCGTGGCTTCTTGCAGTGCTCATTCCGTGTGAACGAGAGGATGGAACAGACCGTGTCCCAAAGGTGCTTTGACGATCACGA
The DNA here is from genome assembly GCA_002718315.1 of Agaricales sp. HM26-F1. Lineage (NCBI taxonomy): Eukaryota > Fungi > Basidiomycota > Agaricomycetes > Agaricales > Agaricales sp. HM26-F1. Next base: position 693,548 of record NIBX01000021.1, on the reverse strand, counting down.
ATTCGATCTCGCTCTCGTGGGAGTCTGGAGCGGTCTCCAGATCTGCGATTATCCGAGCGCAATGGGTGCAGCAGTCGTGACAGGGTGTCTCTCCAAACCTTGGAAACAGGCTCTGACGGTTCGGGAGTAGAAGCAGGGGAGGAAGCCCGAAGCCAGAAATTAGTGACATCTTTTGTGAACCAACAATAGCTCTGCGGAACGAGGTCAACCTTGTGAACAGGAGGCAGTAGAAGTGCACCAACCTTGATCTCATCTAATTCGATTCTTCTCGTAGAATCTTTCTCCATAAGATGGTCCAGCAGGTGAATGATAGTATAACCTTCAGTTCCCTCCTCAGGATGACGGCCACCTGTTGGGACGCAATCACAACCCATGGTGTCGTCTACGATCCAGTCCTCGTTGCGAATGGCGGCGTATAACTGTTGCTCCCGCGCTAGCTTGGGAATATTCGGATCCTTGGCATCGAATGGTGTTCTTCCAAACAGAAGGCAATACATGGTGACTCCGAGGGCCCATATGTCGATGGCTTGAGTGATGGGTGGTCGCTGACGCTCAGAATACGCTTCGTCGTCGTCGAAGTCTGGCGCAATATAGACCAACTCAGGTGCAAGAAAGGCAGGGGTGCCTGCCATCTTTGAGAGTTCGTCGAATATGTTCTTGGAATCGAGGTTCCCTCCTCGAATATCCTCGGCGATGGAAAGATGGGATACACCAAAATCAGCTATTTTGACTTGACTTCGGTCTTCGGTCCACAGAAGGTTCGCGGGTTTGATGTCGCGGTGAATGATACCTTGTGAATGAACTGCAAAAGCGAGAAATAAGCGATCTGACAGATGATCATGGGTGGGGAAATTACTGACGATACTCTACGCCCAGTAGGGCATCGCGCATTATTCGACGGGTTTGTTCGACAGAGAGAAAGGGTTTGCCGTCTGTTGTCATCCATTTCACTTCTCCCCCGCCCAAATATTCCATAACTAGAGAAGAGGGGGAATGCATTAGGATGGATTACGTTCGAACGAGAAACATGCGCTGATATGACGTGGGGGAAGGGGAGTACGGGTCATAAACCAACAATAATAGCGTACCGATGTATATTTTCTTGAAGAGCGGATCGTTGATGACCTCTATAAGTCGAACGATATTCGGATGACTGCACTTCTTCATGATGCCGATCTCCTTTAATATTTTCTCCTCGTAGGTGGCTATTCTATTGACGACCGGCGTATGTTGGGAGGAGGAAGGCTGGGGCGCCCTCAGTTTTTGCAGACGATCTGTCTTCTTATTCTGTCGCGGGAGTTTCTTGATAGCCTGGAAAGAGTGACGTGGGGAAGTCAGAGGTTTGAAACAGCAGCGTTGTAAGAGGTACGTACCACGAACTGGGTTGTGTGTCCCCGTTTAGAGGTATCGACAGCTCTATGGACAGTGCCATGCTGGCCGATTCCAACCTGGTCAAGGACTGCATACTGGTTTATGAAAGGATATTCCCTTGAACGAGATGGATCGTAGCCGGGGACACCAGCCAAACCAGCACGACGACGAGCAAGGACCTGGGTTTCGAGAACAGGGCCACCAAAATCGACGACTTCCGACAAGAGAGGCATTTAACTAATGGGAGGACGGTAACATTCGAGATGGAGGTCAAGAGAGAGAAGGGGAGAAGCAAGTCGTCGATTTGGTCAGCCACTTGCAGTATGTAATCGCCACGGTTATCTATACTCCTCCGCCACTTTGTGCCTGCCACCAAACGCTCTGCTTCTCAACTCTGACTATCATCTTCAAACAACATATCCTCTGTCCTGGGTCTGGTCCCCCTCATCTCCACACAATATTTTTTCTGAGCCAGGAATTCCAGTCAGAACCAACGTTCGGTGTGCCTTCTTGCCTTCCCATACAGTTTCATGATAGCGTCTTTTGAGGGGCGCCACTACGATCATGATTCGCTCTGCAGACGCCGAGGGATTATCCGAAGATTCGCTCTAGCATCGTTTTGAATCGTCCTACAACAATACCAACGGCGGCATATGGTATATCATGCTGGCACAGCGTTATCGTTAGCACGTACTCGTCGCCCGTCCAGCACCCAGGAAGCAAGCAGATCCAAATCCAAAGCGTCCTAGGCTAGCGCAACCGTGACTGGAAAGCGTATGTCCCGAAACCATAGGATCTTCCTAGCTCATGGCATTGCCATGTGTCCGTTTTCTGCCCGGGGCGTGTACATTATGCTTTGACGCACTTTTCTTCAGGCTCTCTATCTCCCTAGGGAGTAGCCATCTGAAAACTTTCACTCCACCAGGGCGGGCGGCGGCCAGAATACAGATACTCTGGGTTCGCGGAAGTGCCTAAGCCTAGGCCTTAATTAGCTAGGAAACGATATCGATACTACAGCACTTTGTGGCTTTGCCAGTGCTCATGGTACCGCACATCTTCAGATCATGGCTCCTCTGTACAGCTCGTTGTTTCAGCTCCATTTGAACTCCCAGCTTATCATGCCATTCCACGATCGATAATGGAGTCCGCTGGATATACTCCAAAGAATGATCGAACCCTAGCACCCCCGATTCCCTTCCCTTCAGTCTTGAGTCACCCTCGGAGAACCTCAACCGTACACTCAAGCCCGATCACCTTTCTCAACATCGCACCCGGAACACGAGGTTATCGTGATGGCCAGGGCCTGAAATCAGCATCAACGAACTCTGACTGGTCCGTCCACTCGGTTGTCTTCGTCTCTCAGCCTCTCATGACCCCATCTAACGACTCCTCTCGTTCTGGAATGTTCGGGCTAGTCAGACCATTGCAAGAACTCCACCCGTACATCGACATGACCGGAGGTGATACGTGCCTAGCCCTGCATATTCTCATGTAGCCCCAAATAGTCAATTCGTGGTGACCACGCACAGACCTGGCAGATCAGAACATCCTTCTCTTTTTCCATGACGCGTTCTTCCCGTAGACCACGACTTACCTTCCGGTGCATCAGTACAGTACTCTACTCGCGCACAATGGCCAGCCCTCGTACCACCCCTTCTTTTTCGTTTTGTACCCTCGATCACACGTTTTCGACGCACAATCAAAGAAGGAAGGTTGATGCTGATGCTTCTACTCTACCACAGGGGGGATGACTGAGTACCCTTCAGATTTTCTCTGGTAGGAAGTAATACCAGTCATCTTTTAATCTCAGGTTCTCCCAAAGTATGTATTTATTACTTTCATTTATCCCCTTCGGGCGAGATCTGTACTTTCACTGAATGGTGAACTCGGCATAGCTCGCCCATCAGACCAAGAACCCACGAAAACGATACCGAGAACTCGGCGGAATATTGAACGTTCCAGGTGAGCATTGGAGCGGGCAGCTAAAAAAACCTCACCAGGGCCGTGCTGTAGCTCTTTGATCATGCAGTGACGCGAGAGCAGGACGGATAAACTCGACCTCTGACCCTCCCCCTTGCGGTAGAGAGGAAGTTGTGTTCGCCTATCGTTTGTGTCAGACTGTCAGACTTGGGAGGCTTCTACCGATCTACACTGAGTCTCCTCGCGCACTAGGACGCCACCAAACTCAAAGCAAACAAAGTTCAACAAAGCCCCGTCAAACCCAAAGCAAAGGACAAAAAAAACACCCTCACACAACAGTGTAGTCTAACCAATAAAGTCTACTCATTCTATTCCGAAGACGTTTTTCAAAAGGCTGCTTGACGTCCTTGACGTGTCTCTCGAAAGAGATACAACTGGTATACTATAACCCTCCGGAGCTCCAACTTGAAGACTGATCGTATCTCCGCTCAGCAAGGACCTTCAAGTTAGCTCCGCCTATCAAGCCTCCCATCGTCCTCGCGCAAGTCTACTAAGCGGCCTAGAGAGGAAGATTTCGGTGAATAAGTTCTTCACTGTAACGTTCAGATCCTCATGAACGGCTAGGCCTGCCGTTGGGTCGAGTTCGTCCTTCCGGTTCTCTATTACTCGATCTGGCTAGGTCTTCTTCAACGCGACTGCTTCCTGTTAAATACCGTGGCTTAGCGTTTTGGGGGTGGCAACTCCGTTAGCTACTGGCCCTGCAAGACGTTGACGGTTGCTTGGTCTGAGTTCCTGGCGAGCACGACGATCTCCGCCTATGATCATTGGAAGGGCTCTCCCAGATCAAGAACGTAGCGCAGCACGATCACAGGGGCACCCCAACACGTACAGCACCAACTCCAGTACTAGTACTAGTACTACCGCTTCACAAACATCATCTCATTCAGCCGGGTGTTATTGACGTAGGTAGTACCAAATTCCGATTTTTTGGCCTGAAGAAGTTGAGGCTGCCAGTGATCCTACGGAGCGTGGACTTACCGTAAGGTTTGAGGCTTCTGAGGGCCATGGACAGTTTTGAGTCACTAAGTATACCAATGTATGTCCTATCTATGTCCTATCCAATTTCCCAACACAAAACACCCCGAGTACACTGACTGAGGGACTTTTCGCCGTAGCCTGGGTGGCTGGGCCAAAGTGACGTCACAGCCTGAGGCAGTGGGACTTTTCGACTTGTCAGCTTCTCATCGACCTTCCTCTTTTCTCCAAGGAACAAGTTTTTTTCTCTCCCACGGCGGTATGAGCCTCGAGAGCTTCTCTCTCACACTAGTGACTACGCTCATCATCCCACGGACCCGGGACGATCGATGAAAGCAGCCTGAGAAAGACCAGAGCTGACGTAAGTAGGAATGTAACGAGAAGCGTCGATTATACTGAGCTTTCGTAGATTTAGCTCTTCAACCACGCACGAAACATCGTAATAATTTACAGTACGGAAGATACAATGTACAACCTAATACACGAGAAAACTATTCAACTATGCACAAGAAGAAACGAGAAGACGCCGCCATAAAATCATGACCGAGAACTTGAAAGAACGAAGTATAAAGAGCCAGAGGAGTTATATCGGCTCATATGCAAAGGAGGGAGGGGCTATTAGGAAAGATCTTAGAATAATAAAGAGGCGTGCTAGATAACATGCAGGGTATGAAATCGAAGGTTTCGTGAATCAGGGGACGAGGAGATACAGTACCTATGAGCGCGAAGCATCACAGATGGACTAGAACATATCAGCAGGCAAGAATTGGTGAATAACCGCAAGGCTGTCCTGGATGCAAGGAAGGAAACAGGTTCATGGATGGTCCACTGACAATCTGATTGCCATACGGTCAGGACTAGTTTGGGACTGAGGCGTAACCAAATGCCTTGTCTCTGCGGCGTCCATACTAGGGCACTGGATGCATGCCCCTTCGAAGCGGCTCTGTAAGGAACGATGTGAGAAATAGAGAGATCTCTTTAAGACTGACATGAACAGGGTCAGCAATCGCCAGAGAGAAATTGAGGTAAGGCAAAGTGAACGTTTTGGTTGGTCGTTTATTGTTGTTGGTCTTGCGATGCACCTTAGTATGAGTCCGGTATAATCTCCTCCGTGTACAGGGCGTCGTGTGTCGTAGTAGTGAGCAAATGAATCCCTGACATAGGTATGAAAACGTAGAAAGCCCAGTCGAGGTAAGGGTCAGGCGAGGAAAGCCATGAGCGAGTTGGCAATAAATGAGGTCAGAGAAGAAGTCGGACAGAAGCAAATCGTAGGAAACCCTTACGTCATACAGAAACTTCAAGTCAGAAAAACCCCAGAGTAGTCAGTCTGGGTTGAGAATACGGGCGAGGACACGATGAAATTTGCAGGAAATTAAGAAGAGGAGCAGAGGCATTGAATTTGTGTTGCTCTTGACTCCTCGACAGATTAGATAGAGTAAAGGCTTGAAAGGAGAGTGACAAATATCAGAAGTTTGAGTTCGAATGAGCGAGAGTAGCGTCAAGGTCCTTCAATCGGATTTTGAAGCACTTGTTCACTGGGAATTTGAGCAAAGACAGCCTTGACATTGGGTTTCGTGTATACCTGAGAGTAAAGATGTATCAACTAGGAGAAGGAGGTCGAGATCAATCGTATGCACATACATAATCATCCATGATATCTGCGTCGAGTTCGGCGACTTTTTCTGCCAAAGCAAGTACAGGGTCCTCCCCTTTTACGACGACGCTCTTCTTTTTCTCGTAGACAGGTTCGGGGCTGGTGCGCCCAGGTCGTGGTCGCGAGACGCGATGTTTGAGCGGCTTACCAGACGCACGCGCTGCTACTGACCTCGACTTCGGATCACTGGTTTCCATGAGCTCCGAAAGACTGAGGATATAGTGAGACCCTTTCTGCCTCTTAGAGGGCCGACGCGAGGCAGACTTGAGCTGAGAAGCAGCGAGGACGGGCCGACCGGAAACATCCCCGACGAGCGTGGCAGTCGAAGAGACGGAAGGGAGGGGAAAGTGGGCCGTAGTAGTCCATGTTTCATTGGAAGATTGGGGATACTTCTTTCTGAGGTCATCTATGGCTGGAATAGGAAATGGCCCTGGAAGGCTAGGTGCAGAAGTAGGAAGAGGTGTGGAGTGGGGCGTGGGCTCTGAATCACTGTATTTCGAGCTAGAACCGGTAAAAGAGGGCATAGAGCCCATCGACGACATCCTGGAGATGCCATCTTTTGATGTCGAGGAAGACGAGATCGAGGCAGATGGCCCCGCGGCGATGTCGCTTCCGCTCCAGGAGAAACGGAGGCTGCTATTCTTGTGTTGCTGATATCCATGGGAGAAATCGAGAGCTCCTGCTGCGTGCCTGGTCAACATTTCCTCTGACAAGAAGGGAAGCGTTCTCAAGCGCCCTCCTGGGAAAACCGGTACAGAGCGCGGTGATTTGTAGTTAGAAGACTTGAAGACTCTCGACTGGCTGGGAGAGAAGTTTGAAGAAGAAAGAGAAGGTGAACTTGGAGGAGTGAACGTGGTGAACCTGTCGTCGGAAGGGGATGCTGATGGAGAAAAGATAGGTCCGTTTGAGTGTCGAGAAGAAGTTGAATGCTGCGATATGGAAGAAAGTTGGTTATAAGAGATATCTGGAGAGCTATACGAGCTAGAATCGTCTGTCTCATGCGCGACATGAGCCCATTGAGACGAATCTACATGATTCATTCAGTATAAGAGCCGTGAGCCACGTATCAAAGCCTTTAATCGTCTGCCAAGTTGTTGAAGAGTAACAAGGGAGACTGGAAGCAAGAGGCTAGATCAGGTTTTGAGGCGGCGTGAAGTAGAACGGTGAGGAGACAGTCGTCCAAGTCGTCTGGGTCGTCGTCGAGATGGTATTGAATGTTGAGGAAAGAGATGAACTTGTCGGATCCAGGCATTGAAACTGGTGCTGCCAACGTCCGGGTTAACGTTGAGCCAGGACAGGGGGGGAATCGCGGCGTTACATCGACCAATCGTCACAACTTTCCTCTTTGAGTTGGAGAGGGGCGGACATGCATATCACCGGAAACAATCAAAATATTAGGTAATCCCAGGTCAACGATACTAAGCTGCTTGAATCCATCTGTAGTGGCTCTCAAGCATTCGAAACTTCATGAGATAGTCATGAGAAGGCAATGACAGGCCTCGCAAGGCTGGGAAGAGAATGAAGCGCGACTCAGAAATTTGCATCATGATCAGCCAAAAGTATGCATATAGTACAGGCCCCAGAGACCCAGAAGGGACGAAACATGGAAAGTAGCACAGTAGCTGAAGGAAAGGTAGACGATGAGAACGAGAAAATTGCCATGAAATCAGAAAGAATTTGCAAGAAGAACGAAAAGACATTGAGGACCGAAAAATAGCGGAAGGATGGATATACACTGTACACAAGTCACGAGCAGACGAAACGGAGAAAATTTCTTCTATTATTTCCTGGGAACCTTGCAGAAGCAGACGAAGCCCTGAATTCGAGATGATTCAATGAAAGACCTATGTTGAACTGGAGTTGAATTAGACGAACAAGAGAACACCACCTTTAGAAAATAAGACGCAGAGGTGAAGTCATGTTACTGGATGCACTAGTTCCAGACACCTCACTGAGATTGTACTGTGACCCTCGACGCCGCTGACGGGAGTGGCTTCGCAATGTGCTAGACGTACCCTCGAGGAGACCATCTTGAGAAGGATGAAGTACGTTCTGCCGGGTGATCACAAGAGTTACGCCAGAGTCTTGCCTGTCAAAATCAACATACACCAGAGAGGACCTGGACGAGGAGGCACGATAGGAAGAGGTAAGAGGTTTGCGTCCTTGACGACTGGAGATGCTAGAGGCAGCCGTAGACATGGACTCGCTGGACTGCCAAAAACTTGCCCTCGAAGTTGATGAATCCGAGGTCACCGTGCTGATTGAGGAAGCATAATCGCTACAGCTGGTGGAGGCACGAGTCCGGACACGGAGCTTGCTCACAAGCTGGGCTCGTTCTTCTGCGATATCGATAGGTCCGACTGCATGCCTAGCTAACACGGCTGTTGTCAACGTGGGACGTCTCGATCGAAGATCGTCTGGTGTCATGGGCGAAGTGGAGGCAGCCTTGCGCGTTGAGCTGTACCTAGACGACCTGAAAGCACGCGAGAATACGTAGCCGTGTGATGGGAATAATAGAAAGGACGAGGACAAGGTGGTGACGGGGTGTGAATCGTCGTGTGAACTTGCTGATATCGACGGAAAATGGATAACCGTATGCGAAGAGCGACGTTCGCTTGGAGAGATGCTTGAGATAGACGAAGGATCGCAAGAAATATCAAAAGAACCGGGCACTGTGCGATCGTGCAACTCTTTCGTTGGGTTGGCCAAGCAGGAAGTCGTTCCAGATAGGTCCATTCAGGATAATGTAGTGGCTAAACTGAACACCGAAACCCAGCGAGAAAGGCGAAAGACTGAGAATAAGTTCTAGCCGTGCTGCGTTGCTTGGTACCGCGTGCAGAAAGGTCTGAAGTACTGTCGAGGAGAGAGATGGTGGTGGTCAATGAAAGAGATGATTTAGGGGATTCGGATGATAGATCTACTTGAGGACGTGGGAGTCACGGTTAAGTGATGTGATTGGACTCCGAGTTGCCCGAGTTGCCCAGCCTCTCATGCCTCGATTTCTACGGCTCGTTGCACCTCCTCCTACATCTCGGAAATGATGTTGAAAGCCAGGTGAGAAAAGGCCGAGAATACTTAAGCTTGTACCCACCGCACAAACATCCCATTGGCTCACCGGAGACACCCCCTTCACCAGACCGTAGAAATGTAGCTTCAGACATACTTTAGATTCTTACGCATATCATTAAACCGTCACAGGATAGAGTTAGGCTAGGTATATGTGTAGTTAAGAGTGAAAAACGGGATAGAAATAATAGAGTGTATATATGTATGATTATGGGTTAAAAATAAGATGATTATGCACGGAAAATAGGATGATAATGGGGTACTCAAGCCATCAAGGACAAAAAAAGGATAGCAATGGGTTTAGAAAGCATGGGGTACTTGATGAGGAAACCTATGCACGACATATCCTAGAATAATATAAATGATAAGACGGGGAGGAGAGGGATACCGAACAAAGCGGACGAACTACTTTTTCATCAGTTTTTGCCGCAAAGACCTGCGAGGCCGAATAGGTGGCTCATCCGCAGGTTCTATCGTTTCCTTGGACAGCTTAGCATTGGTCTTCCTGGACCTAGCCAGAGTACGAGAAGGAGCAGTCGGAGGTCCACTGCTGCCCTTAGAGTGACGCTCCTTACTACTAGTCCTCCTACTCTGGGTCGACGCGCTCATCTCTACTACATCATGCTGCTGAACAACATCATGCTCTTCCCCCAAAGGCGACAATATCATTATCCGCCCGTCACCATACTCTTCGTCCTTCTCGGGGCCACAGTCAACCTCTAGAACCCCCGTTCCATGGTATTGATTCGGCTTCATATTCAAGATGTTCTTGAAGTCGAGCTCCTTAGCGACCTCGTTGAGCTTCTCCTTCAGGTCAGAGAAGATGTGCGAAAAGGAAGCGTCCGGAAAGCGAAAATTTTTCAGGGGAATCAGCTCCTGAGAGGATTGTTGAATGCAAGTGAGCCTATCTTGGAAAGTGGACTCTGAGTGCAGCACAGGATCGTCCTTAGAGGTTGTGGGGGCTGTTGGATCGTGCCGGAGAGGTTGGAATTTGTCTGTGTGCTGCTGTAAAATCCATCCTCCAATCAAGTGCGACACAGTGCGAAGCGCTTCTGTGGTCCATGTGCGGTGTAACTGCTTCGGAATTTTCCGAGGTATCTTCCCAGGGCTCTGCAGGATAAACAGCCTGCTATAAAAATCTCGAGGGAGGAAGCAGGCAAACACTTTTCTTCGATCTTCAGCACCAAGGTCTTTTGATCCGCTTGCTCGAGTGCTCCGGTTCATAGGCAGCGAGGATATACAGCAGAAGCCAGTAGATTGACTCTGCATCATGGAGGTAATGATGCGAGAAGTTGTAGATATCCGTCGTATTTGTGATAATGTAGTCTCCGGCTTGAACTTCGGGAGACCAGAAGAGAGGAGTGCCCTGGGTTAGTATTCGAATATTAGCGACGGCCTCAGTGAAAGAAGATTTGATGACCCACCGTTTTTACATGCTCCCCTTGAAAAGTTCCATACGATTTCACGAATTCTAGGTCCCCAAGCCTCCCCGTGCCGGTTTTCTTGTCGAAGTATACGTTGCCGCAACTGATATCACGGTGCACCATTCCGAGTTCATACAGAACCTGGAGCGCTGGTGGACACCAGTAAATAAGCGCGGTTCAAAACTAGATAGGGATAGACGGATTGAAACATACCATCGCAAGTCCCGATCAACGCCTGGTGCATGTCCATGATACTCGTCAAATCGCTCAACGGCTTGACGTCGTTCGCGCCCTTCCACAGCGTGCGCTGCTTCCTTCGAGGAGCCGATAATGAAAGCATGTCATCGGGTTGCTCGTCAAAATTCGCTGGTGGTTTCACGCCTGTATGGTTGGAGGAGATATTCGAGTGCACAGTGCGAGATTCATTGCCTCGACTTTCAGGAGTAGATGACCGAGGGGCAAAAATATCGAGGATTGCCGAACCCAGAACATCTTTAGGGTCCAACGTGGGCTGGGGAACTCCAGAGGGTGTTTCGAGGGTCTGGTGATCTTCGAGCTCGAGGAAATGAGCACCGAATCTCGCCTCCAGTGATCTATCACCCTTCTTCATCACCTCGTCCTCGATCTCCTTCCAAATTTCGCCCTCGGTACGAGCACCTATCTCTGCCCAGCACTCTTTCATCACCCAACGCTCATTCCCCTTCGTAGGTTGATCATCCTCGTTCAATCGACTCAACAGATCGTCTGCCTTGTGGTTGTACAGCACCTCCACAGTTTGGTACCTGTGTCCGTTCATGGTGAAACAGTACTGGGGATTGCCATGTTTATCCAACGCCTGCGTCTTGACTCCTTCTGACTTCGTCATATTCTTCCAAAGTCGGATCGAATCCCATCTTCCGTAGAGTGAGAGCATATTCTTCAGGTTCCGGGTAGTAGACGAGGGAGAGAATGAATTGAATGAGTGGCTTCGGGTCCTGTGAGTTAACATTAGCACCATGAATAAAAACACGAAGATAGCAAGCAAATGAACGCACTGTGATCCATTGGAATGGCTGCGATACGATAATACCCGAGCGACTGAAACGCCACAGCTGGCCTGGGTGTCCTCGATGGTCAGACCGAACGCGAAGTCGCGGAGCATGTGGATACCCAACCACGGTATCAGTCTCCTGTTCTGAGGACGAGTGAGTATATCGCATTAGGATACCATATGTAAACCAGCTCACTTGTACCACCGAATCTGCATCATCATGAAGCTTGAACTCCTCTCCAAGGATCGTATGGGCCCAGTCCAATTGACCCAGACAGCCATATCCATCGACGCGACTAGTGTTAGGTTCATCCCCTGGCAGCGTTCTATCGAGCATGCTGTGCATGAAGGTAGGATATTCACAGTCCCGCTTGTCTAGATCCTCGTCGAGGATGTGACCCACGAATTGACAGTATCCCCTGAACGCTTGCGTCTCAGTGCAACCCTTGTGAGATGGTGATTCTGCACTGAAGAATGCGACCCGTCCTTTTTCCGTAAGTCCGTGCGATGGGATAGCTTTTAACCTCTCCACAACTGCTTCAACGCGCTTGTTATCAACTTGTGCTATGCAGTTCTCCAAGAACCAGTCCAATGATTGCTGGGCGACCTTACGATACCCCTCACACAACTCGTCTCTGGCGTCGGCCAACTCCTTTGCAGTTTGGAATCTTTTATTATTGGACATGACATCCCGCTCGTTGCGAGAAGAGTAAGAACTGGGATCTGTATTTGTGCTGGACGGTGGTATGCTCTCATCGGGAGAGCGATTGGATTTCTGTTTCTGGGAGGGCGTTGGGCATGGTGTATTGTCGCGAACTCTCTTTCGTTTCGGCATGATGTGGAGAAAGTGGATGGGAGATAGATACTTGGGTGGTAGGAAACCAAAGCATGGGATTCGAGATGGTGGTGGTACGAGTCCAAGCTTTTCAAGTTGAAATAGCAGCGATGGGCCACAACCATCTTGACTTCAATAAAGGGTGTGATGGGGTTGATCATCAAAAGTCAAATTCATCAGGCCGATATCTCCGGGACGCGTGAAGCGTTACATGGCAGCCCAGGCAGCCCCTCCCAAGTTTGGCCACTGCACAGTGCAAAGTCCAAGTTCTCGCATCCTCGATCCTGATTCAATGCTCTCCCCAGAGAGGTACAGAAGTAACAATCAGTATAACTTGATCTACACATATTCACTGCATTCAGCGCTCCCCTGCACAAAGTGTTAGGGGATGATTGCTTAGATTAGTCGAGGTCTGTGCAGGTTAGCCAATGGGCCGCCACGGACCTGCCCGGGCTCTGTGCCTGCATGAACACCGACGTCTGTCCAAGTCCGGGTATGAATGCTTAGACTGCCTGGAAAGGGCTTTTGCAGATCACCTGCAAACACCTTCACGGACATGGGCGGACCTGCACGGACTCGATTCAGTCTGTGAAGATCTATGGATGCCATCTACACAGAGCAAACGCCACAAAGACCTGGACAAACCTCTGGGAATGGAAGGTCTGAATGCAGTGATTGAGGCAAAGAGGGGGTTGGGTACTGGGTATATATCTTAGTATCTACAGACACATCTAATGTACAGCCCGTAAATAGTTTACTCTAACATACATGATACAACACACAACCTCTTCTACTGGGCACATATATGTGTACAATCGACAACCGACGACATTGAGGAGTGGAAAGGAAAAGAAGCGATACAGATAGATAGCAAGTACATAACACAGAAAAGCAGTGAGTCCCATTCAAGTTCCATGACAGAGAAATCAATCTGTTTCTTCATCGTCGGTGTAGCCGACTTTCCTAAGATGCGGCTCGAAGGGCGAGATAGCATCCTGCGGTATCCTTAACGATGTCGTGGATGGATCGACTCCGTGGATGAAGTTAACGAACGACCGGTTGACTCTACCCATTCCTGAATCAGCACCCGCCAAAACCCAGATCACAAAAACAAAACCAAAAAAAAAAAAAGTACTCACTCATCCCTCTTCCCAACATGTCCAAAATGACACGCCCCACCCACACTCTCCATACCAACCTGCACACCCACCTCCCTCATCACACTCATAATCTCCTCCGTCTGCTCACAACTATACGCCACATCCTCAGCGCAGAACACTAACTGTACCGGACACTGTATCTTTGAGAACCCAGCGGGCGAGTAGAGTTCTCTTCTATCGGGGCGGAAAAAGTCGAGGGTGATGGTTTTGTAGGATACGAGGTTGGTTGGGCCCCAGTTTGATGTGGCGAGGGGGAGTGTATATGCGATGAACCTGGAGACCGTCAGTTCAATTTTTTGGAAGGGAATAGTAGGAATGAAGTATGGTGAGATAAAACGAATGGCAAAAAAAAAGGACACGACAGAACAGAAACAAACTTACGCATTAACCAACGGATCCACCTCATTCGAAAAACCTAACTGCAGCGCACCGTACATCGCATCCTGCAGCGCCTCCTCGTTCAAACTAGTATCCGATCCCCTCTGCCCCTCGATCCAGCACTCACAGATCTCCTGCCTCCCCGCGAACACGTCTTCTGGCTCTTTGAGCGAAAGAGGGGAGAGGGAGTAGACGGAGGAACAGCGGTCTGGGTATAACATCGCTATATGCTAGGAACGAAGGAGATAGCTGGGGTGTCAGGAACTAGTGTGCACGTGAAGAAAAGATGCGGATAGAGGGAGGTGAGTGTGTGACTGACCGTGGCTATGAGCGTCCCCATCGAGACACCAAAGAAGTGTGCCTGGGGGATATTAAGTGCGTCCTGCAGCAAGAAAAAAAAGGGACCATCGTTTAGTATATAAACACACATCATCATGAAAAGTATAGCTTCCCGACCACTTCGGAAAGATAGACGCGCCGGGGTGTGGGTGGGTGGAGAAAAAAGGAAGGCGTATGTTAATAAGTTTGAAACTTACCATGAACTTGACGACGTCGTCTGCTGCTTGAACTGGCCCGAATGATTGCGGGATCGGAGAGGCGCACGATGATAGGCCGCTTATGAAGGAAATGAAATGAGCTTGGGAAGTTCGATGGGGGAGGAGAGAAAGGGCGACTCACTGTCCCCTCGAATCCATCGCGACGAGGTTAAACTTCCTCATACTCGGATCGTTGAACTGATCTAATCATTACCCCCAAATAAGGTATCAACAACAACACCGCTTCACCAAATCATACTCGGGAAGATGGGGAGAGGTGGGATGAAAACTGGACTGACTGTGGAAGATGATAGACGCGACGAAAACGGGGTGGAGGAATATGACTACTGGTAACGTCTTGTCTATCGCTTTCGCGTTCGAATTCGTAGGCGTCGAGATCACGTAGTTTACGTGCACCGAGCCGCTTGAGGTTTTGATCGAGACCGAGGGCATATTGTTACTTATTGAGGAAGCTTGTGACTAGCGTCGGCACAGAGAAGAAGCGGAGAGATGAATGCGAGTAGTCCACACAGAAAAGAGAAAACAGAGGTTAAAAGCTAAAATATCAGCGGCGCTCGCCTTACAGTAACCGGGGTAAAGACACTGAAGAGTCAGAAAGGCAGAAACAATCCACCCGCTCCCAGCATACACCGTTATAAATACCCTACAAACACCGGCACGTACGCGTACGTCCCGAGACCACCCTGTCGCGCTTCAAGGTGTGACTTTGATACTTATGAGTGATATGGAGAGGGTTCTCCCAATGATTCGGAGAGGATCAGACGGGGTTGCCGGGGAGTTTTTAGTAGAATTCTGTACGTGATGATATGCCAACGCGCTGTTGCCCGAAGTCTTCTCGACAGGCAGTTCCCGGGTACAGGAAAACGAAAGTTGGGCTACGGAGTATCCGATGGGAGCCCGTCGGTGGAGAGAAAGAGGATTCTCACTCACTGAGTAGTAGACCCATAAGTAAGATCCCTGTGCGACGACCGGTAGGTCTAAGAAACGAGTGTCAACTCCCATGTGCGTTCTGAATTCGTGGCGTCGTTGGGTGAAACAAGGTTGAGAAGAATCGGATCCAGAACAAGCTTTGGCTCCTTTTGATCCAAGGGTAAATGGAGGACCATAACGTGGGAACTCAACCAGGCGGGGTTGTCCGGCGACGAAGTGAGACTGGTTGACTGTGATTCATGATGATGAAGATGAAGATGATGATAACTTAGATCTAGAGGACGAAGAGCAGGCACAGAGAGCGGGATGATGAAAGGTCCTCTACACCCCGCATCAGATAACCAAGAAGCATGGATTCAGATGTCCTGGGAGAACGCGAGAACGAGTTCATCTACAGCCAGGTTGTGTGTTTCAGCAGCGGAATGTATTGGGTCCTCGAGCTCCTTAAGGTACTGGTATCCAGGTCCTTGTCTCTTCTATGAAGTGAGAACGGTCGCAGTGGACGGCGGAGAATAGGTAGTACATAGAGAAGAATCAGCAGATCTGGTTTGGGGTTAGTCAGGTTTTTTGGGTTACCATCGTCAAGGCCAAGGGATGCGACGGTGCGGATCCTATCCCAGTTCCACATCACCTAAGGACACCTCTTAGACAAGCTTAGGAGCATATATGTGTGGGAGACGACCAGAACCAGAAAATCAGACTGAGATTAGTTTCAGTGGCAAGAGAGACAAACAGGGACAACGGGCGGAACGGGCCGGTTGAGTGGAGATCAGGTTGTCAATTGTGTGCCTGGCCGTCATCGTCATCTCTCCTAAGCTTCTTCTATCCTAGTTCTCCTCCAGTAATAAACTCACAGGAACACACAAACAGCCTATCAGTCTACTATTTCTTCTTTTTTGGCATGGCGTCGAACCAACCTCCTACGGAGATATATCCTATTTCCAAATTAGGAGAATATCAGATCATCAAGGATATTGCAGAGGGCACCTTTGGTATCGTCAAGAGTGCGTTTTATACACACAACTCGTTCATAGAACTATTCGATTTGACTATTGGTTCTTGTCTACTGTCTACTGTTTTAGTGGCTAGGCACACGGTGACAGACCAAATTGTCGCCATGAAGTTCCTGTCCAAGGCACTCATACATCAGTCCAAGACCAAACATCGTGTCCAGCGTGAGGTCGAGTACATGAGAGCCCTCAGGCATCCACATATCATCAAACTGTACTCCTTTTTTTCTCACTTCGAATGTATCGTATTTTTTCAATTCTAATAATTCTTTTGTTTCTCTAGATATGAAGTGATAAACACACCTACCCACATCATCATCGTCCTCGAATACGCAGGCGGCGAACTCTTCCGCTACATCGCCAAAAACGGACGCATGCCAGAACCCCTCGCCCGTCGCTTCTTTCAACAGCTCATCTCCGGCCTCTCCTTCTCCCACAAACTCAAAATAGTCCACCGCGATCTCAAACCAGAGAACGTACTCCTCGACCAGGACTTGAACGTCAAGATCGCGGATTTCGGACTCAGCAATGAGATCGTGGACGGTGCGTTTTTGAAGACGAGCTGTGGGAGTCCGAACTATGCTGCGCCGGAGGTGATCAATGCGGGTCTGTATACGGGTCCTGAGATCGATGTGTGGAGCAGTGGGGTGATTCTGTATGTTATGTTGTGTGGGGCTTTGCCCTTTGAAGACGACGACGTCAAGTCGCTCTTCAGCAAGATCACTCGTAAGTTACCCCTCCCTCATAAATTTTTACTAGTACAAGGAACAACGAAAACTCACACCTTTATTTATTCATTTTGGTAGACGGCACTTACCACACCCCCTCACACCTCTCCCAAGACGCCCGATCCCTCATCAGCCAAATGCTCGAAATCGACCCCCTCAAACGCATCACAGTCCCCCAAATCACCCAACACCCCTTCTACACCACCCTCCTCCCCCGCTACCTAACCCCCCTCCCACCCCCACCAGGCCCCGTAATCGGGCACCTATCCTCCCTCGTCGCACCCGCGTCCAATCCTTGTGATTTCGAGATCATAATGGGACTGGGGAAGGTGGAGGAGGATATTGTGGAGGAGCTGGCGGGGAGGATGCAAAAGGTGGGGAAGGAGGCTGTGTTGGATGCGTTGAGGAGGGAGGATGCGTATGGGGCGCAGGGGAATGCGGTCAAGGTTGCGTATACGTTGCTTAGGGATAAGAGGAGGGGTGCGGGGAAGACGCTTGAGGAGAGGGAGGAGGCGCAGAGGGATGCGTATCTTGCTGCTATGGATGTGGGTTGTGTCTCTGGAAATGTTATTATGGTATACTCAGCTCGGTACTTTTACAGCCTAGGAACGCGATGTCACCCGGTGCAGTCAGCCCAGGCGGTCGTCGCGACCTCGACACCAACCCCTTCGACTCTCAATTCGGTAGCCAAAGCCATCCAGCAGGCGGCCAAGACGAAGAGGATCAAGAACTTGAAGAAGGCGAAGATGAAGAAGACCTCGATTTCTCACCCGCAGACTCCGACTCCGAAACACCCTACACCTCCCTTTCATCAGCACAGGACGGTTCCGGTTCCGGTGCGAGCAACAACAACAACAACAACTTCTCAGTGCTCAACACATCCCTCCCCCAATCACACTATCTCGCCTCCTACGCGAGTGCGAAAGCACACGCAAGGTCAACCCAGGCAAAAGCCAAAGAACGTCGTGCCGGTGGTGGTGCGCATGGTGTGCATGGTGTTCCTGGTGTCCGGGCTACGAAGTGGCATTTCGGGATAAGGAGTCGGAGTCCGCCCATGGAGGTGATGCTTGAGATTTATAGGACGCTGAGGGCGCTGGGGATGGAGTGGAAGGAGAAGAAGAGGCTTGGTGGGCTTGGGAGGAGGAGGGCGTCTGTGAGGGGCCGACATGGGTATGAGCATGGGTCGAGGATCGAGAGGGCGAGTGAGCTGGATGGGAGTGGGGAGGTGGATATGAAGGCTGCGAAGGAGATTTATTTCATTGAGACGAGGGCGAGGATGGATGATGTTATCGTGAGTCCTTTTTTTTTTAATCGCTCTCTCACATACATCTATCGATAGGTGCTTATTCTGATTCGTTTTTTGTTTTGAAGGTCCTGATGAACATCCAACTCTACTCTGTCGACTCGATCAACTTTCTCGTCGACTTTCACCACAAGAAGTCGTACCGCGCGTCTACGTTACCTGACGCGGGCAAGTTCGACATCGCGAGGCCGGGCGAGGGTCGTAATCACAATCTGAATCAGGCTCAGAGTCAGGCTGCGAGTACTGCTACTGGGCCAGAGTTGGCTCTGAACGGCCAGGTGTCGTCGGAGACGGAGGACGAGGCGGTCGTGTCCCCATTCGTATTCATGGACTGTGCTTGTCGGTTGATTCTGGAGCTCGCAGGTGGAGGGCAGTAGCTCAAACTCTTACGCATATCCACTACTCATTTGTCTCTTCTTCTTGCTTTTCTCTCTTCCTTTTGTTTGTAGTACTAGTACTAGTCCTATACCTTTCTACCTTCTATATATAGAAATAGGTACCGACTTTTATTATACCCTGTGTACTTGTTCGTTCTTTCATCATACACGTTGTATCTCGTACTGCTCTCTGTAATACCTTATCTATATGTCGTTGTACGTTCATACTAAAGTAGTATTACTTCCTGGGTGTCAGTTTTCCTTACCTCTTTCTCTAAGCTCTTGATCATGACTTGCTTTCCACGTTGTCCTGATCTGGTCAGAGTCCAGACGGGTTTTCTGATAGTATGGGCATTTGATGGTATTACATAACGATCTATCACTTATTCTGACCATCAATAAGCCCCTCCTGTGCTCTCTTCCTCTCCTTTTGTGTCTTTTCGCGGACTCAAGCTGTAGAGAGGATGTTACCATCTCTTTGTAACATATTCTAGATTGCACGGGCAGAAGAAAGCGAGAGGGAGAACAGGAAAAACGGAGAGATACGGCCGTGGAGCTATAAATAGAGTGACGATCAAAAAGTGGCAGACAACAGACAAACGTACGGCGGTAACACTATAATAAATTATGAATTGTTGGGAATATATTGGGTGTATAAATACTGAGCAGGCGGTTCAACGCCTTTTTTCTTTCTTCTCCATCAACCCTCTCACACTCAAACGACCTTTTCTCTCCCTCACGACCTTCGAGTCTCTTCTCCTCCTCCTCCTCGTTATATAACCCGCTACAAGTCCATAGGACTTTATCCATTCGCTCGTTTTCTCCCCCGACCATTTACACTACAAGTAATAAATTCACACCCGTAACCAACCGACTATGTTCCTGCGCAATTCTATCGCTGCTGCTGCTGTGGCTGCTGCCGTCGTCAAGGCCCAGCAAGCTACCTTCCCCGCTACCCCTCTCGCTTCCAAGACATTTGCTTACCCTACTGGCATCGTGAGTATTTATTTCAACCAGAGGAGAAAGAGAAAGAGAATGTTGTTGTGACTGAGGGCTGATGATTTGCTTATAGCCGTACCAAGTTGACACGGATACCAACTTGATTCGTGGCACTCAATCGGGTTACAACATGTGTAACTCTACGACCGAAGGACAGGATTCAAAGTGCCAGACGTCGTTCTTGAACTCTTTGGACGGTGAGAATTCTTTCTCTCTTGCCATTTCACGCGCAATGTCATGGGCGGTCATGTCATCCGCAGTCTTGAGTACAAGGCAAGCATAGTGTAACTGTTTACTGATGCAGCGATTTTTCTCTCACAGATTTCTGTCTCTGGGCACCCATGGAACCCAACTCTGCCATCTCCGACACCGAGGGTGAGGAAGTCGCCTGGTGCACCAAGCCTGGTCGTGGTACCAGGCTCATACCCGAGGGCACCTTCACCGGTCTGCAGTTCATCAAGACTCCCGATTACGTCCAGATCGTCGGTTTCCTCGACGGGACCAAGATCAACATCAAGGACGGTGACTTTGGTGGTGAGCTGGATCCCCACGGTGCTGATCTCGTGAGTTGCTATTTTGAATGTTATTTTGGGATGATGTATTTTGATTGTGTGGACTTGTGACTTGTGCTGACCATCCTCGCCTGTCCTTGCATAGCGTGGTAACCCAATGGGTGGTTTGATGTACTCGAACGCTTTCAGCGGTGGAGGTGACAACATGGAGCAAGTTATCGAGTGGACCAAGTACGTCCCATCCGGCCCGTACCTAATTCTTACTCACCCAATATCCTCTTTAGCTTCATGGGATCTACCGGCTTCTGCTTCAAGGCCTGCAACCCCGCAGGTGCCCGCGCCGCCACTCTATGCGAGCACAAGCTCGACCGTATCGGGTGCAACTACAACATGCCCAACGCCGCTCAGGACAAGGTCTTCGAGTCCTGTGACGGTGAGAGCCAGGACCCCCCTGGTGTCTACGTCGAGAACGGCGTCACCATGTCCTTCCAGCAGGTTAGTTGTTCCCTTCCCATTAAATCACCACACAACACACTTGCCGTCCGTCCCTACTGCCGTGATACTGATGCAACTATGCGTTTCTTTTTACACAGCCTGGAGAGAGCGAGGTCCCCAACCCAACCTACACGCCTAGAATCCCATCCTCAAGCAACTGCAAGACCTTCGACTCTACGAGTCTCTTCGCAGCACTCGCCACCGTCGCTCCGAACTCTGGCGTCATAGGTCCCTCTGGCGCCTCTACCACTCCTACCGGCTCTGGCTCTGGGTCTGGTACCACCGCCAAGCCAACTGGCGCTGCGGCGAGTGGTGGAAGTGGCACGCCGACGGGCAGTGGTGCTGGTGCTGATGCATCTGGCGAGGCTGTTGCGTTGACTGTGTCGGGGTTGAGCCTTTTGGGTGTTGTGTTCTCGACTTTGTTCTTCGCTTAAGTAACCTCGGCGTCAGCTCTGTTTCTCTTTGGTTCTCGCTCGACGTGGTTGGATCTGACGTTACGTTGATCTGATGCTGCACATCTTATCTCCCTTTCTACTACTATCTGCCTGTCTGTCTTCTTTCCTTGCATGGACTGAATTTTTTTTTTGTCTTTGGTTTTGGTTTATTTTCTCTTAGTCCGTCCTCGGCTTGAATCTCTTTTGATCTCTGATGTTTTTTTTTGGTACTTACGACGATCTATGAAACGAAAGTGCTGAATTTTTGGAGTGAAAGAAACCGAATGTCGGTGTGTTTTTGGATTTCGTGCTTGATAAGGCTAATTGCTCTGGGTTATCTTATTTCGCTTCATTCCTTTTGACTGCTCAACGAGCGATCAAGGAAACTTCCAAGGCACATTAGCGATGCTGCAGGAAACATTTCACCGCCCGTAGCATGACACCCACCTGATCCTACCGGGATGCAACCAGTCCCGGTACTCAGACTGAGATCATACACTCATAGCAACCCACCTGTGATCCTAAGCCGCTATCGTTACAGTTATATGTACATCCTATTGAAAGGGAATCAAGGAGGCTCATGCGTTCGTTGATGATGCACCAGTTGTTCCAGCTGTGCTGCCGCAGCGATGCGCGTATACACCATCAGCCTGATCTGTTCTGTGATTTCTAGGGGTTTTGTTTGGGCGCTGGTAGTTGTCAGTGCTAGTAGATCTACTTACTGTAGCTATTATTTTTCTTTAATGTAAATTTCATTTGATCTGGTTTGGGGAGTACCAACAACTTTATCATACCAGCAAGTGGACGTAGCGGTTCATAGCATTTTTGGATTTGGTACATATTTGATTCGCGATCTCTACCTTTACCTTCGACATCTTACCTCTAACGCCCCCCGCCACGTCTGCCTTTTGCTTCTACTGTTTCTCGACTATACATACCCTCAGAGCCTCTTATCGACGACCCGCAGCTATTGGATATCGATACTCGTGATTTCTGGCGTCTTAGACAACACTGAACGACTCGGAAGGTCAAGATTACACCGAACCCCACCGCCCGCACCCCCTGATCATACGACATCATTGGAGAACTAGGTCACAAGAACCACTCTACGCAATTGCCAGCTAAAACCAAGGCATTCACAAAATCACAAATCACACAAGAAATCCCTTTTCTCATAACATAAGAAAAACACACGACTCCCCTATACAAACCAAACAGCCCCGTGCAAACGGAACAAACTCTCACGTCACGCAGGAGAAAATATGACTTCGAAGAAGGGCAAGTTCACTCGCGCGCTCAAGTCCGCTGCTGGGTTTCCTGTGCGCGCTGTGTCTGGGGGTAAGATGCCACTCAATCTTATGAGCGCTGGGAATGGGAATGGGAACGGAGGTGGGAACGGAGGGGGGAGGAATAATATGTTCGAGCCTATTCCTGGGGAGGTGCCGATTACGCTGTTGAGGGTACAGGTTATTGGGTGTAAGGACCTGTTGGCGAAGGATAGGAATGGATCGAGTGACCCGTACGTTCCTCCATCTCCCCTTCCTACACAGCACCAAGCTCACCGTTCCCCACCTACACACACCCAGATTCGTCGTCGTAACGCTCCTCAACACGCGTCACCAGACCCCCGTCTCGAAACGCAACGTGAACCCGCTCTACGCAGAGAAAGAGGCGACGTTCGAGTTCCCGATCTATCTCTCGCTGGCTGATAAGCTGGGCGCTATCGAGATGGTCGTCTGGGATAAGGATATGCTCAAGAAGGAGTATCTTGGTGAGGTTGCGTTCCCGCTCGATGAGTGGTTCCTTGATAGGGAGAGCGGGGGTACGCAGAGGCCTTATGCCTTTGAGGACCCGGCGAATACGGTTAGTTGTATTTCTTCGTCTTTATTTCCCTCCCCTCCTCCCCAAATACCTCCCAGCGCATGCTCCTCCTTTCTCTTTTGCATATTGCGCCCGATGACGACGTCGAAATGATGCTGACTTGCACTATCTTACCCTCTTCTCTCCGTGTCCCCGGATTATACAGCCCCTCAATCTAAACATCCAGTCCACGCGCTCGAGGACCCACGCTACCGGCACGATCCAGATCAGACTCGGATTCGTACCGGCGCCCGGGGCACAGACTCTGATGGAGTACGACGAGATCTACGGCGAACTCGTGAAGAGGAGCAGGCCCAGTTTGGTTTCTGCGCCGCCTGTAAGTTCAGGGTGATCATGTTTGGCCGTGAATTGTATCTTATCTTATTGGTATAGACGGAGGGCGTGGGTACTGTGCGCTCACATCAGGGTGGACCTCAGATCGAGGACGATGGAGGGATCAGCTCAGATGAAGACGATGACGATGGGGACGAGTATCACGTCCCCTCGGAATTCCCAATAACCGCGTCACCCAACGTTGAAGAAGAACAAGCGAAACAAGCCCCCTCCACTGTAGCTCAACCGGACTCGACGCCCTCGACGTCTGCGTCTACACTGGTCCCACCACCAGGGAAGAAGCCAGCCACGCACCGCTCAGCCTCCGGGCTCATACCTCGTATCAAGCTCAAGCGCAACACAGCATCTTATGATAGCAATGCACCCAACGCGGCAACGACGACGCCTTCGGAGCCTGGAACTCCTCCTCCCGGTGCTCCGTCGGCGTTGCCGGAACAGTCGAAGAAAAAGAAGTTCAGGAAGAGTGGTGCGGGCAGTGGAGGTGGTGGGTATAACTTTTCGGCGGAGAACGATATCGTAGGCTTGGTCATGATTGAGGTGCAGAGTGCTACTGATCTGCCTAGGTTGAAAAACAGTCAGTTTTGCTTTGTTCATTTCAAGGCTTTGATGATTGACGACCTTATTTTTGTGTGTTAATAGTGACGAGAACTGGGTTCGACATGGACCCGTTCGTGGTCATCTCATTCGGCAAGAAAGTCTTCCGAACGCGTGTCATCCGACACTCTCTCAACCCCACCTGGGACGAGAAACTGATCTTCCACGTTCGTCGCTACGAGACGTCGTTCAGAGTGCAGTTCTCCGTCTTGGACTGGGACAAGCTGTCCTCGAACGACCACGTCGGCGACGCCGCGTTCGATCTCAAAGAGATCGTGGATATCGCGCCCAAGTCTGATCCCCAGACGGGACTGTATGATGCAAAAGCGGAGGGAGATCACCCCATGACGGATTTCAAGCTCGCTTTGGGTATGCAGGGGAAGGAGGGCAAGTATAGTCCTGTTTTGAATATCAGGTATGGGGGGTTTCTCTTGTGCTTGCGTTTCTGACTCATACTGACCTCTGCTGTTTTGAAGGGCGAAATACCAACCTTATGATGCGCTTCGCCAACAGTTCTGGAGGTACTACATCAAACAGTACGATACTGATGACACCGGGCGTATTTCACATCTCGAGCTAACGTCTATGCTCGACTCACTTGGGTCCACCCTCACGCGCACGACGGTCAACTCGTTCTTCACCAGATACGGTAAGAACCCGCACGAAGACGAGCTCACCGTTCCCGAAGCTATTCTCTGTCTCGAGACCGAGCTCTGCAAGCCCGACGACGAGAAAAGGAGAGTGGACGCTGATGATAGTCTGCCCGACACAGCCATGGGCACACCCATCGGTGACTCCACCGCCGCCCTCAACCTCGACCAGCTGAACTTTGCTGGCCCCGCCGGCCTGGTGGGCAACAGCGATGCGAGCATAGACAGCCATAAACCGGACGCGCCGAGTCCGCATCATACGGAGCCAATGCAGCAGCCGTTGCATGAGGTTATTGCTGGGGAGGGGGTAGCGTCGACGCCGCGGTTCGAACAGCAGGCTGCGTATTCGTCTGGGGACGAGTCGTCGGAGGCGTCTGGAACCGAGGTGCGTCCGCCCGCGAGCAGCGTGCCCACCAACAAAGCGCGTCGCGGGGGTCGATTCCGGCGCACGAAGAAGCACGCTAAATCCGCATCGTCGACCGACAACTCGTCCTCGTCTAACAACAGCAGCTCCACGGATGACCCCTTCGAGCGTGTGATCAACGTAAAGAACTGTCCCATCTGTCACAGGCCGAGACTGAACTCGAAAGCGGAGGTGGATATCATCCAGCACATCGCTTGTTGTGCGAGTCAGGATTGGGCGAAGATCGACAGGATCGTGGTGGGCAACTTCGTGACGGCGAGTCAGGCGCAGAGGAAGTGGTATTCGAAGATTATCACGAAGATCAGTGCGGGGAATTATAAGCTTGGTGCTGTGGGTTGGCTCTTTTTTCCCCCCTTCTTTTTGGGTCTTCTTGCTATGATGAGGATAAGCACGCTGACGGTCTGTTCCTTCTTTTTATAGAACTCTGCAAATATCATCGTCCAGAATCGGATGACTGGGCAGTTGGAGGAGGAGAAAATGCAAGTTTATGTTAGGCTGGGGATCAGGCTCTTGTACAAGGTAATCCTTTTTCCATAGCTTCTCTCCTTCTTTCTGCTGCTTTCTAGGCTGTACAGCTGACTTTGTTTTTCTGTTCTGCAGGGCGCGAAAGGAAGGATGGAGGGTGGTCGAGGTAAGAATGTTCCTCCATCTCATTGATATACGAGCTAGGGGGTTCTGATCAAGTCGAGAACAGCTCGCCGACTCCTCAAATCTCTTTCTATCAAGCAGGGTCTGAAATACGACAACCCAGCGTCTGCTAGAGATATCCCGTCGTTCATCGAGTACCATAAGCTCAATGTCGATGAGATCAGGGATCCTCTCGAGTCGTTCAGTAAGTCTCAAAACATAACTTTTGCACTGTGCTTATCCGACTACATTCTAAAACAATTATTCCTTCAGCAAACTTCAACCAGTTCTTCTACCGTCACCTCAAAGCCTCTGCTCGTCCCATCGAAGATCCGACAAATCCGCACCGTCTGGTCAGCGCTGCAGACTGCCGTCTCATGACCTTTGAGACTGTAGACCAAGCCACGCGTTTGTGGATCAAAGGGCGGGAGTTCAGCGTCGCCAGGCTACTCGGGGACGCGCACAAGGACGATGCGCATAGGTTCATCGGTGGGGCGTTGGCGATTTTCAGACTCGCCCCACAGGACTACCATCGGTTCCATTCGCCTGTGGACGGTAAGGTCGGGAACGTCACGTTCATCAGTGGGGAGTACTACACTGTCAATGTGGGTTTATTTTATTTTGTTGCATCTCATGATGTTGGATCTGGTGTACCCAAATTTTTCGGTTTTTTCTGACTTGTTCCTTTTTTTCTGTGTTGACAGCCACAAGCTATCCGAACGACACTCGATGTCTACGGCGAAAACGCACGGAAGATCGTTCCCATCGACAGTCCTCAGTTCGGCAAAGTCATGGCCGTATGCATAGGGGCCATGATGGTCGGGAGTATCCTCATCACCGCCAAAGAAGGCGACGAACTCAAGAAAGGGGACGAGTTGGGCTATTTCGCTTTCGGTTAGCATTTCTCACGGCCTTGGTTTCTTTGTTGTTTGTGACTAACGTTGGTTATTTTGTGTAGGTGGTTCGACTGTGGTGGTGTTGTTCGAGAAGGGGAGAGTCCAGTGGGACGAAGATCTTGCGATTAATGCCAAAGCTTCGTTGGAGACTCTGGTCAGAGTCGGCATGGGGCTCGGTAACGGGACCAAGAAGTAGATACAGAACCCCAAGGGTCTGATCATCGTCGCCTCCTGCGAACTACACCTCTCAGCCATATTTATTCCTGATATCCCTCAGGCAACGGACTAGACTTCAGTTATTCTGAAGAAACGACCAAGACAAATAGAACGATATATGCGTACCCAAGTGCAGTTTGTATTATCTTGTACATTATGAATCGCCCAGGACCTTTTTCATTGATTCTTTTCTTTTCATCTTGCTTCTTTTCATCGCTCTGACGTTCATGCATACATAAAAAATACGCCTACATTCGTGTTTCAAAAACATTGCTTATACATTCGTGATCCTGTTCTACTTGGAGACGACCACATGCTATTGTTTTGTAGAGGTTTTGAGAAGAATAGTGGATTGAGAACGGGATGAGTATGCTCCTTAGGAACATGTATCTAGGTAGATTCAAAACGGTAAGAAGAAAGAAGGTCTATATCCCTCATCGTTCAGGATCTCCCCTATCACCACCCCTTTGACACCTAACAACCCCCACTGCACACCGCAACCCCTTACGAATCGACCCACGTACACCCTCAAAAATCCGACTCGTACCTCTCCATATCGGATGCGACCCGCTCTCAATCCTTTCAGCCCTTACCCTATGCTCTCTATCCACCACAATGAAAGTGGTAGCGAGCGTACTGAGGATGGCGGACACACACGTCGATGCGCTGAGCATGAACATCATGATGGTTTGTAGCTTCGCTGCGCGGTCTACTGAGGAGCCGCCGAGGATTGCGCCGGTCATGGTTCCTGGGATGGCGATTATGCCGATTACGCTGGATGATATTTTTTTTCTAATTTTTTGTTAGTAAGAGGTAAGAGGTAAGAGATGAGGAGGTAGGGGTGGGCGTGGTGAAGATGCGTTTTTTATTTTTTTATTTATTTACCTCATCTGGTTTATTATAGGCATGAGTGCGAGGCGGAGTGCTTCTCGGACAACGGGTTTCGTTGCCTCTAGACGGCTGGCGCCAAAGGCGAGGTACATCTCGACTTTATCTCTATTCTCGCTGAGGCAGGGAATCGAATCAGAAGACAGGGAAAACACAAGGGAGGAAAGAAAGCTCTCACTGGATCTCTTTCAGGACGTGGCTTGAAGACACGACTACGGCGGTGATAGAGTTTCCACAGAGCATTCCCACCAGAGGTACTGTTAGCAGGCTGTGAGCTATTGGAGGAAAGGTGAGTATATGAGGTGGTCAGCTCAACTGTAATCAGACGCTTTCCAAAACGGCTGGTTGCCCATTGCGAATCGGGAGCCTAGGGCAGATATAGGTACTGTCGCGGAGAGCATGCTAATGAGGACGATGATAAACTGTTGGAATTCATTAGCTTGCCGAAGAAGACGAGATGGAAGGGATGCATACCATGTTCTGGAATCGTCTCTTAGATTTGTTGACCACTGGAAACGCATCATATTCTGTCTTATGAAGAGTCAGGGAGCATGGGTTGGATAGCTACCAGCTTCAAAGGTTCCCAGAAGGTTTAGCAAAGCTGATGAACGCAAAAATGTACAGTTAGATACGCTCTTGGTTAGTTGAAATGTTAAGCACAGATACCCACCTACAACCCCTGCAACTGCCAGCCAACTGTCCATCTCGAATACCTTCCCCAGTATTCCACCCATGATAGACAATTGTACCACGCATCTTAGGGCGGCAATGATAAGGCTACCACCGACACCCAGGCTGAAAATCTCTGAGAGCAAGAACGACAGCAGAATGAAAGAACCAGCGACAGAGACATTGAAGTAGTCCAGCTCAGTGGGTTGGTCTGTATCGTCGACCATGATGGTTCAAGGCAAGAGTTCAACGCGGAGAACGGTCAGAGGAGTGTCGCACGATGCGCAGGGCTTGGGATTTGGTGGTAACATGATATTTCAGAGTCCAAGTTTTGGCGCCTGTTTTCTTTGGGCATTCATCGATATTCATCACTTCTACTCGGTCCGGCCTCTTACTGTGAGCTGAACTCCGCCAACACGGACTTGGACTAAGGACTAGCCAATCCATCGCTCTGCAGCACCTTCCGCTTTTATATCTCAAAGGCGCCTCAGTTTCAATGTAAAGGCTTACTCAGAATCTTGGGGAATGGGCGCTTGCTGCCCCCCAAGCGATATCTAGCCAGAGTAATTATCAAATTATCACCTATCCCCGGTGACTCGAGCTACATGCATGCAAGATGCCATAAAACGGATCTTCTTGAGCCCTTGAGTTCCGTGTTCTACTTCTTCATATTGGCAGGAAACAAAAATGTCCCCCAGTTGCGATGCTAAAGTCAGTTCTGCCAGAGAGGTAAGCCGTTTTTTTAGCATCAGGACATGATCAAATGGCCCTACGGACAAAGACCATCTCTCAGGATGCTGGAGTACCAGTGAAGCCGAACGGTGTTACCGTAAATACCATTGAATCTCCTGGGGTAGCAGTGCTTCCTGAGACGTTCTACGAAGACAATTATCTATCAGACGCTGCCAAAGCAAGGAAACCTAGCCCAAGTAGGCGTCCATCACTTCTCTAGACTTCCTCAACCCGACTAACTGCTCTCTCTAGTCCGTTCGCTGTTCCCACTAGAAAATCGTCCAGGGATGATCTCGCTCCTTGCAGGAAAACCCAACCCTGAGACCTACCCTTTCTTGGAGCTATCGTTCGTCTCGAGAGACCCTCACGATCACAACAAGAGCTCCAAGTACACCGTGGATCCTGCTATTCTGACTGAGAGTCTGCAATACGGACCGACGGCTGGGCTCCCTCAGTTCGTCAGCTGGCTCACAGAACTACAGGAACGGGAACACGGTCGATCCAGCAGGGAGGAAAGCTGGAGGATAACTGCAGGGACTGGAAGTCAGGATATGGTGAACAAGGTGCCTTTTGATTGCCCTTTGACTTTTAGCTCGCAGCAAAATAAATTCCATGAATCCCAATACGATGACTGACGGATTCTTCTAGGCGTTTATCGCGATTGTAAACCCTGGCGATGTCGTCCTCATAGAGCGCCCTGTTTACGCGTGAGTGTTGGGTTCACTCTGCTTGGTCAGTTCACCGGAGTGAGAACTTCCTACATAGTGCGGTTATACCCTTGATTGAGAGCCTTGGTGCGATTCTAGTTGACGCACCCACAGACGGCGAGGGAATTTGCCCGAATAGTCTCAGGAAAATTCTCGAGAGCTGGCCTTCAGATAAACCAAAACCCAAAGCACTGTACACCATTCCGGTGAGCTTCTTTCTCTACAAATCATTTGGGCCCTCACATTGAGATCTCTTACCCAGTACGGCGGTAACCCCTCTGGAACTACTATACCCGAAGCAAGACGTATCGAAGTCCTCGCCCTCGCACGAGAACACAATTTCCTGATCTTTGAAGGTCAGTTCCCCTCATCTCAGCTATCCGTAGTCGCCTGCTCAAAGACATGATTCCCTGGAACATAGATGATCCTTACTATTACCTCTACTACGGAGAGGCTGAGAGACCTGCGTCATATTTTACACTCGAGAAGCGGACCTCTTCTCCGACAGAACCTCTCGGCCGAGTCCTCCGATTCGATTCACTCTCAAAGGTGCTGTCGGCCGGGATGAGGATTGGGTTTGTGAGTGGGCCTACGCCGATTCTGCAGGCCATAGATAGACACGTAGGTCTTCCTTGCACTTCGTTCAGTGGCACCCTTCACCCTCCCATCTTCTCCCCGTAATCTCCGTCGTCCCCCTCCCTCCTTTCCCATCTTGTCTTATCTACAAACTAACACCGAGTGGTCGATGATGTCCATTTTTTCCAGACTTCCACCGCGAATCTACAAACTTCAACGATCAGCCAAGCCGTGGCTCTCACCTTACTCCAAGCGTGGGGTTACGAAGGTTTCAAAGCTCACACGGACTACGTGTCTGAGTTCTACCGCAAGAAGAGGGATCAGCTCGAGCGTGCGCTGAAGCTGCACCTTGATGGCCTGGTGGAGTGGGTGACTCCGTGCGCTGGGATGTTTGTCTGGTGGGTACAAGTATTTTCTCGACCTTTTCTCACCTGTTCCATGTTCCTATCTCCGCTGAGGAAGAATATACACTAACAAAAACTTTCCGCATTCATCATCCAAGGTTCAAACTGCTCCTAAATAAACCCAATGTTCAGGGTGAAGGTGACTCGGAGGACGTCATCCGCAGAAGGGCCGTCGAAAAAGGTGTATTAGCTCTCCCTGGGACTGTGTTCTTCTCCAGTGGTGAAGTGACACCTTATGTGAGAGTCTCGTTCAGTTTGGTTGATGAGGACCTGATGAACGAGGCGATGAAGAGGTTGAGGGAGGCTTTGCTTGAGGAGAGGGGTGAGATGTAGCGTAGTGTTGGTGCTGGGCTGAGGCAAAATTTATGATTGTATTATAGGTGCTGTGTCAAATGCTTCTTTCAAATCTGATTCGGATGTATAGGATGAAGTGAAATGAGTCGTAGGAATTGGGGGTTTTGAGGCCTCAGTGGTTGGGCCTGGGTTTCTCGCGATCGAATGCCAGTAAGGAGGATCCATTGAGCGAGAACTTCGACTTTGAAGTGGACACACATGGGAGGGGCTGCCAGCTTGATATTCAAGACTTAATAAACCCTTGGGCCCTGAAGTAGGCTTGTAGCTGGCGATAGGGATCGCCAGAGGAGTAGTCGGTGCCCAGATTGAATATTGACCCTTCAGATTCATCGTCGCTTCACGCGTCCCAGGGATATAGACCTGATGAATTTGACTTTTGATGATCAACCCATCACAGTGATCACACCCATTATTGAAGTCGAGTGGTTTTGCTTCACATCAACTGAACCTTCAGATCTTCAGAGTTGATCGTGGAATTTGCTTTGGGAGACTATGGTTGTGCCCCATCGCCGCCACTTGAGCTTGAACTCGTACAACCACCATCTCGAATTCCATACTTTGGTTTCCTACCACGCAACTGTCCATCTCCCATCTACTCTCTCCACATCATGCCGAGACGAAAGAGAGCTCGCGACAATACACTATGCCCAGCGCCCTCCCAAAAAAAGAAAACCAATCGCTCTCCCAATGAGAACCTACCACCATCCATCACAACTACAGAGCTCAGTTCTTACTCTGCTCGCAACGCGCGAGATATCATGTCCAATAATACAAGATTTCAAACTGCAAGGCAGTTGGCCGACGCCAGAGACGAGCTGTGTGAGAGGTATCGCAAAGTCGCCCAGCAATCATTGGACTGGTTCTTGAAGCACTGCATAGCACAAGTCGACAAGAAGCGCGTTGAAGCAGTTGTGGAGAGGTTAAAAGCTATCCCATCGCGTGGGCTTACGGAAAAAGGACGGGTCGCATTCTTCACTGCCGAATCGCCATCTCACAAGGGTTGCACTGAGACGCAAGCGTTCAGGGGGTACTGCCAATTCGTGCGACACATCCTCGACGAGGATCCAGACAAGCGGGACTGTGAATATCCTACCTTCATGCACAGCATGCTCGATAGAACGCTGCCAGGGGATGAACCTAACACTAGTCGCGTCGATGGATATGGCTATCTGGGTCAATTGGACTGGGCCCATGCGATCCTTGCAGAGGAGTTCAAGCTACACGATGATGTAGATTCAGTGTTGCAAGTGAGCTGGTTTCTAGATGGTATCTTACTACGATATATTCATTTGTTTTCAAAACAGGAGACTGATACTGTGGTCGGGTATTTAAATGCTCCGCGACGATGCACGACGCGACTTTGTGTTCGGTCTGACCATTGAGGACACCCAGTCCCAGCTGTGGCGTTTCAGTCGCTCGGGTATCATCGTATCTCAACCATTCCAAAGGATCACAGTGCGTTTATTCGCTTACTATCTTCGTGTTTCTATTCATGGAGCTAACGATACCTCACAGGACCCGAAGCCACTCATTCAATCCATTCTCTCCCTCGTCTACTACCCGGAACCTGCAGAACATGCCCTAACTCTACGGAAGATGGGATTCGATCCCACTTTGGAAGAATACGACCAAGTCAGAGAAGGAGTCAAGATACGGGCGTTGGATAAACATGGCAACCCCCAGTACCGTTTCACCGTGAACGGACACAGGTACCAAACTGTGGAGGTGCTGTACAACCACAAGGCAGACGATCTGTTGAGTCGATCAACTCGAGTATGGCTTGTTCGTAGATTGAACGAGGATGATCGACCTACAAAAGGGGATGAGCATTGGGTGATGAAAGAGTGCTGGGCAGAGATAGGTGTTCGTACCGAGGGCGAAATTTGGAAGGAGATCGAGGACGAGGTGATGAAGAAGGGTAATCAATCTCTGGAAACGAGATTCCGCGCTCATTTTCTCCAGCTCGAAGATCACCGGACCCTCGAAGCACCCTTCGGAGTTCCCCAGGCCAAGCTGGACCCTAAAGATGTCTTAGGTTCGGCAATCCTCGATATTTTTGCCCCTCGTCCATCTCCTCATGATTTCACAAGCCGGGGCAATGAATCTAGCACTGAGCACTCGAACATCTTCAGCCATGCAGGCGTAAAACCACCAGCGAACTCTGACGAGCAACCCGATGACATGCTTTCGTTATTGGTTCCTCGAAGGAAGCAGCGCACCCTGTGGAAGGGCTCGAACGACGTCAAGCCGTTGAGCGATTTGACGAGTATCATGGACATACACCAAACGTTGATCGGGACTTGCGATGGTACGTTTCAATCTGTTTGTCCCTATCTTGTTTTGAACCGCCCTTATTTCCTGGTGTCCACCAGCGCTCCAGGTTCTGTATGAACTAGGAATGGTGCACCGTGATATCAGTTGCGGCAATGTGTACTACGATAAGAAAACTGGCACGGGGAGGCTTGGGGACCTAGAATTCGTGAATTCGTATGGAGCTTCTCAGGGGGAGCATGTAAAAATGGTGGGTTATCTAATCTTTTTTTCCTGTGAGGGCATCACTAATATTCGAATACTAACCCAGGGCACACCTCTCTTCTGGTCTCCCGAAGTCCAGGACGGGGACTACCTTATCACAAAGACGACGGATATCTACAACTTCTCGCATCATTACCTCCATGATGCAGAGTCAGTCTACTGGCTTCTGCTGTATATCCTCGCTGCCTATGAACCAGAGCACTCAAGCAAGAATATCGAAGACCTTGGCGCCAAAGACCGAAGAAAAGTATCTGCCTGCTTCCTCGATCGGAAGCTGGTTCACAGGCTGTTTATGCTGCAGAACCCCGGGACGATACCTGGGATATTTTCAAACCGGATACTCCATACCTGGACCACAGAAGCGCTTCTCTTTGTGTCGCACTTGGTTGGAGGATGGATTTTACAGCAGCACAAAGACAACTTCCAACCTCTCCGGCACGATCCAACGGCCTTCACAATCTCGAAGGATAATCCTAGGCTGCACGCTGAGTCCACTTTCCAAGATCGGCTCACTCATATTCAACAGTCCTCTCAGGAGCTGATTCCCCTGAAAACTTTCTGCTTTCCGGACGCTTCCTTTTCGCACATCTTCTCCGACCTGAAGGAGAAGCTCAACGAGGTTGCTAAGGAGCTCGACTTCAAGAACATCTTGAATATGAAGCCGAATCAATACCATGGAACAGGGGTTCTGAAGGCTGACTGTGGCCCTCAGAAGGACGAAGAGTATGGTGACGGGCGGATAATAATATTGTCGCCTTTGGGGGAAGAGCATGATGTAGCACAGAGGAGTGCATTGACCCAGAGTAGGACGACTACCAGTCAGGGGCGTCACTCTAAGGGCAGCAGTGGACCTCCGACTGCTCCTTCTTGTACCAGGGCTAGGTCCAGGAAGACCAATGCTAAGCTGCCCAAGGAAACGATAGTACCTGCGGATGAGCCACCTATCCGGACCCGCAGGTCTTTGCGGCAGAAGCTGATGAAAAAGTAATTCGTCCACTTTGTCTGGTATCCCTCCTTCTCTATTTTATCATTGATTTTATTCTAGAATATGTCGTGCATTTGTTTCCTCATAAAGTATGTATTCCATGCATTCTAAACCCATTGCTATCCTTTTTTCGTCCTTGATGACCTAGGTATCTCACTATCATACTATTTTCCGTGCATAATCATCCTATTTTCCAGCAATAATCATACATGTATCTACTCTATTATTTCTATCCTGTTTTTCACTCTTAACTACATATATTTACAGTCTGGTGTTATCCTGTGACGATTCAATGATATACATGATAAGAATGTGAAGTATTTGTGCAGCTGCATCTTGACGGTCTGGTGGAGGAAGGGGGGGTCTCCGTGCACCAAAGGGATGTTTGTGTGGTGGGTACAAGCTTAAATGGTCTCACCTGGCTTTCAACATCATTTCCTGTAGGAGGAGGTGCGACGAGCTACAGAAATCGAGGCTGAGAGGTTGGGCAACTCGGGTAACTCGGAGTCCAATCACATCACTTAACCGCGACTCCCACGTCCTCAAGTAGATCTATCATCCGAATCCCCTAAATCATCTCTTTCATTGGCCACCAGCCTCGATAATACCTCAAGCTTCAGACCTTTCTGCACACAGCATTGAGCAAAGCAGCACCCCCAGAATTTAATCTCAATCTTTCGCCTTTCTCGCTGGGTTTCAGTGCTCAGTTCAGCTACCACATTATCCTGGATGGAGGTACTATATGGAACGACACCCTGTCTGGGCAATGCAGCGAAAGAGTTGCACCATTGCACAATACCTGGTTCCACTGATACTTCTTGCGATCCTTCGTCTATCTCAAGCATCTCTCCAAGCGAAAGTGGCTCGTCGCATACGGTCATCCATTTTCCATCCATATCAGCAAGCACAAACGACGGTTCACACCCTGTCTCTCCATCTTTTACATTACTCCCATCACATGGCTACGTATTTTCGCGTGCTTTCAGGTCGTCTAGGTACAACTCAACGCGCAAAGCAACCTCCACTTCGCCCATGACACCAGAAAATCCTCGATCGAAGCGTCCCATGTTGACAACAGCCGTGTTAGCTAGGCATGCAGTCGGACCTATCGATGTCGCAGAAGAACGAGCCCGACTTGTCAGCAAGCTGCGTTTCCGGACTCGTACCGCGACCAGTTATAGCGATTATGCTTCCTCAACCAGCACGGCGACCTCGGATTCATCAACTTCGAGGGCAAGTTTTTGGCAGTCCAGCGAGTCCATGTCTACGGCTGCCTCCAGCATCTCCGGTTATTGTCAAGAACGAAAATTTACTATCTCTTCCTATCGCACCTCCTCGTCCAGATCCTCGCTGGTGCATGTTGATCTTGATAGGCAAGACTCCGGCATATATCTTGTGATCACCCGGCACAACATGGTTCACCCTTCTCAAGCTGGCCTCCTCAACGCTACGTCCAGCGCATCGCGAAGACACTCCCATCAGAGGTGCCGAGGGTTGAACTACGGCTCTAGTCTCTCTAACTCCGAGGTGTCTGGAGCTAGTGCATCCAGTGACATGGCTTCAACCCTGCGTATTGTTTTCTGAAGGCGGTCTTCTCTTGTTCGTCTAATTCAACACTAGTTCAACATAGATCTTTCATTGACTCGTCCCAAATTCAGGGCTTCGTCTGCTTCTGCAAGGGCTCCTAAGAAATGACACAAGGGGTTTCCCTTTTCTTTTTTTCTCGTTTTCGTCTGTTTGTGACTTGTTTACATCCATCCTTTGGATGTTCTTCGTTTCTGAATGTCTTCTCGTGTCTTCTTGCACATTCTTCCTCATATCATGCCATTCTTGTCATTTTCATCGCCTATTGTTCGTTGCACTACGGTTGTTCAAACACTTGTCACCTCTATGGGTCCCTGGCGCTACTATTATCATCATCATCATCACACGGCCTCGCTTCCTATAAGAAACACCCGGTCCTCAACACATGATCAACACTGCACAAAATATGAACAAGAACTAGACGACACACAGTCTTAGACTCAGAAACAAAAGACAATGTCCACTCAGCCAGAGCATTTACTACCCACCCGCCCCATACACCACAAACAAACCCTTCAACCATTTCCAGAGTACTGACCCGATACCCAGGCCCATTGTACCGATGTGTGTAGACTAAGATATACCGATCGTTAGTTTCTAGACCTCCCTGGGGAGAGCGATGAGGATGCGAGAACTTGAACTTCCAATCAACTTGAAGGTGGCCACATGAAAGATTAGTCAGCATATCCTCCTCCTCCTTTCCAGACAACAGACCCCCGACTGCACAGAGCCCACGCTGGAAACTTTTATAGTAATCTCGTTCTACTCAGTAAATAACTTCAATCAAACCTAGGATCGGGCCAGTCCCGCTATCCCATTCAGAAATACCCTGCACAACTATTCCATCACTCAAGCTAGCTTATGAACTCAGGAGAAAACGAAACCCAGGCTTTATTTTGGTGAACCAGGGTCACTGGTTCCGATAGTTCTGGCCCCAACTCCGTTGTGAGACTCTATGATACAATTGCAGGGTGTACTGGCGTGTAGGGTGGTTTTCGGTTATGTTGAGCGTTTGGTGTACTTTGAGTTCGACTCTAAGATTTTTCTTTGTGGGTTTGGATCTCGAGCTCGCTGGTTACATATTGCCGTCTACGGCAATACGACCAAGCTGCCTTAGATCAACCAGAGGCACGAACACCAATGGACACCCTGTCGATGTTCCTATTCTGCCGTCCCCTGTCTGCGTGGCAAAGTGCTTCCGACGCACGCTACCACAGGCTATTTTGTGCCGAGTTAAGCTCTCTTCCGCGAACTCCTAAGCAATCAGACCTACCACGTTAGCCCAAGGAACGACCTCATGCACCTCATGGTTCATCGACATCCCTCTCATTAGCTCCATGCCCCCTACCACAATCAAAAACATTCGGGGTAGCCTCCTCTCCTTGGTGGATCTCAGCCTGCGGCTCAACAGAAACATTCCTGCATTCTATTTCGTTTGGATCCGAAACCCGTCGCTTCGATAGCCTGATATACGGGAAAAGTTTGGGAGGAACGATCCTTCCCTTCTGTTTCTCACCATCGCTCCCCCTCGTCCCTCCATGTCTGACACAGTGACGATCCAGACTGCCCAAGGGCCGATTGATTTTGCATACGTCATCTCGACGCCGACGAATCCAAGGGCGAAAGCTATCGTACCTGGCCTTCCTACCGTCGTCTTCCTGCATCCGGAGTACATCTGGCAAGCTGGGTTTCATCGTACGTAACACTTTTCCTTGCCTATATCATGCTGATTCTTGTATATTCGTAGCTCAGTTCGCTGATGCGGATCTGAGGAGATTTAATCTGGTTGGTATCGATAATAGAGGTCTGTGAGTACCAATGCCCTATGCTACGCGAGATAGTTTGCTTATTACTGGGGCGCGCTCAGAGGACATACTGTGGGGCCGCTCTCTCCGGGATTCGGACCCATACAAGCTTCAGAGGATGTTGCCAGAGTTCTGGTGCGCTCGGCCCTTTCCACCATAACGACTTGAATCTCAGAGTTGTTCAGGACGCGCTTCATATTTCTAAAGCGCATTTCTTTGGGCTTTCCACCGGTACACTGACGGCTGTTGTGAGTCTTCTCCCATTAACATCAGCATTTTTGGCCTGATTTATCTGGGACTGGATCGTAGCACTTTGCGATGAAGTACCCCCTCAGATGTTTGTCCTGTTTTCTAGTTTCGCCTCTGTCTATGCAGGAGGTATTTCCTCTTCCTTTATCCGATCCTTAAGCATTTACTCATCCGGTTGCCACTCAGCCCAGCGATGTGTTCGAGGGCCGTACACAAGTAGCTGATTGCTTAGTGGAAGGGTTCAAGAAACGCGAGTGCAGGACTGAACTCTTGCTCGACTCGTGCTGGGGTGCACTACAGTTAGCGGTGACCAATCAACCGAATCCCTTAATGCACGCGTACGTCTCTTGCATCCACAGCCCCCTTGAACCTTCATCATCGACTCATGTACACTTCAGGGCGTCCCAATACGCACTTCATGTGATGGTCGAAGACTGGGACGCAGGACGTCGACTCGAGATCCGCGAGGCTACCCTCAATTTCGTGGTCGCCAGGCGGCAATACTCCCGAGCAGACTTCACGAATATACAGTGTCCAGTGAAATTGGTCTACTGTTCAGAGAGCCTGGCGTATTCCCGCGCCTATGCTGAGGAGATTGCGTTTACGATGCAAGATGCGGGTGTTCTGGCGACGCTGGAGGAGGTCGCTACGTGCCATTATGGGTCTATGACCGCTGCTCATGAGTTTGTGGTTTCCAATTTTTCAGTCAGTCGTGAAGCACTCCCTGACAGTATCTTGACTTTCTTTTCAGGATCAACAACATGTTTTCGCGATTCGTAGTGCAGGTGGATCCTTCAACAGTTGCGCTGTCCACACTTAAGCAGGTCACCTCGCCTTTTGAAGATTTCCTGAAGGAATGGGGATGGCTACCAGACCGGGACACCGGCTGTGACTCTGATCTCAGCGATGTAGAGGTGTAAATTGGCACCGAGTTCTCTATACCCCATCACTGGATGCCCATCTGGTGTACGTAGCGCTCGCTCGGAAGATGTGGAAGACGATGAATGGCCGCTGGACGCACCGCACTTTTACATTCGTTTGTTGTTCACATTTGTCAATGTAAGTTTAGTATACCTCTCAAGTTTTCGTATCCTCTGGCCACAATATCGTATGCGTACTGTACATTATGATTTTGTAGTTCCAATAATCAAAAGTCTGTTGCTCCCATAACCAAAAGCCTAGCCCCCCCATAATGAATAAAAACGATTGTCCCTGAACAATGGCGATCCTGATTGATCCTTGCGTCTGGCCCTGGCCAGGCGGCAACAATGAGGAGAGGAAGGGTCACGGGATCAAATCGGATTAAGTAAGCACTTCAACCGTGTCAGTTTTGTTCGAGTTCAAGACTTGTTGGTACAGAACCACCAACCCCCTACCCCCTCCTCCATCATGGTCAGTTCGTTGAGCTCGTAAATCTCTGAGAATGACGCTAAATGTTCTGCTGTTTTCTTCTATCAGGCCGAGTATGGCCGAAATCGCGAATCCATAGCTGACATGGAAGAAACTATCTACAGAGCTATACAAGAACACCCCGAATCAACTATCAACGCCAACGAAGAACCAGTGGTCCCGATCAAGTATGGACTGGATATCATGGACGAACTATCGCGAGTTTTCGGGGAGATCATGAGTCCCAGCGAACTCGACCAATTCAAGGCACTTATCCAGAGCAACCCCGACTTGGAACTGACCCCAGCCGTTCTACTACCTCTCATCGCTATGATAACCAAGAACAACGACCAGGAGGGTAGCCCGCAGAGCTCGCCCAACGAAGAAGACGCGGACCTTCCGGGACGGGGGAGGACGGAGTATATTAGCTCTGGTCACTCGAGGTCGTCGAGCAACGAATCGTCTGGAACGGCCTATCACCCTTCCAGTCGGCCGTCTTCTCGTGCTACTTCCCGAGGCCCTCCTCAGACACCAAAGGGGCCGTCTCCGTTCGATAGCAAGAACAGACAAATCAAGACTCCCTTACCTCCCTCTTCCTGGAACAAACCCACGCCAGCCAGTCGGAGAAAGAGCATGGACGGCAGTCGAAGTGATTCTGAGGTGGGTTTATTCTATTTCTGGCGTATGCTTTCTTTAAAGTCAATTTCAGCAGTCGTCAGGCCCTGGTAGTTATGTTGGTCGTACACCTGGGCGACGTCGAGCACCGTCAATACCGACCTCTCCTACCGATACTCGGTCACCAGAATGGGACGACTCGTTTTCTGACTCCGCGTTCTCCCCGCCTACCTCGCAACCAAGCTATCGACGTGGACAGACCCCTCAATCACCCTCCGGAAAGGGGGACGATTTCGCAGAAGATAGTTTCGTTCAGGATATCAATTCGTTGCTGATGCCGACTGGGGACGATACAATGGAGGGCAGCGACGAAGAGGACGCTGCTTTAGGGCTTATTCTCGACCCCGTTGATCGCCGGTCAATCGTTAGCTCGAACGCATCCTCCCTTGACCCGTTGGTTCGAGTTGACGCTCTCACCAAACATAACGAAGAGCTGAGGAGGCAGTTGCGCGAGAACAACGAGAAGTATGGAAAGACCATCCTGCAGAACGAGGCTGAGATCTATGAATTGACTGGGCGGGTGGAAGAGCTCAGGCAGGAACTGAACTCGGCCAAGAAGGATGAGAAAGAGCTGAGAACCAAAGAGGTTTGCTGCCGTGTCTTGATTCTTTTGAGCCATCTACTGATTGCGTTTGCAGCGATCCTATACGAATCAAATCAATGCCCTCGAGTCCGATATAGGCAAGCTCACGAAGTCACTCGAGCTTGCCCGCGTCAACTACGGGAATCTGCAGAAACAATTTCAGGAGCAGTGCAGTATGTTATTTTATTTTTTTCCTACTCAGTTTATTTCATTCTCATCCCTTTTCTCTCAGGCTACTCCGAGAAGTATAGAGAAGACCTCCGACATCGTGAAGAAACTATTCGTTCTCTCCGAGAGAATATTGCTCTTAACGATGTGGAAACCGTCAAGCGCGCCAGGGAGTCTCAACAGTACGACGAGCGTATCCTGCAGTTGGAGCGCGAGCTCGAGATCGCCCAGCAGAATCAAGCTGAGTTGGAGGAACAGAAGCAGGAAAACTTGATGCTCAAGGAGACCATCGATCGGCTCAAGTTTGAGATGGATGAGATGAGGAATACTATCGGAGTTGGTGCTGCTAATTCCAACGGCGGTGCGAGTGGCCAAAACAGTACTAACAGTACGATGACGCGGTCTCTTGGAGCGGAACTTTCCAGGGTGAACTGGACTTCAGAAGAAGAAGCTGCTCGTGATTCCTCGGTCGACCTTGAAACGCCGCTCTCACCAAGAGAGGATGTGTCATTTGAGGAAGAAGATACCGAGGGCGAAGATGTAGTGCAGACGATCATTACGAGGAAGAAAAGAGTGAGTTTTATCCCCGGAGGATGCCTAGTAATATGCTGAAGCCTCGTTGCAGAAGGTCGCTAGCCGTGCCACTGCGCGTGTCGAGCAATTCACCTTCGAGGAAACAAAGGAATACTCGGATGCAAGCATACAATATGAACCATGGGAATTTTTCAGGAGTGCCGGTTCTCAAACCTTACCACCACCTAAGGTCATTGCTGCCTCTATCCAAACTTCCCCTCCTCCTCCAGCGCAAGCCGTTTCTACGCAAACCGAAGAAGAAATGCCCCTCCACAGAGTTGAGATGCAGATCCAAACAGATCCTATTGAAGTTCCACGCCCCCCTTCCCCAGTCGTTGAAGCCACTTCATCCTCTTCGACTACCATCCTACCACCAACTCCTAAAGCTAAGCAAGACGTTCCACCCACATACGACGAATCAGAGGTAGATCGAATCTACAAAGCTAAGATAGCTGCTGAGGCATTGAAGCTCGTGAAGGAGTGGCACCCAGGCGTCAGCGACCCGATAAGCCCCGCACCAAATGGTATCTCAACCGACGCTGTGATCGAGTGGGATGCGCTCAAGAAGGAGCTGAACCTCAAATGCAATACCATCGATGAAATCATGGCTATATCTCGTAAGACTGGTCAGCCTCGCGACGTGACCGGTCGCAAGAATCGCTTCTACAACATATACAACACCTACGTTTACCGTGGAGGCAAGGACGGACCCGGCCCTTGGGGCGTTCCTTACCTCTCCACCACACTCGTGGCCGTAGGAGCATCTGCGATCACTGCCCTCATTGTCAGCCATCTGGTCCAGTCGAATTCCATCCCTGGGGGTCCGACTCCTTTCGACCGTCCTGCTTGGAACAGCTTCAACAGCATGCCGTCTTCAGGAGAAGGATTTTCGCCTGACGGTACTGCAGTCGTGTTTGACTTCCTGGGCCGTGTGACGGGAGGTGCTGCTAGGATGGCTAGAGGCTGGCCGACATGATTCAGCTGACTCTCTTTCACTATCAGCCCCAGCGACGAAAATGGGCACAGTCCTTGATTTACATCCTCCTCATATCCGTTTCCACCACACACATCGTCATTGTTATCATTATTTTAACCATGTTACATAGAGATACCACCTGTCTATATGCCTACCAAGCAACCCCATCATACCACTCACCCACCCACATTCCTTGCCCTTAACCCCCACTCACCTTTTCTCCATTCTTCCCGCATATGCGTATCAACCCATGCCGCATCTTTTGATCATGTTGTTACTGACCATGCTCGTCCACTCGTTTTCTCTCTACCTACCGCATATATATGCATCATTAGGACCCATGCTTCTGCTCGTTTTCTTTCTTTTCTCTAATTTCTCATTTGTTTCTCCACGACGCTGACGCCCTACCTCATGACATTTTTTCTTTTCTATCTATCTTGCTCATTCTGTTGTATATTCTCTACTGTACTTTTAGATGCTTGGTACTGTACACCGGGTTACAATGATAATCTAGCCTTCAGAGGCTTCAAAAATCAAGGACTGGTCCGTACGCGTAACCCAGCAGTACCTACCTAGATGAGGATACGATAACTATTCAAGCAATCAGCGCTCAGCGCTCAGCACCCAGCCCCGAGGTGGGGAGGGCTTGAGCTGCTCAAGCTCCAGTTTCAAGATGACCTGCAACATGCCGTTTGGTCATACGTTCCACCAAAATTGTTCATGTTTCTGAAAACTTTGAAGAACTACCAGTGACTCGCACCTGGCTTTACTCATCCTCATGCAGCTCTGTTTCCCGCGTGGTGAGTGGCCAAGACAGATGCCCTGACAGTGAGACGCCTCCCATGAAGAGATCATGACAACGAGTATGCAATATATGCGAAAAAATAGATGTAAGATACTATCCAATGAATATACGAAATAGCAGTCAACAGAGAAAGAGTCTGTCCATTACGAGAAGAAAACAACAGAGAACATGACAGCTAATACGCTGAATCCAGAGATGGAGAGACGCATCGCAGCACCCTCTGCGGATTCTGTTGGGTTGGATCCACCAGTGGTGCGAGTGGTCGAGCCGCCGGTAGGGTTGCTTCCTGAGCCTGAGCCGGAAGGACTGCCTGTAGCGCCAACACCTGTGGGGGTGGGGAGGGCAGCGAAGAGCTCAGAGCTGACGTAGGTGACACAGTCGCTGGATGCGGGCATCTTGGGAGTATAAGTAGGGTTGGGCTCAACGCCTTCGCCGGGCTGTGAGATTATGGTCAGCCTTTTCGCGTACTGCGGTACGAGAAGCGACAGAACGGACCTGGGTATAAGTCATCACGACACCGTTCTCGGTGTAGATACCTGGGTAGTCTTGGTTCTCACCCTTGCAGGCTTCGAAGGTTTCTGCCACAGGTGGTTTAGTCCGTGTTCAGACAAGACAAGAGGCGAAGACAACTGTACTAACCGTTACGGGCTTGATTGGGCATGTTGTAGGCACATCCGATGCGATCATAGATATGTTCACAGAAGTCAGCAGCGTTGGCGCCAGCGGGATCACAGGCCTTGAAGCAGAAGGTGTCGCTTCCGATGAAGCTGCAGCCGTGTTGTCAGAAGCTGGGTCCTCAGCACTTGATAGAGAGCGAGACTCACTTGGTCCACTCGATGACTTGCTGGTAGGTATCGTTGTTACCACTCCATGCGGTAGAGTACATCAGGCCGCCCAAAGGATTGCCACGCTTCAAGATGAATGAGATGAACTGCCTCAAGGGACCCAAACTCA
This sequence comes from Agaricales sp. HM26-F1, assembly GCA_002718315.1. Taxonomy (NCBI): domain Eukaryota; kingdom Fungi; phylum Basidiomycota; class Agaricomycetes; order Agaricales; species Agaricales sp. HM26-F1. The sequence goes on along the minus strand of NIBX01000021.1, from coordinate 649,098 downwards.
ACGGCAACCCACCAGATCAGCACCATGTGGGTCGAGCTCTCCTCCGTAGTCTCCCGACTTGATGTTGATCAAGCTCTGGTCGATGAAGCCAGCTAATTGAACGTAGGCTGGGGTCTTGATGAACTGGAGGCCCTTGAGAGCGCCAGCGGGTATAAGACGAGTGCCGCGCCCTGGCTTCGTGCACCAAGCTACAGTCTCTCCCTCGGTATCGCCGACAACAGAGTCGTGCTCTGGTGGTCCCCAGAGGCAGAAGTCTGAAGAGGGATACGTCAAGAAAATGCCAAGGGAGAATAGGACTGCGGTTCTGCTCACCGTCGATGGAGTTGAAGAAAGAGGTCTGGCATAATGACTCCTGGCCTTCAGTGGTGGAGTTACACATATTGTAACCATACTGACTCCCTCGGATGAGTTCTGGCTCGGTATCTGCTTGATAAGGCTAAGGATGCAACATAAGGAGAAACCTTGAAAGCTGGTACGGGTTCTTCACTCACCACTCCAGTTGGATAAGAAAAGTGCTTGGATGCGAGTGGGGTGGCAGGGAACGTTTTCTGGGCGACAGCAGGAAGGGAGGCTAGAATCGCGCCTGCAACGGCGGGAAGGACAAGGCGCAAGGACATGGTTGATGAAGGGAAAGGAGAAGATCCACAAAAGAGCGACTGGATTCCGGAAGGGCAAAAAAAGGGCAAAAGGGAGGGGTAAAGAGCCCGTTCGGTACTGCCTTCGTTTATATGACCTTACCAAGAAATTTGCCTTGGCTTGGTACCCCGTGAAGGCTTTTTGCCAATACCTATCCGGACTTCATGTGTGTTATTCAATGTACGATCAGACACACGACTAGCGCAGAGGATCAAAGATTTGACGCCGATAGCTGAGATATCTCAGAGCCGTGCAGTAGCCGCTAGCGTTGGTCTACCCGTGTTTGGATCCGAGAAGGACACGCGAGAAAACACTGTCGGTGGACCTGTCTAGCAGGAGATTCAAGTTTCGAAGTCGTTGTTGCGTGTACTCGAGGACGTAGTGGTGGTGCTTGGCCGCTGGTGGTGTGCCAAGATACCTTGTGCTGTCTGAGAGTCAATGAAAACGAAACTCGGTCCTGGTTAATTACATACATGCTCAGATAGGGTTGAATCAGCTTCAAGCGACGAGGCTGCCGCATCGGTGTTGGTTGTGTTGCAGTCGCAGTGTGTGCTGCAGTGAGCTAGTCACAGGCTAGTCCTCTATCTGGAGGCCGACGTCCGCTACTCTTCATAGAACGAGATGGTGTCAAGAGCCTCGCCAAGGACCAGGTACACGCCGGCAGTACACAGCCCCATAGCCGATAAACCGCTCAGACGGTATCCCTTGACCTCGAACGAGCACTTTGCAGTTTCAGTGCACCAAACGGCACGGCTGCACATTCGAACTCGAGATGATCACTGATGACGAAAATAAGAGGCGATTGTGCTACGGCGCCCTCCGACATTGGGAAATCGCGGTGGGCACTGGTGAAATGGACACTTTGAGCCACTAGGAGTGTGCAATGCCCACGATAGATAGCCCCAAGGCTGGCGTCGCTGGAATAACTTCGTGCCGCTTCCATGGGCTATATCCCAGGCAACGCAGGCAGGCACACCGGGTAGCTTCTTGTCTCTTGAGAGCTCGAGAACGCCAGATGTGATTTCATGGCGACATACTATTGGCACCAAGTCACAATAATAGAGCTTGAGAGAAACGCCCTTGGACTAAAAGTCTCCCGAGCTGTGGATCGTAAAGCCTGAAAATGGCAACAACTTCAGTCCAGGACATTTCTTCGTTGGACCAGAGGGCATGGACATTATCCCGGTGTCCGAGAACTTCAAGTTGACTTCGAAGTTCAAGAGAAGGGAGAACGGTCCCGTGATTAGTGTTCTCCATATCTCTCGACCACGAGGTTGCAGGGAGGTCGTTGACCCGACTTCCTACCCACCATCGTCTCTTTGACTCGTTTGAGCAAATCTCAGCGCACTTCACTCATATTCACCGGTACCCAATATGTTGAAAAGATCTGACGGACTGCTTATGGGTCGTTCCGTGGCACAACCCCCTGTGGAGACATGCACATTCTGCCGTCGCACAATCGCTGCAAGTCTCTGCAAAGGTCATACGAGGTTGTGTGCCGCTAAATTACTTCAGATGCCCGAGAGTATGCTGCTGAGGATAGCCAGGGAGGAAAACCTCCCTCTCACAGAAGCTCTTGAGGAATTTACCAGAGGTGCGTATAGCTGCAATTGCTTTAGATCTTTCTTGGACTCGTCTTTTCAAGCAACATCAACTAACTCCTTCTCAAACGTGCTCTTTAGTGGATGAACCAACTCATCGTACTTCTCATGAACCTCACGGTTTGCCTGATGAGGGCTCACACCCCGAGGTTAAGTCAGGGCTGACATGACCCCCCTGCGATTCATGGAACTTTTCAAACACCCTATCTCGCACTTCTTAACTTTACTACTATACACCACTCCCGGGCAATCGAACTATGACACAAGTTTAAGGTGTTGAATTGTCATTTCCGTATCCCCTCTACAGGCAGGGGTTGGTACACCACATTAGATATCGTACTTATACATGGTTGTTGTGCGTACAGTAATTGCATTAGGATCGTCTTCGCGGTCGTCGTAAATTAGACGTTATTAGAAATAAGTTACGTAGCTCCGTTCATCGTGTCCAGAAGAAGTCTCCTAGAGGATCGTTGTCGCTCGCCTCGACAAGGAGATCAATCGACCCATGTTGGTTCGACAGCGAAGTTGAGTCTGGGTCGATATTTCTTGCTCGTATTCGTGTCGTAGGCGTCCATGCGCATCTTCACGGTGCGATGGACCTTGATACCATTCAGGACCTGGTCATCTTCAGGGACTACCCGTGGTCTGCCAAGGTTGATCCTGGATCAGAAACGAAGGCAGTTTAGTAAGGAATTATGATACTAGGTGATTCAAAGTAATTCACCCTATCCATTTTTTCCACTCCTTGTTTCGTAGCTGCATCCTGAACTCCATGGGCAGGAATTCGAGGAACCACCAGAACTTTCGGATCGAAAGTTGATCGTAGCACGGCTCCAGGGCATCTAGCAGATCCTCCTCTTCCTCTGTGCCACTTCTGAGCTCTCCTGCTGGACCATGGATGCAATCCCCGTTTGCCACGAGGGTGGTTCCTTGAACATCTTGCTTGCCCCATCGCTTAAACAAGGAACGAGTGAAACTTTCCGATTGTCCAGGTATGGAACGAATGGATGGGCGCTCTGCCTTGAGCGTTTCTGGCCTTTTGACGACGTAGGGGTAGAGACTGTTTGGGTCGAGACCAATCTCTTTCAGCTTGGCCGCGTCGAACATGACGCCGCTCTTCGTCTTGAAGCATTCTCGAATCATCCATCTCAAGGGTATTCGGCTGAGGGCGTGCGGACTTTCGTTTTTCACAGAACCACCACCGACATCTGCAGGGTAAGAATTGGGGTCGGTCTTCTTACTTCCATCCACCACAGCTCGAAAGAAAGAAGACGTACCACAATGACAACCGGAGAACCAAACCTCCTCTACATCGGTCGGTTTGTTGTGCTTTGGTCGTTGCTCGTACACTTGTTGCAGCGCATCTTGCAACACATCCTCATCGTCACTGCTGTCACTAGTCCGACCAGGATTGCTGAAAAGACCGAGAGCATCTCGTCCTGGTTCTTCAGTGCGGGTTTGGTCTGACGTTCCGCTATCATCACTGTCGCCGCTGGGTCTATGACTGAAAATGCGGGCCAATGGATTGCCTTTTGACTGTTGTTGCGGCTCTTCGCTAGTGGACTTCGTGTTGGCGCGTGTAGGTGGAGGCGTTCCCAGCTTCTCCTCATCCTGAGTTGGAAGATTCCAGGTATTAGCCTTGAACTTCGCACGCCTCTCGTCGAGAGAGAGAGCATGACGGAAGTGGTGAACAATTGTGTTGGAGGTAGTGAAGGGAAGTCTGCGAGGAATTAGCCCAACAGAACTGACAGTATCCCTACAGACAACAGCGTGGATGAGAAAATTGATCTTGAAAGAAGAATGAGAGGAAGCTCACCAGACGCCAATTAGCTTGATCTCCACTTCGCGGCAAAAGGCACTCTTAAACGCGGTACTTTGGGCCCATCCCACTGGGTCGTCTCGCGTATACATATTATAGGCGAAGGGGACTTGCTGGAAGTTATGTGGCGACAAGAGACCAACTTTGTGCAGCATGCCGGCGAGGGCTCTGGCAGTATAAGCTCCTCGACTGAACCCAAAAATGCAGATATTATCCCCACGACGATCTATGGAAGAGCGGTCATTAGGTGATCTCGCTGGAGTTCAGCACATGAACTGACATGTTTGCATGAGAAACTCATATCCGTCTATTGAGAGATCAGTAAGAGGCATTAACTCCCAGAAATGCGCTACTGACTTTGTACGTGACTGTCCAAATTCCATGCAATCATCTCGTCCGCAATCTGTCGAACATCTTATTGTCAGCATTCATAGTCATATGTCAGAGGAAACATGTGTAGAGACGAACCTTGGAAAGAGCGGACACGATGGGGGTCGTAATACCTGGAAGAGTGTAGGTCCCAATGCCAGACTAAAGACAATATCCGCGTCAATATCCGGAAGGAGTGGAACAGCCTCAGCCTTGTGAGGGAGCGTACCTGGTAGTAGACCATCTGTTGCTCATGGTCATCTTTCCTCAACATCTCGCAAAATTTGACAACGTTGGAGTTATCTCCATCGAACTGATCTCCTGTTCCGTCGAAGCACAACACCAGTGTCCGGTGCGAATGGGTTTGTGGTACATAACCTGCGGTGAAGTCGCGTATAGTAGCTTCTCTGCGACGGGGTAGAGGTCGTTGGTTGGTAGGAGGGGTTTGGGACATTATGGGAGCGTCGTTCATCGGTTCAGCTAACAGAGTGGAGTTATCGACAGGTGCAGACATCGGGAAGCTAATTAAATAGAAATTTGAAAGATTGAGCAGCGGTAAAACAAGTATGATCACATTGTCACTCACTACAACCCAAAACAAGGGGGGTTTTGTCGTTAGATAGAAGAAGGGTGTCGCTAGGTATTTATGAACTAAAAACCAAATCGCTTAGCTATGAGGGAGGAAGGGTGGCGTTGTGGATACAACGAAGCACTGCAAACACATACTAGATACAGCGGGACGCTGGGTGCTTGTGCGGTAGTGCTTTCACAGTAACAGTGGGTCTCAGAGAAATGTGGCGAAGAGACGCGGAAAGACAGGCGGTGGACGAGGGAACATCTCGCTCTTGGGGTCCAATATATATATACAAAGCATGCGCTCTTGGTCCTCGGGTGCCCAATAGGATCTGCTTGTCCATCCATCATCACAGCATCAAGGACCCGGATGACCAGATGATGTTCGAACAGCCAGAGCCCATGATAGATATGATGATCAAACTAGCCCAAAAGCTACGCCGGTATTGAAACCCACGCTCGGAACTACGTGTAGCTCGACGTAACAGGGCCTGACGACGTTTCATTGTGCGTAAAAAGTCTGGAGCAAAGGTCCCTTACGAGGATTAAAACTTTGAGTGTGCCGCTGTTCATACTACCCACCGAACGAAACGGTACTTACTCGATTCTAACCGAATGTCCAGCCTGCATGAAGGTTTGAAATTTTATAAGGACCGATTTTTTATTCTGAGATGCCGAGCTCTCCAAGTGGACGATCTCCACGTAGCGCTGTTGAGCAAAGTGATTAGACGCCCCAGAATCTTCAGGAAACTGGCACTGTCGAGCGATTGCCGTTCAGGGCGGGTAGACTGAATTACTGCAGAGATCGGATCAGTGCAGTCTTTGCTTCCGAAAATGCCTCCGTAGCCACTAGACGAGCTTGCAAGAGGAAGAGAGCTGCTTGTGAGCAGAGAGTAGAGAATGCACCCAACGTCACACAGGACTGCAATCAAACTTTCTCTGTGCCGATTTAGTCACCAATTGATGGGCACCGTTGGGCGTGCGTCCCAAAAGTTATCGAGCGCCATGGCAGGAGACAAAAGGTAAAACCGTGAATGTAACATCACGACTTGCACTGCGTTCGGAGTCAAACTACTTCCGGCTGTGGAAGACGGCTTGAAAAAATGCTTGAGATCAAAGCTTGGAAGTTATGGAAGTAGCTCCCCAAGATGCGGCTATTCCTAGGGTAGGTTCTAGAGATCTTCGAGAGACCCATGGCAGTGGCGTCGACCCATCTTGGCTGTTGTCTTGCGATGCAGACTAAGGCACTGTAGGCGGTCCTCTATACGCATCAAGCGCTATCCCCAATATCCCCCAGAAGCAGATCTGCCCGTCGTCATCTCCACCCGCAGAGCCTGAGCGCGGTTGGGCTTGATTGGGCTGTACTAAGCATGGTCGAAGGGACGGAAATGCGGAGTACGGTATGATGATCAGGCTTGGACCATTCATGGCTCTTGTTTACTGAGTATCAGTATGTATCCTACGGGAACGGGAACGAAAGAAGGATCAGCCCTCACCAAAATGTACATAATACAATGGCCACCGTGTTCTTCCACAAGCCTAACCCTTTTGAACGCGTCACCTCTCACATCGCCTGGGGTCATCATGATTCGCTTCGGACTCGCAGTCAAAGAGATGTAAACATTGTCTCCTCTGTCCCGTAGATTCAGAGATCACAACTGTCACGCTAACTCTAAATTCTTGAAGCTCTGTGGCACCGATAACTGCGAACCGTTGGCTATGTTGCTCGGGACGGGATGACATATCCCATTCCTTGGGTTGGGAGGCAGTTCGAACGAATTCTCCAGGACTCCAAGGATAACCGGAGCCTACGTTGCGTTGAATCTAATCTGGGATTATTGAGATTGACTTCTCGAGTTCGATATGGATATGGACTGAGACCACTCACATCCTGCATAGTTTTAATCGAGTCACCTACTCGGAAGATAGTCTAAACATGCTGCGAATGGGCCCATGATAATGTTTCCCTATCTTTGGTTCCCTCCTCGATCCGACAAGGTGGGTAGCGTAGCTCAACCAGAGAGACCATAACCGATGTTGCAGAGCTCATAATTTGCTCGGTGGACGACATGACAGTAATTGAAGTGCTTCTAGTGCGGGAAGTGCATGCAATGAGAGTCAACGAATCTGCTGTTCTTCGGCAGCGGATTTCTGGTTAAGGAAGAACACGCTGGGAAGCCTTCCCAGCAACAAATGCTGTACCGCTAGAGGGGTATCAAAAATGTAGAACCCATTCCTCTTCCTAAACCCCTTGGAGCTGTCATAGAGAAACGGCGTCCATCCTCTGAAGCCCATACAGCAATGGCTGTGTGGCAGTTTCAGCTCATTCCTCTTCCTCAATCTCTTTGGGGCGTCATGTAGAAGTGGTAAGTATTTGGTATCCGAGTCTTCTGGAAACCTTAGAATAATGGCAGTGTGGCAGTTGTGGCGATTCTAGCTTGAATGGAACCTTAACGCCAGTCCTAAAGAATCCCGGGCTAGTGGTCCGTAAACACTCTACGATTCAGCATATTGAAATCCAACTCTTGTGACGAAGGAGCTACATAGCACAAAGCCGACACGTACATTATTTGTGTGATCCAAAAATCATTTGGAACCATCGAAGATACTCGCCTCCATGGAGATCTCGCAGAGCTTAGCACTAGACGAGACGTCTGTAGTTCTTCATGTATCAAAGTGCCTTCTGTTGTGGGAGATACGACGCAGGATAATCAGGTGAGATGCTGGAAACGTATATGTGCTTGAGTAGCAAGGGGTATGCACCAGGAGCCAGAAGATATAGACCGCAATTGGGGCAATAAGTAGAATCGAAATGAGGTTGGGAGGTAGAGCTTAGTCTCGTGACCAAACGCTCCCAGCTTGCTGGGAGCGTCTGGAGAAAAATGGTCAGGGGTTGGCAGGAGAGTTGACTCGGGGACTCGGAGATACCAAAAGAAACTGTCACTACCAAATTTGGTCGCTCGAAATCGCTGATGACATAGTGTGTATTACGAATGATGTCATGTTTGCGACTTGATCACAAAACATATCTGACTCAAACTATCACATATTATGTCCTGTGCTCCTACCCATCGTGTTTTCCGCGCACGAGAAGTCAAGAACGCGTTCCTGGTGGGTATAGGAGGGCGCAGAGTCGGTAAAGTTTCACCTTCGACACTTACGTGGAGAGGCTGGCTCGACAGAGAAAGTATGTGCACCCAGAGTAGCCGGTCAAGTCGCCAAGATAGGACCATCTCCAGGCTGATTTGCTGCCCGATAGTCCGAGGGAGGAGCAGCGTAGAAGAAGCCAGTGCCAGGTATGTCTTCGCCAGCCATGTAGAGAGCTCAGTCGAGAGTACACAAAGGGTGAAGAGAGAAAAACGATGTATATTTTCCTATCTACTCGAGCGAGGACGTGAAGACAGTGTAGAAGTATTCCGTTGATGTCATGCTGCTGACATGGATGTCAAAGTCTGGATGGCTCTGATTGGCTACTCGGTTTTTGGACCGTCCTAACTTGGTAGTGCTGTTTCTTTGCGGCAAGTCCGAGTCGGCAGCTTGGGTATCCTGCGAGGGGGTGGCCATTTTGCACCGGCCGCTCCATCGAGCCCAGGTCATCACACTCAGAGGGCTCATAGAGCGGTCCGGTCACCGGCCTAGGTAGAGCTCAAGGGAAAACGCGGTCATGTGACGATATCCACAGTTCACCAACACCCCACTGTGACCCATTGAGACGCGTCAAGAAAGGTGTACCAACATCCAACCAGAGATATGGGATGAAAAGAGATCCAGTTGCCAGACTAAAATACGTGTCCATGGTATACTACCGTATCACAACAGTCACGGGAAGAGGACAGGAAAAAGATATGCATCAACATCGACAAGTTGGAGAAACAAGAGAAGAACAAAAAGAAAACAAGTTATTCAAACAAGTAGATGTATGATAGAGTCTGGAGGAAAAGGAGTAATCCTGTTGGGTGACTGAAAGAGAGGATGCTGTCTAAGGATTGGATGGGGCGGGGAGTAGTATATAACGAGGTCCTTATGTCCGTGAAAACAATGGAGGAGGAAAGAGATGCAGGGAGACAACGAGTACGTTGTAGCCCTTGGGCATAGGAGTTTTTCGACGTATGCTCACAGAAATCGAGGTCCGTGGGAGGTCAATTGAACGGAGTTTTAACGCCTCGAGGTTCAACATTGGACGAAACTTAAGCGAAGAAGAAAGTGGAAAGGAGGACTCCTAGAATACCAGCGCCAGACATGCGCAGGGTGACGGCACTGCCGTCGCTGTTCGATGGGTCCGAAGAAGACCCGGTGTTGCTTGGAGAACCACCCTGAGCACCACCGGCGGATCCAGAGCCAGAGCCACTTGGAGCAGCAGTAGCTAGAGCAGCGTAAAGGTTCTCACTAGTGAAGGCCTGGCAATCGCTAGACGCGGGCATCTTGGGAGTATAAGTGGGGTTTGGCTCAACACCTTCGGGGGGCTAGAAAGAATAGGTCAGCATGCTGTTTCAGCACGAGAGTCTATGAGGAATCGAGGCTGACTTGGCTGTAAGTCATAACTTGACCATTCTCGGTGTAGACACCAGGGTAGTCCTGGGACTCTCCTTTGCAAGATTCGAATGTACCGTTCTGGGCCTGGTTGGGCATGTTGTAGGTGCATCCAATGCGGTCAAGTCTGTGTTCACAATAGTGGGCGGCGTTGGCACCAGCCGGGTCGCAGACCTTGAAGCAGAAACCTCCTCCACCCATGAAGCTGGTTCAGGATCGTGAGCTCATAAGTCATCTTGGAGGGAATAACGACATACTTGGACCATTCGATGACCTGAGTATAGGTGTTGTTGTCGTTCCCGAAAGCAGTGGAGTACATCAGTCCGCCGAGAGGGTTCCCACGCTGCCCCAACACCGAAATTAGCACGCGCTGCGCGCATACAAGAAGGTTCCAAAGTAGTTATTTCACTCACCAGATCAGCGCCATGAGGATCAAGCTCGCCTCCAAAGTCGTCAGCCTGCATGTTGATCTTGGTCTGGTCGATGAAACCAGCGACCTGGACGTAATCGGGGGTCTTGATGAACTGAACGCCTTGGAGAGCGCCAGCAGGAATCAGACGAGTACCGCGACCGGGCTTGGTGCACCAGGCAACTTCCTCGCCTTCAGTGTCGGCGATCACAGAGTTGGGGTCCATGGGTGCCCATAAACAGAAATCTAATGAACAAACATTGTATCAGCGTCAGTGGAGATAGATCGAGCATTGTGCCTTCAATAAACGCCCGAAAGCGCAGCAGTGGCGAAAAAAGAAGCGCACCATCAAGAGCGTTCAAGAACGAAGTTTGACACTTCGACTCTGGTCCTTCAGTGGTAGAGTTACACAAGTTGTACCCAGACTGCCCGCCACGGATGAGGTTGGCATCAGTATCAGCTTGGTACGGCTGAAAGTGTAACAAATCCACATGTCAGGAGTACAATCAACACAACTGAAACGAAGACCACGGACGATACCACTGGGATAGGAGAAGTGCTTGGAAGCCAAAGGGGTAGCAGGGAAAGTGCTCTGACCACCCGCATCGGCAGCAGGCGGAGGTGCGGCTGTAGCAGCTGGTGCGGCAGTTGGCGTACCAGAAGCAGGTGCAGGTGCAGACTGGGCGAGAACACTGGTAGCGGCAACGGCCAGCACGCCAGCGACAGTAGATAGAGAGACCTTGGACATCGCGGTAGAGAGATTTGCTGAAGGAGAGTGGAGGGTTGCAAACGACGAGGAGAGAGAGAGGACGAGGGAAAGAAGAGAGGAGATGGAGGAGAATGAACAAGAAAGGAAGAATGGGAGAAAAGGACGAAATACAGAATTGGGGTGGAGCTGAATCCTGTTGAGAGAGGAGCTGCTATTTTTGGCAAAAAGCCACTTCAGCCACACCGATTGATGCCTCCATTGAAGGAGGTGGAGTTCTTACGCTTCACAAGCACCACTGCAGTGACTGCACACACAGGGGGAAGGAAAAACGATCGTCCAAGTCCGCCAGAGTCCCATTCAACTGTTAGTCCTTACAAGTACATGCACAATTCCATCCATAGCAGTAGCTTTACACTTGCGCTCGAATCACTCATGATTCCACAGGCGGCGTATACCCTCTACCTCGGAACCCACCTCTGCCTCTACCTCTCGGTGAAGAATTTTGCTGCGGTGGTGGACCGCCTCTCCCACCACGACCTCTGTGCCCGCTGCCACGTCCAGTAGAGGCCGTTGCTGGAGACAACGTCTCCTGTTGGAGCGTCTGTTGATGGTCGCGTGCAACCGACGTGTTAGCAGTGCCACCTCGAGTCGGTCGACTTCCGTTGGCTACGTGCCCTATCCCGCCTCGCGGCGGCCTTGATGAGGTAGGATTTCCATTGGTTGAAGTGCCTGGCTGAGAGTTGGACGCTAGCTGAGGCATGCCACGACCCAGAGCAGCGTTGAACTGCCCCCCTCTTCCGCGAGGACTGGTCATGATTCGGACACTGATTCATGATCGACAAGGTAAGCAGCGTGTAGAATACATAGCAAGAGAGGCACTGACTTTGGTCCTGGCTGGAACGTCGGATGCCCGCCATTAGCCTGTTGCTGCTGCTGAGACGCCGGAGCAGAGGCAGAATCTGAAGGCGCCTGCTTCGGCCGCGGGTCCTCAGCATACTGGGGCTTGCTCAGATTTAGACAGGAGTTGAACTCGACCGTAGCGCCTCTGTACATCGAACACCTGGAAGCAAGAGTTCAAGCATATCAGTATAAGATCTCACTGAGAGGGAGGAGAGACCACCAACCTATCACCAAGCGTCGACCCAGACACAAACGCCACGTCCCAAACGACATCTAACGAACCTACACCAATCCCAATAACAACCCCCTTAGCAGACAGCGGAATCCCGCCCGAATCTCGTACCATGGTGACACGATCTCCAAGAGAGAACTTCTGATCCCGTAACCGGTAGATAGCATCCGCTGGTCTCAAGACCGCTTCCCGAGGAATGTTCTTGACGATGGCTCTCTTGAGCGTAGCGGTTGGTTTATTTTGGAAGGTTTCGGTGAGGGCTTCGATGTCTTTGACAGTTTCCTGTCCAAATGCCGATGTTGAGCAATGGAGACATGGTAAGGAGATAGAGAACATGTACCTTGGAAAGGACTTCGACCGTCAATGCTACTGGTTCGAAATCCTTCACGCCCTTGGACGCAAGCCAATTTCTCACGTCCTTGGCTTGAGCATCCGAATTCGTACCCGGAAAGACATCTGCTGCTCTCGGCATAGCTATAAAAAAGATATAAAAAAGTCAGAGCCCATAGAAACAGCTAGAAAATGTTACCAACTCACCATTTCCGGTTCTATCCACCCATTGGAACACCATCGGATACTTCATCTGAAGCCAGAAAAAGATCGTCAGCACCGCGTTCCGTATAACAAGTATCAAGCAAACGATCAAATTACCCTGTACTCGTCAATGAGCTCTACCGCCTTCTGACTAAACTCCCACACCCTCCCGTTCGCATTCTTCCTGGAATACCCGACCACCTTCAACCCCTTAGAATCGAACTTGAGGTTCAACCCCAGATTGATCTTCTGTCCGCCAGAGGTGACCATGAAGCTGGATGCGATCTTTGAAATAGCGTGGCCCGACATGCCCAGCATTTCGCCGACTTTGTAGGACGGAAAGTAGGTAGTTGGTTTCCGGTTCAGGACGAGTTCTGATAGCTGGGAGGCTTCTTGCTTTTCGTTCGGGAAGAGCTACGTGAGTGATGCGTGAGCCCTCAGAAGGTACTTCGTGATGAAGATCGAACTCACAGCAAGAATGACGGATAAGGACTTATTTGCTGTTGAAGACACCTGAGCAGCGACACCGTACGCATGTTCTCCCAAGAAGAAGACGTTGCTCCCATCCGGAAATTCATCTGCCAATTTAGGCGGAGGCCTCTCGATATACCTCGGATCCTCCGAGATGACCTTGGAGAGAGTCATCTGAATGGCAAACTCGACCTCCTTAGAAGGGCCCTCGTATTCCTTCTTCAGTGCTCCATTGTCTAAGCGTTTCAAACCTAAGCAGGAGAATCCATCAGCCTTCGCACCCAAGGAATAACATGCAGAAGAAATGCAACAACAGACCCTTCAACGGCCTCACATGCACCAACACATCCACATCCCCCGTCACGACTCCAAACCTCTTCGAATAGACACCCTCGATCCTTTCCGCCTTGGCCTTCCAATGGCCTAGCCCAGACGGCGGATGCGGGGTATTGACCAATCGCTCAGGTTTACCAGGTACGACGCTCATCATCTCGTACTTGAACATCGAGTCTGACACGGCTACGACGAGACCTTCGTGTGGGAACGGCCAGCCTGTGAAGATCCGTTTGTTGATCGTGGCGAGGGCAATTTGTTCAGAGGTCTTGGTTGAGTGAGGATTGGAGATGTTGACGACAATGGACTGATTTCTGCCTGAAAATACGAAGACCATCCATCAGCTTCTGTGATAGATTGCACACTGAAGAACGTCGACGTACTCTCGTATCCATGAACGTTAACTCCATGTACGCCTACCACGGCGACATACGGCAGCGTCTTCAAGGATGGGAAGCCCGCTAATGCTTCTTCTCCGAGTACAACACCGTCGCACAAACCCTTAACCAGATGCAGGCCATCCAGCGTAGGCAAGTTAAATGGTTCCTCTATGCACCGACATCTATACAAGGGTGGGAAAAAACCTGGGAGGGAGGACGGGTACTCGGTGGGTTCACCGTGGTTGAACGTAAATTTGAGAGAGGTCCCGAGTTTGGGGATACGTTCAGAGGGCGCAAGACGGTGTTCTCGAGCTACGACCCAGTTTAGTCGTTTCTACGGGTATAACCAAGGGGTATAGCCTACCTTGCATAGCACCCAACAACCTCTTCTCATCAATGAAAGGAATCTTAACGATGGCCTCCCAGTCCGCTTTCTTCCCGTTCAGATCTTGGTCGAAATCCGTGGGATAGAAGTCGATTATAGGCGAATTTGGGTCCGTCATTAAATCCTATACATTACCCATCAGCTCATGATACCTGAGGATACAGTTTTAACCGAAGTTGTAACATACCCTAAAAGCCAACGGGACCAGATCACCACTGGCGGCTGGCAAAACACCCATAAGCTGCTGATACGGATGGAACGGTTCGCCCAGTTGGAAGTCGAATTTCATCTGATCCACGTTCTTCAAATCTACGAGTCGGAGATTATCACAAGTTAGCAGAGCTCATTTGCCCCCAGAGTCGGAGAGACACGAACCCGATATTCGAGGTGCATAATGATAATCGTAAAACCAACCCCACGACGCGACACCGCTGTAATAGTAGTGCATCACCCATTGCAGACCCTCGACGTATCGGTAGGTCAGAGGATCTAGCTCGGTTGGCTTGTAGTAGTCTATACCGAGTTTCTCCTGCATCACAATAGATCAGCATGCCACTTAGTTGAACAGGAAGAAGAGGTAAAAGACCTGGTAATATTCGGCTTTCCAGCTGCCCATCTTCTCCTCCACACCCATCTTTTCCCTCTGTTCAAAAGCCGCCTCCGAGTCGTCTAACACGCTAAGCCTATCAAACTTGTTCAACACACGTGTAATAGCGAGCTGAGACTCCTCGTCTTCCTCATCGGAGGACGACTCAGGCACATCCTCTGCCTCATCTTCATCCTCCTCCACCGCCTCGTCTCCAACTGCGTCTGAATCCGCAACGGGAGGTGAGGGAGACGAACCGCCGGCTCCACTTTCTAGAGCCCCACCTAGTAGATCGACATCATCGAGCTTGTGTCTTTTGCCGCTCCGTTTCCCTGGCTCTAAAGCGTCCCCGACACGACTTCGGCCGGGTACGCTGATGACGACAAGGCCCCTGCCCTCCTCGTCAAATTCATCCCACGCAACTTCGAGGTGCAGGTCCTGACAGAGCATGTTGATGAATTTCTTATCCCCTGAGGGGTAGGTGTTAATTAAAGATAATCTGTGGGGAGCGGATTTGGAGGCGACAGAGGCGAGGACGAAGGGACGGATGACGTCGTAGATCTTCTTCTGGTTCTTCGTCATCGCTGCATAGAATGGGTATGATCAACTAAAGTTCTTGTTGGAGATAGGAGCGAAGAAATCTTACAGCTTAAGCCTCCATTCCTCGATACAGCTGGGACAGCGATGTTCCTCTTCCCTGCCATCCAGCTGGAATCGAAGTACTCTCGTCTAAACACGTCCTCTCTTTCCCATTCCGCCATCTCATTGAGTACAATCTGCAGCCGAGAGAGATTAATAGTCCCGGATTCATTGATGTATCCACCTATTCACAGAAAAGTCAAAAATGTCAAGATTCTCAACAGATATAAAAAAGAGGGGAAGGCCTCACCCATGGATGGCAGTACTTTCTTATAGACATCGAACAACTTTTCCAAGCCGTTCTGGTGGATGTGCAAATCCGGAATGTTGGGCAAGAAATCATTGCCTATAAAGACTGCCAAAAGCACGAAATCGTCGATGATCCGCTCAATGTTGTATGTGAACGGCAACGTCGCGCTGAGTGACTCCGGAACTTGCGTGGGTGCTTTGCCATTAGCGTTTGTGGAGGAGGAAGGGTCTGATGACTCGGCGGGTTGCGACGCGATGGGCACATTGAGCGAGTTGAATTCCAAATCCAGATACTCTCTCAACAACGAGAGGTGTAACAGATAGAAATTTATCGTCTCCAAACCACCCCCTCCCTTCTTCCTTGAGGGTCCAAACTTGACCTCCTCCCTCAACAAACAGAAATGCGGATCGTGGCTGAGCAGGCCCAGCATGATAAGATCGGCATCTAGGCCGTATAGACAGTGTCGCACGTTAGGGTTGTAATCCGGCTGCGCCCTAGAGAGTCTAATGTATTCCATGATCTTGTGCTCGCCTTCTCCTGGGACAGAGTGTGGAGAGAGAACGACTTGGACGGATCGCCAGTGTGAATCTTCGGTGATCTTCTTGTTGATGAAGTATTGAAGTTGGAGAGAGAGACGAGTCATGAATGGGGTACCTGTCATTCGTTTTCTGCCGTGTTAGCACCCTAACACAGAAATCGTTTCGGGGAGAGAGGAGACTGACCAGGTGTGATGGCATTAGTATCAAACGCGGCCTCATCCGGCAGTTTCTCTCCCTTGGCTATAGCCATTTCTCTCGCTTCTCTTGCGTCTTTGGCGGTTCTGAATCGCCTACTCCTTTGTTGGTTCATCTTGGCACGAGGTGCGACACCGTCGACGGCCATGAAGAATAACTTCTTGGGCTTGATCTTGCCGAAGACGTGATCTACGTAGGCGAAAATGGATGTGAAAATCTGTTCCTCTGAGAGACGAAAATGTGCATCGTTGTCGTTTGGGTGAGAGCCTGTGTTATTTGACGAAAGTCAGTGTGTGTGAACCGAAGATATCTGGGAATACGCTACATTGATGAATAATTCCATTGAAGTCAAGGTAGAGGTTATCTGTCGAAATATGGTGTCAGTAGTTCCTTCTTGATCAAGTCGCAGCTGCAGTAATCGTTCCCCTCTACCCACCGAACTCTGGAATCTTGTTCTCCTGGATCAATTGCGAGGTCAGAGGATACCTCTCCCTACACACGTTGATCATTCATATCAGTATGATAGCTTCTTGCTCAGCGATAGAAAAGTGACTCACGATATCCAGCGGAAAAACTTTGGTGTTGTAGGGACAGTCAGATAGCCTGCACGCGTTAATTTGCAAATATCAACGTACCTTTGGAATACCTGAAGCAAACCACGAAAAATAAACCAACAGATATAAATCGAGCGTATTGATGAGGCTCACCCATGATAAATTGTGCGAATCGTCAAGAACAGAGTAAAGTCGCAGTTCAAAGTCCCAGTCAACGTGGGGTTGAGTCTGAATCTAGAGCAACGCGTTACAGCCACGATACTCACCTCGGCGCTGATCCGGAACAACGATGAAATCAGTGATCCCGGATCAATCAAAAGCGCTTGATGTAATGATCCGTCATCAACGCGTCGTCGATCGTTTCAGTTGCATTCGGACATCCATTCGCAGCAGTCGACGGTTGATAGGAAATCTCAGTTTGGACTGGAATATTCCTTTGCTTCCGCTTCTCTCTTTGCCACTCGTTCGACTTTTTTTTTTTTCTTTGTCCCTCTGGACGAGTCCAGCGACTTCATGGCTCTCTGAGATTCTCCAGCACACATCTAGAAGATACACACAATACTAGAATCTAGACAGAACTTCGTCGTCATGCCTCACAAACTAGGCGACTACCCAATCATCCCACTTGAATCTAGCACTGTCATACTTCCATCCCCCACAGACCACTTTCTAGATCTCACAGGCCAAGACCCGTTTGCCAAGCTAGACTCGTCAGGTTCTCCTCCAACTGCTGGTCTGGGCATCGACTTTGGCGACACAAATGGCAGGAGTGGCACGGTTACCTCGCCAGTGGAGATGGAAGTTGAAGAGAGCCTGCTGATGTCGAGCATAAGCTCAAGTACGTCAAACTCGACGTTGACAAACACACGGACTTCCTCTCGGGCGATCCCCATCTCACAATCGACGGTGCACAAAGCCACATCCTATTCTCATTCACTTCGTACTACTCCTACTACCTCCACAAACTTCAGTCCTAGTGCCGCAACAAGCCCGACTCGATACACGTATGCCTACCAGAAACCAGCGTTTAAATCGCGTCCTTCATTACCCTCCTTACACGCATTAGCCAAGATGAACATGCCAGTGCCAAATAAGGTGCTTTTCCCATCTTGGCTCCTGGACTGTTCTCTGAGGAATGATATTGACGCGTCCCGCCTTTCCCTTCTGTGCTTGCAGGTTCGTAAAGGCCGTGTGGGTGCTACTCTCCCAGCAGAACCTTGGGATACGCTATCTCCAGACACACTCTCCCCGCAGTCCTCTAGGGCACAGTCGCCCGCTCCAGGGTTCGTATCAAGATACGGTTACGGTATGGACGAGCCGGGTCCATCTGTATCTCCCGCTGCCGCTTCGACCAGCAATAGCAAACCCAGGATGGGTGACACTCCAGGCACAAGCGTTTCCCCGCCTCGACTACGCTCTGTTCCGTCTATGCCAATGATGGCTACAACACCAATGTCGACGCCCTCACTTGACTACAGCACCTCGTCACTCTCTACCTCTCCAGAATCCTCTGAGAACGGGTATGGGTTCGGGTCCTGGGTTACCTATGGAGATAGCGTGCAAGTCGAGTCTGAGGGCGAGTCTCTCACGTTCATGGATTTCGAGCAAGGCGTATCCAGGCAGCTGCGTTATCCCTTGGATGCTAATGGTTACGGAGTCTATCTTCACAACGAAGATCAGATGCGGCTGCAAGAAGGTGCACTTCTGCCCGCCTGGAACGAGAGTGACACCCAGGAAATACATCGACAACTCGGAGAGCCTGCATTCACGACAGCGATGACGCATACACCGGCTCCTTCCCCGCCGCATCAGTCTCTCTGTCAACCCCAGACCCCAGACCCTCAACTTCATGAGCATCCACAGAATCCCGAACGTCAGGGTCCTTCTAATGACATCGACAGTGACATGGATCCTACTCGGCATAGCGACGATGCCAACCACAGGCTGAGCAGCGACGCTGACGCTCTCTGTCGAACGCCCAATGTCGAGATTGACATTGAAGAGAGCGCTGGAGGTCCTTCGTTACCTTTATCGCCATCATCCACCACCCGGGATCCAGACTCGTCACCTCTGGACTCATTTCCCGCGCATACAAGCAGTTCCAGTCCAACAACGCCCGCATTTACCCTTCCATCTATCGAACCTCTACGCATTCCAACTGTGAACAAACGGGTTGCGCCCGCTCTGCGAAGTCCACCTCCACATAAGCTTCGGCATTATCGTTCCAAAGGAATTAATTTTGGACGCGATACTTCTAGGTCGAGGTCTCCGGCTTTGCCGCCCTCGCCTATCTCACCAGTGGAGATGAACCATATGTTTTCAGGTGATGAACAGGAAGAGGCAGGGCAGGCTGACTCCAGCTACAGTGAAGAAACTCGTATACCTACTAGCGATTTTTCATATCCCCCGCCAGTCGAGGGTGTATCAGAACCAGCCTGGGATGTCCAAGCTCACTACGACTACCACGCTCACGCACCGTCTCCTCCTCCTCTATCTCCTCCCTCGCAGTCTCCTCCGAGTCCCAATGCAACACCGCTCCCTCAGCATGGATTTTCTTCGGCTTCGGATTCATTAACCCCATCAATCCCTTCACCCGGTCTCCTTGACGATCGCTGCCCTGATCCGAATCATCTTGATCCTCGCTTGGCAGTCCATGACCATCAGGCCGCCAATCTCGTCTTGGAGTCTGAAGAGCACAGCCACATCGATTCTGGCGTTGAACCTATTTGTGGACACAACACAGACTCAACCTCAACTTCGACCACGTCAATCTCTACGTCAATGCCTCTCCTCAGTTCTCGTGGTCAAACTCATGCAACGCCACCTTACCTCGAGGCGAACTCTCATTCGTATTCTCGTTCTTCTGAGCAGAGGGTAGGAGGGAGAATGAGATCTCACGCTTCCTCCTCTGGTTTCCAGACTGCTCCTTCTTCACCCCCTCAATCAGACGACGAAGGCCAGCAGTCTTCTTCGTCTTCTTCGTTGTCGGACAAGGCTACATCTGACTCCGAGGAGGACGATGTGCCGCTCGCACAGCGGATTCCAACTGCTCTGCGAGCGCAGAAGACGATAAGGAGACAAGTGAGGGAAGAAAGGGAGAAGAGGAGAAGGGAGAGAGGTGCTGCGAGGACCGCCTTGGATGGGCATGGGCATGCATCTAGGACTCAGCCTGGGCTCAACGGGATGTCGAGTTCACAAGAAGCTGCCGCTGCTGCGAACGCTCTTTCATCCTCTGTTGCTGCTACGCATCTCTCCTTAGCCTCTCCTCCAAGGTCGAGGTCCACCCATTCGCAGAGCAGCAACGGTGCAGGCGCGAGTAGTGGCTCGCAGGCGGGCATGAATGCCGTGCCGCCTCCTATGAACGTTATGGCATCCACCACGAACACGAACGGGAACATTATCGATTCCAGGACCGTTGCACCCGGTCACGCGACATCCAAGCCCATTGCGAGATCAGGAACGAGGACAAGGACGAAAACTCTGCCCGGGAGTACCAAGGCACCTTCGCAAGCTGAGAACGTCAGTGCCAGTGCCAGGCCTCATGGAGCTGGGCAGGGTTCAACGATGAGCCAAGGGCAATACGTATCCCAGTCTCAGGCTCATCAGCAGCAGCAGTATCAACAACAGTACCCGCATCAACATTTCTCTCAGCCTCAGTCCCAGCAATACCCTCATGGATACTCTCATCCCCATCCTCATCAACTTCAGTTCCCACATCCCTCGGAACAGATTTCCGCTCCGGTTGTGGATCCCTCCACCAACGGGAGGAAGAGCGTAGACGAGTTCAATCGCAAACGATCGTTGTCCGTTCACAGGAATCAGCATCTTCAACAACATCAATCTCAACCCGGCGCTGGAGTCCAGTTGCACGACGTACCAGTTCCGTCCCCTGTTTCCGCGAATATGTCCCAGAGCCCGCCACACACCCCGCTCTCTCACGCTCATTCTCAATCCTCACGCCCACATAGGTCGATGACGATGAACAACGGCCATTCGACCGGTGCCAACGACGATGGTGCAGGTCGGGCAGGTCGCTCCCTGGGACGGAGTAATACCACCGCTCGAGCACGGAGCCGGTCCCGGGCTCCAGGAGGTGGAGGATTATCCCCTCTCCCTCACGGTCTGCATCCCCAATCACCCATCAACCCTGACCTCCTTCCGCCGCCCCCACCCATCCCAGGGCTAACGGCTTCCCTCGAGGCAGCGTCCTTCGACCCACGGCATTCCCGTGTCCCTACCCCCGCTTCTCGGGCGCAGGAAAAGGCACAGGAGAAGGCCCTGGAGAAGACACCGCAGTATCAGTATAGGATATATATGGGTGATAGCGAGAACTATAATATGGTTGAGGTGAAGCCTGGTACGAATGCGAAGGATGTTATCCTGAGCATGCAAGATGGGGGGATGATGAAGGGTTGGGTAGGCAGTGGAGAGTGGATGCTTTGGGAGGTGTGGAAGGATTTTGGGATGGGTTGGTTTTTCTCATTGCTTGTTCCTCCTTGATGTCTTGATACTGATGAATTGATTTCTGTGCCGTTTAGAGAGACCAATTCGGACCTTTGAGGTCGTTTCCGATGTCGTTGGGGCCTGGGATTCTGGTCGGACGGTGAACAAACTTATCGCGAAGATCAGTCCTCTGGCACCTGTCCTGAGTCGTTCTGTGAGTGTCGCTCTCATTCCAGCCACTTAATACACGTTTTCTCATATGCTTACCTGGAACGCAAAGGCTCTCCCTAGCAGCGCACCGACCTGTTCTGGGTACGTCGACTGGGAAGCCAAACGTGGAAAATGGACGAAGAAATATTTGATGCTCAAGGACAATGGACTCTATGTGGCGAAGCGCGAGCACGTACGTCTCCTCTTAACAACTCTTCCTTCTTCTACTGACCCACCACGATTTCTTTGTATAGGCCAAAGAGGAGCTCCTCTGTTCTCTCTCCAATTTTGATGCCTACATCATCACTCGGGCCATCAAAGCTCCAAAGCCGTTCAGTTTTGCGATCAAGAGCACGGATGACCTGAGTTTCTTCGAGGATAAGAGCGACTACATGCATGTGTTCTCGTGCGAGGAGAAGACGGGTGTGAAGTGGGTTGAAAGGATCTTGGTTGCACGAGTTAGTTAATTTTTCTTTTATTTTTCCGCTTCTTGAGTCATCGTGTTGATCGTTCATAATTCCAGTCATTCGTCCTTTACCAAGAGAAATCGACTCTCTTCACTACATCTAACGGGGCTGCACCGGCCGGTCTGGCTCGCAGCGGAACCACTCGCAAACGTGCCCCTACCATCTCTGCACCTCCCAGCGCTCCCATCTCGAACGGGGGCAATATGACTATCAGTCATACCTCTGTCGGAGGGGTGCAGGGGACGTTGTTGAATATGGCGCCTCCTGCTATGTTTGAGCCAGGCTCGCTACTATCCAAGCAGAGGGCCATGTCATGATCTTTGAACCTGATCACTCTCTTGTTGGCTTCGTTGCAGAGGGGTATGGCATCCATACTGCCTCTTCTCCTCGATGTCCCGTGCCAGCATTCTCGCAGGCTTTTCTTCTTTCGTCTCATGCATCATCATCATTTCCTCATTGTTGCAATCTGCAAGATCTTGAGTTCGCATATATCCTTGCCTATCCTATCAACCGTTACGATATCCAATGCTACACTATATCCTATCATTCATCATTGCCACCTATCTACTCTACCTATATTCGATGTACTGGTACTCTGGCGATAACGTTGGCTGTACTAGAACCCTCAGGGTTTAAACTTGCTCTTTTTTCAAACTTTCGTTCTTCTCTTTTCCCAATCTCATGCAACCTCTGTTTCATACACCCGATACCTCATCCACTTCGCCGGCTCGCGCGTGCGCTCTTCCATGTCCCTGGGTTCAATCTTTCAATCTCTCAATCCTTTCTTTCCGTTCATATATCCTCCGTCCCGATTGTTACTTTAGATTTTTTGTCCTGTGTAGAGTCGAGCTATGAGCCTCGACATGTATACGGTACCGTACTATGGTGTTAGATGTTATGCTTGTTGTAGAGATATCATATCTACCTGCTATGTAAAGAGACCTGAACTTCTGGCAGAAGAGCATCTCCGGCCTTGATAGCGCTGTTCAACAGTGCCTACATTGCAACGGCCCACGGACTCCCGCGTCCTCGACCAACAACTCACGACCTTCCATGATTAACAACATCACTCAGTGACATTTTCTGAACTCGCGGTCATCGAGATAGCTTGGAGCCACAGCCTACAACTTCCAAGTACCCCAATATGTACTAGATCTTGCCGCAGAGCACAATTCAAGACGATGAAATAGTAAACCGACCCATACATAGCTCTTGCCACAATTGAAGTTGTGGCGAGATGGCAGGTGTTCTACTCAGGATATCAACAAAAACTCGGACTTCTTTTCTCTCTCTCTCATGATGTCGGGCTGTTGTGTCTATTTCGGTTTATTGTTTTCTTGTATCTATTCGCGACACCTCAGCCAGCTAATTGAGTCTACGCCCTCTCAGTCCAGGACGGTCGAGGGCTGGACTGATTACTCCCTTTCACGAACCAGCTAGTACTACTTTTGAACTTAGGCCCTCTTCAAGTCATCTTAATGGGTGGAAGGGCTCGTCAAAGGCCACACCTATGCTCTTTACCCTAGAACACTGTCCCGCCACATTGATTTGGCTTTCAAAGGTAGCGAAAGCTGCAAAATAGTCGATCTCAGAGTGAAGTTCGATGAAGCCAGGGTGTCACTCCGCCCGAGCCGACGAAGCTGGGAGGGATTCCTCGATCAGAATCACCCCATGTCCGCGTGACCTCCTACTTCTCTCTGAATTTCACAAGGAATTTCAATCTCTCACTTAACTCTAGTTTCTATTCGACACTGTAGAGTTGAACAAGGACGGGTTTATGTGCCTTGCTCTCATGATGCTTCCAATCTCTTGGATAGATACGACAAAAGAAACAGGATCAACGTGATCTAGAGTCGCCTGTAACTATGCCGCGTGAACACAAATCGAAGTGGATTCTGAATCGGCTAGGTTGCTCACAGCTTTCGAAGAGCATAACAACTCTGCCTGATAACATGATATTTCCGACAACCGCTGTACTCGTCTGTGACTCTCCTGACTGGTATCGGGGAGCAGCGGAAACCGCGCACAGGTCCGAACTGTATCGCCTGAACAAGAAGCTCGCGTTCTTGGGCTACATTCTAGCCTAGTAACTCCTGTAGATGTCGTGGTGGAATGCTGGTAACTACACCTCATACTCTGCTATTGTATCTCCTTGATTATTCTGTTGCTTCAAGAACAGAGAACAACAAACTCACAACAAATACAGCCAATAGGCACGACATTGCGCGTCTAGTAGTCCAACAGCCTATTCCCTCTCGCCACAAACTGCGATCGAGAGGAGTCGCCCAATGCGGAGTGAGCATCCCGCATAAGGGAGCGCGAACCTCGTGGAATGGCGGTCAACTAGAGACCCTATAAATACTCTGACTGCCCTACCTTCGGAAAAGCAGCAAATCCCATCTCTCAATCCAAACTCGACCTCTCTAGCCAACAGCCTCTCCACAATGCCTTTCTTCAGGAAGAACAGCATCTCCTCAACTAAACCTCTCCCAAACTCGCCAACTGCATCTACCTTCGATCCCAGTAAGGCTTCAGAAATCGAGAAGCAAAACCGACGCCTCTCTTCAAATTTGAATCAGCTGAAGGGAGAAGCTGGAAGCCTCTCACTCTGGTCCAAGTCGAACCAGGCTTTCTTCGATTCGTTGACGACATATACAACCGACTCGTTTGACTCAGGCGTCGAGGACAAGTCGACTTGGTTTACTGTAAGCCCCAGTTTGAGTCCTCTACGGGTAGAGGAGACGCCTAATGTATTCGTCTGGCTGACTACTTGTAGACCGATACTAGGCTTCGGGATGCCCTCAAATACCTGAGTCGCGCAGTGGCCACTATCCGCTACGCTAGCAGATCTCTAGAAGACGATGACGCTACAGATGACTCGAAGGCTCACATGCTCAACGAACTCACGGAGTTAGTACCTTTCGTTCCTACGAGCAAAAACCGAGAAATCTGATCCCAGTTATTCGTAGTCGCTTGAGTGCAGCATTGGGTGACATCAGAGAGGGCTCAAAGACAGCCGAAGATATCACTGAAATAGCTCGGACGTTGAAGGCAGATGCAGAGAACTTTGAATCGGTGGGTGGTGACTGCAGCGTACCATGGTTCAAGCTAGCTGACGATCAAAATTTCTTCTGAAAATCTGTTCGGACTCGGAATCAGTATGAGACCCGATGCAGCGAAACGCCCTACTCAGCATACACCTACGATAGGACTTTCGTCATCGGTTAGTGCCATGAGACTATCAGTCCATCGATGCAATCACTTATCCCTTCTTCGTGCTTTAATTTTGAGAAACAGATGGATCTGAGACCGATTATTCCCACACGAACAACAACGTCACGGTTTTTCGTAGCGGAACCAGGGGCACCGGAGGGTACCGTATGGTCTGCAATGGCCAGAACATAGTCACCACAGGTGAGTACTTCTACCAGTACATGTTTGGCGTGCTCCTAAATTCCTTCCCTGATGCAATATTAACTTGCCTTCTGGCGCTGCTTCAGGTTCACTCTTCAGTGGCAACACTACCGTCGTCATTCCCTGACATCTTATATCATCAAACCGAGTTTGCCTTCATCATGATTCTCGAATTGGAAGCTACTGGCCACATAATATATCAGACATAAGCTGGTAGATCCGAGTTGTAGGATCATGGCATTGCGCTGTTCAGCTGGATAATAATTCCTTACTACATACCGTATCCCTGACTGGAAGATTACTTGTAAATTCTAGTTACACCTCAGATCCTTGTTCCCTCATTGATTTTTGCCTTGCGCATTGTGTGAGCTGAGTGCATTATGTAAGCGGTTTGACTTGACCAGAGAACCACGACACTGCTCTACCTTACTTCATGTCACCCACGCTGTTGCGGCCAGGATTTCATGGTTTGACTCGAAATAGCACTTTGTGCGTTTTCAACACAGCTCGTAACTATCGCAGAACCTTCTGCTGCGCGTGGGGAGCCTAGTCATCACGGTCAAGCTCTCGGCTGTACGCAGTTAGCAGTCTCACCTGGGCTTGATATTCCATCTCTAATATTCAATCTTCCTCTGAATCCTCCTCTCTGGTCTTCCACGAACCTTGAATGTGAACATAAGTCGGGTTTAGCCACTACGAATCAACTTCAATAGGAAGATAGAACGAGGATGAACCCGAAAGCAACCTCGTCCTCTCCAACCCTCGCCTTCTATATAACCACCCCCTCATTTCAGGTTATATATAGTCCCTTGCCCCCCCATTGATTTCTCCTCAATTGCTCCATCTACTATCCTATTCATCACTGCAGCGTATCTGATGGGGAAGAACGACAACTTTCTCCGCGATGTTCTGATTGCACTGCATAAATCCAGCTCGGACGTCAAGCAGTGGCAATTCATACATGAGCTTTCAGGAGACAGCTTCCAGGGGCTCACTATCAAGGCACGTTCCTACAGGCCACCAAAGTATCTGTCTGTTTCCTAACCTATCGTAGCTCGATTCGAAGACCAAAGACATCCTGTTCTCTCTGCAGAAGTCTTTGAGGATAACCGCCCGTTCCCTTGAGACTTTGAAGGGGAGAGGGCAGATTCCCGATAAAGGACGTGGCATCCAAATTGCCGTTGCTGGGAAAATTGACCAAATCGCGGGGTAGGTTTCTTCCTCAGCCTGCTGGGCATACACGTCGTGCCTGCCTGCTGATCACGGCACCTTATCCAAAACATCAGGCAACTCGAGACTTTGAAGTCTGCCTTCACCTATGCAAAAGAGTGCGGCGACAATATCTGTCAAGAGTCACAGAACCTCCAACAAGTGGTTGAGGAGTTGGAAAGTGTGAGTTTTGTAGTTTTGAAGCCTTTCATCTACGTCCTGTTCTAACGTAGCTCTTGTTGGTATCACGTCCCTCCAGACAATGTTCAGTTCGTCAATCGTTGGGGCCGATTACACTGACGACAGTGGTGCTAAAATAAGTGAGCCATATCGTCTGAGTCCCTATGGATCCCCTTTTTTCATACTCCTCGTGTCGGTCGTGCTCCCAGCTAGCTGCGCCTCCTATCACAGCGACAACAAGTTCATGGGGCCTGCAGGTGTTCGCATAAGAACTGTTCTCAGTCGTAATGCAGAAGTCAGTGAGTAGCCTCTTTGATTCCATCAGTTCTGCCTGTTGTCAACGTTGTTCACCTTGATAACTTAATTTTTAGATCTTCCAGTATCCACCCCGGTACACAGTCATAACACTTACCAAGTGACACATGACACTCCTACAGCGTCGACTATAACTGGCACTATCGTCTCCAGCCTCAACGTTTCCTGGGCGAGGGGAACTGTACATGGTGAATCCGAAGGTATCCCGTATCCCATGAGGCATGGTCTGGAGTAACCTCCGATCATGACCCTTTTTGAACGAACAGCTCAGTGATTGAACTCGATCAGTAGAAAGAGTACAAATAGCTGATTCACCAGCCGACAATCCTGTATTTCAGATTCACAAAGACAAGCTTACCTCCGAGGTCTCCCTATTTTGGAATGTATCTTTATCGCCTAGCTGCCAACACGTGTCTGCGCCTTGAGATAACTCTAGAAGTGGACGAATCGGAACGATTTGTACTCCTAAACGGAGGCCATGAACCTACTTTATGAATCCAGAGGAGTGGGCCTCTCCCGTCTTTGGACCTCAGGAGCGTGCTACTTTGTAACCTCATGTACCAGCTTATTCACCACTTTGGTCAATTTTTCGTTTAGTTCCACGACCTGAACCAGTTCCATCATCATAATCTTCGTTACGGCACAGTAGACGCCACTGCATCCTCTTCCATTGCGTGAGTCCGCTGTTCACCGCTGTTCAACTTCTAATGCTCGAGTTGGCTGGAATGGCTATCCGATGACTCGGCTGTGAAAGATCAAGCCGAAATTGTCCTTTCAGCACTCTCACACCTCGCCAATCACATATGGCATCTCGATCTTCCACCGAATGTATTTTGATGATGTCGCCCACCTACCATAAATGCTTCTGGGCTCTTTGGCCTGGAGGGAATAGTCTTCTACCCAACTTATTCTCACTATGTGCCTGAACCCATCGCTGAACCACTTCAGGTTCTGTTTCAAACCCAAAAACTTTCTTGGTGAATGTTTGCAGACGCTACACTGCTCTAGTGCAAGCATCGGTCAATGGAAAACCATACACAATATATCAGGAGCGGAGTTCCAGAGCTTTCGAATTCAGGCATGTTCGTTCAGTATCAGCGGGACCAATTATCTGGGCTCATCTATCGCCTCTAGCTTGATCGAAGAAACAAGGATGTTCTGTTTTCCCTGCAGAACTCGCTAGGTAGCATTTCTCAGAGTCTGGCGGATGCGAGGAGGAGTGGACAAATACCGGACACGGCGCGGCAGATACAAACGGAGGCCGCTGTGCTGATCAACTCAATTGCACTGTACGTTGTCACTTTATCACTATCTTGTTTCTCTGCCTGACAATACCATCGGGACGACAGGAAACTCGAGAAGCTGAAGAGTGCCTTCGCCCATCCGAACAAATGTTTCGACATTATTCAAGAAGAAACTGCAAATCTTGACCGCGAGGTCCAAGAACTCAAAGTGCGTTGGCGCTGTCAAGCAGTAGACCTGCCTGATGAGTGACTCCATTACTGCTCGTATGATACGATGTCTTCCCCTAGACTGCACTCCTTTCCGATCGTGAACCCCTCAGTTCTCAATCGCATGTAGACGACACTGGAGCAGTGGTGGGTGAGTATTTCTTTGACACCTCTAGTCAAAACGAGCCTGAACCTTTGACGCAGAAGGTTTCGGCAATTATCACTCTGATAACCAGTTTTCTGGTCCACCCGGTATTCGTCTGCAAACTACAATCAGCCGCAATGCACGCTACGGTAAGCTTCGTCTTATCCATGTCCGCCTGGCATATCTCCTCATAATATAACCAGCCACGAGAGGGGGCCGATTGTTCAGCAATAACGTCTACCGAATCACCAGAGTGCCTTCACATCAGTGATTTTAGAGTTCGAGCTACCGTAGTCCGTCGGAACACGCTCAGAGTGAGTTCGAGATTTAATCCTGCAAGCTCAAAATTGTCGAAGCTTCTGGGGAAGGAAATTAATTCGCGATTATTCAGTGAGGGCGGTCTGAAAGCCAATTCTTAGTGTTTCTTGGGTCGTCTCCTCATGAGCACACATATCAGTAATGAGGAGGTACGTAGGGTTTCTAGGGTTGCCAAATATGGACCATCTCTTATCTCTACTCGATTGTGAAACTTTCCAGCTCCTGAAGATGATCTGGGAGTTGCTATCCTATCATCTCACTATATTGAGCTTGAAAACGCCGACTCCTGGTAGCAGTCATCCGATCACTGCTACTGAGAGTTCGTTCTATTGAGAACGTGTGTTCCGAACACCTTCCCTAGAGTTTGTTCAAGTTGTCAATTCAGACCTTACGCAGGGGATACCCGGGCCTCAAGCCTCGCCTCCTGAACAACGTAGTTCATCCTATCGCAACATTGGTGGGTGAAGGTACTCCACCCGTGCCTAAGCACCTCAGGTGAGCATGCTGTTTCCAGCAGACTAAGGTCAGGGTGGCCCTGTGGTCTATACACTTCACCTCGGATTGCCGCCAAGACTGTCTTGTTTCGATTTTCAAGCACACGCCCAATCCTCGAGTTAAGCTGCATGCAAGCTTGATCCCTATCTGTTAGCTTACGATAAATAGGCCCTTCGAAGCCCCAGGGTTTGAGTCCATGATCTCTTAGGTCGTTGTATCGATCAGTTATGAATGTACCGCCAACACACACTAACTTCCTTCGTGACGTTATCCGCAAACTGCACGGTTCCAGCGCGGATGTGCCTGTTTGGAGCAACTTGCATAGTATCTGCGACTCGACTTTCCAAAACCTTGAGATCAGAGTACGTTTGGTCATCTCCGTCGGATGAGTGTACATAAGGTTGGAAACTCATCATATTTGTTGTTTTCAGCTCGTCCCGAAAAACAAAGAAACTCTTTTCGCCCTTGAGAAGTCTTTGTTGAAGACTGCGCAACTCTTGGAGCAGATCAAGAGGAGTGAGCAGACCCTTGGCCATGGGGAGGCTGGACTCCAGACGACTGCAGCCGAACATATCGTAGATATGACGAAGTGAGTGTCGTCTGCCTTGGTTGACAACAAACTGAACAGGTTGTGTTGAAGCTGATCTTACTTGAATGCACCAGGCAGCTTCAACTACTGAAAACATATTTCTCAACAAATCCAACTCAACCTTTCGAAGAGATAAGAGAGAGATCTGAAGAGATCGAGGACCTTGCTGCTGATTTGGAGGTATGCGGGTTTTACTAGATATCTATGTCAAGCTTCTTCTAGCAATGATTCCTTTCGACATACCTCTAACGCATTTTGCTACAGTATGAGCTTTCACCGGAGGCATCGAATTCGCTTGCATATACCGACGATAGCGGCGTCATACTAGGTGAGGTGATTCCATAAGACAGCATTCATTGGAAACCGTTTCATGTATCTGATTTTGCACCGAGATGGCGTTGGGGCTTACCAGAGTGGTAATCGAACTTCAGGTTCCGTTGGGTTCCGTGCAATGCATACGAGATGTCGGAATGCTCGCTTCAGTGAGATATTTTCCCTCGAGAGTCATCGACCTGGGACGGTGGCTCAATGAATCCTAGTAGGATCCAGTACGAATGGCCCTGCGGTGTTCTGTAACAATACGTCAATTCAAGTGACGCGAATAATCACTTCTGAGGACCTGCATCTGAGTGCGGCTCTTCTTACCGCTCAAGAACTTTTGGGAGATCCCATTGCGGTTATGGATGCAACTGCTGACCTTCTAGACCAGGTACACCCCGAGGCTGGAGAGGCGTTGAGAAATGCCCTCAGAAGGGGGCACGTACGCGGCACGCCAATGTAAATCCATCGCTGAATCGCGTGAAATGAATCATAGTCGTCTCCCTAATGGCTCTCGGGTTTGTAGACACCCTCAAGGCTCGTTGGAGTAAATGCACCTAGAAAAGGTGGAACGGAAGGGAGGATGATCGATGATCACTAGGGTGACACTGGACTCACCGCGTTGCTTGTAACATCGTCATATTGAATCCAACGCCACAATGACACACTGTTTCACAGTGAAAGGAATGAAAACCCTCATTATTCGGTGCATGCAAGAACTATAAGGCCGACATCTAGTACAGCACCTTGCTCAGTCTCTGTAGTTTACCTAGGAGAGCATCGCCTTTCTTGACTACGGTATCATACTGCGCGTCCTTCCCGTGTGTATACGCAGGGCCCCTCGTCGTACTTACAATCCCATTTACTTTGTCTATTGTACAATGTAACCGTCCATTAGCGATAAATCGGGACAGTTCACTAGGCAAAAATAGGTTGAGTGATTGATTGACTGAGTAACTGAAGGGTGGCTTACGTGTCGATGAAGTCGACAGATACGCCAAAAGCACTGCTGAGACTGTCGACGGTGAGAGAACGGTAAGATTCGAGTAGTTGGGCGTATGCTCGTATCCGGCACTCTCGAACGTAGTAACGAGCATGCGGTGCAAGAATTCGCGAGGGCAAGAGGTGCTGCTGTTCGAGTGTAGCTGTTTGTGAGGTTTGGTCAGCGAAAAGAGCAGACGTGAAAGCATAAGGAGCCACCCAGTGCGATGAAGAATTTGTTGTAATGACAGTCATATAAAGACTTGACAAGGTCACCCAGTGCTGGGATTTCGGGGAGAGCGGATATCACTTCGGGTGCTTGTATAATCTGGAAGTAGCCAACGCTGAGCGAGAAGGCAGGGGAGCTGATACAGAAAGAAAAGTTCAACGTACCTTCTTCTTGAGCCCCACACGATCAAGTGCCAGAGTATTGGCGATAACAGTGAGCGATACGAAGTTATTATAGGAGATGAGTTCGGTCGCAGTGAATGTTGAGAGCGCGTCAATGAAGAGCGCGCCCCCAGCAGTGAATTGTCGAATGGACAACAGGTGTAGGCCGTTATAAACTTTGAGCCTGTTCCGACGGTCCCAGTCACCACCCTCTTCTACCAATCTGAGCAAACGAGGTGAGACCGGGACTAAACATGGACAGGGAAAACTAACTTCTCTGCTTCTTTGAGATTCTCAGATATGAGTTCTTGATCACCAAAGAAGAATCCTATTCTAACAAGCGTTAGAACGATATCTATCCTAGATCCCAGGCCAGGTGTTTTCTTCAACGCGAGCTTCTGTGCAACGATAGACCCCTCCTAGTGATCCAAATTCTAAGCTTGTTTCTGAGATCCAGAGGGGCGGAACTGCGTACTCTGTCGCCAATTCTAGTGAGATGATTGGCCTTGGCTCTCAGTGCATCCGAGATCTCCATCTCTCCCTCTGTCTTTTCGGCCTGTTCTAGCCTGTCGTTGAGCTTCACAAGCTCTTCCTCATTAGCTTTCTCCATGGTCTTCAACAGTTCTTGATCAACAGGAAGGACAGACGACGAGGCAGCAGAGGTTATGGAACGGTAGTAGGGCGCCATATTGTCTGCTTTGATACCATCCAAGAGCTTGGGACGACATTCATCGTGTAGACGCAAGAGTGAAGACGATGAAAGAACAAAGAGAGCCTGCGAAAGCTCGAGATTTGGAATAGGGAGTACAACTTCGTCAGCCATAGAGATGAAGGAACTTGGTGGTTTGGAGGTGAATGTGATGAGGACGCGACGCGTCAGCGCGTGACTTACTTGACCACCTACACCGATGTCTACTGCAGAATTACTTCAGAAGGCGAAAGACCAGCCAGCGAAAGCTGAATCGATATACAAAGAGATTCTGAACGTGCAATCCTGTATGATATTCAACACGGCTATCCTAGGGTTATGCTGAACCTAGGTTTGCAGCACAGTCTGAGCAAACACTACGAGATCAACAGACCGCTCTCGTCAAACTGGGCGAAATCTACCGCGATAGCAGGTGAGAAATTAGTATTCCTACCTTATTATAGGATCTGAGAATACTCTCCAGGAATGCCAAATCATTGGCTGAGGTTGTTACGTTGTCGCGGTCGTTCATCTCATCTACTGCGAAAGCAAAGACCGCTAATCTTAGTGAGCATCATCCATCATGGGGTTTCGTCATATTGACAGAATCGGCCAATAGTACGAACTCTCCTGGACTACTTTAATTCGATACCGGACAGTCAAACTACCCAAATCACCGTGCTGAAGGAAAACATAGATTGGGCTACTGCCGAGAAGCGCATGTTCCTCAAACACTCCTTAGAAACTCGGCTTGTCTCTCTCCTCATCCAAACTTCCCAATTCAAAGCCGCCATAAAACTCATCGACACCCTTCTTTCGGAATTGAAGCGTCTTGACGACAAGCTCATCTTGACGGAGGTTCACCTTCTGGAATCCAAGGTTTACCGTTCAATAGGTAACCTTGCGAAGAGTAAAGCTGCGCTGACCAGCTCAAGAACTGCGGCAAACTCTATATACTGTCCACCGAATCTGCAGGCTATGCTTGACCTCCAAAGTGGTGTCCTGCATGCAGAGGACAAGGATTATACCACAGCCTACTCTTATTTCTTCGAAACATTCGAGAACTTGGAGAACCAGGCTACTCCAGGCAGCGATAACGAGGAGTCTCTCAAGGCCCTGAAATACATGCTTCTATGCAAAATCATGCTGAATCTGGTTCGTCTCCCATCCCGTACTTACTTTGCCTAACTCAACAGTCCTCCATATTCTTGCAGCCCGAAGATGTAACTTCGCTTTTGTCCTTGAAGCTCGCCGTGAAATATGCTCAGCTGCGATCGATTGAGTCCATGAGAGCGGTTGCCCGAGCGCACCAGAACCGTTCCCTAACGGACTTCGAGAAAGCCCTCCGTGACTACCAGGCCGAGTTGTCCAGTGATCCCACGATTCGAAGTCATCTAGCAGCGTTGTACGACACGCTGTTGGAGCAGAACTTGCTCAGGATCGTTGAACCATACTCAGTGGTTGACCTGGAGTTTGTAGCCAAGAGTGTTGGCCAGGGGAGGCAGGCAGTCGAGACGAAGTAGGACCCCCCCGCTCTATGCTTATGTTCGACTTTTGACCGCTCTTCAGGTTGTCTCAGATGATTCTGGACAAGGTACTGTATGGTGTCCTTGATCAAGGACGAGGTTGCCTGCTAGTGTTTGAGAGACCAGAGGAAGACGTAAGCCCTCTATACCCACCATTGGTTCTCCCACATGTATACTTAATCAACATCGTGTCTTCAGCAAACATACAGCGCCGCTGTCGAGACGCTGGAGCAGGTGGGCAAGGTTGTGGAGTCACTATATGCAAAATCAGTCAAAATTGCATGACGGGTCTACAGGTTGGGTGTATAAACATAGCTTCATATCGATTTTGGCTACCGTCTTTTGCCACATTGACCTCCTGGTACAGTGGTTTGCCTCGCAACATTGGTAGCTGCCTTGCATAACTTATCGAACCGACTCGGAAGTCAACACCCTATTCGCTCCGGAGTCTACGCTCTGGGTAGAAATCCACGCGCTTCTAACTCTCTCGGCTGCCAAGTACCATGATTGTCTGATTAAGAGCAAGGAACGTCCACGAACCCTGAGCGGCAGTCATGACAATGTGGTCCGAATTATATCTGGCAATGCGGTTTGAGATCGTCGAACTGACGCAAATTGAGATCATTGCTCCGATGTTCGGTTTGCCCGGACTAGGTTTTCCACAACCACCATCATCCACTGCCGGAGAACTCTTAGGCGCTTTGAAGCTCCTCCATATCTAGAGTGAGCTTTTGTGTTTTATAGTATGCTTCCCTGGTCGACAGGCTTTTCACGATCTCTGCATTGGGTAATCATGCTGGCTTAGATGGCCGTATTTGCTGAAAGCGGTTACATTTGGGTTTGGTGCCAGTCACTTCTGAATTCCTCTTGGTACTGACTTACTATCTGCTCTCTTAGACAAGAACATTCAGCATTAACACTCAGTAGGCCCCGATATTAGACGGCGATCGTATCATCGACATCATCGACGACTGGTTGAGGTACATATTGTTCCTTATCCGGGCTCTGGTTATCACTGTTGTGGAAAGTCTCACTAACGCATGCGCTCAGGTTTCAGAGAGCCTCGGTAGAATTCCCTCTGCCCCTGGTTCTGGCGATCGAGGGGTAATTGCAGCTTGATCCCTATTGTCGCACTCAAATCACTGGGCCTCAAATAAGTGTGAAGATCGACCCAGCGCGAACGCGCAATCATTCAAGAGCCTCGGAACCTTGGGGACCCTGTGGGCACCATCCGACTCGACCATCTGGTTGCTATTACCACGGTTACGATTTCCATAGTGGCGGGCGCCTCGCGGTTTTCTGTGGATCGGTAGTTCTTGGGACTATTGCACGTTGCAATCCACTCCCACATCCCAGAGTGGGATATTCACTTTTCCAAACGTTTTGGGCCTACGGAGGCCGCAGAGCCGCCTGTCTGGCTAGTGCCCACACACGTAAATAAGCAAGACAATCCGCGGCCACACTCTCCTCCTCTTCATTCTTCATCCATCTGACTACCGAAAGTGCTCAGAACTGTCAACAAGGCATGAATGAAGACTTGGAAACGTTCTTCCTAGCAGCAACTAGGGCGTTCCTTCCACCTCATTTATGGTGCGTGTAATACGTTTGATCCAGCTCTATTCTCTTACAGCCTATGTATAAAACTCTTCCTTCTATGTAGCCTAAGCTTCTTTCAAACGAACCGGTGCCCCTCCTCGCCTCATTCTCAAAGCCTCCTGTCTCGCTTCTCTGTGAGTACGTATACGTCCTCCTGACCTGTTAGATGTTTGATGCCAAGTCTCGTCCTCTCCTCATCGTACTTCAGACAGATTACCTCGCGGCTGCAAGTACTGATGTGTCGGCACAGACAGCTCGTACGCCATCACATCATGGAGGATTGCGGCCACGAAGAGTGCATCTACACTTGTATCGTACGTATGCACGAGACTTGGGTTCTCTGGTTATAGGTCCTAAATTCATCATCTCGATCTATCTATCTGGCAGGAATATTGCGAAGTTACTGAATGCTCCATGAGCCCCAGTCATGTATGCCCCTATACTCCTTACAACCAACAATGCCAATGCGCTGCGATGTACGTCTTTGGCCCACCACTCCAACCACATCGTTGTTCCAACTATGTACACTTCTATCCGTTTTCTAGCTGGACACCTACCTTGATTGAAGTGCATGAAATGGGCGATCGGTGCGATCCTTGTGCAGCCCAGCACCCTCCACGACCGAGAGGAAGTGACATCATACCACCGCGGGTTCATTTTCGCAGTTATTACCTATGGGGTTAGATTGGGTTAGATTGCAGTTTATCCACCAAACTCTCATCCACGATCAACCCCACGGGATCTGAGGGATAAATAGATGGAGTGATTGAACGGAACCGCTTCAGAATTGATGGTCTTGGAACGCATTTGGGATTATCTTAAGTAATGGGTCTGTGTGGCATGAAAAGGGACGCACAAATGTATCTCTAGGGGGTTTGCTAACAGTTGGTACTAATGAATTTTTTGAGACTTTGACTGCTATCCTCTGCAAGTCTGCTCCTTGAAAACCCAGCATGATTGCCACTTGGCAACTCAACCAGATACAACCCTTCATCTTCTCGAAGTGAACTCAACCGTCTTTCGAATGGCAGTCACTCTCCATATACTTCAGTGCCCCTGCCCCCCTCTCCCCCAAAGGAGAGGGCCAATCTGAATTTTAGCTATGTGATGGACATATTGTCTTTGAATACGATTAATATTCATGGAAGAGGTATGACTCCGCCTCCGAATGTAGGTCTATAGCTTAGATGGGTTGTGGACATAGTTCATGGTGGTAACGAGTAAAGCCTAACATATAGGAACAGAAGCTAGCCTACAGTACAAAAATTGACAAGACCAAGAGATGCCCCACAAAAAAAAACCTCTAGAAGTAAGTGGAAGAGGAAGATTTTCAACAAGAAGTTCTCGGCTGGAATTCAAACTTCGCATTTCCAGAGTCATCGTACAATCCGTACCCTGGCTCCTGATCGTCGCTGTAGATATGCCAAAACCAACCTGAATTATGACCACACTATGAGACTCCCAGCGAGCAAAGAGATATCAGGGCAACTCACCGACACCACCACCCGGTGTGCTCTTAAAATCGGAGCAGTGCGAATCAAGAAGTTGATAGTAGGCCTAGTGTGAAGAAATAATCGTTGAGTGACAGGGTACCAAGGACAGCGCCGAGTTAAGTACCTTCTCGTTTTTCTTGTCAGCAACGGCGTCAGGAGAATTCGGCTCGACACCAGGATAATGCTTGGATGGCCAGCCGTTCTACAAGAATATCAGTCCAGAGTCAAAAGACAGAAGAGCATCTCTTTTACCTGAGACCAGTACATCTTCTTCCCCTTTGCATGGCAATTAAACCAGTCTTGATCTTTCATTAAAATTGGCCAGGCTCTGGAGGCTGGAACGTAAAGAGTCAGGAAGGAGGGATGAGTAGGATGGCAAAGAGAATACCTGTCGAAGCAGACTGGGAGAAGAACGGGAGCATGTGGATGTCCAAGAAATCTACTGCATCGATTACATTCTGGGCACCAACGCGAACCTGGTATCCGTAGGCCATATCACTGACAGTTACCTAGATTAGGAGAGACCATCATTAAGCATTGCTCTTTTGCGCAAAGTATCAGGCTAGCGATGTTGCTCACTTTGATCCCGAGGCTCGATAGTTTAGACTTCGCAGATTTGACTTGGGAGGTGAGCTGAGAAGCTGAAATCGCGTTATCAAAGAGAGGCTCAGAGCCAAACTGAACGGCTCGAGTGACGAATTTAGCCTTGGGATTGGAGTGCAGTATTTTGAAGAGGCTGTCTCTACGGGACATCCATTTATCGTCACCATCGAAGCCAAACTACAGATGGGACGGGGTAAATTGAGAAACGAATCAAGGTGATGAGTGAAGGAGAGATTCATTTACCCAGATGAGAGCATGAACGCCCAGAGTGTTTTCCCACGCGGCGGTGACGATGTTGTTGCTGGGAGGGGAAGCAGTGAGAAACGTTCAAAGCTACTTCGAGGACAAGACTCACTAGAAGTTCGTACTGTCACAGGTACCATACAGACGAACATACCGGGCGTTGAAAGATTCTCTCATATCTTTGAAATCATTGCGCAGCTGCGACAGACTTTGACCTTCGCAGAAATCAGCCCATCTCGAAGGGGAGCAAGGCAGTCAAGGAATCTACATTCGCTGATTTCGTAGCTAAAACCGATGAACGCGTACTCTGAGCTTTCATCGCACCACCAGCCTGAAAGACTCCTAGGCAGAGAACTTGGCGTCTTGAAACCAAGAGCAGGAAAGCAATCTGCGGTCGTTCTATCGTGAGGAACGGTGTTATCGCTGAGATTCTTTGAAGCTTGATATAGAGCAAGCGTTGTGGTTATCCATAGAGAGGAGAGAAAGAGGAATCCCATATTCACAGTGGGGAGACCAACATCTTGCTGGTGTTGGACGCGTTTATGAGGGTGGCAAACGCGCCCTGAATTATGCTTCCACTGGAAAAAGGACCTAGTCTCTCGCTCTCTGACAGTGAATCAAGGGCGGGCGTGCCCACAGTGAGAAAAAGCACTCCGACGAACGACGGGTAGAGAGGACTACTGAGCATTTTTAGACCGTGGTTGCAATAAAACAGTTGTGTTGTAGGTCAATCAAGGCAACTAATGAGCGGAAAAGACGCTTTGGAAGAGGGTAGTAATATCTGACCTAATCGAATAACATACAATCCCAAGGGATTCGATGCTGGGAATGAGACTACAGGCGCGGAACATGATTCATCGACCAGGAAGCGTCCTAGGTTCCAAGAACGTTCTGAGAACCAAGACCTTGGTCCCAAAATCTGGAGTTCAAAACGTGAAAAGTCAGGAAGGAAGGATGAATAGGACGGCAAGGAGAAAGCCTGTCGAGGCAAATATTGGTTGGGAGAAGTACGGGAACATGTGGAAGTCCAAGGCAACGCAGCGAACCTGGTATCTGTAGGCCATATCATTGACAGTTACCTAGATTGGTAAAAACCATCCTTAGGCATTATAAAGGCCTTAGTGCAATCCTGAAGAGAAGAAAATCGAATCCTCCGTATTTTGAAGACCGCCGTAGTCGAGGAACCCACAATCGGTGATTTCGTAGCTGAAGCCCATGAAGGCGTACTCTGAGCTAGCGCTTTCGTCACAACTGAAAGTCAATTCGACCCTGTCCCTCTGTCGAGGTTCCTTCGGGGAAAAGCGTGCATCTAACGGAGGGATCAAACATAGGCCTGGGCAAGGGACCAGGGCAGCAAAGCTCACCTGATTCTCATCATCACATCACGGTTTACTCTGCCCTTGAAAATGCCAAGTACTCAGTTCGCTCAGAAAGATTCCCGCTCGCTGCCCTTTTTTTTCTACATCCACCATGGCAGCCCTATTATCTCTCTTGACAACGTCTTCTATGACCATAGGCCTGGTTAGAGGAGCTTACAATCCAGTTCGAGAATACGCCGGTTCTACGTTCTTCGACGGCTGGAACTACTACGGAAACTATGATAACTTGACAAATGGTACCTGAGCGCTGAGCTCTCGAAAAGCACGAGCGTTATTTGTTGACCGACTCGCAGGACACACACAGTACTTGGCGCGGGATTCTCCAGACGTCGACAAGCTTACTTTCATAAACGACGCCGGAAACGCCGTCATCAAGGTATTGCACCTACACTGTCTCCAAATCCAAACAGGTTCAGGCTGATGAGAGGGGGTTAGGTAGACGATTTCTCTACAGTAGTATCGGACAACAAGCGGAATTCAGTGAGTATCTGTTGGTCACAATAGCTAGCATAAATATGTGTTAAACTTCAGCTAGATTCGATTGGAATCCAAAGACACGTATGGTGTCGGTTCCCTTTGGGTGTTAGACGCTGTTCATCTGCCTTACGGCTGTTCCGTGCGTTGCCTCTCTTCAAGTAGTCAGACCGACTATCTTACCCATATTTCAAAGGTCTGGCCCGCGTTTTGGTCTAAGGGAGCCCAAGGCTGGCCTGACACAGGCGAAATAGATATCATCGAATACGTGAACAAGATGAATCACAACCAGATCGCTCTCCACACTCTCCCTGGATGTGTGCAGTCCCCAGACGTGATAAAGGACAACTCTCAGACTGGTAAATCTGGCGAGACCGATTGCTCTATAGAAAAAGGCACGGGAGGTTGCGTTGTCGTCGAGACTAAACCCGGTAGTAACGGAGAAGCTCTTGCTCAAGGTGGAGGTGGAGTTTGGGCTGCTCAATTCGAGGCCTCCGGGGTCTAGTAGGTCTCTTTGATGTTCTTGCGAGGCATGTTCTGAAGACTGGTGAACTGTTCCTAGTGTGTGGTTTTGGCCGGTACGTCACTCGCGATTTGTTCTCCTTCCGTCACTGAAGCCTTCCTCGTACGTCAGCGTAAGGATGTCCCGAATTCCATCAAGTCTTCGACGTCCTCCTCGTCTCTGGATGTTGCAGACTTTGGTCCACCTACTGCCGCTTACCCCTCGTCAACGTGCAACGTCGAAAAACTCTTCGCTGCACAACAACTAGTCCTTAATATTGCTTTGGTTAGTCCTAGACCTTCGCAGTAATTGGAGATGAGACTAATTTTTACTGATTTTTTCAATCACAGTGCGGAGATTGGTGAGCCCCTTGAGGCCGT
This sequence comes from Agaricales sp. HM26-F1, assembly GCA_002718315.1. Classification (NCBI taxonomy): domain Eukaryota; kingdom Fungi; phylum Basidiomycota; class Agaricomycetes; order Agaricales; species Agaricales sp. HM26-F1. The sequence goes on along the minus strand of NIBX01000021.1, from coordinate 608,645 downwards.
CCCCATCAATTCTAAGGACCAACTAATGTAATCCAGGGCTGATGCTCCCAACGTTTACAACGTTTCTGGCCTTTGCACAGGCCTCTGCGTCAGTAGTTCCTTCGTTCCGTTCTCGCTTCCACACTGATGTCAGCTCTAGTACAACGATAACGTTCTTGGTGATGGTTCTAATTACAAGACGGCCTATTTCGAGATACCTTTCCTCAGGACCTATATCAATTCGGAGTCAAATAGTACATTGAACCCTGGGTCCTCTGGCAGTCAAACTCCTTCTGGGTCTCAAACGGGTTCTGATGATCCCTCAGAGACGGGCTCTGGGTCTGGAGGCTCCGAGGGTGGTGCTGCCAGCTTGACTGGTTATACCTTATCTTCTTTGGTGACAGTGACGTTGGCTCTTTCCGTAGGGGTCGCTTTGGTTGGACTGCACCTCTGAGAGGTTCTCTCTGTGGGGCCTCATATACCCTTCAAGTTCTAGTCCCTGGAGTCCCTGGGCTGTTAGTATTCTAATGCTGTTGTTTGCTATTTTTCTCTAGACTTGCTACGTTATCCTACCATTCAACTGACTTGCTTCCGCTATCATTGGACCCAATCATTGTATTGAACAAATGTTCTTCTCGACCCCTGTGGACCTTATACTCGAAATTGACGGTTGCTTCATCCCACCTCGTCCAGCCGCCCATGGACTCCCCCCTGCAGGGATGGTCTCGTCAAGTTCCGCATACATAACACTTCACGGCCCTGCTACACCTCCTTCCAATGCACTTCAGGCCCACCGGCACGCCAGTCTAGGACCTAGGACCTAGGCCTCAGCTACCTATTGATATTATTCTTAGCACTTCTTTATTGTACTGTATCATTTTCTCCGGCATTGATCCACGATAGAATACGAGGCAGCGCTCCGTCGCAGATTCACGCTCAATGGATTCACGTTCAAAGCACGCATAAATTGCTTTACCCCGCTTTGTTGATCGGGTTCGGGGCGACTTGTAGCATTGCCTATGCGATTTGGAACGTTCAAGCTTCAAGACTCCTACTTGTATTCGTCCTTGTCACTGTCAGGCGCGTGGTGGCTCGATCGATCGTGACTGAGGGAAGCGGTGTTTAGCTGATTCCTCTGGTACTAGTACTACAGGGTCTGGATCTATGGGTGAACCTGATCACTCCTATCAGGTTTTGACTGAACCGCCCAATTCAGACTTGTTTGCCTGCACTCTAACAATCTTCCTTGAACATTGGGCATCCGTAATACCGCTTCTTCACCCAAGTCAATCACCGCCTATGGGGTGAATCAGCGGACGACAGGGAGTCTCTCAAGTGAATTGCATCACAGTGGATGTAGTCTTGCGATGCGAGATAATCGCTGTTTGCTCCTGAAGCTTGAATTAATTCGGCTAATGAATTTGGTTAGAAAAATCCTTTCTTTACAGCCGGTTTCATATTGGAGTGCCAGAAAAATAAAAAACAGATAGAGGATTAGAAGTCCCGCTCGGGGCCACTTCACTGGAGTAGTGATGGTGGCATAGGACTTGACTCTCCCCTAGCCCTCGCCAATCATAAATTCCAATCTCAGCTGAGTGTAGTTTTTGCTGTCGATGGCACTCCAATATGAAACCGGCTGTAAAGCTCAGCGCTCAGCGCCAGTCTTCCCACTGAGTCTGCTGAGATATCCGGTGGCCCTTCGCTGTAGTGTCCCGGGGGTGCCGGTGAGGAGCTGCTCTGATTCAGCCCTCTTGAATCCGGAGATTCCATGATATCGCACTTCCCACAAGCAGTTAGCTAACAAGTGATCCAGCGTCCCGAGTATCATCAGAAACTTCAGAAGCAAGGATCAGTCGAGAATTTGCAGGGCTGTCTCTCGGGGGGTCAAAGATAAATTGCAGTTGATAGATACCGTAATGCCGCAGGTAGATGGTACTGTATCATCCAGAAAAGGCTGTCAAAGACGATGGTGGCGCTGGATGCCAGGCTCAGCGTTAACGTTCTGCCGTTGCTTCGACTTGACGGAAGAGTCAGCTGGATGATTATCGCTGGTCCGGCTATCGAAACATCCACTGCCTCAGGTCATCGGGGTGGCAATACTGGTGAAAGAGAGGGAAGAGCTTGAGCCGCAGGGAGGGCGGCGGTTCACACGTCCAGAATCTAGAGCGATTGTTTCATGCACTAGTACACTTTGAGTAGCGAGACTCGGGGATCGTCGACAAGACTAATGCTGAAGGATCAAGAGCTCTCAACACGGGTGCATGGCGAACCGAAACCCGCTAGACTTGCAGTGTCAACAGAGAATCGAAGACGACAGGGAGCGTAGACTCATCCACGGCCTACCCGTTTATCAGACCACAAACCTGACCCTTCTGTGTACATCCATATTAGCTGAAGTCTGGGCGGTGCAGAAAAGTGGTAGGTGGTGCGCCTGATTATTTATGCCTTTCCTTGTTCGCTCAGCTGTAAAAGTATACTGAGCCAGGGCAAGATGTGGAAGAATATAATTTCTTACGTTTACACAATATGAGAGGATGGTTCGTCTCCCACGAAGTCAGAGCCTAGATAGCGAATACAGGGAGCGGAAGGATGCGGTACGTGGAATGATTGACGGTTTCGGTAGCATCAGACTGATCTGAGGGGATGCCACTGAAACTTGAATACCAGCAGCTGATAATCACAAGGGCCTGGGTCCTGTTACTGTGATCAGAGAGGACGGTGCGACAGCGACACCAAGTCGCGAGGGCTGTTCAGAGAAACAATCATGGGGGAGTTTTGTTTGTGGCTGATTGATCGTAGCCGGGGTGGCTCAAGCTGGGATTCAACAAACGGTGTACATTAGAGACCAGCCTAAAGTGCACCCCTGAGGAATACGACCGCGGTAAGGACTCGCACGAACGAGCGCGATGGGAACGAAGTGTAGAAAACGACCAAGCCTTTCCCCTAGGGGCTAAGAGACTAGGGATCCGGATCCGAGTTACACCTTGCTCAGAGGATTTTTGGTACAGCTATAGCGGGGGATGACGCAGAGCCTACTGAACAGGATCAGAGATCAAATTTGACGATAGAGTCAAGTCAATATCGGAAACAGGAGGACAGCACCTGAATGCTTCCCAGGACTGACGTAGTTGTACCTGCAGTCGGTTTAGGGTGTTCTCCCGCACGAGAACAGACGAATGCCACTCGCCCAGGTTTAGCGATCGCAGTTCAGCTGAAAGGCGATGACCAGTATCCCCGAAGGCTAGCCCACACAAAAATTTAACTAGCATGGCTCAGTTAACTTCTCGCTAGCTCGAAGTAGCTATCAACACAACGAGCAAAGCGCACTGCTGTTGATGTGATACCAGCCCTACGAACTCGATGAACAAGGAACAAAGAGACACATACATCTAAGCGTGAGTACTGTATTGAGATGTTGATGAGGAACCCTATTCTGCTGAATACGATCGATGTTCGGTGCTTCAGTATCGGTGCCTTACTAGGCTTAGTCTTGTGTCGTAGCTTAACTCCCCGCTGTTGCCCCGATTTCGTTGCTTCGATCATGATCAAGCCAGTCGTAATCGTGGTATTGTTGCAAAGTTGATTTGGATTTGGGCCGTTTGGATACTACGAGCAGTACTCACAGTCAGGTTCGTGCAGTCGGGTGAGAAGCACTGAGCATAGCGGCCCAGCGAATTTGATGCATAATGAATCCGATATGAGCACGTCGCAGATCCGTTTATGTGGGTCTCTGAGTCCTTGAGGAAGAACAGATGGTGCCGCAGCTCAGGAGGCAGAAGTCATTCGGCCAAAAGCCCCTTAATGTCCTTGAAACCTGGGGTCGGATTAGATTCTCACAAGTGATGGAATTGCGAAAGCATGGTAAGACCGGACTCGACAATCTAAGCGAGGCTTGAGGCATTCGTTCCGCACCGACTGTCCGAGATGAATTCGGACGTCGGTGAACGTTGTGTACGCGTTGCGGTCGTAGCCCACGAAGAAGTGAATACGTAGCAGCCAGCCGATCTCAGAGAAGCATAAGATTGATCCTCTGTGCCCCGACTGGTGTGTTCGTGAACCGTAGAGATTCTGTATTGAACGAACATGATGATGGTAGAGAACAGAATTCCTCGGTCACGAGCACAGTAGTAGTCTGGTAGGCCGCGGTGCGGCTTACATGCGGTTCTTCAATTATTTGATGGACCTGATCCGGTTCCGGCATCACTCGGGGGTGCGATAACTTAACTGTTGTTATCGTTCCAAGCTTTCTCTTCCCTGGACAACTAGTAAGATCTAGCAGGACTTGATTCTCTCACTGCAGTATCTGGGAAACTGGCATGTACTGGCATCATATCCGTATGGCCTCACATGCATTCGGCCAGATCGGAGCTCTGTTCCTAAACTCACGACGACCTTACTCTGGCAACAAAATTGCGGCCTCCCGTCGAAACCTCTCAGGCTCGGGCAAGCAACTGCCTATAGAACGAAGGCCGTGCACACCTTGTACTCACCCAAGACTCGAGCGAAAAATTGCTAGGAGACCGGTTAGACTATTCTATATTCTCCTCGGAGGAAGGGAGTTGTTCCCAAGCACGAGGCGGCCTCGTCTTCGGTATCCCTCTCACAACCTTGACGACACATCTACTTGTTGCTCGACTTTGGGTCACCCAGCATGAATTCCTGGCATCTACTGAGCTGTACACGGTAATTTGAATCACCCTCATCTAGATTTTCTTCAGGTCAGGCTCAGTCGCAGCTTACTGGGACCAGCCCCCTATTAGGTTGATCTAGAAAGTACTGAGCCTGTAGAATCCTCAAGGAAAGTCCTCGGCGCCGGTCTTTCAAGAGAATAGAACAACGAACCGTATTGTAGCTCGGTAGGACATATAAGGGGAAGTACTTAGCTGTTACGGGCCCCAAGTGCCGTTTAGTAGACTTTGCACGAAGCTTTCCAAGTGGCGGCTTCACAACTCTTTGCTATTCCTCCCGGAACAGTGATGAAGCCCCGGCACGTCCTACATACACGGGCCATCTGTATTTGGCCGACAACACAGTCTAGGCGATTTATCTAGTTATCTAACTTCTTCTAGCCGTCTGGGAAATATATGTATGTTCCACGGCTCGACAGGCTAGATCCCAACTGCTTGATTGGTTTGGGCGCACTAGATTACAGCAGCGACATCAGAGCTTCGGATGGCCTGTAGATATCTCTTCTGTTCAAAATTCGGCTTCTTCAGCTCCTTTGACTCTGCTTCTTCATTTGGGCCCCTTCCGCTCCGATTGTGTGCCACTCAGAGAGCTAGTCCGTCTCCGAACCTGTTGGTGCTCCCGAGGGGTATCAAGTAATTTAGCTTGGCAGATCACCGACCACATAGAGATTATTCGAACTCTGACGACGTTCCTAGGTCATAGTGGCCAGAGCCAGTGGGTGGAACAGAGTTTGTCAAAGACAGCTAACGAGCCGGGACACTGCTCACAAATCAATATCATCATGCGACAACGCGGCCCTCCTTCCAATCCTAAGACCCAATCCGTAAGACTCACTTTATTCATCAACTCTAATGGGTCGAAGGACTCTCGGGGATTCTCGTGAGAAGTGTGCAAACTTGTTTGACGTAGTGCTCCGATACTCGCTTTTTTAGGATCAGAAATTCCATGTCCAAATCAGGTCGTGCCAGTTTCTCGTGAAACAGAGTACCTCTCAGTGAAGCGGAGGCATTGCTTCGGCCTCCCAGTATTTTCTAAGTCATGATTTATCTTTGCAAGACAAGTCTTGGCAGAGGCACCGTCGAAAAGGCATGAGAACCAACAGTGTTACACCTCCGAGGAAATGAGTCCTCACTTCTCGTGCTATCAGCCGCGCTCTTACAGTAAACCTTCCTGTTGGTTTGACATGAATACTAGGCCAACGATCTTGCAGTAGCAACGAACAGCCACCAGCCAAAAACTAGAGAGATGCTCAACTATCAATTCAGAAAAATAAACAATCCCAGCGGTATGGGAATTGTTCAGATGCGAAGTGTGCACTGCGTCTGATTGCGACAAGTACATTTGTGTGATACTACGGTTTTTGAGAAGGCTTTAATCCGAGGGCCCGAGTTCAATGAGAAAGAGCAACGAGTTTACTCACGGCAATTCATCATTGACTATTTGGTGTGTATAGATGGGACCGATCGAGCAATGAAGAGATAAGCGATACAGCACCGTGATTAAGGCTGGTGAACTCTGAATATCTTCTAGGTAAACAAGGAGAGCCGATTGCCGATACGGAAAGTCCATACAAAATCTAGTTGTAGGACGGTCCTAGTGGCCTTATGATTCCGATTTGAGTTAAAGGACTAGGGCCTTGAAAAGCACCAGACGCAATCTCGAATGTGATTCCCAGGCTGCTTGTACATCCACATTCTACGTCTAGCGCCATATGATTCTAGAGGGACCTGAGAATTTAGAGGGCAGTGTACCCCGCTTTTTGCGTAGTAAGGGATAAACATACAACTTCTTCCTGTATCTGTAGAGATGCTGGTGTGTATGTATCAGCCGATCAAAAGATAAAGAATAAAGAAGAGTCATGTACGATTCTTAGATCTTCGAGCGCATGTAATGAATAGGAGACCATGGCTATGAGATGTGGAGGAGAAGAGAGGAGAAGCCTATTGATCGAAATTTTCAGCGTTTCCTCTATGCGAAGGAGGAGTCAGGTTTCGAAAGTTCGTCTGGCCCGTTCCATCAGTAGGAATCACAGTCCATCGTAAAGTAGAATGAGCCAGATATTCCTAGATAGGTTCAAGGTTTTAGCGCTCTATATTGAACTGCTGGGCTACAAATGAGTCTAGTGGGGAGAGATATCGATTTCGATAGTGCATCAGCAGCTGGAGATGACGTTGGTCTCTTGCGAGTTACAGGGATCAGTAGTGCTCGAGAGTCTCATCAGTTTCTTCTTCGCCGCGGCCGACCGCGTTCCCCACCTCACTACCTCATCCAAGCGATCCACACAAGACACCTACGCAAACTCCTTTTTTGGGTAATCACGCCCGTTCCCTATCCCTCAAACGACCGCCCCTCGCACCATCTCATAAAACGTGGTTTTGAAATCTTTTTGCAGCCTCGTTTCCTGGTCGAGGCTGTTTAGGTCAGGCTCGCGTCACAAGAACAGAAAATTTCATTATGCACTCCGTACCGCTTCATTATAGCCCTGCTTGAACCCTAGTACTGGATGCGCGCATCAGTAACTATTTCGGAGCCACGACTACACTGGGTGTTGGAAATTCATGTCGATCCAGGGAAGCGATGTTGGGAGGATCCTCAGCAGGAACGAGGGATGCTAATCACGAGTTGCGGGGTTGAGTGAGTTCGACAAGCTGCAGAACTGCCTGAATTGCAGGGAATGTGTGACTACAGGGTCTAGATCGAGTACTACGAAGAGAAGCTAACAGAATCCCCACCAGCTGCTGCTACGAATGTCGAGACTGAAGAAGAAAACAAGACAAAGAAATCCGCAAAGGAGATAAGATCACCTACCACTTGAACGAACTGCCCGCCTGACCTGACCGCACCTCTTCCCCACTGCACACATCTCGTCTTCCTCACACCTCCCCCGAACCCTCCATCATATTTTTTCCCTCGCTTTTTTGACAGCTCGATAATAAAACAAGGTGGCGGGTACGTCCGCCATGTAAATCTGTTTGATCGAGAACTCTTCGCGAGAAGGCTTGGCCTGAATCGTATTCAGGAACTGCGAGCGTTGGGTACGATGTATGATTCGGACTCGGACTCGGACGAATTTGGCTCGGACGAAAATCATCTACGACGATGGGAGACTCCTTTTTCTGGTACATCTCAAGTGAGTTTCAAGGATATGAACCTTCTCGAATCAACCCAAGCTAGTCAAAGTGAACGATGGTCCTATACCCGTTAACTTCGTCGCCGGACGGAAAGCTCTTCGTATCAAGTTCTCGGTCCCACTGGCATAAAATGATACTTGATACACGATAAGCACTCTCGGACCATTAACACCGACTCGTCCCAGTCCCAGTCCCAACCATAATCTCCATGAAGCCCGAAGTCTGCTCAAAAGAACCCATCTATGCTCCGAGCATCAAAGAGCTTGTTTTAGACGAAGAGAGCCAGGACCGGACAATCGTTTGCGAGTCGGCTGAAGGAGCTGTCGGCCGTCAAGCCAGGTTCAAGCTTCAAGCGCAAGCTCGAAGTATGATCCTGATAGTAGGCCCTTGTAAATTGGAGACGGAGTTCGATAGCATCAAGTGCCGAGGCCCACTCGACTTCATCTACTGAAGCTAGTTCATGACCGTGATGCGGAGGGATACACGGACGTAATAGTAAGCTTGAAACCTTGATCATGTAGCTCAGGCTATTGGAAGGCAGGAACGGGATTCGTTAAGAGCACCAGCTTAATTTCTTGATGTGCGCACCAAACAGATGCTGTATCAATTTCCCGAAAATAGAGGAATCTTACATTGTAGTACAGAGGAAGTCAGAACGCGCCGCCGGTTCGACGCTCGGGATGATCTCGCGGACTTTACCAGCGCTTTGAGATGATCGTCCAAAGACCTCCCGTTGTGCGATCGTACCCGGGAAACAGTAATCTATCCCAGACGATAACCTGACTGTAAAGAAAACATATCAGAATCGCGTTTCGGCGAGCGTTAGCACGGCCTATGAACGCTGACAAGATAGACGGACACTTACTCTAACCTCCTACCATCGCGTCAGCGTCATCTAACAACGCCGGGGAAATAGACTCACTCCCTCGAAAACGACGCCTGAAGCCAGCCCGCGAGCTTCATACCTACCGCTACGGCGTCCCCGAGTTTGTTTCGCAAGTCGTTTCGCACCAGCAAGTAAGTTGTAGTCGAACAAAAGGCCCGTCGCACCATCGCGGCTTCGTATTCGCTGTCTTTAACGCTGAGTTTGTGGCGGCGGCGGCGGTAGATCACTAGTCCAAGTTCGAAACAAACTTGCAAGTTTCAATTTACTGGACGACGGGTGTGTAATATGTATGTGTATTTGATACGACATCTTCCCGAGTTTGGGTGATGACCTCTGGATGCTTTGGGTCTCTCTGATCCTGGAGGTTCGAGAGCCGCTGTGATTCGGAGGCGAGAGAGGGTCTGGATCTCGATGGGTAGGGTACAGGTAGACGGAGGTTTGGTTGTGCCAATTGTGTCGGTTGATCCAACATACTCCGAGTCATCAAAACCCAGGCCATCACGGAGCCTGAGAGAGAGACAACTCATAATTCTGAAAAGAAAGATGCGCCCGTCGGCGAGGGCGGGAGGTAGGAAACTCGGAAGTACAGTGTATACAACTGTATACCCAAGGTTGTGTCGTAATGCGCTGTGCAGTGGTCAATAGGCACAGCACCCGTACCCGTAAGTATATCATGTCGAGGTCACGGCAATGCAGCGTACCTCAGCACAGTTAACACCGTAGGAGCGCTGTATTGGGTACTTTTGTGTATTGAGACAGGAAGCCTCCGCTGCCCTAGGGACCTTTGGTACTATTGCGACTGCCGTGACTACGCAGTGGCGGTATACGGTAATACCAATACGGCCTCGCTTTGAAAAAGGGTTTGGGATTTTCGATTCCGCTGTATAGAGTATGTTATGTTATGTTGTGCTGTGTTGTGTTGAGGTTGTGCCCAGTGCTTTGGTTATCCGATGCGCTGCTAGTTGGTGGCTTTGGGTTTCTGCCTCCGAAAGTTGGAAAGTCGGTAAGAAGCGAAGAGATGATGAAGGCTAGGCTCGGAGCGGGACAAACTTCCAGGGTAGTTGGGTCGTTGCAGTGAGGTATCGTATCGGGTTGTACTAATCGTAGGAAGAGTTGCCGACCCTCTATCTAGTATCCGTACGTACACGCACGACCTCGGAAGCGAGTGAGATAAGTACCGTACGGCAGTGGTGACGGTTGTCGATAAGATACGGAAACAGGCTCGATCGACGCGGGATGCAGCCCGGAACGGTGGACGCTCGAGGACTCGGAAGGTCGTCGCGATACGGATAGAGCTAAGGGATAGATGGGCACGATCCAGAGCTAGGATGAGCGAATGGAGGTAAGTAAGGTAACACGTTATGACGGGAGGGAGAGTTGTGTGGATCTCGGTGCTGTGGGGGAGTTGAGGAAGGAGACCGAACTGGACGACGAAGTAACGGACCAGTCTAGATTCTAGAGCGACTCTGAGTCCTGTTACTCTCGAGTCGAGCTGAGTCGACAACCGGGGCCGGGTAGAATCCGTGGTTACAGTGTAAGCTGGTACTTGCTAGGCCCGGACTCGAATGATCGTCGGTTTCTGTAGCGTAGCCAGACCTCAACGGAAGGAATATAGGAAACAGCAACTAGCTCTGTTGCTTGGTGGCCATAGTCATAGTACAGCAATACACCTTCCGTGGACATGGATACAAAGTAGCTATAGTCGAAGAGTTCAAAGGATGAATACGAGCGATCGAGTGCAGTTGCGGCTGTGCAGAAATGAAGAAAGGAAAAGATTTGCTGCCGCTGATGGGTTGTCCTTTGGTCAAGTTGGATATGATGCGAGACGAGGTGAGGCCGCAGAGTTACAGCAGAGGACGCGGAAAGGGGGAGGCTGAAGCAGGGCACTTTGTATGTCCTGGCTGTACCCTGAGACAATACGTCAGTGGCTTGAGGGCACAATGACGACGATAGGTTGGGTTGCCTGAGCAGACTGAGGACTGCGTCCACGGGCGTTTTCCGTTATTCTATGGCCACTTCACTGATATTGCAGTACATAATACATATACAATCAACGCTGTACCTCGTACATAATTGACGGCGGTGTTTAGCAGCGAATCCAGGGATGAGAGAAAGGTTAGATGAGAAAGACGAGGGGAAGGAAGATGATGATAGAGAAAGGTTGTTTTGGTCCGTGGATCAAAAGAGGTTGGGCAACGGTTGGAAATAAAGGGATGGGAAATGATGGCGAAATGAGATCTCTGGAGACGAGCAGTTTGTGAACATTGGAGGGATCGGGGGTGGGGGTGTTTGATGTGCGAGCCCGAGGGCGCAGATGATGGGAGGTGAATCGTTTCGTGGAAGAGTACAGTACAAGTAAGTTGTACATAGTCTATATAGTATTTTGAACAAGATATGGAAGGAGGAAGAGAAATAGTGGATGAGGGGCAGGCGCTGAGAAAGAAAAGCAGGCGATATCGGAGATGGGCATGGGACGTGCAGGGACGAAGCTGGAAGTGAAATTGGGACAGAAAAAAGAGGCAAAACCGCAAAAGGCCCGAAGGTTGATTTTGCAACGAAACGGCAGAGCAAATGTCCCAGATAGGAAATGCGCCGAAAGAGGAATTTGTCATGGCGTGACGTGACAGTAACCGGGGAGTGCCGCTGTTTGTGGGCTGATATATCTGGGGCTAAATTCGGACTGTCCGGCATTTCCTCCCTCGTTTATGCGCCTCCTCTGACTTTCCTCTCCCCCAAGCTTACGACTCTCCTCCTCCTTCCCGTCTATTCCTCGCCGTTGAAAGGATAACGCTTGGTGTCAGTCCTCCTCATCCTACCAGATTCCCTCTTTTGTATGCTCACACCCCCCACAGATCTCGCGACCCTTCTCGGTTTCTTCTATCCCGCCCAAAGCTTGATTTTTCGCTTGAGCTCAGCTCGCGACCTCCTCCTCCTCCGCTTCCCTCAGCTCCAACTTCATCTTCGATCCAACCTACTCGTATCTTCTCAAGGGCGTCCGCTGACTCGTCGCGTAACCCAAGAAAGCATATCGAACCGTTCCTTCGCATTCAACACATACAGTCGCATTCTTTTTTTACCCCTTAGACTTGTTTTCCGCCTGCAATCATGTCCCACCCAATTGCAATCCCCTCTCCTACTTCCTCTAACTCCTCTGACGACTCTATGCAGCCCCACACCCCTCTTTCCCCCAGCATCCCTTCCCTGTCTGCCGACGCTAGCTCCGTTTCATCTGATTCCAGCGCTTCCGGTCAACCAAAGCGCAAACCTAGCCGTCGTGCCAACACCGCTGAGCGGAGAGCTACCCACAACGCCGTTGAACGGCAGCGTCGTGAGACCCTCAATGGTCGTTTCCTAGTGAGTATTCCAAGCTGCTTGTCAATTCTCCGATTCGTTGGGGCCCCTTGGAACAAAAATACTGATCTAAATTCCCCTTTTAGGACCTAGCTGCTCTTTTACCTAACCTCTCCCAGATCCGTCGTCCCTCAAAGTCCGCTATCGTCAACTCCTCGATCGCCCACGTTCACGCTTCTCGCAGGCATCGTCTCCTGGCCGCCCGCGAGCTCCGTCTCGTCAAGCTTGAATCTGATGCTCTCCGCAGAGAGCTCAACGAGTGGCGCGATCGTGCTGGTCTCCCACGCGTCGAAGAGCCTGTTCGCTCTGACGCCTTCTCCATCGTTCTCTCTGCAGAACTCGAGATCACCCCTACTCTGCCTGAGGACAACGAGGAAGACCAGGGTGACGACGACGACGATCTGGTTGGTGTCGCTGCTGCCGCAGCCGCCGCCTCCGCTTACGGCCCCGTTGATGATATTGAGAGTCCCTCTCAAATGATGCTCAAGCATCCCTTCGCCCCCAACATGGTTAGCCGTGCTGGTTCTGGCCCTGCCCTCGGCAGGTACGCTGGTCGCTCGATGCCCATGATCGCCAACCCAGGCACTGGTGTCAACTACGAGAACCCTGCCATTTCCGCCATTTACGAGCCTCAGTATCCCGGCCAGCTCCTTCAACAAGAGGTTGAGAAGGTCGGCAGCTGGGGCCCCAACGGCAACATGTACTACGGTTCCAGTGCTGCCCACCACCAGATGATGTCCCAGCACCGCCAACTCTACACTCCCCCCTCTTCCTCTCATGGCATTCCTATCAGCCCCCCGGGCGGTTTCAACGACCACACCTTTTTCGCTTCCCTGCAGAGGCAGCAAATGGGTTCCCTTCCTAACGGCGCCATGTACCCCACCGACGATGATTCATCTTCCGTCGGCTCTGCTCCCGGCATTGCCATCCGTAGCAGAGAGCGCAGCTCCAGTGTCAGCACTGGCAGCGGCTACGGTGGATCTCCTCCTCACACCGCTTCGGCAGAGTTCACTGCCCACCTCATGAGCAGGGGCTCCGTCGATGCTCGTGGTGCCGTCGAGGGATGGAGAGAGCAAGAGATGATGATGAAGCAAAGTGTCGGGGGAGGCGGAGGAGGGTACGCTATGATGATGATGTGAAAAAAAGAGAGAGCTCTCGTTTCTTCCTTTTCCTTTCCCTCACCCTAGAGATCTTTGGTCCTTTCTCTGGCCACCGTTCTTCATGCCCAGTTTTCACCCGTCTCGGCGCTTTCTCTCCTCGTTTTTTATCTATCTAATCGCCTCCTTCGACGCAAACGCGACCGGCGACGCCCCTTTTTGGCCAAAAAGCAACTTTTAACCCGTTCGGTTTCCACTCTTTCAATCGACGTCGTTCTTAGTTCTCCACCCCCAATTTTCGGCCTCTACCAGTCGGTTTGACTCGTGTGTACATCTATCCCTATCCACCCACCATCTACACGCTACTCCTTACCCCCTTATTTCCGCCCTTCCTCGCCCCTTGTCTGATTGTCGTTGTTTGCGTGTATCTGTAAGTACTAAAGATTCGTGTATACCTTTGCTTGATCTATTTCTCTCTTCATCTATTGCTCTACCTATCTCTCTACCTACTCTCTACCCTTACCCATCCTGCTCTGCTACGAGAATTGTTATACCCCTTTTTGCGTCGCCGTCGTCCGGCCCCCCTTCGTCGTCGCAAAAGACCATCTCGCTTCGCTATCCTTCCCCTGCCCATCATCGTCATGACTTATCCGCACACCCTTTAATCGTACCTGGACCAAAACTCCCCTCGCCGCAATCCACTTACCATTGCGACCACCCTTCCACCTTGCTCATGACGAAAATTCACCCCCGAGGTCTATTATCGTTCGATCCACCTACAGTCGTCGCTTCACACACACAAACCCCCTTCTCTTGCTTTCTTGCTCGTAATACGACCCCACACTCCTTTTTGGTTCTTGTCAACCCAGACACTCTTTTGTTCCCTCTGCTCTTTGTCTTTAATCCAACTTGACAGACACTCCTTTCCTTATCTATTAGAAAATAGAAAAAACCTCATTCGTAACAATAAAGAGTCGCTGAAGATATTTTCCTGTGCCTCTCATCAGTTACCACTGCGTTTCTTCCCTTCTTTGCTTCTTTGTCTTGTCGTTTTACTTCCCTCTTTTTTCTTCCTCTCATTCTTGAGATCTCTGTGTGTGTTGATCTCTTGGACACTGGCTTTTTTGGATTCGTTCGTTACGGACTTGCGCTTGTCTCTTGTTCTCTTACAAGTAAATTATTACCTTCACTATTCATCGTTGTTGTTCTACCTCTATAATTACTTGTACTCAGTAGTACAAAGGGAATATCCGACTAGAGTTTTTCCTTTTTCCCCTCTCTTCTTGGCATGAGCTACTAGTCCCGTTTCGTGCGCACTACGATACTTATTTTCACGTTGTGGGTTTTCATTAGGGAGATAACGCGCCTCTCTCTTCCACCATCTGCTACCTCTAACTCCCTGGGGTAAACACTCGTATTGGTGACGCGGCTCGAAGTGCAGTAGACGCGTTTCAAAACCCCGTCATCATCTCTCCTCATCAGCAAAAAGGGATCAGAGAAGGAAGGAAGGCCAGAGTTCAACGAATCGAGATGAGAGCTTGGCCCGCTTCTTCCTCTCAGATCTTCGCTTTTTTTCTTCAGATTTTACCCCCCGTACCCGTACCCGTAGTAACCTAGTATAGCAACGCCGCCTGACCGGGGAAGAGATGGCTCTACCAAGTTCGCAGCTTCAGCCACTCCGTGAGTCTCGTACGGTTTCGTCGGACATGATCATCTGAGCGTCTGGCCCATGGCTCTTTGCTTGGTTGGTGCGTTTCCTGTCCCCTTCAGGATTTTTGATGTCGTATGATAACGGTCTGCTTCACGACCTCAGATCTACAGGAAAAAATGTCGCTTAGGGTGCGTTGTGATTGGATGCGCCTGGGGGTGGGAGCCAATCGGTTTGAGGAGCTAGCCGGGTACCGAGGGTGGGTAAGGCGCCATGGCCGTGAGAGGTTTTTGGCCGATGCGAAGATTTTCTCTCTCGTTCCCTCTTCCCCTCTCGCTCAGAGACCGCTTTGAAGGGTTTTTTTCTTGGAATGCGAGTCTTGATTCTCCTCTTATGGACACCTGAGGCTCAAGAGCGAGATATTCATTACAATAATAATCGCCTGCCACGAATCCTCCCAGCGTCCCTCGTTCCGACCTAAAACCGACCGACCGCTGACGTTCCTTGCCCGCTCTTGACTGCACGCTGAGCCTCGGCCGTGGGCAAAGCGTCCAGCGTACTTGGATTCTGTATTTGTCCTCCTTCGCTGCCTGTCCATTTGTTCGTTCTGTCGCTCTACTCATGCCGCTTTTTTGTGTCTCTCTGAGGGATGAGTACCATTTTGCTTCCGCTGCACTCGGTCCTGGCTCGTGGCTTTCGGGAGTAGTGTGGACTTTGCTCGCCTCGAGGGGGGAAAGGAGAGCTGGCAGCCTTGAGTTCTGCCTCGTTTTACACTCAGGACGTCGGCTCTGCGTGTACAGTGAGGTTTGTTGTGGGGTATCTCAGCTAGCTCAGGAACTGCTGCGAGTCATCGAACTCGTGCGCGCCTGGCACCGAAATTCCAGAAAGCTTTCTCGCACACGAGCTCTGTCCAGTGTGACCCTGACGTCGATGACCCGAAAACAGCGTGTAATATCTCAGCAAGCCCCTTTGTTTGAGTCGTTTTACTTTTTCGACTAGGGCTCGTTGCTGTGACTGGAACTTGAAGATCCGAAATACAAGCTGACCAGTGCTAGTCGTCCAATTTCGTTGAGCTTATCACTGCTCCCGATATTGGTCTCTCCGTTGTCGAGGAGGGGCTGGCCGCCGCCTACCTACCTACCCCCTACACTCCTCTTTTGCCAAAAAAAACTTGTTCATTACTTTTGCTCTTGCTCTTGGCATTCCTATGGACGACAAATTGATAGTCGTTTTCAATTTTCGTTCTCCGAGTCTGCCTAACGTCGGGATGTTATACTCTACGTGTCGGACACGTTTTGTGGAGTGGAGGGATAGTGGAGGCAAATTACATTTCTTTTCCCTCCGAGTTAGTAAAACTAACGACCTCTGTAGTAGATCTAACCGTGCAAGCGAGAGCGAGCGCTGACTATGGCACTAGCAGGCAAAACTCGCTGCTCACGGCAGGCTATGAACGTCAATAACATCGAGGCGAGACTCTTTTATGAAATCTTCACACTTTGTGTGGAAGCTCGGGAACGCTGGATGCGCCAGAATGTTTACGAAAATCGAGACTGTCGTCCTTGCATTTTTCATTTTGTGCGTTAGTCTCCTTCAGGTCGAGTCTTTGTCTTTTGACTCCTTATTGTTCTATTTAGACGTCGACCGTGACTCCAAGGGGGATCTCCTGTTGCGAGGCACAGGCCGCCTCGACTATCATTGTCAGTGGGGGGTGAGGAATGTCACTCTGTGGAGAGCATCACAGGTCTCGTGTCCTCCTTCGAATTCGGGGTTGAAGAGATCAAACACGGATGCAACCAGTACTATTCGTCTGTCGCTGTGCCGTGGTCGTACCACTTGTGTCAACACGGGAACCCTACTAGTACTAGTCGCTTTGACCAACCTGAAAGATCTGTAACGGTTGCTTCGAAGAGATCTATATGATGCAGTACGTATCACTCATCCAGTCTCGGGGTGAACAACCACGCTAACGTTATTCTTTGTTGGTGGCTTACAGCTAACGTCTGGGATCTGATAGCCCTCCAACCGGTGGGGACATCACAACTAACACGAAATGACGTGCTACCGCAACGCTATGCACCGTGCGCCTACGTCTACGTCCCTCAGATATGTCCTCGAACATATATACCTTCGCTTAGACGTCCTTCGGCCGCCAGGATGTCAATAATACAATATTCAGGAGATCCAATGGAGGCCATAAACTATTACAACTAACCCAAATTAGGTTCCGAGGGTCTGGTTTGGCTTTGACGGTGTAACTCTGGGGAAACCTGTCTCCAGCCACACCCAAAAAAATTCGTATCATATTCGTATAGAAGGCTGGATCGTTGGAAGTTGGAGCACGTACGGCCTTGGCTATGGCTTCGATTTGGGTCTGCTGGTCCATCGATGCGAGTTGAACGGCATACTGGAAGAGAGGGTCTCCTGTTTCACCCCCCAGATGCCAGTGTGTTGGTGCGCTGGCGACCCGCGCTCTAGGTACTGTATGACAAGAGCAACCTGACGAGAAGAGGAATATATCCCCCCATCGCCAGCCTCATCACCAAATCAACAACAAATTGCGGTCAGGAAATCTAAACCGTGGGTATAACACAGAAAGGAAGTTGACCACAAAAGGCTTCTCTTCACCACTGCGGCACTGGAAGGTTTCGTCTGAAAAGCTTGGTCTACTCGTCCGGACCATCGAACTACCCTTATCGCAGTCTTTCTATTCGTAGCACTGTGCCGTAGATAGGCCTGAATGTATTTACTTTCTTGGATCGAGCGAAGCACCCCTGCAAACCTAGAGTGAGTCTCCGTCAGGCTCCTTCTCAGGCTGGTCACCCATCGAAAGGTTCCGAGAGGTATGGCCCTCCGGATCAACAGCCCTTATGAATACTGGGGATCTCGGTTATAGCAGCGATCCTACGACGAAAGATATGTGGTGAACTTTCTCACATGTGACTATCGCACGTTCTCAAGGAGTAAGTACGTGGAAAACAAAGACAAAAAAATGTGTTAGCTAGGTCAATAACATACTTGTAATTCTCGGCAGTCAGATAATCTGGGGTTCTCGAGGAGATGATACTGACGATTCTTACTCCATTGATCGACCTGCGTCGATGTTTAGTAGAACTTCGACCCGCAAAGATCCTCAGACATGATGAAAAACACAAGAACTCGGCGAAAGGAGGAGGGAGCCTCGTGTATAGATGCTTGTGGATCAGCAGCAGGACTGACAATGCAAAAGGTCCGGATGATCATGGGTACTGTATATCCCTTGCAGATGACGGTTGAGGCCCATGAATATCATTGATCTTTGTGGGGTCGGCTGTAACGGTCCTTATAAACGGTGTCAGTGGATCACGATGCCCATTGTTAACCCCTCTTGGATTTGTAGATCCATTTTTGAAGGCAAGGGTTGTAGGACCGTGTTGGATCATCGGAATCGTAGCACAGGTAAGGATGTATATACCCGATAGAGCCGTTCCTTTTCACAGGTTTTCCGAGCAGAACTACAGAAAACAGATCCTCGAGTATTTGCCAGTTTTAGAGGACACAGAACTGGCATCTCCGAGTCAAGCAAATCCCCTGCGATCATGGTCAGTCAGTCACTGGTGCCCTGGGCCAGGCACTCGACCTTCAGCTTGCCTGTGACTGGTGAGCGCTTGAGCGTCCGCCCTTGTTGCTGCATGGAACTTCTCCCCGACCGAATTTCACTAGAATAAATCAAGGAACTGTCGTGAACCCGTCTGATATCAGATACGCAGAGGACACTTCTCGGACTAGAACTAGTTTGGCTTACTTGCATTGATATTATGTGTATTCATGATCAGACTTCGCTCAATGTAGTGACCGTTTTCAGCTTTTTCACGACGTTCACCCGAAATGGGACTGGGGACCAATTAGAGTTTGTTTTCGCAACGATTATCAGGTCGTGACATATTGTCACGGAGGATCAAACTCTTTAGAGGCCTGCCGAGCAGTTGATTCACTCGACTCAGCCCCGCTGATCCCAGACCCGTTGGCATAAGACGATTGGGCGACAAGCCATGTGCGAGTGGGTCGCTGACTCGAAGAATGCGCAAGTGCCTACCAGAGAGCCCAAACCTGTGCTGAATAGTATCGACCCCCACCATGTGCAAAGTTGACCTTGAGACCTTATAACCCCTTACGAAACCTAAAGCCGTATCATTAGGACGATAGAAAGAAAGGCAACGGTTGCATGACAGACAGAGACTAAGCGGGGAGGTATGGACACCGGGAAACAAAGGCGAGAGGTGTCGGCATTACAGATAGAACCGCCAGGTGAGAATAGTCATGTTGAACGTGGACGAACGATACCGATAAGCCATAATAAGTCCTTGGCAGTAGCGTTCTTGAATACGGAGCAGAACCGGTTAGGATTAGAGTTCTCACGTTACAGTGGTGGAACTCTCGCGATTTAGCAAGACCACGATGAGGAATTCTCAGAATGAGTAACACGTCATGTATATGTGCTGAGTAGAGACTCATGCAGAAACGTGAGAACCACGTTCGTCTAAGGAAATAAGATCAGAGTGAACTTCCAACGGTTAAAATATCAAGAGAAACTCACAGGCTAACTAACTAAAACCCTATGTAGACGAAGGATTTGCGAATCCGTTCCACAAACACAGCTCTGACGAAACTCTGTAGTACTTGAGTATCCGTACTAATGAGCGTCGGCCAGAGGGAAGTTGCCAGAAATTGTGACTGTTTACAGGAAACACCGTAGGTATTGTCAATATGCATGCTATCTTCAAGTAGGCGATGAAGTAGCCAGAGTCGTTCCCTAGAATAGTATCGTCACACTATACCAGGGTTCAGCAGCAGTAACTTGACGACAAAGAAAGATTACTGACACGGAACCCTCATCACGAGGTAATTGCATAGTGAATTTTTGGAATATCTGCGCTGGAACTCATGGCAAAAGGCTGAGGTCCGCTAAGTTGGTGGCAGGTTCCTCAATCTCTAGGCCAGGACTGATCAATGCAATAGCGAGCACTGATTACTGGGCTTGAATGAAGTAATGTGGGGAGACTGTAAGCTCTGATGATACAAACAGCGACAAGGATTCGGATACGTCATCCTCGCACTTCTATCACACACTGGGGTCTGCGTGCATGGCTCGAGAGCTCCTTGCGTCATGGAAAGGACATATGAGGGAATTTACGAAGGGACATTCAGCCCCGCCATGTCCTCGAACCAGGTGACCAGAGCAGCGACCTTCCTGACTGCCGCATCGCTTGCTCCCAATCTCAAGTCGGGGCGAAATCTCAGGTCTTCATGCGCATGAGGCATGGTCCGATAACAAATCTCCAACTTGGACTTGAGAAACGGAGAGGCAGTTAGATTTGTCAAGGCGGAGTCTTTTCCCACAGAAACGTCTGAGAAGAAAGAAGAGATTATGTTTGTTAGCTTTCCTCACTTTGAAGCAACATGGCAAGCTATTGAGACGGACTGACTTGATAGATACACAATGTCGCCTCTTTTGGCACCAGGGACCTTGGGTAGTGCACCTCCCCAAGCTTCAGCGAGATCTCTCCAGGCCGTGAGCTTGCAGATATTGCTTCTCTCGTCGCTCAGGATCATCTTTAACACAGAGACACGCTTCCCCTGTTCAGGACCATTCTTGATAGTAATCGTATCGGGGCCTTCCATCTCCAACACGGACAACAGAAGGTTTATCTTATGTTTAGATTCCACAGTCGGGAGACAGTCGAGTGATGTCAAGGAATGAAGGCTGAAGGTGAAAGTCGGAAAATGGGCGACGGAGGATGAATCTGATGCGTTATAAGACGTATATGATGTGAAGGAGGTGCCTTGAGTTTCTGCCTGGGTTTCGATGCGAGTCTGGCGGAAGGTGCTAAGCTGCTGTCCTGGGGCTACGCTATCCAGGAAGGATGGATAAACGGTGGTTTCTTCAGCGGCTGGGGGTACCGTCGCGGGCCAGAAAACTAGTATACAGTTATTCTTGTCAGATATCCGCGTGAGGAGACTGAAAATGATTCGTTTCACTCACCAGAAGTGGTATCACGGTCCAGCTGCGTATCGGCAAACCCAGAATCAGAATCGTCGTCGTTATCAAAGATAGCGTGTTGGTATATAGACGATATCCGACGACTCGCAGCCTCTAACGTTGCTGGAGCAAAAGGAGCCCTCTGAGATGTCCAGTTCGATGTTTTTGAAGGCACTTCGGAGGATACTGTGCTCCAGAAGTAACTGTGCTGCTTATCCCCAGACAAAGAACTGTTTTGAGTAACATCGTGTCTTGAAGGCGCACCAAGAAAAACTCGGAAATTTGTTGAGCTTGTCATACAGTAAAGAAGAAGAGATCTAAGGACGTCGTATTAGTGGGCATAGGCGTAGTACCAGAATGCAAGGCAATTATTCTTGTTATTCGTTGGTGAAGGTATTGTGAACAAGTTGTTCACCCGCGTGGACCGGATTCAGTATACCCGATCACGCACATGATGCAACCTTAGACGTTGCATGCGTGTTCGAATGCATGAACGCTTGAACAGTCCGAACACCAGCTACTCATATACTCATATATCGCAAGCTCATCCCTTATTTTCTTCTCTGAATCTTCACGACACTGCATCGCTCCAGTGAGAGTTAGCGATCCCCCTATCATTGGATGGAAATAGCGGTTAAACCAACCATGATCAGGTTATTGTATTGCGTTCTGTGTAATATCAAACTTGAAGTAGGGATGATAATGCTTATCTCGATACTCTCCGACCAGGAAGATATATTGCGACGCGGAATATCACTGAGAGGACGGGGAGCCATTACAGAACAAGAAGAACAAGAGCGGTACTCGTTTGCATGGATATTTCCGAGATCTTCAAGCGTGTAGAGGATCTCTGATTTGACCAAAGATTCGCGCACCAGAAAGTACTATTGGACAGAATTTCTGTGCAAACTTCTGCTTCGTGTTATTGACCACGGTTACGCAAGGTAGCAGCGAGATTGACCATCGCCCGGACGGTGTCCGAACTGCCCTTGCTGAGAAGTTGGAGGGCTTCCCCTCAAGCAGCCACCGACCAGTAGCTTAGCTCGGTTTTACTGAACATTTGTATCGTCTAGAACCCTAAGGCCTAAGGTCGCATTTGAGCTTAGTAAAGTAGGTTGAGGAGGTAGTGACTGACGACTGAGTAGGGCTCCGTTCTCCTGGGAATTATGCGGAGCTCAAGTGACGAGAGATATGCAGAGAATGAATGTGAGTTAAAGCACCATCTTGTGTTCAGGGAAGCGGCACAGCCGGTGGGTAGGATTAAGTCGAAAATCTAGGTTTGTGTAAAGTTTAGACATTCAACCCGGGGCAAGAGGGCCGTGGGTATGATGGGTAATGGACGTCACATCCCAGTTGCATCCAAGCTTCATCGAGAGCATCGAGATCGATTTTAAAAGTATGTAGTCTAAATTGTAAGTATTAGATTAGTCCAGTTGCGTTCTAAGTAGAGGGGTTGGGACATCATGCATCATGAGCCATGGCGTCAATCTTCTTTCTTGCCTTCTAGCTCTCCTTTGGCTTCAGCCTCAGCTTGTATTTTTTGCTGTCTGGCATTGGCAACGCTGAGGTACGTATCTAGTAGGATCTTCAAGTGAGCACAAGGTCAAGCAAGTAAAAGGTAGACTTACTCCAGAATAAACTGACTACGCTAACGACAACGAAGCGCAGATGGTGGGGGACCAATCCGAAGTTGATGATCTGTGTCGGGATGAATACTCCCCTAAGATGTGACGTTAGAGCGTGTCGTTTCAGGACACCACACCTTACTTACCAGTTACGCAGTAAAGTGGGGACATAGGCCTGAGAATGCATCAGAACTGTACCTCCACAAGGTCCTTGAAAAACAGATACATACCGCCTGGATACGCGAGACAGCCTCGTCTGGTCTACCTTCTAACACGCTCATAGAGCCAAAAAAGAACGTGACAGCAACTGAGTAAGGATGTTAGAATGAGCTGGATGCTGGAGTGAGGCAACTGTACATACCTGGTGTCAACACAGCTTGGTCCAACCAAACCTGCATTCTCGTTAGACTTTTCGTTGCCCTAAGAGAATCTACAACAGACTCTGTATATCAAAGCTCTGGTTGGGCTCGCAAACTTGATATTGTTAAGTAGTTGATACCATTTGGTCATGGCAGGGCCAAAAAGACAACCTGTTAGGTAGAGCAATGAGCACGTTTCGTGGCGATATCTAGACGGCTCCATATATACCTCCATAGAAGGTCAACCTAGCGGTTCTGGCAAACTTGTGTAATTCTGTTATTTAGCGTCGAGCTGTCGTGTGTATGAAGCACGTACATCGTGGTCTTTGCCCTTCCCCTCGACTGCTTGTTGAGCAAGGATGTCGCCTGCTCCAAATAAGAAGGCAGCAGTCCCGCACTGCGTCAGCATTGGACGGCGAATGAGAGCCGCACTGTACAAGATTCTCCTATGAGAACGACCTGAGGGCGTCAACGCTAACCCACTGTGACTTACTTGTAAACCCTCAGAATTGATGCCATGCCTAAAACAGGAGGACAATGAAGAAGATCGAGTTGAAGTTGAACGCCGTCACGTGTCGTTACGCGCATTTCTTCTCCCCCTCCTCCTCGTCCTCATGTCCGGCTTCCTCGAGCTCTACGAGCCACTAGATGTCATAGGAAATGGCTCATTCGGGCTCATTCGGAAGGTCAAGAGAAAATCGGACGGTTTGGTTCGTTTTCTAGGAGTAGAGGGATGATACAGCGTGTTGTACTCACCAAGCCACAGGTTTTCGCCAGAAAAGAGCTCAACTTCGAAAGGATGAGCGAGCGGGATCGCAAACAGATTGTAGCAGAAGTGTGAGTCTCTCGATTCTTGAGGTTGGCGCCTCGCTCGCGAGCAGTGATCTTGCGGGTACCGTCTTACCTGCTTGTCTCCATTCCTGAGCGGGGTTGGCTGGAAAGCCTCTATATCCGGTGACTGGTTCATGGTTCTGAGCCTGGTGGAGCCCCTTGTTGGTGATATCTATGGCGAAGAGCGGTTCTCTATGCCGCAGTGTGTATCCACCGAGACTAGTACTTGCCTTCTGGCGCTCGGCACGGCTTTCGGTTCTTTCCACATTCCACGGTTCAGCGCGGAAGCAAAATGAGGTACTGATTCGGCTCGTCATGCAGGAACATCCTCAAGGATCTCCATCATGATCATATAGTCAGGTATCATGACCGCTATGTCGATCGAGATGCAGGCATACTGTATATCCTTATGGAGTACTGCAGCGGAGGCGATCTATCAAGCATCATCAAGCAAGCCCAGAAATCCGGTCGCTTTATTCCAGAAGATACGATCTGGAACTACTTCCTTCAGATCCTGCTGGCCCTGCAGCACTGTCACCACCCTAATGGGCACGGGCATACACGATCGGGTAGTACTGGTGCAGATACTGATAGTGGCAGGGAAAGAAGATCCCAAATCTTACATCGAGACCTCAAACCGGATAACGGTTGGTTATGTTGTTATCCCCCGAACATCTGGTCTAACTCCTTCCAGTGTTTCTCAGTGATAACAACCAGGTCAAGCTCGGAGACTTTGGTCTCGCAAAAGCTCTGGTGCAAGCTAACTTTGCGAATACCTATGTCGGGGTACTCGTTTCTACTTGTTGCAACTCGACAAGCAGTGAGCTAACGTGATAGCAATGCACAGACTCCATACTACATGTCTCCAGAACTTATGCAGGAGAAAGCTTATGATTCTAAATCCGACATATGGTCATTAGGCTGTCTGATTTATGAGCTCTGCGCCCTCAAGCCCCCGTTCCACGAGGCGAAGACTCACAACGAACTGAGCATTTTTATTCGGTACTGACCTAGTTTCCACCTTCAGGTCCATAGCTAACATCGTCTTTCTTCCAGGAACGGCCGTATACCCCCTTTACCTAAGGGATACAGCCAGTCACTATCCGCCGTGATAAAGGCTATGCTGAACCTCAACGTATGTTTTACGTGTCTTGCACTCTCTTGCAATCGCCGAATACTTTGCGCTAGCCTGCTATGCGGCCATCCTCCGCTCAACTGCTTCAGCATGAGCGTCTTGAGCTCGTGATGAAAGTGAGCGAAACAGAGAAAATGTACGCTTTGTCTTCCGTCTCGTGCTTCAACCGGCTCACACTATATACCAGGCTGAACACAGTCAAATCACACAAAGCCACGGTTTCAGCGAAGGAACGTGAGCTCATGAACCGAGAGCAGGAGCTAGCTTCCCGGGAATCGGCTATCCTTGCCGCCCTCGCTGAGAAGGACTCAGAGATCAATCACCTCAAATATCTGCTCTCTCAGCAGGATCACCTCGTACGAGAGTCCGTCGCCCGGAGAGAAGAAGAGCTCCGCATATTGGTCATGCAGAGAGAAGAGGAAGTTTCGGCAGCCAGTAATAAACGAGAGGCGGAGATCATGCAAGCTGTCCGGGAGAGGGAGGAAATGCTTTGTGATGCTCTCAGGAGAAACGAAGCTAGCATACGCGAGCGAGAAGAGGCCCTTCAGAAGAGGACTGATGATCTCAGAGAAGAAGAGAGTCGGATTGCCGAAGCCAAAGCGGAGATAGAGGCTAAAGTTCGGGCATGGGAAGCTAAAGAGAAAGACACGACTATCTCGAAAGGTGGATACTCATACCTCCGACGTACAATCCTTGTCACTGATTTGGCCTCAGGTCGGAGGGACAAAGGCCCGCTGGAAGAAGTCAAGAACCTACTGGCTCGAATGACTAGCGAGGAATCGCCTCCTAACGCTCAAGCTCAAGCGGTCCCAGCGTCACGGCAACGCATGCCAAATCACTTACAGACTCCCCTGACCCGCAATACGGTGAACACCACTGTCGTAGGCTCAGCCATGCGTGGAGTTGTCCTCACCTCAACAGGAGAGACACTTTGCACTCCTGCTCCGATTAACGTGCTAGCTACCCCAACGCCAGCTGATCTAGTCAGCCTTTTCGATAAATCACCCAAAGTTGGATTAGATTTCTCGAAGATTTTCGAGAAACCCAGCGACAGTTTCTCTGGTCTTGGTGATAGTGATGATGAAAGCGATCATAGTCCTCCGCCCAGTCCATCCAAGAGAGAACGACCAAGATCCAAGAGTTCCTCGTCTAGCAATCCTGAATCCTCCTCCTCTTCCGCTGTCTCAACGCCCACGAACAAAGACGTGACACCCCCTTTTCGACCCTCCCGGATACGACGGCCATCCATCAGAACGAGCAAATCGTCATCATCCAAGCCTGTCCTTACTCGTGCTGTATCGCAGCAAGAAGCCTTCGTACAACCACTATCGCATCCTCATCTCCACTCCCAACGCTCTGCATCCGTATCAAATATTGTATTACCCCCAGCCCCGACTTATGACCTTAATGACGAGGAGAATCTTCCCAGCCCGTTCCTGAAGCGGACTGCAACTGTCGATATAGGTGCACAGTCTCGAAAGAGTACTAAGAGTATTACACGACGGACGAGCAACGCCCACTTACTAAGAGCGGTTGCGGCTCACAACTCTGCCGCCAAACCAACCAACAATGGAACGGATGGCAAGCCACCGACGATAGGGAGAAAGGGTGGCGAAGAGCTGAGGAAGGTTCTCAACAAGTCATGATAATGCATGATCTCTTTCCCATTTCTCTCTTTCTTGTTTATCTGGCGGGAGAACACGCTTTATCACCTTCCTACTATGCCTCCTTTCGGTTTCTTGTGTTCCCTATGGATGATCTTTTACTCTGTGATTTTAGTTTGACATAACGTTAACTTATTACCTTCAATGAATCTTGGCTCGTGTCCTCACGTCATAACTGTTGCCAAGATGCAGAGCCTGATCCTTGATTGGGGTAGTAGATGAGTGAACGCGTCGTTCAGTCCGATTTCCCCTGCCTAACAGGTATTTATTACTACACATCATGTGACCGTTCCCCTCATAATCCCCGACGTCACACACTGTGGCGAGAGACCGACTTGAGCTTCATTCAAATCGCCACATCCGCCTCCACAAGTTCAGGACTGGGTGCGCACAGTGCAACAGGTGGTCTTGCTTTACGTTCGGCTTTTATTTGTTCTCGTGCCGTATATCTATCTGCAGCCCCGATCCTTGACCAACCGAGAACCATGGTATCATCTACCTCCGCCTCCTCCAAGAAACGGAGTTGCCCCATAGATGAAGACATATCTTCACAAGCTCAGCACCTCACTTCCAAGCGACAGAAAATCACCTCGACCCCCACCGCGGCAGCTGCATCCTCCTCCAAGAAGGTGGTTGAGAAACGCGGTGCTGTCTTCAAGAAGAAATGTCCACAGAATATACTGGAGAGGATGGAGCGAGTCATGTCCCAGAGGTGGCTGTCACTATCATCACAATATGCAACTTATTACTCACTCCTGTGCTTGGGATTTTGCAGGTTCTACATGGTCGATCGGCGCAGGGTGCCTGGGGAACTTCAAGAAGAGTTCAGCGTGCTCGGCTCAACAGGAAATGTTAGTTCAGCCTTCACAAGTGCCTAACTTCTGCTCAATAATTGTGCTGGATACACCAGTGTTATACGGTTACTATTGGTCGTCAGCCGTCCTGCGACTGTGAGTTACTCTCTCTGTCTGATTTATCGGTTATTTGGGCTGAGGAGCTTCATCAGGTCCTGACGCGTCCAAGGGCAATCACTGCAAGCATATCGTTAGTACTGTTTTATCGCCGATAACATCCCTTGCTTAAATCCTGTATAGATTTTTGTCTTCATGAAGGGTGTGTTCGCATCCCGTTCTGTGGTGGATTGGCTCATTGAGACCGTTCTAATGCTGCTGTAGTGCTCCACGTCCCTCTCACTTCCGGGCACTGGTATCAGAAGTATGTTGTTTTGTGGCCTAACTCGGGATCTTCTCGTGCTGACAATATGGGTAGAGCACTACTCACTGAGGAGTTACAAGAAGTGTTCAACAATGCCCCAGTCACCCCTGGGAGTGCCACAGACCCAAGAGTCTCTGCAGCCTACGCTCGGGCCACCGGAAAAGAACCTGCACTAGAGGACAAGAAAGAAAGCAACCGACGCATTCCTGGTCCAGACGACGACTGTCCCATCTGTTACGAAGGAATGAACGGCGTGTCTGAGGATTCACTCGCTTTCTGTGAGGCCTGCGGTAACGCCCTTCATACGGACTGTTTCAAACAATGTTCGTGCTTGTAAATTCCACCATGTATACTTCGAGGATCACTGACACGCTTTACTCTGCTACTAGGGGTTGCATCTTCGAAGAAAAGTGGTAAAGACCTGACCTGTGTCTGGTGTCGCGCGCGTTGGTTGGGCAACACTGGATCTGGTTCATCTGCTAGTGGTAGTCAGCCAACAGTACGAGAAGGGTACCTCAACCTGGCCGACGCCGCTGGAATCTCCCCTGTCAGGGATACAAGCTCATGTGTGTGCGTCCATGCTTGTTTG
This sequence comes from Agaricales sp. HM26-F1, assembly GCA_002718315.1. Lineage (NCBI taxonomy): Eukaryota > Fungi > Basidiomycota > Agaricomycetes > Agaricales > Agaricales sp. HM26-F1. Next base: position 580,430 of record NIBX01000021.1, on the reverse strand, counting down.
GAAGTATCTACTCACAGTATTTTAGATTATAATGACGGCGACTTCGGTTTCGGCTCTAGTGTATATGGTTATGGGGGTCGGAAGCGTTACAACAAGAGACGCTATTGGTGAAATACCCTCCTTTCATACCCCATATCCCTGTGTTAGCCCATATTCTCCCTTGCTTTTATCTTGCCATGCGTTACACAAGCAGTTTGGCTCCTTGTTTCTTGTTCAATTCCACATTCAGCTGACTGCCTCTTTTCTTGCTCTCCTCGCACCACCTATACAGTATGTCATCTTGATCGTACCTTATCACCGCACTCGCTTCCTGCAATAATATTAGTACAATTTCGATCTTGTTTCTGCAATGACATCTGACATCTCTCACCCCTCGCCAGTCCCAGTCATCTACCTCTTTGGCCAAGCTGCGTCCACCACCACGCTATCTATCAACCTTGTCCTGAATTTTGTAGATGCTACTGCTCTTGCCGGCTACGTTCAACTACTCTGTTCTGTGCCCCGACCGTGGGACCGGTCATGGGTATCATGAGTTCTAGTCGATCTAATCAGGCGCCTGTCTAACGAAATGACTCGAGGACCTTTATCCAAACCATGACGCCTATGCCGGCGGTTGAAAATCCTCCTGGTTTGCCAGTACCCAATCCCTGCCCATCCTTCTGGCATCGCACTCTGCCAGATAGTTCTCTTCGGGATGATTATCCTTTGGGATCCGATTCGTTGCCCAAAACGGCAGATGTTGTAGTGATCGGCTCTGGCTTTGCTGGGGTACTAACCGCCTACGAGCTGCTGATGGTGCCCAATCCACCGACCGATATCGTCATGCTAGAGGCTAGAACCTTTTGTTCTGGTGCCAGTGGACGGAATGCGGGACATTGTCGACCAGGTTACCCGGAAACCTCTATTGAGGATCTTCTGTACTGAGAATCCTTTCCAGATGCCTTCAGAGGATATTCGACGTACGCTGATATCCATGGTCCGGAGCAAGCTATGAAAATACTGGAGCACGAGAAGCTAGCACTGCATTACCTCAAATCTCTCGTAGAGAAGCACCAGATCGACTGTGATTTCAATCACTGCAGAACCTTTGACGTCATCCTGGGGAACGAGTTTCTCGACCATGCTCTTGCCACTTTGGCACGATATAAGGATATTGGAGGAGACACTGAGGGGATCCGTGTTCTTTCGGCGGAAGAAGCTCAGCAGGTGAATCATAGACTTGATCCTGATGGTATACTCTTGTGACCTCCTGCCTTCTAGGTGACCCGGATACCCAGCGCACTGGGTGCCATTGAGTGGCAGGCCTCATCGTTGCATACTGCGAAACTTTGTCAAGCTCTTCTAGATAAGGCGCGTCCCATGGGGCTGTCTCTTTTCACCAGGACTCCCGTTACATTCGTGACCAGGTCTAGCAGTGATGACCGTTGGTCTGTGAGCACACCTAGAGGAACGATTTCAACCCCGATCGTAGTGCATGCAACCAACGCCTACGCTCCTACACTAATACCATCGCTCCTCCCTCTATTCACGTTATGGAGATCACAAGCCCAAGCTTACATTCCACCTCCAAACTTGTCCGGGTCACACAAACTGACTCATTCGTACTCCCTGCGTTTTTCATTGACCCATTTTTATTCTGTGATCCAATGTCCTAATAGCGGCGTCGTCGTACTGGGTACGAGTCGAGAAAATCCAGGTATGAGTGAGGCGTTGAAGAAGGTGATCAAAGGAACTAAGGACGACAGCGATTGGAGTCGAGAGACGAGCGAGGATGCTGTGAAAACGTTTGAGAAGGCTTTCGATATCGACGGAACCAAGCTATCCCTAGAAGAGGGTGCTCAAGAAGGTTGGACAGGAATTTTGGGAGCCGTGCGTCTCTGTTTCTTTACTTATTAGATCGTATCTGTGCTAAATCTGCAGACGCCTGTGTATATCGGAAAGACCTTCGACCGCGTTCCATTCGTAGGGGCCATTCCATCTTTGCCTGGGCAGTATATCATTGCTGGCTTCAATGGTCATGGTACGTTCTATCTGATCTGTAACGAGGGTGATATACTCAGTGACATCGATAACTTGTCTCGTCCCAGGAATGGCACATATACCTAGATGTGCACCTGGCCTGGCCAAGCTCATCTTGGGAGACAAGTGGGAGGATAGTGGCCTTCCAGATTGCTTCAAAATAACAGAAGAAAGGATATCAGCAGGTCTTCTGGAGGTTCGAAGCAATTAGCGATCCGATTATCGTGATTCTGTGTAAGCAGCGAAGTGACTTCTAGATCTCGAGAGGTCGATCAGTGTTCAGTCCTTGCTTGATTTTCTACCACGTACCTATTCTGGGCTCTCAAAAGGAGAAATGCCATGCCACTCCAAGCGAGAATATTTTCTATACATCTTGAGAGTGAAGTAGATAGATCGAAACTGAAGCTGGAATATGTATTTTTTAGGTTCCTGTGAGGGCGACACTTGATGGACCATGCCAAGATCTCGCGACGCGACTGGTCACATGATCGCTCACCTCTTTTTCCATTCCTGCCACCACGATTCAACTGTCCCATCTGATTCTGACATCGGTTTACCTTCCACTCTACCACCACTGATCACCCAACATTCAATAGCGGGCCACTCAAGTTTCTATACAAGGACCAATGTGAAAAACCCTGCGGTACTCAAATATGTATCTTTCAAACCACTTCTTAGAAGCTGTATCCCGGGTTCTCCGCATCATGCGCCATTGGAAATCTATCTGCGCGCTTTTACTCTCTCTCGGATGTGGCCTGCGCCGGCAGCGCCGACTCCTCCATGAAGATGACATTCCAGTGCGGTGCAGACGCAATTTTTTATCTCTAGGATCGGGCTCCAATCGGTCGCCGCAATAGTCTTCAACTTCTCTGTTGAGACTTTAACTCGAAATCAAGTCGAAGGAAATTTTTGATAATCTCCGATCCTGTTCATCATCTGAAAAGTCTTCTGCCGTGGTGGTTTACAGCAAGGAGTGCTTCTTCATACTGGAGTCAACTGCGTCAAGATCATCCATCCAAACTGTTCCGATGAACGTTATCATCGATATATCGCGAGCTTTATCGCTGTCTTCCTTTGCGATTGGGAGTAATCCCTATCAAATTTCCGTCTCTTCGACAGCGTCTATCATATAGAACCCGAACTCTGTGCTACGAATCTTATCAGCTGCTCTTACATAGTCCGTGCCCCGATTTGAAAGAGTATCATCCTCCATTTGCATAGGCAGGCTCCGTACTTGATTCTCAGGAATGGATGCCGAGTCACCTGCCTTCGTTGATTCAATAATCCCCTACTTAGCGCAATAGTCCTTCCATGTGTGTTGTCTGTTTCTCTATGTTGCTGCTGTCAACTGTGTCGATCATGCCCCACAGTATCACATCAAGGCACTCCCTTCTTTAGGCGCCGTTTTTGCCTTTGCTCCCGGTAAGGAAAAGGTCGGACGACCGCGGTTGAAACCGGGTCTCTTCTGTCGTCTGTGTTGGGTCTGGACCGTGGTCTCTGGCGCTGTTGGATCGTGTCGCTGAGGAAGCTCGACACTGTTCAGTCACACCTCTTCTAACTTCCCATGGTGTGGTTTGAGAGCAGATCACCTTTTTTCTACATGCTTACTATCCAGGGTAAGTGACTTTTCATTCCCATCCAAGGAATCATGCCACCTGGTCCATTTTAATCATTTCTTCTCACACCAGGTTGAAGACTGGCGGTTCTTACAGAAGCCTTCTTCCGAACTGCTACGCCCGATAAACGGATGATGGATCATTGCTGTTCCTCCACCAAGCATGATATTTCCTCAAGGCAGCAAGATGAAAAACCGCACGAGTCCTACTATTTTACTGTTTTCTCTAAGTGCAACGGTCGCTCGCCAGTGGATACGTCCAAGATCATTCCCATCACAACTATCCACCTTCCCCATTGATTTCGGACTGACTCAGAGCTCGTTCCTATCAACCCGCAACAAAAGCGATGCTCAATGTCCGTCCTGTCGACCTGAATATCGTCAGGGCACCCACTGAAGATGCCCGACATGGGTCATCAAAGTGACCTAACCCCTCACGTGTATGGACCGGTCCAGACTACCAGGGGCGAGGTCGTGCCTAGATTGTGATACTTTGTCTGGCCCTGGAGGAGGCGTTGGAGTGCAAGAATTTCGGGATGGGAGAGCTAGGAAGCTAGGAAACGATGCAGAAAGTAGTGGTTCAGCGGGGGAATGAGTAGGAGGATGGATAAAGTCGATGATAGTACATGGCGGGAGTGACAGATGAAGAATGTGAAAGACGGACGGATGGCGGGTGAATTGTGTACAAAGAGAAGTAGGAAAGAGTATATATATCGGTAGCTCTTTCAAGTGGGCGTCTCTGGAAATACCGCTTCATCTTTCTTCTCCTCGTCTCTTCTTGTTGTGAACTTTGTTCCGCATCGAATTTACAGCCCTGCGTCTTACCTTTGGCCGTCTTCCGGTCTCTCCCTCGCTTTATATACTGAGAAATGGCTCGTAACCATTCTGGACAATCCAGCCCCGGACTTAGGGAAATCGCAAGAGCAGAACTTTTGTACAACAACAACCACTTTATCTCCTCATCCTCATCCTCCTCTTCAGCCTACCCAACTCGACGTGCGACCAACGGTAGCGCTCCTCATCTCGTGCCAGACACCTATCCTCACGTGCCGCCACACTCCTCCGAATCCTACCTCCCCGATCATACCAGTTCACATCCGTCTCATTGGCCTCTCGACCGCCGTGCATCCACTGGGTCGACCTCTCACCAACCTATACTCCCCCATTCTGACCCTGGTTTAAAGCGTGAGTTATACGATAGCTGGGTGGCTTGTAGCAATGCTCACATACTACTCTATCGCCAGACGCTGGTGTTGAGGACGGGATGGCCTCCACAAGCGATTTCGTAAAGAAACTGTACAAGTGAGTGTTTCGGGTGATATGCATTTGATTCTTACTCACACCCTTCGATCCTAGAATGTTAGAGGACCAGTCAGTCCAACAAGTAGTCGGTTGGGGTCCTCAAGGAGATTGCTTTGTCGTGAAAGTGAGTACACTGACGCCACACACAACTTATCAGGGAAATTGAGATCTCCTGGCCCACTCTAGGACATGAATGAGTTCACAAAATCTATACTACCACGGATGTTCAAGCATTCGAACTTTGCGAGTTTCGTCCGTCAGCTCAACAAGTACGATTTTCACAAGGTAATCTATCATCCTCTGGTTGCGAGGTACATTGCCACTCAATGGTTGTTCATTTTGCAGGTGAAAAACACTGATGATAACCAATATGGCGAGCATGTAAGTAATCTCGAATTATCTTATCTCACTCGGTTAACTAACGTTCACTTCCCATTCAGAGTTGGACATTCAGACACCCCGACTTCCACGCCGACAGGCGTGATGCCCTTGAGAACATCAAGCGCAAAGTGCCTACGCAGCGAAAATCTATGACCTCCTCGTCGAGAGCTATGTCGACAACTCCCCCGGGATCTTATTCCTCTTCGTCTCAAGTAGAAGCACTACAGAGTCAGGTTGACAGACTGACACAGTCTCATGACGAAATGAGTTCTCATCTTCGTAACCTCGAGCGAAGTTACCAGGACATCTTGGTGGAGATGGTCAATTTCCAGAGAAACATGGCTCAACAGGACAATCTCATGCAGAATCTCATACAATATTTTCTCAATTCCGAGAATGGTGCGTAGCAAGCATCCCCCTCCCCCCTTCTCCATCTTCGCTTTTCTATTCTCTTCTTTGGGTTGCGGGTTGTTACGCATCTTCTTTGTGCAAATCTGTGCAATCCCCACTGTATTCGTTTGACATCCTGCAAGCAACCACCGCTCTCCGACGCTTTAAACTAGAATGGTGTATTATAATGTCATGTCGTCTATATCGATGGTTTTCCTCGATACCCCGCAACCCAAACGCCCCCTTTTTCTGTTGAGCTACCGTGAAGGCGTTGTGTTGAAACTCTGTATTCTTCTAGCCAGGACCCGACGAAGTGGAGGTCCTTTCAACGATCTTCCAGGGCCGGCGATTTCAAGTCCCTTCAGTCTTCCGTCTCCGATAGGTTCCCAACGTTTAGACAGTGCAGCTTCGTCACCGCTTCTTCAGCTGGGTGGTGTCTCGCGGGATGAGAGCAACCGGATGAATTGCGCAGCCGGGAGCGGCATCACAAACAGCCAAGGAAGCAGCAGTACCCTTGTCAACGATGCCGGTACCTCAGGGCAGAATAACCTCGCTTCCTCAAGACTTTGGCAGGCAGCTGCGAATCTAGGGTTGCTCAATCCCCAGGAACTATCCGCCACCGCCGCCAACTCACGACCTGAGAAAACCTTCAATCGTCAAGAAGCTCTCACCAAACTAGACGCCCTGCAGAAGCAGCAGAGTTCGACCTCTCAGATACTCGCCAACCTGTACGGGATGGTTGGCAAGGGGGTGCAAAACGTCCAACAGGCGGTAAACGCTGGTACTATGGCAGAATCGTCTCGTTCATTGGATTCTAGCGCGTTATCTCGCTCACCCCATGGGCTTGGGGAAGGAACCAGTGCTTCGGCGTGGGGAAGCAGCTCCGACTCCAACCTCGTACCCACGACAGCTTTATCACCTTGGCCTTCCGATCTAAGTAATACTTTGGCTCAGAACGACCTTGAGGTGTACACGCTAGGCCACCTCATGCCAAAATCAGGGTTTGAAAGCAGCTCTGATCAGGGTGCCTGGTCACTTGACGATGGGATAGCCGCTTCCCAAGGGTTAGAAAACCTTTTTGATGCTTCGATGCGAGGGAAGAGTGAGGACAGTGGCTCAAGCTTTACTCCTCATGCCTCGATGACAAACTCTACTGCGGGAGCTAGTGGATCGAATGCCTCAGGCTCATCCACGGGACAAGCAAAGACGGAGCATTTATCGCCTGGATCGACGTCTCAGTCCAAGCTACGCGTCCGGAGAACGACGATTGTTCCTGATTGGGCGATCCCTCCGCGCGTACTCCTAGTCGATGATGACGCCGTGAGTCGCAAACTGAGCAGTAAGTTCCTTCAAGTCTTTGGTTGCACCATCGACGTTGCCGTTGACGGAGTGGGTGCTGTGAACAAGATGAACATCGAGAAATATGATCTCGTTCTGATGGTGAGTTTATTTTCTCAAGTCGCAATCTTTGTGCCCCTTCTTTTTTGCTGCGTGGTACCGTATTCATTTGAATGTTAATGCCCCTCTTTCCCAGGACATCGTCATGCCCAAGCTGGATGGAATTTCTGCCACTTCCATCATACGCAAGTTCGACCATCTGACGCCCATTATTTCCATGACGAGCAATTCCAAGCCTAACGAAATTATGACCTATTTCTCTTCCGGTATGACTCCCATATCTGCCGCTCCGATCGCCCGGATAACCTAAACCTTCCTTCTCCGCAAGGAATGAACGATATCCTAGCCAAGCCCTTCACGAAACAAGGTCTTCTAGATGTACTCGAGGTATGTTCTCGTCACCGGTACTAGACATATGTGTTCCCATTTTTGCCAGCCAAACAAAAATACAGCTATCATCTCGATCTGTACACTAATCTCCGGTTTCTTCTTTTACAGAAACACCTAATGCATCTCAAGGTGATATCTGCAATGGCACAGATTCCGCGCTCCGTCGGCGTGCCGCCCTTGTCAGACAGCGCCTTTGAGCATGTCTTGACGACCCACGCCGCTGCAATCACGAACGGGACGACTAGCAACGGCAACAACTCTGGCGCCAACGGTGGCAACAGCAGTAGCAACAGCAGCAACACCAACGGCAACGGATCCATGTTGGATCTGTCTCTTGATGATAGCTTCTTGGGGATGGACGACTCAAGAGCAAACCCGCTGGCCAGTATGGGGCTAAGCGACGACATGTACCAAACGATGATCCAGAGTCTCATCAACACTGGACAATTCCTGGACAGTATCGGGTCGCCCACTATGTGTGGTGGGGTCAGTCCGGAACCAGGCGGTTTGCTAGGGACTAAACGACCGCTGGATGATGCTTCGGAGAGTCCGGGAGGGAAGAGGAGTCGGTTTGAGGTCATAGAATGAGGGTTTTTTGTTGTCTCTGTGTATGTCCCCTTCGTCGTCATGCTATCCCTTCGCTCTTGTTGTCACCTGAATCAGGCTGCTCTCTTTCGTCTCCATCACATCGTATCCCACATCTCTATGCTTTTTTCTTGGCTATTTCTGTCTTTTAGGAATTCAGTGTTGTGGTATAATCTTTTCGGTATATCTAAGTAAATTATCAGCATTAGTGTAACTATACATACACGGCCCTACTCTATGTAAATACATATACTCCATAGCACAATAAAGCGTCCACTCAAAGCATCAGAGCACAAAAACAGAACGACGAGAAGCAAGGTGGTGATCATTTAGGTGCATTCCACATCTTTTGTTGATATTCTAAGATGATAGGCAAGAAATCCCAGAACCCGAAGTCAGGCCAGTAGGCGGGTGTGAAATGGAGTTGGGTATTTTCGCAGCACTGAAGAATGCCGAGTAAAGTGTCAGTCCTCTCTACGAATGGGAAACGAAAGGAAAGGGCTGCGTACCTGCCAGAGGAGAAAATCGCTGAGCCGTTTCACACCACTCGTTCTGACGAGAATGTCAAGAGGCGGACTACCACCCAGAGTGGTCATCAACTGCGAGTCAATATCTTCCTCGGTGATATCCCCTCTACACGGGCGGTCAGCTTTACTCGACACGATAATTGAGTCTGAATCAACATTGAATGATCTTACACGTCCTTCTCGTTCAGTACACTTTTCTCCACGGTCGAGCATATCGCGGTGGTCATCTCGTCACAGGAAGCGTATGGCATACACAGGTTGAGGATAGCCCTGAAAAAAGATTGGGCTGAGTATGATAGGGATGTGACAGGTGTAGACGCCCACGAACTTGTCGTTGTGTCGTGTCAAGTCTTCGGCCTGCTGCGCGGCTTGCCGGACAGCAGGGGGTAACAGATCCTTGCGGCCTATAATGTTGAGACGTACTCCATACTCTTGCAGTAAGTTCCTGTTGAGCAGGGAGAAGCTCTGAGTACAATGAGCTGACAAGACGACGGTGAGGGACGTACCCGTGCTGGCATAGCTCCAGGAGCTTCTCCTCTGCGAGATCCATGAGGGCATCGACTTCACTGGCCGGGCGTTTGAAGTTGTCGATCGCAAACGCGTAGGCAGAAACACATTTGACCCCGAGTCGTAGGCAGACTTCTAGCATCTTTATGCCGACCGAATGTCACTTTGCACCACAATCCAGTTTACAAGGAAGAGTAACGCACCCTTCTCAGAGAAACAAAGCCTTGACTATGACCTTCATGGACCTCTCTCTGATGCATTCTAGCGTAACGACGATTGCCGTCCATAACGAATGCTACGTGTTTCGGGATTGGACCAGCACGCAGAACTCGGAGTAAGATGTCTTCAGACCATTTAGATATTTTGGTCCTTGCCCAGGAAGATTCAGTGGTGTTCTTAAGAACATGTAATATATGAGCATAGGATTAGGAGGTCAAGTAGGCTGAGAATACCGTAGAGAGATCTGCCATATTAGAGGTTCGAAGGTCGAGGTCCACCAGAAATTGATCGGAGTACGGAGGCGAAGGATGTTTTGGCTTGTTTGGCTCACATGAACAGACGCCTCTGTACTCCTGCTACCACCACGCCACTGATCAGTCTATAAAATTAAAACCATGTTGTCTTCCAAAAGCTGGGGTATAGGCCAATGCATCCTCTACCTCTCTGATTTACCACCAGCATTATGTTCTATCGTCTCCAAGCCCTTCATGAGCAACTCGGATCCTCTCATTCTGCAAACGATTCACAGAGAGAGAATAACCGGGATCATCACCCTCTTTCGAAGCGAACCTCTGTCGAATCAGGATTAAACGCAGAGAGCTCCGAATTTTCATCTAGTTCTTCCATTTCTACGTTCTGGCCAGGCTTCTCTGATATAAACAACCTCATTATCTTGTATGTATTCCCCCTAATTGTTCGTTCCAAGTGGTCGCCACAGCTCAACGTTTCTCCTAACTTCCCCGACCATAGCGGCGATTCGTACAGTGATATCACTCGGTATCAACATACCCCGCATCCAACCAAGAATAACCCACTTGGTGTCCCCTGGCCTGGCGCTACCTTCGCTGAGGTGGGGGAACCTAACTGGGTCGGTCATCTGTTGACAAACTACAGCATGAACCCTAATATGCTCGTTTTCGACTATGCGGAGGGTGGCGCCACACTAGAGAACGTCGCTCGTCAGGTATCCGATCAGTTCCAGAACCAACTGGTTCGCAATCGCGCCCAGTACCCTTGGTCGTCGGAAGATAGCCTGTTTGGTAAACGTCCAGCCTAACGCCCGTGTTGCAGTGTACGCTGACACTTGTTTCTCAGTGATATGGGTCGGAATCAACGATTGCGCGTGAGTCTGCGACTAAAAAAAAAGGCATCGTTTTCTTTCTCATATGGTCTTGATACAGTTATGATCCTTCTATCGACAAGAAGATGACCGATTATTATGCGATCCAGCACAAGCTCTACCAAGCTGGTGCTCGGAACTTTCTTCTTATCAACGTCCCTCCTGTACACAGATCGCCCGGTACGACAGTCCCCTCCTCTCCTCACGCCACTCCCTGATGCTCACGTACCACAGCTTGGAGAAACAGCGACTCGCCTCCCGTCAAGATCCTAGAATGGAACCAGAAACTACGAGAAGTCGCAGAATACTTCCAAGCCAATTACTCCGATGCGACTATCATAATTTTCTCCTCCTGGGACTGCTTCATGGCTATCTTAGACGAACCAACGAGGCATGGATTCTCGAAGAACGACCCCGGCACTGCTGGTGGCGGGATATGGGTAGACCGATTACACCCCACGTCGCGTATGCATGATTATATCGCTCGAGATATTTCTCAGTTCTTGGAAGCCCAGCCAGCCGGCGGATGTCAAACAGACCACAGAGAATAGTAACGCGAGCCATATCGCGTGGGATGCTCGCCCTGCATTATTGTACAAATAAGAACTTCACGATCCATTACCCAACCCCATCAGGCCCAGTTGTTCTATATCCGAGCAAAGTCTCTCTTCTCCTAATCATATCAACTCTGAGCCTGGTGCGCTGTTGGCAAATGTTGTTTGTTGCTGTGAATATCACACAAGAACACGACCGGTGGATTATAAACGCTCAATACTGTATTGGTGAGAATTAAAGCAAAATCCGAGAGCAAGTGTATGAACGAGGAACATCAGCCACAACCCACATCGCCCCAACGACCCGGTCTAACAGTACTCTAGTAGTAGTGGACCTGATAAACAATAAAGCGTTAGCCATGAGCTAGAGGAACACGAAGAAAGAGTTAGACAAACCTCTTCCCGCTCCCTACCCCTCATGTATGGAGGAGCAGTGCCCTGGTAGTAGATGTCGGTCCAGAGGTCCTTGGTGTCAGGCTCAGGGGAAGCTTTGGCCTCCTCCACAGCCTTGTCGACCTCAGCCTTGGCCTCTTTGTCAAGAGTCTACAGAACCACGGTCAGACACAGCGTACAAGGCTAGGAAAAGAATATACGTACCTTGAGCTCCTGCTCGGTGGCGACACCCCACTCCTCAAGGTAGTACTGCAGACCACGGATAGGATCCTGGGTGCTACGCATCCTCTGGACCTCCTCACGAGTACGGTAGGTGGTTCCCGGGTCAGACATGCTACAAGGACGGATCAGAACGTTTGGAGAAGGGATCGGGGAATGGAGAGCTGCTTACGAGTGACCACCATAACGGTAAGTGACGAACTCCAGGATCAACGGGCCCTTGCCACTGGTGACCCAATCTCTGGACCACTTAGCAGCCTGTTTAACAGCGATGATATCCATTCCATTGACCTATAATAAGGTGTCATTCAGCACAAGGGGCACGTGCGAGAACATGTAAGAAATGACAAACCTGGAGGCCCGGAATTTTGTCACCGCGGGTGAAGAACTCTGGGTTCGAGGAGCTGCGCTCGGCTGAGGTGCCCATGCCGTACTTGTTGTTCTCACAAACGAAGACGCAAGGGAGATCCCAGAGCTTGGCCTACAGAGAAAAATACCGCGCGTAAGCCGCGCACCTAAAGCATACAGGCGTCCGATAAGAATCCTCACCATGTTGAAAGCCTCAAAGACCTGGCCTTGGTTGCTAGCACCGTCACCGTACATAGCAAAAGTAGCCTGCTTCTGTTCCATGTACTTCTGTGCGAACGCGAGACCGGCGCCGACTGGTACCTGAGCACCGACGATACCATTTCCACCGAAGAAGGTGGGGGTAAAGATGTGCATGGAACCACCCTTGCCGTTGGACATGCCCGCTTTACGGCCGAGCAGTTCACCAATGACACCCTTAATCGTTCCACCACGCAGAACGGCGAACGGATGGCAACGATACGCGGTGATGACCAAGTCTTTTGGCGAAATTCCAGCCTCCAGACCAACAGACACAGCTTCCTAGAAAAACGAGTTCCCCGTCAGTCAGTCACCGCAGACAAGGAGAAGCGCGTGGCTGGCAGCTCTGGACATACCTGACCAGTCGCAAGATGGCAGAAACCACGGATGAGCTTAGCCTTGTACAGAGCGTCCGCGGCCATTTCCATACGACGCATAGACTGCATCGTCTTGTACATGTTCAGTAGCTCGTCGCTCGCCACCTGAACCTCAAGTTCTGGGGCATCGCAGTTGTACGTTCGAAAGGAGTCGGCGTGAAGCTTGACTGTGAACGGGGTGGACTTGTCTGCTGGGAGGTCCTGCAATTTTTGGGTCGTGTCTGCCGATGTTTGGATGGCACGAACGGCGAAAGGCTATTGCACATTGTATATTTTGAGTATGCTGTTCCACTTGACAAGAAGCACTGGCTTGACTTACCACCCGGCGTGGAATACGAGCTCTGGCGAGGTTGAGCATGGTCGTAAAGGAAAGAAGTCGGAGAAGATAGGGAAGGAGGAGAAGGTAAACCTGAAGAGACGCGTTGGGGGAGAAGTCTACGAAAATTCAAAGGCCGTGGGAAAACTGGGCCAAACCGGATCACTGCCTCTCCGCTTTCAAGTTACTCAACAATTCTACGCACTCACAATTGCTTATCAACTTCAGTCATTGTCAACGAAGCGAGATAATGATCCTGATCATGCACAACATGAGGGGAGTTAGATAGATATACTGTCCTTACACGAATAACATCAGAAAGCACAACAAACAAAGAGAAACACCAGTATCACAAAGTCCTACATCGTCCCACCTCCGCTCTCAGCGAACAGACTCAAAGCCCTCTTCGCCTGCTCGATCGAATCTCTATCGTACCCCATGACCGACCGTATAGTCGGTGAGTTTCTTCCACCAACACTCAGATCATCAGCACCCCAGTCAGCTACATGCCTCAAGGCGCGGATGAGGCCAGAATCCAGAATCCCTTGTTGCCTCGCTGGCGTAGCGTTGGAGGCTATCTGACACATACAGGACACTGCAGGACGTCTTACATCGGATCTGCCAGCCGTTAGACATAGACGTAAGTAGACGAGCATTTTGGGGTAGACCAGGATGGCGTCCTGTTGTTCCTCAGTGCCGTTGAGGAGGTGGCTGAAGAGGTAGAGTCCCTGTGAGGTGATTGAGTCGTGTCGTTCGGACTTTTGAATGCGGGTAGTGGGCTTCACCTGAAGTATGACGTTCATATCCGTCGATTGCAGTGCATTGGCCAGTCGAGATAAAAGTATCTCGCTCCCAAGCCCCTGGAACAAGAGATTTATCCCAGCCTCGTTTTCTGCTATATTTCTTGCGATTCCAAAGGCTTGCTCTTGCACGCTAGAATCAGGGTCCTCCAAGAATCTAATTAATGGTTCAGCAACGAAAACGAGCAATTTAACGTGTCCGTGAATCCATACTTGGTAAATCTGTCCCATGTAAGGTAGCGAATGACGTCTTTCTTATCATCGAGGATAGACTTGCCAATGAAATTCTTGATTGCCCACAGGGAGTCTGATCGTAGCTTGGTTTCGGGCGCATCTAGTAGCTCCACCAGACGGGGGAACAGGCCCTGCTCAGCACAGACCTGCAGAACAGAGCCATCAGCACTTGGTTATCGACACAGAAAATGTATCAGGACCTACCGACCGTAACGGCGAGAACTCATTCACCAGATTGCAAACCGTCATGAGCGCAGGTAGGATCACCCTCTTGTCCTCGTCTTTCTTCTTAAAGATCTGAAACACCGTCATGCCTAGCCCACTGTCGACGATGTTGGTGCGTAAAACGGCAACAGCACGGCTGAGTGATCTTACGCAGAGACAAGCCGAATACCGTACACCGACGTGTCGATGGGATATCGAGGTTGAGATATACGGTATGAGGTTGAGGTCGTCTGCTACAGCCTTCCGGATTTCGTGGTCGAAGAGAGATAAAGTAGCAATGGCGGTGAGTGCTCCCTGCAAGAACCAAATTATCAAGCTGAATTACAAGAAAAACAAGTGATGCACGAACCTCTCGCAGACAACAGATACCGTCCGATTCGTCCTCGTCCCAATCAGGAGAATGGTCGAGTGGTGTTATTTCTTTCACTAGAGCAGCGAGTTTGTCCAGTGTTTTCTGGCGGTACACCGCCATGCACATGTCCTGATCATCTTGAACGAGATTGACTAGGGAGAGATCAGAGGAGACAGCAAAGATATGGGACGCAAACTCATGTACATAGTATAAAGCAAGCTTTTGTACGGCAGTCCATAGGGTCGTTCGGGGACGCGATGAGACGGTTCAAGACGTGCAATATCGTGAGCATCGTAGTGGAGTCTGTTTGGTGGGAGGATGCGGCAGGGCTACCCCGTATGATATTCGTAGCGCTGCGGATAAAGCACGTCTAAGAATCAAAATACATGAAACAAGAAGACAGAACATTACCAGGAACACGCCGCGAGTTGGACATTCAGAGACCTTGATTTTGTCATGCCCAGAAAGGTCGATAGAAGAGAGGCCCCTGTCAATAGTAAGGGTGCTGTTCTGGCCACACCACAGAATGAGATTACCTGGAGGATCTGCTGCGGGTCTACTCAGTGCTGAAGACACAAATGAGTTATCCTTGGTTAGTGTAGCTAACGCGAGCAGAGCCGCCTCTTGAACCTGAGTAAAAAAAAAAAGAATGAGTGAGAAACGAGTTAAAGCGCAAAGAAGAGGAACCAAGTGTACCTTGGGATCTTTAGGGCATTGTGTAGTCAATTCTGATAATTTGCGGACGACCCAGCCGCCGTTGCGACCAGGGGCATCGTTGTAGATCATGTCAGGCTTCTCCCACCCGCGCTTTCCTTTGACTTCCGTCCTTCTTGTGACCACAGGTAACCATTCAACAATAATCCTCTGGTGGCTTGGGTTTCGTACGATCGAAGCAACCAGATGTGATATAGAAACGAGTACTGGGTTCGTGCCGGACGCAAGAAGAGGAAGGTAGATGTCCATTGATTCAAGCTGAAAGTAGTCAAGGCCTTGGTTAGACTATTTTCGGGAAGGGAGAAGGCATTACTCACTCGGAAGAGAGTCTCGAGGGCGTCCATGGCTTGCACGCGGATCGCCGATGGGTGCTGTCGTAGTCCATACTGCGACGGTCCAGCGGCCTCTGCAAGTGCAATGCCTAACGTCTTGAGAGCTCGGCATAACGCTGGTTCAAACTCAAGCCTGTCATCCGGGCCCATATTGCGAATTGCATACAAGAGTGCTTCCAGTGCGTTAGTTCTCAATAGGATATCCAGAGCCTCGTCCGAGCCTAGGAGACATGTTACAGCAACATCAAGTGACGAGCAATACACTTAGCTCACGTACCGTATGCTAAAGACGCAATAATATGTGCCGCTTCGACCCTTACATCCTCCTTGGGTTTCGCTCCAACCTCATCTCGCGTTTGGTTGATACATTGGACGAGGCTGTTGAAGAGTAATAACAAGAGCCAGAGAGACGCCACATCAGTTGAACGTTGTCCAGAACAAAGACGAGGAGGGATTGACCGAGAACGAACGTTTGAACGAGAGATTCGTCCTGAGATAGAGCGCGCTTTGCTGAAGGGTTTCCGATGACGAGATTCTTGGTGGACTTGAGAGAAGCTAGACTGAGTGGATGGACGGCCATGCAGGACTTGGATTAGATTTCAGAAGGTCTCCGCACGTGGCCATTTCGGCTTTCTCCACCCATCTACAGTTATGGACAAACAAAACCAACATAAACCATGACCGAATTATTGGGGCCGGCCACATCACCCCAGTGCATCCTTTTTATGCTGAAAATGAAGGAATTGGCCATGGGAATGAATTCCATCGAGCCAAATTCTCTAAATCGACAAAAAAAATTTGAAAAAGTCGAAATTTTTGGCCAGGGATCAAAAATCAATTTCCCACGCATCGGAGCCCCCGGAATCGACTTCTTTCGATGAGAGGGTGATGATCCCGCCCTCAGACCAAAATTTCCACGAGCGGTTGCTGAAACCGGATCACCGGAAACTCGGATCACCTGATGCACCGGACCGATATTCTATCTGATTTCCAGTTATATCGGATCAATTCCAGCCTTGTTTGGGATTCGGAGAGCCGGTTAGCCCATCTGGGACATCAACCGAAGCTGAGGTCGGCGAAGTACCCCGCACGAACCAAATTCCGGTCAGAAAGTTGGTCCAGAATGGCCACAGAGGTACACACAATTCAAAAAGTTGACCCAAAATGGCCCACAGAGGTACACACAATTTCATAATTTTGGTCCAAAAATTTGGCCAAGCCAATTTGTCGTAGGAAAAACTTCGGAGTGTGTTTTTCGCACTCTTTTCGCTTCTCTGAACATTATCCTATACTTAGTTTTTCCCCAAAAATTCTGGTTATCGTGATATTATTTATGTTGGTTTTGTTTGTCCATAACTGTAGCTTCTATACAGTAATGTTCAATGCCTGCCGAAGATGGAACTCCTCCACCGTGGGTGGTATCGATTGAAAGTTCCTTTAGACCACCATGCCATCAGATTCCTACAAAGTAATTGGTTCTCCTTTAACGGTGAAGTAAAGCATCAACTCTATTGCAATTTACAGCCCACTAGCTGACCATTGTATCCACCAGTTCTGGAGCACTGACACCGTATGCTGGGGCTCCAGGTAGAGATAACTCTACTGAGACTACTTCTCTGCTGCCCAACTCCACTACCTCTTCCAAGCGAAGTAAAGTCGGGCCTTTCCTGATCGTCTTTGTTTCTGTTGCTCTCTACATAACTGGCTACGCCACTTCTTCCTTCTACAATGGCACCTCTGCACAAATGGCTGCTATCGATCGCTATCGCAACCATGTTGAACGAGAGCTTGCTGATATGGAATCCAGCGAACGGGCCAGAGTCGAAAAAGCTTGGTCTTCGTTGGACGAGCACCGCCAGTCCGTCTCCCAAGAATTATCGGACCTAAAGAGGCAGACCCGCCAGAACATCACAGTCGAATGGCGCCAACTCGACGATCACCGCCAGTCCGTCTCTCAGGAACTATCCGATCTAAAGAGGCAGACCCACCACAACATCACGATCGAATGGCGTCAACTCGATGAGCATCGCGAGGAAGTCGCCAAGGAGTTGAAAACCTTGAAGGATCGCCAAGAAGTCATCCAGCATCGCATTGACGATCTGGAAGAGGCAGAAAAGCAGGAGGACGAGCGCAGGAAATCACTCCGCCTGTACTGGGACATTACTCGCCCGGACGTCCACTGCTCGGCCTACGGTACTAGATACTACAGCGCCGAGCTCATGAATCTCCCTGGCGACAAATTCGACGCTGTCGGTGCTTGCTACAAAACCTCGAACACGATCCACGCGGTGGAGTACTTGAAGCCCTCTTGGTGCGATCAGCAAGTTAGCTTGGACTCATTTCCCTGTTGGATCCAGATTTTTGACATAGTAACTCGAATAGTATGACGGGGCAGTGGTCGGACATTGGCGTGTAACGGATGATACGCTTTGCAAGCCCTGGTGGAGTAGTCTGACGGATAAAGTAGACTCTTGTCTCTCTCCTTCCCCCTAGACGTCTATAGAGTGCTGATACTGCCTGTGCCTTTCTAGGGCTGTACAGAGCTGGGATCCGGGAAACGTGTAAGAGTTGGACTTGGTTTAAAGCTGAGATCTCTGCTCACAAAAGCTACTTTCAGAGATGGGAACAACACATGGAGAACCTCCTCAACCATGACGACTGGTCCGATATTTGTCAAAGTAGATATTCTACACAGTCATTTGATTCACGTCAGTTTTCTCACACCTGAATCTAATCCTTTAGCTATGCCTGCGAATTTCAACGGAAAACACTTTTCCAAACCGACGTATTGCGCTGACTGGGTAGGTGATCTCTACCGTCCACAGTCACCATTCGGAGTCTCACTGTGTGTTGCAGGGTCACCATGGAATATTCGGTGTCTGGATTACTCAAGATGATAGTTGTCGTTGACTGGCTCCTTGGAATTTCGGCTTGACAACAATGCGTTCGCAGCAAAGTGGCCCAACTCGAGATTTCTCGGACGCAAATTAACTGCAATGCTATGGGCATGTCCAACTGTAGCACCATGCCTCTCCTCTGCCCATGCCACTCTATCCTCTCTCCTTGCCACTACCTCTTTCTCCCACTCAAGTCCAACCTTAAGCTTGTCAAACTGTTCTGCCGCTATCATGTACTGCCTTTGTGTCCGCTGGTCCTGTACGATCTGGCTATCGTGAATGGATTTCCTCCAGCTGTTCTGTAGTCCTTCCAATGTTCAAAAAGCTTCGTAGCTCCGCAAAGAATACAACTCAGAATACCAAGGGTATGAACGAAGATCGAAGATAGCGCAGTTCTTACGGCATTGGTGGTTCTTCTGATATCTGAATCATCGGCACGTGTGAGGCTTAAGTTGTACTTCCTCCACCGGCAGCATGACTATTGGCATCTGTTCTCTCCGAAAACCATCATGAATAGGTACTCCCCCAGCATGTAAGCTCATTACCTTTAGGGTTCCTCCTCCTCGTCTCACCGATTTTGTGCACTTTTTCCCACTCTAGTGCTTCTGGCCCTCCGCCATACTCCTAGTACGTCTCACGCCACAACGGTTCTACACTCTACCTCTAAAGAATCAGCCTGCTGACTCTCGATTAGCACGGCTACCCCACCTGAGCCAACTCCTCCACCCAACATCCCAAGAATCCATATAGCTCATTTCACTGCAGAACAGGTTCCCCTCCTCCGCGTGCCTAAACCAACCAAGAGGACCAGAACTTTGGTCCTGGTCTTCCTCCTGGGAATAGTCACCACCTTCGTTGGTACATACTGTTTCTTCAGCACTGACGCGAGGATGGGGAAGGTCAACCGCGCGTGGCGGCGCTTCGATAAGCATCGTGAGGCCGTCCACCGGGAGTTAGCTACTACGGAGAGACGCCTCGAACAGGTGAAGCAACGGCTTGAGGATATGGAGGAGGAAGAACGAAAAGAGAGGGAAAGTTTGGAGTTGTACTGGGGCTCTGTTCAGCAAAGCTCGCAATGTGCGGCATATGGCACCAGGTATTATAGTGCGGAGCTGAAGAATCTGCCCAAGGATCGAAGGTTCAATTCGATCAAGGCTTGTAATAAGAGCCCGATCTTCATTCATGGGGTTGAGTACAGCGCGCCTTCGTGGTGCAGCGCTGAGGTGAGCTGGGCCTTTGCTTGGTTATTGGTCAACCTTCTTTCGATCTGATTCTTGGAATTGTAGTGGGGTGGTGCGATCGTGGGTCATTGGCGTATTACAGACGACGTCCTCTGCAAACCATGGTGGAGTCGTCTGACCGATAAGGTATTTTTCCAAGGTCTCTCTGTGTTATCATACGTATTCGATCTGTTCTTTTTCACCCTAGGGGTGCACCGAGCGAGGGTCTGGAAAGAGGGTGAGTGATGCTTTGAGCTCTTACCAGCAAATATTCATTCAGTAAATCTTTCAGAGATGGGAGCAGCATATGGAAAACCTTCACACTCACAATGATTGGGCTCGAATCTGCGAATGTCCGTTCTCTTCTCGTCTCTCTATGTCATCAGCTTACCCACCTCTACTCTTTTCCTCCAGCGATGCCTGCAGACTTTATCGGGAGGCACTTCGACAAGCCAACCTACTGCGCCGATTGGGTGAGTCTTCGCATTCCGAGCTGGTCGACTATACTCTTCTCGGTATCTTCCACGCACTGGTTGACCATAACCGTAACTTAGGGTCACCACGGTATCTTTGGGATCTGGATTGTGGAAGACGACGGCTGTCGCTGATGCAGTAACCTCTGCTGTGAAGAATCCCGCGATTAACAAAGCGTCGTCTTCATCTCGCCGGCAGCTTGATATATAGCTGTTCTGGTTCTTGTAATTCATGGCCCATGGGTACTCGTTTTTTCCGTTATCGAACGCCCTCGTCGGCGCCCAGCCCTGTATCGAATTGTATCGATGTGTGTACTTTTTGCAAGACGACCTCTCCAGGGTGCTGTGAGTGCGATTTTGATTACTGCGTGCAGGCTGTGAGGAGCAAGGAATGGCTAGTAGGGCGTGGATCAACCATGAACCCCTTGAGTCCTTTTAGCTGCCTCGTTTCATCAGGGATCCAGACCACGGGCTCTTTGCATTGCAATGGACGGCAAGCTATTCCTACATCGGCCTTGGAGTCGTCGTCATGCAAAGGTACTATTGCTGTACAAGGTTTGTTCGTACTGGTCAGCCGCTCAGTCCTTGCGGGAGAGTGATGTGAGGTATCGACGATCATTCGCGACAGAGTGTGATCTTCGTTACATCGATCTCATCAGCACTCCCGTACAGTAGGACTGGGCTGAGTCCAGTTGTCAATGGGCCATAGGCCTGAAAATTACTGCTCAATGAACTTGGGTCCTGCTTGTGTTAGATCGATTAGTCTACTGTTAGAAACAACTAATTTGTATATTCTTGCGGGTGAACGTCAAATCCAGAGCCTGAGGGGATGGGTGGAATATTTATCGGATCAGGGTTTGGTACCCATCAGCGCGATCAAAGGGACCCCAGCTACCGCGACTTTACTTGAAATGGCTCATGATGGCGCCCTGCAACCTGTGCGGGCCCAACTCAGGGGAGGAGCCTAACCGTTCAGAGGCCATTTTGTCTACTAATCACCACCATCTCGTCTGCTCGATAATCCCTTTCCCTCTCTTATGGGGCTCAAGTCCCTCGTGTGCCGGGCTCTGTTCGTTTTCTTTGCGGCTGACTTCAACTGGCTTGCTGCTGCGCAAGATTTCACGCCACTATCTTCCTGGAGAGTAAGTAGTGCCTTCAAGTCGATACACGCAGCAGTGGTGGCTTATTCCTTGTGTAGAGCCCAAATGTTACTCTCAGTGTGGACGACCGAATATCTCTTGCATCTGGAGCGTTGGATAGAGCTGTAGCGGAGATATCAGCGGACAATGGGCAGCTCAGTGCGTATCGAACTGGCCTAATATCTTCGCCTTCGTACATCAGTCTAAAGAAATACACAGAGGGCTCGGTCAGCTACGATCAAACCGCCGTGCTGTATGGCTACCTAGCGCAATTTGACGCGCTGACGAACCAGACACTGTACAAGGACCGTCTCAAGGGCTGGTTTCCTGCTGCCGAGAGGTTGAGACCGGGATTTCTGGATCAATTGTGAGCAAACACTCCCTTCGTCCCTTTCCCCGTACTGACTGATGCTTTACAGTGTAAGTAGCACTTTTGATTTTACTCGTCTAGGGGTTTCGCTCAGCTCTATCTATACTGGCGTAGCTCAATTTCGGACTGTAAGTTCCTATGAGACGGGTGTGAGAAGCTCGATCTAACTTAGTGGATAGACCTTACGGATACGCTGCTGCTCAAGCATATGCAGCTTACCAGGATGATGATTTCTTGAACTATGCAGAATTGGCTTGGTCGTCAGCGAGGGATTTTACGCTTTCGCAGGACGAGATTAACGCAGGAAAATCCAGTGTTAAGCCTGGTATCAGTCTGTCGAAGACTTGTTCAGGCAGTGCGCTCCTCTTATCTTTTTCTGTCATGCCTCCATCTTGATCTTTTGCATATTCTAGTTACTATGGCTGGTGGTACCTTCTGGGTAAGATCAAGTCTATGGTGCTGTCGATGTCACTCCTGAAAACTGTCTTTTGCAGACAACAACAACGGACGATGCTCATCTCTTCGGCCCCTCTGTTGGGTATGGCAATTCAAAATCATTTTTAACTCTTGTACAAAACTGATTAACCTTTCTCCTCAGCTACTATTTTGTGTCAGTCATTACGATTGATTATTTCCGCAGAATGATTGCTTACCCTGTAACAGACTATCAGCACTACTAGCCAAGGTTACCTCAAACTCGACATATCTGGATGCTGCGACCTTATCAGGGAGCTTCATCCAAGCTCACCTTTTAAATCGAGACAACAAACTCCAAGATTCTATATCCGCAAAGTCCTCCGAGAGCTGTGCAACCGGGTACTTTGGCGATGATTCTAATATCGATAATTCTGGGCTTTTCATCGAGGGATTAGCCATCCTGACGTCCATAACCAAGGAAGCATCCGACATTCAGTTGTGAGTTCTATGTCTTGTTTATGATGATACGAGTGTCTGAGATTCCTGCAGAATGAGGGATGTGCTTTATGTTGCGACCACGAACACAGCTTGGTTGAGCAAAGATGGCATCCTCTCTGTCGGCAGTGCGTCTCCTATGGCAAGAAATACCTGGTTTGCCTTTACTCAATTTCCTTACAGATTCCAAAGTCGGCAACATTCTGCTCCCTCGCGCTCTTGGGACGCTGTACAGAGCCAATACCACTTATTCCGATCTCAGAAATTATATCAAACTGTTTTTAGGCAACCAGGTGAGCTCGCCTCAATAGGCTTCTGGTGACATGCTGATGATGTTGAGTATTGCAGTATAACGCTGTTCGCGAACAAGCTACTTCAGGTGGTAGCAACGTCTACGGGCCTTCTTGGGTCGGTCCAGCGAATAACACATTCGTGGCTCAAAACCAGCTAGCTGCACTAGCACCGCTCGTCGACACCATTACACTACAGGATCAAGACCCACCATCGTCTAACGGGGACGCGGGCCAGGGAAATGATCGTGACCAGGGCTCCTCATCGAAGAAGACCCCCATTGGGCCTATAGTCGGGGGTGTCATGGGTGGTGTGGCTTTGGTGGCATTTATAGCTCTTTTCTTCCTCATGCGTCGTCGTAAACAGAAGAAGCAGCGGCTGAGCTTGGTCCTTGGGGAAAAAACAAATCCTAGCAGTGCCCGTACGCACCCTAACGCGACGAGTCCAGCGTCTCCGTTTGGAGAAGATTACGTCGTCACGCCTTTCCTGTCCAACGGAGAAGAGAGGGATAGTGATTATATGGACGGCTCGACAGGCTACCCTGGCTCAACATCTACTGACTCACGAGCCCGGCGACCGTATCATGATTCAACAACGACTCGGGATTCTGCTGCTCATCCCACGGATCACAATACCAGTAGCGCCAGCTTCCATAGTCAACCCCGAGCAGGACCGTCAGAAGCTCGTCGGTTACAGCTCCACGGAACGAGGCGTGAAGGAGGAGGTGCAGGCACCGCACCAATATCGGAGAAGAGGCGAGCAGCAGCCAATGCTCTTGCTGCGCAACAACAGTCTCAACAGCAGCACGAGCAACAGAGGAGAGGACTCCCTCCGCTCCCTAACGATGATAACAACACCACCTCTGGCTCTGCTGCTTCCGCCGCGTTGTCCTCCGACATCGCGAGTAGCAATATTCCGACGGAGGAGCTGGTGAGAATGTTGAACCAGCGGTTACAGCCTGAGGCGTGGAATGAGGACGAGGTTCCGCCGGAATACGATGATGCTCTGGGGAGCGAGTCTGGTCGCGAGGCTCAGAGCACTAGATGACACTGACTTTTTTCGACCTTTACTCTTCTCTGTTTTACGGTTATCCTTTTGCTTCCCTTGGGTTACGTTCTTTCCTTTTCATGCCTTCATTGACCGTGTTCGTTGAACTCTTCATACACTGATTTTCGTCTGGCTCAGATATCCATCTCATCACAGTAATTATTTTTACCCCTCGCCTCCTAGTCTCAATATTACTTGCATATAGACTATGGCCATACTATCCCTCGAAAAATCACTCATGTCGATACTTGTCTGTTGCAGTGAAACCATACCAAAGTGCTCCTGAAAGATTGATTTGCATCTGAAGCAGGGTCGTACGCACACTGAATGGATTAGATTGAGTACTAGATTGCGATTTACTGAGATCGAGATCCTCATCGATCTCACCGAATCCCAGTGTTGCGTTTGGCTATCGAGGATCTCGATTACGTGCAAGGCCGAATCAGTAGGTTGTCCGAACTTCAGATTTTAGTAATTGCATCTAACCGGCTCTTTTGAGAGCTTCTCCCTCCTGGATTCTGCCCACCTGAACTAGGCTCTTACATGTGCTATCGAGTGGATGGGGCAACAAGGACATGAATTGTACATGTTGTTACAACGCTAATAAGAAAGAGGTCCGAAAATAGAGTCAATCATGTCGGCCTAATATCGAACAGAACGAACAAGGGCATAATAGGGTACAGCAGAGTAGGAGAATGATAGTAGTAAGAAGCGGAGAAAAGGATGAGCGGGAAGGATGGATGGATGCGAATAAATGACAGAAGAGTGAGGAGAAATCCAAGATGAGAGACAGAGCAGACGAGAATTACACGGTACTGTAGTGAGCTAAGTTAAGTGGATGGATACAGACAGATGAGTCCCAAGAGTGAGAGAGAGCCAAGAGAAAGATATGGTGCAGAGCGGTATAGGTGTTGTATTTGACGAGAAGAAAACAAAAGGAAGTGAGCTTGTTTGGTATTTGGTTTGTTCCGTTTTGCTGAGTTCGAGATGATTCGTGAGAGCGATGCCTGGCAGGTTCGCGGTAGCCATGATGAAGGGATTGCAAAAGACGAGAAAACAAAAGGTGGAGATGAAAAAAGCAGAGCACATCACAGAAGAAAATATTGATGTTAAGATCACAGTAAGAATAAAAGACACACAGATAGCAGAGCAAACACTAGAGTCAAATAATGAATATGGGAAGAGGAACGGGATGCATGGATGGTCATCAAATGACCGGAGGAGAAATTAAGAAATGAATCGAAAGCATAAAGAGAGAAAAAAAAAACAAGTGAATACTGATGACTTCGGTGGTTGGGCAACTAGGCTTGAAGGAACCGGTGATGCAGCAGCCTGTGCTCATCTTGCGTTCGCCTTATGTCTCTTCACAGGAGGTTGAGATTGATATCCCGCACCTACAGTCCCACCCATAGAGCTAGTGGTCGCACCATACAGCGGGGGGCCTGAACTCGATGTTGTCGTCGAGCTCGGCTTCCGCTGAATCGGCGACTGTTGACTCTGTTGAGCAGCACTAGCCCAAGGAGGCGGAGGAAGCCCTCCGTTCATGGACGGAAACGAGGACGAGTAGGGGCGGAGAGGTGGGGGGATTGGAGGCGGTGCGGGTGCGGCTTGCATCTGAGGTGGGTTCGGACGTTGTGGCTGAGATAGAGGCTTGGAAGTGGCCGAGGAAGATGATGAAGGGGTGGGCTGGATCATGAACGGAGAGCCCCGACCATTGGCACGCAAAGAGGAACCAGAACCAGAGGATAAATTCTGTTGTCGGCTTTGCGGGGCCTCGGACTCGCGCAATTCATCTTCATCATCGTCGTCCTCGTCTATCGTGATGATTTCTCGAGGAGGAGGTGGTGGCGGTGGAAGAGGTGGTGCTACCGCCTTGGGAGGTCGACCCACAGGCCCTTTTGGTAGCCTCACCTTCTTTACTTTGATTTTGCCTGACGCCGCCTCTGTAGGAGTCGCCACTGGTGCACTCATACTCAAATTCAAGGTAGAACTGGTGCTTGGCTGAGGGTTCGCACTACCGTTCCCGGCTGCGGCTGCGGCTGCAGCAGCAGCATCGGCAGCTCTCGCAGAGGCACGCAGAGTCTCCATATCAATGGGGTGCTGATGCAGGTTTCCAGCCTGTTCTCTCTTGCGCACAAGCTTAGCGTAATCTGGAAGGAGGAAGAGTAGACTGTAAGTATGTCGAAGACATGGATGTGATTCATGCAGAACTCACGCAAACCACAAGCATTGCACAAGGTCCTTGATCCATCCGGACCACGCCGCCACTCTGGAGTCTCACGAATGTTACAAGAATGACATCGACCTGGAGGTGTGGCGCGCTGAAAAGCAAAATCAGTGTCAACACTCAAAATCAAGTTGCAAGGAAAAGGAAGGAAAGATGCTTACACTCCTTTTCCGATACTTCGACTTCTGATGCGTACTAGTCGCAGAAGCAGCAGCAGCAGCAACAGTAGTAGCTCTCTTAACCCTGATAGTCTCCATATCGAGCTGAGCCATGCTTTGTCCAGTCACTGGTGTACCATCGTCAGCAGATTCATCATCCTAGAACGAGAGAAGTAGAGCTCCGTCAATACCAAGAGAGCACGATGAGAAAGAGAACAAACCTCTTTCGAGAACTTGGCATCCGGCGTGGGCATAGGAACATCACTACTGCTCTTAGGTATGCCTGGACCTACAGTGGCCTGGGAACCCCGATCGCGATCATAGGTCTGCCCATGTGTAGCACCAGGATGAGAGGCTTGACCGGATTGGCTCTGTTGAGTCATTTCCTCCCAAGGTCTCTTCGGAGGCCTTGTTCTATCATTCCCACTGACACTAGCGGCACCCCCCGGTGCAGTCATAATGTCCTCCATCTTCGCATCCACGTGCAAATCGGTAGCAACATTGACGAGGTCAGTATCATGTCCAGTAAGTGAGCGTTTCAACTCAGATATGGCCTGGCACGCAGTTGCAGCGAGTGCAGACATCGGGGCAAGCCCCTCTGGATGGGGCGGGTTATGAGTAGCCCCTCGTTCGGAGACAGCTGATCCAAGAGGAGAAAAATCTTGAGCCAACTGGTCGGTCAGATTAATTGAAGGATGCTTACCATGACGGCTGGAGAAATCACGCAGAGCTATGCAATGCTCGATAAGCTCGGAGAGGAACGTCACGCGACTAGAACTCTGCTCAGACGTCACACCACCACCACCACCACCACCAATCGCAATCTCACTCTGAGGCGGGGGAGCAGAAGGTGGTTGCTGCTGTAGCACGTGAGACTGTGGATACACATGCGTAGGAGGACGAGCCAACGGGGACGACGAGGGCTGAGCGAGGTTCGGCGGAGGAGCAGTAGGCTGTGAAGAGGAGTAGGAAGGATAGGGCCATCCATGGTCCTGAGATGATATAGATGTCGATCTCTCAAGACTAGGACCAGAACCAAAGCTGCCGGAAGCAGAAGCCGCCCCTGGGCCACCAACAGAAGATTTTCTCACTACCGCCTCAGTAATGGTCAGAGCACGAGGGGCTATACCAGCGTCGGGAGGAGCACTGGTATGCGAGGCAGCGGCATGGTACCGGCTGTCATGCACGATCGTGGGTACCAAGGGTTTCGTCTGCGTCAGGTACGAGATCGAATGCTGCTGGTGCTGTGAGGGCCGATGCTCCTGCGGTGGTGGATGCTGAGGATGCTGCTGAGGTTGGGGCGGCGGCTGGTGTTGAATCTGGGTCGGCTGCTGCTGCTGTTGTTGTTGCTGTTGTTGTGGTTGCGCATGCGTAGGAGGCCGATGAGTCGGTGGCTGATACTGTGCTTGCGCTTGAAGCTGATGATGGTGCGTTGACTGATGCTGAACCGACGTCGCAGGAGGCGGTTGATAATGCGTCTGATGCGACAAATGCGACTCCGACTGAGGATGCTGGTGCTCATAAGAAGGATAATTATGATACCCAGAACCCTGAAGGGCAGATGGAGCAGCCGACTCAGTTTGTGTCGTCGAGGCCGAGGGTGGTGGCACCGATTCAGCGGGTGGGGGCGGCGCATAACGATGGTGCTGCTGAGGCTGTGAATGTGTCTGCGTCAGACGTGGACTAATCGTCGTCTGAACTATGGGAGGTTGCGGCTGATGCTGGTGTTGGACTTGCTGCTGATTGGAGGAGTGGTAAGACTGTTGACCATGCGAAGGCTGGCGCTGAGTAGGAGGCTGAGGGTAAGTGTTCGTCTGAGATTGGGTAGGCGGCTGGTGGTGCTGAGCGGAGGGATGTGAGTATGTAGGATGAGAGGAGGGCGGGTTTACAGACGCCGGCGCCGGCAGTGATGAAGTTGGAGGAGCAGAGCTCAGATGAGAAGGACCAACTTGGGTATGCTGATGTGAATTAGCGTGGGAAGAATGCGAATGAGACTGAGAGGGATGGGGAGTATGATTGGTAGGACTATGGCTGTAACTATGGCTAAGGGGGGGAGGCTGCGAAGTCGAGGACTGAGGATGCGTTTGCGAGGTAGGGCGCGCTTGCGACGACCCCCCAGAATAAGACTGCTGTGTCTGCTGGTACGACGACAGAGTCATAGAATCCTGTGAGTGGGCAAGGCTACTCTGTGAAGGAGGAGGTCCCGCCGGCTGTGCCTGGTATCGAGATGGTGGGTGCGAAAGGGGTGCCTGATGCGACTGAGAACCAGATCTCGGGGGAAAGTACTGAAGCTGATTCGTCTGCTGCTGCTCCTGAGGTGGCTGGGGCGGTTGAGATGAAGGTTGAGAGCGGTGTTGACTTGGATGAGGGTAAGAATGTGCTGGGGGTTCTGGGCCTGGTGGAGCATGGCTACTATGACTAGGACCAACATGCTGCTGCTGCTGCTGCTGTTGTTGTGGTCGCCTCGAGTACTGCTGGCGCTGACGACGCTCCTGATTATTCATCGGTTCAACCGGAGAAGTTACAGACTGGTGGGGGTGACCACCTGAAGGGGGAGCTGGCGGTGGGGGCGCTGAGTGTGACTGAGAATGAGCCTGACTGTGAGTAGGGGTATGTGTAAGGCCCTGGGTATGTGATGAGGGCTGTTGAGTTCGCGGATAAGGATTATGCGATGGAGGATGCGAAGGGACGTTAGCCTGCTGTTGAGCCTGCTGTGGTTGGGAAGGACGGTGGACATGAGAATGTACAGGAGGAAGATGGGCATGCGTATGCGACGTGTGAGCCTGGGTTTGTCCCTGCCCAGTATGTTGTTGTCTGTGCTCCCAGATATCCTGAGGGTGAACCGTCGTCACCGACTCGGTAGGCACATTCTGTGCACTCGAATGCTGTGGGAGTTGCTGCTGCTGTTGCTGGGGTGGTTGTGCAGGCGGATGTGAAGGTGGAGGCTGGTGCTGGTACGCGCCAGCTTGCGCGCCATATGATCGGTAATAAGATGGAGGGTAGTGGTACTGGGATGATTGGGGTTGATGATTTTGTTGATCGTGATGAGACTGCTGGTGGTACGAGACCGGTGGTTGTCCACCAGCGGAAATGGGAGTAAGGGGCGCCAGTCCCTGTAAATGCTGTGTCGAAGTTGCAGAGGCTGAAGGGGTAGTAGAAGGGGGTGCCAGCGATGTCTGAGGAGGGCCTGATACTTGTGCTTGTGCTGGTGGTATTGATACAGAAGTAGGAGGCTGATTAGGACGATGATGGTGTGACGATGACGGATGTGACGGGTACGTCCCGTACTGGGCGGCATAGGATGACTATGCAGAAAAAAACACCATAAGCAAATGTAACTGACGCAAGAGCAAACGAGGCTTAATACGTACACGGGTTGGAGCTGCAACAGATGCAGTAGTTGGTGCAGATGCAGCGGTGGTAGTCGACGTCTTGGTCGATCCAACGCGCCGTCTTTTCGCCGATGGCGGAACTGGGGGTGGGTGCTGCTGCTGCTGCTGCTGAGCCTCCGCAGCGCGCCCAGACGCGCTGCTCGTTGCGTACGGATACGAATCGTACTCTGCGTCGCGTTTACCGTGCTGTCCGACATCCACCGAACTAGCTCCGTACTCATGATTTGAGCCCAGATTCGCGCTCTGCTTGGCATGCGAGTTTACATGAGCATGACTAGGAAAAGAAGCAGAGCTACGCCCCGCCTCATGTTGATAAGGATGTGCAGCATGGGAGGTGGTGACATTGACAGGCGATGGCCGAGAGGTCGGAGTACTGGAAGTGTGATGGCTGGTCTGGTACTGCTGTTGCTGGTACGACGGAGGCAGTCCATGCGCAGACCTGGCCCAATGTCGATGGTCCTGGTGAGAAGAGTCTATCGACACAGATGACGATGGGCCGGGTGCAGTATTATTGTTGGTGGACGGCAGAGAAGTAGAAACATTGTTGCTGGCGTAAACTGATGGATTATTGTTCGTCCGAGTTGATGCAGAAGAACTAGGAGGCGGTGAGGGATAATGACCTCTGGAAGAAGGAAAGTTGAGGCTCTGGATGGGAGGAAGACGGAGCTCGTTGTTGTTGGAGTTGTTGAGAGTTGCAGGAGACGATGAGGAGGAGGCAGAAATGGGCTGGTACGAGTTGTACCGAATGCTCATCTCCAAATACCAACAACGGACACAGAAGGCGAGGAAATCTCACAACACAGATCTGGATCACGTGTACAAACGAGATTTCCTTCGTCAGATTTGATTTGATCTCATTTTTCTGGCCTTGTCCCTCTTTGAAATTCAATAAAAATTCATGAGATTCGGACTGAGATCGATGGTGGCACCAAGTTCCAACCTACACAAGTCTACATATCTCTACGGTCGATCTCGGAAAAAAAGCGAAGCATCCATGTGGGCTCCAGCCAGACATTCAACTTTTGAATACATCCAACCCTGGCAGCACCTCCGCAACGAGATCATACAAGCGGAGTCGGTTCTATGTACAACACATATTTCTCATTTGCAAACACAGCGATCGAAGCATAGACCGCCGGTCCTGTCCGATTCGAGGAAACTTGTTTTAGATCTACCATACTCACGCCCACAAGCGTACAGTGTTAGCAGTATTTGGAACGAGATCCAATCTAACCTATCAAGATGTTGTTCTCATCGGATCTCACTAGTGAGTGTAGAGACAGATGTACATAAGTAATCATAG
Organism: Agaricales sp. HM26-F1; assembly: GCA_002718315.1. Classification (NCBI taxonomy): domain Eukaryota; kingdom Fungi; phylum Basidiomycota; class Agaricomycetes; order Agaricales; species Agaricales sp. HM26-F1. Next base: position 549,426 of record NIBX01000021.1, on the reverse strand, counting down.
CAGATGTATCACAAAGCTCATTCAAAACTCAGGATAGAAGGAAAGCCAGCAGTGCAGAGTAGCTTGGTAGTACACAGGTTTATTCGCGCTGTACAGTCTATGAACGTACATGAACAATAAATCAGATACAAGAATCACCTTGATAAATAAATCTCTACCCCACAGCTGCTCACAGTCCGAATTACACCCTCTGCCTCACCCTATCCCTCCCAGCCCCAAGTGCATCGCTCTCCGAGCGTCCCCTCTTCCCATTCCCACCACTCCCATTCATACCATACCCACTATAATCCTGAGCAGGCAACCCATTGAGAGTGAAATACCTCTCGATCCCCGGAGTTCTCTTCGGCGTCGTCGACGACGAAACTGCTGTGTTCGTGGGCGTACTTCTGCTTGCCGTCGTAGTGTTAGGCGTGGTACCAGATGTACCAGGCGTGAGGGTAGCATTAGAAGGACGAGGCGAGTCCTCGATTAAATTTTCTATGCTCATTCCAGCTCCAGTACTAGATGAGATAGTAGAGGTGGTGGCGAGGTCAGTAGGCTGGGCTCGTTTGTGGTGCTGCAGAACATCGTACGAAAAGTCAGAGAAACGTTAAGTACGGAGGGATACTGGGTAGCTAGACTAACCGTTTCTAACTCGGGCTTGCCTCTCCACCTCGCGATGGCCTCACAGAACCTAGTCGCAGCACGTTCAACAGGTTCGGCGGGGAACAGCCACGCGACGTCTTCCATGTGCGTTGAGAGGTCTGGGGTTGAAGATGGGATGTCGTAAAACTGGGTTTGTTTTAGAGATTTATTTGGGGCGACACGAAGATGGGAAGTGAAGTAGGAGTAAGAGTAGGAAAATCGAGAGGAAGAGAAAGATCTACCTTACGCAACCGAGCCTCCATCTCAAGCCCGTACTCCGTCTCTGCACTGGTTTTACTGGATCCATCCTCACGAAGAGAAGGAAAGAGCATCTTGACCGCCTCTGTCAACGAAGGTAACTCATCAGGATCGAATTCTGCGAATTCATCCAGGTCAGAGTCCGAATCAGACTCCTCTTCATCCCTCTGACGCTCTTCCTCTCCACGCTCATGTGAAGCGTATCCATACCCGTGTTCTCGCTGCTGTCGAGACCCAGTGGCACGGCTCCTCGACGAACCACCCAGCCCAACACCAAGCGCACACCTCAACACATTCGAGCCTCTCCAACCCGCGGTGAGGTATCCCTCCAGCACACAGCGCGTAAGCAAGCCCGCTAAGAGCATATACCACTCTCGCGTCGGCTTAAGTGTGTAACTATACGTGAAGGACTGGGACCCATCTGCGTTGCTATCGCTATCTTCCCCACCACCACCACCATCAGCGTCGGCATGGTTAGAGTGTGACTGCGATTCATCCTGCGACTGTCCATCAGAGGCGTCTTTCACCTCCATGCCCACCTCCATCGCGACCAACGCACTGAGCCTGATGAATCTGGGTACCAGCTCGGTGAGGTTGGTGAAGCTCGCTCTGCCCCGTTCGCTGTTCCGAATTTCGGGGATAAGGGATTGACGTCGGAGGACGCTGCCTCCTGAGGTGTAGGAGGGGTTTCTGGACTTGGAGGTGGGGGGTTTCGGGCCCTTGTGAGTGGAGGGGAAAGGTGAGAGGGATAGCCCTGATCCCACCCCTGGACCAGTCTGCCACCCTGTTATCCCTCCTCCCCCAGCGGCCCCACCCGTGGCACCAGGTGCTGTCCCAGGCGTACCAGCGGGTGTAACACCCCTCGTGGTCCTCGATGAGCCGGGACTACTCCCTGGGTGATGTCCAAGAGTATTGGCCGACGACGACGAGGGGTTGGTTTTGGATTTTGACCTAGAAGGAAGGGGGGCTTTGGCGGGGACACAGATCTCACAGCCGGTGTGAAGGTGACGCGGGCAGCGTAGGTCAGGAGGTGAGTTTGCTGTGGAAGGGTCTGCACCAGCGTCGTAAAATGCTACGGTCCGAGGTGAAGGTTGTGGGCGGTGGACCTACGCAAAGAAAATTCGGTTAAACTAAGAGCCTTAGGCAGCTATGAATACTGCACGTACAGAACTAGAATCCTCGTTGAGACCAGAGGCCGAGATACTTGCTAATTCCAGCACTTCTGGTGGGAGCCCGTTTGGTCCCCTGTACACCGTAGTTACGCTCGACGGTGTGCTCGCCTCCTCCGACATCGCTCCTCGATGTCTAAATGGGGGCGGCGGGGCCCTTCTCACGAACAAATCGTTCAGCAACGTTCCCAGCGCTAATCTCAACCTCACCCCATTCGGAAGTTTGGGGTGTTCCGCGCTACTTCCCTGTGCATGGAGTTTAGGCGACGTGGGAGGTGTAGCGAGGATATCGTGCTCTTGGTGGTTGGGTAGTACCGTAGGCGGTTGGTCGAGCATCGACACGATCACCTTCTCCAGTCCTTCTGCTCTGAGCCTCAGAGCCTTTGCGAGTCCTAGATCTTGTCTACCTTCGTAGATGTCCTCGCCAGCGGCTCCGCCATTGGGGTCATAGAAATCGCCATCTCCTCGGGGGACACCTGTTTGGCCCTTCAGAACCTCTACATCCTCACTGTCGCTATCGACCATAAGATCTTCATCGTACTCTTCCGGTCTCTCTCGTTTGGCGTAGTGCGCACTCGTTGGGCCGCCTGTGCGATCAGTCATACCAAGCTCCGCACGGGCTTGGGCAAAGCGAGTACGCGAGTGTACCCAGAGCAGATGATCAAGAATGAGAGTACGTGTGGACTTTTCTCGAGGTGGGATAGAATGCAGATGGTGAGCATGTTTGTGTGCTGGGGCGCGATACAGTGGGGGCAGAGGAGCCGTCTTTGGATTGGTATTTGGATTTGAGTTAGCATTGGAACTTGAGTTCAATGGGTTCTGTCGATGAGCGATGATAGGGGAAGTGATAGCATATTGAATGGAACTCATAGAAAGAGTGCGAATAAGGAAATAATCGAAGAGGAGCAAGAGGTTCGAAGACGTGCAATGAAGGAAGCAAATCAAATTCTAGGGAATGCAACAATTTGGCAACAATGGAACTTTGATGGCCAAGATCACATGACCTCTCCAGGACATACAGGGACCCACAACCTCGTTCCCCTGCTTCTCCTCCTTCTTCCTTCTTTCTTGGGTTCTCTTCGTTTCTTCCTTCTCTTCTTCCATCTTCTTCATTTCTTTGCATTGGCATCTTTCATCTATCTGGCAATCTCTACCCACGATCTCAATATTCACCATGTCTGCGACCATGACCTTGACCATGCCTCCTTCCACCAACCACCAAACCATCAATCTTCAGGGACACAACTCACAAACAACATGCCTCGAACACCCAAAAGCTGTCAGAACCAAGGAATCCACTACGAATGTACACGTGCAGTACATCGAGAAACGAGACGAATACCTCTCTCTCCTCTCGCTCCCTCTCACAGACCCACACGACCACCTGCAACTGTACCACGAATGCATCTTCTTCATACTCTCCAACTCTCCATCTTTCCCATTAGCCATCTCATCTGAATGGGATCTTATGCGATTAGAACAGTCAACCTTAAAGGCCAGGCGGACGAACCTGTGTCGGTTCGCACCACGATCGTCCAAATCCCCACGGGGCTCCTCAAAACCTGCAAGCGACGTTGGCCCAGTAATACCGGTTGACGAACACACGTTGTTACTCGAGCTATTAGAGGACGCGACGTCTGGGTTTGGAGATGATGAAAGGGTCTGGGGGGACGAGCGCTATTGCGAGCTCTGGGAGGTCTACGCTGAGATACTCGAGATTCCTGTTTACGACCAGAACGTGGCTGGATCCATCACCGGGAGTGACAAGAGCAATCGTAACGTGAGTGCGACGCAGAGAAAGCCAAAGGCCCAACCAACGCCACTGGACATATATCAGACCATGCACTCACTGGGCGTCGGAACGATGAACAGCAGCGTGCAGGTAAAGTTCGTCGGCCTGTTGGAAGAAGCTAGCAGGTCAGCTTCCGTCTCTCGGCTCTCCCTCGACCATATCATACTAATATCATTTTTACGGTATAATAGATACACCGCAGCGTACGAAGCCTACCAATCAGCCCTCAGAACTGGTGCTCTCACTGGGAAAGAACCTCCCTACTCTGCGCACGCGGAATCCTTATTCTTAACTCGCTCCAGGAAATCCAAGTATTTGAGTGGGTTTAATCGGCTATGTACGGATGCGAGTCGCGCAGCCTCTGGACACAGGATCAGCTGGCCACAAGAGAACAACGATGACGAGCCGAGTCTGTACGGCCTGCAGAACTACATTGACGCAACTTTGAATATGCTCGGTCGACAATGCGAGGAAAGCGTGGCGAAGGCCAAGTCGAACTTGGATTTCAATTCGACTTCAGATTCAGGACTGTGCAACGAGGGTCCTTTGCTGAACAGCTCATCCCCGTCTTGTTCTTCCGGCTCCTCAGGTCCCACATCCCTCCTTTCCCTCCAGCTCAATCACCAAAAGACACTCAATCGCTCCAGCGGGTCGCCCCCTTCTGGCACCGCTCCCTCTCCTATCGAGCCAAGAGCGAGCCACTCTAGCCACAAGCATCACAGGTCTAAACGATCCAAATCACACCGTACCTCTGAAAACAAACCTGAGAAGGCCAAAACCAAAGCCGTCAAGTTATCTCACAATGGAGCTGAAGCGTCTAACATCCCCGGTGACGATCCTTATGGGTCTATCGCTTCTGAAAGGGCACAGGGTAGTAAAACATCTGGAGGACCGACAAAGGAGCTGCTCGCATATCTATATGCCCTTGATAATCCTCGGTATGATGAAGGTGAATATGTTGTGTCTGTAAGGGAGTACGCGAAGAAGAGGAAGGGACCATCGCCTGATGTCATGGTTTACCGAGTAGGCATTCCTCCTCCATCCATATTTCTGTATATTGACTCATTTTCCATCTCACTACAAACAGTCTCAACGACGAAACGCCGTATCCTCCGTCCTTCCCTCTCCTCTCAACCCCTCCTCCTACGAAAACCCACTGTACTGGGAACGTCTCCGCTCAATGCTCACCAAGAGAGGAAAACTACCGCGAGTGTACAGATTACTGAGTGAGCGACGACCACGTCATCGAAGTCTCTGCGACCAGGGCATCTGTGCTACGTTGCCTACCCATCATTGCCTCTCATGCCATGAAGACTCCACCTCTTCCAACTCTCTAGGGAAGAAAATTTTGCTCAGAGAGCATAAGAAAAGGATACGGTCGATAGGTTTTGGTCAGTGGAGGCCCAGTTGGGAGAATATGAATATGAGGGCGATGGTGGAGGAAGAGGAGGAGGAGAGGTTCTTGTATGGGTCTGAGGCGTTCGTGGAGGAACCTGCGAGCGTCTCTCAGTCCCCAGCCACTCCACGATTAAAAGATGATCACGGGGAAGAAGCTGAGCGAGATGCCCCGATGGTCTTCTCACAGGATCTGGATTTTGACGACAAGGAGAACATCTGTGTAACCACCACTACCATTTCTCCTCAGGATGTCAATGTCCTCTCAGCAGCTGGTGCTACCCCTGGTATCAAGCCCCAAGTCGAGGTGCTAGGACAACGACAGATGAACGTCTCTGTACTAGAACCAAGCACCAACCTCGGTTCAGTCTCCAAGCAATCCCCAGCTTACATCCAGTCTCAATCCAATTCTAACCATGAAAATCGAGACCCATATCCAAAAAACCAAGTCAAATCCCATTGCAACACTGCTGACCAGCAACCGCCGCCCAAAAAGTTCGCCATGACAGGTGCTGGTGGTACACCTGTTCCGCTTCCTGTGACTCTACCAATGTCTCTGGTTAATCATGCCAGTGTAGGTTCAAGGACTACAAGTGACTATGGGTTCTTGGAAGTTGTGGAAGGCAGGGTGGTCAGCATCGTAGCATGAGCTATTTGCTTCACCTGTTGCACCCCGAAAACACGCTACTTGAGATGAGGCCTAGATGCCCTTCTCATTCGCCACCTCCATTCACCCCTCGAACATTAGATAACATGTCACCTCGATTTATGTTTTCTACCCCGCTATCTTTTACCATGCCTTTACTCCTCGCATACCAACAGCTCTTCCCCTGACTTTCTTTCTCTTCCAGTTCCTCACATCCACTCATGATTACTTTTTTCATCTACATGCATGCGTACATATATCGTTTCCTTCTCTTCCCTCCCTTCTCATTCATAGTTTTTATTTTTCATTCCATCCTCGCATCTTCATGACCCATGCTTTTACGCCTTCTAACGTCTCACGATCCCAACACATCTCTCCCCTCATATCCGCCCAGTTATCTACCCATCCGGATATCCGAGCTCTCTCCTAGAACATGGAATCTCACCTAAGCTAGTCCGTGTTAGTCTTACTTAGTCCATAATCCCATTCTAGTATTCCCACTCCCTTTTACCATGGCAGACAGTATGCACCTTGTCTGGAGGCTGTTTTGGTTGTATTTCTATATATTTACTATGTTTCAAGGTTTCGCTAGTTATACTCGTACTTTCTTTGCGGTTTTCTCTTGTGTATAGGTTTTTTTTATGCGTGTTGAACCACAATGGTATTCAGGATTCCTTTTGGTACTACCCCACAAGTGGATGAGACGAGTTCTGTGCCTCTTACCCATCATCAACCATGCATCATTCCACTGCCTAGCCCAGTGATTACCTCTTCAACCAACCTCGTCCAGCATCAGAGTCGGATCCATTCGAAACTAGGATCATTCGGTGACAAATGACCGGCTGGCAGTGACGCAATCCCTCCGCCGGGTCAAGTTGTTATCAGATAACTGGCGCGGTACCGAGAAGTCCTATCTCCCAACAGCAGCCTTCGAGTAAGCGGGTAAATCGACGGAGCGTTCGGTGGGATATGCAATTTCCCTTTTCAGTAAAGGTCAAAGGGCTTTTTCGGGCTCGAGACAAGAGCGAAGGAATGAAGGGATTCATTGGACTACAGCCTTGTCATGTTTACCCGTGTTGCAGCCAGCTTGCATTCACCCGAAGGCGGTTTGTAGTTTTGTCTTCTAGATTTTGGAATTTACGAGGAGTGTATACGTGAGAACCAGCGTCTACAGACAAGCGCTGCCGTTCAGTCGACGTATGCGTCTATCCCTATCAGTGATTAGCAAGGTGCGAATCTGCAAATCTGAGTAATCGGATGCACAGTCGTCTGCCGGTAGCGACACGAAAATGGTGGCACCGGAAGGTGGGTGGTGTATGTTTCTAGCCTCAAAAGAGAACAAGGTAAGCCAGTTGCCCAAAGCTTATGAGAGAAGAGGAATCCAAGCTGCTGAAAGTACTTGTGTAGGCATAAGACGCTTGCAGAATTAAAACAAGATAGACTTAGATAGATGTCGAGGACACCAAGGTGAATAGAGAAAAGACGGTCACATGATCGTACCGGAGAATTACACATCATCTTGGTTTACTACTCCCCCTTTCACACTGTAACTGTTGGAATTGACCAAGCGCCGATGACTGCATCAACTTTTTTCTATAAAATGTACAATATGCCAGTTTCTCGCTGGTCTTCATCCTTTCTATCCCCTCCACGCCCATCATGAGCCATGTCAAGCCTCTGACAGCGGATCCCTACCACAGCCCAGCCATGGAACTCAGGCCTTTCGACTCGACGCGATATAATGACGCCTTGAAACCAGCTGGTGTTGCTCATTCGGATGATGGAACGACTCCGTACGACAATGCTTCTCCTGCTCGTGAATCAACAATAACGAGACGATCGTCGAGAAGCTCTGGTATGCGACATAAAGCGATACCAGAGCCACAGGGGCAACAGCCCCCCAAACTGGTTCCCTTTGAGACTGGTTTCTTCGACAAGACCCCAGCAGCTACGGCAGCCCGTAGCTTGTACATGAAGACGGTCTTCGGTGGTACGTTGATGATTGTTGTGATCATCTTCGCCGTGTTTCCTGTGCGTTCTAGAGTTCGCTCCCACGTCGCTTGTCAGCTCATTGATGACCGACCTTGTGGCCAATAGATCTTCTGGGGGGCCTCATGGAAAACTGATCAGCATGTGCACAACCTAAATGCTTTCGTGGTGGTGAGTGCTGCCTAAGCACCTCATGATATCATCCTGGAGCACGCCTTCTGACCTTGGCCCTCCTAACGCCACTTGCAGGATTTCGATGGAAAGGACGTCGGCAACGCGACCCTGACGGCCCTGCAGAACCCACAGTTCCGAGCGAACTACTTCATAACATGGCAGATCCAAGATCCAGCTCATTTTCCTGGAGGCCCTCAGGATTTGCAGCGGGCTATCGCTGATAACAAGGCGTGGCTTGGTGTTGCAGGTATGCGTCTTATTCTATTTTCTAAATTGAAGGAGAACTGCGCTGATGAGTAATTGTAGTGATGCCTCAGTCGACTGATAAGTTGCAGGCAGCACTAGCTAGTGCGGATGCGAGCTATGACGGTTCAAGTGCAATCGTCATCTACGCTGCCGAAGCTAGGAGTGAGGGTACATTGTAAGCTACCTCCTTGTGCACTAGCCTGGCCTTCTCCTTCCTCAACCAAATGTGTTCTTCCAGCCGCAATGCCATCCGACCCCAGGTGGAGATGATCTTCTCTGGCATCACCCAAAAGTTCGCTCAGCAGTTCGCCAAAAACGTCGCTGGGGCACAAAATCTACAAACTATTTTAACGAACGCGCCACAAATAATCACATTACCTATTGGATTCTTTATCGACAACTTTTCACCGTTTGACATACCCGTTGCCTCAGCTGTGGTATTCGTGGGTCTAATATATCTATTGGTTCTGTCGGTGAGCATTGTTCCTCTGATTGGCATGAAATACCCCTTTTAAAGAATTATCTCATTCAGCTCATGGTCACGATGTTGTTGGGCGGTGCTCGAGAGTCCAGCGATTACGAACGGGGGCTGAACTTCAGGTCCCTCGTTGGAATACGGATGATCACGCCCATCTTCATGTACTTCGTCATCTCCTTGTTCTACACGCTCCTCAGTTACGCCTTTGGGATCAAGTTCGATAGAAGGTAAACGTTTTTCTGTCGTCCACCTCTCAGAAGTATTGTCTTAATATTTGACTTCCCTCTCAGATTTGGCCGAGTCGGCTTCCTTATTTTCTGGGCTCTTCAATGGATTGGTATGCTTGCACTGTACGTTATGAATCCTTCCACCATCAGTCGTAGCAGGTTAACTCACAACCGTCTCCATCTATATAGCGGCTTCGCCATCGAGGCAGTTCTTACCCTTTTGACTGTGAGAGGGATACCTCTCTTCATCATCCTCTGGATCATCAGTACGTCTTTTTTCTTCTTTTCTTCAATCGTCTATCTCAGAGCAGTTCCTGACGCCTATCAACCGTGCCCCTGTATAGCCAACGTATCGACCTGCTTCTTACCCATCGAAATGTTACCTGGCATCTTCAAATACGGCTACGCATGGCCTTTCTTCAACATCTCACAAGCGGCTCGGTCCATCATCTTCGGAGTCAAGAACGAACGTGAGTTCTCTCAGTGTTGATACTTAGGTCGACTGTGATCGCTGATTCGGTGTTTTTTTGTTTGTTTGTTTACCCCAGTGGGACAGAATTTCGGTGTCTTGATTGCATGGGTGGCTTTGTCGTGCCTCACGATACCCTTGTTCGTGTTCATCACTAGACGGAGCCAGGTCAAGGAGCATAATGCTCGAACTGGAGGCGATGCCAACTCCATAGGCCAAGCTATCTGAGGGTCCGCTCAGCGAACGAGGCCTGGGGCTATCAAACGATAGCGACTCCCATGCATCGATTCCAGATGTGTCTCTAGTCCAAGCACTATATTGCATAGGACAGTACCTCCTTCAAGACCTTGTCTAGGTCTTCCTTTCTCCATCATGACCATTTTTTATTCCCCATCTACGTCATATTTCTACCTCCACGCTTCTACATATCATTTGTATCTCCCAGCTCAGACTCTTCACAATCGAACCCTGCAATTGTTTTGTTTTTATGTTACCACACGTTCTATTTCTATACATACTTTGTTCGTATGTAATGTGCACTCAGGGATCAAATGGATTTTATACCTACTTGATTCTGGATTGAGGTGGATTCTGCCTCCCCAGGTGTAGTAACGGGTACCGAGGATCGACGGATATTGCAGTGCTTAGCTAACTCGTTTCGTTCTAGAGGTCACTCACAGCGGCGTTGCAGATCGCTCTCAAGCCTCCATGAGCGACCCAGGGTCATGGATGGATTTTTCCAGCCAGCGGCGCATTTCCATGACTTCCATCCACCCTGTTCCTCGCTCGATGAATGATAGATGCACTCTACAAAACGAGATGCTTGAATGCACTGCGATTCCACAAGCCATCTTGCTCAGTCCTCTGGCTCTCCCTCCAATCGCCCAATCGCAAACTTGAGCGATCGACGATGCTTCAGGCCTCAGGTTTCGCGTCCTTTTTGAAACACAGCATAAAACCCGTATTTTGACAAGATAGACGGTGCAACGTCTACGTTGTGTTCCGCGTCATGATTGGGATCTATATGCGGGATTAGCTCCAAGTATGGTGGACGCTTGTAGAGCTTCCTAGGGATCGTACCTTACTACTATAACTCCATGACTTCCGGAGAGAAGAGTCTACAAGGGTGATTCCGTAAGTACCGTTCTTTCCCCAGTTGTGCAAGCCTCTGATCTAACGAACATGACCAGCAGTTTTGGGGCACCCATCGACGTGCGGTGATGTTAAGGTTGGGGCGGCTGTCCTTGACGCTCTCATTCCCCCTAGATGAAATACAAAAATATCCGACTACCGTGGGCTCACCGAGCTTTCCCTGCTTATGACAACTTCAGCCCGCCTCCAAATCACATAAATAGCTAAACCTAGCTTGTCGCTTCTGTGATTCTCTCAAATACGACAACCATGTCCTCATTACGCAGCCAGATTGAACACCAAACCTCTCCTGACGCGTCGTCTCCACTCGATACGCCTCTTAACCAGCGTATCTTTGCCCTCTTAGAAGGAAGGGAGAAGGTCGCCGGGTTTCCACTCATCGACCTCAAGCAACCATTACCAAACAGCGCACCAGACGTCTTCTCCAATGACTACCTCTCCCTCACCACCAACACAGCCCTTCGTTCCAGTGTTCTCTCAAGAGTCGGTCAGATGTCCAACGTGATGGGGTCAACCGGGTCCAGGCTACATACTGGCAACACTAGCCTGCATACGGAGATGGAGGAATATCTGAGACAGTACTTCGAAGCCCCTGCAGCGCTGTATTTCAGCTCGGGTTTCGATGGAAATATGAGCTTCCTTGGTACAGTCCCAGGAAAAGAGGATATCATTCTGTTTGACGAGCTCGTACACGCGTCTGCACGAGACGGGATCAAATCCGCGCCTGTCAAAGGCCCGCTTCGTATCTCCTTCCAGCATAACAGTGTCACCGACTTTGAGAAGACGCTGGCAAAAGTCGTCGAGCAGTACCCTTGCTTGAAGCACGGCAAAGAACGGACGCTGTTTGTCGTGGTGGAGAGTTTGTACTCTCTGGATGGTGATTTCTGTCCGCTCTCAAGTCTGCTTGATGTCGCAGAGAAGTACGTGCACCCCAGGTCTTTGCACTTCTTTGTCGATGAGGCGCATACTACGGGGGTTCACGGGCCACAGGGTAGAGGCTACGTCGCGATGTTGGGCTTGGAACATCGGGTTCATTCTGTGCTGCATACTTTTGGTAAAGGTGTTGCGATGACTGGAGGTTAGTAATCTTCTTTCACTCACCTCGTCCTGTTCTATTCGCTCATAAGACTCAATGATTGTGTACTTCCTAGCCGTTATACTGTGTACACCACTTGTTCGCCAGAACATGATTTGTTGCTCTCGTTCGTTCATATTCTCCACTTCGTTGCCCATGATGGCCCTCGCTGGCCTTCGGTGCAGCATCGACTTTATCCGATCCGCCGAAGGGCAACTCGTAAGATAGCTCTACCTAATTTTACTGTCCAGGCCGCTAACACACCTCCCTCCGATACCAGGCTCGTGACAAACTTTACCAGAACTGCCACTACTTCCAGAAATGCCTCTTCGGCCTCCTCTCCAGAACACCTCCTCACATTCTCAGCACACTAGATGACCGTACCACCCCGTTCCCTTCATCCCTCTCACCCTCTCGTTCCCCGATATTCCCTCTCCTCTCTTCTCGAGTCCCCTCCCTCCAATCCTTCCTCCGTGCGAATGGGCACCCGGCTCTCCACTTCAGGTTCCCTGCTGTGCCTATTGGTGGGGATAGAGTCAGAGTGGTGGTGCATGCGGGGAACTCGGAGAAGGAATTGGAGGACTTTGTAGCTCTGCTTGGGCAATGGGTGCGAATGGAGATTGGTGTGTTGGTGGATGTTTATGTGCCTCAGAAGGCTAGTCCTGCCCAAGGGAAGAAGGAAAACGAGGGGCTTGTGGTAACAAGTAAACTCTAACTGGCTACTGCCGCTAGAGTTTGGTACCGGTTATTTGGGAGGCCCTCAACGATGCGAGGCTACCACTGCAGTGGTGACTACCTCGTACTGCCCAAATACCCTCTCGGTTGAACTCTTCAGGCTGTCAATATATACGTACTCTCAGTATAGTTTGTTCATAATCATACGCTACAATGTAACAATCTACCTCTATATACTCTCTTTTTCTCGACCACATCTTCGGACTCGAAAACCTTTGTAATGTAATCGCGGTCACGTTGCATATCGTCCTTCGATTCTCCTGCCATGACACCTTGCACAGTTCAGCATCCTGCAGGCTGTTGCGCCTTCTGAGATTCCACTCGTTCTACCGTTGCTGTAAACGCGAAAGCGATTGCAAGTTCGAGATCAGAGGAACTGGTCCGGGGTACTATGTTAGCTCATCTCTGAGCGATTGGGCGGGTCTCTCAACCAAAAGACTAATCTACGGTTCACCTCAGGGTCATCCATGATGCTATCACTGGTTTCATACGCCGTTCATACTATGTACCCTCTATTTTTGGTGACGAGTCCGTTGGCGCCTACAACGCACTAGGATGCTCGGAAGCGTGCCCAAGGTGATTGCGGGGTGCCCCTGAAGTCCATTCAAAACATCCGACTACCGTCGTACCCCCGAACTTTACCATCGTTGGCCACGATCATGTCCTCAATCCAGGCCGATACGCAGGAACGATGGCGTCTAGAGACAAGTAGTTCTTTCTTGAACAACATCCATGTCCCCACAATCACCTACTAGCAAAGCGCAGCAGACTGGAACGGACGCATCGTCGTCTATGTCGGATACACCTCTCAACAGGCGTATCTTCGCCAACCTAGAGCAGAGAGGCATGTACACAGGACTACCGCTCATCGACCTCAAACAGCCACTCCCAACCACAGCTCCGGATGTATTCTCGAACGACTACCTTTCGCTCACGACGAACCCGTCTCTGCATTCTGCCGTGGTCGCTTCCGTGTCTAAGATGGCCAATGTTATGGGTTCAACAGGATCTAGGCTGCATACTGGGAACACGAGCCTCCATACTGGGATGGAAGAGTACCTGAGGCAATACTTCCAGGCACCAGCGGCGCTGTACCTCAGCTCAGGATTCGACGGAAACATGACCTTCCTCGGAACCGTCCCAGGAAGCGAGGATATCATCCTCTTCGACGAGCTCGTCCACGCTTCCGCGCGAGACGGAATCAAACACTCGGCAGTTCAACCATCGCTACAGATCCCGTTCAAGCACAACTCAGCGACAGACTTTGAAAAGACGCTAGCGAAAGTCGTGCAGCAGTATCCGTGCTTGAAGCAGGGCAAGGAACGGACCGTGTTCATTGTGGTGGAGAGTTTGTACTCCCTCGATGGGGATTTCTGTCCTCTGGGCGATTTGCTGGATGTGGCTGATAAGCATGTGCATGCGAAGTCGATGCACTTCTTCGTTGATGAAGCGCACACGACTGGTGTTCATGGACCTCAGGGAAGAGGATACGTCGCCATGCTGGGTCTCGAACACCGTGTTCATTCAGTACTACACACCTTTGGCAAGGGAGTCGCAATGGCAGGAGGTCAGTTCGTCATTTCAGCATACACCGCCGTTTCTCACAACGCTGGCGTCTTGTTTGTGTAGCCGTCATTTTATCGACTCCTCTCATCCGCCAAAACATGATATGCAACTCGCGCTCGTTCATATTCTCCACCAGCTTGCCTATGATGGCTCTAGCCGGCTTGAGGTGCAGCATTGACTTCATCCGCTCCGAGGAAGGCCAAACGGTATGACACCTCCACTCTAGAACTCTTCTCATCCTGGCCAACACACTAAACGAACTTATCTACCCAAATAGGCCCGTGACAAACTCTACCACAACTGCGCCCACTTCCAAACCTCCCTCTTCGCGCTCCTTTCCCAAACGCCGCCCCACATCCTCCGCGCCCTAGGCCCGCGCGACACACCCTTCGCCTCCTCACTCTCCGCCTCCCGCTCTCCGATCTTCCCCCTCCTCTCGTCGAGGATCACATCCCTGCAGACATACCTCCGCGCGCACGGTCATCCAGCGCTGCAGTTCCGCTTCCCTGCCGTCGCGCCAAAGACAGACAGGATCAGGGTGGTCGTGCACGCGGGCAATACGGAGGCGGAGCTGGATGAGTTCGTGCGTCTGCTTAGGGAGTGGGTGAAGAATGAGATGGGCGTGTTGGCTGATGCGTATGTGCCTGGTATCAGTTCTGTAGAGGGAGAGATCAAAGCCAAGAAGAATCATAACGAACCAAAGAAAGGAGGGAACGTCAAGCCAGATGCAAAAGTGCAGCAGCAAAGCAAACTTTAATTCCAGGAACATCTACAAATATAGGATAGGTAAATAGGTTTCTTCTAGCATCGGTACCTGCGTACAGTTAGATAGGTCCAAAGGACGACATGGATTGGATTGGATACAAATAATATACTGTTGTACACGTATCCATTTCGTTCAGAGGTGCTTTCACTGTCTACACCATGAGCTGCACGGATTACACGAGATATAATTCACAACGGATGGAGGAACTCGAGAGAAGTGACATGGCGCGAGAACGGCATACCACCTCTAAACAGAGATGGACAGCAGTCATAATAAGAAAAGGGAAGGAAGGAGAGGGAGAGAGAGGAAGCAGGGGACAGATGAACAGGTGGGGTGAATGTAATAAATAAGGGTTAACAACAAGAAAAACCAGCCTCGAAGAGAGATCGTCCACGGCAGCACAATCAGAAAACTACGGTACGAGGAACAGGAGAAGAGAAGGGAGAAAAGAAAGCAAGATGGTCGATGTGGTTGACAAAACACGACGAAGAAGGAACGCGTTAGACTCGGAATAGATGAACGGGGAAAAGGGAGTAAGGAGGGGTGGTTAGGGGATACACTGGATAACGAGAGGCGTGGGGGGTTTTGTGTCGGTTACAAAGGGTCTGCGTCCGTTATTCTGGGGTATCCTGAGCCTCACAACAGGGACGCAGAGTACTGGTGGGTAAGGAAGGGGGAAGAGGTGGGTCGGGGCAGAAGCAAAAACAACCGAAAACCCAGAAAAATAAAGATAAGATACATTTTCCCAATATTTAGTGTCCCATTTCAAAGGAGAACAGAGGAAAGCAAAGAACAGGAAAATAAGAAACCGCCGTGAGGCAGAGAAAGAGAGAGAGCCCCCCTCTTACTCCTCCTACCGGAAGTTGTAGCCAACTAATTTCGTTCTCCGCTAGATCTAAGGCTATATCAGGATCGGAAAAAAAAGCTTGAGCGAGGTACAGAGGGAGAGAGGACTTTCTCTCTCTGATACGTGTCGAGGCCGTAAATATTGCGTGGTCTGGGACATGATGTGGCCGAGCGTGCATATCTGTGCATAAATAAGTGTGGAAAAAGAAGAAATCGGGGACGCCGAGGTTTGTGCATAGACGAGGGAGGGGATAAAACAAATTGCGTATAAAACAGTGGATTTGGTGATAATGGCGATGGGGGTTGGTGGGTCGGCTAGGAAAGCATAGAGCAAAGCGAGAGAAGGGGTGCAAGAAAATGGAGATAAGCAAGGATGAGGATCGTAGGAGTGGGAAATGTGATAACGACGGATCCGAAAGGGGTTGGAGTAACTGCGGATGAATAAGTGGAAGAGCGGGACGAGGAAAGAAGGTCCACTAAATGAAAACCTCAAGGCGATGAAGAAGAGATCGGAGGAAGGGGGCTGAGAAGAGATATCGATCATGATCTGAGAGATCATTGAACGAGCCCTCAACTCAACGATCGCATCATGTCCTGGAACCCACAGCAGCGGAACATAAAAACGCATAGCACTGCTCATCCACGGAATACAGATGTTTGATGGGCTTTTGGAGATGGGCTCTGTAGGATCAGAGCGCAACGCTGATGCCACCACCACCCCAAGACTCCAGGCCGGGTTCCATCTTTAGAGATTGATGCCTTCCCGTTACCCCCATTGGTAGATGACCGTTCGTTCTGTCGTTAGGATCCATGACGTGAAGCTTTGGGTCTTGTGAATCCCACATGAATCCGCCAGAGCCCGGGTTGCCCGTTGTCGCATCGGAATTGCCATTACTGCTGTTGTTAGTTCCTCCACCTCCAGTTGCATCGAGCTTCTGCTGACACTCCAAGCCGTTCTCCGATTTCACTACAAAGCCAGTAAGAATAAGGATCATCAAAGAGAGACGATCAATCGAGATAGGAACGCACGATGTCTATTCAAGGCATCCATCCTGGCAAACTGCTTCTGACAACCGTCACAAGTGAACGGTCGATAGTTGGTATGCAGCTGCTCGTGTCGCTTGCAATCGTGCTGTCTCGCGAAACCTTTCCCACATCCAGGCCAAGGACATAGATATGGCTTCTCCTCGTTGTGAGAGCGTATATGCCCTAAAGAGGAAAAAATGAACCGGCAATGAGTAAAAATCGCTTTGAAAGACCGAACTGAGACGGCAACGGCGCTAACCTTTGAGGTTGAAACTCCTCGTAAAAGTGCTTCCACACCCAGGAACTGGGCAAATGAAGTTGGCTGGCTGCTTTCGACGAATCTGGCTGGCGTTGGCTGTTCGTCCAGTTGTTACGTTCGGTTTGGGTACGTTTCCAGCCATGAGCGGATCATAGTTATCGCCACCCGCCGAATCATTGATAGATCTCATACCGCCTGAAACGTTGGGTAACTCGTCGTAAGCACCGCGAGGGCTAACGTGAGGAGAAGGGTATGGACTGGGTCGAGCAGAGGAAGCTGGACTCCAGGAGCGGACACCGCGCTCTCTAGACCCCGAACCTGTTCGTCGATGATGGCTATGACCACGAATGTTAGGCATATTGACACTCTCCTGTGGATGGAGGTACTGCCGCTGAAGCATATCAAGATGGGGTGATGGAGGATAGAGGACTGATCCGGGAGCTGAGAAATCTTCAGAGCGGGAGAGGCGATTGTGGCTAATCCGACCATGGCCGCTGGGGTCTGCCTTGGCGCGACGAGATCCAGTGAGATCTGGAGAAAGGAAGCCATTGGGGGGAGGAGGCATGTTGTTGGGGTCGTTTCCGAACGAGGAATAGTGAGGCGTCATATGAACATTACGTTGGTTGTTAGGATTGAAGGGGCTAGCGGTCTGCCCTCTTCCAGTGAGGTCGTTCGTGTTCACGGTGGCACCCTCATGAGGCTGAAGCATCTGGTTCTGCCAGAGCGAAGATTCCAACGAATTATCAGAGTGTCTACGGGCACGTTGAGACATGAGAGTATGTTCGGGGGGTTGAGTAGAGGAGTAATATCCTGCAGTCGAGTCGTCTATTTGTAGAGCAGAGGACATAGGATCTTGATGATGGCTGTGGTGCGATGATAGTCCATGCTGTGAGGGGGAGTGAAAACGTCGATTATCATCCGAGGGCGCGAGATGATCCTGCGACCAAGACGACGAGGAGAGAGAGTGACCTAGTGTTAGAAGGCGATGAGTCATCATGATCCGGAGGAGCGAACGCGGGCGGTAGGGGGGTCAAAGTGTGAGGATTAGAAATTGCTGACCTTGGTGAAGAGTCTCGAGAGTAGTCTGGAAGGGAACGGATTGAGAAGCCGCTCCTCCTCCGCTGACTGGAGTGGCGGGAACGATATGCAACTGAGGTCCAGTTGACACCATGCCTCCATCGCCGCTGGGTGCGTTGATAGAGGGGGTCTGCTGCGAAAATGAGGGCCCTGCTTGTCCAGAGGTGTCTGGAATGAGTAACTGAGGAGGTGACTGGGGCTTCTGGGGTGGTGACATGGATGGATCCATGGGCAACTGGGTAGGATTCCAATGAGGAGAATGGAACGACATGCCCTCCAGAGACTGAGCTACCTGCAGTCGTGGCGATGGATGGGTGAGAGACGAGACAGACGATGCCCTGCTGCGAGAAATGTCATGCTCGGGTCCACTATCTGCGCCGTGGTTACTGCCCGCGTTGGACGACGGCGAGCTGTAATCGAAAGGGGACCGGCGGTCGAAGGGCAAAGAAAGGGGATCGTCTGGGTTGGTCATATAGTCTGTATCGGAGAAGATAAGGAGAGAGTTGGAATGAGGAGGATCGTATTCTGCAGGATCGTAGTCCCTGGACTGATTGTCGTGGTCTGGGAAGAAGTCGTTGTAGTCGAGGTCAGCGACGGTGGAGAAGGGAGAAGCGTCCAGATTGTGAGGAGTGGTGGAGAAGAAGGAATGGAGGAGAGGAGAAGGAGGACGGAGGTCGTTGGAGACAATATAAGGCGAGCCCTGGGGAGTGAATGAAGCCATCGTCGACGAGGCAGTGACGGAACGAGCTCAAAAATCAGTGGTCACATTTTGTCACACAGGCCCTCCTCTTCAAAACTCTAACACCGCTTTCACCACAAATCATCAAGTCATCGCCCCAGCTGCCCCGCCTCCCATCGGCTGTGTCCCTTGTCCATTCTGTGACGGTTACATACCACTGTAAACACATCTGTTCCAATACCGCTTCTATGGGTCTCAGGGTAGTCGTAGTCAATAGTCATCTTGCATTGCAATATACAGTACACAAAGCAAACCCTTCCCCGCAATTGGAAAAGGAGAGAGAGATAAGATTCAGAAAATACATCCATCGAGCTCTGACCCACACTGAGGATCGTTCGGGACCAAAAGGTTGAAAAACGAAAATAAGCAACACAGAGCGAAAACTGAGAGAAAAAAATAGAAACTGACTCGGAAGGCTCTTCTCCGCCTGCTGCAGGCTCACAGCTCCCTCTCTAGAGCATGTCGAATCCTCTGCTTCTCCTCTGCTACTTTGTGGGCCCTCTTAGGATCCAGGTGTTGAGGCGCAGGCGTCGAATGATACCCATAAGTCCGACACATCTCCTGCTCCCTCTTCATCGCAGCTAGACTCGCTTGAATATGCTCCTTCTTCGAAACAGGCCTCTGCATCGCTGCACTGGCCGTCGGTCGATCATCTCGCCTCCGCACGACGCCCACATCATCACCCACCCGCTTCTGATACTTCGCCTCGTATTCAAGATGATCAGCAAAGCGTCTGTTTGAGGAGCCTGGTCTACGACTGGCGGTGGGTAGGATCTCCCGCACGGGGAGATCATCGCTGGGTCGAGCTGGAATCGGGTGGCCCGGCTCGGGTGCGGGATCAGAACGGTTTCGAGTCGTCGGAGTGACAGGGCTGGCTGTCGACCTGTTGGTATTGGTGGTCCTAGCACCGTCCGATGAATACCTGTAGTCGAGATCTGAGTAAGAATACAGTCCTTTGATCAATGGACCCAGCCGCTTCGGCCTCTCAGGCGGCGTCGACTTGACAGGCGGGGATGAGGGAGGACGAGGGTCCATCGACGATCGGGAGCTTGAAGGATCTTTCGGGCCCACAGCCCAAATATCCTCCCCAAGCCGCTTGCCCAACGCGTCCCTCCTCCCAACCACCATCCCCCCGGCATCCTTCTCCCTCTTCACCTGCTTCTTCTCTAACTTCCTCTTCCTCTCCCTCTCCCTCTTCGTCTCGTTACTCGTAGTAACCCCCGTTGTATAATATTGCATCCTATTGTCGTAATCATCAGATTCGCCCCTCGTATGTCTGCCCTTCCGAACGTCGATCAGCTCAGCCGTTTTGGTTCTACGCGGGTCCATAGCCCACTGCGCACGAAAGAACGCTTCGGCAGCTTGGGCCTGCATAGCAGTGACGTGGTAGTACCCGTCACAGTAGAATCCGGACGGGATGCCTTGACAATCGTACGTTCCTTCAGCGACTTGTGGTGGGTTGGGGAACTTGCATCGGGGGTCGGAGCATTTGTTGTGCAGCGGGGAGGGCCAATCCTGAGAGAGGGCTGGAGGGGGGAAGGGTGCTTTAGACCGGGTTCTGCCAACTGGTGCAACGGGGTGAGTGTGTGAGTTACGGGGGAAGGAGGAGGACGTACAGAAAAGAGGCATGATAGTGAATTCGTTTAGTGTGTAGATTTGGATATTGTTTGGTGACGATTCAGCGCAGCTGAAAACCGAGAGTCACGAAAAACACTGGAGTAGATATGGAGTCTGAAATCAAAGGAAGGCCGAAAGTATTTGGACCGTCTTTCTCGTCGATAGTAAAAAGGTGGGAACGTGGGTAGCGAGCGGAGTGGTTATAGTTGACCGACGCAAGGAGGGACAACCAGCTCTTTATAACCATCCTTGGAGACATTGAATGTGGCCTTGAGGAAAGGGAGAGGGTCGAATCGTCGCAAAAAAGAATCCTTGCACCAATGAGTTGCCATTGTCATAGGCTTGATGCGGAGGCGTATGAGCGAATAATTCAGTTGGGCAAGAAAAGTCCTTTGTTTGATGTGGCCCAGATTATGTGAAGAGTGCGCCAACGTTTTCATGGTTTGGACAATCGGGTGGCCACGGTGAGTTTTTGACGCGTCTTCCCGGTGAAAGAAATTGAAGATGAGTGCTAGTGAGGCTTGTTCAGCTGCATGTTCTTGAGGCTTCGATTGTCGGGTGATATCATTGCTGCAACCATATTTTCGGCCTGTGAGCCTGTGGTCGGTGTTGAGAAAGAGCTGAAGGAAACAACCGTTCGGGCACCACTGATGTACCACTCGCGTCATCATTGACAACAGTATTCACATCCGCACTCTAGAGCATGCTCTATATCCCTGCGACACGAGTGAACGCGCGCGGTCACTACGTCCTAGTCTTCGCTAGGACAGAAATTCGAGAGGAGCTTGACTATCCCGCTGACCAGCCCGAGATCTCACTCGATCACAGAAACACGCAGCCTCTTCCTGATGCCCCCGAACAGTTTTTAGAGGCTGCACGCTGCGGAGGGAGAAGCGCGACTGGTTCTTGATGGTGTGGTACGGTGTGGACGGGCTAGGTTGCGTGGAAGGACGACAGAGTGGTCTTTGTTGGAGGTGACGAGGTCGACACGCGAGATAGCCATTGAGATCAGAGTTCGAGGCGACTTGGAGAGACGGTATAAATCCACCCCCGAGGCGTGGATACACAGAGAGATACACATCCCATACACAAGAGGGACTGTCATAGCTTTCCCATCAGAGACAAAAATGAGGCAGAAAGGAAAAAGCCCGTGCTCACTATTTTTCAAGCCTATCTTTCGGTGTTAATAGAAAACCTACTCAGCCCACCTCCTCCAAGTCTTTTGTTTTTGGGAGGATAGATGTGTAGTAAAACCAGTCCAAGCGCTACGCCTTGGAGGAAGACATGTTCGAAGGGTTCAATTTCCTATCTCCGAACCAAGGAAAACCGAGTTCATCATCCACTTCAATCAGTAACCTTCAAGTACCATATAGCGGATCTATGTTAGAACAAGGTGGATGAGAAAACGTCAACCCAAAGAGCGAGGCTCAGCGCTCAAAAAGTGGTTTGTACTGCCGGAGGAATAAAATCGCTGGGTACGAAGAGGATGATGGGTGATGGAGAGACATCTTGAGGCACTGAAAGCGTGACAGCAGCTCGGGTTCGGAGGCAAGGACAGAAAGAACAGAAGAAGGAAGAGGGGGAGAAAGAATCATGGAGGCGGTGAGGAGGACGATCCTTGGAATTTTAAGAGACTTCGTGCATAGCTTTGAGGCGTGTGTGGGTAACGCGGGACCAGGGTATACTCGGTGCACTGTACGACAACACGAGGAAGGTGCACTGGATCTGTGTGTGTGCTATGAGATCACTCCTCAGCCTGGTTGTAGCGTTGTAACGAAAAATGTGTGTCAAAAGTGTAGGAGGCAGCGTGTGTGCACATATAGCGATTGATTTGCACATGATGGTTGTGGTCAAGTCCATGCTATGCTGGCGCTACATCTCTTTGTAGCTAGGGATTGGGCAACCTGCCCATTCCAAACAACCCAGAAAGTCATATCGAATCGAGGAAAGATATGCAAGAGAATAACCAGTGGAATTGCAAAGAAACTATTGTTACAGGGAGAAAATGCTACAAAACGGCTAAAACTACACGACAAGTACACAAGTACCAAGTTGCTGACTCGGATCGAAAAGGAAGAAATACGAGAGTTAATCAAAAAAAAATTGTCAAAACAATGATTCGTCAGGTCATGGCTAAGATCGGGCAGAAGGAGGTGCGTTTTTTTAGTAGTGGGGCATGCCTGGGCCGCCCTGCTGAGGGCCTGGGTTATAATCGATACCCTTGCCAGCACCCAGACCGGCACCAAACCCACCGAGGCCTGCACCGAGGCCAGCGCCCTTGCCTAAATCGAACCCGCCATTGGAAGTGGGGTAGCCATTGTTGGAGGGGTAACCATTGGAGGGGTAGCCATTGCCGGCTTGAGCGGGAGGGCTACCTCCTGTTGTAGTCCCTCGTGCATCCAGCTACAAGGCCAGACGAAAGACAGATCAGCGACGATTTGTGAGAAGAAAAACAAAGGACAAACGTTTGCTGGGATCGCAACAGCGACGGAAACGAGAGCAGCAGAAATAAGAGCGGTGATGAACTGCATGATGATGTGTATGAGAGGAGTAAAAAGTAGTAATGAGGTCGATTGAGCTGTTGGTTGTGGAGGAGGGAAGCTGATGATGAGGTCTTCCGCCAACGATTTCCTGGCTTATATACGCCCGGGATACCCTCAGACCTCGCAGCATGCTGAGTTCAAGTCAAAGGTTTTGAAGACAGAAGCCTGCAGCCTGCTTGATACTGATTACTAGACTGGAAGCCATCACTAGGATGCAGGAAGAGGAGAGGCAGGGTTCACGTCATAACGATTCGGACCATATCAGGCGTTTCGGTACCCAAACCTGTCAAATAACGGACAAACTTACTCTCTCCATCAGACTGCAAGTCAGTAAAGTTGAGAAACTCTGCTCTAGTCTCGGCAGATACGCAAAACCCACACGAGAACTACTGTTCTCGCCACAGCTCAACAGACGAATTGCTCACTAACCAAGCGATCGATGCTGATCGAGGAGTATCTGAGCTCAGAGCCACATTTCACCGATACAGGAGGCAGGGATCTCAATACCTCTAGCCCAGGAGTATCTCGGTATTCGGGCAAGTAACACAGAATCCACAAAAGACGTCTTCGACAAGACGGGACGGAGCAGATACGCGAAACTGTCTTCGTCTCAAGGAGAACACATTCCTGTGAGTAGGTAGGCTTCAAAAATGATGTTGAATGGTAGATGAAGCTCAGACAGGAGCTGTTTATCGCTTCGAAGTGAACCAGTTCCCTCGTGGCGTTGTGTCCACGCCTGTGAGGCAGTTCCGTCTCGCGGAAGAAGAAGACACGGAAAGAGATGAGATGTGAGCATAGGTGGGACCACAGTCCGAGTCTATGTGAAATGCAAGGAGTTGCAGACTGATCGGGAGAGTAAGTAGTAGATGAATGCAAGCCAAGACTAGGTCACAGACGACGACAGTTGGAAAACAGGGAAGGAACGGTCACATGTCCATGTTGCCAGAGCGCGTCGACGTTGACAGTCCTGTGTGGTTCACCAGTCGCGTTCTTCTGTTTCATCCATGATCATTAACTTGCGACGCTTCGTTCTTCAGTTATGCTCTTGTATACTGCCCTCGTATCAGACAATAGAAACACTCTGAGCAAGTACACAATATCGCAACTCCGTGACGAGCGCAGGACGTGTCGGTGATGATCTTACTCCGAGTTCAAACGTTCAAGGTTCTGCCAGCTATGCGTCTAGCTGGCTACGATACACCAAAAAAGCCGAAAATCCTCTGGGGATAGCAGTATCAGCGTGGATTCTTGCCAACGAGCCACAGATAAGGACGAGCTTTGAAGGCGGTAGAAGAACGAGAATAATCAAAGGGTAGCTTGGACATAGCACAGACGTCAAGGAGGCCGGTGAACACCGCCGAACACCGTAGGGTCTCTAGGAGTCTCATTGACAAAGAGGGTGAAGCAAACACGGTCAGCTGACAGAATTGTATCCTCGTGAGTAGCAAGGCAAACGCGTAGAACAGCCTTTCCATTCACTACATGCTCAAACTCCTCGCGATTTAATATACAAGCAACAAAAAGACAAATTCACAAAGTCCAAGCAGCTCCGTAACCTCCCCCCCCCAAGTAAAGTAAAGCAAACTAGAAAAAAGTTGAATCCTGGCTGAAGGGAATCCTCCCCAGTTAGGCCGCCATCACCGAAGTTCACCCCCTAGAACCTGGACGATTGTTTTGGGGACCGTTGTTGTTGTTATTGTTGGGGCGGTTGTTCTGAGGTCTGTTGTTGTTATTGTTGTTATTGGTAGGACGGTTATTCTGAGGCCTATTGTTGTTGGTAGGTGGGCGATTGTTCTGAGGATTGTTGTTAATGGGAGGACGATTGTTGGTAGGCCTGCTGTTGGTGGTGGTGGGCGGACGATTGTTTATAGGGTTGTTAGTGGTGGGCGGATGGTTGGTCTGAGGCCCACTGTTAACGTTGGGTCGTTGGCCCGGTGCACCTTGCTGTAAACAAGAGCAGCGTAAGCATAGAAGCAAGATCGTAACCACGAAGAAGGGGGCACGGAGAAGAACTAACCGGCATAGATGCGACTGCCGTAGCGAGGACGAGAGCGGTGAGGGTAGTAGTCAGTGTGAAGCGCATGGTGGTCGAGGTGGAGTTGGGGAGAGGGCTCTTAGAAGTTTGTGTGTTTTGGTGGGTGTGGAGCAGGAGTAGGACCTGAGGAATGTGTCTGTCCGTGACATGTTAATTTATATACCTCCTACGCAAGTGTAGATGACGAGCCAGGCTAGTCCGATGTATAGCGCTATCGAGAGCAAAGAAAAACTGCCTCCATGCATGAGTAGAATCAGATCTGAGGATGCGGAGAGCGGAAGCTAGGAAGGAAGAAAGACAATGCAGCTTCCTGACGGAGGCATTGTCAGCTAACGAGGGCCAATACCCACTAGCAGTGCTGTCTATAGTTGCGCCTTCGTCGACGAAAGCTAGACATTAGTCTTAGAAAAGACGGGAACTCATTCGATTTCGCACCAGAAAGCCTGAAGGCGTGCTAGAGCGAATTGCTTGGCACGGATTGTGTCGGCAGAACTGCAACGTTTGCCAGATCAGACAGTTGAGATACATCCAGCCTTCTGGAACTCGAACTTGCAAGGCTAGACATACCGCTGGGAGATCATGGATCCATGAGAAGGACGTCGCAAAGAAGCCGTAGGAGTCTGTATCGCCGTGAACATATGCAATTGCTGACAATAGTTCTGTGAGTCGGTAGCAAGAATCGGCGAGTATACACAACGAAGCGATGATCCTGCAGTATGATTCGGAAGCTCATGTCAGAAAAATTAGGGTTCCTGATCGGTAGAGGGAGCGTCTTGGAGAGTGCCGTGAAACAGTAGTTAGATCGTCCTCAGGTGGAGGTAGCATTGGGGATTTGTCTGTCAAAATCGTCGAAATGACTGTGCGTATTGCAATAAAGATCCAGCCTGAGCAAACAAGAGTAGGGGTCAAATAGACTGAGCAGCTTGCCAGACGAGAAAGCGAATCAAGCGACAAGTGTAACGATTGCTGAGAATGTTTTGAGAATACAAGTGGGAGTCTGACCCAGAGGACTGAGAGATACATAACTTCTGCTCGTTGATACTCGTCCATGATTCTACTTTCAAAAAGACTGAAGATCTGAAGAACTTGTAAGAAACATTGGAGGAAATGGTCACGTGAAAAGGTGACATCACCACTGTGACTGAGTCCAATCCGGCCAACTCGGAGTTCTCCAACTCCTTCGTGAACGATGAATTCGTTGAAACGCGACATCTCTCAAGTAGACGACCCCGCTCGTCATCCTCTGCCCTCCAAACCACGTATATCTTCACCTCAGCACCCAGCAGGCGACAACCATACTCTCGCTTACCCGCCCTTCTGCTCCTCTTCCGTGCACAAACCCCCGCCTTTCCAGAAACCTCTTCCTCTGCTCACGTTCTCGTACACACCATCGCAGCGTCGTCTTATCTGGAATGACTCTTCTATGAGATATTTCTGCGACCCACCTGCGCGTGCGGATCTGGGGTACGCGTATGAGCGGTGGGTCAAGAAGGAAGACGAAAAAGGAAGGTTGGATTCGTTGCTTGGAGCGTGGATTCGAGCGCAAGGCGGCAATGCACCAGACACACTCGGAGGCATAGAGTGTGAAGATCCTGATCTTACTGCACAGAAAGGCCTTGGTTCCGCCAAAGGCATGCAGGTTGGAGTCGTCACTTGGAGAGGTGTTATGACCAAGTGAGTGAACGTTTCAACTACCGTTTAGATGACGTTACTTATCTGTCCTTTCGTTTATTCTTTGATTTGGATTTGGATTTCCTTGTGAGGATACTCACAGCTCCGTACGAGGAGAGAGAAGGATGGGACATGAACGTCATGTGTGTTAATGGGACTATGTACCTCGAAGAACATCTTTCGGAGCAACAGCTCAAGAAGAAGTACACTTTCTACTTCTCAGGTCTCCTCTTCGTAGCGCTGATCGACACAAACTAAAGGAACGACATGGAACCCCGTCATCGCTTACAGTCGTACTATGGCTACGCTTTCGAGTCGTATTGCACCTCCGACTCGCCCTCAATATCACCCTATCCGAACCCCGCTCACACTTTAGCACAATACCCACCTGGATGGAGCGGCGACGTAGATACCAACGCGCAGTGGTGCTCGGTAGTCAAGACGAAGCTCGGCGACACTAGGATTATCATTGGTGGAGAAGTAGATTGCGTACGAGGTTAGTGGTTCATCAGCTTTGTTTCGCGTCCTCGTAATGATGATTGTTTGTTTTCTTTGTTGGGTGTCTCTTTAGGAACGTACGATGGAGGTACGGACAAGCTCGTCGAGTTAAAGACCTCTATGGTCATTCGTGGGCATCAAGACGAAGTCAAGTTCGAGAGGTAAAGAATATACACAACATGTCTTGATTCAATCCGCCCTTATTTGCCCTGCCCTGTAGGAAACTCCTCAAATTCTACTTCCAATCCTTCCTCCTCGGCGTCCCTGTAAGCTTTCTCCTACAAAACAAAGAGATAGAAGAAAAAAAAAAATCATCTCTCGCCCTCTTTCCTAGGAAATATTCGTAGGCTTCCGCACACCATCTGGGCATATACAAACGACACAGTCTCTCCAGACCATCAAAATACCGAGCCTCATACGGGGTAAACCGCACGCTTGGGATCCGGCGATTTGCTTGACATGGGGAGACGCGTTCCTGGAGTTCCTCAAGCGTGTCACAGCGGAGGATAACAATGTTGTCCCTGCATCTTCGTCATCGGGACCGATAGCACCGATAGCCTCTGAAAGGACCAGTAATACTGGTGTTCAAGACCACACTTCCTCTCATGGTCAAGAGGAGGGTGCTCCAGAGGCCGAGCATGACGATCGTCCCTCTCGACCCAAGTCCGCCTTGGAGAACGCTGCGAAACGAGTCTGGAGAGTCCGTTTCGTACCTCGTCAAGGCGTAGAATGTTTTCTCCTCAGCGAGGAAGATGTCCAGAAGGAGGTTGAGAGCGGAGATAGTACGGGAGAAGAGAGAGTGGGCTTCTTGCCGAGGTGGTATTTCGACAGAGAAGTCGAGGAGGCTGCTGGTGCACGGCTTCAGACTGCAGGTACGGAGGCTCATCCGGGCGCAGATTCGACGAGAGTGGAGGTGGGCGGAGGGGGAGATGTTACTCAGGTCGCGCCGGCTCGTAAGGAGGCATCGTCTGCGAGTCAGAGTACTATCGCTGGTTGGCAGATTTAGGTCTGTCGTCGTTGTAAGGCTCGCTCTTGGACGAGTCAAGTTGGTGTGTACCACGAATCGTTTATTTGGTTCAGTGATGCTGACGTCAATGCTTCTCTCTTCTAGGATGAAAGGATGATCATACCTTTTGCATGATCACATAGATGAAGTGATCGTCTCTTCACCACGACCAAGTCTAGGACTGATTCGAGTCTAGAGACATGCTAGAGAGTTCGCCTGACTGATCGGAGCAGTCAACCTGAGATACAGAGGCGTAATAGTACGACATTCTAGCTAAACCCTCTGCTTCGATCGACTCTCTCTTAACTTTAAAGTTCTCGTAACACCACCCTATCCTTGACGAGGATCTGTCAATGCTTCTCACACCACCAGTCACAAGAAGTTCTACTAGTGGCAAGTCCTAATCCCTTTATCCCGCGTCGCCATTTATGGTATGACCAAGGACCAATTCGGTCCATCGATGCGAATTCCCGACGGATACATGTCAGGCACTGGGCAGCGGCTGACCTCTTGGCTGGCTTGAGCGTGTGGACGCGTGTGGATCATTGTTTGCATGTGGGAGTGGTCAAAGTTGGGTTGGAATGTGATATGAAGGGATTTTTCCGCGATTCTGAGTTCGGTGGCGTCGTGCTCACGGCCCACTTTGCGGGAACATCAGGATTCGAAGTTCAAGGTTGGGGGGGGTGACGACATCCTGGTAAACTGTTTCCGGGTTAGAAGGAACGGACTCCCTTATCATGATCAACATAGAGACCACTGGCTACACCCGGGCATAGATATGGTCTAAATGCTAAGTACAGTCAGCCGGGTGCCACTCTTGCGAGGCTTCCAATGGGAGAAGAGCACCAGGGCTACTTAGAGCCTAGATCATTCAATGGGTATGTAAATCCAGAAGAACGAGGCGAGAGTAGTCTCAATGGGGACAAGTGGGACCAGAGAGATGGTGGGCTGGTTACGGCAGATCACGGTCACGCCGCTGGGAGTGATTGTTGGGATTGCCTCCCAGGATTTTCACCAGGTCGAGCATATGTAACATCCTAGGTGAGATAGCCGTGTCAGTGGAAGTGCCTTCGGGGTGCCGTTTTGGAGAGTAAGGAATTAAAGGTATCCCCGCTATGCTGGACTGAGAAAGCTCTGGTACTCGGGTCAGCAGGTTGTCGAGTTTCGCACTGTGCGAGTACTTACAGACAATTTTGAATGCTCTCAAGGTGTCCGAGGCGCTTCGATTGGCTGGGTAATCCGGCTACTACGGTGATACGCTCGGTTACAGAGTGAACTTACCAATATCTTCATGGAGACTTGGATCGTACCTTTTTTCTGCATTATTAATATGAATCCGATATTGAGAATTTTATTGCCGGTGTTATTGAAAAAAGGAGATGGGTTATACTTGAGGCGTGTGGGACCTCGGATAACTGCGAATTGAACATCTATTGTCCCTCGGCTGGGTACATGATTCTACAGGTTTACTGTAAGTATTAGAGGAGTCAGGATATGGAATGGAGAGATGAGGCGCTGGTACGTGTAGTTAGGATTGAGTCAGAGAGCTTCGAGAGCGTTTAGCAGATTGTTAGATGAGAAAACTGACTGCTAACTGAGAAAACCTGGGCGGATCACGGGAAAATTGGGGACCGAAGTGATTTGTCATCGCCGCCGCGGTCAGATACATCACTTCACCCACTTCGAACACCTCCGCACAAGTCCTCACCGTCGTCCTTCGCGTTCTAGGAGTACCGAGTACGTCCTTTGACGTCGTCTTCAACATCGTCCACTCACTACGCGCTCAACAGACACAGCAGCCCACTCAGAAGCAGTCCAGCTCCTACCGACACGCGCCGTAATGGCCACACCATCCTCCTCCGCAACGACGCCTTCACCGCCCATGCTGCCTATGCTACCACAACAGCCCATCGTCAACCGTTCCTTCATCGCCCAGGACATGCAACAGCCTATCAAGAACACCACCAGCTTCCTCGCAAGGGCTGAAATATCCACAGTCAGTGTCCACTTTTATTTCGCTCTACACCCTCCTCGTCTTCTCCTATCGCATATCAGTTTCAGGGACGCTCGTATCTCCTGAGACGCGTTCTCAACTCCTTCTCGTGTTTTTCCTTCCTCTACCACCTCGTTTGCTGCCAACGTCTCATCACGACGACGTGCCTTTTCCTCCCTTCCCTTCTGTGTCCTCAATTTACCATTTCTTATTACTCATTTCCACCGATCAAAAACTCATACTCATCTCTTTCCCACAGGTTACCAGGGCGTTACGAACGCGTCTCTCCTATGCCTCATTCAAGGCTACCAACAACATGTCCCACGTCTCCCTAGGAGACCTCGAAGCCCAATCCTCTCCCGCGCCTACTACTACAGCTACCACCCCTACCCGGCCCAATAAGCGCAAGGCTGCGGGCGGCAACCATTATGGTAACCCATCTAACGCGAGTATCAGCAATGCCTCTGTCGCTCTCGATCGTAGAAATTCTATGGCGCCTCCCACTGCTCATGGTGCTGCTGCTGGCGCAGCGCCCTCTGCCTCTTCGTCTTCTTCTCCCGGATTCAGGAAACACGCTTCCGGATCATCTGCTGTAGCTGTAACAGACGCCGTCACTCTTCTTCGGCAACAGAGCGCATCGAAGAACCTCTACACCTCTATATTGACACCACCGCCTTCGAAACAGGCGCGTACTATACACAACGCGAGCGATCCCCCGTTGTCATCATCCTCCTCTGCTGCTCATGCACATTCTGTCTCGGGTGCCGCTAGCGGTGGCGATCCGTTCGTCGTGAACTCGGGTACGAGTCACAAGACGATGGGGACTTCGGCCCCTGGGGGAGGTGTGCGAAGTATCGCCGAAGGAACTAGATCCCAAGCAAAGAGTCGCGCTCAGCCGAGCGGCGGTAGGAAGGCTAAATCTTCCTCCTCCACGAATACGAAATCCACCAAAGAACGTACGCGATCGGGCAAGAAGGGTAAAGAGAAAGGCAAACCCTCTTCCTCTTCCTCTACCTCACGAACCGATCGGAATAGACAAGTCGATCGTGATGGGGACGTCGATATGAAAGCTGCTGCGACGACGCTGGCGTCACTGTTGATGCACAATCGACCGACGGGGAGTGTTGCTTCGCCACGGTCGAGCGTCAGCTCTGAGTCTGGCTCTCAGCACCAGACCTTTGCTCAGAGCTTAGCCCGGACGATGAACACCTCTGGGGCGCTCGGGCCCGGTGATTCTTCACAAGACTCATCCTCCTCCCTTCTGGCCCCTGCAGCTAGTGATCTCCGACGTACCACCCCTTCACCCAACGCTGAGATGTCCAATCTGACACCTCGTCAACAAGTACCATCTGGCACAGCGGCCAACACCGACACCGAGGCCGCCGATCTCATGCTCTTCCTCGCTACCTCTCCTTCCCCCGTTCGGCCCTCAAACGCAAGAGAGCGCGATGCTAAAGACGGTGCGGCATTCAGGATGCTGAGCGGCGGCAAGGCAGGCTCTGCTAGTCTCAGAGAAAGAGGCAGGGTACTCTTCAGCGAGGACGGATCTGCTCCTGCTGCTGCCGACGCAGGTGGGCTCAAGCGACCATTGAGAGGAGACGCGAGTTTTGCGTCCAGCGTGAGCAGTATTGGTGGTGAGATGCGTGGCGACGTGTCTCGCAGAGCGCATGCCTCTGCTGTCTCGGATAGGGCAGGCAACGGGGTGAGCAGCACGCCGATGTCGAGGCAGAGCTCAACCGCGTCGAACGCGAGTACGGTCCCCACACCTTCGACGTTTCTGGGTCTCTCCCCCCAGTCGTCGCAACAACTCCTCCCGCCGCCGCCTTCACCAGGTATGAAGATGCGCAGTGCGGCGGGACCGAGTCCGCTAGCTGAGCGCGAACGAGACCGTGAACGCGAACGCGAAAGGGACCTGGATAGAGAAAGAGACAGGGACCGTGAGATGGCGGAACGCGCCGCCAACCTCCTTGCTCCTCCCCCCTCCACTTCCACGCCCATGAACGTGTCTACCCCTGCAGGAGCAGGAGCACGGGTTTCCTCGCCCTCTGGTCGGTCTGTTTCTTCGACGCCGTTCAATTTTGGAGAGTTCTTGCACTCTTCGCCTGCGGTGCCTGGGCCTTCGCATGGTCCCTCTGGGGCAGCTGGTACTACAGGCCTGGGATACCCCTCTCCCGCTGGTGCTCCTGGGCCTGTGAAAGGTGGCCTAAGAGCGGACGTGGGTAGGAAGCTCTTCGAGGAGGAACAGATGAGGAGTCAGACGGGGTACCGCGACAGGTCGCAACAGCAACATTATCGTCCTGAGTCGGGGCACCAGCAGAGTCCTCACTATCCAAGCCGTTCGAGCAAGGGTTCGACGAAGCATCAGCATGAGTCGTATCCGCATTCGTATCGAGAGGAGAGTGGACCGCAACACGAGCGGTATCCGAGGCAGAGTGCGACCGCTGCGGGGCCTGGTGCTGGTGCTGCGTCTGCTGGGACGAGTGTGGGTAAGAGTGGACTGGGAGCTGGGATCGATTTGATGCAGGGGTGATTCTGGTTTGGATGAGGATCTCTAACCCCTGTTGCCTCCTCCCACACTGCCAAACCTCTTCCTCGATATAGATTATTGAATACGGCTCACCCATTCCATCCATCCATCCGGTCCCAGTTTCTCGACCCATCGGCTCATCAGTCAATTGTATCAACATCAAGATTTCCTTTATCCATACGCATGCATACGCAGTCCAGATTTTTTCAAATTCTTCTCATTCTTTTTTGTCTCTGTTTTCCTTCATTTCAGTACTCTCACCGAATTTCTCGTTATTTCTGGTTGTATTTCTCTCTCCCTCTCTGCCCTCTTCGTCAACTGCGGTGTTCGTCCGTGAGTTGATGATGATGAGCGGTGCTGTATATGATAACTCCTCAAAGAACGTACTTGATGTTTATGTTCGTCCCTTCCCCCTCCTCTACCACCACCACCGCCTCCACCTCCGTACATCACCATCCTCCTTCGCTTGTAGGTGATCCCATCACCTACCTTCGACTTGCTACCTCGGTTCAACAACCGCCGATCACAGCTGCAAAGCAAGGACCATATCTCACTTGCATCATGCTTATCTATCCAATTATCTATATCTTCCTATCTCTACTGTCTCCTCCTCATTCTATCCTCTCCGTTGTTGTTCAACTAGGTCCCCGACTCTTTGGTTTCTCTTCTCGATTCCGGTTCCTCCCCTATAATGGTTCGGCACACTGTACCCCTACCCCTTCCTCTCTGTTTCAATGTACCGTCATGTCCAATGCCTCGACCTTAAGGACTCGATGCTTTTTCATCTGCCTCTCTTCTTCATCCATTATCATCACTGTCATCATGCAACGTATCTTTTCTCTTCAGAGTTTCTTGAATGATTTGATTATATGGGTTCCTCTTTCGAAATTTCTCTCTCTGCATGTTTTTTTCTTCCCTTCATTTCCCCTTTCTCTTTTCAAATCCTCCTCATAGGACTTTGTAATATCGATTTCTGTCCATTGTTTCCATTCTTCCAGCTGTGTTTCGTCTTCTTCCTATGTTTGAAGAAGTCTCTTATCTATATCTATTTGAATGCATTACCATGCATACACCTTCGTTCTGGTTTCTTCCTATCCGTGTTGAGTTGAGGTCCCGAGCCCTTCTCTTCCCTCTCCCTAACGATCTTCCTACCTCCCTCTTTCTTATCCGTCTGTCTATTTCCCAGTGTTTTTACCCTCACCCTGTCCGCGGGCGTCTCAGTGTCTCTACTACTACTTGACTGTTTCCCCCTCTATCTCTGTTTCCTACGAATTTTACGTAGCTCCTCAATGTAATATCATTTTCTCGATTGCTTTTATCGTTCTCGGGTGATTTTCCGATGTTTTGTGGATTCAGAGTGGTGGATCTGAGGCGAATTCAAACAGACTTCTAGTAATCCATGCCCTTCCGTCGGGTAGTAGAATATAACGTCTAGGATCATCCAGGTCGCAAACACATCTACGGCAATGGGTACTAGTAGGAGGTACGTATATGCGGTATGTTAAGAGAAATGCGGGGTAAATAAGGATAGGAGAGGGAATCGTAAG
This sequence comes from Agaricales sp. HM26-F1, assembly GCA_002718315.1. Classification (NCBI taxonomy): domain Eukaryota; kingdom Fungi; phylum Basidiomycota; class Agaricomycetes; order Agaricales; species Agaricales sp. HM26-F1. The sequence continues at coordinate 515,281 of NIBX01000021.1, read as the reverse complement.
TGTAATAAGGCGAGAGCAAGCGTGCAGTGTAGTCTAAGATGAAGGTTCTGGGACTAGAAACCCAACCATACATTCGTCCATCATGAAATCCACATTCACCCAAGCATGGGTGAGTGCTATAATCGCAACCCACAAAAATAACAAAAAAAGTAGTCAGAACCCCGAAACACCCTAAAACGAAAAAGACGGGAGGCTTACCGAACAGCTTCGTCCCATCCCTCCCCGCCGCTCTCATGAGCTCTCGTTCGCCACCGGGGTGAAAGGGCAGGTAGGCAGTGATGTTGTACACTTTCCCGTGGATAGCCGTCCAGGCGTCGTCTTTCCTGTTGTGCCTTTTGAGCACCGAAGGCGGTATCCGGGCCAGACTATCTACGCCCTGTCAAAACAGACGCACAAAGTAGATAAGTAAGAGTGCATTGTCACCGGGATGAGTCATCCACAGTCTAGCTGACCCATGCAAGGACGCAGATTGGGGGATTCGGGACGTTGTATATGTGTGGATGGATGGGTGTGGTGGAAGGAAAACAAAGAACCCACCCGTAGATCCTGCCCAGAAGCTTTCAGCGCTGCCCAATCTAACGGACTATGCCCCGGTGCCAGAGCGACCTTCTTCCCTCTTCCCTTAGATTGCACCACCGGTTTCTGAGTAGTATGCAACGGCGCCAATAAACCTGGCTCTGACGACGCCGGTGCCAGAGTCGTATTCGAAGTCTTAAGATTGTTGGACCGAGAGCTGACGCCTGGAGTCCGAGTGGCTAGACCTGGAAGCGGGGGCGGCGGCATAAGATCGGTATCGGTACCACTCAACAAGTTCGATCGTGGATTGCTCTTCGTCGTCGAGGACTTCAATGCAGATGCAGATGTAGACGATGAAGACGAAGCCGACGCGACCCGCTGAGCACTGTTGAGACTCGGAAACGAAGGCGGCGTATCATCATCTATGTGATCCGCCTCCGTTTCTGTATCTTCTCCCTCGTCGTCAGAAGCAGGCGGCGAGTCTACAGTCACTTCTAGAGACGGAATTGGCGGAGTTGGGGTAGATAGCGGAAAGAACGAGGCGGGGGAGGGTAACCAGCCGCGGAGGTAGGATGACATGATAGTGAAAGAAGAGAGCTCTAGTAGTCGATGGTCTAAGTTATTGTAGATGGTTGGTAAAGCAAGAGTGAAAGGTTTGCACGATGCAGTCTAATGACTCGATAGTCAGAGCAAAGTAGGTAGAAGCTGAGTTTGGTCGTCTCTCCCTCCGCGGCGTTCAGGTTCAAGATCGTACAGGTTCACGTGCGTAAAGTTGGTATGATATGGTGGTATGGTACAGATGACACCTCCTTTCCTCTCGAGCGAAGTCACGACTCCAAGGAGAGGTCTAGAGTATTAAGAAAAGGGGCAGATTCCATCTCTCAAGTCAGAGGGAAAGGTCCCCCGAAAAAAATATGCCAGCCCACTACTCCCTCGCAGGCGGATAACCAATTGTCGTCGTCCATTCATCACCCTCCGGGAGCGTCCAATCCCCATAACACGCCCACTCCCAATCCGTCTCCTTGATAATCTCCTTCAAGCCGTCCACGAAAGTATCAACGGGACACAAACCATCCTTGTTCTCTGGGCATCCACCGAGACCTGTGAGTGGGACTACACCGTCGTTGACGAGGATCCTCATCTGAGGACCTGTGAGGTCTGCGCATTCCAGTACTAAGACAAAGGCGGTGTTATTAGATGTGGAGAGAGGGGGGAGGAGAATGGAGGAGTGGAGGACTTACGCTGGAAATGGACGTTAGTGGCGAAAGGTGCTAGTTTGGATGATCTGAACAAGCGGTCCTTCGGGTTGTGATCAGCAGGCAGAGGACCAGAAGACGATAGGCTGGTCAGATTCAATGCAGTAAGAACTAGAACACGTTCATCAGCACCTCAGTTCCAAGCAGAAAAAGAAAATAGAACGTGAAAAGAGAGGAACTGACTGTTAAGAACGACGACCTCATGTGTAGCGTCGACGTAGAGACTCTGGTTCAGAGGGAATGTAATCGGGTTGTCATTCAGCGTGGCGTTAGTGGAAGAGTTGTGCACGGGGATGGGGGTATGAGTTAGTCGGGCGACTAGTTCTTGAATGTAGCCTATGCCCTGGACACGGGCGAGTGGAGATCCAAAGGCACTGTTGTACCTAGGAAAAGCAATGAGTTAGTATCAACACACAGGTACAGAAGGGGTTTAGCCAAGTACCAGAATTGCAGGTCGAGGCTAGTCAGAGAAGGAAGCAAGCAAGAGTCAGCACACATTCAGCATTATCTGAACAGCAAACTGACGCATAATCGAACCCTTCCCACTCCTCCTGTGTGAACAGTTCACAGAACTTTGAGTATCCAAGAGCAACCGTCTACACAGAAAAGATCAAAAGACATTCTCGCAGTAGTACACCAACAGTGGTAACAATGTATTCCTTACCTCGTATGCACACATCTGCTGTAGGACGTACGTATCCTCAATGGAGAGCTCGTATCCCTGAAGCTGTGGCTGCAACCGAGCCTGAGCGTCCTTGAGATACACAGCGGCCCATTTCCTTATGTAGAAGTCCGCCCGGTCGGCTTTGCTGCGATCGTTAGTGTTCGGGCAGCTAGCATACAGCGATGTTTGAGAGCTGAACAGCTGCGGGTGGAAGAATGGAGGAGAGAAGACGACTTACGTATCGTATGGAGCGAGAGTGTTGTTGAACTAGAGCGAGGTAATTAAAACAAAAATTGGCAGCTGGAGGAGATGCGCGGAGGAACTTACGCCGGGAGCTTCGATCGTGATACTCTGCTGGTACTGCCCATCGAGCGGCCAACCGAAGAAACCAAGAGCAAAGTTCATCGCGGATGCGAGCATGCGGTCTCTGAGCAGAGAAGTCAGAGGTATATTCCGTCATAAACGGTCAGTACGCTTACTGAGATTCGGTGCGGAAAACTGGTAGGGTTTCCTTCTCGGTAAAGTCCTGGACACGGATGTAAACCCCAAAGAGATGGTGAGAGCAATTGCGAGATCTCGTACGTTCAGCAAGAAACCATACTTGATTCTGGTTGCTAAACCCAAATCGTCTGTTCGTGTAGTGAGTGGAGTTCAACCCTCAGGGATATCGAAAGACCTACAGAGTTGCTGTCTACCAAATGGTGTGAGGACTGTTCGATCATGCGATCAGCGACTTTTCGAAAAGACAATAAGAAATTTGCTCCGCTTACTCTCTTCGCCGAGTTTGTACGTCCTGACCATAATGAAAAAAGAAGCCTAAGTCAAAAGGTTCTTTCCGAGCAGTAAGGAACGTCGGCTAGGAGAAAGCCTGCTCACCAGTCGTTCAGGAATTCAAGGTCACCAGAAGCGTTCCAGTTAGCGGCGGCATCATGCAGACGGCCCGTAAAGTTCGCAGGACCCCCATAAGAAGCTGCCAAGTTCGATTAGAAAAGGAGTGCTAAGACCACGCGAAGAGCGCATGGAAAGAGGATACTCTGGAACTTACCGTAGGCGGTGGGGTACCTGGCACCATGTCTGTGTACGAGGTGCAGGCCCGTTATCGAGCAGGTCGGTGGTGTTTCTGGACTAGCGTCCATACCAAAAGCTGTTCTTTCGACGCTGTACCATGGGGACAAGTTGCCCCAGGATCTGAAAATATCGAACTTCTTGGTGCTAGTTATTGTCTCCTCCGACTTGCCAGGTCTTGGTGGTCGGACTAGGTTCGGTACGCCTTTGTTCTTCGGGTAGGCGGGTGCTGTAGCAATGAGTGCTGGTTCTGCACCTGTTGGTGTGCCACCTGCGTACCCTACGTTGGAGGGGAATAGAGAAGGGAAGGCGTTTGTGGGACTAGGAGGAGGGAAAGGATGAACCTCGGTTGAACCGGCCCAGGGGGCAGCCAAGTCGGCATTGGCAGAGAAAGAAGTCAAAGGAGTGTGGTCTGATTTGGAGAAACAATCCGAGCCGCAGACGAGAAACTGGCCTAGAACGCAGGCAAGGGAACCAGAGAGGAACGCGAGAAATAGGTGTCCAAAGTTGAAACGTGGCTGCCTCAAGCTGGAACGAACTGGAGGAACTTGGATGTCCTCTGGCTGGCTGTGAGGCCCAGATTCCTTGTTCTGAGGAGACAAGAGAGCCTCTCGCTCGACGTCTGCGTCTGCGTAGCTGGAACGTCGGTGGTCAGCCATCTGTTAGGATGGATGTTGGTTAGTGTCAACTTGTTGGTCTCTCTACCAATCCGAGGACTTCGTCGAGCTCGGCTATCAGCGCCAATATCCCTCCCCCGGTCCTTTCAATCGTCGACTTCTCTTTTCCTCCACCGACGACGGTGGCCATGGCTCATGTCAATTTCTTTTGTTTTTTAATGTCGTCTCGTGCAACATTTGGTTGTAGCTCAGCGTAGCCAACGGCCCCAAGAATTCTTCTTCTTCATGGCCTAGATCAGGCGGTCTCAAGTCTCACGGCTCTGGATATTTCCGCGCATGCATACATATCTTGCGACTAGAAAGTTCAACTCAATCTATGAGATCTACTATGTTCCTCGTTATGTGAGAAATCGCGTCTATTCTCATGCACTCTGCGATCTACCGTATCTGATGCTTCAGGAGGCAACGCGCCAACCTCTCGTTGCCGACTGCAAAACAACAAATGCTAAAAATCAATTCTGCCAGTGATACTTGCCAAAGTCGCTAGTACTGTAAGGGAACCGCTTGTCGCGACCTTTTCAATGGTACGGGGATATAATTTACGCGACCAAGTAGAAGACCTCGACCGTCCGGTCGCAGAGGCCGAAAGGAACCGACCGATGATGATCTTCTCTCGTTCATCCGCGGCCAAGGTCAACACCACTAGGGTCGCCTCCCAGTACTGTGTAGCAACCAAGGTACCTGTGCATCATACCTGCTGTCCTCCTCTATCTGCCATGGGGACTCCACCTGCCTTGCAGCATCCTGTTCTTTAAAATCCCCCGTACAGCCCAACATCCAATGTTCGGTCAGCTCGTAGGAGGGCCCTGGGAAATCCTTGTTCTGGTTATGGCAAGTCCGCTCTGTATGGCCTAATGATTTCATCGCGCTGGGTCCACGTGTATCTAAGAGCTGTGATTGTCCTTCCAGAAGAACTGAATATCGAGTCGAATATTTGGGCAGGAATTTTGTGTTCCGCCATGGGTTTACGTATTGTTATAATGGGGATCAACATGGCCCTATAAAAGTGACCGATCGAGATTGCTTCAATCCCTCGATATAAACCAGTTGCAGCCTCGCGGCTACCTTCTCTCTCCACACACCCCACCGGAGAAATCTCTCTCGCTAGGTCCTCCTTGGTTGTCTCTTCTGCTTCTTGTCCTCTGGAGATGTACAACTACTCGACCGCTCCATCGTTATTTGACCCATCCGAGGCCTCCACTTCAAGAAAGCAGGATCCTTCTGCGCATCTGATGCTCCCATCCAGTGACTTTGGAAACAACAAGGGCTATCTGCTTTCTCCTCTTGACAACAGCGACAGACCCCTCGGCTCGTTCGCGGACGACCCATACGATTTTGGTTCGTTCCTTAACACCAAGAGCTACGCCGACGGGTTTCTTGAGGATCCGGTGAGTAAACAATGGAACATTTCCCTCGGTTATGGACTTGTCGAACTGACGGGTGGATATCTTACTTTTCATTTCAGAGACGACACGAAATTTCTGACTTTTCTTCGAGCATGCCGTTTACTGGCTTCACTTCCGTAAATGCCACTTTCGCTTATCGATGTTCTGCTCGACTGATCATTTCTTTCCGTTCTCGACGTAGGATGAGAGTCTGATATTCAACGCTTCCTCTTACGACCCTGCCTTTTCGATACCTCACTCAGTGCGTCTGTTCGTTCAATGTTTGGACTCCGGTGTTCTGACTGTAGGAATCTACAACAGTACGATGGGAACAGTCTCATACAGACGCCATCATTCTATACAAATAGCGACGACCAGGTAAGTATCAGGACCCGCTTCTGACTCCAACCTCACGACTAATGAAATGGCTTCCTCCTCCACAGGCTAATATATTTCACCCTAGCAAGGAATCGTCGTGGATAACTGCGACGGAGGTGAGCTCGGTGGTCTCATGTCACTGGGTCACTAGATCGAACTTGGCTCACATTCTCCCCATTTTTTTCCGCCTAGCCTATCCTGGATTGGCAAGGGCTGGATAACTACGGAACGATCCACCCGTGCCTGCTGTCTCCTTACGTTTCTTCCCATCAGAGGAAGAGAGCAGCAAATGTTTTCAGCTCTGTGGGACTCCTGGAGACTTGTGGGATTATATCGGATACGGAGAGCGATGGCGAGGAGGAAGAGTCGCAGTCACAGTCGCAGGCGCAGGCGCAGTCGAATTCGAACGAAGGGAGGATACATCCTGAGCAAGTCGTGACTTGCGACCCCTCGATCTTATCCCCACCTCCACCTCCACCAATAGCAGAGCCCTCCTCTCCCAGAGATGCCAGAGACGAGGAGGCCTTTCCCGCTGCCAGTGGGGCCAAGATGACGAACCCCATTGACGAATCACCGCAACGTCGCTCAGTCCGCATATTCATTCATTCCTCAAGTCCAAAGTCCGCGAGCCTGAATTCTATTTCACCCGTGGTGGATTCATCTCGTTCCCGAGGCAGCACGCCAAGGAAGACACCGAAAACGTCGTTGGATCATAGCCCGAGAGAGGCTCTTGAGCAGCAGTCGAGAGCCACTCGCTCCCTGCGTAGTTCCTCCTCTGCTGGGAAGCAGATACCAGATTCGACCACTCCTCCGAGCTCGGGAGCTGGTTCCTCTACACCCAGGCGTACGACGTCCGGGAAGACCGTGAAGGATTTCGTGCAGCCGATCAAGGTCGATCCGGGAACTGTCGGTGTACATGACGATAGCCTGAACCCTCTAACCCGTTCGGATTCTTCCTCGTCTATCGTATCGTCATCCATAGCCAGCTCCAGCAGCTCCGGGCAGCTCCACTCATCCGATTCCCTCGAGTGCCTATCCCCATTGACTCAGCCCGCGACACCACCCCGCTGTGTCACAAAGCGCGACAGAGAAGAAGCCGAATTGGATGAAGAACCCGGAGGAGACGACAACGACGCAGACTATGATCCTACCGAAGACGTTGAAACCACGGCCAAAACTCAGCTACCCCAACGCCGGCCTCAGGCGCGTCGTCGTAAACGCGGGTCTGGCACTCGCAAGAAAGGCCCTGCTGGCCCGAAACCGTCGTGCCAGCACCCAGGCTGCAGCGCGACGTTCACCAGGGAGGCGGATCTATTTCGTCATCAGGCTAGTGTTCATAGTCGACAGACGATTGAGGAGGTGTTGCAGGAAACTCGTCCGGATTATCGATTATGGTGCCTCGGCTGCCATAAGATTCTGGCAAGACCGGACGCGAGGTCGAGGCATGAGGAGGGTTGTCAGAAATATCTCAAGCATTATGACTAGTTCTTGTTTTTTTTTCCCTTCCTTCAGAGCTGAATACTTTTAGTGTTGGTTTTTTGCTTTTTCTTTCCCATTTATTCCTTCTTCTATCGCATCGCATCATGATTCAGGACTTTCTTCTTCCTCCTCGGACTCTTGAGTGTTCATATGCATTACAATAGTTAGCTTTTTCCCCCGCGCCTTGTTGCTGTTCTCGTCTGTTGCTATCGAGCTGCTGTGCCTATCATATTCTCCCACACCAATATTGTCGAATCTTGTATTTTAGTATATCATCTCAAAGGCTATCACCCCCCTCTCAGCCGCTTCTTGTTCTCCAATCACGCATCATTCAATTCAACCGAGGTTTCTTCTGGCCTCTGGAGCTCTCCCATGGGAAATACCCGTCGGAGCAGTGACCTCCGGTTCGCTTGCCACTGGCAGCCTCTTTGAGAGTACCGTTCTCAGACTCTTCCACCCGCCGCGTGCCAACGATGATCTCACAGTACAACAACCGCATGACCGTTTCATAGCACTGAAAATCCCCAATGGAGGGTCCTTCACCATCGGGAGATTGAGTTCGACCTATGTCATTCAGATTTAGCGGATTCCAGTCACAACGCACAAAAAAAGGTGCGAGCAGGAGGCTCGTCCGTCGTCGTAGGCACTCTCCGGCCCTTCGCCTGGTCGGTGTGGAAGAGCATAGCCCGAAGTGAGATGTATGACATGGTGGGAGATTGCTTGCTTCTTTTGGGGGATGCTTCTGCAGAAACAGGCCCGAAGATCCAAGAGAAGGTAGTTCGACGAAAGCTAATAATTATGATGTATCTAATCGTCGCGTCTATCTAGGTGTGAGAGTGCCGAATCATAAGACCAGCAGTGATCCCAAAGTCGCCTGTGTTTGGATGATCTTGGGAGAAAAAAAAAGGAGTGTCAGAAGGGGTATATACGATGACTGAGATGCGTGTCATTTTTACCTCTAAAGCCTGCTGCACCTCCAGTCTCCTCCTAGCAGCTTGCAACCAATCTGAAACCAAAATGCCCGCGGTGCCCTTGAGTTGATTCAACTCCCGGGCAGCGCTATCAAGATTCTTTTCATTGAGATGATACTCCGCTCTCGAAATGATGCTGAGAACGTCCGATCCCTCAACCAACCCGTGGCGACGGAACTGAAGCGTCGAAAACAAATGTGAAGCTAGATGAGATAACAAGCCCGCGTCCTGTTCCGGGACTAGCGCGACTTGCGATAACCGAGGGGCGACTGAGGTGGAAAACCATGAAGCGAGGTCAGCAAAAGGTTCTACGCCAATGTCTGGCGTTTCACTTCCTTCCAGTGTCTCTAGGGCCGATCCCACCACAGAATCATCCGCCTGGGCAGAGGTGGCGACGCTGTGAAGCGTTCGGAGCTCCTCTCGGAAAGGTCGTCGGACTGGAGAGTCGACCACGCCGTTCAAGGCACGAAGAGCAGACCAGAGAGCATGTATCCGGATGTTCTCATCTAGGTATGCGTTATTGTCCAAGGCGATCCGTTCGAGGCGCTTGAGGTTTGCGGAGAGCTCCTCGAGTTTGGACAGTCGCCCACCACGCTCGTTCTCAACTCGAACCTTGATCTCACGGATCCATCTCCGCTGAAGTTCGATTCCCTGAGCAATGACTTCCTCCTTGAGACTATAAACAATGATAAGAGTAAGTTCCCGGGCATCATCTCGAGATTGTAGACCGTACCGTTCATTGATGAGCTCGGTCTGAGTCCGGAGCTCATGGTCAAGCTTCTCTCTGTACGCTTGGATAAACTTCTGACGCTCCTCTTCAAAGAACCTAGACGAGGCGCACGTTAGTTCGAGTTAAGGTGAAGAACGGAGAGGAGTAAACACACCTCCTGAAGTCCGTCTCTTGGCTGTCCAGCTTGTCCTGGGATTCCATTTCAAGTTCAAGGAGTTTGATCGAGTATTCCCGAGTCTGCTCGTCCAGCTTTCTCTCAAGTTCAACGCGCTCCTCTTCCTTGGCCTTTTCGATCCGTGTGGCGAGAGCAGTCAGATCTACCTGAGCCGTCGAGAGAACGTCGGCAGCTTTGGTAGCCGCTTCGGGATTCGAGTTAAGGAAAGAGGCGAGGTTGTCAATGGTGGATGCGAGCTGAGCAATGATGGGCTCAGAGACACCGAGTTCAGAAACAGCCGGAGCGACGAGAGGAAGAGGAGCTGGCTTCTCTTTCTCTTCTATCTCTGGAGGAGGCACTACCTTCTTGGGTGGAGCAGGGCGCGAGAAACCAGGAGGAGGCTCAAAACCGACAGGAAGGGGCGCGGAGTAGACACCTGGGTCTTCCACGACAACAGTCTCGGTAGCCTGGTCTGCTTCCTCGAACGTTGCAGCGTCGGCGGTCGCAGGAGGAGGCGTCGCGGGGACGACATCAGATTCCTTGAGGGCAGTCTCCGCTTTTTTTACAAGCTCAGTGATAGCTCTGGAGATTTGCTCCTCCTGGTGCTTTACAGCAGTAGAGACGGAACCATCCTCCTTGGTCACATCCGTCTTCAACTCCGTAACAACACTCTGCACCCTGGTCTTCGACTGCTGAAAACTCTCCTTCGCCTTCTCCTTCGCCTCCTTCATTTTAGCGTCCGCAGACTGTCTAGCCTCTTCTACGAGCTTCATGGGATCAGAAGCCTTCTCCACAAGCCGCTGAGCCCAGGCGTACAACTCCTTGGGCGAGTTCATAGCCTGCTCGAGCGTAATGGTGTCCCAATGGTGAGCCTCCGCGTACTCCAGCATAGTTGTACCGAGCGGGACATTGTCAGCGAAGATGTCGTAATAAGGCTGGTTGTTGAACGCGAGGAAAGCGCTGCCGACGTAGAACGTAGCGGTCAACCCAGTAGTCGCAAACAGAATCTTGCGGAAAGTTCTGTTCTTCTTCTTCGGCGTCAGTGATTCAGAGGCTTCAGTTGCTAGTCTCTGTATAAATGACGATACCAATATGTCAATTGTATCATGCACTGTAGTTAGAAGAATGCGTCCAGTTGTAGATGTATGATAGGGCGTACTCGACGAGTAGATCTGACCGCAGAGCGGCCTGAAGACAAGGTGGCATGCCTTGAGATGGGCAAGGCGCGATACATGCCCCACAGGAAACGAGCAGCGTTGAAACGAGCGTAAGGAAAAGTATTGAGAGCGACGTCGGGCGTGGACGGACGACAAGTCCAGATTTTCGGGCATGTGATCAGCTGGAACAAGTCTGGACTCCGCGGAGACCTCGAGAAGCTAGAATGTGGTCCGCCAGAAGACTCCTTGGGACGGTGAGTGTCATCATTTCTCAGAGTGCGCGGTGAAGGATGGTGGATACTGCAAAGGCAGAGCACAAGTATCTACATTATACAGCAAATACACTGAAAGAGCGGGAGATCCAGGTCTACACAGAGAAGTATGCGGGGTAAATTTCCAAGATGAAGAGCGAGGACGATAACGACAATTGGCAACAAAGCGCCGGATATATAATAGAGAGAAAAAATTGAGAGGGAGCGTGATGAAACCTGTATCCCCGAGATGAAATGGGGTAAGGCCAGGTATTGTCATGAGGGAGAAGATGATCCAAAGCTGATCATTTGTAGCAAACGAATCCACGAATCGAACGGCATATCTGCGGTTCTTCAGTGGAATTTTGAACCCCAACCCTGTCGCGATCTTCGTAGCCTGGGCGGGTAGGACTTTTCAAGTTTGCGGGAGTCGTTTTGGCAGGTTCTGACCAACCGCAATGCGCCACAGCTGTTGCTCGGAGAGAAATACGACTTTCCATGTCGCTGCATAACCAGATTAGGAATCAGATCACCCGTAAGATGAACCAGATCTCACCTCTCCCAGACATCCCAAGCTCTTTCAAAGTCTGGGCGCGCTGAAGCTCGTTCGGCAAATCGACGGACCTTGAGTGCTCGGCTCGTTTTGACGACAGGAGGCACACTGGGATCGTTACCATAGAGTTCCTCCCAGGCAGCCCACATCGCTTCTTTGCTTTGGCGGATGATGTGTACCCTCTTGGCCAGATGCATCCTTGCCCACGAATGTGTTAGAGGCGGAGCCGGACTACGAGAAGGAACCACTGATGATTTACGCGACCGGACTGTGCCTTGCGTAGTGGGAGATTCAGAGGAAGAGACAGAGGAGAGCCGCATATCGACGACAATTTTGGGGTCCGGCAGCGACAAGCTTGGGTCAGAAAAACTAGAAGGGGGTAAAGGTAGAGGAATCTTGATCGTAGGGTGAGATTGAACGTCGGAGAAGATTGATGAGAGATAGAAAGGAAGGACAGAGAGTAATTGTGGCGAGAGGAATTTCGAGGTTAGCATAGCATCCCAGCAGGCGTTCAGCTTTGAATGGTCGAAAGGTGCTTCCTCTCCAGACTCCTCGAAGAAAAAATTCGGATGCAGTAAAGAAGGAAAATGGTCTGTCTCCGTTGGAGACGTGGCGGAAGCGAGCTGCTGGTCGGATGAAGAAGCAGACCAGGTGCTCGAACCTCGACTGTCCACGGTCACAGTTGATGCACCGTACACGGTAGGTCGGCTTTGTCGTTCAAAACTTGATGATACAGACTGTCGGACTGGGGGCTTGCTGGGAAACGTGAGGTCATCCTCTACTATCTGTGGGCAAGCACATTGCAAGCGTCAGTGGCAATAACCCCTCAGCAAAGATAGAAATCGCACCTCGACGATACCACCGGGCTTCAAGACCCTGCGTGCATCCTATAGGGGGTAAAATAATTTAAGTACATCCATCGGCTCGGAGCAATGAGCGCATTGGCCCCACCTCTAGAAGGTAGAGCCACTATGACGGAATCCAAATCAGCTCATATTTTCCGGTCTGAAAATATTGCAGAAGCACCAACCTCGTCTTCAGGCATCGCAAGGCCAAGATCATGCATCCGCACAAAGTCGAACGTTTCGGATTCAAATGGGAGTCCATCTAACCTGTGAGGAAAGCGGGTTCAATTGAGAATCGCGGCCATGCTTAAGCGCGGACTCACATGTTCCCATGGATCCATTTGACCCGACTGCTGATGCCTTTGTAAGAGGGAATCTGGTCCAGCTTGGGTTGGATTTCCACGATGTCAAAGCCGTAGACGGTGCAGTTCTAACAGGGGCGCATGAATCCTGAGCCCGCCACATCCCAATGAGAACACGAGCGTACCTCCCATTTCCGTGCTGCGTCTATGACCCATGTTCCGGCCCCACATCCTACGTCCAGGACAATGCTTGGAGGTTGTGCTAGGGGCGCGAGGGTGATACCTTGACAGCATCTCTCTAGGAACATCCTATCCCAGTTATCACTAAAATGAGGTGCACACGAGTTGAGATTTCGCGTATAGGTTTCATCGTGTGAGCGTGAAGACGCACTAGGTGACCATATCCATAGAGTAGTTGAAAGGATAGACGACAGCTCCTGATACTCTTCGTCGATGTCGTTTGCTGAGCAGGTGCTCTTGGACATCTTTCTCGATGTCCATGAGGGTATATTATGGGATGGAAGACTGAAAACAGAGGAAAAGCGCTCAAAGATAGTGAAAGAAAGAGAAGAAAGGAGAATGCATCGAAGCAAGATTGAGGCCAGGGACAACAAGATTTGCGTGCCATTATGATAGCAAGCGAACTTGATGGCGAGTCTTTCGGTTCACAAATGAAAGCCGCCAGTCCGGCGACACTTCCGTCACAACGTGGTTGTGCGGGCGTGACTATCATTGGTCACACAAGTCACAGTCACACTACCTTCCAACTTTCCCGCTCTAACACGCCGTCAATGCTGCAACGAAGATTTGTAGCTGCTGCTTTACGCAGAAGAACTGTCACTCTCCCCGCTGCACGAAGACCATACTCTGATAATGTCAGAGAAGTAGCGGACTACGGCATTGAGAATACCAGAGAAGACGCTCCATCACCAGGCGTAGAAGGCTACCCAGATCTACCAGAAGTCTCTCGTCAACATTTGTCACCTTATGGTTGGCAGGATATGCTTGAGCGGAGGAATTATGGTGATACAGTATGCGCTGCTTAAAACTATTATAAACAAACTGTTCCAATGTTCCACCACAGGTACACGAGAAACATGAACTTCTCTCGATGTGGGGGCCTGACATTCCTCCTGTGGACCCCAACGTTGCGCTTTTCAGACTTTCGCTAGCCGCTCTCAGTTTTATTGGTCTTGGCTACCTCATCAAGTCTAAATTTACCCCAGAAATGCCAGCCGTGAGGAGAGAGTATCCTTTTTCTGGGTTATCGAGGGAATTGGGAGGTCCTGAGGATAACCAGGTACGTCAGGTTTCTCTCAGAAGGACTGCAAAATCTTGAAGTGATTATTTAGGCGAGGCAAGAGTCTTTAGAAGAGGAGGATTAAAACCCAGGACTTTCCATAGGACGCTGTTTGCCTGGTCAGCTTGTCGTAGTCCTAGACAAATCAAGACCGTACATTCTCTATTTCTTGGATGGCCCGTGGAAATAACAGCAAAGCTACGAAACCGACTTGAAGCCTGCAGGGATATCAGTGATTGCTCCGGTCTCTCCTTGTCCCATAATTGAACACTATCCCTTCCTAACTTTCGGACGGCACACATCCTGAGAATGTTGCTTTGATCCTATTCTCCGGTTCTCTTACTCTCCCGTGAACCTCCTCAGAATCTCATTACAAGGGTATTCCCGGCATGGGGCTGATGCAGCCTTTACCCAAGACAAAATAGCTGATTCCTACAGGCTCCGATTCTGGTGAGAAGTAACTTATAGCTCACCCCGTGGTACCCGAAGATGCCCGTTGCACTGTTGTTCAGGCAGCCATGATGATTCTCGAAACTTGTGAAACGCGACGACGAAGCCTCAATCACTGGACCTCAGTCATCCTCTCACCTTTCTACTACAGATTATCTCATTCTCATCAGCTCAAGCATCTTCTCCAGACCTCGGAAAGTCCTCAAGAGACCACAATCCCGATAAACCGACATGCGAACTTTTCTCTCACCCATACAGATCACATGTGTCGTGCTAGCTGAACTTGAAGCCGAAGCTGGAGCTCCTGATTCGGAATCGTGGAAAAAACGTCATCCACGGGTGCCTTATAACGCAGCTGTATTCTGACCCAGAGTTTCCAATACTCCCTCAGACCATGGCCACCGTTCCGACGTCTCAGTCCCCTTACAGTGAACTCCCGGCTGCCAATGTCGCTCTTTTTGAAGCGAAAGCCCGTAAAGGTCTGCAGGGCATGTCCCTCCATGATTCTAGCTGTGCTGAGAAGCTTGTTTTCTCTTCCTCAACAGGTCTCACCTTCGATGCTATTGCCAAAGCTGTTGGGAAGGACGAAGTGTGGCTTGCAGCCGCATTCTATGGGCAGGTGTGTATGACATCATCGCAATCCTATGCAATCTTTTCATTCTCGCGGACGAATGCTTGCACAGGCCAAATTCTCACCTGAGGAACTTGCCAAAGTTTCAGAGGTACTGGGGATCCCACACTATAACCTGACCGCTACTCTAGGTGAACATTGGTGGCCCAACAGAGGCTTGGGGCCTGTGCCACCTACGGATCCCGTCATCTACCGTCTGTACGAGGTATGTTCTGCTATGCGTTATCTTCCTCTGACATTGCCCCACTATTGCTCCAAATCTAATGCTGGGTTATTTCCCAGTCTGTGTTAGTATACGGGCACGCAATCAAGGTGTGTTCCTTTTGTCCTTCCTGGAGTGCCGCCATTTCTTAGATGGCTGATTCTTCCACCAAACTCAGGCTGTGATTCATGAGAAGGTATGTGTGCGCTCCGTGTAAGTTTAATGAAGATCCAGCCAGCTTAGCCCCGTACTCTTCTCCAGTTCGGTGACGGAATCATGTCTATGATAGACTGCAAGGTGAACATAGACAGAAAACCAGATCCCAAGGGCGATCGTGTTGTGCTTACCTTCGAGTACGTCGTTCTCATCACCTGCAGTTGATCCGTAAAACAAAGGAAACTCATGTTTCTATTCCGCAGTGGCAAGTTCCTTCCGTACGCGAAATGGTGAAAGTACCGAGAATCACACACAAGATCAATATTGTAATCATATCGATATCTTTTTTCCCCTTTGTGTTTTGCGTCATATCACCCACAACCCTTGGTACTAGGCACTTGAGAGAACGACTGCACAGGTTTTACCATGCTCTTACTACTCGTTCCCCTGCACCTTTCGCTTTCCACGCGTTGTTCACGCTGTTCTGAGATCAGCGCCCCTTTCAAGTTCAACGACGTCCTCTGGTCAACTCCAAGCGGCCGGAAGACGAGACGCACCGTGATTGCTGTTGTGCCACCCACTTTCCACCCTCGTTGCACTGTACTAAACTGAGCCTCTCTACATTCCGAAAAGCCACTCACGCCTCTTCCTATGTATAAAAGATTCTCTTTGGATCCGAGTATGTTTCCCCAACCAAAACTTCCCCTTACCTCCCTTTACTTCCACTTAGTGTCCTGCTCTGGCTAGCTCTCGGACTTCTCTTGCTATCTTCCTCATCGACCTTTGTTGCCTAATCATATTTTACTTCCTCAACATGCTCAACTTTCACCGTCAATCCACTAGCGCTCTCGCCCCCCTCACTATCCCCGGTCCCGGCATAGTACATGATGTCATCGCAATCCAGCCGAGTTCGGTTGTTGACTATCATCAGCGTCCTCTCGATCAGAGGTGCTTCCTCTTGAGGCTCCTTGTTCTCAATGAACTCAAGAGCACGTTTGAATCGGTGAGTAGTTTCACTGTGTTGTATCACGTCTGTGTTTGATATCTGATATTCATATCTGACATACTAGAGAAAACCATCTGTTCAAACTAGTAGCACTTTCATGCAGAAGGTCCAACAGTGGCGATCGGACACATGGCGTTCCGAGCACAATCCCCAGCGCTGCTTTGACGAGCCCGACGTCCCCCTCTCACCCCTCTCGGATATCCCCACCCAGCTGGTCTGGGACGGGGAGAACTACGTCTCCCATCATCCCGCCTCTCCCGAAGACGCGTTCTACCCAACCGGTCTAGATGAACTCTCTTCCTCCGCGGTGACGAGGATCGATTACCCCCTCCTAGACCTCTCATCAGATCTCATGCCATGCCAATCCCGGGCTACGCCCTCCTCACCTAATCCCTATCTGCACCACCTCCTCTTTGATATCAGATCCTGTGCAGATTCACCAGTGCAGAGTGACCAGCATCCGTTCTCCGCACCGTTAAGTTATGCCCTTTATGATAGTACTGTTATGAAGAGCGAATGGTTCCCCGAGATCGAAGATGAGGACGAGGACGCGAATGGGTGCGCTATGTCTGACTACGACAATATATCCTCCTTAGACCTAGACGAACAAAGCCAGTCCTGCGAAACACCCCCAGACGACCCAGCTCCCCTCTCCACAATCCCCACCACCGCCACATCATACCTTTCTATCCTCGATTCTCCCTACTTCTACGACGAGGATCTACTTGGCAGCGGTGTAGACCTGAAGGAGGCATCTATGCTGAAGAACAAGCTCGGGTTGACGTTCGCGTCGGCTTCGGAGGTGGACGACGTGGGCTTGTTTGATTATGATGAATTGCAGATGTTGAAGCTGGCGGGATTGGGAATTTGACTGGGAGGTTTTGTGGTTTTGCATTGGTCTGTGTTTTATTTGTTTTTATTTTATTGTTACCTTAAGCAACCAGCTGGTCCTGGGCAATCCTTTAAAGTTTCAGCACATGTATTTCTTGTGATATTTATTTGTTCAGGATCAGTTGGTGGTAACGTTACTTTAGCATGTTCATGTCTTCCTCCTTGTAGGCCACAGTATGATGTTTTATCTTACTACGATAGTTCCTTTTAGCGATACATTTCTCATAAAACTGTAGTTAACTCAGATACATTGCACAGACACAACTGAGATCGAGAAACAGTCTGGAAACCTGAGCTGTGGACGACCTTTTGAACACCTACTGAGGCAAGGTTATACGACAATTTTCTAGATTATAGCAAGGAGCTTATACAACTGAGAAAGATGCACAGACGAAAAGGTAGGTATCCATCTAGATTAGATTATCATTTTGCAGGTGTAGCAGGGTATAGTAGCCATGAGGAAGACCTAGGCTACCCCTCGGAAAAAAATGACACAGCCCAGCACAAAAAACTGAAAGTCTTCCACCTCCCCCTTAATGCACCCCTTCCCACCCATGACGGACCCGTCTGCTCCAGCTTAGCTGAAGCTGCACAGGAACATAATGCTCCAGCGTGTCATACCCAGGCGCTGCGGCCACACAAGCTGTTCCTGCAATTACAACATCGCATCCAGGCGCCAGCTTCCTAGAATATGAGAGGATAGGTGATGTCTCTTTTGTGTTTGGAGCGACAAGGGAGCCATGGATCTAGTCGCAACAGCGCTGGCCGAGGGGAGAAGCAAGAATTGAGAGGTAAACAACCGTGCTGAGAGGACGGAATTTGTACCCTGTTCTGTGTTTATAGCTCTTCCATTGTTCGAGAGGGTAGCCGTTGCCAGACACAGAACCGTTTATAGAATCGACTCCTGCTGCACTGAAGGTGAGACAGATTCGAGTTTGGCCTTGTAGGCTGGGCGGGTTATCTCTCTGAAGCGCATAGTCAGATATGGGTTAATAGAACACAACACTACGCACCGTTGATCAACCTCGAATGCGCAAGGGGAATCAGGAGGAATAACACCTCATGTCTTTAGCACGAAACGAATCTGCCTGGAGTCGCCTTATGCGTACGGCTGCTCGCTAGTCCTCATCGACCTGGTCCTTCCATCTGAGCCCAGCACCTGCAAATCAACCAAGACTCCACGCGACGATCTCTTAGAGGGCATGAAGAGCACGTTAGTCAGTTGATATTGGTGTGTAGGATGTCATACTTGTGAAGCCTGTCAACGAGGTGCAAGACTAGTTGGTACAGAGAAGGAACGAGGAGATCGAAGGAAATGCACTTCAAAGTCGTGCCTGGAATCTATTCAATAGCGACAGCGTGAGATTCGAACGCCCTGACTTTATCAGGAACGTAGATGCCCTAGTGGTATAGTTGGGGGATAGTTTTGCCCCTGGAATTCCTTCAGCCTGGTATAGACCTCCAATTCCGCCTCGTAGTATTCCAGCATCCTACGGAAAAAATGTTCTTCGCAGAATTCAACGAGAACGCTCTGATCTTGCCCGTCATTGCCCGTCAGGCTCAAGTCTCCAGACCATAAAGTAGTCGACATTAGCTTCAACGAATTCACCTCTTTCCACGACCGCCAGAATCTTTGCAGCTGCCATTGTAGCCGCGAGTCCAAGGGTTAGAGAGTCGCCTCTTGAGGTTCGGGCTGATACGCTCGTTGCTGTATCAAAAGTCAGATGTTTTGAGAGCTAAAGGAGCTGGACATCGTTTTCTTGTCCATTGAACGAGGGCACTCTTGGTGTGAAGGGCTCAAAGAGTCAGATACCGTGTAGTGAAGAAATGCGTAGACCATGCATGGCTGGGATGAACAGATTTTCGGAAGGAAGCTGAGAGGTTCACGCATGATGCATGTGGGTGAATCAGAGACTAACGAGTTTGAGCGTGAGGTGTCATGCGTGTATTTCTCGAGTACAGTACATGTCATGGTCTAGGTCGAAGGTTTGCACACTTCAGACTCCCTCAGTTACTCTAGTGTATGCCCCTATCTTATCTTCATAGTAGTCAATTCTTATCTCGTTCTGACTCTGCTCTCTCACGTTTGTAGTTCGCAGATCTGAGTACATTACAAGGATTTGATTATACATCAAAGAAAGATACAAAGATGAGAAATGCAACCTATGCATCTAGTAGTAGATTAGAATTTTACTTGACAGATGTAACATAGTATAGGTAAACATGTGGGAGAACCCAACCTGCGTACCAGCAAAGAAAAAAAAAAACGCGTCAACACAGCCCGACACAAACAAGTCTTCCACTCCTCCCTCTTCCCCATGCACCACAGAATCAAATGTCCCAGCTCGGCTCAAGCTGCACAGGGATATAATGTTCCAGAGTCTCATAGCCAGGTGGCAACACAAACTGTTCCTCCAAATATTTCGCGTCCAGCTTCATAGTAGAGTCGTAGAACAGTGTAGGTTCGGTAGATGGAGTGTATTCCGGAGGCGCGAGCTCGATGGTTTCGACAGGCTCGGTGGTATATTCGCATCCCGACTTGCGGAAGTTGAGTAGGAAGAGGCTTTTGGAGAGGGAGCTAGAGTCCTGGCGGCAGTCTGAGCAGCGGAGGCACTGTCTCGCGTCACAGAGGCTGAAAATCAGAAATATGAGTATTCATACATTGGACCTCGGCAAGAAGAGAGCAAGGTTTACTGACCTCCTGGACCTTGGTTGAGGCATCGATCTCATGAATATCCCAGGAAGCTTTCCATTTTTCTCCAGGATAGAAGCGACCTCTCTCCAATAACAGTAATTCTTGTGCAACGAGGGGTTCAGCCGAGAGGGTATTATCGGCGCATGAGCCGCCTTACGTTGTCTCTAGATAGTACAGAAAACGTGTCAATCCGGGTGGATGAATGCGATCCAGTCAAAAATTTTATATGCTTACCATCTCATCCAGTACCTGATCCTCCGTGAACCGCGGTATCGGAACATACGTGTACGCAGGAAAACTAGGGAGGGCGATATGACAACGCGTGTTCGCGGTGTAGGGCTTTGGCGGTGGAAGACCGGGTGGCTTTGGGATAGTGAACGCATGAGAGGCGAATGGTGCGAGCTGCTGTCCGGATCGTTTTCCAGAGTGAGAGGATCGTGTTGAAGAACGTTTGGTAGAGCTCTTTTTCTTTGGGTTCGAAGGCTGCTGGTATATCTGCAGAGCCGGCTCCAGTGGTTTCAAGGTGTGTGCCATGTACACGCCAGTTGTTGGGTGGTTTCCTGGCAGTTTAGGTCAGAAACAGGATTTATCACGTCAGAACTGAACGTGTTCATTACCTGTCATGGCCAGCCAGTCAGGAAGTGAAGATTCAATAGGAATCTCAGTAGGATGAGAGGATAGGCGATGTTTCTTGTGTGTCGGGAGAGACGAAGGAGTCATGGTTCTGGTCATCGAAAGGGGTGAGAGGGGGTTGAGAAGCAAGCCATAATAATGTTGAGAGGACGGTATTTGTACCTCTTCCTTGTTTGTAGTCCTTCCATTGTTTGAGAGAAAGCCGTTGCCAGCCACCGAGTACAAGGCGTGGGACCGGGAATGAGGGGGATCCGGGACCTCTCCGCGGCATCAGCCGAAGAAAACAAAAAGAGACGCCTCTGGTGTAGCTGGAATTGTTCTCTCGCACTGGAACAAATCAGATTGCAACCACTTGCAGTCTTCTGCACTTCCTCAGAATGTGCAAGAATGCAGATACAGCAATTGGGGTAAGGGTCGGGGTCTCAATCAGGGCACCATCAGCGCTCCCAGTGGGACATAATCCTCATACGATGGCTATCCATACTGTGCCCGTGATGCGCACTGAAAAAGTGTAGAATTTGAGTACCTAGAGCTTGGATACATATGGTTCCCGTGCGAAGTTTGTGTGGCAGATGGGTGCGAACGCGTCCCTCGATGAGTATAGCTCTGGTACTATGATGCTGGAGTTTGTAAGAGTTCAGCAGTAGAACGAATGAAGCAAAATGAGGGAAACGCGCACCAGAAGATAGGTGAAGGGCCCGATTTGCTGCAGCAGGACTTGGAAGAGTGGCAGCAGCTAAATTTACGATGCGAGATGACAACAAGGGGCTCTGGTGGACCCGGCCGGCGCTTAGGTAAGACGCACGCCGCGGCAGAGCGGTGAAATCCAATTGGGGAAGTTTCAGAGGACGTGCTTGTTATTCCGCCCTTGGTTCTTTTTTGCAGAACGTCTACTGTTGAATCAATGCGAATCGACGTCCTAGTGTGTGAACATCGGTCTTCTACGACATCCAAAGCACAAGCCACTTCCCCGGAGATGAACTAGTAACTATGCATACTGATCCATCGAGTCATTCACCTCAAACGGACATCTGGTTCCTACTGATCGAACGTTCTGTCAGCTTGTATTGCAACAAGTTCGGAATCGTATAAAGCTGTGGTCCATTACATATCACTTCTTTTCGTCGTTTCTCCCTACCACTCATGTCCACTACCAGACACGACGAGGAAGCTCCCTTGCTTCCTAAGAAAGCACCTACTCCTATCCCTTGGAGGCAGCTTTCGCTCATTCTCGTTCTCCAACTGGGTAAGTTCATAACCAGATAACCCATAAATGCATAACCCTTCGCCCAACCCTTGCTCACCCCTTCGCAGCGGAGCCCTTGACTTCACAGGTACGAAAGCCCTGACTTTTGCCCTATGAAATATCGTCGACGATGCTTCTTCCTTCTAGGTCATCTCCCCCTTTAGCCCACAGGTTAGTCACTTTCGATTACCCGAGCGGTACTTTACTGACTCGACTTCAATCTACCTTGTGTAGCTCATACGAGAAATCGGCATTACCAACGGAGACGAGTCTAAAGTGGGGTACTATGTAGGATTGCTGGTAATCCAAATGCTTCTATTTCTCTAGCTCTGCACTCAAGATGTTTCCTTTTGATAGCAATCCCTCTTCTTCCTCACGCAAGCTTTCACTGTTCTGCACTGGGTACGCTCCAGACGTCTTTCTCTATCTACCTTTCTTTATCTCACCTTGCACAGAGTCGACTATCAGATCATGTTGGTCGCAAACCGGTCATCCTCATCGGCTTGTTTGGCTTATCCTTGTCGATGTATGCGTTCGGTTTGTCCACAACCTTCTGGGGTCTCGTGTTCAGGTAAGATATCTCTAGCGCCCTTTCTACCCGCGATTATCACACTGGAATCTAACCACGGAACCCTAGCCGAGGTCTGAATGGGGCGCTCAACGGCAATATTGGAGTCATCAAGAGGTGAATAGTTCTCAAAATTTATCGCATATGCTCCAGTAGTCTCAACCTCCTTGGAACAGCATGATGGCCGAGGTTACAGACCCGACCAACATCGCTCTAGCGTACTCATTTATGCCGATTGCTTGGAGCACAGGCGCGACTGTGGGGTACGTGGTTCCTGTGGCTGTCGATTCCCTACTAGTCTGAACTAGACCGATTTTTTTTTACCATAGCCCTATGATCGGCGGATCGCTTTCGCGGCCAGCAGATCAGTTCCCTCATCTGTTTGGACACTCTGAGTTTCTCAAGAAGTATCCATACTTCTTACCTTGTGCCATACCAGCGACCTTCAGCGCGTTTGCGTGGTTAATTACCTATCTCTTCCTTAAAGAGGTGAATAGGAAGTTTCTCCTGCAGTATGCGTGGAAACTGACAAGTACCCTACCAGACTGTACCCAACCCGGTATCCTTCTCTACTCTGCTCGGATTTCGGAAGCCCAAAGTTGAGGAAGAACCATCATCCGAAGATAGATCTATCGCCCCTGCGTCTGCTGAGAAACCTCCTTCTCTTCGAGCACTGCTAACCAGTCGCGTGATCGTGTCTGCAGGGAATTACTCGACTCTATCGCTCATGGATATCGCCTTCCGAGCAATCCAACCTCTCTTCCTCAGCACCCCCATACACCTTGGAGGGTTGGGTCTCTCCCCTGCCAGCATTGGCCAGATTCTCTCCGTTACTGGCATCATCAACGGTGTCTTCCAGATTGGATTCTTCGCCAAAATCCATGAGCGCTGGGGCTCGAAGCGCACTTTCCTTGTTGGAATTCTGGCCGGATTCCCCATGATACTGACGCTTCCTATAGCGAACTACTTTGCTCGCGCGGATGGAGGATTGAGCGGGAGAGTTTGGGCTGTGGTCTGGTTCCAGGTCGCTGTCTCTATCTTGACCAGTCTGTCATATGGTAAGCCAATGTCCTTGTCGCTGACACTCAGTCTAATCCCAACTTTTTTTGCAGGATCGGTTTTCATCTTCATTTCTTCTGCGGCTCCACGCCCATCTCTAGGTGCGGTGAACGGTCTCAGTCAAATGTCTGTGAGCATCGTCAGGGCGATCGGACCATCTATCGCCAACTCGATGTTCTCGCTCTCGATGGAAGATCCTTTGCCCATCATCGGAGGCAACTTGGTCTACATCATTCTCCTCAGTATTGTCGTTCTCGCGACCGTCGCTGCCAGCTTCTTGCCCAACAAAGCTTGGAACGCCTGATCTCAGATTGACCTTCTGCTTTCCGTCTCTCTCCGTGCAAAAATACTTATTTCGATTGCGGCCCCTCAAGTTTTTGTGCATCCCCCTTCAATCTTCCGTTCCCCTGCATCGCACGTTTACGCCCTGGTTGGACTGGCTTTCCTCTTTTTCACGCAATTTTTTGATCTCTGATAAATAAAAACGCTGCATCTGTCGATAGACCCACGAATAATTACGACCCCTGTAGCACCTAGAGTAGCAGTAGTTTACGAATTCGAAACGAGCGGAAATCTGATTCTGCCTTCTACTATGACGCAAACGGTCCCGAGACCAGGGTGAATATGTTTGATCAGAACCAGACTGGCTCCTACTCACTGTATTTTCTGATCAGAGATCCAGAATCAACACAAGTCAACTGATAGCTCGGCACAAGAGCACAGTCAACCACTTCTTTCTTTCCTCCCACTTCTTCTACTGTCCACCGCCTTACCACCACCCCGTTCAACATGTCAGATACTGAGAAGACTGAGACTGTTGCCCAAGATGCTAAGAAGCCAACCGTTGTGACACTGGAGACCGAGATGACCAAGTACAAGGTATGATGATCAACGAAAATACTTGCACCCCCTCACAAGATCTACGGTTTCTCTTGAACCGTGGTCTTCCGTCGTGGGAGGTTTTGGTCCTGTACTAACGCGATGGATATGGGCTTTTGCTCTTGGATAGGTCGCTGCGGATATCACCAACCAGGTCATGAAAAAGCTGATCGAGGCGAGCACCGAGGGTGCTAAAATAATCGATCTGTGCATACTCGGAGACAAATTGATAGAAGAAGGTGCTGGTGCCGTGTACAACAAGAACGTCAAGGGACAGAAAGTCCCTAAGGGTATGTCTTTAGCTCGTTGCCTTTGGGTCTTCACCAGCCCTTTCCTTTGATAACTCGTCGTGCTGAGCCGCGCTCTGGCCATCTATCTAGGTCTCGCTTTCCCCACCAGTGTCTCTGTGAACAACTGCGTGGCTCACTTCTCGCCTCTCGAGTACGTGTCATATACGAGCCCGAATCCGGCGCGTGAAAGCGTGAAAGGGCGGTTTCTAATCTACCAATCTCTAACAGATCGGATCCATCGGCTGGGCAGGCCCTCGCGAAAGAGGACGTGGTGAAGATCCACGTCGGGGCGCACATCGACGGATACGCCGCCGTAAGTGCAGAGACGATCGTCGTGGGTGCGTCGGCGCAGAGCCCTGTAACGGGTCGTCGTGCGGATGTGATCAAGGCCGCTTACACCGCTGCCGAGGCTGCGATGAGATTGGTCAAGGCTGGGAACAAGAACTGGACCGTCACTGAGGCTGTCAGCAAGGTTGCCGATGCGTGGGGCTGCAAGCCTGTCGAGGGTGCGTTTCTAAACCTCAGAGATCGTGAATTGTTGCTGTCTGCAGGTTCTGATTCTGTTGTCCCGCATCTAGGTATGCTCTCGTGCCAGCAGACGCAAAATGTTATTGATGGCAAGAAGCGTGTTATCTTGAACCCTAGCGAGACACAGAAGAGAGATTTCGAGACTGTCAGCTTTGCTGAAAACGAGGTGTACGGGATTGATATCTTGGTATCCTCTGGTGAAGACGGCAAGGTAAACCCAGATCTAAATATCCTATTTCCGAACGCGGCACCCATTCACAGTTGTTATTCAGGCCCGTGTCGAAGACTCGAGAACGACGATTTACCAGCGGGATTCCAACATCACCTACCAACTCAAGATGAAGACCTCTCGTGCCGTGTTCTCGCAGGTCCAGCAAAAATCCGGTGCATTCCCCTTCAACATCCGCTCTCTAGAAGACGAGAAGCGCGCTCGTATGGGTTTGCAAGAGGCCGTCCAGCACAGTCTGGTCAAGCCTTACGATGTGATGTGGGCCGTTGTTCACCGTTCTCAGAATTTTTTGTGAGCGCGTCTGACGATAATTTTTTTGCGTGCGTATTAGATACACCCCCGCTAACACTTTCGTTGCGGCTTACCACTTCACGATTGCCATCCTACCAAGCGGACCCTCGATGATCACTCATCCCTCCGTCTGGTACAAGCCAGAGCTGATCAAGACCGACAAGGAGCTAGAAGATGAGGAGCTCAAGGAGCTGGTATCGAAGCCTCTGAGGGCGAGCAAGAAAGACAAGAAGAAGGCCAAGGCCGAGGCTGAAGGGCTCAAGGCGAATTGAGATTCCACTCATCCACTCAGTAGTATTATGAGGACGTTGGTATCTTAGGAGTACGCGGTGTTTTTTGTAAGAAGAAAGATAAATTTGTTGCTACAGCTTTGAACATCCTATTATTATGTGCCTCCAATATTGACTTGAAGACTTTGATACTCAGATTTCAATTCTAGAGCCGTGAATTGCAGCCTAGGGGAATCCTGACCTGGTACAGCGCACGGTCTCGTGCTTATGTCATTCTAGAGACCCCTTGACTCTCGCATCGAACATCAGACACATTTCTCAGGGTGCTCGCTGACCCTTCTCCTCTTACGAACCAGGAGCTGTGCTTGAACACGTCCCCCCTGTTGTCTGTTTCGCTCTTCTAAAACTTTGTAGTCTTGTGCTCTCTAGAACTGTTGAATCTCGAAGGCTTAGTTTCGCATGCTCCTGTTTCTCCCCACAGGACCCCTCTGGCTGACCTCACAATAGGGACTATATACGAGCAGTGCAGCGTACCTGGATATTGTTTTTACTGCAGTAGAGGTGCTAAGTCTCACATCTCCCTGGCATACTGGTGTCCCTCTCGGATGCTGATCAGCACAGTATGCATTCGGAGGCAAATTATCTTCCGCATTGGTCCCTCGCTACTTGGAATCTGGAGTAATACTCATTGAGGTGCTTGGGACTGGACTGGATTGGCACGAGTCCTCGGCATGATTATGCTGGTGCAGAGTCTAGAACTTAGATGATCCAGGGGTTCCCCTGCTTCTCCTCCTAGGTTCAAAACCAGTGCTAATGAGTAAAGTCTATCCCAAGGTCGTCGGGTGAATCACCCCTCTTTTTCAGGTATAAAAGCCTGCCTCTAGCAGCCTGTGAAGACCATCATCGTTCTTCCACAAACTCACACCTCTCACAACTTCTGGCTAGACCAGAAAACACTACTTAACCTCTACTCTACCTCTTCTCGTTGCGCTAGTCGTAACAAATAACTTCTCTCTACCCCCTGCGCTAGTCGCAGTCACCCTACTCTCAACCGGTCGAGATGACTATTGAACAAATCCCCAACTTGACGGGTTACACCGTCTTCGGCGGCAAGGTCCACATTCGCGAAACTCTCGGGAAGGGTGGCTTCGGTCGTGTCTTTAGAGGTGAGACGACCAGCCGTGCCAATGGCGCATCCACCTCCAGCGCCGTCAAAGTGATGATCAAGGAACCCACTGGGACTCGTGGGGCTCGCCAGCAAGCCACGGAGCAGGTTCTTCATCTTGCTATGAGCAATCACCCGAACATCGTCACTCTCCGTGATGCGGAGACTGCTGGACACTTCGCCTTGATGCAGCTCGATTTCTGCCCCGGTGGCAGTTTGAGAAGCTACATGGAGAAGAACAGGACTGCCTTTGCGAACGATGACGCAAGGGTCAAGCACATTTTTGGGCAGGTTCTCGATGCCGTCTACTACTGTCACTTAAACAGTGTGTACCATCGTGATCTTAAGCCCGACAATGTTCTGCTGTCCGAGGGTGGTGCTGATGCCTTTCTCTCCGACTTCGGATTGGCATCGACCTCGGCTCAGAGTGCATCGTCCTGTGGGTCGAGACACTACAGGAGTCCAGGTAAGATTTTGTTTTATCCCATCCAGTCTTCTCACGATGCTAACTATGTCCTACAGAGTGTCTCAACGTTAGAAACACTTACAAGCCCTACGACCACGCCGCCAACGACGTGTGGGCCCTTGGTGTCATGCTCTGCGCCATGCTTACGCATAGACTTCCTTGGGACACTGCTAGCAGCGCCGATCCATGCTACAGGATGTTCCGCAGGAACCCTCGCTGGCTCTACGAGGCCCTGCCTCTCTCGCAGGACGCCTTCGCCCTCCTTCAAGCCACCTTCGACCCGGACCCCTCCACCCGTATCGCTCTCCCTAAACTCATCCATCGTGTCAGGGAGATGGGTACTTTCTTCAGACAGGAGGAAGATCCTGGTGATTCTCCTTCTGGCCTGGCCATCATGGGTCTGGACATGGAGAGGGACGGTGCTATCAACGGCGCCGACGGTATTTCCGATGTCTTCGAGCGGGATCTCAGTCAGATAGAGGAGATCGTCATCCCTATCATCCAGGCTCGCAAGAGGAAGAAGTGGAAGGAGAGGATGAGTGTTGCAAATCTTGGCAGCATCCTCTCTTCTCCCTTTCGTCGATTCCGTCGCCCATCGGACAGTTCTTAATTTATTCTTTCTCGTCTTTCCTTTTCTCTTTTCTCTCGGACCAGGAAACACGGACCTTTAGATACAACAAACAACGGACAAGTAGTGTACATATATCCAACGGACTTCTTTCTTTTCTTTCTCTCGGTTGGAGACACGGACCTTTACAATAAATATAACAAACAACGGACAGCTAGAGTACATATACCCCATGGACCATTAGACCATATACCCACCACCATTAGGCTGGATACCCATAACCCCAAACTTTAGATAGATACAAACAACGCCATAATACCATCTCATTCCAAACAACATCCCTAATTTGCGTCTTGACATAGCTTTGGGGTCGTAAGTTTCCATCCGTGCATGACGAGCACGTACTATCTCTGTCTTCCCAGTGTCACTGAGAACCCGTACCAAGCCAGCTTCTAGAGATCTAGCTAAACGCTACACGATCAGCTCGACCTAGCTAAAGACAATCATTTACCACACGTACCGACCGATCTCTGGGTCCATCCTCTGCTTGAAAGTTCCGAATGTTGTACATCGCTAGACCGCAAGGCTATCATCCCTGTCCACGCTAGCAGAGTTCTCTTCGGGACCAAACTCTGCCATCGTCCTCACAACCAGATCTACGTTCTCCAGGAACGCATTGACAGCCAAACGAGCCAGCCTGATCGTGAGTGTCGTAAACTCTCTGTTCATATTTGTTGTAGATCAGCACTTCGTATGTATATTATCTCTAGTAGAAAGGCAATGGACTCAACGCGATGAGGATGTCATCCTCTACTTGTAGACTCCGTTTCACGACATCGGGTTGAAGTTCTTGATCCACATCTATCGTTTTCTTTGCGATAACGGCTTGCTCAGCTGTGGGAAACGGTATTCGTAGCGTTCTTTCGTCAAGTGAGAATCTGTTGAAATGTCTCTAGCAGGATCCTGATCGAGCTTACAAGGTATGCCAGGACGTCATTGTAGCGCAAGGACAAGAAAATTCTCAGGTGAAGCTTGAACGCGCTGACCAAGCAAACACCAAATAATCTCACAGGCATTCGAGGATCGTGTGTACAAAAAACCAAGAAGATAGGTTCATTCCAAATAAATGTACGACATGACTTAAGGAATAAGGATATACTCTGCTACCACCATCGTCAAGACGGCGGCGTCATGCGATGATCCCACCAGCCAAGTCTAACCAGCAAGTTGATGATCATCAGACTTGGAAATTGAGTTGGACGACCTCCTGAATCCACCTGCAGATTACAAAATGTTACATCGCTCGATTCCCATGAAAAGGACAAGATAGAAGAAGCAGAAGAAAAAGGGTAAAAGAAAAGGGTAAACAGTAATGTGCCATGAAAAGTCGAAGCAGTGGTCCTGCCGGGGGCTACAAGTAGCACACGGATACCCAGGGACATGAGCTCGTCGTTAGGGCTACATTGGGGGTATCATTAGAGGAGCATGGCGATGGCACCGACGAGAGAGCCGAGGATGATCACGGGGGCACCCAAGGTGCTCAGGGAGTTGGCACCGCCATCACTGTCGCCGAAGGGGTTGGTGCCGGCGTTGGCGGCACCGATGGGGACAGCGGATCCAGTGTCGGTCTCCTCAGAGGTGGGGCTGGAACTGGCGATGGTGGGGAGTCTAAGGAGGAGAGAAGGAAAAACGACGTCAGTTTCATCGCCAAGCTCCGAGATTGTTTGATTTTGATGGTTGCTTACTTGAGAGTTGCTGACGGTGCGACTGAGGAGGAGGCAGAGGCGGCGGCAGAGGAAGAGGCGGCAGCGGCAGCAGCCAACAGTTCCTTGGGTACGCAAGACTTGTCATCGCTGGCACCAACGGTGATCTGTTTGATGGTCAAGTCAATAAAAGGAGCAGCTCTAAGCATATTTTGGGAAGATTTTACTTACAGCTCCGGACCAAGCCTCAGCACCAGTAGAGTCGAGGAGAGACATCATAACCTCCTGGCCAGCGGGGAGCTTAGCGTTCCAGGTCATAGACTTGCCATCGTGGTCACCGAGGTCGTAGCTGAGGTAAAGAAAGACAGAAAAAAAAAATCAACAACAATGAACTTCCGCCAAGAGACGAAGAAAAGATAGAGCAAACGTACATAGCGTCGTCGCAAGGGTCAGCAGCAGGGACGATAATGAGGTTGTAGGGAGGAGTTCCCTTGTCCCACTTAATTTGGACGTCCTTGCACTGTGGAGAGAGGAATCTTTGAGTTGTGGAGCTGGTTGTGAAGGGACTGATAAGTGTAGTACCTGAGTGAAGGTGGGAGTCTCGAGAGTGATGTCGTCGGCAGCGATGACACGAACAGCGAAGAGAGCGACGGTAAGGAGTGTGGCGAACATTTTATCGCAAAGAGTGGAAGGGAGTAGGAGTATTTAGAGGGAGGGGAGCGTGGCAGACGGGAGGTAGTGGATGAAAGAAAGAACTGATTCGAACCGCACGCTCTTTGTGCCTCGCACACGCCTTGGCCGCACAAACATGTACAAACAATGTATATCACAATTATTTTATTGATCCCTCACGACGGCCTCTACTCCCCTATTGTCTACAGTTTTGCGCCCGCTTTCTCGAATGAAGCCAGCATTGTTCGCTTTGAAATTCTGTGCCAGCCCCCGTCAATACCCGAATAATCAAGGACTAAACAGGCATCAGATTTCTTACCCAGAGTGCGCCACAGGTGTAGGTGTCTGTCGAGGACCTTCCACCGCCTTTCTCTCGCCCATCGAGAGGTAGTCCCGTTTACCAGCACCGACATATATCTAGAGAAAAATGAGCGACAAACATCTATCCTTAGAGGGAATAAGATCCTACCTGTCTTGGCCTCCAAATTTTGACGCCACCCTCTTGCAGCATCATCTGTTGATTTATTTTTGCAAATCGGTTAGCGTATCAGTATACCATCAGCACACTTTGGGCCGGGAACAGCATGGAACCGACCTGTCTCCAGTGAGCAAGCCATCCAACAACCCGTGGAACTGCGAACAGAACGGGGAAGAAATCCAGAGGGAAACCTGCAGATATCTCGCCTCAACAGCGTGTTCCGCACCTTCTGCGATCAACACTCACCCATCGCGCGGTATATAAGACCGCTTCAAATTCAGAAGAAAGAACACGTAAATCCCTGCCCCTTTTCATGCATGCAGATAACTC
Source organism: Agaricales sp. HM26-F1 (assembly GCA_002718315.1). Lineage (NCBI taxonomy): Eukaryota > Fungi > Basidiomycota > Agaricomycetes > Agaricales > Agaricales sp. HM26-F1. Next base: position 484,232 of record NIBX01000021.1, on the reverse strand, counting down.
CTTACCTCCTACAAAATTCCGAAAGGAAGCGCGAGCACGACGTTCAGGCATGGTTATCGATGAACGAAAGGTGTTTATCCTCACCAGAAATCGACATTCGGCGCCAGTCGGCGCTTGATGAAGTACTCGTCCTTCATGGCAGCTTCGTGCAGGGCCATCGCCGTCTCCAGGAGCTCATCCTTGCCAGTGCTACGACCGTTGTTAGACAGCACGTTCTTGCAAGTTGTGCTCAGAGACGGCTTACATCTTGAAGACTTCATCGGCAGTTTTCCTCACGATGAAGGAACGTGGATCGGACTGTTGCAAGATATGATTCCTATGGAAACAGATGTGCTTCCAGAGCGAGGCTTACCGTCTTGTACACCCTGTCGGTGCCTGGTATCAGCATTTATGAACCTCGGAAGGATACCCGTTACTCTACCTATGACCAAAGCCGGATAATACTTTCTCCCTCTTCTTCACGGCTTCCAAGAAGGCAGGAACATTCTCGGGGCTTTAGGAATCGGGGTTAGAAGCAACAGGTGTATCATCAAGGAACTGGGTGCTGACCTGCCGATGGAGATCAACATCCTGATTACAGCCTCATTTGCGCCGCCTGAGGAATTGAGAAATAGTGAGTGTTGATGGAAAGTACCAGCAACCAAGTTTAACACCAACCATGCAAGGGTCCGCTGCGCGTTGGAAGTGCCGTAGTGAGTCCAAGCCCCCTGAGATCGGCTGAGAAAGAAAGTATAGCTCACTATAACGATGCGCAACCAGCACTGCGAAAGCATGAGTACAAGTCAATATCGAAAACTCATGAAAACCTACGCAATGGCAGAGTAAGGATCGACCAGCGAGCTACCCGTCTGCAGCACAGTGGTACACGACGCGTTCAGTTCATGGTCTGCGTGTAACAAGAATAGGATGTCCAACGCCTTTGCTAGGGTTGGATTTGGCGTGTAGTTCACCTGGCCTTGGTAGTCCATTTGGTACAAGAACCTGTGTTGGTGACAGTTGGCTCAGTTGAGTGGATTCGGCATGATGAGTGCAAGGAGGGGAGACTAACGAAGCGGTGTATGACAGTCCAGTGGGTGGTACAACGAAGTCTCGACCCTGTCGGACTCGATAGGCCATCCTAGTGAGAGTCGGTTCAATTCACGGTTCTTGGGGAGAAGAGGAAAGAAGAGAAAGATTTACGCGGCGAGAGTCGTGGCTTTGCCAATGAGACGGTAGATTTGCTTGTCCATCATAGCGAGAGACTCCGGAGTGCCCTTTGTGAACAGTGTCTGACCTGTGGGGGGTAATATGACGCTGAGTTTCTCGAGTTGAAGTCGAATTTGCAATGAAGACCTGCCTTGCAAAGATGGATTGGCTTCGCTGTAGTAGGAACCAAGATAAGCAAATGCAGAGGTCAAGATGGCCATAGGGTGGGCATCGTATCTATCCATACACTGTGAGCCCAGCTTATCGCCTTGAGCTGGGGAGATAAAGCTTCACGTACCGGAACGAACGGAAGAACTGAGCAGCATCGGCGTGAACGACAGAGTGGTGCATCACCTCACTCTCAAATATATTGAACTGCTCTTTGTTTGGTAGAGAGCCATAGATGAGCAGGTACGCTGTAAGAAGATAAACTGTATGAGCAAACGAGAGGGAGCAGAGAGGACTGAACGAACATACCGGTCTCAAGGTGTGACGACTGCAAAGCAAGCTGTTCGATTGGGTAGCCCCTGAGGAAGGTTATACTATGAACATGTGTATGCATGAAACAGTACAGATACTAACCTGTATCTGAGGACTGTAAACAGAGAAGTCAGCAGCTGCGTTCAGGTTCACCGGTATAACCGGTTGAGATGCAATAACTCACCTCCAGCCTCTCCGTCAATATACGTGATCTCACTCCGTATAACGGCAGTGTTCAGGTAGCCTGAGCGAAAAAGTCGTGTTCAGGCCTGTAGACAGCGAGGCAACTATGACAAAGTTGGACTCGAACATACCTTTATCAGCAACACGCAGGCCCTTGTCAGTTTCGTTCTCCGGCCGTTCTCCTTGGGTACTCGGAGCAGAGATGTTCTTGAAAGCGGTGGCAGGAACGCTGTTATCCACAATCCTGAGTACAATAAGTCAAGCAAAAGATTCTCTCGTCAGTATCCGGACAGTCCAGACACAATCTACCTAAGGTTTCAGGAGAGCGTCGACACCCACGGAATGGTATGCAGCTTTCCAGTCCTGTTGTCTCTTATTGACAGAGACTGGTTGCTGGACTGCTCGTTGGACTTGTGGATAGGCTGACCCATGGTTCTGTGATTAGTCGATGGTGGGCAATGGGTGTCAAGGAGGAAGCAAGCTATGCAGAATAGATCCGCTCGCTGGAGGACTGTAAACTTTATGCCGGCGTCATTTCGGGTCTGGCGGGGAGGTGCACTCGGCAATTCACATGTTGCTCGAGGCGGACCGGGCATCACTGACAGAGTTTTCAGGTGCGCTAGTGCGATATAGAACCTGGCTTAGATGGGACTGGACAGGCGTTCCAGCAGAATCGAGGTGCAAAATAACACGGGTATCTACAGTGTATCACATAGCGAAAAGAGCTACAAATCGTGCGGGAAAGTACTCATAATCCACATCTCAGCGTTCTCATAGTACTCGATATCTCAAGTACCTTAGCCTTCGCTGATTTGAACTCATGACCCAGGCCTCAGGGATCGTAACGGCGATTTATTAAAGTTCAAGTAGTCAGGTCCTTCTCAGTCACCACCGGAATCATTTTCCTCCTCAAGTTCTTCGAGTGCTAGGATTTTCCTTGGACTGTTCTCGCAATGCAACATGGTGCTCAGAATTAGAAACCTGAGGCACTTCAGCATGGCAGACTCAGTGTGTGCGCTGATTTCAGCGTCAGAGAAGAGGGCTCTCAGATCCAAGGCGCGACACAGTGCCGGTAATCACATATTGGAGATGATTATGATTGTAGACCGAGTGTACGAAGGAGAAGGCGAGGTATTACAGGTAAAGACCCTCTGGTGTACCCTCGTTCTTCCTGTATAGGACCTATAGATGTTGTCAGACCACATAATCTCGGATGTCAGCACGATGAAGGAATACAAGCCTTCTCTCGAGCAGCCGTGAAGTCAGCTTTAGTCACTCTCATCCGCCGCTCGCGTAACGCAAGCAAGCCAGCTTCTGTACACACTGCCTTGATGTCTGCACCAGAGAGGTCGTCTTTGGTCATCACAAACTCTTCAAGGTCGACGTCTTCACTCAGACTCATCCGAGATGTGTGTAGCCTATGAAGAAGAGAAAGAAACATCAGCGGATGAGTGTTGGGGAACTCGATGAGAGATTAGGCGTACTTGAATATGTGACGTTTGGTCTTGACGTCCGGTAGAGGGAACTCTATCTTTCGATCTATACGACCTGGTCGGATAAGAGCTGGGTCTAGAGACTCGATTTTGTTTGTGGCCATGATGACTTTCACGTCTCCTCTGGTATCGAAACCGTCGAGCTGATTCAATAGTTCCAACATTGTCCGTTGAATTTCACGTTCTCCTCCGGATGTCGAGTCGTACCTGTGGTGGCGGCGGTTAGAGACCAAGCAATTTAAATGGATCTAGGTAGAGGACATACCGTTTCGTACCAATAGCATCGATTTCATCAATGAAAACGATACTTGGTGCATGTTCCTCAGCAACGCGGAACATCTCACGAACGAGCTTAGGTCCGTCACCCAAATACTTCTGGATGAGCTCGGAGCCGACGACACGAAGGAAGGTGGCAGATGTCTGGTTCGCTACTGCCTTGGCAAGCAGGGTCTTGCCAGTACCAGGAACACCGTATAATATTACACCCTTGGGAGGTCTGATACCCATTTCTTCGTAAAGTTCTGGATGTGTTAGAGGCAGCTCGACAGATTCCTGAGCAGCAATCAGAATTCGCTCTATCTAGGAGAAGAAGCATATACTACGCACCTTAATCTCTTGTATCTGTGATTCCAGGCCACCAACGTCAGCATAACTCTCCGTAGGGGCTTTGTCAAGCTTCATGACGCTAACGAGAGGGTCCGCGTCATCTTGCAGGACGCCAACAATCGCATTATTCTTGTGGTGGAGCAGAACTTGACAGCCAGGCTCCAGGAGGTCTTTGTCGACGTAGGACATGATAGAGACGTACGACTCTGGGCCAGAAGCCGTGCTGATAATTGCATGGTCGTCGTCGATTATCTCCTCCAGTGAGCCGACGGCCATAGGACTTCCTCTTAGTTCGTCAATCTTTGATCTTTCCTCCTCGTTCTTCTCCTCCCTATTCTCGGGTTTAAGTCGCTCTTGATTCGATATGAACTCTTCCTCCATGATAAGGTAATCCTTGATACGTTCCATCTTCAGCAGTTTGAGACGACAACGCGTTGTTGGATAGACAGCTGGGAGTTTAGTAGCTGCGGAGGGACCTTTCTTCTTTTTCCTGCCGATACGAGCTGGGAGAGGAGGCTCCCACTTCTTCTTCTGTTGCTGGTCCTTCTTATCCTTGTCGCCGTCTTTGCCAGCCCCGCCGCCTGGAGGCATACCTCCTAGACCAGATGGTGTATTGCCCTATACAAAGCTCTATCATATATTCTTGAGATATGCTGAGGTGGATTTACCATAATATGCGCGACTGTTGTAGATGAATGAAAGTGGTAACTTGGGAGAGGAGAGACGCGTCACTGTCGTCTGATCTCGAATGCACCTGATCATTCTGTCCCTCGTGACGCCGCACAGATTCTCGACCTCTCCGCGATGAGCAACCCAAATCATGTAGCGACGCCGATGACTTCCCAGTTCATCCAGGCCGACCTCGAGGAAGACGACTTGGACGACGCTCACATTCCTAGCTACACACATCCCTCTCTGTCGCCTCAGCTTGATAAAGGAAAGACTCGCGCAGCATATGTACCAGAGCGACTGGCATCTCCTTCCAACCAGAACGGCGGTCGCTCAATGAGCCCTGCATTGACCGGAAACATCGGGAGTGCATCTTCAGCTGCGCCTAAACCGAACAGGCAGATGCTGGGAGGAGTTCAGGTCGAAACTAGGCGAGTATACGCGCCACGTCCCGTTGCTGCGCTTCAAAGTTGATGATGCTTGCTTCAGGTATACGGGCATGGACACGCTCGACGAGCCTGTTTTAACGACGATCGTGCGTGATTTGATTTATACACCCGCCCTGCTCTGATATCTGCTCTCAGGGTCGAGATTTATTATCTATCTATACCAAACTAGTGCAAGTGTTATACCCACGAAAGTCGAGCGGTCGTGAAGTTCTGAGGTACGCTGGCTTCATCCAACACCAAGGTCGAGACACTGAGAACATTGTCACCACAGGGATTGGGATCTTTGGGGCCCATTACTGCTATGCTTGGGTCTGAGCATCATGCTCAGTATCAATGTCAGTATTGATATCTCTGTAGAGGGACTGGAGCTCATACCTTTGTCCAGGCTCCCCCTACACAATCGCTGGGTGTCTTCAGTAGTGTTGTTGTCATCTGCTCGTTGGGCGCGTTGACTGTAACTATCCAGGCCAAGGTATGCCGAACTCTGGTTCACAACCCTACCCCGAGCTAACATACATAATTTCCTCAATTGCAGCTACTGGGAGGCAGAGTGTAGATTAATCATTCTGGAGAAAGTCTTGAATCTGCACTAACGCCATTCCTGCAGGTCTTTCTTCCAAGGGCTCTGTGTGATCGGGTACTGCATAGCACCTCTGGATATCGCAGCTCTTATTTCGTGCTTTGTTCGCAAGATTTACATCCGTGCTCCCGTCGCCCTGCTTGCGTGGGGCTGGTGCATCTGGGGTGAGTGCTCATTTGCTCCGATCCTGAGCCCGTTCTTAGTCGTGTCCGTCCGTAGCTTCGGTGAACTTCCTGGACGGAACGAAAATTGAGCAGCAAAGGATTTTACTGGCTGTTTATCCCCTCTTGTGTGTTCTTCCACCTCTTTCTTTCCCCCTTCTCCTGCTGACCGAATGTCCCCGCCACCACAGGTTGTTCTATTTCATACTAGCGTGGATGATTCTCATTCAGTAGCAGGTTTCCCTTTGATTTCTGTGTATGTTAGCGGGCAGGGACGGGAGTTCTTCCAGGAACCAGTATACAATTTTAGCATTGATCTTAGCCGAAGTTCTCGCACACAGCTCTTCCTTCTGACGTCAGGGCGCTAATAGACGACCCCGTGACCGTATGAGCACCTCTTGATGAATTGCAAACTCTCGACTAGGTCGGCGTTTCTGTTTCTCTTCCTCTAACCACATCCACTATCCAACATCCAGGACGAACTGGTTGCTTCCTGGCCGCTATGTCCAGTGACAAGAGCCCAGTGCAAGTCGAGAAGAATGACGCTAGGGAGAGTATCTCCAGTGTCGAGTCTACTGGCACAACTACTACTCGTCGAGAGCTGTGGGCATTTTACTTGTACTACGTCGTGAGTTTCTCATGATGCAGTGAGCAGCGACGAGAGGACTCACAGCCTCTTGAAAGGGCAACTCTGGTCTCTCCGGATTCAACTTTGGCCCCTCTCAGTACCAAAACCTGCTTTTTCTTGCAGGCTACGACCCTACGATAGAGCCCGCATTCAGTGCCCCCTGCGGCGATAACGGTTGTGTCCTTCCTTACATGGGGAAGGTCCGCGACAGTTGGTCTACGCTCTCCACCCCCGCGTGCTCATTCATCAACCTCCCCCTTTTTTTCACAGTCAATTCTATCGTGTTGTTAACCAATGGCATCAGCTTTGCCATTCAGGCCGTCGTGCTGCTCATGATTGGCGCTTGGGCAGATTACGGGACTTGGAGGTGAGTGCGCCCACTAGCTTATCGTGCCTGCGCGAGGGTCCTGACTGGAGATGCCTTAGACCGAACATCACGATTTTCTTCACTGTACTTGCTATTTCTGTGTCCTTTGCGTGGCTCGGTGTCGAGCACGCATCGCAATGGCCAGCAGCGACGGCGCTTTACATACTTGGACGTATGTGCTCTCTATTCATGAGCCTATTGGAAGTCTGATGTCGTCCTCCAGTCATATCTTATCAGGCAGGTTCACGTAATCTTTCCCTATGAGTGCGGGCTAACGGCGGACGCGACAGGGTGCATTGACATTCTGGACAGCAGCGTTCCCCGGTCTGGCTCGAGACTTACCCGAGGTTAAAGAATCCGTGAAAGAAGTGCTGGATGACCAAAAGTCGTGCGTTACCCCGGTCTCTGATAGTGTAAACCTTAACCAATCGATTGAATCCCTCATCCCTCTAGCCAAGATTTGCACGCTAAGTTTGAGTCGATGCAGCGAAATCGTGAGCCCTTCTCTTATCATCAGGAGGAGTCTTCATATCCAATACTGTTCGTGGTATCAGGTATTTCGAACCTCGCTTTCACCATCTGTTCTGTCGGGGAAGTCGTTGTTTTGGCCATCATGGTTGGAATCTTAAAAGGGATCAAGTCCGACGCGAGCACGGAGAACAACACTAAAGCTTTCAGTGTCTTGATTGCATTCTCTGGAGGCGTATGGGGTCTGTCTAGTTTTCTTTCTGCATCCAGAGGGTACTTTCCGTCCTTATGTGTTTCTCGTGTACAGCCTTCTGCGCTATTCCTTGGTTCCTCTTCGAGAAACGCCGACCTGGGCTCGCCATCCCACCAGGAACAAACCTGCTAACAGTCGGGTTCAAGCAGACATACGTTGCTCTCCAAGAATGCCTCAGGCTTAAACAGACATTCCTATATCTGGTCTTCTACTTCCTCATGTGCGCTCCAACAATTTATTCCCTTGAAGCTTACTAATCAGTCCAACTATAGGGGTGATGTGCTGAACACCACTGTGTTCGTTTTCATCTTGAGCACCCCGTTTTCGCCTGACCAATTCTCGTGATCTAGAACTGTCATTGGGACGCTGCAGAACAGGTAAGCACGACTGAAAGCCCTCTATGATGAGTGAAGTTAACGAAATCTCAGTGTCGTGTCGTACTCGACGCTCCAACTGACATTATTACTCATCGTAGGTATCGTCACCCAAGCCATAGGAATCTAGTTCGTCCCGGATCTCGTGCAACTTTCTCTCGATCGCTCATATCAGATATTTTCTCCAGCTGTTTCTGGCTAGTGCAGAAGAAATATTCTATCAGTACCAAGGCTGTAAGTGCACACCGATCAGCATCCGATTTCCCTTACTGAAGAGATTGATTTCATGTAGATGCTCTCGTTCAATGTTTTCTGGATTCTTGTGAGAATTGCCCTCCTCTCTATTAGTCGGAATACTCAATTATTTTTTCAAGATTCTCACCATCTGGGGACTGATTGGCGTGCATACCGATAAGTTTGGGTTCAAGCATGTCTGGGAGATCTGGTGAATCACTATTCCTCCATCTGTCTGCCTGCACTTGACTCAAAGGTTATATGATTCGTAGGCTCTATCAAGTTTTCTATGGCATGATGGTCTGTCCGTGGTACGCCTACAGTCAGACCATGATCAGCGAAGTCTCGCCTCTACCACAGATGGTTCGTCCTCTTTAAGCACTTCTCTTGATGTCGTCTTATGCAGAATCGTAGTTCTTGTTCTTTGCATTGTTCTCAGTGGTAAGTTTCATCGATGACAGGGGACAGAGCAAACCATTGACTGCTTGACTTAGGTTGGGAAGACATCAGCCTTCATAGGCCCCTTCATCTCCTCCGCTATCATCACAGCGGCCGACAACAACGACAACATGCCCTTCGCGTTCCTGTTCGGATTGTACGACCTTTCTTCTCTTTTCAAAGGGCTTCACGCTTACCATGAAACTCAGGGGAGCTTTCAGTACCATCTTCTTGTACTTTGTCGATGTTCCGAAGAGTAGGATTGAATGCGAGCTCTTCGTGAAGGCTGAAGCGGAAAAGGCTGCCTTTAAGTCAGCGGAGGAGAGCGCTGCTGTGCGTCGAGGCTTAACCATGGTAGAACAAGGAGATACGAAGGAGTCCAAGCCAAAAGAGGATGTCGCAGCCGTGAGCTAATGTCACCCACCACTAGCGAACAACATAAGGAAGAGCATATCTTCAGCGTCTGTAAGCGTTCTCAAGTACCGTAACGTGTACCCCATCGAGCTATCCTTCTGTGTTCTATACCTAGCCTCTTTTGTTGTCGTTTCTCTGGTCATGTCTACAGTAGTCAGTATTGGCGCTTACGTTATTCACATGGAACTCAAGGTCGTCTACCGCGTCCTCCGCAAGATCTCAGACTGGACTCTGGATGGGTTCTACTCTGAAGTGCACATAGAAGGCTCAGAGAACATTCCTAAGCATGGACCTCTTATCTTGTGTGTCTAGTCTTCGTGTTCCCACTTCCTGCTGGCGGTTTACTGAAGTAGACCCACAGAACTTCGAGCCACCACAATGAAATGATCGATATTGCCACACTGGGTATGTTTTCTATGATATGTGGCGACTGTGCCCTGTTAGTTAACTTCTCTGGTTCTCCTATGGTTCACGCTCATAGCTGCGACAATACCGTATCGTCGCCATGTCTCCTTCTGGGCGAAATCATCCATGTTCGCAAACTCCGTCTCTCGCTGGATTCTCGTCTCTGCCAACAGTATCCCGGTTCAACGTAACCCAGATCGAGTTGCGAGCTCCTCAACATCAAGTTCATCCTCAGAAGCCCTGTTTCGCGAATCATGCCTGGCTTTGGATGCTGGGAGCGCTATCGGTGTGTTCCCAGAAGGAACCAGTTACACTCAGCCTGGGATAATGCAGATCAAGGAAGGAGCGGGGTGGGCAGCTGTTGAGTACGTGAAGTGGTGCTCGTCAAGAGCTAGTACCACTTCTGAGGACTCGTCTGGTTCGTCGGACGAGATGGAGAAACTCCTGGTTGTCCCCGTTGCTACGGTGTATACCGACAAGTCCAGGTATCAGAGTCGTGTGAGTACCGCCTAGAGAACTCTCTGAGTCTTGCTATCCGCTGACCATGTAGTCTAGATATCTGTGAGGTTTGTGCACCCTTCCTGAGCAGATATGGTCTCCGGTTAAGTCAAGACACCTTGCAGATATGGCGAACCAATCTGTATCTTGGACTACTTCTCTCCCGAGGTAGGTTCAGAGCCCAGCATGGACGCCTCCAAAGCGGCTGTGAAGCGTCTCATGGCGGACATTGAGAAAGCGTTGAAGGCCATGACAATTGATTCACCGGATTGGTACGCTTAGTTGCTCTGGTTCTGGTTTAGCTAGCAATGGGTTGCTGAACCGTGCCTGCTCCAGGGAGACATTGTATGCAGCTAGAACGGCCAGAGAGATTCTTTGGGGACAAGATGAAAACTTGCCTTTGCACAGTTTCGTCCCTGTTTCTCAGAGGTAGATCGGAGTTTCCAACTCTCGCACCACCACGCTGACCCTATCTCCCCCCAGCTTGGTCTACGTCTTCTCCCCCTCAGGCATCATCTCAAATCCATGCATCCAGCCTGTCAGAGACAGTCTGATCAAGTACTTCTCTCTCCTTCACCACACTTCTATCACGCACTCTTCGCTATCATCTGCCGTGCCTACCACGTCGTCAACCCCTTCTACATCCAAACTATCCTGCCTAGCTTCACACAAGATTCTCATACGCACTCTTTGCCAAACCGTGTTACATCCCTACACCCTCCTCTCTCTCCCACCCCTCATAGCACACATCCCTGCTTATCTTCTAGCCTCTCTCTCTGTTAAGCTGCTAGCTACTCCCGACGAAGAAGAAGGACCAGCTCAGTTCAAGTCCATCTTCGGTGGTTTAGGTGCTGGAATTGGATGCGGAACATTTGGCTGGGGCATACAGAGATGGCTGAGCCAAGGCGTTATCAGCCGGCTTGTGGATAATCTATTCAAGAGGCATGCGGTCGTCGGAGGAGACAGCGTACTGAGATGTTTAGATTCTTTAAGGATCGCCCTGTTGGGCGGTGAGGGCTGGCTTAAGAAATGGACCGTCAAGCTGGGCTTGATCTACTCCGTTGGCTGGGCAATGGTGCGATGGCACAACTTGGTTATCAAGGGTTAGTAGTAATCTGTTTTCCTATCGTCTTTCATACTTGCTGATATTTATTTGGTGTTACAGGGAACTACAGACGCTTTAATTATTTGTTTACTTCCGTCAAAGTTATTCTTGGTTCCATCGTCTCGTCTACCTCTCGGTCGCAGCGGATAATCACGGCCGATATCCTTGCTCATTACAGCAAACCACCTCCCCCGCCGAAGAACATCTTCATATCTAAACCATCCTCCGAGCCGATGGCTACGACCGAGCAGGCGACAAGACGTCTGGGTAAGATCGGCAGATTAGGCCTTGTACCGCACCTTCTGCAAGCTCGACAGGACGCGATGAAGAACTTGCATGAGCTCCTTCGAGAACGTGCGGAGAAGATGGGAAAGCAGCCCGAAGACATCTTGCGAGATGCAAAACTGCTCCAGAATCTTGCCTTCTGAAGACCTCCTTTTCTTTTCTTTTATCCGACTCTTGACGGCGTGGACTTGGAAAGCATCGGAACAAACTTCTTTTTATCTAAACTACAACCTACTTTACACATTGGCAATAATCACCTATAATCTCACATCAAAGAAAATATCTAGAATCCCTTATCTAACAAGATCTTGCGAAGTAGAACTCCTTTCTCAAGAAATTCCTATGACATGACCGTGATCTACAAGAGATGCTCTAGCCCAGCCCTTACTTGTCGTCGGAAGACATGACCAAAGTCGTCGTCTTCGTCTTCGTAACCCTCGTCCTCCCACTGGGTACCTTCAGCGCCATCAATCTCAGGCTGTTCCTGTATATCGGTGTTAGATGAACCCGCTCTTCCTGCCACACTCGCACTGGGAGACTCTACAGTAAGATCGATGACGTCCATCTCGATAGGAGTAGAGTCGGCCCTCCGTGGTGATGGGTTCAAGGCTCGTTCTATCCTAGTAGCACCTCTCGTCTGCCTCCGTTGTGTATCCGAAGCTGCAGCCAATCTTGACGCTCTTCGAGACTTCGAGGAAGAGGGAGCTTCAGGGAGAGCATGATCTACACGCATGGCGTCTGCAGCAGCGAGATAATGAGCTGGATACCGCTGGGCTGGGCCCTCGCATGGACTAGGATTAAATAAAGAGCCACAGTGATGACATTGGTGTTGGCATCGACGGTGTGGATTCTCGAGGTCCATGGTTACCTGGAAATGGAAGAGCGCGCGTTCATGATGAGGTGTCCTCCTCCAAGAAAGAAACCGAAGACTTACGGCTTGGGTTGACGCCGGAGTTTGAGATGAGCTATACTGTAGTCCTGGCCGAGGGGCCTCACGAGTTCGCGTTTTCCTTGGAGACGATGTAGTTTGGGTTGAGATGTTGCGACGAGCGATTGGTGGGTAAGAAGGCGCCTCATAAGAGGGAGTCCATTGAACGGCGATACTATCGTCATCTTCAGATTCTTCTTCATCAGAGTCATCTCTACCGATACTCGAAGCGTAATCAGGTCTGGAGTCCAACTCTCCGCCGTCAATCCGTGTGCGAGCTAGCACCCTGTCTTCTATCTTCTGCTGTAGATTCCGAAAGCCAGACGGAGACGATCTCTTGAACCCTTCGAGCCTTGAGATATGTTTGTTGTAGTACTTAACACGACGATGCCAGACCTGATATGTGTCGCAGCTCCGAGAACAACGTCCGCTTTCCAATTCTGTGATGGATTCTTCGATCTGAAATGACGGCCGATTAGGCAACTTAAGGCTACCCTTTGAAACGAGAGTTGTACGCACCATCATAGCTACAAAGGCGATGAAAGGGATTACGGGTGGGAGTAACGAGGCGGGGTCTAAGGTTCTGCGACTACGATTGGGAGTAAACCACCCCAGAGCTATGATAGTCGCGATATGCGGAGAAGAGTAAGGGATCTCAGAGTTCTAGGAACAATCCAAGGGGCACAGTCAGCCTATAACATCGGTACTAGAAAGCATCGCATCTCACTCTATCGTAGATGTAGCGGCTGTCGAGCAAAAGCTCATTGACTCTTTTGACGATTTTGTAAGGAGATAGATGATCCTTGAAACCATATAGCTCGAGAATCGTTGGCTCCTGGGATTGTTTGAAGAATGCTTTTTCTCGAGATTGGATATCACAGACGTCCTACAGGAAATGGTAAGAGAAGAGCAACTTTTTGAGGGGCTGATAGTTGCGCAAGCTGAATTCAGATCCTCACCAGAGCTCGCAGCAGGCCGTCAAACGAGGGCAGCTGTTCCTTCGACTGTCTGGAAATATCCTTATATATACTCTCAGCCAGCTCGCACAACTCCTCTTTCGGGTAGAAAGGGTTCACGTTCAAGACTTTTAATCGTAGCCGCTTCTTTATGTCATCTATGACTGGTTTCATTTGAAACGATTGCCATGATATATTTTTGGGGGGATTTCGGATTGAAGGTGGACGTTTTTGTCGTGGCGGTGACTTGGAACGATAGGCATCGTAGGCTTCAGCAGAGCGAGGAGCACCGAAGGGCCGTTTTCTGGTCAATCCTTGAACTGGTACGGACTGGCGGAGGAAAGGCTTTCGGTTCGTCAAAAGAGAATCCGATAACTCAAAGGTAAAAAAAAAATTGGGGGCTTACGTGGACATTGCTCGACTGTAATTCTAGGTCTGGCGACCGGGGTCTCTTGGATCCACTCGCGCGAGGAGCATGGGAAGCTTGAATTGTCCAATACATGCCAACTCTCTCTCTCTTGTTGTAAAGAAAAGCCCAGTTCGCAGAAGAGAAGAAGTCAGAAAGAAGTCAAAGCACCAGGGATTCCGTGAGGCCGCCATCCTTTCAAGTCTTTTATATGCCTGTAGATCTTATCTTTCTGTGATATGTGAAGACACGAAGTGGTCTGGGGAGCTGCTCAGGCGACATGACTAGTGAAAACTAGGGCACGTTGCAGTCTGGGGCAGTGCGAGAAAGAAATAGATACAAAATTACAAGTGCAGAGGCAGGTGGCTCGCCTCGAGGCTGGTCGATGCATGAAAGAACTGATAGAAGAGCAATTCAGGTGGCTGAACTTTGATCAACTCTCCGATTTGGGAGAGTGGCACAGTAACCCCACCTCCAGCTTCCAGCGTGTCAAAACGTCCAGGATTATTATCTAATAAGGTGTTGGGAAACGAAACGGACCACTATGACATGATGAAAAACTACAAGAAGTGCTCTAATTCAGACCTAACCTGTTGTCGGAAGAAGTGACCAAAACCATCATCCTCATATTCGAGGATCTCGCCCTCGACTTCCTGGACAGATCCAACCTGTTGTCGAAAAAAACGACTGAAATCATCGTCCTCATATTCGAGGATCTCGCCCTCGAGATCATCAAATTTAGACTCTTCAAGCACGTCGACCTCCGAATCAGACGCACCCGCTCCCCCTACCACACTAGCACCGCGAGACTCTACAGTCAAATCAATCACATCGATATCCATGTCCTTGTCAGGATCGATAGACTCGGCCCTCTGATGCGTCGTGTCTACGACTCGGGCTCGTTGTGCCCTGGTAGAAGCTCTAGTCTGCATCCGGTTTGTCACCGAAGCTACGGTTCTTCTCAATTTTCTACGAGGCTTGGGAGCAGAGGGAACCTTAGGTTCAGGCCGAACAGGTTCCACACGCATGGCGCTCGCAGCAGCGAGATAGTAATGAGCTGGATAGCGCTGAGCTGGACCTTCACGTGTGCTATGATCCAATAAGGAGCCACAGTGCTGGCAGTGCTGGCAGTGGTGCTCGCCTCGATGGACTGGATCCCCAAGTTCGATGGTTCCCTGATCCTAACAAGAACACAGTTGAGTATATCTATAATCGTGTGAGGGAGGTAGAGGATGAAGACTTACGGGTTGGGTTGGGGCTGGAGCTCGGGATGAGCTAGACGGCGGCCGTGCCTGAGGGATCTCGCGGGCACATATTTTCTTTGGAGACTTTCGAGCTCGAGCTGATGTCGCATTGTGAGGACGACCTCGTAGGCGAGAAGCTATCGTAGGCCTAGGAGGAGGGGTTGGCGACTGGACCACAGTGGTCTCGTCATTGCTAGAATCCTCTTCACCTGAGTCGCGCGAAGCCTGCCCAGGCCTCTTCTCCGATCCATCGTCATCACTCTGCATGCAAGCAAACACTCCGTCTTGTAATTTCCGTTGCAGATCCCGGAACTGAGACAGAGACGACCTTCTAAACTCCTCCAGTCTTGATACATGCCTATTGTAGGATTTGATTCTCTGTGGTTGAGTGAGATAAGGTCCTTTGTCAGTTCCTGTAGAGCTTCCGCTTTTTAGCCCTGATAATAGTTCCTCGATCTAAAGGATCTCATTGATCATCTATCGCAAGGTCACCTAGGGAAGAGTGTGCTTACTATCATGACTACGAACGCGATGAAAGGGACGGATGGAGGGAGCAGAGTAGATGGGTTTAATCTGCCTAAGGATCTGTGTCCAAAACGAATAGGTGAGAACCAGCCTTGCGCCATGATGATTGGGATTTGTGGGGAGGAGTATGGAACATCGCTGTCCTACAGGCGGTAGATACAAGAGACATACTTAATCCATCTCAGTACAAGTAAGAAGAGATCATCGAACTCACTCTATCGTAGATGAAGCGGTTTTCGCGTAAAAGCTCATTAACACTTTTACTGATCTGCTCCCGGGACATCGTATTATTGAGACCGTACGAATTGAGGATTGATTTTTTCCGACCAACTTTGAATATAGTCTTCTCTTGAGACTGAAGGTCGGAGAGATTCTGTTAATGGATGGCATGAGAAAGAGGGAATCCCAAGAGGACAGTAACCTAGTCATAAGAGCCTAGACTAAGCATGATAAAAGTTTAATCTCTCACCAGAACCTGTGACAGATCCTCCATCCGAGGCAGTCGTTCCTTCGACCCCCTGGAGATATCCTGGTATATACTCCTGGCCAGATCACGCAGTTCGTTCACTTTGAGGAAAGGGTTCAAGGTCAGGATGTGCAATCGGAGTCGTTTCTTGATCTCCTCGACGATTGGTCTCATATGTTGTGAGTTCCATGAGACTTGATCAGAGTGATCCTGGTTAGGACGGATAGATCGCGATGGGGACTTGGCACGAGAGTCGTCGTGAGTTTCAACCGAACGAGGAGCACCGAAGGGCCGTTTTGCGGGGATATTCTTATCTCGTAAAGACTGATGGAGGATGTTGAAGTTAGGAGATCTGAATGGAAAAAACAAAGGCTTACTTGGACGCAGTCCGACTTCGACTCTAGATCTGGAGACCGGGGTCGTTTGGAACCACTGGCAATGGGACGAGAAGTATCTGAGCCACTTTCATGGGACCAGTACATGATATTTGTTCTCTCTGATGTCTGGTAGAACCCGTTGGTAGATGGAGGTTTGTTGATTCTTAACGATGAAGAAATCAGAAGAGGAGACGAGAGCCCTAGAAATTCCAGTCCAAGACCGCGACATCCTTTCAAGATTTTATAAGCCCGTGTCTAAATTGGCATCGATTTATTCCGTGAAATGTGAAGATACGGAGGCTTGGAGAGTGACATAGGCAGCTGGGTCGCCTCGAGGCTGGGTCGATGAATGTAAAGACGGACAGAAAGTTGACTGAAGGTGGTTGAACTAGTTATTACGTACTAAGTTACAAGTACTCGAGTTGTGATCAATTCTCCGTTTTGGGACAGGGGCTCTGAATTATCCACCTCCCATTCAACTCTGATCTCATGGCAATCCTTCGTGTAGGCTACGGTAAGTCTATTTCCCTCTTTTATTTATTCGAATCTCACCTCAAATCGAATCTCCCAACCATCCAAGTCCGTGAACATTTCTCGTCTCCGCTGCTCCAGCTCGCAGAGTCAGACGGCGACAAGACTTTCACCCTCGTCGAATGTCCCAGTACGTATAGATACAATCTATCGATCTCCCTCCCCCCATTTCACATCTGCCACGAGGCGATTATTGAGCTTTGTGTTTCATCTTATTCAGGCGGAACTGGACAGCTCATTTCTCGTCTCACCAACGATGAGATAGACATTGCTATGTAAATACTGGATTGTTTCTTCCCAAGCCACCAGCTATAGGATTGCTTGATCCGACCTGACCATGCCCCCTCCTCTGATTCAAGCGCACTTACCGATCCTCTCATCTCCGGAATCGCCAACGGCTCTAAGGCGTACAAACTCGTCGGAAGCTTTGTCTCCACACCGCTGAACTGGTTAGTAGTTTAACCCGTTGCAACGTGAATCACCACTGCGGTCTTACAAGGTGTATATTCTTACTAGGGCAGTGATCACAGGGACCGACTCTACTTTCAGTGATATCTCTAGTTTGAAAGGAAGCACGATTGGTATTTCCAGGCCAGGGAGGTACGTGGTGTAACTTTAAGCTCATCTGAAGCTGGATGGGTCATTCATGTTACCCATGTCCTGTGTTGCAGTGGAAGCCAGACCATGGCGTACGTTATGGCCCTTCAGCAGGGCTGGTCGACGACGGACATACAGTTCAAAGGTGCGCTATACTGCCTGTTGTACTTTATTCTACGAAAAGTTGCATGGAAAGAGATTTGACCCCCCTCCTACTATTCATTCTAGTGAACAACGACATCCACGGCTTGATCGACTCTGTCAACGACGGATCCACGAGCGCGTTCATGTGGGAACATTTCACCACCAAACCATGGGTCGACGCTGGGAAAGCCCGTTTCGTCAGTCCTCTTCTATCCCAGGTCATCTCGGAACTAAATTTGGAATCTCCATCTCCATCTTCATCTCGCTTTCATCTCATCCTATCTAATCTAATCTAATCATCCATTTTCCCCCTAACCCAGATCGGCAACGTACCCACCCCCTGGCCTTCCTGGCTCATCGCAGCCCACCCAACCAGAGCACCCACACACAGCGTCAAGACCTTCCTCGCTCAATTAACAGACTACGTCGCCAAGTTCGATTCTCAGGCTTGCAGAGCCGGTCCGAACGTGGAGTTCATCAAGGAGAAGTTTGGTTATCCTGAGGCGGATATCAAGGTAAATTCTCGGCGAGCATCTCGTGGATGGATAAACGGCTTAGTTGTGTTTTGTGATGATTAGGCTTGGTTAGAGACTGTCGGCTACCCGCTGAACTGTGGTTCGATACCTACCAAAGTCGTCGAGGACACATTCAGGTTCGTCATGCCCCTTGCCTAAGATTCCTCATCTTCCATTCTCCACCGTTGGAACGGCAGCTGATATACTTGCTTTGATCCTTTCCCGCGTATATCTCTCAGTCTCCTGGAAAAAGCAGGCGTGGTGAAGACTCCCGAAGGCGGATTCGACGTCAGCGCATTCGTGAACACTGATATCTGTTCTCTGACATAAAGGTGGCCGCTTGGAGAAGAGTTGGTGTACGTTAGGTAGTATTTAGAATCACAAACGTAGGATAAATAAAAAGGAGTATGTTATAGGATATCTATGCAATGAATGCGAGCTCTATGTTTTCTTGGGCTTCCTTACTTAGGCTTAGTGGTTTCGGACTTCACATTCTCCTGAAGTGTTGATGATTGATAGAATAGGTATATCTTCGCACGTATAGACAGAAGGCGTCCACCATGGGTGGATATCCTCGTCAAAATACAAGGCGGTTGACATCTTTGAACAGCATAGAAATCTGGTCGCGTTCTCCGCATGCTCTATGGCCGCCTCCAAAGGCGTCGGAGGCCGAGAAAAAGACAATGGAAAACTGTCAACTTGGATACGGCCCCTCAGTGACAGAATCCAACACGGAAGTGTATAACAACACCCTAGATCCAGAGCGCACAGAACCAATAGCAGAACGCAGAGGGATATCGATGATAGCTTAGTAGCTTGTTATCCAGAAGTTGCTTCTCATGCATCATGACGGGAGTGACAGGAAGTAATGCATATGATAGGGTAGACGGATCTACTGGCAACACCAGCCCAGTTCAGACGTAGATCATCTGAATGGGGCGCCAGAAAATGCGCTCAGTACTCTCTAGTACATAGTACTGTCGCTTGGAAGTGGGAAAAGGCCAGCGGGGGACGTAGCCTAGTCGAATACCCGTAGTACCGTACACCAACCGTAGAGGGTAACCGTACAGATGTCCCGGCCACGAGGCTTTGCAAGGGGCAACTGAGAGTCTGAGAAACCGAGCTCAAGTCCGAGTAGGCCGACCTCAGGCTGAACCCAGAGCCAATACTCTTTAGGCAGTAGTCATAGCAAAACCATCGCGATCACCACTGGAATTCCCAAACCCGAGGAATAGGATATGTTCTCCGACTTGCAATAAGGACAAGCCTTAGAGCCGTTGGGAGGGGCTAAGCTCGCTGAGATTCAGACCGCGCTCGACCGACGTGCACGCGGGAACAAAAACCACGGGCTGGCGAGTCGCTGCTATAGTAGTCTGCTACGGTCGGGATCCTGGGATACCCATGGGGCCAGAGTAAGGCGATTGGACCCGTATTGCCCGTGAAGTTCCTCGTCGTCGCTGGGCACGGGTCTTTCAAAACCAGATACACCACCAATTTCCAGTACAGTCCAAACGGAGCAGAGAAGCATTGTATTTTGATCATGTAGCAGGCGTTGGCTTGCACAAGGTGGCGAACTACCCAAGATACACACCACAACGCTCAAATTTGATGTTGTTGGCTGAGTACGCTGATTCAGGCCTGCCTTGAATCGTCGGTACCCTAGAAAGTTGATGAGGGCGATGCAATGAGGTAGGGGCAATTCTGAACGAGGCAAGATGTAAGATCCAGAAGGTAAAGATGAAGTGCAACTGATGACGTCGATGATACTCTGGTTGCGGATGGGGTCAGAGGAGATTGGATCACTGGTACGAGTTTGGGAATGAATATAGTTGAGCCTCGAGGTGCTGTAGTATGATCACAGCTTGAAGTTGTAGAGCTCGAGTTCCTATGCTCGAGGTATCGAGGCGGCGAATCGTGCCCGTTTGAGTTCTTCTCGAGCAAAAAGATGACAAGCCCACGAATACGTACAGTCGAAGACCGTACGGAGAGCCAGGTCAGCAGTATAGCCAAATCACGACGTAGTGGAACGCTGAGTGGGAGTGATGAGGAAGAGCGACGGAGCATTCGGTCCGGAATACCGGGTTCTCCTCCAACGTCATGGCCAGCGACGACGTCGACGCATATACTCCCGCAGTTCTCAGCACCCACCCTCGAAAGCTTCAGATTCTACAAGAACCAGCGCCAAGTACAGTACTTGCGCCAATACACCTCCCTACGTACAGGTCCAGTACGTGATACATAACACCCCACCAACGATCACCCACTTCATTACGGCACACAGTACTACTAATAAAGTGGTCATCAGCACACGATCTCATTCGACGATAAGGCTACAATACATAACAAGCGCACTCGAAATCTATTGCAATATCGTACCGGCTCATATCGTCCTCGGTACTATACACTAACAGTACACACCAAGTACAATTGCTCGGGCCTATTATTTCTATGCATTAGTATGCATCACCATAGAGAGGAACTTGGAAGGAACCCGTCGAAGGGACTTTAAGCCGCCGACTGGCGGGAGAGCTATATATTGTATCGTCGGCATAACTTTGTAGTCCCAGTGCTAAGCCACTTAGGGCCGCAGCGATAATAGATACGCTCGACGATAACACACAACAATCCAACCAAGAGGAATGGAACGGGAAATGATATGATAATGCACAGTATCGTAGGTATTGGTTTATGAATGTACGTAGCTACTATGTAAAGTGAAGAAAGGAAGAAAGAGTTGTGTTGAACGACTTGCAGAAAGGAAGAATATGGATGCGGATGAGGAAACTGATGATACATTGACTTGGGAATGGAGGGAAGAAGAAAACAGGGTAAACAATCGAACAAACAGACAAGAGAAACAAGAGCCAAGAAAGCAAGAAGCTGGGAGAGAAAGTCAAAAGTACAGAGAGGCCAGAGATAAGCGAAGATCGTAACACGTAACAGAGCGTCAACAAGGAGAATCCGGAGAAGCGGAGTGGTGGGGAGGGCGATAAGCAACTGAACTGAATCGATGGCTTGGCTCTTCCCAAAGGGAGCGCCAGCAACCAACGATTCAACAATCAACGATTCGTCATCGTCATCCAAGCAAAGGGAGCCTAGCAAACCCACTAACGGGGACGCTAGCACAGCAGAGATAAGAACTCGGGGGGATGCATCAGAATCCCAAACTCGCTTTACCCTTGGTCCAATGAACGAACAGCGAATTCGAATACCCATCGCATCGCAGCCGCTGTCAAAGGAACGACACCTTCAAGAGATGTCATATCGATTGTCATCCCCCATAGATCCGGGCTTGCCTCTTCCCGCTTTTAATTGATCTCAACGTCCGCCACCGTATGGGGTTTAGGTGGGGGGAGGGGAGGCTGTAAAGGAAAAGCCGTGGGAAAAAATAAAATGACAAGTCCACTCGTCCCGATTAGGACACGAGAATGATCGTCGATCATATTGAATGGTCCTGGTCTTATCTCGTGTGAGGAATTGCGCTAGTGACTCGGCTCGGTTGGATCTCCCTTTGGCTGAGCGCGCTTGGAGAGGGGAAGGGAGAGAATGATGAGATGCGGAGTGGAGCGGTGGTTGTAGTGGTCATTGGTTTAAGCGAGAATGGAGAGAAGGGGATGAGATGAGCGATCAGCCGTGAGAGGGTCTTCAGTCCGGATGGAGTTGAGGAAGCTGGAAGAGAGAAGGAAGAATCGTGTGTTAGATGAAAGAACCTTTCCAGCTTCGAGATAACGAAAACAACATACTGTAACCACTCCGAATCACAAGAGAGGGAGAAAAGTTCAGTACTTCTCCACGATCTCCATAATCCCACCTTCCTCCCATCCATAATCGCCGAAATCGTCGTCATCGTCCACCTTGAGCATCCTGCCGGAACGCTCCAACAGCCCCTTGAAGCCTTCCTCCTCAGGATCGTTGGCAGGATAAGTCGCCTGCACCCTAGCAAGCTTCGGCAGCCTATGGAACATGCTCCACATATCCGACACCGCGACCGGATGCCCAGAAACCACGACGCTGCTCAGATCCTTGAGCGTCACGCTCTGTAGCAGCTGCGACAGCTGTACCACATTCGACGGTGTATGATGTAGCTCTGAGATCGACAGACTAAGTTTAACCAGCGACTCGAACTTGGCGAGCAGCGTGACTGCGTCGGGAGGGGTGAGCTGGTTGGTGTGGTTGTAGTGCGGGATGAGGGAGAGGTCTGTAATCTGTTCGATGGGGAGGATGGATAACGTGTCTGAGCAGGGGACCCAGGATAATGCGAGGGATTTGAGAGAGGGGAAAGGGGTGGGTTGACGTTCTTCTTTGGATGGGATGTCCCAGGGGAGTAAAAAGGTCTGCTGAGGAGGCGGATCGATAGGCGAGCTAGGGCTCGTGAGCGTGCACAGCGTCTCCTGCAGCCTCAACGACACCAATTCCGGCGCGTTCAGCCGTCCAAGGCCAGCGGTAAACCGCGCCATCGCCTCGACAGGCAACTTGAGCGTCAGATTCCTCCACCTCTCGCACCTCCTCGACACGGCGTCCACGAACGGCGTAGGATCATTGAGATCGCTAGGGTAGTATGGATCGCTCGCGTCGAACTCGATATAAATGTCTAGCGGCATCGCACCGGAGTGGCGGAGGTACTTGTTCAGTAGTGTGAGGTTGTTCTCTTGGTCGGACCAGTGCCGCGAGGTGAGTGCGATGGTAGACCAGATACGTGGGGTGGCTAGGGCGGTGGTGTGCCAGAGCGAGCAGACCCGGGAGAGGACAAGTGGCGTAGCGGTGGTGTGTATGAATTTGTTGCTGGAGGCGAGACAGGCATGTTCGAATATCTCGGACAGGAGTTCTGGGAGGAGGAGAGGGATGGGTGTGCTTGTGTTCGAGGAGGAGGACGGGGATGAGGAGGATGACATCTGGATATTGAGGAGCAGCAGGAATGAGGGAGAAAGGGGGGATACGAGAAGCGATGGGTAGGGGTTGTGTTATTATTGGTATTATATTATCGGAGTAGAATATTATATTTTATTTGATATTTGGTGAAATTGGTTATCTTTGCAGTGGGTGATCAGATCTGGGAAAGTGAGATCCTGCTTCGTCCCGTCCAATCACATGGCTCGACCAATCAGTGGCTTCCCGCTCCCTTCGAACCGCCCCGTGCTTTTTCGCCCTTATCTCTCTCCTCTTCCCGAGCCACGCCCAATTCCCATTCTGCTATCTTCTTATGTATATACTCTCTGTTCATTACTTTCTGTGTGCTTGCAGTCTAGTCTTCCCGCATCTTCACCTCATCTCTGATTCTCTGCAGTACTGTACAATCTCTGTACTGATATTCACTACTGCAGCGTCCATCTTCATTCCTCAATCCATTTTACGTTACAGTAATTGGACCCTGTGCCAGAAACCGGCACTAGCTCCCCTGCAAGCGAAATCTCGGATTCGCCTCCGTCGGCTGTCGGCACACGACCTGCAAAGCCCAATCCACGCATATGCGCCACCATGCTGTCCCGAAGCCAATCCGAGAGCTCTTTTGCTTCCGTCGCTTGACGTCTGTTTACTCCTCTTTTCCTCGTTGGATGATCGTCACCCGTCGTGGTCGTCCTTTCGCGTCGCACGAACCGTACGTATCGTATCGTCTTTTGCAAGTGGTTTTTTTCGTCTTGGGTCTGTGAGATAGGATGTCCTACGTTTCAAAATTGTGCAAACTCAAACTCAGCCTTGCGGTCTTCAAACCATCAACCTCACCTTCTTCATATACGTAAAATATGCTTCTCCCTCTCTATTCTTCCTCATCCCCGAATGAAGAGCTTGAGTCTCGGTGAGTTATTTATAGATTCTCCAGTACGTGGTATAGTCTTCAAGAGTTGGACGATACGAACGTCTTCGAGTGCTTTTCCTATCTCGTTTGTCTCTTGTTGGACGCAGTGGTTGCATGCGCGCTTGGAGCCGCAGTGGGCTTGAGAATGAGATACGCGTTATGCGCCCGTACCGCACCGGACGGTGCTTTGCGCACTTCGGTACCGAACGACCGCGCCTGTCGCGCTCCCGCCTCCTCTGCCACTTGTCCCTCTGCTATCAACGACCCTCCCTCCGCTAACCAGGCTCGTCTCTATCCTTCTATCCACATATGGTATCCTGCATCTCCGCCTCCCACATACCTCTTCCTAACACCCAACTCTCTCACCACCACATCAAGTTTCGTTGTCGTAACAAAAACTCTCACAGGTTCTATTTTCGGTACCATATTTGGCTTTTCGCATCAGAGCCCCTCCTCCGAATCCATACACTAGCGTTAACTTCCTGTATGTTCCTACGCTGGTGGTACTATGACCTAAACGAGGCTCGTTTCTTCCCTCGCGTGCATTGCTGTTGTTCCGATTCTTCCCATCGTGCGCTGATTGCTTTGCTGCTGATACGGGTCTGGGTACGATCTCACGATAGACCGTGTGTGTGCGTGTGTGTTTTCCTTCAATCTGTGGATTCTACTGCAAGTTTCTTTTTTCGCGTTCTAGGAAGAAATAGTAGTGCATGGATGGTTAGATTATCGAGTGTGTACTGATCTACCTTATCGTACTGCTTCCCACTCACTTTTTCCTACCGTTCTGAATCAGATCGCTACCCTCATGACGATCCAGAAATCCCAGAATCTCAACCTTGCGAGTTTTTCCAGTGAAAATCATTCCGGTATCATCCCCCAGCTTTCAGTGTTTACAGTAAAAACGTTCTGGACTCGCTCTAACCATTGTGCCGCCAATATGTATGATTCCTCGTTTTTCGCGTTTCTCCGTTGGATTGCCACTGATGCAAAGAAGACCCTGAACTCCAGACCTTTTTTTTAAAAGTATGGTCCTGGTAAGTGCATTCCGGTACCACCCTCAGCATCGCGGTGGTAGTAGTCAATGTTCTGGACTTCGGAACCACCTTGGCGGCGGCTCCTCCGATACTCGACGCTCATTCTATAGGGCTACGGATGGCTAGATCGCTCCTCTCGCTCTTCTCACTGAGGATATCACCTATGAAGATCCAGAACTCCTGATTTCGAGCAACCTTGCAAGTCTCAGGGGGTGGCCATCCGGTACCACCCTCAACTTGCGTGGTAAGTATACCTAGTGTTCTGGACCTCGGAACCTCCTTGGCGACGGCTCCTCCGATAATCCAACTCTCATTCAACTTCCATGGGGCTACGGCCGTGGTCGTACTTATGGTAATATGGTTCAAGGTCACGCTATGGATGACAACGAAGATGGACTTCTGGAGGTGGGTCGATCTCTCCCGATACGATCCTAACCTTCTGGGCCCTACCCCGCTTCCCTCGCTAAACTATACTCCTTCCAGCCTCTATGAGCATTTCTGGATTTGGCGGTTGACTCGATAGTCAATGAATGCCTTTTCCGATACTATCCTCAAGCCCCCGTGCTGCTAGCCATGCGAACCGTCTAGACTTTCTCCTCAATCGTGATTTCCAAGAATACAGTAAGGTGAGCGGCGGGTTGCTCAACTCAGTCATCTGAGTCTGCCCATATATCCCGGAATCCCCCTATAGCTTCTAGATCCCCTGCAAGAATCGAGCGTTTTTCTGTCCAGGCTCGCCTCTCGTCAAAGGCTCAAATCTCATTTTGCGGAAGTGAGAACGGAGCCTGAGAAGTCTAGGTCTAAAATTATGCTGTACGGCCCCTACAAGTCAGAACCTGGACTTTCGCCTCCTCGATAACTTACACCATTATTCACTACTATGTATGTAGGTGGAACGTTCTGGACTAGGTGCAAACGGCAGAAGCGAGTGGTATACTACCACTGGTAAGCTAATCTGGTTCGCGACCGCTTTTCGCCTTCCTGCTTGGTACCGTGACGGTGGTTAGCGACTTTATTCTCCGTCGAAGTCTCCAGGAATTTTTCCGACTTTTCTTTCTTTTCTCCTTTCGCTTGGCTGATTCTGACCTGGCCCGAGCTGAGTCTCCGCGCGGTCTTCGATTGCGTGCGTTCGTGTACTTGTCGTCTTTTCGCTCGATGAGTAGGACCGTGACTGAACGGGCACAGTTCGCCGCCTCGATACCTCGAGCATAGGAACTCGAGCTCTACGACTTGAAGCTGTGATCATAGCATCTCGAGGCCTAACCATATTCATTTCCAAAATCGGACCAGTGATTTAATTTTTAACTTCCTCCGACCTCACCCGCAACTAAAGTATCATCGACGTCATCAGCTTCAACGCCTCCGAGTCACATTCATCATCTTTATACTTTTCATGAATGTTCCATCTCGCCTCGTCCGGAGTCTTCCTTCGTTACATCACCCTCATCAACCTTTCTAGGTCTAGTTATGGTAAGTACTCTTCAAGAGAGTGGGCTGGTGATTGATGTCATCGATACATCATCGTTTCTAGTGATGCGAATCGTCAATCGGGTCTTATTTTAGCTCTGCCAGTGCTATCACTATTGACTATGTCGTATCGAACCGTGTCGTTCGCGTCGTATCATCTTGGGCATCAAGAAACTATGTTTCCACGTTTTCTCCCCACAGCGCCTTTTTCCCTTTCTCAGACCTCCGGGTGATCGTCACTGGTAGTAGTAGTGGCATTGATACCCCACTACCTGGTTTTGATATCTGGGGTTCAAGTTCTCGCAAGCTGTCAACGCTAGGGATGAGACTCAAGAGGCAACAGATGCTACTGATCCTATGGGGTCTGAACGCGTCTTTCTATTGGCAGCGGTCTCCCGAGTTGTTTTGAGGTCTCCGACTTTTCCCGCCGCTAATTTGCGACCTTTTGCTTCCTCATCAGAGCGATTTGTTTTGACTCTGTTTACTGCAGGCCATCACTTTCGCAATGCATACCGACATACAAATGTATGTATTCTAAATAACTGACATGGATTCCGAGTCCACCCTCAAGGTCCAAGAATAGCCAGCGATATCATTCGTCCTAAAGGCCATTACGGCTACTACACATACAGTAGTAAGTACAGTTCAACACAGAATTTCAATGCGAGAAGGCCACGACGCGACACGACCTCCATCGAATCGGACAATCGTCGCCCGTCTTGTCATCTGTCCGACGTCAAGGATATCGATATATCACATTATCATCATACATATGTACAGCCGAGGGTTCTGCAGGCTTCTCAACCAATCCCAGTCTCAATACTCGCGCTCGCTATCGACGCATGTTGACCCGGGGCAGGAAAGTATATTCAGTTCATGATGATGCATATCGCTCGGGGAGAGCAATTGTAGGGTGATCACTGGGCTTTTGTCGTCGCCGTGGGGCAAAAGCGGGATCGGGTGATCTCGAGCTCTTAATTAAGGCAACCTGTGGACTGTATATGTATACGTATCATTATGTACTCGAGAACATGAGGATGGGATTTTGAATTCTTGATTATGGCTATGTGCTGTACAAGAGCTACTCTCTGATTGTTTGTGGTACCACTGTATACAGCTGCGGGTGGGCTTTGATCAGAATTGAGGCGGGTTTATGATACGGTACTGTGCTCTATACATCTGGCAGTATGTGGGAAGAGATAAGGGAATCCGGAGCTTCTGAAGTCAATAGATTCTTGAGATAACGAAGTCGTGGTTGAGCCTCCCCGTCGGATGTCATTCTTGCCAGGTGTAGAGGTAGTAGTACTAGTACTGGTGTTTTCTGATGCTGGTCCTCGATGATTTTGACGTCGTGGTACTCGTCAGCAGGGTTCTGTTTCTAGGACCGAATTCACTGCATTCAGCGCTCCCCTGCACAAAGAGTTAGGGGATGATTGCTTAGATTAGTCGAGGTCTGTGCAGGTTAGCCTATGGACCGCCACAGACCTGCCCGGGCTCTGTGCCTGCATGAGCACCGATGTCTGTCCAAGTCTGGGTATGAATGGTTAGACTACCTGGAAAGGGCTTTTGCAGATCACCTGCAAACACCTTCACGGACATGGGCGGACCTGCACGGACTCGATTCAGTCTGTGCAGATCTAGGGATCCCATCTGCACAGAGCAAACGCCACAAAGACCTGGACAAACCTCTGGGAATGGAAGGTCTGAATGCAGTGATTTAGTATGCAGAGTTGAGGACTAGAGCTGGTTTCCCACCGTGATTCTTCTTGGATGAATACTAGATAAGATATTACACCGGTGATCGTATAGAGGCGGGAGAGGTATGAGATCGAGAATCCTTTCCTCCCAAGCGGCGGTTCCAATATCTGAGCACTCAGCACTCAATATTCAATCTTCGCTCCAGCTCGGACTATCAAGTCCTGGGAAACAAGGAGAGGGACATCATCTCGTGTTTTCTTTTCTCAGACCGCTCCGACGTTTACCGTACTCGTGGGAGTGCGAGGACTCGTCCTCGTTCCGTGTTGCGATCGGACTGTCTGAGCTTCTGTTCCTATTTCTCCCAACTTCAGCGTTATTCGAATCAGATTCACTAGTAGTACTGTGGGGTCCCTGACTTGTAGCGAGAACATGGACACGGCTCTGATGCATCACCACTTGACCTCCCATATTCTCGGTGCTTCACCTACCCCACAGCGCTTGGGCTCGTCGTCACTGATTGTGCGACGCGATGTTCCCGTAGCTCTAGGATCTTGATACAAACCCGCAGTGATGACATACTACGTAGTCGACAGCTGATGCGCTCGGGTTGATGCTTGATACCCCGTGGGGTACTAGCGGGAAGGAATCGCTAGCGCTGTTGGTGTCATCGTGTTGCCGTCAGTTGCTGAGAGGCTCGTGAAAAAGGGTGATGATGCTGCCGAGGCCTGAGATAGTCGTGAGTAGATTTAGTTGATGTTTAGCTTACAGCTTCCTTGGTACGTTGCTATGTGAATGAAATCGAAAATAGTAGGTTATAGAGGTTGCTAATAGCGAGGACGACGAAAGGCAGGCGGAGGAAGGCAAAAAAGTCCCAAGCACTAGGTCGACGTCAGGAGGTAGAGGGCCTGCTGGCGCTGTGCTGGCTCCCGTTGCGTGCAAAGCGCCGAGTATGTAGCAAAGCACATCTACCAGCCTTGACCCTTTAAGCTTAGGGCCCTACCGGGGCCTGACGATATCTCACTAGACAAGATCACTGCTCGGTGCCAAAAGTGCGCGTTCGCCACTCGCAAGGGTGGTGCGCACCAGACCGACCAATCAAAGCACAAGGAAGTGTCAAGCGAAGCGTGCGCGATGGGATCGTCCTCAGGGTCGATATCTCTCTCCTCGATGAACCTCGGGATCAGGAAGAAAGCTAGAATTTCATAAAGGTTGACAGGAGGCGGAGGTCGGGAGGGACTGCTGCAGCGAAGCGAGATCATAACTGCTCAAACGAAATTGTCATAACGGTCGATACGTCCTACGAGGTCGGACGACTTGAGCTGTTATCGTACCCCCTTTGCAGTACGTCATAGATAGTGCATATAGGTGTTGGAGAGCGGGCACAGTAGTTTGGGTGAAGCCCTCTCATGACGAGGAGGGCGTGATGATACTGTAGGGCGAAGTAGATCAGAGCCCACACTGAACAGAGCCGAGAGGTGGGTGTACAATATACAGCAGTAAATGAAATGGGTGGACCAACATTTTGGGTGAGTGATGTCGAAAGCAGGCCAATTCTGAGGCCTGAGGCTTTGATGACACCAACAGCCAGTGGGCGATCCTGCAGCTTGTTGAGAGCTACGTTTTCTAAAGGGACGAAGTTACCAAACTCGAGAGCAAGAGAGCAGATCATGATGCAAAGAAGTAAGCGGCCGTGTTGAGGTGTGTGTATGGTGAAGTTTGTACATTTACATTGTACAGGTGAGAGGTAGTGTTAATACAGATTTCGGTGGTTGGTGTATTGCTTCTCCAAGTATGGTGCGATTCAATTTTCCTTGAGAGAACATGCCTAGCCGATACAAAGCAAGGTTATGATGCCATGAGAGCCTGGGGTAGAACAGTCAGTAGAAGGGTCAGGACGAAAGGTGAACAAAGCCCACCGCTGATGGAGTCAGTCCTAGCTCTTTCAACGTTTTGGAGAAGTCTGCTTGGGTGAAAGTTTTCCTACAGACCGAGTCAAACACATGAGAAGCAGACGAGCGCGTGACGCTTTGGAAACTACCTAGGGAAACTTTGCGTGAAGCTAAGTGTGTTGGGGTTGAATGCTGGATTTTGAGCTGCTACAAAGTTAGCAACGTCCTGCAGAGCTAAAGGGTATTACTCAGAACGGTGACAGAGGGCACTACACAATTCGCTGCTTACTAGACTCGCTTGGAAGAGTTGTGGTCAACGGCTGACCACCACTGGGCAGACGTATTTGGATACGAGCTTCCTTGGCGGCGCTACCACTGGATGATGCTGTCGGTATAGGTTTCGAAGGTGCAGCAGCTGATGAATCCTCGACCGGTCGACCTTCACGGAGGGCCTTCTCTTTGGCTGCTCTCTCTGCGCGAGCTTTCTTGTCCGCCTCGATCTGAGCCTTCACGGCTGCTTTAGCCCGAGCATCCTCAATTTTCTCTGTGTAGCGTGAAAATAAGAACCAGGCAAGCGGACGCAATCGCAGGACATGCGAACTTACCTCTCTTCTTCTGTTCTCTCTCTTTCAGGATCTCTTTGGCTTGCAGATCCTCTTTTATCTTACCTGCATCCTATATTGAGAGC
Source organism: Agaricales sp. HM26-F1 (assembly GCA_002718315.1). NCBI lineage: Eukaryota > Fungi > Basidiomycota > Agaricomycetes > Agaricales > Agaricales sp. HM26-F1. The sequence continues at coordinate 453,698 of NIBX01000021.1, read as the reverse complement.
GATAAGCAGTTGCAAGTCCAAGGGACATGATATACACACCTTTCCGGCCTTCCTGCGCAGCTCCTCATTTGCTCGCTGCTCTTTGGCGTCTTCTACGGCTTTCTTCGCGCGTTTCTCTGCCATCTTGGCGCGAAGCTCTTCTAGTCTCTCCTTCTTCTCTTCTTCTGTTAGTGGTTTGATCTGCGTATCGGAAGGGTGTGTTAAGGATGGACAAAGAAGAGAGGCTGAAAGCAGTGACTGACCTCCTCGGTAGACTCTTCAAATTGATCATGACCGCTCTTCTCAGCGTGGAAGTTGGCCAGAGCAGTATTCTTGAAGATCTTTCCGCATTGAGAACACTTGATACTCTATTCAGGTATCAACTAGTAAATCAGATCCCAGGTCCAGTTATGCAACGAACCCACATACCTTAGCTTCTACTTCATCTCTCACTTGGACACCAAGAGCTTTCAAAGCGTCGGCGTCCTCATCGTCCTCGTCGACGTCCATCGCCCTGCCGGCTGGAGTCTCCGTAACAGCACCAGGATCAGGCACGGGTTTGCCCTCGTTTTCAAGTATATGGTCCATAGCGGGTTGCAGACCTCGGTTTCCAGTAGCTTTAAGGGCCCCTGTCAAATTGAAGTAGGATAGATAGTATGAGATGCCGCTGATTATGATCCTGTGAAAGGACTACGAACAATCCACGCGGGCAGAGTCGAAGCCCATGCCGAGAAGTGTATCTCTGTCGGAGCCCATTCCAATAAGCTGATATTCTATATGTCGCAAAAGATTATTCTGGCGAGGTCCAGGGGGCTTAGACCAAGAAATGAAGCTTTAAAGCTTTCCGTGAGTACACTGAGTCGTGACGCAAGCTGACAGGAATCAAGAGAAAACGCGGTCTCGTGATGTCGATAACGAGGACCAAATTTTCGAGGATGGATCACGAACTTGATGATATGTACAATCGACAATATCTAGAATTTTGGATGAATATACCGTGTACAAAGTGCCACCGACAAGTATCGTGACTAAGGAAGTAATACAAGATTAATTCGAACTGAACAAGAAAGGATGGGATCACAAGCACATGTCTTCAGAGATTCGAACCTTCAAGAGCACCAAACCGTCCAGGGCATCATATCGAAAGAAAGAAGAAGAAAGAAGGAGAGAAATGTAGCTACGTCGAGCCGTGGGACATATCAAACCAGAAGTAGATCAGAGTGTGCATTGACCGGAAGTCGTGGTCAATCTGAGAGATCGTCATCAGTCGACAGAAGTATTCCAATATCGAGAACTACTAGCCTTCGGAAACCTGGTCGGGGTTAACATGGTCCGTTAACCGACGATCTTTGCAGACGCTCAGAATGTCAGAGAGTAGGTCCTCCTCGTGAATGGACATTTCCCCAGTGTCCTGGCCAGTGGCAATACATAACATATCTGCCTTGTTAATGAGGTAACACTTTTTCTCCTGCAAGGAGAAGTCGTTGAGCCCCCGCTTGATATTATCGGATGCGCTATCGATATACAGGGACTTGGCCTCTGGCTGCGGAACACCCACGTCGTCCACGATGTGCCCAATAGCAGTGTCGGAGTTGGAACGAACGATGTATGTAGGAATGCAAAGGTCATCACATTGCCTAATGAGCTGAGCATCGGCTTCAGTGAAGCTATCTTTGACGACCACGATGATGCAGTCAAGGGCAAAGAGACCTTGAGAGTTGAAGTATGATAGCGCGGGACAGCTGGCTGTTCCTGACCCAGGAATATCATACCAAGCGAACGGATAGCCAGCCCTGGGATCCTCATACCGAGTAATTTCGCGGGTACATTCGCTGACCCCAACGCGAGCTGCCAGACGATGGCGCGGCCCAATACCGCGCAGCGAGTTGATCAGAGAGGATTTTCCACTCTTCACAGTCCCCGAGATGCCAAAGTGAAGAAAACGACCTGCGGGATCGCGAGTCATGGCCACCGCTCGCTCGTACTCCTCCAAGGTGGGCCAAACACGAGGGTGCATTTCCTTCTTCCAACGGATTTTAACCTGTGAATCGGGTTGGGCATCGTGCGATACGTCATTACCCATATTTTGCGTGTTCTTTTCGATCTCCTCGAGAATTGGATTTGGTTGAACTTTGCCGTTGATGAAAGAGCCAACTAGAGCTGTTAGGACCCTTACAGCGACGGTTACAGCAAGAACCGCTACAGCTTGTCCCATCTGAATTATACGAGGGTGATAGTAAGGGAGAGGGCTGACGATGGGGAGGCTGGGAGGAGAGTGCTAGAACAAGGGAACAATCGAAATGGAAGAAACGAAGGCGGGTCCTTACTAAACTTCTCCTGAGATATGGCTGGGTTTTTATTGCGATTCAAATGCGAATATACGTGTCGTCGAGCAACAAGGAAGAAGCATCAGGTTATGCTTTGAGTCGTACGACATGGACCGTCTTGAAATAAGGACAACATGCAACCCATAATAGTCTGACTCTCAAGAGCTTTAGGGCCCGATAACTGGCCGATCGGTGGAGGATACTGAGGGTTCGGTGGAGGATTCGGTGGCCAGCGTGACGGTCTGAAATGAAGCACATTTGACTGCAGTGGGTGGAGGAGATGATCGGTAAGGTTCGAGCTATGTATTCTTTTTGCCGCAGCGGATACCTTCATGTACAAGGGCAACGTAAGAGCTGCTGCATGTAGTACTAGTCCTTCTTGATGTGGTGTACTCCTCCACCGAGACTCTGATCGGGAGTGGAGAAGCAAGCAACGAGGACACCGGTACTGATAATGAATGCCAGAAAGTCTTCTACAGTACGTTCATATCTTCGTCCTAGTTATATAAATCGGGACGTGGACCAGGAGCATAGACGATACGAGTTGAGCTTGTTGACTTTCTAGATCACAGCCAACCTGTAGAAGATCTGATGTAAGGATCAGAGGCTGAGACAGGACGTCCTGGGTTGCTCAAGAGTCAAAGTGTACTGTCACATAGTTAAGATCTTGGAGAGGCATCCGAACCGTCGAGAGATCCGGAGGAAGATGGAGAGAAAGAAGTAGCAGCCCAAGAGCGCACGTGACAAGTCTGGTCCGGAGGAAGTTTTAGACCCGTGACCGGTCCCTCTGTGAGAGGCACGCGTTTTTCCCGAAGGGCCTCGACAGAGGGACCGGTCGAACTCAGCTGTGGCGCTGCGGGCGACATTGAACTTTTCTCTAATGATGTCATTTCTCCTTTTCCAGTTCGTCCGTTTATATCTTTTGGGGACGAGTAGTTCGCCATGGCTTTTCGCCGCCGCCGGAACTCATCACCCTTTGGAGTATTTGCGAACAAATTCATCCTCCTCGTCCTCTACAGTAGACTACAGTAGTAGTGTGATCACCAATAGACACGCTGTCCAACTGATATATCTGCTCAGGGAATATTCTCACTATGAAACTCAACAGAGATCATCTGCACTATTGAGGAAAACTCCCTCAACGCGCTCAGCTCTGTACTCTCAGTCGCCGAGAACCAATATGAAGTCACCTCAAAGGTGATTGATCCTCCTCCCAAAGATCAGCCTGAGGAGCAGCGGGCTCTGGACACGCTCGCTTCTCAGATGGTTCGAGCGGCAGACTCCATGCCCAAATCAAACTCGAAAGACTCACTGCCGTCTGCGAAGCTCAAGGAACAATACTGCTATGCGGCTTCTTGGTCATCGAAAGCCTATCGCAAGCAAAGTAGCCGCATGTTCTGGGCCGTCGGACAAAAGCAAACTGCACACCGATTTGTTGATGATAATCGCAAAGTCGCCCAGGACACAGTGAAAGAGAGGGAGAAGTAAATGATTTTATTGATCCAGTAAATCAATGGGAAGAGGACTGAGCGCTGAGCTGCAGTATGGAGACGTTGGGGAGGGTTGGCAGGCACCCCCAAAAGATATAAACGGACGAACTGGAAAAGGAGAAATGACATCATTAGAGAAAAGTTCAATGTCGCCCGCAGCGCCACAGCTGAGTTCGACCGGTCCCTCTGTCGAGGCCCTTCGGGAAAAACGCGTGCCTCTCACAGAGGGACCGGTCACGGGTCTAAGGAAGTTTAACTAGATGGACTTTTTGAGGGTGTCGGCGTTGGTGTGAATAATGCAGTCTTTGGTCCTTCTCGAAGGTATGATAATAGGTGGCTTAGGTGGCTATGGGTATCCTAACTATGACAAAGTACTACAGAAACCGATAATCAAGAACAGGGTATCCTTTCGGAGTATTAGAGTCGTGATTCGTACTCCATTTCTACATGTTGATTTGGGATATCCAGTGCCAAGTCCATGATCCATGTCCGCTCCTAATAACTACCGACGTCAGCAAATGAACACAACAAGCAAAGCAAAGCACCAGCAGGTAGACTGCTCCTCCTAAGAAAGAAAGGAAAGAAAGTGAAGACGAAGCAGGACAATATACATATTTATTTTCTCATTAGCTTCTCTCGGAGCTCTGCACTTTTGAGCTTCGCTCGCAGATACGCCAGCCTCTCGTCGTACCTCGCGACCACCTCGGCTCTCTGTTTTCTCACCTCTCTAACTACCTCTCCAGCTTCACCGAGTGCATCAATTTCATCCTCCTCAACGATCGGAGAGGATGACGCTGCTTCTTCGATGAGAGCACTAAGGGAATGAGTAGGTTGATGAGAGGAGAGGCTCCCTGCACTCCGTGACTTGAGCAAGCTTGGTTTACGTTTATGTTTAGATTGATGAGTGGAGAAGGTGGGTGAAGTTGGCGAGGTGGGGCCAGACGAGGCAGAACCCAGATAACGCTTGTTTCTGTACGGTGAGGTGTTCATATTTTTCTGAGGCGGTGTAGAGGAAAAGCTAGCCTGTGACGGACTGGGCGGTGGGTTCAGGAAGGTAGATTTAGAGGGACTAGGTGGTGCGTTATAGGAAGATGAGAAGCTGGGTCGCGATGGACTAGGGGGTAGATTCAAAGAAGAGGAGAAGCTGGGCCTCGATGGGCTGATTGGCGCGTTCAGCGGGTTAGACGAGAACATGGGTCTGGAAGGACTGGAAGGATGGTTCAGAGAAGCTAATGAGTGAGATTTTGAGATAGAGAGTTTGCGATGAGCAGACGGGGGTCCGTGACCATCGCGGATGGACAGAGAACGAGAGGAGCCATTGTCGCTGAGGGTGATGCTCAGAGATGAGCCAGCTCCTCTCCGGACACCAAGAGCGGAAGCTGTAGAGCTTTTGCTGCTGTGACCGAGATGAGAGGTGGAATGGGAGTGGGAGTGGGAATGCGAGGCCGATACAGAAAGAAGGGTCGTCACTGAGGCAGAGGCGGATGGTGATAAAACTAGATCCCCATTACTGACAGAGTCGTTTCGTTCTCTTGCCTCATGCAGTTTTGTCCGCTCTAGATCATTGAAGCTAGCAATTAACTTTCTGCCCTCAGCTTCCAATGAGTTTATGGCTGCGCTGATCGCCTGAGAGGTTTGTTCCTCGTCTGTGTCGTCCAGAAACGCAGAGGATGAGGGGATCGACGAAGAGATGGATACGGGTCCCGAGATGGCCAGAGCCTTCGGCTTTGTAGGCGAGTTCGCTGGAGAAGTGTACGCTGATGAAGCAGAGGGGTAGCTTCGACTGGCGCTCCCGGACGAAACGGATGATTGATGAGAATGCTTCCGTTCAATGGACATGGTGGAGGTATTTGTAGAGGTCGAAAACCCGCGTTCTCGAGGTGTCTTGTTCAATGAAGAACGACTAGCTTTGGGAGATAGTAGTCGAGGAAACGATGCGGCCCATTTGAACCTGGACGACGTGGGACTGAGTGGGCTCTCTAGACCTGGAGAAGCTGAAGACGCGTCCTCAGGGGCAGGATTAAATCCTCTTGGGGACGTTACTGCATCACTTTGAGTCCTTGGGCGGCGAGGATCAGCCCCGTCCACGGGTTCAGAAGAGACTCTACGGTTGGTTGGTCTTCGTATGAGGCTTGCAAAGCCCGTCAAGGAAGCTAGAGACGACTTGGACCTAAGCGGTTTTGGCGGCGCAGTTTCGAATTGGAGGGCTCTTGGCTTGGTTTTACCTGAATTCAGAGATGAATAAGACGACTAAGAAGCTGTTGAGTGGCATGATATCGAGAAATGAACGGACCGTGGAGAGGAACTGCTATGGGATCCGGTATTGTGTTAGCCCCATTGGCGCTGGTGCCTTCCACTTGGGTGAATGCCCCCTGCCTGAGATTCCGGTACTCCTCATCACTGTAAAACAACGTTGAGCATCGTTATGAGGCATGAAATAAGGAATTTTAGCAGACTTTATAAGACCGTCGTTGTGTGCGTTCGCTAGCTCGTTGAGGCGTTGAGCTAGCTGGACTGAAGTCATAGAGAAGAAGCCGAGTTAGCGAGATCAGCTCAGGGGCGGTTCTCAGGCATTCTTGTTCTGGTACGACTCCCACCTCGTATGATCATTGTTACCCACCATTGAACTTCCTCTGCCTTTATAACACAATCTAGGTCTTGCGGTTACCTTTCCTCCTCATCTCCATGTCCAAGGAACTGCTAAATCCCAAAACGACTCATTATGAGTTCTTCGGTCCCCCTGGGGCCCTCGCAGTCACTCTAGGCGTTCCTTTTCTCACCTATGCTCTCAACCTCGGCTGCTCAGAGCGTATAGGCGATTGCCCACCGCCGCCAAAGCTCATACCAGAGATGCTTCTCGCCACCGTCTCTGATTTGAACTGGTGGAAAGGCCTGTGGGATACTGAGGCCTCCCTGATATATTTCGGCTGGTACGCGTTCTGCGTGGTAGCATGGAAGATACTGCCTGGAGACGATGTCGAGGGTCTCGAGCTGAGGTCGGGAGGGAAGAAGAAGTACAAGATTAATGGCATGTCTACTCTTCTCATTTACGTTCCGGGAGTTACGTCGTCCTAACACGTTTTTGAACAGCCTTCTCCACGTTCTTGCTCGCCATGGGCCTCGTATCCGGCTATATTTTCCGTTTCGGTCCTGAAAGCTTCACGTTCATATACGAGAAGTTTCCAGGCTTCATCACCGCTGCGCTCATAAATTCAGTTGCCCAAGCCCTCTTCGTTTATGCCCAGTCATTCAAGAACGGCGAACTCCTCGCCCTCGGTGGGAACAGTGGCAACTTCATCTACGACGTAAGACTTTTCTTATCCGCTCTACCACCTTTCCTGACGCGCACTATTGGATTACAGTTTTACATCGGTCGTGGACTTAATCCGTCCATTGGATCGTTCGATATCAAGTCCTTCAACGAACTGAGACCTGGTCTGATCCTCTGGGTACTCATTGACGTCAGCATGGTCTGCGAGCAGGCTGTCCGACGAGGAGGGTTCTCTCAGGTCACAGACTCCATGTGGCTGGTTCTTGCCTTCCAAACGTGGTACGTCGCTGATGCCTTGTATAATGAGGTGTGTCATACGCTCCAGTATCTGCATTCTACCTGGTAATTAGCCTAATCTCTTCGCCCACTAGCCCGCAATCTTCACCACAATGGACATAACCACCGATGGCTTTGGTTTCATGCTCTCTGTGGGCGACCTTGCTTGGGTTCCCTTCGTCTACTCGCTCCAGGCTAGATACTTGGTCTTCAATCAGATTGAACTCGGCCCAATGGGAACGGCTGGCGTCGTTGCGACCAACCTTCTGGGGTACTATATCTTCAGAGCGGCGAATGGAGAGAAGAATGATTTCAGAAATGGAAGGAACCCAAAGAGTACGTTTGATCTTTTACCTTTTGCACGGCTTTTTACTCGACGAATTGATTGTTGCTATTGCAGACCTGCAATTCATGACCACGGAGAGTGGTCGTAAGCTGATCACTTCTGGATGGTGGGGTAGATCCAGACACCCGAACTACCTGTATGTTCTACGTCCTTCCGTAGCCCGTACCAATGCGCTGACCGTCTTCCCATCTTCAAAGCGGCGATATCATCATGGCCCTCGCGTGGTGCCTCCCAACCGGGTTCAACACGCCCGTCACTTATTTCTACCCCATCTACTTTGCAGTGCTCTTGATTCACAGACAGATGAGAGATGACGAGAACTGCGCCAAGAAGTACGGCAAGGATTGGGATAAGTATAAGAAGATTGTTCCATGGAAGATTATTCCGTATGTTTACTAAAGTTTGATAATGTTACCGTGCGGGGAAACGTAGACTTGAATCTGGATACTCTCATTTCTCTTGAGAATTTGTGTCGTTGGAGAATGGTTCTTGCTTGTCCACACGAAAGCAGGCATAAGACAAGACTTTTCCGGTGGTTCTCGGCGAATGAGCTGGTTTCTCAATGGATCCTGGAGAAGCTTCATAACTAGACGATATTCTTATTGCAGCGTGCGATAGCAATGGCGGGGTAAACTGGTGGGCGAGCTTCCTCTCCAGGATCAGCTGCGTTGAGATGATTCTCGCAGTCCAAATAAAAGAACAAAGGGCATGGATAATCGAGTGATTCTCAACTAGGGTTCCTAGAACAAGCCGCAAAATCGAATGGCATTTCTAGGACAACGTGCGACAGGAATGGCGGCTTAAATTAGTGAGGTTGACCCGTCAGCACGAACGGCGCCGAGGTGCGCCGAGGGATGCACATATGTTGGCCAAGTCGAACTAGAGACTGGACAAATCATGGGCTAGAGGAAGGGCTCAATGAATACGAGCAAGGCGGGACGTAGCGGAACCTTACTAACGATGGCACTGTATGATGTGGATAGCCCAGCTAGGACACTCAATGCTCGCTGGACTGAGTCTCCCCAAGCGCTTTCGCAGCAAACTCCTCCGCCCTCTGCAGTTGTGCTTTCCGCCTGTCCGCTATCTGAGCTCGTTTTTCGGCAATGAGGACCGCCGCACGCTTGTCCCACTGGTGAGCCCAGTATCCTACGACACCGAACACGCCTACTGAGATAGCATGTCCTATCGGGTCTATGAAAAGGGTAGACAATACCCTTCCGTTAGCAAACCAACGAGGATGGTAGTTAGGTTAGATACACGTACTGGAGAGTAGAGGTCGTTTTTGGATACCAAGTTGGCCAAACCTAGCAGCCAAACCGAAGAGCGAAAAACCAGCGATATTGGCAATTAGAGAGCCTGAGTCCTCCGTTGATGTTGTTGCAATTACTGGCATCGTGTACCGTTTGGTAGGGAATCTGAGGGAGTGGACGGCGCTGGAGGGGAGGGATGAGTTGAGAGGGAAAGTGTCTAGACAAACAGGAGCAAACAAATTCAACGCGGAGTCGTGAGCAATGATTGTGACCACCGTCAGCGCTAGATTGATCAACCCAGGACTTGCACCAGATCCTCCTCCGCCACTGCACCTACATCTCTTTCTTAAGCGACACAAACATGGACACTAGGACAAAGTTGGACACAGCTACTCAGAAGAAGGAGACTGGCGATCAGGCCTTCAAGATGAACGATATCCCCTCAGGTACTGTATCGTTCACCCAATGCTTCTGAACCTCATCTTTCCGTGTGGCACTGGCTGAGCATCAGGTTTTGTATCTCCTGTTCAGCCCTACGATTCTATCATGAGGTGACGATTTAGTTGAGAGGTTTACCTCTGGATCTGCGTCATGCTGACACTCGAAAGTCGTTGATGTATCTGCAAGGTCTAGATAAGTGCGCGTCACTTTAGTGTTGCCTCTTGTCCCTTCCACCTGCTAATGAGAACTACAGGAACGCGTTGGCTTCTATCGGTATCAAGGCACCACTACCTCCACCAATATCCAAGGAGGGAGATGCGAAGGAATCAGATGACAAGAAAGAGAAAACTGTTGTACGTTCCTCTTCTCACGTCGTGCACGCGACTGGAGCTAGGTTCACTGATACGCAGATCCCTCGCTTCGCGCGTGTGTCTTCAATGCACAGGTAGAGGAGATGCTTGAGAAGATATATTCGAACATGTCGGCTTGTCATATGAAAAACAAGAACTGGCAACGAGCGATTGAATGCGCGGACAAGGTGTGTTAGGCTGCACATTTTTGGTCCCTTAGATCGATTGCTGCGTGGCTGGCGGGTCTAGTGTCAACAGTCCTTTTACAGTGGTCGGATCTCATGGATGGTGTACTAACAAAATGGTCTAGGCTCTGGCGAAGAATGCAGACAACCACAAAGCAATGTTCCGCAAAGCCAAGGCCTTCGGCGAACAAGGCTTCTTTGAGAAATCAAGTAGAGTCTTCGAGGATCTCAAGAAGAAGAATCCCAGTGGTACATCCGATCTGTGACATACGCCCTCATCCAGTGCTCCAACTTAAATTGATCCCTAGATGCTACGAATATCGACGCCGAGATCGCGTACTATCGTAAGATAGACCAAGAGAAGGAGAAAGCCAGTGCGAAGAAAATGAAAGGTCTGATCCTGTCCCGTCGCGTTCATCTAGAATCAGTGCTAAGCAAGGTTTGTTTGTGTACAGGTTTCTTGAAGAACAAGACGATCAACGATGCGGAATCTCCAGCTACGGTCAAGTCGTAGCCAGGGTCGTTGAGCAACCTACCCATGCAATGTTATAGTTTCTCAACTCCATCAACTCTTCATATTGTACAATCTTCCCTCAATGTTTCGAATCATTTCGCTTTGCACTGTGCTTTTCCTATCCTATTGAGCAGAAAATATACTGTTTTTGAGTTAGCTGTAACCTGTGTTTACAGCCCCCCCAGGACGAGAGGAATAGCCCTCTTGTTAAGGAACGGTAATATACTCAGAAAACTCGTTTCTAGTATGGAGAAGATGGAGTGGTTCCCTCCCCTCATCCACTATCGTCGGAGTCCACCTAAAGCAAAGAATAATCTTCAGTACCAAGAAGGCAGGCGAGCCATTGACTGATAGCTAGAGATTGCTACTCACATTAGCCATACGACCTCGGGCCCTGGTGGCTGCTGCTCTTGTACTCCTCCCGCCCTGTGACGAGCCAAAGTTCAGCGTCGTTTGTTTCGAGCTGGCCCCCGCTTTAGTGGCCGGAGTTATTTTCTTCTTGGCAGCTGGAGCCTTCTTAGCTGTTGTGTTTTGACTGATGAACCGCGTTTAAGGGCGGAAGAATTCATTTGACTTCGGGAATGGGTACTGACCTGAGCACGGCCGCGCGATTCGTCTTTTTCGAGGTCTTTGGAGGTGGAGGATCGTCGTCTGAGTAAACCTCGTCATCCTCAGGTATCTCGATCTCCTCGATATCCGAATCGCTCTGGTACAAGATGTACGTAAATAAGCTATTGTGGTGAACAAAGGTTTGTGCAAGGAAAAAAATACCTCTACAGCCATTGCTTTCTTTCCTCGTCCCTTGGCTGGAGCAGCCTTCTTCGCCGGTGCGGCTTTCTTAGCAGGTGCTTTCTTTGCGGGCACTTTCTTCTTCGGTGGCGGCCGCTCTTCCTCTGAATCGTCGTCAAAGCCGGAACCATTCTTCCCACCCGATTCGACGTCCATCATCATGGAATCAACTGAGCCGGCATCCGAATCGTCTGCTTTAGCAGCAGCTTTGCCCTTTTTGGACCTGGACTTAGACTTGGTTGCATACTCTTCCTCGTACTTTTCTTTGGCTTTGGTTAGCTACATATGTGGTATATTATTGAGTAATTGAGTAGCTTGACGAGAAAGGGTTCCATGAGATCTTACTAGTTCTTCCAGTTCTTCCTCTTCTACTTCCTCCCCAGGCTTTACGCTTTGAAGCAGACTCTTGAGAGTCTCACCAACATGACTTCCGTAAAATCATCTCAGTACAATAACGTACGAGGAAAAGTGATAGCACCGACGATTGAATCGCCCTGATATCGTCCTTCTCCACAAACATCTGGATGGCATCGCTCATCCCGGATTCGCCGAGCAACTGGAGCTCCTGTGCGGCGAGATATTCTCGCACCAGCGTCCCGACCCTCACCTTGGCCAATTTCTCAGAATTGGTCAGGTCCGGGTCATCGACGCTTAGCTCAGGTAGATCGATAGTGACCTTGCCGGATCGCCCGCCCGTCTTCTTTGAACGATGGAAGACCAGAAGGTCGCGCGGATTGGCGATCCGGCCTTGGTATTCTTGACCGAAACGCACGGGGTTCGACATCTCACTGACACCAGTGGTGTCCACCTAGAGCATGGTAGTGAACGAACTGGTCTTACATTATAAGTGGAGGGAGGTGAAGGTAACCTTTAGTCTGATTATTGGAAGCATAGGTGGGAGCTCTTCTTCTCCTTTCTCCATGGCTTTGGCGTTGCGTTCTTCCCAGGATGTATTTGCCTGATCGATGAGAATGTTGACCTATGTCCAGTTTACAGGTCAGTTCAGGTTGCTTCAGTCTCTTCAAGGGAAGCGAGAGGGTACTCCGCACCTGCTGTTTGAGGTATTTGGTGATTGCAATGGAGCTAGTGATATCTAGACCCTCTTCCTCCGCAACATCCGTGAGTACGATACTGCTGAGGACAAACGGTCGAACGGTCCTCAAAGGAATCGGTGTCAATTCGTATTCTTTCCCTCGCACCTCCAATAACCCAATGTGTCTGAGTGAAGAGGCGACTCAGTGACAAGTCCATTCAAGACCACAGAAGAGGCAGATACACACTTCTCGAGTGCTTCTCCGTCCGCTAGCGAAGTGGCAACAGAGGAGCCTGGTTGGGTGATCCGATAATTCTTTCCTCCTACTGGCTCAGGTTCGATGCGACAATCGTGCTCATGACCCCACAAAACAAGATCGATACTATCGTCGAACAACCCTTCTGGCACGTACTCTTGCGGGCCTCGTTTAGCCCTATATACAATGAAATAAGTAGATGAACAGTAGGCCCAGCAGCGGCCTACCGATTCTGGTGCACAACTAGGATGTTGAACCAATCATTTTTGTCTTTGGGCATGTACATCCGCACACGGTTGCTTCGGAGCTCATAGTGCATCCTTTGATCCTTGACGTTCCCTATACCGTATAGACCCAGGAACGTATTCCCTTTCTGTAGGAGTATTGGTCGAACGGCGATGCCGTTGTTGGCGGCATCTGCATCGTGAGAGGGAAGATCGAATTTTCCCATGTAATTGATTAGGCCTGACACGGATAGTAAGTCGAGTGCACATAGAGCGCCTTCCTGTGATAAGGACGATGAAACTATGGCGGGTGTAGAGCTAGATTGCCATGGAGCTTACAGCACCAACACCTTGCGGGTCATCATGGTTCCCATGTATCGAAAAGACCGGGATGCTGATGTTGTAATTTGGATCATGGTAGTTAATAGCAGGGAACCTAGTACATGACACTTCTCAGGTCAGCAGAGCGCGTAGACACAAGAAGTTTGAAACTTGCGGGTAGCCGGAAGGTTTCCCCTCATCTGGGTCACTCAGAAGCTCAAACTGGACCGGTTTATCTCCCAAGGTGTACTGCCTCAAGAGAGCTGTCGTTTGATACAGAGAGTCACGAGAAGGCTTGTTCTCGTGGAAAAGGTCTCCGCCAAGAAGAACAAAGTCTACCTAGCGTATGTGGGTTATATATGAAGAGATGCAGCGTAGATTGAAATACGTACTTTGTTCTTTACAGCAAGCTGCAGAATTTCTCGGAACGTGTTTATGGAATCCTGACTTCGAACAGGATCACGCTCGTTCACGCCGATGTGATTGTCCGTAGCAATGAGTATCCGAAATGTATCAGCTTCCACTGAGTTGTGCTTTAGCAGGCAGAACAGAAGGTAGATTTCAAGTAATAGAATCACATCCGGCCTTTAAATGAGATGTCGGGGGAGGTTGAGGAGTATGTTCTCTGTCGCCATCGGAGTCAGCCATAAACTTGAAGCTGAACGCGCTCGAGGAGAGGCAAAATGATCACGTGTAGCTTTACGTCTAAAGCTCGTTGCAGCTTGCAGACTCGTCGACTTCGCTTGAATTCCACGATTTCTAACATTTACACGGTCCTTAACAAATTTAAGATCCCCTGAATTACACTGCTACTCAGAATAATGGAAAATCACGATATTCCACACGCGACGGTACCACTGTCAACGCGTCTTGATATCGACAACTAATCTGCACGTGGCCGTATCTCCTTGATTTCTTCTCCCACCCGACTCCTACCTTCGCTACAGGTTTACCTGTTCATCTCCGACCATGGCATCACCTCCAAAAGATGAGAAACCCCAGTCCAAGAGTGTTGTTGTATGTTCCTACTTATTTTTCCTGTCTCGTAGTGCTGAGCAATTTAATAGCTTGGTGTCGTAGTCTTCTACCTGGTCGCTGCGCTGGCGGTAAGTAGTTCGACCTGGCCTCTTTGTGTACTAGCTGGTTGACAGTTTCGATAGATGGTTATGGCGTACGATGATTTATATGCGCACACCGATTACACACTTATCTCCCTTGAAGGAATAAATGGGTGCTAAACGAAACGGAGGCCCCACTGTTCTTCCTCCTGACACAGCTATTCATCGCTGTGGTTCTTTTTGTCGTGTCTGATACCGTGGGATTGCTTCCCGACAAGCTTACCTTTGACCTGGGTATATGCAAAGGATTACTCCCCATGGTTGGCCTCAACGTGCTCAGCCTGTCGTGAGTTCACCGCACACCAGTAGATCATGACCGACTCACAATTGTACACTACAGGTTTAGCAATTTCACTCTGAAATACGTAGATGCCTCGTTCTACCAGGTCGCTCGTGGGATGGTCCTGCCGTTTACCGTCTTGACATCTTTTATTATGCTCCATTCACGGCCGTCTCTTCGCATTCTATTGGGATGCCTCATTGTCACCATGGGATTCTTCGTCGGGGTTTTCCTGGACGGGACGAAGGTATCCCCGATTGGTGTAGCGTTCGGCGTTGCTAGCTCTGCCATCACAGCTACGCATTCTGTGGTAATCAAGCAGAGTCTCAACATCGTTGATGGCAGTGCTCTACTCTTATCATGGTACACTAATGCTCTGAGCGCTATCGCCTTGGTCCCTATCTTCTTGCTGGCGGGCGAGGGTCCGGCTTCTGCGAAGATAATCAGTGGTACTGACGAGGGACTCTCAACCTTCATATGGGGCTCATTGATCACAGTGCGTATTTTGGTGCAGGGCAATATCAGTCTCAGTACTGACTGGTCCTGCGCAGGGGGTGCTAGGCTTCTTGATGAGTATTGCCAGTCTCCTCTCCATCAAGGTTACGTCCCCGATAACGCATATGGTGTCCTCTGCCGTTCGTGGGGTCGCCGCTTTCCTTTTGGGTGTCTGGCTTTTCCATGATGTTGTGACTACGTACGTTTCTCGCTCTTATATATGTCGTAACATTGCTCATGCATCTAACATACGCTTAGCGGACGTGCTGCCTCTGTGGCTCTGATCCTTGCAGGCTCAATCTATTACACCTGGATCAAACACGTCGAATCCCAAGCAGCAGCTTCCTCAAGCGGAAATTATGAGCGCGTAAAAATGACAGACATAGAAAGCGGTTCCAAAGATAAAGATTGACCGCTAACTAGATTTGCTTGGTTTGATACCCTACCATCTATGCGAGGATTAAGATCCTCTGCTTGCTAATATCTAATTTAGAGGAGCACTTTCGTTTGTGTTTGCTGTGCCTCCTCGCAAGCCGTATAAAGCCCCTTGCGAACGGTGAACTCACGCTGGAAAGTCCTTGAGCATCTACTCAATGCGCATCTGGATTCAGCGTTAGGTCTCCTCGGACTAGTACATGCATGTCGTCATGACAGAGAGCCTGACGACTATAGTCTTCCCTGGAACTGGCCATTTCTGGACCTCTGACCTAATATCAATGCGCAGAGCATGGTGTTTTTACCGATCTCAACTCGCAATACTGGCTCGGTTGGCCGCTGCTTTAGGAGAGGGGGATATTAAGTGCAGTAGCCGGGGCTCGTCGCAAACAATCTAGTATCATTAACTGGAGGGCCCAGGGCAGCGCGACCACTGGGTGACAGTAGATTGAATCGGATTTGCTAGGCTATCTGTTTCATACGATAAGAGCGATCTGCACCTCCTGTTACTTTGAGAATCGTACTGGGAGATGCTAGTCTGAGGTATTTGCAAACTGGGGACATTCTTTACCGTGGCTACTCGAAGTGGTCGCGCACACGGCTATCCCCGCAGATGCGGACTTCGGATCCGATCGGTCGGCCATGGCGAACCCACCGCAGCGTTCGGATCCGGGCTTAGATACACCAACTCCCTTCTCGAATATTTTCCCTTACCTCCATTGACCGTCGACGTTGTCGATGTCGATCCCTAGCCACTTCTTGTTCTTTATGAACCAAAATTATTCTCGCATATTAACGGCTGCTATTGCACCCACTTATCAACCTACAAAATCGATCACAACCACTTTACGAACACCTTGGCAATGATGCATGATGATGATGGCATATCATCGATATTCGGCCCAGTACAAGTTTGGACACTGTTGAGCCTTCTAGTCCCTGCTCTTAGTAAGATTTCTCGATGAACCAAGGACAGGCGTGCCTGCCAGGACGAGCCTCAGCACTTACAAGCAAGTTAGACCGATGTCTCTAAGTTTTTCTTAGGACTAAGGTGCCTTCATCAACTTGAAACCTCCTCCTCGGGGTCGCTCTACATATCGGACGTCAGCGCTAACTCCCATTGCCTATTCAAGTCGAAAGATTCGCCGTTTAGGAATCCGCCGCTGAGCAAATTGGCCATCCTGAGGGTGCCTCCACGATGACCAATTGACTTTGTAGCTTATGTACGACGAGAGGGACTCACTGATTTATGGCAGCTTACTATGACTCCAGGGCTCCCCTTGGTTTCTTAGGGGCTACCGGAGGACTAGTGGCTATCACAATTCTACCACTGGCAATCACCTTTAGCAGTATTTCAATTTCTCATCAGAAGGTGAAGCGAAGGCTATCCATTCCAAATCCCAGTGGCTTCACTTTAGCTCACATTCATAGGACCGTAACGCTGAATCAGGGTGTGATCCAAAGCGTTGCAAAGCCAACAGGGTCCGTGATGCGTAGAGATAATAATCGACCCAACATTTGATCAAGCTCCAATTCATTCCCTGTTGAGATCTCGAGAGGCCATCGAGCTAATTGACTTAAAAGTAACTGCTGCTCGACGGGCACTTCTGCGTTTGTTTTTTCCCCGACTCTCACTCGTTAATCTCTCGGTGGTCGTTCTGGAGCGGGTTGTGTCATTATGCCGTCTCGTTTGCAGCTGCTAGACGCTAAAGTAGACCACTATCCCTTCCTTGTCTCTGGAAACGCTTACTCAGTCTGGATCAGGTGGCGGCTTCGCGGTTTGGGCATTGGTTCCAATTAGAGGGGAGTGGGCATCCAAAAGAAAGAATGGGCTCACGATTTCTGGTGAGTTCCTTCTCGTGACGCGGTGTAACCCATCCCGGGGTTAGATAACTTAATTTTCTGTCAGACTGAATTACGAGCTGGTGTGACGACCTGGGTGTGTACTCTCTGGTTTGCCACTTGCTCCTTTACTGAACTCAGCATCTTGCGCAGGCTGCTATGGCTTATATTGTAAGTTCTTTTTGCAACAGCGGCGTCTGTCTTGATTACTGAGTGCTTTGAAGATTTCAGTCAATGCGAATATCGTATCTGATACTGGAGGGACATGTGTTTGCCCAACAAATGATCTATGTATGACAGACGAGGTCTATTCGGCCTGCGTCTCTGAGGTTAGGTGAGTAGGAATCCCTTCAGTTTTTGCACGGATTACTAAAGCAGTCTATAGGCAAGATTTGATTACGAGCACCGCAGCCTTATCCGCTCTCTCCTCTACTCTCATGGGAGTCTTCGCGAATTTGCCTGTGGGTATGGCCCCAGGGTTGAGCCTAAACGCATACGTGGGTCATTTCATTCGCTGTGGGTTGTAAATATGATTGATCGTTTCAAATCGCTTCTAGTTTGCCTACTCTGTTGTTGGTAGGCCCCAGCGCCTCTTGTGCGGACTAGACTCTCACCCATCCTTCAGGGTTCCATGGTAGCGGAAAAATAACATATTCAGAAGCGCTAGCTGCCGTTTTCTTGGAGGGGTAAGCCCTTATATCGCCTCGTTCTGTGGGCTTTGCTCATAGTCACTTAGCTGGCTTTTCTTTGCCCTTTCACTGCTTGGCCTGCGACAATGGCTTGTACGCATTATGCCCCGCTCACTTGTGCTAGCCATTGGTTCTGGAATTGGGTTATTCATTGCGTGAGCCGCGATTCCTTTTTCCCGATGTTTCCAGTGGCTTACAATTCGTGATAGATTCATCGGGCTCTGTGCGTCGATGATATCTTCCGACTTATGCGTGGTAATTTTTTGACAAGAGTCGTCTATCTCAGCCACCAATGGCCTAGGTGTGATTGGCGGAAACGTTTCTCATTTTGTGGCTCTTGGAGGATGCAAACCTGAAGGTTAGATTCCATAATGCAAATGATTCTTGGTCCCTTGCTTAGCGATTGTGTATAGATTACATCGAAGGACTACCACGGTTCTGCAAGGACTCTGGTATCCTGCGGAATCCCACAACTTGGCTGGGTATTTTCGTCGGCGGGTAAGCGTCGTAATCATCATGAAATCGCACACCTAGCTGATACCTCTAACGGCAGACTAATGACGACGTTGTTGTGAGTATCCCTCTCTGCAAGTTGTGACCTCCCGCCTTATCTCTCTGTCAGGATGTTGTATCGCGTTCGGGGCGCTATCTTGGTTGGCATATTCCTGACATCGATCATATCGTGGCCTCGTTCGACTGCGGTCACTTTCTTCCCTCATACCCCGGTAGGGGACGAAATGTTTGCATACTTCAAACAAGTCGTTACCTTCAGACCACTCAAGCACGTTGGTAACGCTTTAAACGTGAATATCCTCTGATATCTCATCTGTCCAGCCTTTGGTCTGACGTTTATCATTGCCAGTATAACTTCAGGTAGAAATGCCTCTACCATGCTGGAAATGGTCCACTAAATCTCTGCGCAGCAACGGAAGGGTGTGGTATGCTCTTATCACATTCCTCTATGTCGATATTTTGGGTACGAAAAAATCTCGTTCAGCCGTGGACAAATACTAATCCATGTACACAGACACGACTGGGTATGACTGATTTTTTTTCCAATTATTCCATCATAGTTTCTGACCGGATATCAGAACTATCTATACCATGGCCAAATTCGCAGGGCTCTGCGATCCTGTAACCTATGACTTTGAGGGTTCCACCGTTGCATACTGTGTTGATGCCTTCTGCATTGTCATGGGCTCACTGCTCGGATGCTCCCCCGCAACGGCCTTCATTGAGAGTGCTACTGGAATATCTGGTTAGTCCCGTACTCTGTATCTTCTTTCTCTCTTTGACGAACTGGATTTCTACAGAGGGAGGGAAGACCGGGATCACCGCTGTGACCGTCGGTCTCATGATGTTCATATCAATATTTTTTGCTCCTATTTTTGCTTCTATACCTCCTTGGGCCACTGGCGGCGCACTGGTGATTGTCGGCAGTCTGATGATGTCCAAGTAAGTCAAGAATTTACTGATTTACGAACCTAACATACCAAGCATCGGCAGTATCCGTGCTATTAACTGGTCGTATCCGGGAGATGCGGTACCCGCCTTCTTGGCAATCATGATCATTCCTCTGACCTACAAGTAAGTCGCACTTTGATAGTACGTTAGTCTACCTGTTTCTAATCCCTCACTCTCGTAGTGTTGCTTATGGGGTCATTGTCGGGATCGTGACCTACATCCTGTTCCACGGGATATCATTCATTCTTATCAAGGTTTCCGGTAACCAGATCGTGCCACCAGGATATGACCAATCTGAAGAGTGGTACCTGCCTCAAGGATCTCTTGCGCCTCCATGGCTGTGAGTACTTTCGGGCCTCGATTCGTCTGTGTACTCAATCTTCTTATGTTCGGTCTACAGGCGCCGACTGTTAGATCGTCGAAATGAACAGGAGGAGAGAAGTTTCCCGATACCGATGCAGCCCCGACCAAAATCTATGCCGTCCACTCCAGTCACCCCAATAGAAACGAATTTGGACAGTGGGAGTATGATAACCCAAGATTCAATAGCGAACACAGCAGAAAGCGACGGCGGCTCTTCTAAACGTACGTAGCAGTCATGTCTTGATCCTGGCTGAACCGCTTCGGGGGTGTTTCACAGAGGATGTGAGGCTCATGAGATTACAGGCTATGTAGGGTACCCAGATCAGCAGTCCGACCTGCCGAAATTATAGATGATACCCTCTCGCCTCTATATCCCAGACAAAATGACGCTCCACCTGTGACGATACAACGATGATATCTGTTCTCCCTACTGGACGCGACTGTAGTCTTCTCGCCCGGGTATCGGCTTCCCTGCCTTTGAAGCATTAGCTCTCTCGGTGTATGTACCTCTAACTGTATGACCACTTGTCTAGGGAGGGATGACTTTTATGAGATTGTATTATTTATAGATGAATAGATATGTCTAGATTCTACAGGTGTCAATTCTACGCTGAATGCAGTACACTGGTGTACAGGAGGAGTATATACGTCTGTAATAAGTCGGCATTTAAAGAGTTGTGATCACAGAGAAAAGATCCGCCATGCCGAACCTTTCTCACCCTCTATTAAAGTTGACTTCCGCCAAAAAGTATCATAATCCTAGACCCGAACAACTTGGGTCACTTTACCTCGACCAGCACGCTCAAGTGAACAATCACGAAGCTCGTGAGCTGGTCGATAGCGCGCTTTGTTCACAAACGGAATATTGATCGTGGCGAAATAGTTTAGGGAAGGTTGCATGGCAATCGAGAGCGCAGCGCCTGGAGTGACTGGTGACGTAGACTGGGAAGAATCAGTGCGGGAGATAGGTACGGGGGTTGGGGGGTCAGAGAAAGGCTCTGATGTGCCTATCAACAAGGCGGGGTTTGGATATGTGTTGTAAGTCGAGCCCAAAGACGTATAACTAGCGCGTCTGTTAGAGACCATCCCGATGAATATTGATAAAGAAACTCACCCTTCGTCGTATAACGAGCAGTACGGTATGTTGTATTTAAGTAAGAAGTCCCAGACTTTGGTATACGACCAATTGATGATGGGATTTACGCGCTCATACTCCGGCCATCCTGGATCTGTCATATTTCGGAATGATAGGACGGCTGCAAGCAAGGTGAGATTAGTAAGGAGGGTGGATCTGAATGCTCGCGGTGCTTGCACTCACCCCCGTGCGGGTCTGTCGACCTCGTTCCAATCAAGATAGCAGTTATATGAGGTAGTTTGGACTTGTACTCCTCGAGAGCTCGCTTCATTCCCTCACCGCCCTTTGGTGGACCACTCGCCGACTCCTGCATCGCTGCTGGAAGGCTAGAGCTGGTGGACAATGTTGATGGGTCGAGAATCGGTGGCGGTATGCGATAGAGGTCGAGACTGTAATCTTGTTCGCATCGGTCAATGAAAGCTTCCAGTTGTTCAAATGGAGAAGGCACAGGTATGTAGATCGATTTTAATGGTATGGAAGAAGAATTGGAACGGCGTTTGGCACAAGCGCAAGCGAACAGATACAGCAGGACAGTGCCTTTCGAAAATATTCATCAAATTGTTGGTAACGGTTCTGGAGGTAACTCACAATCCTTTCCGCCATTGAAGCTCAGTGATACGTTGTTGTCTCTAGAGATAACATGTTATTGGGGGTTTTAGGTGAGATATGACATGTATAACAAGGGCACACCCATGATCATCCAATGCTGAATCAATCACTCCTAGAGCCTCACGAACGAGGAGTGAGAGATCGTCATGGTGCATAGATTCTTCATAGATCCGTGGCCAAAGTTTCGAGAAGTCCATCGTGAAGCTAGGCTAGCGGGTAAGCGGCACAGTAGTTCCGTATGTAGAGTGCAGATGAATCAAGGTTAAAGGAGCTCAGATATGGTTACGGAGGTTGGTCTTGAGTACGGCCAACGTTACGTTTGAAGCTCGAGAAATAGCCGCTCATGCACGTGCCTTCGCCGGAACATTGAGTTCTAATGGCCGTCGGGCAATAACTGTACACACCAGTTCAACTCAGGTTCAACTGTTGAACGCGTCTCTCGTTTCGCGTTGACTGAACTTGGACCGAACCACACAATACCCAGGGCCAATGCTTCTACCAGGTAGTTGACCTTTAACTACCACCAAGTTATGCCTCCTGTCCCTTTCTCCTTGTAAGTCGTGCTCATTGTCCGAAACCCATACTGATTGCGATTTGTCTAGCTTCATATATCTTCTGGATACCATATCGAAGGCCAAACCCAAGTCCAACGCGTCTACACCTCGAACTATCCTGCGAAAATGGATAGAAGAGCTGCACAACCTTTATGACCCTTTACCCCAGAATACGTTTCTGTCTATTATGAGGTTGCTCCTGCCGGAGGAAGATGTGCGCAGAAGATTCCAGCTCAAGGAACTTACTCTTGCTTCGAACATTGCCGATTGTCTTGGTCTTTCTCGAGATGATCTAGCTGCTTGGAAGGACGTTGATAGCCATGGTGTGAACCATCATTGTTGTTTGGGGACTAAAGTTGAGGAGATGCTCAGAACCTACCACGTATGCTCGTATCCCTACCCTTATCATCTTAAGCATTCATGAGTTTGAATGTATCAAATGGATCCAGGTTTCTGGGGAAGAAGATGGGGGACGTACTATCCAAGAGATGGATGAACTATTATCTGAGCTAGCCTCCAAGTCTCCGTACTCGCATGAATCTATCCGGTCCAACCTGTCTCTCAAGTCGTCCCGGACACGATATGATATCCTGAAGCGAATTTTTCGCACTACGTATCCTCGCGGTGCTTGCTTCCTTACCCAGATTATATTGAAGGAAATACGCCCAGTTCTGTATCCTTCACACGCAGCGTCCAGTCACTATTCCGTTGTGCTTTCCACTACAGTGACCAAGATCCAGGTTACACCCCTGACTTTGGCAGATCTACTCTGGGCGTGGGACCCCTCGGGTGGCCTGGCGCGTCAGAGAAAATCTCAGCAATCACTAGAGGATATTGCCGCCCTCTACGAAAAACGAAATCGCGATGGATCATCGGTAAAACATTGTAACGGTCCCAGCGTTGGGTCCCTCATCGAGGTACTTCTCCAGTATATCATAAGACCCCCAGACTCTGATCCCGAGTACTGGAAAGATACCCAAATGTCTCAAAGGGACCAGCTGCCCTCACGCCCTCACATTTTTCAAGGGCCGCTCTCAAAGAATATGGGCAGAAACGAAGTACGACGGAGAACGCGTGAGTCTGCGGGGAATCAGCATCTGTCCAGTTTCCGACTCATGCATCCCCCTCTCAGTGCCAGATTCATGTCAAGCTCGATCACGAAGGAAAGCCCAGTTTGACTATCTACAGCAAGAGTCAGCGAGATTCCACCTTAGATCGTTATGGGATTCACAGGTAAAGCTCTGGATGCTATGGTTTCCTGACATCTGCCCTCTGACCTCTTGTTTTTCAGTGTCATCTACGAGGCTCTTGGGTTACTGGATCGCAAATCCCATGCTCCTTTTGACCGCCTCAAGATCAAGAAGAATGTTATTATGGAAGCAGAAATGGTTGCTTACCATGATGAAACTGGTGTGGATGGTGAGTCTCTTGGCTCACGAACCCAGTGCAGATAAATAAGAAGTTTCCAGAGTTTTGGCGTATCAGGCATCTTGTCGAATCCACGGCACTTGGTATACGTAGTCTCAAGAATCAGAAACGTCGGACTCGAGATCCTCATGACTCTGGATCCGACTTTGAGAAGTAAGCAGTCTACACTCTCCTTGAGTCAGAGATCCTAACACGTCAACAGCGAGGATGAATCTATGGAAACTGCTAATTCGGACTCGCGGCATCTTGCTCTTGTATTCTTCGACATTCTTATGATCGACGACAAGTCCCTCCTCATGACACCGTATTCTGAGCGCCGTTCACATTTGGAGAAACTGATTCTTCCTAACCCTGGACGGGTTATGTTCCCTGAGCGGAAGTTAATCGATCTGCGTAGAGGTGCTGAGGATGCAGAGAAGCAGCTTAGGCTCATCTTTGCCAGCGCCATCGCCAAGTTTGAGGAGGGCCTAGTACTCAAAGCGGAGGATAGCAAGTACAACCATAGAGGATGCCCCCCATGGGTGAAGGTCAGATATCTTAGCCCGCTTTCTTGAACGGGTGAGGGATTCACAATTTTAGCAGCTCAAAAAAGATTACATCCCGGGTTATGGTGACTGTGTGGATATGGTCGCCCTCGGTGCATCCTGGGACCAAGAACGAGGCGCATTGCTCAATGGTAGAGTTTAATAAATTGATCTTTCTTAATCTATTCACCCGCCGGCAGTAACCAGCAGTGTTTGGACTACTCTACACATCGGCGCACTGACCAACGCTAACGAATTGAAATCCAACGTCAGTCCCTTCCAGTTATCACTCACGGAACCATCCGCTGATTCACTTTCTGTTCTATCAGCCTGATACGAAGCCTCACTTCTACATATACTTCAGTGTTTCTTGGGGTTTTACGCGGGCCCAACTTGAGGACATGAACTTCAGAATTAAGCATCGTGGACCTGTTGACCCTAAGGTATGAACTGCTATTTTCCTATTGTACTGGTGGCTCATAAACGTAGGACGAAGAAGGGATGAAGTCTCTCATGTACTCGTATGAACTCTTTCATGGCGTGCCTCATCCGATGACCTACTTTCGTGAACCTCTTCTCGCTGAAATCTACGGTGCTGGATTCACGAAGGAAAGGGGGTGTAAAGTAAGTAAATCTCTGTGTGACCTATAGACTCTTGAACTCAACGCCCGATTTTCAACCTCGTTCAGTACTATTACCCCAGGTTTCCAAGGGTCACCAAGCTTCACCGATTCTCTGAGCGAAGCTGGAAGAGCGGTCTGTCTCTGCAAGAACTCCACATCATCGCCCGAAAATCCGTCGGTCGAGACCGCTCCACGAAAGATGTTGAAGACTGGGGCAAGAAAGTGTGGGGGAAAACCAATCAGATTTCTCCCAAAGTCAGAGACTCGAGTGAGCTTGAGAGGAGAGAAAGACAATGGTTGAGGAACTTGGAGATTTCAGATGGTGTTCATGACGGAGAGCTTTCTCCTACACCCACCAAGAAACGGAACAGACTGGATTCGATATCCGAGGAAATGTCTACCGATCCGTCGAGCAAAGACCGTGCATCAGAAATACCGACTACACCCTCCCAGCAAGCACTTGTGAACGGACTGTCTGCGCCCTCCAGCCCACTATCTCCTTGCCTAAACACGAGGAGAGAACCGGAGGACAACCCCACTCCGCGACCACAAAAGAAAGGGAAATTTCTGGGTGGCACCAAGCCCCTCGCCTCACCTAAATACCTTATACCACGCGCTAACTTGCCTTCACCCGCCACCTCCCCCATGAAATCTACCTCTACGAGAATCGCACATCCAAGGACACAGAATTTCCCTGCTCAGTCTCAGCATCGGAATGAGAAAGCGACACCGTCACCAAAAGCGGCTGCAGCTCAAGCCCCTCAGTCATTGACAGAACCTTCCAAGCTATCAGCTGTGTACAACACGGTGGAAGTTGCACAGAGCTCTGCTCTCGAGAAGAAAGGGAAACCGGTCGTCATCCGTACGCCCCCTTGCAAAATCGCTACTCTCAGAGAGCCGCCACTCCTCTCTGACCTTCTCGACACTTCTTTCATCTGGTCTCCACCTCAGCTAGATAAGCACCTTCAACGGGTACTATGTGCAATTACAGATACAAACCACCGACTACATGCACGATTTGCGCTGTGGCTAGGCTGCGGCTGGGATGTCTGTAGCAGGGTCCCGAACTGGGTGGAGAGTGGTATCATCTTTGTGGACAGCGAGTCCCTGGAGCAAGAAGTCATATGGGAGTGCAAGAACATGCCCGAAGTTCCGGAGGCGAGGAAGACTGTCTATGTGATCGCTGCTGGAATTTTGGACCTGGTCACCATTGTTGGGAGTGCAGACGTCGACGTGGAGGAATACCTGCTTGCTGTTATTGAATGAATCGGGAGTATCTTTATTAATAACTTTATTCCGGTGGTAGGATATGAAGTGTACTCGAGTACATGCTGTACCACAAATGGGCTGTAGTCCTGCGCTCGAAAGTGATGAACGTATACACAGATCTCGAATCCTGAGGTCCCTGGTATATTACAATCAAGTCAGTGTATATCGTAGGAAGAGACTCAACAAACAAAACCGAAAAAATGTCAAACAAAAGAACGAACAAACAAAAAGCAGAGAGGAAGGGCACCCAAGAACATAAATAGACTTAGAGTAAAACATCGTAAAACTTCTCATTAAGTCATTAGTTGACGGGTCATTACATCCCGCCGTAGAATGGTTGTCCGCCTGGGCCAGATTGCATCCAGCTAGTGAACTGGTCGCCCGGTTGCTGCATAGACTGTTGCATAGGCATCTGGCCGTATCCCTGCTGTGGCATGCCCATGGGTTGCTGGAACATCATCGGCGAAGCCTGCTGCATCGGCGGTGCGTGGTTGAGGAACGCAGGCGACCCACCACCCACAGGAACATTTCCATAGGGAGACGGCGTGCTCTGGTATTGCTGTTGCTGTTGCTGTTGCTGTTGCTGCTGGTTGTGGAAAGGGTTCTGAGTCGCGCCAGGCTGTGGTTGGTATAATTGTGGTGGCGATTGCTGAATGGGGGGCGGTGAAAGCATTTGCTGGCCGAATGAAGACTGTGGCTGGAACATAGGCATGGGAGATATCCCCGTCCCTCCTGTTGGTGCTGACGATCCATACATGGATCCTCCGAAATGCGAACCGGTAGGTGGGTTCCAACTCTGTGACACGCCTGTTGGTTGCTGAGAGAAAGCATTCGGCGGATCCGCTTGCATGGGACTACCGAGATACCCAGTCGGTTGAGACGTCTGGTACTGCATGGTGAGGGATAGAGGTTGGGTAGCTGCTGGCTGAGGTGGCTGATACTGTAAGGGGAGAGTGGACTGGGTTGCTCCTTGTTGTATTGAGATTAGATCTGCCCAAATCGGATTCGAGCTATTCCCTACTGCTTGAGGGTTTGAGGGAGGCTGGGAAACTGACTGCGAGGGTTGTACAGCAGGATTAGTGGCATAACGTGAAGAGCCTCGGACAGGAGGAGAGACGGGAGTCGGCGCTGGTGGTGCTACGACAGGCTGTGAAACAGTGCGCGATGTGGGTGGATGTGGCACCGGAGGGGTCGGACGATTCTGGCTGGATGACGATAAAGGTACTGAGGAGTTGGAGGTCGAGGACGTGAGCGGGGTGGACTTTGCCCTGGGGAGCGACGCGGCTGATCTGGATGGACCCAAGTGCGACGCCACGATGGCAGAACGATCGAGGAAGCGTTTGTATTCGTATTTCGCTGAAGAGACGTTTCAGTACGTGTGCGAACAGAAGACACGACCCTAGAAGAATGCCACGAACATCGGATATACTGTTCTAATTCACTATCCCTCTCGGCTTCTGACATGTTTGCAGGGGGAGGATTCCTCGCCTCGTTCGGGTTGTAGTAGGAATTGGATTTCAAGTTCCCGTTCTGCTTCATGACCTGAGGGTGGAGAGTTGGAACAAAACACAACGAGATGAGAATGGGGAGACTCACGTCGACCTGCTCCTTCGACCACGAGTCCAGAGTCAAACTTTTACTGTGAGAAGACCGAGTTCAGGTATAGTGTTCTGGGGTAGGCTCGTTTCTGAGAACAACATACACCTTGCTTATATGAGTGCCAATTTTACGATGGATGCTGGCACAATTAACACTGTAAGATAATAATTAGTACTGTCATACCTGAAGTCCGTTCAGGGCTCACCAAATGAATATACCAAGATTGTGGGATGCCCAGCGTGGATTACGCGCTTTGCAATCGGCGCAAGTATCTGTTAAAGCTGGTTAAGAAGCTGACGCGGACGATCTGAAGCAAGCAAACCATTTCCTGGCTTCAGAGCCAGTTCCATGAGGATCTTCTGGTTTCGATCTGCAGCAAGCTTTGAGGTAGCCATACTGGACGGTAGAGAAGATAAACTAGCAGTTCCAAGCGATGGCAACTGAACGGTCCGTTACGAGGTCGCCACTGTGGGTTCATAGCTTACGTCATCCTGACTCTCTCAAACTTTTGTCCCCATCGATTTTGGCGATAACCACGACCTTGCAGCTCGCTTTGACGCTGCAATGGACGACGACGACGACGCCGGCTCATTGTTCGGCTCGCCCCCACCATCTCCCGGCAGAGGTAGGTCACCGGCACTAGCTTGGCCAATAGGGTTCTCGTCGAGCCTGGCACAAAACGTGGGGACCATTGCACTTCCTGGCTCCCATGCATGTTCTGAACTTCCAATAAATCCACTAGCCTTGTCGTCGAGGCTTGCTCCCCATGAGCTAGCAATCTCGCGGCCTCCGGCAGAATCAAGAAATGTCTCTTCACCTCCTGCACCTCCTACACCTCCCACTAGGCCTTCATCTTCTCAGTCTGCTAAAAGATTATCAAAACGACCATCGAAACAGACCAAGCAAAAACCGTCGACACCACGACCAGAGCCTCCTCCGATCCCTTTTCCTGAGGCAAATAAACCAGTTCCGCCCAACTTCCTCAGGAGTCAATCAGCCTTACTAGGAACTGCGGGTCTCGTTGCGCGTATCAAGCCATCTCAGCTTGGCGTGCCTCGGGGCTCGTCTTCTTCGAACCCAATCGTCGTTGATGATATGGATAAGTCATCAACTCAACCTCGAATACGATTCAAGTCGAGGCTTCAGCCTCGAAAAGTGTATCCTGAAGTTTCGGATTCGTTGCTCAGCGTGCCCAGTCACCAGGATGTGGTCAACGTTCTAGTAGCTCAGAAGGACATATTTCCTGTCCTCCAAGGCATACTCAAGCTTTCCACAGAGGACTCCCAGATCTTCAGTGATCAAGTTTATCAGTCTGGCTTTCAACGTCGAATGGCACCTGCAGACGTTACCAATAGCCCCCCCAAAATCCCTTCATCGCAGCCAGCCAAGAAGCGGCGGAAGCTAAATCATGTACCCGCAGGCGCTGCAGATTGGGACGTCCCTTTTCCATTCGAAGAAGGCTACGGGCCTGACTCTTATAAACGTAATTGGAAGCGGGAAAGAGCTAAGCAGTTGGCTGCTCAACTCATGTCATTGATCAAAGATGCCGTCAAAATCGCAGCGACCAAGGCCTATTGGAGGCAGTATCACACCCTCGCTCAGCCCAATTCATCGAAGGTAGCCATACCATTTTCACATATGAACGTCACTCATCATCCTCTATATATGCAGACACATTCACAATCTCCACCGCCTGTGGGCTTTTCATCACCTTCTACTCCTCTTGTATCACACTCTGTGTCTGCCGATGGTTTGTCGCCTTCCGTACCACTTCCCTCACCATCCCCAGGTCTCGAGAACACGGATCCGGCATTGGATCAACTCGTCTCCTCACTCCTGTCTGCAGTTCCGGGTCAGGATGCTTGGTCTATGCCGGATATGCCCCTTGACACTCTTCAGCAAGAGTCAGACACATTCGCAAATCTTTTCAGTGACTTGGATTCCAGTCATGTCGAGCAATCTACGCTCGATAGCTGGATGTCAATTCTCAATGCCTTCCCCACTCCCCAAGATCACTTCCCTACCCCTGACGAGTCTCTCTCTATCACGCCTTTCGATCCCAGCGACTTCATTGCACCCACAGATGATTCTGCCACCGCATTATCTCCCTCTCCCTCCGTCACCCAACAAGAATTCTCCTCTGCATCCAACCATGACCATGAACAATTTCTCGCAGCACTCGCCTCCAGCAACGATCCTCTTGGCAATTCAGCAAATCAACCAGATCATGATTCCCCTATGCATTTAGATACCCTGCCCCCAGCTCCAATCATGCCCACAATTTCGCTTGATGATATACAAAATCCCATAGACTCGTCAGCTTCCACCTTATCTTACTCGCATTCCTCCACTTCCACTCTAATGAATGTTGATACCACCGTTGCTAGTATCCCTCAGATCGACCTGTATCAGCATGGTTCTGGCACTATACAGGGAAGCAAGGGTGTGACGGATGCTCAGATAGACCCTTATCTTCTCTCCCTCTCCGCTTCTATATCGAGCGAGATGCCACAATCTTCCTCTTCCAAGAATAACATAGGCAGGACAGGGTTCTCTCCTGTTCCATCCTCCGCAAGCTCGTTGAACGTAGGCCCTTTCACACCGTTATCCGCCTTTGGCGAGTTAGGGCCAGGCCCTGAAGTTTTGTTACCCGGGAACTCTTATGGAGATCTTGGTGGTCGGTCTCCGAATGACTTTGGTATTCCTCAAGATTGGGACCAGCACAGCCCAGGTAAGCTCTGCTCCGACATCGCTCGCATTTTGCTTAGGCTCATCTTCGAACCACTCCAATCAGTAGACGACGCTGTTGTTCCCAACGCGAGGGACAAAGGAAAATCAGTCGCGCGTAGTTCGACGCGTGAAGCGCAAACGCCAGCTCCTAGGAATCTGTCTGAGACGAGTAAGGCTCTTGACAAGGAAAGACTTTTGGAACGAGCGAAGGCCAGGAGAATGGAGCTCGTGGTACAGCTAGAAGACGCGAGGATCAGGCAATGGGAAGCCCTCATGGAGGGTTATGCCCTGAACTATCTGCTGCATCATCCTTAGCTCGGGGATCAGTTCGTCGCTCTCGGAAGAGTGACATGAAGGTCATTCTAAGGAAGTAGCAGGGGGAGGTTTTTACAGTACTAGTGCCTACCACATCATGTTACTAATGCCAGTCTTAATAGGGAATGTGGAGTGTTCCCGTTCCCCATCCTAAACCTTGGTCCAAACTGTGTGAGTTTGCTAGTATCCGCGATTGGCTCTCGGGGCTCTTGAGAAGAGAAAAGATAGTCGACGATCAAGATCATATGGGTAGAATGCATGAAGATATATATACGTAACTCTATTAGGGGAGCGTCTGTGCATAGTACGGAGTTGTCTGGTAATTGTCCTAATTGAATTTGAAGGGGGTAAATACTGTTCTCAGCGGAAAAAAGGAATTTAGTCTCCCTACGCTGATTGAGAGGTGGGACAACCTATAGCTACTCTGGTGCTAGTACTACGCCGGCATGACGGCCCGGCCACTGATATGGGCCACAGTACATTGTTTCCACTATAGCTATCTTCCACCTTGACAATTACCACTTTCGTTCATTCCTCATCTTGCCTTCCACTTCGTTATCACACTACCACCTCACAACGCTGCTTGTAGTCTCTCATGGTTAAATTTCGAAAGCCACAAGACATACATGCTTTGCTCTCTCAGGTCGTTCATGATCTCATTAACACTAGTGACTTCATCTTCCACCCACCAGAGAGCCAGAAATGGGATGATTTTTTGGGGCACCCGAACGCTGCCAAAAAGGATCGATTGGAGTTTCTTGGGGACGCAGTTCTGCATCTGGTCTTTGCATATGAACTGTATGAACGCTACCCCACGAGGGACGCCGGGTTTTACACCGTAAGTTCACATTCATCGACATTCACCGAAGCATCCTGCTGCCTGACCTGGTGTTCCGTCAAACGATGTCTACCTCCTTGGTCCCGCATACCCAGAAACTTCGCTCCGCGCTCACAACCAACATGACTTTCATCCTTCTCATGAAGAAAGCCGGTTTAGACAATGGCCAGAGTGGCAAGCCCGTGGCTGATGAGTTTGAGAGTATGGTAGCAGCCATGTTTCTTCAAGATGGTCTCAATGCGGTGATCAATTACGTCCAGAAGGAATTTGGACCACTGATCACCGTCGCTGAGAAGCGCTACAATTCTGGGTCTGTGTTCCTTCCTTTCTTTTCCCATGGGTTGTAACCATCGCCGTCCTTTGGCTCCCTTCAGGTTCGCTGAAGTCAAAGCAAATTCCGACAAGTCAAGAAAGCATGGGCACCTCTCTACCAAGAAGGCCTCCAAGAGTAAGGTTTCGAAGAGTAAGTGACGATGACTGTATTCAGATCTGCATCTAAGCCGGCCTTGTAGCAAGTATTGTGGAATCAAAGAAGGTCAAGAAACTGAGGCTTGCTCGCGAGGGTAAACTTCAAGCAAAAGCCGACAAGAAGCTGGCCGCGACAACAACAGCGGCGGTGGTTGTGATTGACCTTACTGTGACAGATTCTGAAGAAGAGCATAGTGAAGAGGAGGAAGGCGTCTATGTTCCCCGATCTCGGAGCCTTGAAGCTGGGCCCTCACATTTATATCACCGTGTTGACGATGATAGCTCATCCGATGAAGAAGAGGGGGAAGTCCACCAAGGGCTGCATGGCGGCCTCGCCGCACGACTGGGTGACCACCTTAACCATCCCAGTGAACAACTGGACGTGCCTTATATCGCGTACATACCCGCGGAAGAACCAGAAGATAGCGACAGTGATGACGGGCAGCTCATGTCGAGGGACGTAGACGCTTCGTCCCAGGATGAAGAGCTCTCAGAGGACGTACCCATGTCCATCAGTACATCCGACCTTGGTGTCGACCAAGGCTTCGCGGATCATGAGAATGAACGAGGTCCTCAGCATGGCGCCCATCGTGCAGAGGATGAGGAGTGTGACCGATCTCGATCCATGTCTATCAGTGAACCTGATCGTAGTTCGGTTCTCGACGACGTAGACGAACTCGACGGATCGTCATTGCACTCCCGTGATTCCTCTCAAGATGCCGACGTTCTGGAGATCTCCAACATTCTCGTGCTTCCTTCCGAAGAGAGTAGGTCTCCACCCGAGGCTGAATTGCGGAGTGCTGGGTCTTCTGGGAGTAGGCGGGAACATGTTCCTGCCGATGACTCCCAGAATGAGTCTACGAGAGAACCACCACATTCTCTGCCTACCGGTGGTCGAACGAGCTTGCAAAGTCGACTCGCTTCGCCTGACAACCCGGTAGGTGGTCAAGGGCTGGATCGTGGAGGCTCCTCTACTGTCGCTGTGAACTTCTTGGGCTCGGTCCTTCCTCAGTTTGTTCGGTCAAGTTTGCGAAGTCGATTGCGCTCACCAAGTCCTGAGGTAGTGTGTCTATGGGTCACCTCTCCTTTGTTCCCTCTTGAATTACTGACCCATGTTCGTTTGGACCGTTCAGGCTCATGTACCCGTGCGAAGTCATACTAAAGGACCTGCCAACGAAGACGATGACCGAACTATGGGTACAGCACTCGACCCTATTGTGATCGATGACGACTGAGGGGGCTCAGCACTCTGGATCGCTGACCAACACACGTATTCTTTCTCGGGCATGTAACTTTACTAGGCTCCTAATCGCAGCTTTCCTGCCCTCATGCAACCAAGCCCTCCTGCCTAATGATGCGTGGATCTCTTATGCTTCAACGCGTAACTCACAACCGCAGTAAGTTGCTGCAATGGAAAACAACGCCTGATGCTTGTCTTGTTGCCGAGAGGACGCATTATCTTGCCAGGCATCCAGCTCACAGCCTCTCACAGTTCGGCTTGTGGAGACGAATCACCCCTTCCGAGTCGTCGCCAAAAAGTCTCATCTGACCCTCGTTCAATCTGTTCTAAGAATATCTGATACTTGACTTGCTGACAGTTCCTCCTCGCATTACTCATCATCCTAGGGTATTGGTATAAATCGCTCGCGATCGTAGACGACGACAAGCGGTCGTTCTTCTCTCAATCATGGCAGCACTGCGAAACGGAAGACATTTGTTCAACGCGCACCCGGAAGGTTTGATTCTCTCTTCTGCTTCCGTTGCCGTTACTGAGTACACATACGTAGGCTTTCCCATACCCGGCACTACTACGAGCTATGATACAAGCGAAACTATAGACCTCGATCATGTTTCTCTTGACGGAGGGTTACTTGGCAAACTCATTGTGCTGTCTATCGACCCCTACCTCAGGGGAAGAATGGCTCCAAAGGCGTCGGTCAGTCCTGGTTCTCCTTGTTATCCCCAAGTGCTCTGGTCGTGCCGACTCACACTGTCGATTTGTTCGCGACCTTACTTAGCGCAGTCCCTTTGTAATTGGTCAACCGTAAGTACGTGAGCTACCTCTCGGGCACACTTGAGTTGACGATGATGACTTCGACTTGATTCGTTCAGACTGGTCGGGTATGGCATCATCAAAGTTCTGCGCTCAGAAGATCCTAAATTTCAACCTGGAGACTATCTCTATGATGTCGGCGGGCTCATGAGTCCGTCCTCACACCACTGATTGCTTGCCCATCCCTCTCACCAGGCTTTCTTGTAGGACACGAAGAATACACTGTCATTCCGGCACGGGATACAGGAAGGCTGAAACTCATTGAACCCCACAAGGATCTCCCTCTCTCGGCGTACATTGGTGCTGCTGGCATGCCTGGCCTGACTGCTTGGGGTGGGTGGAAGGAGTACTCGAAGGCTAAGAAGGTCAGAGAGCGTGCTGTAATCTGGTTGAGTTCGTCACTTAATTTTGATCTTGATCTAGGGGGAGACGGTCTTTGTTTCTACGGCTGCTGGTATGTCCTTTCTCTTCCCTGAGTAGCTTCGGATCACTGAATAAGGGTTCTAATTTCTCTAGGTGCCGTAGGGTCGTAGGTCACCTTGTTTTGCACACGTTCGATCTGCAACTCAATCCTTCCCTTCATTGTTCACATAGGTTGGTTGTCCAAATAGCTAAACATGAAGGTCTGAAGGTCATCGGTTCGACTGGTTCAGACGATAAAGTGGAATTCGTCAAGCAGCTAGGCGCTGATATCGTGTTCAACTACAAGACTACCGACACAAGAGAGGTTCTAGCGAAAGCTGGGCCCATCGACATGTACGGACTGTACTCCTCGTTGCCACTGGGAACATGGGTTAAATGATATTTTCTCTAGTTTCTGGGACAACGTAGGTGGGGACACTCTGGACGCTGCGTTGGAGAATATGAACGATCTCGGTCGTGTCATTGTAAACCGTCTGCTCGTTTCAGAGTTTGAGGCACAGTACTTATGCTGCGTTTTTGTAGATTTGTGGGTCAATCACAGGCTATAACGGTGCTCCAGTGCCAGTCAAGGTACGAACCTGAGCCCTCAGTGTGAATCACCTGCAAAACTAACTCATGTTGATGAACGCAGAACCTGATATACACTATCTACAAACAAATCATCATCCACGGCCTCGCCGTTTTCGCTGTGGGCCCCAAGCACCAAGCTTCGTTCAACGAAGAGGTCATTCCGAAATTAGCGGATGGAACATGGAAATATGTAGAGGACAAGAAGTATGGATTGGAAAAAGCACCTCAGACTATCTTAGACGTACTCAAAGGTGCGAACACGGGAAAGAGTGTTATCGTCGTGAGCGAGCAGTGAAAAGCGCGAAGCAGGAACGAGCTTAGATTCTGGATAGACTCTAGCATGATATGTTTATAATCGCATTACACCGTACATTTTGGAGAGCTCGACTTTTCCATTATTTGTGGTCCTCACTTGAATTCTTCGTTGGCATTGTTTCCGATCCTTCACTCTCATAAGAGACAAGTGCCTTAAGTACGGGTACTATACGTTGTTCCTCCAGACTGAGATACGCCGGCGCGTTCGTGTATATCGACCGCGTGACCGCGTCAAAAATTTGCTCTTGAACACTGCTTGCGAGTCGATGATGACACAATTCGATGAATGCTTTCAACGCTCAAACTCACCGGACGCAACTAGTCGTCACTGCTGTCGCAGCATCTCTAGCAACAGTGGCAGCGTACTCTGCTTTCGGCCAATACAACAAGCGACAGCGAAGGCGCCAGCTGGCACGAGATGTCGTCGACGCCCTCTCCCATAGTAAAACTGGCAAGGACATACATAGCGTCCTGAACGGTCAGTCTGAAGAAGCAACCGCATCCGAAATCACCCTCTTGAATCCTGCAGACTCTGAGTACAGCGAATCGCTGACCCGAGAGCAGTTAGCACGTAATTATGCTTTCTTCGGTGAAGACGGTATGGAGAAAATCAGGTCTGGCAGCGTGGCTATCATTGGATGTGGTGGTGTGGGTAGTTGGGCTGCAGTGATGTTGGCGCGTTCGTAGGTGTTTTGACATCGTATGCATTTATGTATCTCCGAACTGACTGTGCTATCGCAGAGGGGTCAAGTACATCCGTCTAGTAGACTTTGACCAGGTCACCCTGTCCTCCCTGAACAGACACGCGACGGCGGATCTCAGTGATGTCGGTATCCCCAAGGTCAAATGCATTGAGAGGGCTCTACGACGAATTTCGAAAACCATTACAATCGACTCTCATATTGAGCTCTGGCGAAAGGAAGACGGTGGTGCTCTGCTGGATGGTGTCGATTGGGTTGTAGGTAAACACTACCTCTCATCATTTTTTCTACTGTGCTGATATCAGGTCCCAGATGCCATTGATAATATTCAAACTAAGGTAGACCTACTGAAATACTGCCACGACAAGCGCATCAAGGTTAGAGCATCCATATCCATAACAAAAATATCGCCCTCAGCTTCGTTTAGGTCTTTGCCTCAATGGGTGCTGGCGCTAAATGTGACCCTACACGGGTTCAAATCAGTGATATCTCATACACCATGTACGACCCTCTAGCCAGGTCCGTACGACGAAGGCTGCGAACGCAGGGTGTTGGATCTGGTATCCCAGTCGTGTACTCGACTGAGGTCCCAAGCGACGTGAAGCTCCTGCCCCTGTCAGAAGCTGACTTCGACAAGGGACAGGTGAAGGAGCTGAGCCCCTTCGACGACTTCAGAGTTCGGATACTACCCGTCATAGGTGAGTTTTCTCTACTTGTGCAGAAACTGCTGGGATTTTTGGGCTGAGTTCTATACGCAGGGCCTCTCCCTTCGATCTTTGGTCTACACATCGCAACATATATTCTCTGCGAGATCGCTCAGAAGCCCATAAACAACCCCCTTGCGGTAAAGTACCGACGGAAGCTGTACGAAAGAATGTACAAGGACCTCTTACACCTAGAGGAGAAGATCACAAAGTCAACGATCAAGTACGTTCGTTCATCTCCCATTTTTGTATGACAGCCGGTCTTATAGTTGAACTAGCCGTCTGCCTATAGACGAGGACGATGTTGGTCTGTTGTTCGATGATTTGCACCGAGGAAGGACTGTGTTACCCCCATATGAAGTACCTACACGACCGGCGCTCGTCAGGTGGGACGTGAGCAAACCAGTGTCTCTGGAGAACTGCATTGTCTTGGACAGTAAGGACGCTGACAAGCATGCCCGAGAGTGCCTTGGTCTAGGGGCACAAGAGGATGTGGTCCTGCGCTCGCCTCGGGAGTTGTGGGGAGAGGAAGTAGAGCGGACTGTCGAACGAAGAAGACGAGAGATCGAGAACTTTAGGGAATGCATCATGTAATTATGGGTCACTACGCATCCACAACTACATGGTACAATTCTATGATCATCGTTGACTACTTTGTTTACATATTACAACATTTTGAGGCAGTGACTATGAGATACAGCGTGAATGTACATACAACGGGATGTTCTAGGTAATAGATAATGAAATAATAATATGATAACCTCCATCCAGATGGAACCCGAGAAAAAGGAGAAGTGACAACGAAAAGGGAAGAAATCAGTAGAACTGGTTGGAGATGTATCGTCGCTGAGACGAGATCATGCAGAAGGTTATGACTGCACCAAAAATGAAACCGGTGACGATAGCTTCTGTCAAAGAAGAGTTTCGAGGAGGGGGGAGTGCATCTAGCGTCTCTTGCTTGGACTCGTACTCCTCCGCCACGAGGGTAACATCGGAGGATTCTGATATCGATTTTCGTCGCCTAACGTACTCGCCAACATCTTGCTCTAGGCCAGAGATGACGCCCTGAAGGTGAACCAGCTCCTTCATGGTACCATCCCTGTGTTCTCTCCTTGCCTCCAAACCGATGAGATGAGAGATCGACTCGATCATGTCAAAGATTTCAGGACGTTCGGTGACCCAGTACTTGGCTGGCCACTGTGCTATCGCAGAAGCCAAATCATTGACGACAGCCGATGCATAGTCGTGATCCTTGATGACGACCTTGGTGAACCATGGTCGCAGGAATCCCAGAGACAGATGCACGGCGCCCGTCGTAGATTCGCAAAGCTTCTCCTGGTCCGACATACGCAAAAAGCGTGAAGATATGTCGCGGCAGAACTGGCTGTAGGATGCCTGGTGATGTGCGTGGTCCTTCATCAAGCTCTCGAGTCGTAAATCGGAGCTCGAATCTGGGGCAATATCGGAGAGGAAATAATAGGTGGGTAAAGCACCAGCCAAGAGGCGAAGGGGTATGGAGGTGAGGACGGCTGATCTGGGTACACTGCCATAGATGAAAACCTAGGGGTTTTGTCAGTATTCCTCAGGTTGAAATCTGTTGTGGGCACCTACATCTTGCGATTCCAAAGAAAATTGGTACCAGTCCCAGTATTCATTCGGGCGTCTAAGATGGAATTGTCAGTCCGATGGATAGTGAAGAACAGAAACCATACGCACTCTTGACTCGGGCACGCCCTCAGAACATCGGTCACCGTTATAGCCCTATCTAGGACTTGCCGCGAATCGATTACGGCGATCTCGAGATCATCTTCGCCACCTGAGAGCCGATAGCGACGAAGTGCCTCCCAGAGAGACCAAGCAAAGCTGAAAGATGTCGAAATGTACGGAGAGGAGGCTCGCGTCATCAAATCAAGGTGCGATGCCACATCGTGCAGGCTATGAGACTTAGGAAGCTCTTGTACAGAGCTACCGCCAAACTTTCCAGCGACAAAGTAATCGTCCTGGAGGTGGACTGGAGATTTCCCTTTAGGTGTGTGGACGCGGAAGAGGAAACTATTGTGCTCTGCTAGAGTTTGGAAGGTATAGTCGACACCGAAGCCATACTGAGGAAGTGAGGATAGTCTGGCTGGAGAAGAAACAGTCCGGGTGCTT
The DNA here is from genome assembly GCA_002718315.1 of Agaricales sp. HM26-F1. Taxonomy (NCBI): domain Eukaryota; kingdom Fungi; phylum Basidiomycota; class Agaricomycetes; order Agaricales; species Agaricales sp. HM26-F1. The sequence continues at coordinate 414,951 of NIBX01000021.1, read as the reverse complement.
ATCGCAGTCATCGTAGAGGTAGGATGGATGGATGGTGATTCAAAGTTCTCACATTTCCGTAGTATATAAGTTCTCGTCGATCCTCATGGCTTCCACGCAGCTCATGCTGAGAGGGCATGTGATGGGCACAGCAGGCTTATAGGTCAACTCGAGGCTTACTCGAGGCAGATGGAGGCAGCGGCTGATCAAGCTTAGCTTCAGTTCCGGGATCAGGCACTCAATTACTGCAAATGAATTGTGCGGAACATGCATGTTTCCGTTACACTGCCGCTTTTGAACTATCACGGCCGAGGCATGAACCAGTGCTCGGTCTGATTCCGGATCGTCCTGGGCTCAAGGACGGCACGTACAAAACGCCCTCCTTCAGTGCGACGCTAACGAGAAGTTTAGAAGAGAACGCTTCGAGGCAGTATCTGGAGCGCACCACAAATGTCCTAGGCTCACTGATAATCCTTGTGACGCTGGGAGCGGAGTCCATTATAGCGAAGGCTTGAGATCGAGTGAGGCCTGACTTCTGGCCATGTTTTATGTGGGCGTCCTCGACGTTGACGAGTGTCAGAAGGGACTGGGAATGCATTACAGCTTTGTAGATAGAGACCTGGCACGGAAGGGCTTCATCAATTATGTGAGCGCGAGAATCAAGGTTATCACGAACGAGATCATCAAAATCGAATCTGAATTCCAATCGCTGAAGCTGCACGCATCTCTTGCAGATAGCTAGCAGCGACTCCTGCTTGACTGAGCAATTATGAATCGATAGACTAGTCAGATGACCCGAATGCGCATCTAGCAGCTTTTCTACGAAAGCAGAAGCTACTGCGACGTTTGGATCAGCAGCTCTGATCTTGACGGAACACAAGGCTGGAGCAAGCACTGCATCGAAGTGAGTGAGGGCTTCTGTCAGGCTGACCCGGCGCTGCTGTGATTTTCCAGCACGAGAATCGACTGAAACTTGACGAAGGTTAGGCATGGGGTGGGAAATTACTGCAGGTGCATCCTTTTCTTTTTGCTACAGGAAGTGTTGAGGATATGGGATAGAAGTGAGTGACGGATCCACCACTTACCCAGATGGTAAACGATAAACTCTCCAATTCCGGGATTTCTTTCGCTAGGTCAAGGACTTGAGGATAATTTATTTGCTCGCACCCAACGATGTGTAATCCACGAAGCTGGGGCAATCTTTCAATCACAGTACCCAGGGACCAGGCGTTAGCGACTGAGCTATTCTATTATCAAGAAGTAAAAACTTCAGAATGCCCATGAGCACAGATCCTCGCTCACATAGATAGTCAAGCTGGTCAATGTCCGGCTAAGACCTTTCGCCCACTTGCTCAGGCTCAAGGCATTCAAAACTTGCCAAGACGCGAAATCGAGAGTCAAGTTGTGCAGATCCGTGACTTTCGTGAGATATTCAGCCTGTTCAGCGGTGAGGGACGCATTTATGCGCAAGCTCCGCATTCTCTCTTTACTCTGCAGGGATGGAAGGAGAGGAACGAGAACATCATTGTTTGCTAATGTGCAACGGAATACTTTGAGGTTCTGACACAGTGTCAAGGCCGACGCGAGTTCTTGCATGAACTCAGGATGCAGAGCACCCTTGAATAGGGGTACTGCTCTGAGATCTATGATGAAGTGGAGATGAGACTGTCTGATTGTACTGAGAATACTAGAATGTAAGGCGCTTACCGAGTGATCGTACGTGAACCGCCAGCTCTTTATGACGCGCGATAATGGCGAATGGTGAGAGAAGCTAGAGCATTACCCTGTCAGCAATCGAGAGCAATTGATGTATGGATTGAGCATTTACGCGTGGATAGCGCTTTGCATGCTTTATAGAGAACGATATGACGTTGTACAGGCGCGGTAAGGCTGCCAGGAAGAAAGAGCGGCTGACGAGAGTTAATGGGAAGATATCTGAGTCAAGGCAGAACCAGCTGATATGCTCTAGAACATCAAGGTTCAAATTGTCCGCGCTCGCAACCATTTTGAAGGAGATTTAGTCGAGTACTCGTCAAGAAGGAACAAGGATAAGGTAGTCAGATAGACTATGGCACCATGAGACTCGAAAGTCAGATTGTTAATGCAGTCTCAAGAGAGAATGCGGTCATCTGATCAATCTCGAATACCTCACGACCAATACCTGGAGGCCCCTTTGTCCTCTCAGGGATATCATCAAACGAGGTAGAATTTCACAGAAGAGCATGCTCCTCCAGCTACATACGACTACCAAGATATTGTGCTTTGATGAAAGGGAGATCTAGAGGGGTGATAGAACAATACACTACTAGGAGTCGCCCTCAGAAACAGTGTTCCGAATGGACTCGGAAGACTACATACAGTGGGTAGATATGATGCTACAGCGAGCAGAGGCTATGGAGGTGCCGCACCTGGAGAGTTATTCATGACGATATCGATATTGCTACTCATTGCGGCTGGTAGCTGGGAGTTGCTTGCTGAAGTCGTGGCCCCTTCAAGACTCTGCTGCATTGGCATTTTGTTACAGGCGTAAATCAGAATATACGGCCCAGCACCTAGATGGATCCCAGACGTGTCACTAAGAACTGCTTCCTCAGAGACCTGAGGTCACCAAATCAGTTGGCGATGTTCGACACGACAGAGTTAGCACACGGAGCTTACTTCTGCCACAGACGCGTCCACTGTCTTCCACCACTTCCCTCCGACCTCAAGATAGGAATATATGCTCTTGGGACCGTATAGTCCGTTATGCGACATCACAGCTTTGAGATCGTACTGTTTGGGTACGAGGTCAGTTGGATAACGAGCACAATAGAAATAACGAATACTACGTACTTGGTAATGTTTGAGTTCCGGCACGTCATAGATCATCGTCGATGCCTGGGTCATCTCCCCGATCTTCTTATCGAGCACTACAAGCAAATGAGCTGGAGATTACAGATAGGGTCGACCTCGTTCTAGCATTTACCTTGTATTTCCGCTTCTAGATGTTGGAGTATTCTTCCCAGCTTGGCCCTCATCTTCTTGTTTGTGGCTTGCCGCTCAGGGTCACCTGCAGTGTCTGCCACGCACTCATAGTAGTGCAGTGTTGCCTTGAGGTCATGCAGGGTATCTTTATTCTAGTCCGTGCACAAGAGCAATCGGATTATCAGGCCAAAACCAAAGACCCAAAGGAAGGCAGTGCTCACGTTGAAATGAGTGATAGCTTGCTTTCTGTGTTCGAGTCGAGCCGCTTCTTGAGTAAGGTCTTTTTGCTCCTGCCATTTGCGTTTGACCAACTGCAGGTTGCGATGTAGGAACCGATCCAGGTATATTGTCTTTGGGAACGTGAAACCTTCGCGCTTCTTGGTATCGGTGGGAGTTGGGTGAATAACAGGGGCAACGCTGAAAGTTACCAGCGGTGATAACTCCAAGATCATGCTATTCTCAAAGAGCTGGAAACTTGTGAGGCGGGACATAAGATCGTTCGGCACAGCAGGGTTGTCTGAGCTCGAGTCGACTGGAACAGAGTAAACTTCACCCTCTTTGAGCGGTGTGTCGCTGGGGGGTTGATCGATCCTGCCATAAGAGAATTGGAATACTCTGCATAAGCAATTACATCAGTATGTGGACTTTTCGAGGATTCAACGAGCAGAAAGCGACTATCCTGCTGTTGGGGTTTGATTGCATGGTAAGGAGGGTCTGAATGGTCATGGTAAGGGTCTCCATGAATTCTTGTCAAACAGTCAACACCGGCCCAGAGGGAAGGGATCGAGTGACGAACGTATGGAAAGTTCTCCAGGTCGATCGCGCAAGGAAGACCACGCCGGGCAATCGGATTCATAGTGCTGAACGACACTTTGACACGCGAGGACGGCTTTGTCAGATGTGTCCATCTCGCGAAACAGTTGTTGCATAGCAGCAATACCAATGTCTGGAAACTTGTTGAATTCGGGGTTGATGCAAAAGCGAAAGCCGTACCACAATCAGCAGTGGGTTCCATCGGAGGACTGAGGTCCAACGAATACACCGCTTGCCTCGACTCCTCGATAGCATGTAAGGCCTGGATGACCTTAGAGCGATGCGTGAGATAAGCTAGAGGGAAGTGAGGTATGAGATATTACAAGGCCAGCATAGCAACACTTGGGGTCCAACGGACGAAGAGCTACGGGGCTTCATTATCGTATTAGCTCATAGTCGAAATTCAAGGACGACGACGATCCTACCGGTCGTCCTTTCGCACGGCTTCTCCGTGGGGAACTGCTTCATATTCATTCTGTCCAGAATCCTCCAGGTTAGAACTCAAGCTCGCCTCAATAGCGCGACTCAAGTGATGATCATCCTGAGAGACTGTGTTCGTTTCCACCTATCTGAATTCCGTCAATTAGGAGGGTTGCGCCGGTGTGGGGTTCGTACATTGGATGGGACCATCGCCCACTGGGGGTTGGGGGCCCGTTCACTGGGGCCGAAGTTCGTTTGAGCAGAAGGAGTTTCAAGGGATGCCTGATGAAGAGGAGGCCCATGAGCTAGTCCATAGTCCTGCGAAGTGACGAACGTACTTTCAGCGCACGAGCTAGATCGTCATCTGGCGGTTCCTCTGTCGAGGTAAGATCTATAACCTCTTGGCTCATGACCGTGTCCTTATCCGTCGGAGTACTGTATGAGGGTCCCGGCGTATTGTTATGGCGTGTGCGATCTTCTACCATCGCATCGAGCGCGGTTGGTTCGGGAGGTTCAAACACGGTATTCACCGCTCTATTCACATCGCCGTTACAGCTCCTCAGGATCGCACGAGCTTGGTCCTGATCCAGGCTTCCATTAGACACTGAAATCATGAGCTGTACATGCTCATCTTCAGCTGAAGAGGCTGAGGAAGAAGTTGGCAATTCAGTCATCGCGCAGTCAAGAATTTGGAGAAATTCAGAGGCAAGTAGGAATGCCATCACATGACGGAGATCCCGTAGGCTTTCTCCTGCTCCTCCACTGAATCGGAGTCCTCAAATTTACAATCTTATCTCACACGACTAGCCCTATGTACAAAGCTGACCAGGCAAGATGTATTACTGAACGTAGCATGCGGACTGAATTTTTTTGGCAAAGGAGTTGAAGACATCTCTTAGGCGAAAACCTTCGATACTGCAAGCTCATCTTCACCCCTCTTGAGTAATTCCCTCCGTCTCGCGCCCTCTTCCTCGGCATGCTTGCGTTGACCATACTTAGAACCTTGTTCTCTGCGAAGGGCAGACCGTACAGCAGCAGGAGAGATGAATTCTATGAAAGGCCCTGTCAGAGGATAGTACCTTCAAACCGAAATATAAACATGTACCTGGGTTGGAATACACTGTAGCGCCGCCGAAAGCGCCTTCGAATATACGAATTGGTGTTAATACAAACCGAGGTCCGATTTCCACAAGTTGAGTTTGTGGAGGGCCGTTTGGTTGTAAGGGATCTTTCTCCAGTATCTGAACATAAGATGGCTTGAGCAAGACACCGGGCGACCACGAGGTTTACGTACCTGGAAGTTGCGGAACCATATTTTGTCGTCCAGTATAGAGAAAGTAAGAATATGATCAATGAACGGTTTCGCTTTCCGTGCTGAAGGTGGTACTCCGAAAATCTTGAGTTGAGAGGATGTCAGCAAGTCGCGTGAAACAACCGTCGTCCTGTTCAGACATACATGAGTGAAAACCTCTTTCGTCAACTTTCCCCACTCAGTCTCTTCGAACTTCTTATCAAAGCTCAGAAGACCCCTACTACCCTTCAAACAGTTTCCCGTCATCTTCAGTTCGTCCATGGTATGTATATTCTGGACGTGCATCTTGATACTCGGACCGTTGGGCATTTTCGTCGCCCACATATACAGATCTTCGTGTCGCCTCGCTTCCAAGTAGATCGCGTTGTTACAATTATTGAGATCTGCTACCTCTGGGATCAAGTTGAGATGGGATTTTGAGTCGATTTTAGAATCTTCGTGAGGAACAACATGTCAGTTAGTTCGTTGCAGCCCGTTGTACTGTCAGCCTCGGAGGCGCACCTTTTTTAACATGGGGAAGCAAAGCTTCCAGATCGTTCATGAGGTGCCGCATACGGTGCGTTATACCTCTGGAGGAGAGCATCAAGACTCGCTGCTTGTTCCTCTTCCTAGGTTGTGACAGATCTGGCTCGTCAACATCCATGTCGTCGGCTTTTCTCTTTCCCTTCGCGGCATTGCTCTTCTGGGCTTTGAGAACTGAAGCCATCACTGATACTCCGACTTGATGTATTCCAAGAGCGGTGAAGATATGGACTTCTGCAACGCTTATGGTACAGTGGATGAAGGAGCTTTGCTGCCAGAGATCAAGTGAAATAGAAAATCCCACAGGGGTTGCTGGAGAAGAGAAAGTTCTGCACAGCCACCGAAGACTACTCCAGTTATCGAAATTCCTGCCCTGTTCTCAAGTAATATAACTTAGAGTACATAGAAAGATCCATAGATCTACATTTTACATCAAGAGAAGGGTTGTACCAAGCACTCCCTCAACCTTGATTCTGTTCATACGCATTACTCTTATGCTTGGGTGTGAACGACCACAATTCAGGTGCAGGTCCTATCGACGAAACCAGGTGTAAGTAGGGTGCCCTTCGAGTGACTTGACAAGCTCATGCAACAAAAATAAAAACATACCAAGGAACATCTCAGAGAGCTTCACCCAGTCCCTGCTGTCTCCGCTGGCAAGCAATGTTTCTAGATAAAAAGTCACGAAAATCAGAACTAGGCGTCGCATCTTTCACCTTAAACTTCGGTACAGACCTAGATCATTCCGTCCCTTGAACGAAGGCGCTCTGTCGTTCAGCCTGCCCGGGAGACGCTCCAGAAGCCCAATAGGCACGTATCGATACTGGAAGGACAGCGCCTCGCAGAGGTACCTCCTCGTCGTGGTAATACCGGCAGTATCAGAACCGAAATGGCTAGAATTACCGCGATTTGCGATTTGATGATCAGGTCAACGCGTTCGACAAGACAGAGGGTACTAAGCTTCAAGATTTACCTAATACCGAATTCTGCGTACTGTTTTATGATATCCAGGCGTTCACGAGCACTGATGTCCCATTCACGCCTTTCCTTGACCTCCGTGAAGATCCAGGGTTTGATGAGGGCACCACGACCGATCATGACACCGTCGACACCAGTGGCATCCACACGTTGCCAGTAATCTTCGGAAGAGAAACAGTCGCCGCCACCAAAGATCGGGATCTGAGGAACTAGAACGAGAGGAGCTCAAACATAGCCATCGAGGCGAGTGGGAGGGAGACATACGGTCGAGGTCAGCCTCTCGAGCACGGACGGCTTCGACGGCTTGTTTGATGTAGTCCCAATCAGCTAATTTCGTATAGCGCTGCTGTCTTGTTCTGCCGTGAAGCTAAAAGGATGTTCACGAGGCTCACCGTCAGTCCTTTGCAATGAAACTGTGAGATAAAAAACGTACCGTCAGACAACTAGCTCCGAACTCGCCAACAAGACGAGGCATGAGCTTATGAGCTATGTTTTTTCCTTCCTTGATACCGGTCCTCAACTTGACGGTGACGGGGACGTCTCCAAGGGCGTTGTTCATTCCCAAGACGATCTTACCCAACTTTCCGGCAGAGTCCAGTACTGTCAAAATTCAGCCCCAGTGAGTACTGCGTACTCGGAGCATATTAAGAGTTGGAGTACGACTTACAAGCGGAGCCGCTTCCCGCATTGAACACCAGGTCGATCGGACACCCACAGTTAACGTCCACGAAGTCAAGGTTGCCAGCGCACTCCTGGCCAATCGCCTCGGCAGCAGTGACCAGAGAAGTTGGCTTATTCCCGCATAGTTGTACGCCGAATATCTTTTCTGAAGGAAATTGGTGTCAAGAGATCGTGTCCAAGGGGAGAGGGAAGTGGTGAGTACCTGAGGGATGTCGACGGACAAGTGACCACTCCTCTTTGGATCCTTGAAGGAAGGAAGTCGCAAGGCCCACTAGGACAGAGAAGTCGGATTCAGCAGCGCAGCAGGATTCTGGGATAACTTACTTTCACCACAAGTGATATCAGCGCCGTAGGCAACACACAGGCGACGGAACGGCTAGATAAAGCATTAGTTAGTGCTATACAGGACGAGGAGGTTGACTAGGCGCACAAGATTGCCGACTGTGGTAAGAGGAGCGAGGTCTGTGCAAGGAGAATAACGATATACGTGAATTGTTTATAACCAGGAATAGCTATGTACTCACAGGTTTTGCCTTTCCAATCCAATCTTTTCTTCTCCGGAAGTCTGTACGGAACGTCTGGCGTATCGACGTCTCCATTTTGAGGAAGAGACCCCGTTCTTTGGGCGATCGTTTCAATAGAAGCGGTTGTCGGAACATCATTATCTGGCTGCTCGGGCTCTGCAAAGACACCAGCTTCTCCGTCTTGCTCAGGCTCTTGCATAACCACAGTTGGTGCAGTAGATTTGGCGATGGTAGGATTTTCGGAGGCAAGTTTTTTCTGGGTGTTGTTTGGGTCGATTTCCTTCAGGTATGCGTTGGCCACTGGGAAAGGATACTACTATCCCAAGGCGTATAATAGTCAGAGAAAGCCCCCAACAAGTTAGTATACACGGAGAACGTACCTTCCTCGTACGAAGTAACCTCAGGGACTCGCCCCCAACAAAGTTGGCTTCTTGAGCAGACACAGCAGCCGACGCCTTCTTTTCTTCATTCTTGCGAAGGATTACAGTGCCATCGGCGTGGAAATCGGCGTGCGCGCTGAGGAAGCGACACTTGAGACCGAATCTTCAAGAACTCAGAGGTCAGTAGCGAGCAACAAGAGGATCACTACGACTTGAACAGTTCACCTGCATTCACCCCGCTCTTCGAAGATGGGGCATTTGGTGGCACGAGGATGCTCGGAGTCAGTCATCTCGATTTCTGCGTTGAGGAAAGGGGCGTTCTCAGATAGTTCACTGTCCAGTGGGATTCGAACGTCAAGCGGCTTCGCTTCCAGGTATGCCTTAACATCGTGCGGCTGCCTACACCTATCACACCGAATACATCAGCATCCAGCACTAGAGTCAAAAGTTGATAGAGAAGAAGAAAACTCACTCCTCGCCGTAATCACAAACTTCTCCGACAGCAAGTTTCCTGCAAAGATCGACCTCATCGCGGATCTTGCCGAATCTTCTGCCTTTGTTAGACCCTCGTTGGGCTTTTTTCTCTTCCTTGCTAAGCTTTTTGTTGCGCCCAGGTCCACTCGATCTCTGGTCTCGTGAATCCCCACCTGAGGGGCGATGGATGCCTCCCTCGGCTGCATCGTCGTCTGGAGCTGGGTTAGAGGTTCCAGAAACGAGAAATCTGTGTTGGACTCATTAGAACGACCCTTGAACAGCTGATAGATTTGGGTTTACTCTGGTTTTACAGGTGCTGTTCCAGGAGGGAGCGACATGGATGTGGAGGAGACTTCTACTACTGACGGTAACCCCGGACCGTGAGCTCTCTATACCTCTTGCCTTAAACCCTTTCACTAGCTATCTCCTGCAACGTTGGGCTACTAACGCAATGACCACCGTCGATCTACACAGTGGACGGCACTCTTGGGACTACAACTCAGGTACGCTCCTTTTATCTTTTACATTTGGTTTTACCACCAACCATTGGCAGTCAGAGCCTCCATCCTATAGTACAACCTCCACCAAGCGCCAGAAGGTTCCCGTACCTGATAACTGGGACGACGACGACGAAGTGGAGGAGGAGGAGGAGGAGGAGGAGGAGGAGCAAGCCCCTCAGGATGTCTGGGACGCTGCGTACGCTCGTTGTTCCGCCTCATAACGAACTCGAGCTGATGCTCTGACCTTTTCAGTAACAAAGGGACGCCAATGCCTGAAATCCTGCGATCCGCGACTTCTTCCACCTCCACCGCGGCACCTCCACCTAATACCGCGTTTCAACCGTCGTTGCGGATACTGAAACGGCCATCTCCGTCCGTTACACCGTCGCCCTCCTCGTCATCTTCTCCCCAGGAAGCGGAGACTCTGGCGCAGAAAGAGGCTCGGTATCAGGCCGCCAGAGAGAGGATATTCGGGGATGAACAGAGCGACGGCAATTCCACTCCTTCTGATTCCAAGACCTTGAAGGGTTCCAGCAGCACCTCACCAGCTTCGGCAGTTGTTAGCCGTCAACCAACAGGGCCTGGAACCAGTGATGGTTCGTCTCCTCGAGGATTTGCCAACAGGAAGCAGGGCAAGGGACGCCCGAATGCAACTTGATATCAGGATACAGACCCCGGCTTCCTTCTTTTGTTCATTGACCCGAGCTCCCTCGTTGTAGTCCCCTCTTCATATCTATTCTTCACATTTTCTCCGTACTCTTTTTTGATTATTCTTGTACCTTGAGAGTACTTGTATGAGCTCTTTGTTCTCGCTGACCTCCAGTCGCTCTTGATTAGCCCTTCCAAGAAAGACTCGTCCCTTGTAGTAAAGATCTACGGCAACTTCCAGTGAGATCCGGACCGAAAGTTTATCTAACCCAGATTATCTCTGTTCAGTCATCTCTCTTCTCGGTACTTGGTTCTATCCGTTCCCACGTCGCAATGCCCGCTCCCAAGCAAGTACTCGAGTTCATCGACAACAATGCCGACGGTTTCATCAAAAAGCTCGCAGAGGCTGTCGCTATCCCAAGGTACGTATCCATGCCACCGTCGAGCTCGATAAAATCCACAGACTAATAACCTCGAAAATTCGAAACATCTAACAGTATCAGCTGCGAGGTCGATCGCAGACCAGACGTCGTCCGAATGGCGCACTGGTTGGACGGAGAGCTGAAGAAATATGGGGTGGACACCAAGTTGGTACCACTAGGGAAACACGTCATGGACGGTGTTGAGCTGGAATTGCCTCCGGCTGTCCTTGGTGTGTAGTCTTCATCGTATGTCCAACGACCAACTTTCTTACCGCTCGCGTAGGCAAAATCGGCAATGACCCGAAGAAGAAGACTGTCCTTCTCTACGGTCACTACGATGTCCAACCTGTGAGTTTCTTTCTCAGACTGTAGGGACAAGGTCGTTTCCTTAGGTATCACGATCTTCTAGGCTTCCAAGTCGGATGGCTGGAACACAGAACCTTTCGAGCTGTTCGTCCATCCCGACAACGGTCAGCTCATCGGTCGAGGCTCGACTGACGACAAAGGTCCAGTGCTTGGCTGGCTTAACGTGCTACAAGCTCATAAGGAGTTGGGGCTGGAGGTACGCTCTTCTGATCTCGTTTCTGTAATAGTTTCCTAAGGTGCTGGCTCTTCCTAGCTTCCAGTCAACTTGCAGTTCTGCTTCGAGGGCATGGAGGAGAATGGCAGTGAAGGTTTGGACGAGTTAATCGTCAAGGAAGCTCAGCCCGGAGGCTACTTCCAAGGCGTCGACTGCGTTTGCATAGTGCGTTATCTCTTCCCTAAATTACGACATAACACACCTCACTCTGACAAAAAAACTGTGATTCCAGTCCGACAACTACTGGCTCAACACCCGTACACCTGGTCTCACTTACGGCTTGCGCGGTATCGCGTACTTCAAGCTGACCGTCAGTGGACCCGCTCGGGATCTGCACTCTGGAGGCTTCGGCGGGATGGTGCACGAGCCTATGACCGATCTTATCGCCCTGATGTCCAAGTTGGTGGATTCGCAGGGAAAAATCCTGGTTCCTGGAGTTCAGGATCTGGTCTCTGTTCATGACGCTGCTGAACGGTGCGATTTTTCCTCCTCTTTTACTGTCAGTGATTTATAGCTGATTACATCTCCTAGTGAACTGTATGAGGGCTTGGACTACTCCATCCAGGATATACACGATGCTGTCGGTGCACCCACCTCGATCCATGCAGATAAAGCTACCAACCTGATGGCCAAAATGCGAGAACCTTCGCTCTCGCTACATGGTATCGAAGGTGCGTTTTCCGGGCCTGGCGGCAAGACCGTCATCCCTGCCAAAGTCAGCGGGAAATTCAGTATCAGGTAACGCAAGAGTTCTTTTTTTATTATTATTCATCATTCGAGTTCTGAAATATATCGTTTTTCATCATAGGCTTGTTCCTCCTCAGACTCCAGAGTCGGTAGAGAAATTAGTGTTCAAGCACGTTGAAGCTGAGTTCCAGAAGTTGAAGAGTAAGAACAAGATGGAGATTGAGAATTCGCATGGAGGCAAGCCATGGGTTGCGGATCACAAGCATTGGAATTACGAGGCTGCTATCAAAGCTACTCAGGTAAACTCTACGAACTCTATTGCTCGCCCCTCGCCTGACTGGTATCTCCTTCTCACTAACAGGCAGTCTACAACCGCAAGCCAGACCTCTTCAGGGAGGGTGGCTCGATTCCAGGTCAGTGAAAATTATCTTTCTTAAGCTCACTGCTCTCGATGTCGATTGTCTATTTTTCCGCAGTCACCCTGATCTTCGAGGAGAGTCTGGGAAGGAACGTTCTCCTGCTACCTATGGGTCGTGGAGACGATGGCGCGCAGTAAGTGATCCTTTGGAAATGATCGCAGTCCTAAGACTACATACCAAAAACCAATGTCCCTACAGCTCGACCAATGAGAAGCTTGACCGCAGCAATTACATTGAAGGAGTAGGTGTTTCTGCTTTGTTGATATCAACTTCCATGCTGATCCATCCTGACCGTGGAATTTGCAGACCAAGTTGCTGGGAACCTATTTGTACGAAATTGCGGCTATCGCTGCTTAGGTGCACGCTCGTCTCGTATGATATGTGAGTAGTAGATGAGTTGTAGGAAGACCAAATACTGTAGTCTGAGCAAACCAGTTGTTGTAAATTCAATGTCCCTTCACTAGAATCCACGCGCACGATATCATGAGAACTGCAAGAAAGGGGGAGATCAGTTTGAGCGGAGAGTTCGCCCACGCTGACCCAAGTTTATGCGAAATTGATGACTGATCGGTGGGCGCGGAGTTTTTGCTGACTTGCGTCCATCTTGCCTGTCTGTCTGGTTGGGACTCTTACCGCTTGCCTCTACCAGTTTGGTTTTGAGGAATGCCTGCCTCCAATCCCACATCTCCTATGGCCTTCAACATCTCTCCTTCTCACTCCATGTTTTCCAAGAAAAAACGAACCAAATCCCAGTCCCCCGCCGACGCAGCCTCCTACCTCTCCGCCGTGTCTCAAGCAGACGCACGGTCCCGAGCCTCAGGAGGTAGAATATCGCCAACGTCGACACCAGCATTGTCGATGTCGTCCTCAGTGACGTCTTCCTCAGAGGACACTGTCCTTCACTCGCATGAGGACGACAACCGCGACGGTTTGGCTATGCCAATTACGCCCCCTACCTCTGAACAGGTTTTCACGACGGTCCACACCGAGTTCGGCCATTGCTCCAACCAGGCGTATCGATACACCTCCAAGCACAACGCAGCGGAGCCAATCGAGAGTTTAGTGGAGCAGGACCCGCCGTATTATATCCTCCTGTCGACATATGTCAGCTACCTCATCCTCATCGTCCTGGGTCACATACGTGATTTCTTGGGGAAGAGACTCAAACCGTCTGCCTACAAGGAAATCATGCCCCACAACGTGAGTGTCTCGCCAAAAAAACCGCGTCCTTGACCTTGTATCTTTTCTCATCTTCATTATTGGTTCGTTTCCGTTCCTGCGCGGAAATAGGGTTATGCGCCCCTAACTTCAGATTTCGACTCGTTCTATACTCGAAGACTGAAGAAGAGGATGGCTGAGTGCTTCAACCAACCTGTTACCGGTGTTGCTGGCAGGACAATTACGCTCCTGGACAGAACTTCAGACGACCAGAACACCACCTTCCGTCTCCTCGGTTCACGTACCCGCGCCCTCAATGTGTCCTCCTACAACTACCTCGGTTTCGCCCAAGGTAAAGGCGGATGCGCCGACGCGGTCGAGGAAGGTATCAAGCGTTACGGTGTCTCCACCTGCGGCTCGCGTTTGGAAGGCGGTTCGTGCGATCTGCATACCGTGACTGAAGCCCTGGTTGCGAAATTCGTGGGCAAAGAGGACGCGATCATCTCATCCATGGGTTTCGCGACCAACTCCACCATGATTCCTGCTCTCGTTGGAAAAGGTTGTTTGGTCATCTCGGATGAGCTTAATCATTCGTCTATCAGGTTCGGAGTGCGTTTGAGCGGGGCTAGTGTACGCATGTTCAAGCATAATGACATGAAGAGTCTCGAGTCCGTGCTACGGGAGGCTATCTCGCAGGGTCAGCCCAGGACACACAGGCCGTGGAAGAAAATCCTCCTCATCGTGGAAGGGTTGTACAGTATGGAGGGCACTATGGTCAACTTGCCTGCTGTCATTCAACTCAAGGAGAAGTACAAGGTAATTGGCTTCGAAGCCCCTCTAAAGCTCCGTTTACTCACGCAGCGTCCTAGTTCTACCTCTTCATTGACGAGGCGCACTCTGTTGGTGCTCTAGGTCCTCACGGTCGTGGTGTCGTGGATTATTTCGGAATCGACCCCAAGCATGTTGATATCCTCATGGGTACTTTCACCAAGTCGTTCGGTGCCGCTGGAGGTTATCTCGCAGGTTCCAAGACTCTCATTCAGCGTCTCAGACTACGATCCCACTCGGGTCCCTATGCCGAGTCCATGACTCCAGCCATCCTGACACAGGTCCTCGCCAGCATGGCCAGCATCATGGGTGTCTCGCCCCAGACACTCCTGCCGTCATCCTCTTCAGGCTCCACCCTTCGCAGTCTCTCAGATGAAAGCGGGTATTCCCATCCTGGCCCAGCCGCCGCCTCAATGATCCCATCTTGGTTGAGCCTCCCCAAGTCTTTGTCGGATGGGAGCGAGGGACAAACCAGGATCCGTCGTCTCGCCTTCAACTCGCGTTACCTCTCCCGCGGCCTCCAGAAGCTGGGCTTCATCACCTACGGCCACCCGTCCTCTCCAATCGTGCCCTTGCTTCTTTTCAACCCGGGCAAGATGTGCATGTTCCATCGCATGATGTTGCGCCGCAACACTCCTGTCATTGTCGTCGTCGTCGCTTACCCCGCGACTCCCTTGGTCACCAGTCGTGTCAGGTTCTGCGTCAGTGCTAGTCATACTAAGGAGGACATCGACACAGTGTTGCAGGCCTGCGACGAGGTGGGAGATTGGCTGGATTTGAAGCACGGTATACCCCCTGCTGAGAGGTGGACTCTTGAGCAGGTCAGTGCTAGGGCGGCAGAGCTGGTTCATCTCACTGGCGTTTGATATGGATATGACTATGGCAAAAATGGTCTTAGATATGAGTAGAAGGATAGAAACATTCGGTCTCGCTATCGATACCATGTTCGAAAACCTTGGTTTAGTAGATTTATGTATACAAGCGCAACGTTTAATGATTGGATTCCTCTTTCTTTCATGTAAGTAAGACGCGTCTGAGGGAGGTGAAAAAGGTAACTAGGTACAGCATAAGATAGTTGAACCAGGACAGCAGTGGTCATAGTGTTATTGTGCTCGACTGTCGTAAGACCGTAGCACTGCAGCCACGGAACTCGGGAATCTCGAGGTTGCTCGCGTGGACTCCCCAAGACCAACGGGAGAGCCCTCTTCTTTCGGCCCGTTTCTCATTTGTGGAGATGTGGGTTGGCTCTCTTGAATGGCGCTTGCAGCGTCGTCCGACCATGATTGGCCCAGGGAAAACCGGAGGATGATCAACTCCGTTGCTATGCACTGGAGAAAGAAGAAAATAAAATTGGAGGGTGAGAAACGGTAAATCTTTCGACGAGTGGTGTTATAGCGCACTTGAACTTGGGCGATCGCCGGAGTGAACATACTCCCTATCCTTTGCTCGGTCGGTAAGAACAGATACCCTACCGAAACGAAGACATCGTAGATCACAGCGGACTCCACTACAATGGCTACGATGACTGTGTAGCCCTTGCCGTACTGTTTCCCCAGAGCGGCAGTGGTCTTATGTCGCAGGTACAACAGTCGTGCAGTAATGAGGATGGTGACGGTCATGTTGAAGGAGAGACCAGTGATCCAGAATATGAAAGAGAAGTTCATGTCTGCTACGTTCTGGGTACGCAGGAGTTGTCCTACACTTGGCGCACTGGCAGAAGTGAGGATCTCGGCGACAATTCCCCAACCTGGGATTGTGATAAGAAAAAGATCAGAAAAAGATTGGAACAGATAGATGGTGGCATACAGATGAGGGAGAAGTAAAAGAAGCCGAGGGGAACCATCACCCAGAGATTTCTGCCCCATATGAGGTTACAGCGATAGAGCTACGACGAATGTCAGTCAGCACCAATATCACAAAAAGAACATTCAAGTGGACACACCATGTAGCCCTCGGATAAGATTAAAATCATCAGTGCTGGTATCTCAACAGAGGCGGTCCCGGTACGCCAACGAACTGGATTGAAGGCGGAAGCAGTAGCGAGCTCTTCTGATATAGCGTTTCTTATGGAGCTGAGCATGATGTTTGCGAACCCGGAAAAGTTGACAGAAGCCAGGAGTATGAAGCTGCTGACGAGTGCAGAGAGCTTTCTGCGTTGGCGACCATTACCATGGTACAAGGTGTAAAGCGTGCAAGAAGCAAGTATGATATGAGCAGCTGTTGAGAAAGAGAGATACTTGGATATGAGGTGGATCGCGAGCGGTGGGAATTTGAATGGTACTCACCGTACATGGAAGCACATATGATTAAGGATACAGAGAAATCGGATACATCTCGAGCGAGTTGAGTGTCGGACTGATAGCAGTCCTCGTCGATGGAGCACGACATGGCCGCCAAGTCCAAAGAGCCTCGCAGACTGCAGTTGCACTGCCAGAACTGCTCGCGAGCATCACGGCCATCACCCATCGATGATCCGATCATTTTTGATCAATGGCCTGTCAGGTGATCGGAGCGCGGGGTTAAATACTAACAGCTCAATCAAGCATACCCAGGCCTCCTTCAAGTTCCCAGTAGCTCCTTTCCAGATGCCCCTCCAGTCCCTACCCGTTGAACTTCTCATTCAGATTCTCTCACTCTCACTTCAGCAGAATAGCAAGCCATTATCAATTCTCTTGGTTCATTCAACTTTCTACAGCATCGCTCTTCAGGAACTTCACCAGCATCTCCGCTTCTACACTGTGGCCAGGCTCGAGAGATTCACAAAATGCGATCTCACGCTCTCCTATCCTCCCAAAACCATCGACGTGCAGCTACCTGGCGGTGTCTTTGACTCGAATCTATTTGTATACCTTCGAGAGATCTTCACTAGATGTAGATCTCAGGGGGCGTCATACTGGAAGCAACTTGCATCCACCAATCTAACGACTGTGCCATCAAACAAGGACACCTGTGACGTTCAGAGCTTGAGTTTACGGCTAAACTCGCATAACGGAGATCCAAATATCAGCAAATTACGCGAAGCGTTCTCAGTCGTTAAGTGAGTCTCCTGTTCTTGCGTTCCTCTTACGCTCGTGTCGTACTATCCGGCGAGGGCTGATCCAATTCCCGCCCTTCCAGTCCCCGGACTTTTTGTTGGACGGGTCCAGACCCATCTCATCATTTCTCTAACGCGGTGAGTTGTTCTAACCATGCACCAGTCCCACGCCCATTATTTCTTACCGTGCTGTATTGTGCGACAGATCGTGCCCACTGCTGCTCTCTATCTCCTTCAGGCTGCTTCGAACTGGACTTCACTTCAGGAACTCACCTTGACACACATATCATTCCTCGCCTTCTCAACTCTTCCCAGCACATCTACGATAGATGGTTCTCACGAAGAGATCCCGTTTACGTCACTGCCTTTACCCAGTTTGCGTGCTATCACGCTCGGCCAAGTTATCTTCCTACCTCCGTGGCTCATCGCCTTAATCTTGACTTCTCAGCCCTCCCTCAAGAAGTTTAGACTCATCGACGCTTATAAGGAGAGTATTTGGGGCCGGAGGGTGAGGTTACATGATATTGAGGCGACGATCACCTCTGAGGATATCCCTTTGCTTACGAGGCTTAGGGACGTCGTCACTTGCGAATCCCAGACCGAAAGAATCATTGGTGGGGACCGCATGGAGAATTCCCACGGGTGATACTCAGTTCTTCTGCGGCTTTTTTTAGTGTCTGCACAGATCTGTTGCGCTCCATTTGCTTCTCCCTTCTCTGATGGTGCGGTTGGTACAGCCTACCATCATGGCTCCGATGTTTTCATCTTTACTTAACTAACACTTTGGACGTCTTCTTACTTTATCCTCGTGCACATGGACCAAGTCTTTACCTACTTATTGTTGTAAATTATCATCCTGTACGCTAGTGTTGCATACCCAATCTCGGATACCGAACTCTGCTCGCTGTTCCCACGCGACACGATCAGACGCGCATGCCGATTTTAGATATTAATCACATGACCCTTCCCTTGCCAACCCAACCTCCAGCTTCGAATCAATCATTGAATCAATTCCAGCTTTCCTATCGCACTGATCTCTGTGACGCTCTTCAAGACATGGCCGACATCATTCTAGTCACTGGAGGCACTGGTCTTGTTGGAAAGGGCATAGAATACGTGATCAATAATGAGCCCTCCGGATCGCGCTTTGGCAAACGTGAAAACGAATCCTGGATCTTCGCTAGCTCTTCTGAGGCCGATCTAAGGTCTGCGATTCTTGACGTGGTGACTTGGATTTGCGTACTGGAAGCTTACTGAAGTGCTCTTGGTTTGGAACCATGCTAGGGATCTAGGACAGACGAGAAAGCTATTCGATAAATACAATCCGACTCATGTCATTCACCTTGCTGCGGTCGGTTCGTCTAGATCCCTCTCGTATCTCGCGTTATCTTCTCATGGTGTCACATTTCTATCATACTTACAGTCGGTGGTCTGTTCAAAAACATGAATGGAAACGTATGTACTCGCCTTTCTCGTCCGAATCGTCTAGCTCGTAACATCCACTCATGGACAGGCGACAATGCTGCGCGACAACATACTGATCAACGATAACGTCCTGCAAACATGCTACGAGCGTAAAGTCAAGAAAGTGATCTCCTGCTTGTCAACATGCGTCTTTCCCGATAAGGTCGAGTACCCTCTGGACGAGACGAAGATCCACCTTGGACCACCACACCCAAGTAACTTTGGCTATTCGCATGCGAAAAGGCTTGTGGATATACAGAATAGGTGAGTCCCTCCTTGACAGTCACTGGTGTTCAGGACGAGGCGTGTTCATCGGCTACTTTCCCCTCGTATATAGAGCGTACAATCAGCAATTTGGTTGTAACTTCACATCTGCTATTCCAACGAACGTGTACGGCCCACACGATAACTAGTGAGTCTTTCGATATTCCTTCTCAGCGCGGACTTGTTTCATGAGACGTTTTTCCTCAGTGACCTCCAGGATGCACACGTTATACCCGCCCTTATTCACAAATGCTACAACGCTCAGAGTGAGTGTTACTCCATCATCATGATATTGTACAAAGGATGCTTAAGGTCCCTTCGACCGGGTCACTAGAAAACGGAACCCCTTTCGTCGTTGGTGGATCCGGGAAACCTCTTCGTCAATTCATCTTCTCTAGAGATCTTGCAAGGATGTTCATATGGCAGCTCAGAGAATACAACGAGACCGATCCTGTCATCTTTTCAGGTAAATCACCCTTCTTAGTCCTTCGAGCCCTATGGGTGTCTAACAATGATTTGCGATTCCAGTGGGAGAGAACGAAGAAGTGACAATCGGGCAAGTTGCACAGGCCATCGTGAAAGCTATGAACTTCAAGGGCGACTTCTCTGTGAGTTGTTCCGACGTTATGGTGCATATCCCTCGCGTTTGACTCAACGACGACTATGTATCAAGTTCGACACGAAACTCGCCGACGGGCAGTATCGCAAGCCAGCATCAAACCAAAAACTGCTGTCCCAAATGGGTGGCTTCCAATTCACGCCTTTTGAAGAAGGTATTGAATCTAATCCTCACGTCTTTGATTTATTTTCTTCTGAAACTGACGTCTGCGTCTTCGCAGGTCTGGATCTATCCGTGAATTGGTTCTTGGAGAACTACGATCAGGCAAGGACGGGAGTGAAGCGCTTATAGAATCTATCTTCGGTTCATGTTACCCACGTAGCTGACTGAGCCAAGTAGAAGGTGCAGAGTTGCCAGACGCGGCTTGTGTTACTGCCAGTACCTGTTTGTAGTTGTACGATCCGTGACTTGGCCAAGAGACAAGCTGACCAGAGAAGCGTCCTACATGCGTTACAAACCTAATTCCCCCGAAAACGAATGTGCCAATTCAAGAACAGCTGTAACCCTGTCCATGTAAAAGTACAGAATCATCCTTATTCCCGTATCAACAAATGCAGCCCAAGTTCAGAGAAAACATGGAACCCTAATTTTGGTCCTCGACCAGACTCTTAGCTCCCTGAAGATCGGCATCTACCATCTCTTTGACCAGTGAGTCGAAATCGACTTTGCGCCTCCACTGGAGAAGTTTCTGAGCTTTTGCAGGGTTACCCAGTAGCAGTCTTGAGAGAGAGGGAAGTGAATTAGAGAGGATCAAGGCTTGGACGAGCGATAAAGCACTCACTCCACTTCGGCGGGTCGAAAATAGCGGGGATCGACTTTGACGACTACTTTCCCGGTCTTGGTGCATTTGCCTTCTTCATTCACGCCTTCGCCGGACCAGCTATCATACATCCCCCTTGAGCTGGTGATACGGTAGGAAACTCAATGTATATGTTCGTACCTCAGCTGAATTCCTACTTGCTTGAAAGATTTCTCGACGAATTCACGGACAGAGTGTTTCTCCCCTGTTGCTAGAACGAAGTCTTCCGCAGATGGCTGCTGCAGCATGAGCCACATGCCTTCGACATAATCGCGTGCTGAAGACAGAATAAATCAACAACTTCACCCCCGCAAGGCTGCGGAAAAAGGCACGACTCACCGTGACCCCAATCGCGCTCTGCATCCAGGTTGCCGAGGTAGAGGCATTCCTGCTTCCCCAATGAGATCTCCGCGGCTGCCCTCGTTATCTTTCTCGTCACGAACGTCCTGCCTCTCCTCGGACTCTCGTGATTGAACAGAATACCATTGCACGCATACATCCCGTACGCTTCTCTGTAATTCACCACAATCCAATAAGCATACAGCTTCGCGCACCCGTATGGACTTCGTGGGTAGAACGGTGTCGTTTCGCTCTGTGGAGTTTCGACTACCTTGCCGTAAAGTTCTGATGTAGACGCTTGATAGAACCGAATGTGTTTATGCAGACCGCAGGTACGGATAGCGTCGAGGAGACGTAGAGTGCCGAGACCGTCTACGTCGCCTGTGTATTCAGCCATTTCAAAGGAGACCTTTACGTGTGATTGAGCGCCGAGGTTGTATATCTCTGTGGGCTGAACCTGGGCGATGATGTAAACCAGATTGGTGGAGTCGCTGAGGTCTCCATAGTGTAGTTTGAGTTGTGGACCTGTAACGGACGTTTATGAGCACAAGGATCGAGGTAAACAGATCGAGGGAACTCACGTTCGTGAAGGTCTTGATATAGATGATGCAGACGACCAGTGTTGAAGCTGGAGGATCGACGGATTATGCCATGGACTTGGTATCCTTTTGATAGCAGTAGCTCGGTGCTTTGGGGGCATATGTGTAATCAGAGGGATTCTGGTGGCGAGATCATAGAGTTGGCTCACAGGTATGAACCGTCCTGGCCAGTTATACCTGTCGTACGAGGATCAGACGCGTCGTATGTAGCTGGAGATCTGGAAAAAAGAGAACGAACCAGAGATAAGTGCGACTTTGCGCTTGCGGTATTCTTCTGGGGAGGGCAAATTGAGCTGTATGAGTGAACCCTGTTCTTCGTTTTGCATAGCAAGAAGGGCGCCTGCTGGGTGAGAGGAGGAAAGAGGAAGGGCCTGGCTATTGGAGGACATTTATATGCAGGGTGGATTGAGATTGATTGAGATGATTGAGGCAGACAAGAGCGTGGAATCAATCAATCCAAGCTCAATCACTAATTTCTGATCCATGCCATCAGTCACTTTCAAGGCACATTGTCAACAGTCCAGGCAACCTGTTCGTTCTCCCTCTCTTTCCTCTTTCTCGACCTCCATTAACGCGTCCAGCGACTCAAGTTTACGTTGGGTAGACTGTATATTCAGCTATGAGCGCGTTGCTTAATGTTCTATGCTCCTCAGTGCTGATGTTCTCGCGTCAATTAAACGGTACCATGCCCTGAGATGATCGCCTCGATTTTCTCAGTGACGTACTGAACTCAGCCATTTCCTCATGAACATCGGAAGTCTTGGGACACATGGGGTCTCGCGTCGGATTCACACTAGAAATTCAAGTCGGTCTAAACACCAACGCAGTTATCCAATAGTCAGCTGTTTGGGTCAAACTGCAAGCTGCATCAGAGACAGTGATAAAGAGGATAGATGAGAGAGAATATTGGACTCCCTGCGAGACAGGACGCGCATAACATCGGATAAACACGGGTCGGTGCTGGATCGACGGGCGGTAAGTAATCATACATGCCTCGACGTTTCGTACCGGTCTTCTTACACCTCGAAAATTTCTAGACGGGGAAAGCTCTCCGAATACATGATCTTCAGAGGACCCCTGGTATGGATGCGGCTGCGAATTGCTGTTGTGCTCGCTGCGCTTCCAGTAGCGTTGCGAGGGTAGCCTGTAACAGGGGAACTGCGGGAGCTATCAAGCATATGCAGCATGCCACAATTTGCATCGTAAAAGTGATGTTCTGCTTGAGCGCCATCTTTGTCGCCACCATATTCAGAGGACTTCTTTTGTAAAATGGGTAGACCCCGCCACGTAATAGAAACAGAATTTTTTGAGCAAATAGGAATGGAACCTTGGAGGGGTAAGAGACCCTGACTACAGCGCAAGGCGCCGACACTATAAAGTTAGGAGCCAAGATAGGCCATGTTGAAAATTTTGATCGCTACCTCATTGCAATTACCACCTCTCCTCTTACCCTCATCTCCTCTCTCCCTTTTTCACGATTAGAATGGCTCCCGTCCAAGTCAAGAAGATATGCTGCAGTCAGTTCATCTTGTAGATTCTATGCCCGACCTTACTTTTGACGTTCTTGTTTCTGAATCCATCAGTCGGCGCTGGCTACGTTGGTACGTCTATCATACCCTGATCTTGGGGCCGTCAGGCTCACTGTACGCATTGTTCGGCAGGTGGACCTACTTGCGCCGTTATTGCGCTCAAATGCCCCAACATTATAGTCACCATCGTCGATCTTAATCAAGCGAGGATCGATGCCTGGAACGATAAAGACTTCCGCCTCCCAATCTATGAGCCAGGTCTTGTCGACGTCGTGAAGCAAGCCCGTGGTCGCAACCTGTTTTTCTCTACGGAAGTCGACAAGAGTATTCAGGAAGCCGATCTGATCTTCGTCAGTGTCAACACCCCAACGAAGAAGGGAGGTGTTGGAGCCGGGTTCGCTGCTGACCTCAAGTAAGAGCTCTTATCACGAATCTCATCAGATTCTAGTGGTTTCTTGGCTTTCTGACACTATGTACTAGCTACATTGAACTCGCTACACGACAGATTGCAAAGGTCTCCAACTCCTCCAAGATCGTTGTTGAGAAATCAACTGTGCCGTGTCGTACTGCGGAGTCCATGCGCACTATCCTTGAGGCAAACTCTAAGCCTGGATGCCGTTTCGATATTCTCTCCAATCCCGAGTTCTTGGCCGAGGGAACCGCCATCAACGACTTGTTCTCGCCCGACCGAGTTCTCATCGGTTCTCTCCAGACTCAAGAGGGTAAGGATGCTTGCGAGAGCTTGCGTCAAGTGTACGCTAACTGGGTTCCGTAAGTCGTCTGACATTATTCCTTTGACTGAATCCTGACTCCAGTTGATTTGCCCAGTACTGAGCGTATCCTGACCGTTGGTCTGTGGTCCTCTGAGTTGTCCAAGTTAGCTGCCAATGCCATGCTTGCTCAGCGTATCTCCTCCGTCAACGCTCTTTCCGCCATCTGCGAGGCTACGGGAGCCAACATTGATGAAGTCGCCTATGCTGTCGGATTTGACTCGCGTATGGGCAACAAGTTCTTGAAGGCATCCGTCGGTTTCGGTGGATCTTGCTTCCAGAAAGATATCCTCAACCTGGTGTACTTGAGCGAGAGCTTACATCTCCCCGAAGTCGCTGCTTACTGGAAGCAGGTTGTTACCCTGAATGACTACCAAAAGAGGAGATTCTCGAAGAGAGTGGTCGATACCCTATTCAACACTATCACTGGCAAAGTAAACCGTTTTGGGTATTTGCCACCTGGTCAATTTCTCAATGTTTTTGTAGAAAATCGCCGTCCTTGGCTTCGCCTTCAAGGCTGATACTGGAGACACTCGCGAATCTGCCGCTATCACCCTCATCCGGGACTTCGTTGCCGAGAGGGCTATTGTCAACGTTTACGATCCCCAAGTTGTTGAAGAGCAGATCTGGTTGGATCTTGAGGAGGCTATCCCTCAGCCCCTGGAAAAGAGTGAGCTCATGTCCAACTTTCTCCTACGACTCCACTCATTGTATTGCCGTGAATGTAGCTAAGAAGCAGGTCAACCTGCACAAGTCTGCTCTCGATGCATGCAAGAACGCTGAGGCCGTCGTCATCGCGACTGAGTGGAAGGAGTTCCTCCAGATTGACTGGGAGGAAGTGTACCGGGGCATGAACAAGCCTGCCTTCGTCTTTGACGGTCGTCTGATCGTCGATGTCCCGAAATTGACCAAGATCGGATTCAAGGTTCGTCGAACCCCTTTCGTAATTCATGGTCTCGTTGTACTGAGGTATCCCCCAGGTCACCAGTATTGGTCGCGGCGGAGACAAGGCTTAGATCAAAGACGACGTCAATGCTCATGCCTAGAAACTCTGATACCCTCCCACAACGTCATTTGACGACAAGTTACTAATAGTTTGCTTTCAATGGATCTTCCTTTTCTTTTGTATAAAATGCACTTGTCCCTTGTTCCACCATTAGTTTCTTTCAATACAATTGCGCTCTTGTAATGTACTTACAGAGAGCTAGATTCTTACATAGACATAAATACAACACGACGAACTTTCTACTAGAAATGGGATTGCAGCTGCGTCCCGTCAAATACGGTACACGTAACAAATCGTCAGTTCTAAGTGTGGGGTACACTAGAACTTCTCATCACTTCAAGGCCACGAAGGCTATGTTTCACGTCGTACTGCCGTCCTGGTTCTGGATGTGAATATGTGAATCCTAGTGGTCAGCGTTTGTATCATCAAACGCCAGTGACAAAAAGTTATCTCAGTCTACAATCTGCAGTTCAGTCGGACTCTCCAAGTTCAGTCTCGCGTTCACGTGACTCAATCAATGCCTCGCGTTAAATTCAGGGACGTGACGGTGCTCAACCAACCTTGCTTTCGACTTTCATTACCTCCACTATTGTCTATCGGATACTACTTACTGGAGTCCTCTGACATCTTATTATGGAAAGCCTGTACGCAATACCACTCATTAATAGTGTCAGGAATCACAGTTGATCTGTCTTTCTTGCTAGCCGTCGAAAACTTGCTTCAGATCCATCGAAGTATCCAGAGCTAGCCCCATCGCGTCCTAAACAACGAGAAGAATCGCCACAGATAATTGTTCGCCTAGTCTAACTATGCCATATGTTTCTCTCTAATGTCCTCTGTCGGGTCGTAGTCCATCGGAAGCTCGTCCTCGTCGTCTTCCTCCGCCCGTTCAAGTCCGCCACTCCGACCGTCCAAGAACGACCCTCCGATAAATATCAATTCCTCAGACGAGGAGGGTGATTCAGATTTCAACCATTCTAAGTGGGTCTAATTGGTTGTCTATCAACGTTCATCCAGAATCCCGTCGGAATCGTTGATGCTCCATTCATTCGATCCTTTGAATCTAGTAACGCCAGTCGTCACGTACACCAGACCAAACCTCATGGCATACCTGCTGTAATAAAGGACTTTACCCATAAAGCCAAGGAAGCAATTCGGGACAACGCGCATATCCTTCACTCGAAACCCCATCAAGAACCTACAGGAGCGATGAACTACAAGCCGACAGCCTATGCATATCCTAGCGGAATGCCAGCGGGCACCTCGCGCAATGTGTCCGATAGTTATGCTTATCCAACGGTCACGACTTCTATGGACAACGACTTCATGAGTCCAGCTGAAACCGAGAAAGCATTACGCGATCTCATGGGCGACATGGATAAGGAGGACGTCCAGGCGGAAATCAACGAGGATGACACGATAGTCAAAGGTTTCAAAGAGGGTATCAAGTTGCTGCCCCATCAGGTCATTGGACGACAGTGGATGAAAGAACGTGAGGATGTGACGCGCAAGCGATATGGGGGGATTCTCGCTGATGATATGGGGTATATTTCTTGTTATTTTTTAGTTGTGAATGTCGCATATTGATCTTTCTCTAGTTTGGGAAAGACCATACAGACTTTAACCCGTATCGTGGAGGGGAAGCCCAAGAGATCCGACAAGGAAGATGGCTGGGCTGCGACTACGCTGTGAGGCCAAATTTCTATCTAATTCATTGGCCTTGTGCCTGACTCTCGCTCAGGATCGTCTGCCCACTAGCCTTACTTGGCCAGTGGGCCTCTGAAATCAAGAAGATGTGTGTCGGGATCACTGTGATCGAACATCATGGCACTAGCAGGACCAGTGGTCCGTCCATTGCATCCACCAAAATTACTTTTTCTGATCAACTTCTACCTCATAGATCCCGAAAGCTTGAAGAGAGCGCATGTAGTCTTGACCACCTACGATGTTGTGAAGTCAGAATACGGGCTTTACGAGACAGCAGCTAAAGACGAATCCAAGGCCAAGCTAAAGAAGAAATCTTCAGACGGTTCTGATAGCGATGATAACATTCCTTCCAGGCCCATGAACACAACGGGTCGCAAGAAGAAGACAGCACTCTTTGGTGTCAAGTGGTGGCGTGTGGTTTTGGGTGTGTGCAGACCAGTTTTGTACCTTGAGCCACCCACTGATTGATTACCGTACAGACGAGGGACATAACATCAAGAACAAGACTACCAAGGCCTCTATCTCGTGTGCTGCCCTGGATACGAAATTCAGATGGGTCTTGACCGGTACTCCTTTGTATGTTGATTTTTTCTTGCTCTTTTTGCCTTTCTGATATTTTTTGTAGGCAAAACGACGTCACAGAGTTGTATTCCCTACTGCGCTTCTTGAGGATAAAACCGTACAGTGACTGGACTATATTCAATGAACAAATTGCAAAGCCAGTTAAGAGTGGACGAGGAGGCAGTCGTGCGATGAAACGGCTTCAAGCAAGCGCTCTATTTGCCTTAGCGAGCTCGTTCTCTGATTGTCCATCATAGGTCGTACTTAAGGCTGTCATGCTCCGCCGGAAGAAAACCGACTCTGTAAACGGTGTCCCTCTGATCCAACTACCGGAACGCAACGTTGAAGTGGTCTCTTGCGAGTTCAATAGTGTCGAGCAAACATTTTATACAGCTCTAGAGACCAAGATGGAGGTCGTGCTGAAGAGGCTAATGCAGAAAGGTGGCAACTATACGTCAGTTCTCGTCCTGTTGCTGCGTCTCAGACAAGGTATCTACAATCTACTTCATGAGTATGAAGTCGGATAGCTGATTGTGAATATAGCATGTGATCATCCATCACTAGTTTCCAAAGATTACAAGAAGGATATCGAAGGCATAGAGCCTGCCGCCGTGAAAGAAGGTAACGACGTTGGTGCCACCGACGCTGATGACCTTATTGCCGCTTTCGGTAAATTGGGGGTCACCCGGAACTGCCAGATGTGTCAGGTCGAGTGCGTCCAAGTGTTAACTTTCACGGACACGGTCCTGAGATTCCTTGCAGGTTGACAGATACAAATGCTTCGGATCGCCACACTAGCAAACATTGTCAGCTCTGTGCACCTTTGGCACAGGAAGCGCAGAAGCTGTCTGATGGCGATAGCAGTTCAGCTAAAATCAGGATGATCATTAAACTCTTGACAGAAGTAGAGGAAAGGTCGGACGGGGAGGAGAAAACTATCATCTTCTCTCAGTTCACTTCCATGCTCGATCTCATACAGCCTTTCCTGCGCGAGAAAGGTTTTCGCTTCGTTCGATGTAAGTCTTCGATCCATTCGGGCTCTCAGAAAACTTATCTGATTTATACACCCCAGACGACGGCTCAATGAGCAAAGAAGAACGAGAGGGGAGTTTAGAGCAGATTAAGACTAATCCGAAGACCCAAGTCATTTTGGTCTCTTTCAAAGCTGGTAGCACCGGTGAGCTTCGTTTGTCGCGTTGTCCAGCGTTGGGTCTAAGTTCCTGGTCATAGGCCTGAATCTAACCGCTTGCAACAACGTCATTCTTGTCGACATCTGGTGGAACCCTGCTCTCGAGGTTCGTTCCGCGCCACGTCTGCACTATAACACGTCCCACTGACTGTCCATTGTATAGGATCAAGCATTCGATCGAGCACATCGTTTTGGGCAGAAACGTGATGTGAACATCTGGAAACTGAAGGTAGACAGTACCGTTGAGGACCGTATACTTGAGGTTTGCCTTCGTCTTTCATCTCGTCTTGCATGATTTGACATCGCATGAGTAGCTTCAGGACAAGAAACGAATGCTCGCTACCGCCGCGTTGGGCGGAGACAAGATCAAGAACATGAAGCTCGGCATGAACGAGCTTCTTGCCCTCTTCCGTCCAGGAGGAAGGGACGACGACGAGGAAGACGAGTCGGATTAACCTCCAGTAGCTTCGAAAGATTTACTATCCATCTAATTTACAATATCCTCCGCATAGATATCCTGCCCCAATTGATCTGTCAAACTGCTTGCTTTTGTTACGACCTCTGACTCTTGCTACTTTTCTCAAGAATGATATTTCTTGCTAATGACTCTCAGTCCCCATCCCGTAACCTCCCCGCCTCACCGGGCATCACCAAAGAATGGTTGAGAGAGAATGAGACACAAAGTACAAAACTACATTCATTTATGAGTACTACATGGTGTATATATGTGTTAGAGGAGTTAGTGTTAGTCAAGAGATACAGCAGTTACAACAACTTGGCGAGCAATGGTGGAGAAAGGCGAGAGATTTGATCTTCATACGTTTGCAGACATTCACAAGAAGAAGAAGCCGTTATTCTTGTCTTGGACTCTACCCATCTGGTTCTGCCACCACTGTAGGTTGAAAGTCCCACCAGCAGTGTCGCTGCCACCCTCAGACGAGAAACGAGCTTCAGGTGGGAAATAGAAGCCAGCTCGAGCGCAAGCAAGCTACCCAGGGAGCGTACCGAAGTGGTTAGCGACAAATAGAACGGGTACAGTAGGTCTACACTCACATCGGCGTCTGTGTGAAAGAAGAGAAAGTTAGTTTGGATTGATTTTGAGGACAGGGACGATACACTAACAATAAACTGGTGCTGGAATTGATACAGAACGCGTTGCCTTCGCGTAGACGTGACAAAGACCGTAGGCCAAGACCTGCAGAGCGAGGATCCTGAGGAAGGTGTTCAGTTCTGATGAACTCCAGACATAAAATCAGCTTACCCGTCTGGCGATGTGAAAATCTCGTCATGAAGAACTATGTAGTGAGATGGCCGACTGGCTATAGTGAAAGTCAGCAATCCGGACTACAGAAGATATGCGTGCCTTACTTCCGAGCAGTCCCGCATGACTCTGGAGGTAAAATTCGCGAGTTCCAGGGGAAGACAGACTTTCCCCTGTAGTAAATCCTGGGGGGCAGTTTCCCGACCTGTCCTCATCACTGTATAACAATATTATACTTTTAGCGTATATCAACCCATCGAGGACTACTGAAACTTTACCTTCCACTCTTAGGGAAGAAACGGACATGATGCCTAGGAAGGATGGTCAGTAAACAGCGATCAACAACACAGGGCTCAGTGAACCTCTTGGTGACCACGATGAAAGTCACTTTGGGAGGTGGAGTCGGCTTCTTAGTAATCTCGAGCACAACCTTCGGTACGATTTCTGATTATTAGAAAATAGGTAAGACGCCAGTAAAATGCCAAATCTTGCAAAAATGGTCATGTGTGGGCTCGATACCTTTGATCGCCTGACATTCTTGGCCCGCAACATTATCATACTCTCCTTCGGACAAACCGTCGCGGAAGCTAGGCGAAGTGAGCACTGAGCAAAGAGAAGAGAAGAGGTAGACAGATCGGACTCCTACACAATGATATGATTTGGAGCTACTTTGTTGATTGCACCAAAGAGATTGACAGCGTCCTTCGTGACGAACGGCGTTAGAGTGTGACGAGGAAGATCCCCAAGGAAAGAGACTGACTCCGATCATTTGCTGGAGGTCATCCGATCGTATGGCTTCGGTACGAGGGGGCTGTACTCTGATTCGAGCCCTATAGAGGCTGGCAGCTTTATCAACG
The DNA here is from genome assembly GCA_002718315.1 of Agaricales sp. HM26-F1. Classification (NCBI taxonomy): domain Eukaryota; kingdom Fungi; phylum Basidiomycota; class Agaricomycetes; order Agaricales; species Agaricales sp. HM26-F1. The sequence goes on along the minus strand of NIBX01000021.1, from coordinate 384,664 downwards.
GAGAAAACTACGGAGGCGATGGAGGGACGGTCGGTAACCCCGGGCCCCGGGTGCGAAACATCAATGCCTGTGGCAAGTATCGAGGGGTCAATCACCAGGCATTACTGCGTATGAGGGGGATGGGGGTACCAATGACCATGTACGGTCCCGGGATAAACTTGAGGGGGGAGATATCCACCGGAAAGTTGACTTTTCCAAAACGGGCGTTTAACCTGTGAACAGTGTTGGGCAGGTCAGTATAGGGTACAGGGAATACCAATTTGAGAGCAGATTGACAGACTTGATAGCAACATTATTGAAATATTGATTGTTGGCTTTCCTGAGTTTATCGCTCCGCTATATGATTACATTCAAGAAGTGTTCTCGATCCACATACTCACCACGTAATCTGTACATACCATACACTGGGTCCGTATACCTTGGAAATGTTATAAGACCGTAAGAGTGAGACGGATCAATGAGTAACATGAACATACCTGTCTGCACGTCACCATAGCTCTTGACCGCCGCTCTGATATCGGCGCCATCCCTCGGCAGAATTACCACGATTAACTCAGGCTGTCCTGGCAGGGTATCTTTGAGCCTTCCGAGCGTCTTGAGGCTTCAAGTCAGTACCGTGAAACTACGGACGAGGACAAAAGTCTTACTTTATACGGAACTTGAGGATTGCCGTTGTACTCGAACAATGGGTCAGCAACCGCTGCAGGAGGGCTCATGAGCGAAAGCAGAATATGAAGCTGAGAGCGAGAGAGTGATCATACTCATTCCTATTGATCTCAGTGGTCAGTGCATGATTGGTCGAAGAGGGCTTGCATCCACTTGCCAAGTGTGATACAACAGCGCTGAAGCTCTCTGGCAACCCTGTTGACCTCCCCTTGAGGATAACCGGGATCGAAGTTGAGGACTAACCAAGCCTTGATCATCGCTGGCTCTTGAAATTTCTTGCCCATGGCGTTCCAGCCTCCTCTCTCTACCGCCTTGGTATGTCATGAGAAATTGAATACATATATGCGAATCTATTTGTGACGTACAATGGGACCTCCTCCATGTCTAAGAGGGGGCGTAGATAAAACGGCTCCTTGGATAGAGGCTGGTTCGGGAGAGATACGCATACCCGAAGCTTGGAGGTAATCGGAGTTTCCGTACTGCAAAATCTGAGGCATCATCGGTGAGCCTCAGCGACAACCTGGACATTGTTTGGAAACATACTGGAGAGACGGTGCCACCACCTTGTGTGCTGAAAAGTGATATTCAGGATCCTTAGTCGCTCTTCAGTGTAAAGAAAAGAACCGCACCTCCTAGTGATCATATTCATTCTATCTTTAGGTTTCATAGTCGTGAATCTGACCATCTGGTCGGTGAGATGGGGTGGGAGTTTTTTCTTGTAGACTTGGCCGGGGATGACCTCGCAGATCTCAAGCGGAACGATGACTGGATTATCGGAGTTTTTACCAGAAAGGTTGACCCCGACAGCTCTTGGATACCTTAGGGTCCTGCCATATGCCGACTGGTAGTACTCCTAGAGCAAGACATGAGCTTCGATGAGAGGTGTAAGCGAAGAAGAAAATTACCTGGACCGTAGTTTCGATGCCGTCTGCAAGAAACCTGAACAACCCTGCTCGCGGTTCCAAGGCTCTTATGGTATGGATGCGTGCTCGCTGAGGGTTGCTCTTGACATAGACCCTGACATTCTTGAGATGTAACAAAAGCGTCCTCATCTGATCAGGCTTCAGATTCTCAAGAACCCTGGCATCCTTCGTTCCCAGGACACTCATAGCGATATCGGGCAAGCTGCCAGGAGTGTAACTAGTATGACCGTCATTGAGGATCCTCGAGGGATCAAGAAAATTTACTTACAAAGTTCCCGCTGAAACATCGACATTGACAACCAAGCGGCCGGGTGCTGGGCGGATAGACCTATATTATAGTATATATGAAGATGAATGAGAAAGAACCTTATCAGGAAGTACAGTGAGCTGAGAACGTACTGAAAGAAACCTCGCAGAATTGTGATTCCATTGCGAAGGTCCTCTCCTCCTTGAGGAGAGAAGAAAGATTTGCCCTTCTGCGTGTAGGTCTGGTTGAAAGGGAATAAATCGAGTGAGGGGCAAACGGGCAAGGGAGTTAAGTGGGAGATACCTCAGAGGGTACCTGTCTGAGAAGCAACTGGAGTACATTGAGCTCAGATGCGACTTCGCCCACTCCGAGAACTTGTCCATTCAGGAGGGCACGTATTGCACTATCTCTACAGAGTCAGGGGCGGACGCTTTGAACTTGTTGTTATCTCACCTGAAATCGATAGGACCAGAGCCTACTTGGGTGATACGGATGTTGATTGCCGATGCCTTACGCCCTCCCCCAGGGATCTCGAACTTAAAGAGTTCCCCATGAGAGAAGAACGAGTAGGAGGCAGAGGATCACGCTCACAGAACCTGTCCTTTGCCCGGGGAGCGGGAGGACCCTAGGAGAAAACATGATGGTCCTACCGTCGTACATGGCGCGAGGCGTGAAGATCGTTGGTTGCAATTCGGTCTGGAGCCTGTAGATCAAATCTATTCTACGACGAGGAATCTTGACCTCTGGTTCGAACTCTTGTGGTCAACAGATGTCAGATATGTGGGGATTTGAGCAAGGGAGGATCCTGCAGAGAACTTACCGACTATACGAACAAAGAAAGTGTCAGAGGCGAAGTCATCTTTGACATGGGGACGTACCTTGGTACTGCCAGAATTTGGCCTTGGGGATCTGTGTAACATTGAAGATGTTGGAAGTGACTGTGATGGGTCGAGCAGCAGACATGGCGGGCAGAAAGCAACGAATTGGGAGGGAAACTGGGGATCTTTGAGTTTCTTTCAAGCTTTATTTGAGGTGGCGGCCCAATCAGAAGAGCCCCAGTGCAATCTTATCGGGGCTGGGGGGAATAAAGACACTACGATGGTATCACCTATTTGATTTTAGGAACTCAGCGAAATCTGTGAGGAACCCTAGATGAGAGCAAAATTCCCGGTGGAGGAGCTGCTCGAGAAACTATCGCAGCGTAGGAAAACACATAGCCAGCTTCTAAACGAGGCTAACTCGGTTCACATCTGTGCCCCTCTCCACGAAACGTTTCTCTATCGCACAAAGATGATAAACCGTGGTCTAGTGATTGTGATCCAGTGAAAAGCTAGGACGATCCGCGAAGCAAAAGATCGTACGACAGTGCTAATTCCAGTTCACACGCACTATACTCATAACGCCGCTAAGGCCACAGCAAGGAAGTGAAATTGGGTACGTATACCATGGCTGGATTAGGCCAGAATACTGGAGAATGGTCATGGGTGCATGGAAGGTGGAGGAGTGAACACGATCACACTGAAATGACATTTGGCTGGTGGAGGAGAAGTGAGAGGGATAGTAGCACAGCCACGTTCTCTACCGTTCTCACTGCTTCACGTTGCACTCGGAGGCCCGAAATGACCAAACACAGCAAGAACAATACTGCATCGTCAATATTCTCGTACGCTGAATACAAGAAGCTAGACTATGGAACCAAACGTGTACGTCTGGTTAGCACGTATTTGGAGCCCGGGCAAACTGATCTTGAACGTGTAGCAACGATTAGGGAATGAATCCATGCGTCGTTTCGACGCTTGCTCCTTATGTCTCCAGCGCGCTCGAGAGCCATTAGCCTGTGACAAAGGGCATTTATTCTGCAAGGAGTGTGTCTACACTGACTTGTGTTGGTAAACCACCAACTTTCACATTTCACCAGGCTGACCTATTTCCAGTGACTCAGAAGAAGGATATCAAGCGTCAAAAAGACAAGTTAAACGTACTGAAGCGCGAGGCAGAAGAAGAGCGGCTCAGGGCGAAGCAAGCAGCAAGGGAACGCGTCTTGTTAGAGTTTGAGAAAGGCCAGCACGCTGCTGCACCATCCTCAATATCGGTTGCGACTACATCTGGCAAATCATCTTCAGAAGATTGTACATTCATCCTGTCCATGCCTTCCACTGCTGTGTTGGGCTGACTGAACCTAATGTAGCCACTGGGAAGAAGCGCAAGTTCGACTTCGACTCATCAACTGTTGAGACTCTAGCCCGTGAGGCTGAAGAGGCTGCACTTCGCCAAATTGAGCGCGAGCAAGCCGAAGCCCTGAAGGGAAAGCTACCGGATTTCTGGCTCCCCTCGTTAACACCAACTTACACCTCAAGCGGCCCCCCTCGGTCTCTACAAGATGTCAAGCTGCAAACCACATGCCACGGTGGTTCCCCGGCTCATTCTCTGAGGTATCCTCCTACTCCAGACTCGGTCTCCATCATGTCTGACTATCCTCCTTTTAGTATGAAGAATCTCATTGCCGTACAGTTCACCTTTCATAACACAACAAACGGTACATCATCAGCCTCTACGGACGACAAACAAGACCCCATCTGTCCATCTTGTAAAAAGGCGTTGTCGAATAATTCCCTCATTAACTGTGAGTAGTGTCACTCTACCTGGGGGTATTTGAGTATGATCTGAGTTTGGTACTCTTAGTTATGAAGCCATGTGCTCATGTAGTGTGCAAAACCTGTACCGATACACTGGTGCTCCCTGCCAAACAATGTATCGTTTGCGATAAAGAGCTTGAACTGAAAGATATCATCGAACTCAGACGAGAAGGTATGCTGCATACCTGTACCTCAAAATTTTCAACGACCTCAAAATCCCGATCTCTCAAATAGGTACTGGATTTGCAGGAGGAGGTCTAGCAGAGACTTCGAAAGTGGGGATAGCCTTCCAAGGGTGATCTGCAGTTGGGAGGCTCAACCGATGGTAATGTCATAAATACTGCTGCTCTTACCTTGCTCTCGGCACCGAGCCCTGTAATCTATCTTGATTCTTCCCAATATCTGTGCGAGTCACTTCTCGTAGCCGATGAGCCTATTTTGTAGTACCCAAGTAGTATAGTACCACTCTGGAGGATGAGAATGAATTCGGACCCGCGCTGCGTCCAGCACCTGGACCCATGGCGGTGCTTGAGAAAGTTCCCACGATAATAACCTTGACTTCATCCCCCCCTCCGCACACTCACCATAACCGCACCTCAGGCTCATTCCGCATACCTGCATCGTGATCATCCCCGTTGAATGTTATAACATGTCTCTTTAACAAGCAGCAATCTTCGAATGTCTGAAAAACCATCTCAAATCGCCAGGTGCTTCGTATATCACTTTAACTGTGACATGTTCTCAACTTGTTGTCGAATGCAGAGAGGCGAAGAATCTTCATCAGGGTCTCAAAGACTTACTTAAGAAACATGATCCATGGGAAAGGGAGGTAGAATATTCACGCAAGCAGTACGCGCAAACCCTCCAAGACTATCTTGAGGTTCTTCTTTTCTGACACTGCTCAAGGCTACGGCGACGGCACCTGTTACTCCTTCTCTGTCATCCATACGCTAAGGAATCTCAAGACGCTGAGAATCACCTATGGATGCAGACCTCATACGCATTTATTGCTGCCTATAAGCAACGCGTGACAACTCTCGATAAACTCCTCGCCCATTCCTCGCGGCAACAATCGGTCAAGAACGGACACGGTCCAGTAGAACAGCGCAAACTCTTGAATCGCTTCAAACAATTTCTTGCAGAAGAGGAGAAGTTCTGGATTCAATTGATCGAGCGCCTCCAACGCTCATTCGAGCTGGTAGAGGCCAGGCCCGCTCTGGTCGCCCTTGGGATCTCTTCAGCGACGGCTGAGGATGAAGCAACCGCCACAGAAGGAATGCCACGCCCAAATACCTCTAACCAGTCTCAATTTCCATCAGAGGACGTTGCTATCTCCATTCGTCCTGAGAACCCTTCTCAGCGTGAGAGTCGATTGGCTGTGCTAAGCAAGGCGCTCATCCGTTTAGGTGACATAGCACGCTATCGAGAACTTTATAACGAAAGTGGTGGCAGACCCAAAGCCGGACGTGAAGAAGGGTCTCGAAAAAACGGACGCGCACGTCGTGGTGGGGCGCCAGTCGGAATGGAGACGATGTCTCGACCGAGAAATTACGATAAGGCTGCACTTTGTTACCAGCAGTCTAAGAATCTTCGACCAGACGACGGGAATCCATCTCATCAGCTCGCAATTCTCGCCTCATACCAGAAGGATACGTTTACATCACTCATGCATTACTATCGTTCTCTCTGCGTCCTACGTCCAGCTGAGATGGCCTCAGAGAATATGGCTACTGCACTGGCCAAGGCATTAGACCTGTGGAAAACCAAATGGAAGGAAAGATCCACCGGCGCAGCGGAGAACCAGGAACCTCCTACTCCCCACGTCCGTGTCGATATACTCAGGGAAAATGTAGTAGCTCTGCATGCATTATGGCAGACAGATATCGATCGGTAAGTCTCCCTTGGCGCCTAGAATATGCAATACAACTGCTAAATCCCTACTCTTAGAGCTGATGCTGTTGCCCCAAACCTCTCCAAGCTCGTGCTAGATGATTTTTCCGCATTGGTTTCGGAGCGTCATCTTCCCACAGATATGATCACACCTTTCATCCTGATGGCCCAAGGTACACTGTGGGAGCATTGTAGTCCTGACAGATCGCACTCCTCAAGAGATGTAAGGCGACCGTCTCGTTCAGAGTCTCTCACTGCTCTTGAAGTGCGCAAATTTACTCACCTCCTCAATCTACATCAAATCTTGCTCGAGATCGGTTCGACGGAGCTCGAGGAACCTCTCCCCAAGGATAGTACGGATAACGATCCTGCACAAAGAATTACAGCCACTTTCAGGAGAACCCTCCCTGCGTTGCGCGTTGCGTCGAAATGGCTAAGGGCTAATCTTCACTATGTGATCCGGACTCAAGAGTCTCAGGCATCGGCTCGAGCCAATTCACCACCCATTGCAGCAGATTTCTGGGCGGCCTATGCACGTTTTGGCTGTATTCTCGCACGCGCCTTTCCTACCACCGACCTACCCATCCACGTATCCTTACTTGAGGAAGACCTAGAACTCAAGGGCTTTTTACCTCTGAGAGGCAGCCTAGAGACGAGTGATACATGCAAGTTAGCAAAGGAATCGTTCAAAACACAGGATCAAGTTCATCCCAATGTGGAGCAGCTCATGCGAATTGCGGATCTATTGAACGATGCTCACTGCATCGCAACTGGCGAGGTACGATACTGACAGTCCTATCTCAGCTCTCATTGACTTTACCTCCCAGAACTCTCCTATCGGAACTTACGATACATTGGTTTCTCTGCGAAAGGATGGCAGTATCGAAGCTGCACCATCTGGTCGTGAACGTGCTGCGACTCTTGTACCGAGGCAGAACATGGCTGCGCTTGATGCCATTCGTGAGGACAAGCTAGTGAACGCCAAGCCTTGTGAAGATGATGCGATGACAGAAGGTACAACTCGAACCGATGATGATCCCGTTCGCGATGCTTTTCGCAAGGTGCTCAACGGCTCCGATCTCGATTCCAATGAGCAAGATGAGAATGATGACGATGATGAGATTGTTTGGGATCTCAAGTATGGCTTTCTCCGTTTTGTGTTTGCGAGATTCTTTGATTTATTGTTGTTGTACAGGCCACCTGTATCTCCAGGTTTGGGTGCAGTGAAGACACCATCCTATCAGCATACTAGTCCGGTTGTTACTCCGCAGAAACACCAGCCGCCGACCACGGCAGCGAGGATACCGCTCGATCTCTCACCGACTCAGCATCAACAAGCCTCGCCGCCTCACCACGCCCCTCTGGGTGCGCCTACCACTGCGCAGGACCTCCTGAATAACGTTATGAGTGGTGTCACTAGACATGGCAGCGATGCTTTCCGCCCTTCTCCTGCAGATACGAAAATTGTTCAACCACCTACTCTCCTATTCGGTGCAAGTCCAAGTAATCGAACCGGATCATCTATATGGTCCTCTATAGGTATGCCTGACTGGCATGGCGTTCAAGAGGTTAGAACTGCAAATGGACTACCTCCCGTTGGCGATGCGCGTCCTCGTGATGCAGGAATACCTATGGCTTACCCAAAAGGACCAGATCAAACACCATGGCCATTGACGTTCATGGTGAACACGCCTATCATGCAACATACTGCACCCAACGTTTCTCATGGCCATCCCTACCATCTTCCTCAACATGTCTCTCACCTCCCTCACCAACGCTCTCTGTCTACGTCTTTGCCCTACCCATACGCGGATACGTCAGTTCGCCAAAACTGGCCTGACACGTATCAGCCCCAGGTGCCGCATGTGCAAGATGCCCTGAGGCCGCTGGCACCGTACTCGATGGACACACAGACCCATTCGCTCCCTATGCTGAATCCACGACAAGGAGAAATACCACTCTCGAACAATCTCTCACCTGCGATGCAAAATCTCACTTATCACACCCGCCATATATCTCTTGCGTCTGATGGACAAGCGATACCCGGTCCCCCTCTGCCTGTGCTATCGCATACCTGGGGTAAAGCCGGCTAATTTTCCTTGGTCTGACGAGTCTCTCGCGATCACCATTTTTCAGTCTGTGTCACCCATGTATCGCTGTTTCTCACCGATTACAATGCATGACGGGCTTCTTGGGGGGCCATGAGTCGCAGCCAGTCAGTCTAGTGTCCGCAGATTGAAGGAACTCTAGAACCAGGACCAGCTATCTTCGAAGCAATGTGCTTTCAGTGGATACATATGCAGAGCAGGTATGGGAATGGCACACTTGCTAGTGCGAGTGATATTTCCTTGTATAAGGAAGTGAGCTGCTTCTTTCAGTCGCGGTCGCACAGGTAGAGGTCTTGTTGAAGCTGGGATGCTCGCTGGCAACGCATGATTAGATTACACTTGTATAACCACTGGTGGTATTACAATGGCTTCATGGCCTGAGTCATTCTCAATTATGCATCTTGAACTGTTCCGGTCTCCCATGGCTTTTTCCTTGGGGCTGTTGAAGATGTACTAGCCGGTGCGTCCTGTGCAAGCAAGGAGGGCATAAGCAACGATAATGGTGATGGACTAGTGGTCTATGGACTTGCATTGAGCCTGCTCGGGATGATCTTGTTATTAGGGATTTGGTCCATCTTCCCGGATTCGATCAGCTCCTTGAGCTGAGCAAAGGAGAGCACTGGTGGCTCCTCGGTGGGAGCTTGAGCAGCTGATGAACCGAGGGAAGGTACTATGTCAAGGTTCTCAAGCTCGGCTCGGCGAGCTTCTTCAACTGTGAGCACGCTCCCAGTGACACTTCAAGCAGTGTTTTCAGCCGTCAATATAAGCTAGATGAACACTGGAAAACACACCGATTGAAGTAGAAAACGCGGGTTTTGCGTAGCATCTCCTCCCGAACCAGCTCGTCAGCGGCGGAATTCAAGGCCCCGCCTGCGAGGATACTCTCTAGGCCTTGCTATGCGCATTGAGAAACACAAAGAAATGGACTAGGATTTCTGGAATGTACCTGGTAATTAACATCTGTATCAAACGGAAACGATGCGTACTGTTGGATTGTCGTTGCTGCAGCTTCCTGGGTGCTGGACATGGTTGGAGATCACAAAAGGCGTGCTTATGTAACTGATAACAAGTTATCTCTTAGCTGACGTCAATAATCACATCAACTCAACTTTGAACTGATACCCTACCATGTCCAGCATTCCCCAAGGAGCCAGAAAGCCGTCCATAACACGCTCTCCGCCCGACCAACTGTTAGAGAACCCATGGGACGTCTGGGACATCGATCCTCCACCTATAGATCACTCCCTAGCCTTCCAGCGCCCATTGTCATCCATAGACGATTACACTGTTACGCCTACCTATAATCGAATGGACCGCAGCCGTACGGCTAACGCTGCGATCGGAACCTCTACAGGCTTTATACCATTCCCTGAGCCCCAGATACACCACTCGCAATCTGTGCGACCCTCTTTGGCACCCAGTAACTCCAGACATCGTCCCAGCAGAAGCGACGTCGGGCGACCCAGTAGTAGTTCTCCCATGTACATGCACAGAGGAGACTCTACGCTGTCCTACGCTTCTTCGTATCAGGACGGCAGCAGCGAATCATACGACCAAACCACAGAGGTATGGACAATCTGGGCAATCGTTCCTTCCCAAGTATCGCATGTTCATATCATGACCTCTCTGCAAGGAATCTGGTACCCACCCTCTGACAGAACAACAGTCTGTGCTAAATCCGGTTTTTTGCCGGAACGTACTGACCAAAGTCATAGGCTCATATCGGAGGAGGGTCTTGAAAGCTTCCAAGATGGGACATTACTCGAGAAGGATCAGGAATGGTACCGCCTAGTTCAAGTAGAAGCTCGCGAAGCACTTGGGAAACAAGAGGTGCAACGTCAGAGTGTGCTGTTCGAACTCATCAAGGCCGAACGTGACTATGTTACCGATCTACAAGCAATTCAGGATGTAATGTTGTCCAAACCATGTTTTGTTGGCCTTCTCTAAAGCTCTTCCTCCAGGTCTTCATAGAGCCATTGAGGTCTGCTGATCCACCAATCATTAATCGAAAACATATTTCGGCTTTCATAGCTGAGGTTTTCGGTAACCTACCCCAAATCCTTGCTCATCACCAGCGCATTGTATCTTCACTATTTGCGCGACAACGGGATCAGCATCCCGTCGTCCTTAGTGTTGCTGACATCCTGTTAGATAGTGCGTTTTTCGCTGATGCATGAGCCCAGCACCGCAAGATGGTTACTGACTTATTTTGCTCGGAAAGCTGTTCTTAAATCTGAGTTTCGCTCTGCATACGAAGTGTATATCAAGCATTATCCCATCGCCGAGTCGCACCATCGCAAGGAGCTGAAAGGCAATCCAGCGTACCAGGCCTTCATCCAATCTGTTTCTTCGGACCATCGAATACGGAAACGAGATCTCATAACCTTCCTCTCAAGACCAGTCACCCGACTACCTCGACTCAACTTGTTACTAGAGCAGATATTGAAACTTACCGATAAGGACTATGAACATCCGGACCTTGAGACACTGCCTATCATTATCAGCATACTCTACGACTGTATCAAGAGCACGCAGCCAGGCATCGAGGCTGCTGAAAGCAAAGTCAAATTCTGGGCGCTCTGTGAAAGCTTGGTTTTCCAGAAGGGAGAAATGATCGTGAGTCCACCCCACTACGAACATTCAGTGAGCTCAATCCTTTTCTATATGCTAGAACATGGATTTATATGATCCTGATCGAACACTAGTTCATTCAGGTACATTGGCACGGAGAGCGCGTGAAGAGTGGTCCAGTGGGTGGTCCGATTTTCAGGTTGCACTATTAGACAACTTCTGTAAGCGGCCCTGATTGGCTTTCAATACGTTGGTTGAACATTCTCCAAGTGGTGATAACTCGGGAAGAAGCACGTCCCAACGGTGCCATCAAGCGCAATGTAACTTCGCGTGTACGGTATGCGCCTATCTATCTCAGAGTCGATTCTCACGTCCATATCAGCCTCTGCCACTACCCTACCTACGATTAGGTAGCTTCAACGCGCCCTCTGAGAATCGCAAAGAGCACGCCAAAGACGGTCGGCTTCTCGACAGTCTTAGATATACCTATGTCCCGTTATATCCTTTCACCGTTTACCATGCAACAAGCAAAGTCAATCGACGCTATACCTTCTATGCGCCTTCAGAGGCCTCGCGTAAGAAATGGCACGATAAGCTACTTGATGCCATCGCGATCGCTACGGCGAGAAGCGAAGGGAACATGTGGTTTGCTCCGAGAGACCTAACGGTTAGGACATTTGGTTTAAGGACTAAAGCAAACCTAGTCACCGGCAGGATTGCGAGCGCAACTGTGTTCAGTAGGTCAACCTTTTGACTCCTTGCCTCGCCCTTTATATTCACTTCTGCCCCTAGGCATGGAGGGACGTAAATGGCTAGCCGCTGGCACTTCAAATGGGATCTACGTTGGCCAATACGGGGATACCAGTAAGACCTCTCTTTCTTCTCCGTTAGCAATTGGTGACCAAAGTTAGAGTTTACTAGGATTCTACACCTTCCTAATGTGTTATCCATGGCGACCTTGCATGCTTACGACGGCAAATTATTCAATATCCTCATCCTCCAATTCGAGGGCGCACTGTTGTACTACCCGCTAGAAACCGTGCTTCGAACCGCCCAGGGCAAAGAGGATACCGGGACTCTTGAACGTACCATGGTGCAGATAGAGGTCAACGTCTTGTTCTTTCGTCTTTCTATAATACGAAGGCGTGTTCTAGGTCAGTTGTTTTCTCATCTTTCAAATGCTTTGTTGAAATCAACGCTGGTGCCCTATAGTTATATACGGATCGAAGAAAACGTTGCACATCACTCCTTCGCTCACTGTACTGGAGGCTGTTGACACATCTTCTCGGCGGCCGGGCACCAAACGCTCCAAAAACACTCTGGAAGTGTTTCGCCCTTTCGGAGAGGTCAGTTCTATTAGATCAGAATCCTGCAAGTACTAACCTGATAGGGGTTATGCAAGCCGGGCTACATACCGAAAGATGCCTACGACGTCATTCCTCTAATGCGAAACATAGCCGTTTCGACGCAGGATGGCATGGTCATTGCTGATCCCTCTAAGTATACTTCTACCGCTCATCCCCAGTTTTTTTTTCGCTCATAACTGCGACCCTCAGTATCGCTAAATCCGCAGCTTCGCTTGTCCCGGATTGGACAAGTACCTCCAATAATCCACCCATGGCCTTGTTGAAGAGTCGCATCGACAACGCACATCCTTTGGGGATCGTGCGTTGCGAGGTTGAGAACGAGCTACTCATGATCTATGATGGTCTGTTCTATTTCTCCTAAGCTCTAGAACGAATCGACTCAAAGTTGCAGCTTATGGGTTTTATATCACCAAACACGGAAAACCAACGCGAGCCTCCGCTTACATCAAGTGGGAGTCAAAGGCAGTTGGCTATGCGACTCGAGGCGCCCACATCCTGCTGTTCTCTGCTCAATTCATCGAGATCAGAGAGATTAACACAGGAAAGCTGGTGCAAGCCCTGGAGGGAGAGGATGTACGACTCTTGTATTATTCAACCAGTAACGGTTTCGATCCAACAATCGTAGTGGCCATGCGGTCGGAAAGCAAGGAGAAGGATGGCTTTCAGGATAAAGTCATAGAGCTATCTGAAACTTCCGCTGTAGTGTCGACACCTGTAGAACCTGATAGGGCGTTGTGGGACGAATGGGATATGTAGCGACTTCACTGGTTTATACCTGGTTAACTTGTGCTGAAAAAGACGCGGTGCATTTTGTCTACGTTTTCGGCCTCTGACCCCCGGTGTCAACTATAGGTCAGAAATTCTGCTGATTGTGTACTAGGCCAAAATTTTTGTTAACAAGACATCGAGTTGAGAAAGCTAGCTCAGGTCGAACTAACTGAAGATCGCCGTCACGTGCTAACGTTGAGCCTCGTCGCGAACTAGACCCGTGACCGGTCCCTCTGTGAGAGGCACGCGTTTTTCCCGAAGGGCCTCGACAGAGGGACCGGTCGAACTCAGCTGTGGCGCTGCGGGCGACATTGAACTTTTCTCTAATGATGTCATTTCTCCTTTTCCAGTTCGTCCGTTTATATCTTTTGGGGCGACTGCCAACCCTCCCCAACGTCTCCATACTGCAGCTCAGTCCTCTTCTCATTGACTTACTGGATCAATAAAATCATTTAGTTCTCCCTCTCTTTCACTGTGGCCTAGGCGACTTTGTGATTATCATCAACAAATCGGCGCGCGGTTTGCTTTTGTCCGATGGCCCAGAACATGCGGCTACTTTGCTTGCGATAGGCTTTCGATGACCAAGAAGCCGCATAGCGGCATTGTTCCTGGAGCTTCGCAGACGGCAGTGAGTCTTTCGAGTTTGATCTGGGCATGGAGTCTGTCGCTGGAACCATCTGAGAAGCGAGCGTGTCCAGAGCCCGCTGCTCCTCAGGCTGATCTTTGGGAGGAGGATTAATCACCTTCGAGGTGACTTCATATTGGTTCTCGGCGACTGAGAGTACAGGGCTGAGTGCGTTGAGGGGGTTTTCCTCAATAGTGCAGATAATCTCTGTCGAGTTTCATAGTGAGAGTATTCCCTGGGCAGATATATCAGTTGGACAGCGTGTCTATTGGTGATCACACTACTACTGTAGTCTACTGTAGAGGATGAGGAGGATGGATTTGTTCGCAAATACTCCAAAGGGTGATGAGTTCCGGCGGCGGCGAAAAGCCATGGCGAACTGCTCGTCCCCAAAAGATATAAACGGACGAACTGGAAAAGGAGAAATGACATCATTAGAGAAAAGTTCAATGTCGCCCGCAGCGCCACAGCTGAGTTCGACCGGTCCCTCTGTCGAGGCCCTTCGGGAAAAACGCGTGCCTCTCACAGAGGGACCGGTCACGGGTCTAGTCGCGAACTCGGAACTGTTCACCCACTGTTCATCCAGCCTCGGGGTGAACGTGTCTGCAAGCATGGCATCAGCCGAAGAATACAAGCGTCAGCAATTTCGCGACAGGCTGGCTCTTGCACTCAATGGCGCCGAGGATCCACTCGTGGTCTACGACGAGTTTGCCGACTGGATTATCTCTACTTTCGGAAGGAAGAACCCAAATTCAGGTCTTCAAGAGCTCCTGAAGGAGGCTACTGATCGCTTCAAGGGGGTCCAGGAGTACAAGGCGAATTTACGTTACTTGAAACTCTGGGGGAAGTACGCAGCTCAACTGGGTGAAGCCGATGCATTGGAGATATATTCATATCTCTTCACCCATGGGATAGGACGACGATATGCTGCCTTGTATCTGGAATTTGCCAACCTCTTAGAGAAAGCAGGCCGGTATGTTCCTTCTAATTTAGCGTAGGTTATGACTTGAAATGTTTACACTCACACAGAAACGACGATGCGGAGAAGATCTATCAATATGGCATCAAGAACGGCCCCAAGCGCATCGACAAACTGGAACAATCGTACTCCCAGTTCCTACGCAGAACTACTCCCACTGCACTTCCCACACCTCCTGTCACCGCTAGCTCACGTCCATCACCCAAACGAGGTGACAATTTCACCCCCGATGAGCCAATCAAGGTACCGCCAAACATCAATCCACGATACGCCATGATGTTAGCACCACTCCCTCCTGACAAGCGTCCCGAGAAGCGTCGATTCGACCTCTCCTTACTATTTACAGAGGAGGGCGTTGAGTACAGCGCCGCAGAGGCGCGTGCCAGGTCGCTCGGTCTGTACGGGAAACAGTGGAGCAGACCTCCAGGGCCGTTTGTTGGTGAACCATCCACAAGCACGGCCAACCGAAGCTCTCTTATGCGCTCAGATGACGGCACACGCAACACCCGTGCTTTGAGGAGAAAGAGCTTGATGGTCTCAGAGCCAACTGTGACTATGAATACTAAGGAGGCACTGGAGGACGTCTATGGGATGTATAACTCACCAGAGAAGACCATGAAACTCGCAAACATCGCCCTGCGTCGTGTAGATGCATCCACACCCGCATCTCTCGTCCCCCCAAAGGTACTGGACTTTAAGGCTTCAAATGAGAACCCAGCCTCTAAGATTCCGGCTCCTGGTGAGTGTGCATCTTTATCTAGCCTACTTCTTAATCAAACTTCAACTCGTAAAACAGCTTTCAGATCACTTTCTAGCGAAAATGCGTCGACACCAGCAGCACCGAAGGTCAGTTTGATTAATATTTTTAACCCAGAAAAATTCTCTCAACTCCTTGCAGTTCAAACCGTTCACCGATTCCGAGTCGAACTTACAAACACCGTTTATCACCCCGAGAAACGTCCTTACTCAAAGAGAAATGGGTCCTACACCCAATAGTTCTGAGAATGATACTGCCCGAAAGCCACCTCCCAAGTTTAAGGCCATTCCTGAGGACAAAGTTTTTACTCCCTTTACTCCAGTCTTTACTCCGAAACAGCAGAACGCTATCCAACCACATCGAGAGAATGTCACAGAAGACTTAGGCAAATTCCAACCGAAGCCATCTGCGCTAGGCCATCAGAGAGCCCATTCCCAGGATGCTCCTCCTCCTGTATTTCGACCGCCCGCGACCAAACCTATGTTCACACCCTTCAAGGACGAGAATGCTAGAGCTCCGCCTAGAGTGTTCAGCCTTCCAGTGCCCGCGAACAATGAGAATGGCCAAGGCATCGCAAAGCCTACGTTCACCCCTTTCAAGGACAATACCGCGGCTCCTACCTTTACCCCATTTTCTGACAGGAAAGGGCCGTCTCCAGCCTTCACTCCCTTCCGAGATCTACCCGTTCAGAAGCCTGCTGAGCCACTCGTTCATGTGTCTGAGGAGGAAACGGAAGAGGACACAGAAAACCCGTTAGAGGAGGAAGGCAGCTTGCTGGAAGTTCCTAGAGATGATTCATCCTCCTCAGTAGAAGGCTCGCCACTCAAACAGTCTTGGAGTCCGTCCGTTGTCGAGGAGGATGACGGAGACGACTATCAGGATGATTTTGAGTATGATGACGAGCAGGGCATAGAGCCATCCTCGGAACAATTCGAAGAAGCTGATGGCTCGCTTGAAGGCAACAGTGCAACTGCAGACTACGAGGAAGAATATGTGCAACCAGATATACCACTGGGTGGCAGATTTGGCCAGTTCAATGTGATGACGCCTATAACCGAGCGCACCTTTGAATTTACGACGACCAGTGGCCCCCTGTCCCTCGATGACCACGATGGAGAGCACACAGACACCTTCTGTCGTAAGAGGCGTGACGTCGAGTTACTTGATGATGTAGATGAAGTTCCTTTCGAGGGCCATAGTGCCTTTGACTTGGAAGAGCAGGACTCAGGAGAAGAAGAAGACGAGCCAGCGGTTGTCAATCTAGAAGAGCCAATGCTAGAGGAACGTACGAGGACTCTGGCCCTTGCAGATCAATGGACACGACAAGCGTCTTTTAAACCTCCGAATCCTTGCAGTCCTTTGGACCCAGAAATAGTGTCTGCCCTTCTGTCTTTCATGTATCCGGACAATCTCTCCGAAGAATACCCCAACCAGGATTCTAATTTACTTGATTCTCTACTCAAGTTCACGAAGAAGGCTGGCAAGAGAGGGAGTAGCACAGGGAGCGTTACAGATCTAGCTACATCATATTCCGTGACTCTCGGAAGCAAGGTGTTTGACATCTACAGCAAGCTGGGCGAGGGTGCGTTCGGCTCTGTGTTTAAAGCTCACTCGACCTCTCCAGACGGAGACGAGGAGGTTCCCGATGACGAAGATGCTGTGGCATTGAAGGTGGTCAAACCTGCACACCCCTGGGAATTCCATGTACTGCGTCGTATTCATAGTACAATCTCTCCTCGATCACGCAGTTCTATCGTCCGACCTCTTGGTCTCTGTGGGTTCCGAGACGAGAGCTTCCTGGTATTGAACTACTGCTCACAGGGGAGCCTTCTGGATGTGGTTAACAACGCGGGAACAACGGGTGTGTCACAGCAAGGTGGATGTCTGGATGAGCTCCTTGTTATCTTCTTCACTGTCGAGCTGTTGAGGGTTATCGGGGACCTGCATGCTTCTGGGTTCATCCATGGTGATCTCAAGATCGACAACTGCCTCCTTCGTCTAGAGGTCGGTTCTTCCAAGCTCTCGAACGCGTATTCGGCATCCGGCGAAGGGGGATGGGAGGGAACAGGAGTCACCTTGATCGATTTTGGTCGAAGCGTTGATACCAAACTATTCCCAGCAGGACAGCAGTTCATTGCTGACTGGCCCACCGACGAGCGAGACTGTCCCGAAATACGGGAGGATAGACCGTGGACATATCAAACCGACTACTACGGTCTTGTAGGGATCATCTACTGCATGCTTTTCGGCAAGTACATGCTCACCAACGCTGTGACGGTGGATGAATCCACCGGGCGGTATGTCATTGCAACATCCCTGAAGCGTTACTGGCAGACTGGCATGTGGAACAAGCTCTTCGACTTCCTTCTGAACCCGGCTCCTGACAGCGTGAAGCCGCCTTGCGATGAGTTTGCTAGCATACGAGAAGAAATGGAGGCTTGGTTGGAGCTAAACTCTGTGAAGTTGGCGAGGGGTAGTCTCAAGACCTTTGTCAGGAAGCTCCAGATTTCAGTGACCTGATTTTTCACAGTATTCGCCTCATTTTCTTTCACCGTGGAATATGAAGTGTATTGATTGTTTTGTTCGTTTTGTATATTTTTGTTTGTTGATTGCCGTCTTTGGAATGGGCTAGAGTGACTTGGATGTGTGCTAGAGGGGTTTGTCAAAATGTTGTGTGATCCATCCCTACTACGACAACAAACAACAGATAACGAGAGCGTGAGGGATACACCGGGTGAGGGAAACAGATACGACGGCAAACTAAAAACAGCGAAAGCAATCCATATACAAATAACCCAACGAGCAAATCAGAAGACGTAGAAGTTAGCCCGCCTCCGCGTGTTGGACCCACACTCCTCCCAGGTTATGCGTGTCCGCCCATTTGCACCGGCTGAGCCGGGCCATTTGCACCCTCGTAAGGATGTTGTTGGGGGACTGCACCTGGGGGAGGCATCATCATGGGGTAAGGGATAGCATGCTGCACTGTAGGCATTGTGAACATTTTGCCAGAGTATGGATCAAACGGCATCATACTTTGGGGGCTCTGATGAGGGTAATATGGGTGGGCATGGGCGGGAATCGGAGTGGGAGGCATAGAAGGGCGACCAGCACCGTTTGGCGGTGGTGGGTATGTCCCAGGTGGTGGAGGGGGCATATAGCCTTGAGCTAGAGGAGGCCAAGATTAACAAGTCGAACGGAAAGAACGGCTTGTAAGTCGGTAGAGTCACTTACGAGGCATCTGGCTCATGGCTGCTGGTGAGTACATAGCTGCGAACGACTGAGGTCAGTCTCCGATGACAGGGCAAGATGTTGATTGTACTGACCTCCAGGAGGGGGCATACCATGCGGGTAAGGAATTGCTTGCATAAACTGAGCAGGAACATAGGCACCAGGAGGACCAGGTGGTGCCATGCCAGGCATCATGGGCTGAATAGAATTGTTAGCAGTGATCCAGAAGTTGGTCAGAGTGAGAGTCGCCTCCTACCTGGCCTGGATAAGCGTAAGGAGAATACATGTATGGGGTGTAGCGTTGAGCAGCCGCAGCCTGATCCTCCTCATACGAGGGTGGTGGCATCGCAGGCGGTGGAGCGTGAGGAGCCATATGAGGGGATGGCTGCTGTGGCCCGGGGTGAGATGGTTGTGGAGGATACATGGTCATGTAGCGTTTCCCGTTGTAGTCAGACCACGTCGAAGCTTGCAGATGTACGGATCAGAGATGGGCTTAATGAGCATAAGCGCGACATACAGATAGTCGAAGCTTTTGGAAGCTTAGGGTTGATCTTGAATGGATTGAAATCATCCTTGACTTGAACAGGTGTGCCCTTCTTTATGACGCGCATACCAAAGAATGCGTTCGCTGTTGACTGGGGAAGAATCCAGGTTACAGAAGCAAGGGTTGTAGTACTAGGCACGACCTACGTTTTCCTTGGGTTTAGGTGAAGCGTTAGCAGAAGCATTCCCAGTGGAGGGAGCAGAACCCTAGAGGACATCGTTCGGTAGGCGATTGCTATACAAAAATAGAAAATACTCACATTCCCGGGATTGAATGCGTTAGCTTTGGGATTCGGCCTGAAAGAAGAAGCCTCGACATTCAATCTGTTCGCAGCAGCAGCAGCGGAAGTACTCGGAGCGGAAGGTTTCTGTGGACCATTCGAAGTAGAAGCGTTTGGTCCAGCAGGCAAATCGCTCTTTTTAGAACCTTTGAATGCAGGGATCGCTTGGATGACCATAGGTATAAGCTTCTTGCCTGTGACTGAGCTCTCGCTTGACTGTGTGGTGGTAGCTGGAGCAGCTGGCTTCACAGAGTTAGTAGCAGGAGCACCGTTGGAGGTAGTAGTGGGCTTGGTCCCAGCTGCTGGTGCCTTGGCCGGTGCTATTTTCGTTGCGGGCGCACGAGAAACGACGTTGTTCAGCGAAACACCAATCGATCTTGCTTCTGTCGAAGATGCATCCTTGCTCGACTTGTCGCGGATAGATTGCTGCTTAGCCTCATCCTTGGCAAGGATAGAGACCAGATCGTCAGGGATGGGCTTGTTCAGCTGAAGGTTGTCGTCTTTAATGTGAGAACAATGAATGAATTCAAGCGATAGGAGCGCACCTTGAAGCTCTGACTGAATTTACGGAACTCCGCAATCTTCTTATCAATCTCGCTCTTGACCAGGGCTTGTTTCTTCTGAGCCAGCCGTTGCTTCTCGTGGTTGACGAAATCGCGGAAGGCGGGGACAGCGTCTGCAGGAGGCTGAGTGGGAAAAGGTGAATCAAGAACATTGTAGTAAGAATTGGAGCAGGGTAGATGATTTTCAGTCCACTCACTTTGTTAGCGGCAGCGACGGGTGGAGCAGGAGAAGCAGCTTTGGAAGAAGCGGGGGATGGCTGGTGGGGAGGCTGTACCGTAGCCCCATCTGGTCCGTTGATTGAAACCTTGGGGACATCGGTCTTCGCAGGAGGACTGGTAGGGTTAGCAGTACCTCTCCGAGCACCGGGAGGTATGTACGCATTAGTACCTCGTACGACTGTACTGTACCTGGAGAGATCACACGGTGAGAAACGATTATAGGTAGAGAAGACAGAGGAGGTACTTGTTCTCCTCATCAGCACCGCTGTCATCAACAACTTGGTTGCGCTCCTCCGCGATGTGAGGATTGCTAGAAGCAATCTATGTACCAGGTTATGAGGTGATAGATTGGATGACATTGACGAGGGGACTCACTCCGGTGATTTCGTTTGCGATACGTTGAGCTTTCCGCTCCCGCTCCTTGAAGTCAGCGCCAGAGCGATCAAGCTTGGTGGTATACACGTTCTCATCAAACTGAGGGGTGATACCAAACAGCTCTTCATTGGCGGCAAATTGATCCCAAGGAATACCGCCGGTGCCAGCTCCAAAGGTCTCCTCATCACCCTTACCAGTGCTCCCATTGGGCTCTGGTGGTGGGGCGTCGGTGCTAGGGAGCCAAGCTTGCAGTTCACGATTGGGTCTCGGTCCAGACTTCTGGCTAATCTCCGTGTCAGTTCTGAAATCTGGAAGTCGAGATATATTAGTAAATTTGTCTAGGATCTCAATTTCGTACGTACTCTCAGCAGGAGCCTTGGCGTTTGCAGGGCCAGAGTTCCAGCCACTGATGTTGGTGGAAGCAATGAAGAGAGTATCTTTGATAGGTTGGCCTGGGATAGAAATATCGCGGGCGTCCCGTAGGGTGACGCCGGTGGTATCTCCCTCAGCACTGGTAGAGGCGATAGCACCTTCGTAGTGCTGACCCGTCTTCGTGCGCAAGGTAATAGTCGTTCCCTGATACAAGAGCGAGCTTCTGAGGCACTGCTGCATGGGTATAGCAAGAAAGAGAGACATACAGTCAAGCCAGCTAACGATTGCAACGTACGATCTTGAGGAGTATCAGGACGGGCACCATTTGGTTGGGATAAGGGTGGAAAAGCAGGCTGGGTTGAGGCAGGAGGATTGGAAGGACGAGGAGAGGAGGCAGGAGAGAACGTTGGGGAAGCGCGTGCACCGGTCCAAGCTGCTCGTCTAGAAAGATTCAGAGGTGAGCTGTTTCAAGTTTGAGGCGGTGTTGGTGGTTGGAGTTGAACGAACCTCGTTGCTGGTTCTGCAGGCTTTTTTCCCGGGGGTCTCGACTGGCGAGGAGCACTGGCCATTAGAGATTAGAAAAGATACTGAAATAAACCTAAAAGACGGGTGAAGGGTTTGAGCCTGCAGACCAGAGGAGAAGAAGAGGTGTGATGGAAGTAGCAGAGTAGCACTGCACCATTTACTGATTTTCACTGACTACATCACAATCAAGTCAATAACATCGCAACCGAGGTCAATGACCAGGTCAATGTCATCATGACCTCTACACTGATCATTGCGACATCATTGACCCCTCCATTATAGGGGTTCGACCAAGGCAACCTCGCCTTTCCACCTAACTCTGAGTTTTCTTCCAGCTCCTCCATCCTTCTTGCTTGCACCCCCAACCTGGCCCTCAATCGCCTTCCAATGCAACGCCTATAACACACTGCAGCGGAGTTTCAATTCAAATTCAGGACTGTTGGACATCACGTGTTGATTTATACTTCCATCAATCTCAGAATCCTCATCTGTACCAACGGTTTCAGTTCCCAGAATGCAGCCATGTACGACGTCGTTTGTCTTTTACCCAGGAGAAGTTGAGGGCCTGGAATTCTGCATCTGTCCAAAGACCATAGTAGAGCAGCAATGTGAAGTCTACGGTCCCGTTACCCAACCTAGATCCGCTACCTCGCGTTGAAAGCCCGCCACGCTTCCCAGAAGCTTTAATCGACTACAGCGTGTGAGAAAGCCTACGACCCTGTAGCCAGTATCCTTCTCAAACTTCTCGGTTGTTGACCTCTCTCGCCCTGACCAGTCGATCGCCTGGTACGCGTAAACGGTACTGTAGTGTTAACACAACGACCATATGATCTTCCTAATTTCACCGCGTAGATTGCTGACCAGCCCCTTGATCTTAAACATTTTACTATACTAAGCGATTCTGAGCCTTGGCGACACTTTGCAAGTGTAATCTCGGCTCGTGATCATCCGTCTGTGGTAACAATCCTCTCGAAAATGGACCAGTCTCCCTTCGCCGGGACGGCCAAAGCATCCAGGCCCTGAACTATCACCCTCAGAGCTTAGAGTCAACATAGGAACTGCTTCCGTGTCTGCTTCCGTGCTCGCGACTGCATTTTTAACCATGCAGCTACTAGCCAAACTGAACTCCATCGGAGTCCCCGCACCTTACCCCACAGTCCTTTGGCAATGGAAACATATCATATCGACCATGATGGGACGATCAGATGACAGCGTTTATATTGCGTACCTGGTCGGTCGGGACTGGGCGTCGCATGTATATAAATGTTCCTACCAGGGTTTTCTGTATCCATTCTCTATTCTCCCACCTTTTCCCCCCTCCCCGCTCACTATGTCTGCTCGTATTGTGCACTTAAGTAGTATCAGAGAGCGGCCTGCGTGGCTTAATGCTTGGGAGAGGAGAAGGCACTCAAACCCGGTCCATTGGTTTGTCGAGTGCTTCGCTGAGGCGGTGAGCGATCTCTCTCTATACGCTACAGGTTTACTGACGCGCTGATGATGATTTTTTTTTCGATGTCCTTTCTAGTTTGGTGTCTTCCTTTACACCTACGCAGGTAAGGCCCTCAGACATATTTCATCGTTTCATGTAGCTGATTGGTGTTAACATCACGCAGGCGTTGGTGCGACCGCTGCTTTTGTACTAGGCAACATACTCCAGGAGGAAGGTGTCGGATGTGCGTATGTTCTTCGCAAAGTTGCTGCTCCTGGCTGATAGGGAATCTCTAGCATTGCTCACCATTGGCTTCGCATATTCGTTCGGAATTCTGATGGGCATGTCGTCCCACCGTTTCTTCGACATCCATGGTTCCTAACAACGCTATTAGCTCTCTGTGTCGCCAGTGCCACCTCTGGCGGTCATTTCAATCCCTGCGTTTCTGTCGCCATGGTCGTGTTCAGAGGCTTCCCTCCTCTGAAGGCCCTCAGGTCTGTTTGCTCGATCATGATTACACACATCGTATCGTTCCTGACTCCATCGCAGATACATCGCCGCTCAAATTTTTGGAGGATTCATCGCCTGTCTTCTAGTTCACGCACAGTACGGTGATCTGATTGCGTTGGCCGAGAAAGCACTGGCAGCCGCCGGTAAACTCGAAGCCGTCCAGTTCACAGCAGCTGGGACCGGTGGCATCCTTGGCCTCTATGTTCCTCCTGGCACGAGGCTTGGTCCCGTGTTCTTGAACGAATTCGTTACTGTGAGTCTCCAGAGTGTAAATTTCCCTTTCAGTCGCCACACCTGGCTCACGCGTATGTCCGGCTGATAGGACTTCATGCTGGGAATGGTCATTTGGGCTTGTCTTGATCCCACCAATATGTTCGTCCCACCACCAGCGGCTCCCTGGGTTATCTCTTTTGCCTAGTACGGGATCTTCCTTTCTGAGCCGTGATAGACTTCCCTGATGTTCTCGATTTCACGCAGTGGAGTCGCCGTCTGGTCTTACTCCGTGCCCGGATGTACGTTTCTTCTCGATTTTGACTTGGTTTTCACACATATAGTGACCACTCTAATTCCACACAGTGGCCGCCAATGCCGCGCGTGATGTAGGTGGAAGACTGGCAAACATGGCCATCTATGGGATGAAAGGCAAGTACCGCATTCTTCCTCTGCTACCAAAGCAAGAAGATTGACGAGAACTTCCCTCACTTCTATCATCTGGTCTTATAGCTTCCGGTGGGAAATACGCAGCAATCGCGGCACTGACCAACATTCCGGCTATGCTTCTGGCGGTGTTCGTGTACGAAACGATGCTCGCAGACTCAGACAGAGGTGACACAGCTTCTATCCATGCTGGAGAACTCGATAGCTGACCGCATCTTCCTTTCTCCCTTCCGTTCTCTCTCATCTAGTATTGTCTGGGTAAGTAGCTATCAAGATCTGATTCTTGATATGATCTGACTGGAAGATCCACTTTAGGTCTGCCCTTGAGTTCCTTAACTCCCATAAACATCACGCCAGGACCGGCGAAGGGATTCCAAACCACCATGATCACCGCGCTAGCAATGGCACATCGTCAAACGAGGATTTAAAAGCTTCAGAATCCAGAGTCGAGCACGCTTAACACATCGTCGTGCATCCTTTTTCGGTATTGTTGTAACTCTGAGGTAAATAGTATGGGATAGGGCAGAGTGATTCGTAAGGAGTTCTCATGGCGCCCAGGGCATGTTGTACGAACGTCGTAACAAATATACATCATAGGACAGTACCCAACATTATCACTCACTCAGACTGGGACCACCAGTAGCTCAAAGCCAACAGAGAGGGCGCTGATTCGCTCTTCTCTTTCTTCTTTTAACTTGAGGCATGGGAATCAGCTACTAGTATTTGCTGATACTGCCACGCAGTTCGAATTCATCGGACTCGAAGCAATGTCAACGTACTAGAGCATCATACGAAGCAATCCTTCCATCGACAGTGTACTGCTCGGGTCTTTGTGATTGATGAGGTTCTGAGTGTGGTTCTGAGTATCAAATTGCTCTACGGATAGTGCTAGTGACTGCTCAGAGCTACAGATCTAGATTACAGTAGCTAGATGATTCCGTGCAGTGGACTCCTCGAGCTCCAATATTCCTCTTCCGTTCCCGGGCCGGCAAACCAATCAATTTCCCCAACACCATCCAGCCCATTCATATTTGAGTGCTGGAAAATCCTCCTCTTCGTCCCGCTCCTAGAGATAACAATATACCTAGTAGTATGATTTCATCTTCATACTGATCAACTCGGAAGGGGAAATCTTGATGCCATCCACCGAAGGAAGTGCCATTATACGCGAAACATACTCCGAGTCGTATATCGCATGATCCTTCTCACCTCCACCGAGCTTGCTTCGCATACTGTACTGGCGTGTAGGGAGGAGACGGGCACAGCCACCTAACGTTCTCCCTCGTAGTGACGGGGTCGATATTGGGCGTTATTTGGTTAAATGGTAGTGACCAGTGGCCAGGATGGATGGTACTGTACACGAGGAGTTCGTGGCAAGAACTGAGCAGACCATTGGATTGACCAGTCTGAGCATGTCCACCAGGAGAAATTGCTCTTTGGAGGTAACTTGTGATTGCGGATTCGCCACTTGGCTAAAATAACGGTATCTACGTTAGTGACGGACTCCTTGTTAGGCGTTATATAACGCTGGCTTTAGTGACGGAACGGGCCCTCCGTTATGCGTTACGTCTCTTCCCTACACGCCAGTACAGTATGAGCAGACCTTGTCGCGCCGTTCTACACGAGCACCGACTGCTATAATATTCTACCTTGAGCCTTAACCAGTATTCCGCCAGTGTTTATGTGAAGCCACATATTGGACATGGAGTGGAGCCGTTCTGGATGTCTGCTTCGGCGGCCGCTGCGCCAACAGTACTTGCACGCCTTTGCACGCACATAGTGTTGGGTAAGGAGAACTGCATTCAGCGTCCGGCCAAGGTCTCCAGGTCTTTTCTTGAGCACAGGCGCCATGAAGACGTCGCAGTGCTTATGGCACCGTCTCGGATATGCCGTTGACATCACCATCATATCAAGCATCTTTCTTCTAATTCTCCATCAGCGCTAGCGTTCTTGTTCTTCGATGCTTCAGCAGTGGTTACTACTAATCCGGGGTCTCGGTGTACATGTTTCTTCCCTTGCTCTACCTAACCGCCCATCTTTCCGCTTCGACAATATATGACTCTTCTCTCAGGTTCTCCGTTTCGTTCCTCTCCTCCCTTCTGCCACTAAAGCAGCTTGTTCATCTAGGATCAGGAAATGCCGAGAGAATGGCGCTCAGTCCGTCCGCTATTATTTTCGATAGTCTTATGGTTCTGGGGATTATCTTGTCGATATTGGCCCTAATTCCTCCTCTTTGTTCTCGATCTATCTTTCGGATGAAGTCATGGTTTCTCATGTTATCCTGCAATATTCTCTATTGCGTTGTACATATCTTGCTACTTGGACAACAAACGGGCCCTCTTCCTGGTCTGTCTATCTGTTTGATACAGGCGTGCCTTGTTTACACCGCTCCTCCATTGTGAGACCACTTATTTACCCACTCTTCTGTGATTAATCTAACAGTTGATTATCAAGGCTTGCGGGTGCTGGTGTTGTTTTCGTCGTCGAAGTGCGTCGATATCATTACCTATCCAACTGCTCTGAGATATTTCTCACCTAGCTTCATCTACGGCTGACCGCGACTATGGTCCATAGACCGTTCAGGGAGCATCGCGTTATTGCTGTTCGTGTCATGTCTCTGATATCTCTCTGTGTGATGTCGACGTAGTCCTCCAAACAGATGATGTGGAGCCTGTCTGCAATTCCGACCTTCGTCTTCTGGGCTGACGGTCTTGTAAGTTGCAAGATTTGTACTCTCACCGCGCTGCAGTCTTACCCTTGTAACTCCAGGTCGGATTGAACGATCCTCTCACAATCGAGAGAGACCCAACAGGTTTTTATTGTCACATTCGGCAGTTGTTTTGGTGAGTGCTACTGCCTCTACCATACATTTACCAAGAATGGCTGAATCGTGGTTTAATGTGGCAGCCCCATCCTGACTGGGGTTCTATCACTACTTCTTGTCGTAGCCATGTTATGGTACGAAGGTCCGCTGCCCCTTGCTATCAGGCTCTTTCTTCCTTTTGAAGTTCCGCACCCCAGTTCTGATAGTCATAATCATGGCACGGAATGGTTGCTTCAGCATCCAGGAAGGAGGCGGTCTTGCTATTGATCCTGCCTTTCCTTTGAAACTATTTGTACGCATCGCTTGCGTGAGTATCATATGCGTCTTCTCACTAATGTAAGTTTGATCACCGTGACATTCTTTTCACTATCATTCCTTTAACTATTGGATCAGAATAATCGGTGCGATAAACGTGCAAGATTCGCCGACACCTCCCTCCCTGGTTACATTGGCTATTCGTAAGTTTCTAGGACACGTCCTTTTGACACCGACTGAAGGCACTTTCCTAGTCCCGGTATCCGTGGGGTTACTATTCTTCTCCCAACAGGTGCGTCAAAACAACTGACGTTGCACCGCACCGGTCTGAATCCTTCGCATCTAAACAGGATATCCTTCAGTTTTACTCGTCTTGCAGAAGACCTAGGTTTCTGTTACAGGATGCAAACCGGCTGCCTTGAATGGATACTCCAGTACTTACTGACTACTTTCTACTACTTGTAACGATACGATACGTCTTCAATTCCGCGACTCGATCCACACCGGTAGATGCAAAGATCAGCTTTCACCCTCCTCTATGATACCTCGCTAATAAATATTAATAACCTCTCATTGCACCGCGGCAAATCGGTTGGGCTACGCCTGCCTAATGCAAGACGTTATCCGGGTACCTGCTACGTGCCCGGGAACAAGGACAACATCCAACTCAGAAGGTACCAATCTGATCACCAAGTGCTATACGTTGAAAACTCAGACGTTGAGTGCAAGGAGGTATAGAGTACCTTATCGAACTTCGGAGCTCAAGCCTCTACATCATCCACCTCCCGGCACTACGCCACTCGACTGGCATCCACAGTCAACGATTTTTGCCGGCGACAGACATAGAATCGCAGAATATCCTGAGAAAAATTGGAGGAGATTGAGAAACTGTCAAAGGATATTGGACGTGTATCACTTACTTCTTGGGAAACGAAGACTAGGGCCAGAGATAGA
Source organism: Agaricales sp. HM26-F1 (assembly GCA_002718315.1). Taxonomy (NCBI): domain Eukaryota; kingdom Fungi; phylum Basidiomycota; class Agaricomycetes; order Agaricales; species Agaricales sp. HM26-F1. The sequence goes on along the minus strand of NIBX01000021.1, from coordinate 356,392 downwards.
GGTGCTAACTGGGAGGTCAGCGCTCTGCGTGCCACTTTTTCAAACACCCCGAGCGAATGGTCTTACGAATGGCTAGTGAAATCCACGAGGCAGGCGCTGGGGCATCTTGTAGGTTGACTGCCCCGATGACCCTTGAGAAGGAGTCTTAGAACGAAGATAGTGGCGAACAATCGAGGCGTTTAGACCCACATGAGTGCAAACACAGCTATGATGGTTACGCAAGTGATACGAACAAACAACTTCACTGGGAAGATGGGATCTACAGTGATGCTTCCCCCATTCCGGATCTTGAAGCATCCATGTTGCGCCAATACTATCATGGTGAGTACTGAGGGACATGCAAGTGTGAGTCGATAGATATCAGAAGGCGAGCTGGCCATACCTTCAAACCATAATGTGGTTGCAACGAACCCCAGAGATAAAACACCCGTAAGGAGGGAACTGTTCGCAGAGATTATTGATTTGGTTGACGTTGATGCATGAGATTGAGAACAGCTCGAGCTCACCATGGTGATTGGCGGATATGACAGAAGAAGCCCGTAGGATCCCGCTCCACCGTTGATAGATCACCAAGAGCCAGCTGGAGGTCGGATTTTAGGTGAGAGGGGATACATATGGATGAGCAAAAAGCATGAGTATTCGATTGATCGTGCGTGACTCACTAGGCCGTCAGTCCAAAAGACCAATGTCGGAATCGAAGAAAGTCCCCCAATCATCATCTATGCTCGTGAGACTGTGTTAGGAAACGGTGTCATATTCAAGAAGACATACAGCGACGATAAAGCCTTGATTGAACGGCTTATGAAGAATGGTAGCCATCAACCGTAGGTAAAGCTGTATGGTGAGATTAGACAATTCTAAAGAGGGGAGCTGCCGAACGTCTCTACCTCAACGACAAACACTGCGGTTGCACCTGTTACCCTTCGGTTTGCAGCGTCAACATGAGCATACGGTGAATACACAAGAGAAAAGGAAAGAACACTACAGAGGAGGGGCTGCATAAACCATGCCCGCTTGTACCAAGCAAAAAGAAATTCCTGGAGGTCGTCCTGATTGTTTTCCAAGAAGCATGAGGTAGACAGTGCAATAGATGATATTGCAGAACATCATGGAAAACCAGGACTTCGTCCTGAATATAGACCGAGAACATAATGGAGGAAGAATGGCCAAGATCGAGAGGACCATTCCCAGGAACATGAGAGTGTCGAAAGCTATAGCAGAAGAGCTGAGCGAATTTATCTCGGGTACTATCGAGAGTTGAGAGTGTTGAGAGGTGCGATTGAAGGAGGATGAAAACCGATTTAGAAGGAGTAGTACTGACCTACTGTGGATTTGGACATGCTCTTAGAACAGTGAGAGGCAGTAATGGGCAATAAGAAGAGCTCTGTTTTAGGTCCAACATGCAAGTGAACCCGTTCATCTGTTGGCCATCAGGCGATGTTCTGAGCAACACAGGTACTGTTTGATACATTGATACGAGAGGCATCCCCAACCCGTTGTGAGATGGAGGACTTGAATTACAAGAAGCAGAGTAGTCCGGCACGATGTCATGATGTCAGCTGACAGTGATAGGCCATTTAGATTGACTGCACTTGAAGATCTCGGCAACGGAGCAGTACCCCCGACAACGAAGATATAGTACAAGACCCATTCCATAAATAAACATACGTTAGGGGTCGAAACCATATACAGGATTCCTCCGACACTGGGAAGACTTATATACTATATGTACTCTAACGGCTTACAGCGGCCTATACGTCGCCCTAACCACCAGCGGGATCCACTTCCAGCTCAACTTGTGGAAGAAAGAGTCCTTTACAAGGTACTGCTACTAAACCCCATAGTACGTTTCTCCACCAGATCGCGCTCCTCCGACAATTGAGATTCCTCCCTTGGATTTTCGATGAGTAACAAATCGGAATGGCGACAACTTGGGGTTGAGCCCGGTTGCACTGGCCTTGCAGAAAGTGATGGTTTGAACAGAAATATTGCTTGCAGCCGGCTGCAGAACACTCAATCACTTTATAATGTCGATGGGAACCAGAATCTACAGGTATACATATATGAGTTATGGCGTTGGTCTGGGATCCGGCTGAGATCGGAGACACTAACGGATCGCAGAAATAAAGAGGAAGAGGGCATAGATGATGTCACTGGTCGTCCTGGGGTCTACACCACAGTAGCATGTTCACGGAGAGCATCTGATGGACTCGATAGAGAGAGGTAATCAGAATGTTGCTGAGGCTTCAGCGAAGTGAGTTTGGACTTCGTGAAACCGGCTTTATAGGAGCGAAGAATATCCTTTCCATCCACTTTGTAAGTCCACTCAGAATATCACAGAAGAAACTGGCTTACCCGCTGCAAGAAGAAAACTAAGGATATAGCGAGAGGAGCTGATGATCGAGCTGTTCAGCACAGTGCAGGTACGTAGAGGCACAGAACCAACCTAAACCAAGAGACAGAAATGTTGGGGCTGAAGGGCGCAAGTTAATCCCTTCGACAAAACTAATCCAACCCAGACTCAGTCTAAGATTTATCAGCACTCGTGGAAAACTTACAGTATGGCGCACAGCCCTATCGTTGAGACAAGGATAATTCGTAGGAAGGGTAAGAAGGGTACGCCGGCAGTGCGAAAGCGAGAAATTATTGTTCCTGAAGAACTACGACTGAGCATGAGGACGACGATCCACACTGAGTCATGCGCATCATGAGCTTCACAGAAGAGGACAGAAGTGTGGTAGATTAATTTATACCATTGATGCCCACCATGCCCGTAACACATCCCGCGGTTAATGCGGTAGTAATGATGGTCCTGATTATCGTCATTAAAGCCTTAAATCGATGTAGTAAGGATATTGGAAGAAGCCACTAACGGTGCTGGATGATCTAGATGGCAAAACAACCCGGAAGAATCTCTTCGTAAAGCGGTAGGGTTCGCAACGGCGATCTACGAAGCAAATTTCAGTTCATGGTCCAGCGCAGAATTGGGCGATGGCGGCTGACCAGAGCACACACGCAAAACACAGTTGTTAGGACATGCGTCAGACCCCAGATCATCTAGATCAATTTACGGTCGTTAATTGTCTATCAGGTCGTGACAATGGACGATTACGAACCCCGTTGATACAATTTTCTTTCACTTCGCTCTCTTGTACGAGGGATCTCAGGCGCATGTGAAACTGCCGACAGAGTGATCAGAATACGGTAATTCAAGATGTTCCTAAGCTAAGCGAACCTCCATGGCAAATATCAGGGCTGCAGCTGATAACCTGGGAGTGGATACCTTGAGTGCGTACTCGTGGTGAATTTCGGGGGATAAAGAAAGTCATTACAAGGGAGGTGCGCCGTAGATCAACCCCGCCTGCGTCATACACAATAAGCGGTTAGGCTCTGGCCCAGTTTGATTACCAAAAAGTAGGAGATGTATAGCGCAGTAGATGACGTTGGAGATCAGGAGAGAAAACCAAGTCCTCGTTCTGACAACCCCTTTCGAAAAGACTGCGGGGACTAGTGCAAGTATCGAAATGACTAGGACTGCGAGCATTAATGAGTCAAAAGCTATAATGAAAATGGGCAGACGCCCCGAGGTATCTGTGAGGAAGGGCGCGTGAAATTTCCTCTCTTCAGCCAAAAGGGAGGGTGACTCACCAGAAGAGATGCTCATAGGGGGAAGAAGAATGAGGAAAGGGAAATGGCTGGACGCAGAGAAAAGGACAATGATCTTATACGAAGAAGCGAAGGTCCAAGGGTATATGCGACCAAAGCACTTATGCTGGGATTGATCGAAATTTTGTTGTGTGCGAAGCAGATACCGAGAGACCCGAGAACCCAGCGCTAGCCCCAGACACTAGCGTACGTTCCATAATATGCGTGCAATCAAACTGTAAAGCAGCTCTCTGTGTCAGTGGAGGCAAGCCCGCGAGCAAACCAGTGTCAGCGTGTCAGAACAACTTCGCCACCCAGGATTTTCTCACTAGTCCACAGAACAGTAGCGAACAAGCTAGCATGATCATTATGGGCAAACTAGACCCTGGGAGTTATGAAAGGGATGGGAACGTTAACGAGTATGATGCTAATAAACTTTCACGGTCACCGGTCATGAGTGTGAATTTGTGACAGGTTCTGTGGGAGTGATCGATAAGCCCGATATCCGAAAGTTGGCACTATTACCTCTGCAAAGCCAAACGCTAGTTCATGTAGTAAGCTTTCCGAGTAGTATCACCACTACACTTTTTTTCAGTTTGTTCTGCCTCGGGGCCACCTAGAAAGGCTTTGCCACTATCGATTTATGTCTCTGGAGACGTGTCGGAGGGTCAGTACAAGGCTGATTCCACATGGACCAAGCACGAGGAGGATTTGCGAAAACGGTTGAAGTACATACGTACTGAGGGTCTTACGACGACATAATGTGACTCCTGGCGTGTAGAAGTTGGATCAGCAAACGATCCAGTGGCACGACACCGACTTTGAACTCACTTGAGTGCTTTTACCGGGTGATAAGATTTCAGATCTGGATTTTGCAGAAGAGTACAGCCAGGAACAAGTCTCCCTTGGCACATTCATCAGGGCAGGATGCCAACGTGCCAACGCCGAGAAACTACAAGAGAGCTATACTGATCAGGTCAAGAGCAGCTTGATAGTACTGCAAAGCAATCTTTCTGAAGAGGATCTGCAGAGTAGAGAGGGTAGAAGTCAACTAATCGTAGGGTTTTTGGTGTGTTTCACGGGCATGGCGGAAGTGACGCATAGTGAAAGGGGGACTCGAGAAGACGAGTGTTCCCATGAGGCGTGGTAGCGGTGTTGGCCTGGATTGGGTTTCGGAAGGTTCTCACTGATCGTGACAAAAAGAAGGACATATACTGAGCGATGGAACAAGGGCTTTAGTATTTGACCACCGTCCCCGCGGTATATTCAGAAGCAATCTAGACAGCATATGACTAGAGGCTGCTCCTTGCGCCTGGAACAGTAATATCAGATATGGCCACAGCATCCAAAGAAGTGGAGCATACTAATACTATAGTAGAAGTTTTATGCGTAGCGGGTTTTGAAAATCGGAGGGATAACGATGGGCGTGAAGAAAGACCGGGGAGGGTAGGAAATGTCAGATGGTGTCACAAGGGCGAAAGTAGTACCTGTATGTATACGTGAACCTTGCGCCGTTGTCATGAGCAACTGAGACGGTCGCGGTGCGTTGATGAACGATGAGGGGTGATTGCGAACAGACCCGGGGGTGCTACTCAAATGCAAAACGCTAACGCTCAGAAGGATGACTGCGAGGATCAGACTTTTATGGGGTAGAAGGAAAACAAGTGCAGACAGACTCATTCGATACTAGATAAGCATAGGCAATTGAACGTAGCAAGCGCGAAGGACCTGGATCCGGATACATCATTGCTTCGGAATTGACAAGCCTTAAATACTTCGTTCTCAAGAGAAATCATAGGTAGTGCAAGATTCAGATATCGTGTGGACTAAGCCAGTTTTGCATCTTGTCTGACCTTCGGCCCTTGACTCGATAGCCCGAGATTGGACTTAGCTTGGCAAACTGACCCAGTACGAGTGGTAAGACGGCAGCGAGGTGGCAGCGAGGAATTCAAATCTGAGCTGTAAAAAAACTCACATACACCATCACCCCCAGCCACCAATGTTCTCAAAGCCCACCACCCTTCACGGCTGGTAGTCAGTTTTTCTCCTCGACTCCCAGTCGACCAGCGACCGAAAAACAGCCAGTCGCTGGTTGCAAGCATTAATGAAGCCCTCGCCTCCGACGAACAGGCCAAACATCTCAAAGTCACCGCAATCTCCTGGAATTTAAAAGGGAATTGCCTGGTGTTTACTCGAGCGGATCAGCGGGCGGCCGACCTAGCAAGGTTCTTCCACCTCTTCGAGCACCTACTTAAGAACAACTATTCCGGTACCATAGTCGCTCGACCAGACGAAAAATGGTACAAGGTTCAGATTACAGGAGTCCCCACAGGCGCCTTCGACGGACACCTCATGGGAGGACAAGCCACCGTTCACTCCCCGGATACGGTCCATCGCAATATCATGGAGAACAACCCGGTGTATGCAAAGATGGAAACAAGCATCATTCAGAAGCCCCAGTGGATGCGGCCCATGGACGAGTTACGCCTTGCGTACTCGTCGTCAGTAGTAGTTGCGCTACGTGATGAGGAGTACGCAAGAAAGCTTCTGAAGGACATTCGTTACCTCTCTGTGTTTGGCCGTCTTTGCACTGTTAAGATCTTTACTGACCAGAAACCTTTTGAAGAATGCAGGAACTGTTGGGACTTCGGGCACCTCACAGTTAAGTGCAATCAAGCCAGCCGTTGCAGGAAGTGTGGGAGCACCACGCACCAAGAGAGCGGACATCAATGTCCCACTTGTGCGTCCTCTGAACCAGATGTGGACATGGACACCACACTTCGGAACAACATGCAATGTCAGCACGATCTCAAGTGCGTCCACTGCAATGGACCACATGCTGCTGATGACCGCAGGTGTCCGGATCGCCTCGCCAGATACGGCACCACTCGCGACAACAGTAAACTCAAGGCTCAGCCCAAGAAAACGAATAAGTCTAAGCCGCCAAAGCCCATTGTCACACCGACCACCTGTGGAGTTCGCAATGCTGCACGAGCATCAGGTAAAATAATCCCTGAAACCGTCACGGATCAGAGGATCGAGGAAGCCATGCAAGATGTCCGTAGCCGTCTAGCATGAGTACAGCTAACAAAAGATTCTCCACCAGCCCAATTCGCATTCTGCATCTGAATGCAAACAAACGCCCATCCACTGTTCATGCTCTACTCAATGGTACTCTCAAGGAGTACGACATCATCATCCTTCAGGAGCCAGCGTGGTCGCGCATTGGAGAGAACTCTGACGGTGTCATCTGTGGACCTGTTGCACATGCTAACTGGACTCCCATTCTCCCCATCCCAGCGATTAAAGTCACTGACCCTCCGCCACGGGTTATGGCATATATCTCCAATTCTCGGCTTGACTTCCAGGTTATACTCCGTACTGACATCATTTCCCACAGGGACATTCAAGTGCTCGACATCCGACAACACGGCCATCCGGATGTGACATTAATCAATGTATATAATGAGGTCGCACTTGAACAGTCCAGTGCTGCCCATCTGCTTGAAACTGTTGATTTACCGAACAATGCGACCATCATATCTGGGGACTGGAACCTACACCACCCCTTGTGGTCAAGGCCGATTGCAGTTAACAGTACGCCCGCCGAACCAGTCCTCGACTGGATGACACAACAAGGCTTCTCCTTACTCAACGAGAAAGGAGAGATCACGTTCATCCCACACTCAAAACGGGGCTCACCTTCGGTGATAGACCTGACTTGGTGCAATGGACAAGCCATCTACCAGGACACGGTGCAGGACTGGAGAGTGGACTGGAATATGGCACACGGATCCGATCACGCTGCTATTCGTTGGACGCTCAACCATGACCGGGTGGAGCTTGACAACATAGCCGGCCTCAAGTATAACTTCAAGAAAGCCAAACGCGAGGACTGGCTTGCGGCTTTCAATACTGAGCTCAATTCTATCTCATCACGTCTATCTTCTCTTATCTCAGATGATCCACTAACCCCTGAATTGCTAGATGAATTGACGGAACTATTCACTCAAGCCCTTGTACAAGCCACGGACAAGTCTGTCCCAGTACGCTTCCCCAGTCGCCACGCCAAACCATGGTGGACTGAGGAGCTTACTGAAGCGCTAGACAGAGTACGTCGAGTGTCCACCGAACTACATGCAACTGAACAAACAACTGGAGAGCCAGCTCCGGGTCTTCGACAAGAAAGAAAGAAGGCTTCTAACTTCTTTCGCCGGCTTGTCAAGAAGACGAAGTCCAATTGGGCCAATGAGGAGCTGGAAACAGCTACCTCAGAGGATATCTGGGGCTTCAGGAGGTGGGCACAGGGAGCACGGAATTATCCAACTCCTGCCATCTTCCGAGGTGAAGGCCTACCGTCAGCAATTACACATGAAGAAAAGTGTCAAGCCATTAGAGACGAACTATACCAACCTCCTCCGGAATTTCCTGTTGAGTTCGATCCTCAACTGGATATACCCTCTCCAGAGGATCTCCCCTTCATGGACATCACATTTGATGAAGTGAGGGAAGCCTTGTTCACCAGCAATCAGGGCACAGCACCGGGTCACTCACAAATTCCGTACCTAGCTTTACGCTGGGCATGGGAAGTGGCAGCTGATTACATTGTCGGTCTAATGCGAAGGTGCCTTGCCACTGGATATCATCCCAGTCAATGGCGAACAGCCGTTGCTGTGGCTCTTCGGAAGCCAAAGAAAGAAGACTACTCCCAACCACGCTCCTACCGCCTTATCACCCTTCTTGAATGCCTTGGCAAGGTACTTGAGCGTATTGTTGCCCGTCGACTTGGATATCTGGCTGGAAAGCTCGGCCTAATTCCAGGAAACCAATGTGGTGGACCACCACACTCATCCACCACTGACGCCATATTATCCTTTGTACATGACATCCATGCAGCATGGAATCATGGAAAAGTCACCTCAGCCCTCACATTTGACATTAAAGGATACTTCGACTTTGTCAATCATCGCCGCCTCCTATCTGAACTTCGTCGAAAGCACATTCCCCTCCCTATAGTCCGCTGGGTTGCCAGTTTCCTCTCCGACCGACAGGCGGCTGTGTGCCTAGACAGCAAACGCGGACCAATGCACCCAGTCACAAATGGCATTCCTCAGGGCTCTCCAGTATCACCCATCCTCGCTGCCTTCTATTCCGCTCAACTTCTAGAGATCTTCCGAGATCAATCACTTTCCCCCGTCACATTCCCACTCCTTCGCCAATCCACACCCGTCAACATCTTCATGTATGTGGATGATGGCATGCTCGTAGTCTCCTCGGACTCACTCGAGACAAACTGCATTGCCCTCACCAATGCCTATCACCAGACCATCACATGGCTCACAAGTGCAGGACTCACTGCAGACCTCTCCAAGAGAGAGTTAATGCACTACTCTCGCCGCCGAAAAGACGGCTCCCCAGCCCTCCACATCTTCGATCCTGATGGTGTTACACGCACCATTACCCCTTCATCTACGGTTCGATGGCTTGGAGTCTATTTTGACAGGAAGCTTCTTTTTGACCGACACGTTGAGTTTCTCAGCGCTCGAGCAGAAACAGCAGTCAAAGGGATGGGAATGCTCGCAAACACAGTCCGTGGGCTCAACTCCATCCACCTACGCCAATTATACCTCGGAGCCGTCAAGCCAGTTCTTACATATGGATGCGTAGCTTGGTGGCCAGGCAAAAGAAAGAAACGGCACTCTGATATCCTTGAACGTATCCAAAATCGAGCTCTTCGAATTATTCTAGGCGCTTTTCGGACAACACCCATCAATGCCCTGCAAATAGAAGCCTCGATTCCACCCATACGCATCACCCTTGACATGGAGGTTCGCCGTGCAGCCATCCGGTTCAACAAACTTAGCACAGCAAACCCCATCATCCAACGTCTACCCGACACATGGAGAGCGGGTCAACCCCCTTCATGGTCCCCACCTCTTCCCTATCGCCCCATATCCAACGCTAAGAAACACCAAAACAAAACAACTCCCCTTCATACCACCTCCATCCACACATCTCCAAACCACGAACGTCTCTTCCCCTTTTCTGTTCCACCTTGGTATAGAACACCGAATTCTTTTGTAGGTAGATTGCGATCATTAGGTGCCACTACCATGGAGAAAGACAAGGCAGTCGAAACCCACCTCCAGCAACTCCAGCAGCTCGAGCAGGATACCAACTGCATTGTGCTATACACAGATGGCTCACAACGCGAGGATTGTCGCGGTACTGGGAGGACATCACGTCAGACTGGTGCTGCGGCGGTATTATACCACGCAGGACAGGAGATCACCCACCGGATCATGTCGATGGGCACTCAAAGCGAAGTATACGATGCGGAGCTCCTGGCTCTTCACATTGGCGCAAATCTAGCTGAGGAATACATCCAGGCACACCCCCATATCATACGCTGCCAGTTTTACACTGATAATGCAGCCGCCGCCTCATCCATCCTGGACCCCCGTCCCAAAACAGGACAGCTTTTCTGTCAGCAATTCTACGCTGCAGTATGTAGAATTCTCGACGCGTCACCCCATCACGAAGTCGAAATAGCATGGGTGCCGAGTCATAAAGGTATTCGAGGGAACGAACGAGCTGATGAACTAGCCAAGGCAGCAGCCAGTAGGGTCCCTCCTCAGGGCTGGCCTCGGAGTCGTACACACGCCCTCAGACGTACCAAAGAAGCCGCCATTCAAAAATGGCGAAAACAATGGCACTCTCATCTTCCAAAGACAGGCCGCTTCGCCCCAGCGGACCGAATTCCCCCCTCATTAAAGCCATCTAAACATCTTCGCCAGCTATGCTCCAATCGAGAGCTCTTCTCCCGCGTCGTTCAATGTCGAACCGGCCATTCGTTCACAGGGGAATACTATCGCCAGTTTGTCCCCACCGAACCCATCACATGTCCTTGCGACGACATGTCTCTACAAACCCGCGCCCACATACTTCAGGACTGTCCTCGTTACAACTCCCATCGCCATATTCTTCAGGAGGCCTCGCCAGACATATCGCTTCCAGACCTCCTCGGGACTCACGACGGGATCGTAGCACTTGCTAGATTCTTGGAGAAGTCCGGAGCCTTCACGAAAACAGGAAAGCCCCGGAATACGCCCACTCTCCCATCATACAGCCAAGAGCCCACGCCAGCTCTCAAAGATCTGAATGAAGCCGACTCTTAACCGAGCCAAAATGAGGCGCACCGTAACCTCCAGGAGTCTTCCAACAACCACAGTGGAGTCCAGATGACTTGTCTGATCCAGGCCAGTGCGCACCCTTTTCTCCTTTTTGTACCATACCTCAATGTAATACCACCCGCCCCCTCCTCGCTTCATACTTGTTTGTAACACACCAAACGACGGACTTAACTTTCATTGTAGTGTTCTAACACATTCAAGCCAATCTTCCCCAGTGTATTTGCTCCCTTTCAAGTTTCTCGCCTACTTATATTCCTGCATACAACATCTGCGTAGATATTTTCTAAGGCCCATAAGGCCACCGCGTCTTAGCTCATGTATGTAGCTTGTAGCGGTATACAAATTGAGAATATAAAAAAAAAAAAAAAAAAAAAAACTCACATGACCGTTACTCGCTCATCCTGGACCATTACAGTACTCAACCCCATTTCGAATTCCGGCAGCACTTGGTATTTTTTCCCGTCAAATAAATGCAGATTCTTGTACTCGACTGGAATCTCTAGCAGAGATTTTGAGCGATCTTGGAGAGGATTGAATGGACGTGCATCTGAGTCGGTTTTACTGGACTACCGCTCTGCCTCTCGAGCTCGTCATCATCACCCTGATTGAGTTTGTGACCAGGACTAGGCGTCTTCGCGATCTGCTCCATGGAGCAGTGAGTAGACATCCACACCCGGGGACAATCTCTCGTGCCTTGAAACTTTATATCTACGGACCACAAACGCTCACGAAAATATCCTACACGCTACTGGTTGCGTTCAAGCAGAAGGGTCATTGACGAAATCGACGAAATACTAGTTGCGATGCTGTCACACATTGTGGAGTGTAGCGTTGAACACCGTATCCACGTCCAACACTACTTCTTTTTGATGAACCGAGGCGTCCTTGATTGTTTTTTGACATTTTGCTTCTGAAATCACCATCATATCAGGGATCCCTCACGTAACGGTACAGCATTATCGATGGGTGGGCTCGCAACTGGGGCCTTCGACGCTTGACCTACTCATCCTTCTCTCTCACTGTACCCCACCTCCCTTCTTGTGGCACATGGGTCTTCCCTCAGGCGAGACTTTCCTTCTCTCTTGTTGTGGTGTTGAGACTGATAAAATCGGCATTTAGTCTCCCAAAGAGCTGAGGAAAGCATGCTTCCTCCCGCTACTATCGTATTCGATACGATGATGATCCTTGGGATGGTACTCTCGATCCTAGCCCTACTTCCTCCAATTTGCTCTCGGGCTACATTCAGGATGAAGTCATGGTACTTGATGTTAATCTGCAACATCGCCTATTGCGGGATACATATTATGCTGCTCGGACAACAGTCACCGTCAGGACCCAAACCTAGCACGACTTTATGCTTGATACAAGCGGGCCTTGTGTATACGGCTCCTCCGCTGTGAGAACATTAACATCTTATGGCTACTGCTGGTTCTCATTCCTCGCGCCCTAGGCTGGCTGGTGCTGGTGTCGTGTTCGTTTTCGAGGTAAGTTTTGTTACTATCTCCAGAGTCATACTGGGCGCTCTAATTCCCCGCCCGGAGCATAGCTCTATCTGCGATTGACGGCGACTGTGCTTCAAAAGGCTTTCAGGCAAGACCGCGTCACTGCAGTTCGTGCTACACCACCATCCCCCCCTCTATGCTGATGTATAGTGTAGATGATGTGGGCTCTTTCTGCAGTTCCGACCCTTGTTTTTTGGACTGATGGACTAGTAAGTTCACCAATCTGCCGCTCCTTGATCAGATGCATAGTATGATCTCATGATTTCCTATTAGGCTGCGATGAATGATCCTCTCACAATCGAGAGAGATACAGCGGGCTTCTTTTGTCACATTCAACAACAACTCTGGCGAGTGATGCTATTTACTGCCTCCTTGTTTTCAGTATGCTCAAAGAGAAACCCTATCGGACAGCCCTATTCTGACTGGGGTCTTGTCTCTGCTTCTTGTTGTAGCTATGCTGTGGTACGAAGGTCTGTCAGTCTCTCGTTTGGTTTCCCTTTGCGTTGCTCAACCACTGCACTCTAGTGTTGATTATAATAGTCATGGCGCGGAATGGCTGCTTCGGTGTTAAGGAGGGTGGCGGTCTGTCTATAGACCCCGCTTTTCCTATGAAGCTGTTTGTGCGTATTATATGTGTGAGCCTTATAGGCGTCTTCTCCCTCATGTGAGTTAGTATATGAGACATCTATGGCTAGGGTATTCAAGCATTCACTCCATAATAGGCTGATTGCAACGATAAACATGCAAAGATCGTCGGCTACAGGTCCTTCCTTGATAGCACTGGCTATTTGTGAGTCTGCTTTTGGACTCGGTTGTACTTTTGAGTTGAAGAAACCGTCCTAGTACCCTTATCTATCTCGTTGCTCTTCTTCTCCCAAGAGGTCAGTTCTCATCCTCAATTCTATACTGCTGAATTCTCGATTATTGACACAAATATAGGATATTCTTCGCTTTTATCTGCGTTGTGGAAGAGCCGTGCCTCGGTCACATAATGAAGTGCTTAGGCTGGCCTGAGTATGAGAACATTTAATTTTCGCCCAAAGTTTTAGTATCTCTTTCTTTCCTTCTCTATGAACTACGACTGCGCCCTGGTGGATTGTCCGATGCATACCAATATATACCCAATGACAACTACTCGGCGTTGTATGAAAACTCTGCCTCCTTAGCCCTTCATCTCAACCTACGTGAACCACCGAGATGGCTCCCTAATCCCTTATCTCGCCGTACCGCACTCACAACACAGGCAACAATGACCTGGGGGGTGCATATCCCAGTACAAGCAACGAGGAAACGAGACGTTGTCACTTGTAGGACGCTTGACTCCAGTCCCACGGGAACCTGGACGCTACGCCTGGGAGCGAGGTCTAACCGCGTTAATGGGTGTAGTCAAAGGCTGATACGTGTGAGGTTGAGAGAGTGGAATGGCTGCTTCGCGCCGAAACCCTGGGAGCCAACAGAAATAGAAGCTAAGAACACCCTTACAACACGCAAGAATAAATCAGCTTCGCGACGAAAAAAGACGTCCTAGATAGTGTCGGAGCAGCTTGCTCACCTGCTGGAATACAAACACCAGCGATATCGCAAGTGGGACTAGCGTGAACGAAGTGATGAGTTGCTGCGTGGAGACGAGACTCGGGACCTATGTGCGAAGCAGGACCCACCGATACCGAGTGATAAAAACGTCTGGGCCGAAGGCCGTAGATTTATGCCTTCTACGAACCTGTTTAGGAAAGAATGAGTACTTCCACCTTCCCACGACTTAGATGCGACAAAAATGGAGAGAGGGCCCACAGTATAGCGCACAGGCCGATCGTCGTCACAAAGATGATCCTTAGAAAAGAGGAGAGAGGGATGCCCGCGGTGTGAAGTCGCTTCCAGAGTGTCCCCGCAGAGCCATTGCTGAGCATGAGAAGCACAATGAGAACTAGATGCAGTAGATCAATCAAATTCAGTCACAGCGTCAACAGCATATAAGAAGCTTCTCGTACCGTTTATAGTTGTCATTGAGGCGATGAACGCCGCGGTTGCGACAGTGGTCACGATGGTCCTGTTATATTATGGGCAAACATATGAGGGATGGATAACAGCAGTAGGAGGAATGTTCAAACGGCGCGGGATGCTCGATATGACAGAAGAGACCCGATGAATCTCTCTGAACAGTGTTTGGTTTGGCGAATGCAATCTACACGGCATATTAGAACCCGTTCTCCAGTCGGCGAATTAAACTAGATGGGAAATACTGACTAGACCACATAGAGAGAAAGCTGTAGTAGGGACATGCGTCAACAGCAAAACCATCTAAGGGTCAAATGAGAACAAAAAGCTAGAGAGCGAGGGATGAGAGGCGATCGTCACGAACCGCATAGATGCGACTCTCGTTAACCTTGCGCTCTAGTAGGATAGCGCTAAGGCGCATGTGTACCTGCGAACAATCATGAGCGAATGAGTGAAAATATATTCCCATGGCGCTGACCTCCACGGAAAATATGAAGGCAGCACCAGATAATCTACGATCACAAGTCAGCACATAGTGATAAAATCATGTTCGACGAAACCACGTACAACGGAGGTGCAGCATATACCATACATGCTTGAGCCACACACAATATTCTATCAGGCTCTGAACCTGATTGATTCCCAATAAGCAACAAATGCACGACACAGTAGAGGATATTGCAGATCAAGAGCGAAAACCAAGTCTTCAATCTCACAACCCGCTTGGAGAAGATCGCGGGAATAAGTGCTAGGAGTGAGATCGTCATCGCTGATAGCATAAGCGAGTTGAATACTATTGTCAGGGTATGAGAATCAGCGCCATGATCTGCGAGGATACTCTGGGTCAGTTAAATGGAAGAGAGGAGGAATGGAGCGAGATACCAGATGAAGCCATGGGGCATGTGAAGGGAAGGTGGAAAACAATGAGTGTATATACAAAAGGAAAGAGCAAGGAACTACAGGAGCACCGATAGAGGAATGATTGCAGAAACTCTGAACCTTGTGTGCAAAACTGTTGCCACGAGCAATTGAAACGAGTAGATAAACCCACGATGGGCAGTATCAATCAACTCCCCCTCCCGAAAGGGTGGCCTGAGAAGTCATCGGAAACAAATTTCGGGGGACATTGAATTCGCAACATAGAGACCGAGGTATCATAGCATTGAGACCTGGTGGCCCAGAGTCTGCGGAGGTTGAACATGGAACGCTGAACGTTAACGCTGACTTTCTGTGCACATCCAGAGGGAGTAAGTGACGTAAGTGGGTGAATATGCGTGGCTGTTGCGCCGATGGATAGCTTACGCCAGGAACCAAGATGAGAGTCCGTGAGAGACTGGCCGCTTATAACAATCCCACTCGTGTGGTTGCAAGTAGTATCTCTCTACTAGGAACTGTTCTAAAGTCGGTCACTGCTGATAGAAAAGAGATGGTGTAAGGTGCGCTGGCCCAGCCTAGAATCGGAGGCACTGCAGGTCCTGAGCTGACAGGTGGAGTTCTCTTGTAAACATGAGTTCATAGTATCTGATCGTGGTCAGAGTCATCAGGTATTATAGCGTTTATAAGTGGTTGTGCTTTTGACTTGGATGGATCTAGAGGTCATGGTGGTGAACAAGTCCTACCGGACTTTATCGGTCCGAAAACTGAGGATTTCTCAGTCCTGACCAACTTGCAGAACGTACGGCCACGATGCCTCGTGCCCCAGTTGATGCGAAGCCTCTCAGCTGCGAATTCATTTCGTTTGTTGCTTTTGTGACTGGGCTCCAAGCTGCTCACAGTCGGCTTGACTTGGCCTCACCGCCTTCTCTTCCTTCTGCTTCATCCTCTGTTCAACTTGTGATACATCAAGGTTCTCTCCTGCTGGCCGACTGGCAAATCTGCTCATCAGACTACATTATCCTGGCTCTAAACTATACAACTACGATCTTGTACAGAGTCGAGTTGCAGAATGATGGCTCATCTCCTGTATCACCGTACCGGAGTTCTACGGCCAAATCTACTCAGAGCGATGCTCCTCATCACTTATGTCTCCCTTCTTCTTCCCTGGGTGCAGGGTAGTTCTTCGCAGCGATGTCGTCTCATCAGATCACAGAACCTTGTACAGTCTGGAGGGAACGTTGGTACCAGTAGCGAGAGCTCTGCTGCGCCTCAGCCATCTAGTAGTAGTAGTGCCTCCGGAGGAAACAACGGTACTCAGCCCGAACCCGGCACCGATACAGATGACGGTGACGACTGGAAGTCGTTTCAGTACGGCAAAATGCCCATTCGGGGTGTGAACCTGTGAGTCGACTTACTGTCTTTGTTATGCGAAGCATAATTGAAAGGCACCCTTACTCACTTATAGCGGGGGATGGTTTGTTCTTGAGGTGCGATGCTCTCCTCTATTTTTCTCTGTGGCGTAGCTGATGAGCCTTTCTAGCCGTGGATAACACCCAGTTTCTTTGAGAACACAGGACACGACGACATCATAGACGAGTACACCCTCGGACAGAAGCTTTCCCAAGAAGATACCCTGGATATGCTCAAGGCTCACTGGGAATCTTGGATCACAGAAGATGATTTCAAGCAGATCAGTGAAGCAGGTCTCAATCATGTTCGGTGAGTGTTGGGCCTGACACCAAACGCTGGTTCGTCTTGAACATGAGAACCTGATCTTGGCGTTGAGTACAGAATACCCCTGGGATATTGGTCCGTGCCGCTCACCAAGGACGATACCAACTACACGACCTCAGTCAAACCCTATACACCTGGTGCCTGGCCATATTTCCTTAAAGCTCTCAACTGGGCTCGAGCGAATGATATACACGTTATTGTGGGTAAGGGATCAATTCATCTACTATAGTCGTAATATCCTCCAAACGACACCCACGTGCTTCCCTCTAGATATCCACGGCGCGCCAGGTTCTCAAAACGGATACGATAACTCCGGCCAGCTCACCTCTAATCCACAATGGGCGAACGACCCTGTCAACATTGCGCGCACACTCGATGTGATCAGGTTCATCGTGAAGAATACCGGTGGCCTGATTGACATGATAGAACTCCTAAACGAAGGCGCTGGTTTCAAAGGTGATTCTTGGGCACAAGCATTGAGACAGTTCTTTGAGGACGGTTACGATGTCGTGAGAGACGCGGTGGGTGGTGATATGAAAGTGATGATCGGAGATGGTTTCTTAACTGTAGAGGTAACAAGTTTGTTATCTATCATACAAAGAATCGGATTGATCATGAACTCAATTTCAATAGAACTGGAAGAATTTCTTGACTTCTCCTGCGCAGGGAGTGTTTATGGACATGCACGAATACCAGATCTTCAGCAACCTCGAACTCGAACGTTCGTACAACGACCACCTAGATGTTTGTCTTTTCTGGATTCATTCTAAGACCTACAGCTGCTGATTGGTATTCTATTCTAGTTCGCCTGTTCATGGATACCCAGACTCTCGTCTTACGCATCGTCCAACCTCTGGACTGTCATCGGCGAATGGTCCAACGCCGTCACAGATTGCGCAAAATGGCTCAATGGACGCAACATCGGCGCTCGGTGGGACGGAACGTATCCTTATTCAGACGCAGGCGCGTTAGGAACGTGTAAAAACGTTACTGGGAGCTATCAGAACTGGGACGACGACTATAAGGTGTTTCTTAGGAAGTACTGGGAAAGCCAGGTGCAAATTGGCGAGAGTATCCAGGGCTGGGTGTTTTGGACTTGGAAGGTGAAGAGTTTTATATCTTGCTCTTGCTTTGATTGTATGTGTTTCTCAACGCTCTTTTGTCGATGTAGGCAGAGCAGGCGGATGAGTGGAGTTATCAAGCTGGTCTTGAAGGTGGTTGGATACCTAAAGACCCCTCTGACAGGAAGTACCCTGACATTTGCAAATAGAGCAGCAGAACCTTGCATTCCCTATTTCTGTAGATTGCCCGGTGTATTATTATATAATGCCTCACAGACCTGTATTGGATAGAAAGCTCTTTTCACAATTGCGTCTAAAGTTGGCATCTACGAGGTAAAGTACAGTAACACAAGTGCGACCTCTACGGATCTGCAGCATCTATTCTCCACACCTTAACCACCCCACTTCTATCCCCGCTTACGATACCACCCCGGAAAGGCGAGTCGATGCAAACCAGGGCAGTGATCACATCCTGATGAGCCCTGAGCAGGTTCTGTTGATCATGCGTGATAAGCGACATCCGTTGCGCGGGTCGATTGCTGAGCCTGCTGGCGTTCGATTCTGGAGGCCACCTCTCAACGTAGGTTGACGTGGACTGGTGCGCTACAGTTCTATGAGAAAGAGAAGGATTGTCAGTTACTTGATATCCACCAGGAAGAAGAAACGACGCACGAGTAAGAAGGAACCTGGATGCCTTGATCCATCCCGCTCAGGACCGTCGTACGTTCCGGCTTGGAGAGATCCCAGAGTCTAAGTCTTCGATCGTCCGAGCCAGTGATCATGAAACCCCGTCGTGCCTGTGAATTGGGCCCACCCTCCGCGTGATCCGCCCTGACGGCTAAACTGTGTCCACCAAAGTCCGTGCCAGCGACGACAGCACGAATCGTACCAGAGGGAGTAGAAGCTGAGATGTACGGAAGAGGTTGTGACCGTGGAGAAGTCCGACTTCCCATTTCCTCCGTGGCCTGCCGTGACCGAACCAAGGCTTCTATGGCGTTGGCTACGTTCATCTCGACGTCAACAGGAGGTAACTGTGCAGGTTCCTCTAGTTCCGCGCCCTCTTCATTCGAATCGGAGGTCCTCATTACAAAGCTTTCCACAAGGACAGCTTTCTCGACGTCCCACACCTCAACAAGAGTATTCGAAGATGACGTCGACTGATCCATCTCAGCAGTGACCATGATCCACTTGCCCCTCCCCTTCGTTGGATGGGCGATGCACTGATGTACTCGTGCTGGTTTCCCACTGCTGCTCGCACCCACATGCCAGCTTCGTAGCAACAGGCCAAATCGTCGGTCCCAAAGACTGAGTGTACCGGTAGAAGTTCCAGCTATGATCCAGGAACGCTTGCGATCGATGTACAAACAAGTAATGAGTCCAAGGTGGCGCGGATTATCCATTTGCTGGAGGACGCGCATGGTACGAAGATCTAACATGACGATACGAGAATGGGTGGTGCCGTATATCAAGGTTGAAGAGGAATCTGCTAGTAAATGAGCCTCCATCGGAGAGAAGCATAGGAAAGGATGGACTGACCGGTGTTATAGTGCTGCATACAGGTGATGTATTCGCCAGGCTCTTCTACCCGATGCTCCCTGATGACTTGTAGTTTGTTATACTTCGGTAGGTTTCCACTCTGGGAGATATCCACGCGAACAACGTGCAGGCTTCCGTCCTCAGCGGCACTAGCAAAACAATGGACGCTTTCCAGCATGCACACAGCTTTGACACGAGCATGATGTTGCCCATACGTATGCCTCGGTTTGCTGGTGACATTGCGCTCCAGTCGGGCGGTATCCCAGACTTTGACCGTCTTGTCGTCTGACGCAGAGACAAAAAATGTGTGGTCAGGGGAAACGGCAAGCCCGGTTATGCAGTCAGAATGGGAGGACAGGTGAGTGATGAGCGTTGCGTCGAGCTTGCGATAGCCTCCATCACGAAAGGTGAGACTATGCCTGACTGGATTGCGCCGACGTACTGGACCATCGTGTACTTTGGGACCGAAGTCGTCCTGATAATCGCGGTTATTCCGAAGATATAGATTCTCAATGGCAGCATTGATTCCTGCTTCTTTCCCATCTAGTAAAATTTTGCTCAGATAGTACTCTTCAAACACGGGCTTTCAACTTACCATAAGTGGAGATCGGAATAGATGAGAGCCGAGGCTGTTGTGATAAACGATGGGGGTTACTTATGGAGGCTGGCGTCGAACGACCTGATGTTTCCCCTTCGGCCATGATCTTATAATGGGCATCAAGCACCCCAGTCGCGTTAGCTTTGGAAGATCCAACAGCAGGTGCTGCTTTCTGTGCATCAGCAGTGCCCACATACAAGAGGTTTGTGGGGCGGAAGGTAGAGGAGTTGGATGCTGATACTACCGACTCTGTGGGGCTGGTAGGCCGATCGATGGTAGATATATTAGGATTAGGTAGGCCAACAATGTTGAGAGCGGATGGGCCGGGAGTAGGGGATGTGGGGCTACGTGGGTCTCTCGGTGAGGGTGATACATTCAGAGAGGACGTGGATCCGTTTATAGAGGCCAGGCGTCGACGAACTTCATCCAAGCCAGCACCGCTGTAATCATTACTGCTCACACGAGAAAGCCTAGTAGCGGGAAGAGAAGGAGAGCGAAGTGAAAGCTCAGACACCGAATGCGGGGAGCGTAACGACATAGTACGTGTGCTTCTTGGAGTGGCCAAATCGCTGCTCCGAGATTTCAAGAATACTGTCTGGGGCACGACTTGCAGCTTGCGAAGCTCTATCGTGTCCGTAGTCTTCAAGTTCAAGTCGATCTCGGGCTGCTCTTGGTTGCTGCGCGACGCAAAACTGTGTGACAAAACAATCAGGACTGTAGAAACATGCGATAAGAAGGAATATCCTGCCTAGCACTCGCATTAGCCAACTTAAGGATGTAATCCCTCATGGCTATCAGTTTACTCTCCTCGTTGGCTGTCATGCCCAGCTGCTGCAGCTTCACAATTTGCCCTTCGTCCCTGAGACGAGAGATGAGTGATACAAGTAGGTATACAAGGATGGTACCCACTCCTCAGATTTGTTGCGAGAAATCAGATTGCCAGTTTTCCGAGCGGCCACGATGCTCTCTCTAGGAGACGCCGGTTTGACTGCACCGCGACGATGGGTTCTCCAGAAGCTTGCACTGTCAGCTTTCATGGCCCAATGGACCGCCCCATCAAGTATTTGCCTGGGTATCTGTCCGGACTTTTAGCACGAGGATAGCAGTACGCGGAGTGGATGCATACTGGTGGTTTCATAGTCAATAATAGACTTTGCTGTTCTATCTCAGCAACCTCTGAACGTAGATAAGGGCGAAGAGAGGGGTACAATATACACCATGTGTCACTTGTAGGCAAGGTCTTGGTCGCGGCAACCAGGAATGCAACAGAGCCTGAAAAGAGGGTGTTAACAACGAGTGAGCAAATTATACATTTTGAACTGACCTTGGCGAATCCAAGGATTGGGATGGTAAAGAAAGCAGAGAGTGGCGCTCATAAGCTCCCAAATCCGCATCTTCATGAACAGACCGAGTTCACAAAGGCTAGTTAGCGCTGAAAGGACTTGCGCAACAACAGTTTCTTCTACGTCTGCACGAACTTAATCTTTTGTGAGCGGATGAGCGATAACGAGGGACTAACCTGACAGAGCCTGGATCATCAGAGGGAGAATGTACTCTTCCAAACTCCGTCCTCCAGCACAAGCAGCTACATCTACTATGCTCTCGAAGAACGCTTGGCGGAGCAACCAATCCCTGTCATTCAGATACGTGATCATATGGCTCAGAAGAACGTCGTTCGTCTTCTGTCGTCCCAAGAAGATACATAAGGAAGAGACGTTATGCAAGACAGCACGTTTGACGACGCTGGATGGGTCGATGAGTAATGT
The DNA here is from genome assembly GCA_002718315.1 of Agaricales sp. HM26-F1. Taxonomy (NCBI): domain Eukaryota; kingdom Fungi; phylum Basidiomycota; class Agaricomycetes; order Agaricales; species Agaricales sp. HM26-F1. The sequence goes on along the minus strand of NIBX01000021.1, from coordinate 334,486 downwards.
GGAGAGGTGATCCTCGATCATACTCTGTAGGTCCTGCATGCCTGCGTCGTAGGAAACCTACATTCATGGGTATCAGTTCCTGAATGGACTGCGTAGGGCGTAGGGAGAAGGTCACCTCAAAGTGCGCTTGATCGTAATCTTGCCCGTCAGACGCTGCGGTATACAGTCCGTGAGCTTTGAGCGCCTGCCACATCTCGAGATACCGGACAGCTGTGTCGGCGATGTGCACAATGCATTGAGCATATGTCGCTCGTACAGACGGTTCGGGGTCGGTGACTAGGTGTTTGAGGTTCGGGAGTATATATTCTGGGAATATGGCCACGTTCGAAGGTGTGATGACGGACACCAACATAAGCTAGAAAATGGTCATCAGTATATTTGGAGGAAGACTAGGGGTCACTTTTTTTTTTCTCAACTTACGACCTGTATAAGCGTTCGAAGGGCAGCAACCCTGACTGATGCAACCTCATCATGAAGAAGCTCGACAATATATGGTATCATGCGATCCAACTTTGCCTCATCCGTCAGATGAGGAGACAGGGCTAAGAAAACGTCCAGCGCCCGGATTTTCGAGCTGGGTAGCGAGCAATTCCGAACGTTAGCAGTGAGCAATGCCAGCACCATCAGAGCCGGACCATCTGCAGAATGTAATTCAGGCCTGATGCTTAAGGAGAAATAGCTTTCAAATACCTTGTGATGCTGCCGTCCCGCCTGTTTGAAGAGAACTGCGTAACTTGATTTCTCTATTGGGTATATGTAGTTCCACTGGAAAGATATCCTGGAGATGTGTCAGCAATTCGTAGCTGGATGAGCTGTGAAGGCCACGATTACCTGTAATGGTCGTTGGCTCGAATTTGAGCTAGCGTAATCAATCTTGACGGGGGTCGGGCGATCTTCGTCGTTGGGCTCGACAGCAAGGAAACCTTCGACAGTCTCATACTCGCTCCAGATCCTCTCTACACGATAGTCTGAATCACTCGGTAGAGGGTCATTGGTAGGATCAGAGCCTGTGTGAGGAACAGCCGATGGAGGCGCGCCTCTGGTCGGGGTGGGTGTCGTCGGTGACCCGACATTCAAGTTCGAGATCGTCGACGGCTGAGGCTGACTAGGACTTGGGAACATGCCCGCAGATAGTTCGTTGAGGGAAGAGACGTAGTTATGAAAGTAAGAGTAGAAGCATTCGGGAAAAACAGTTCCTCGTAGCGTGTGGAGAACGGTATCGAAAGCTGGGCGAGTGGAGGGTTCTAAGTGGATCATTTGCCTGATCAAATCCTGTAATTTTGACATTGGCTACCATAACGGAACGTAGTAGTCCAAACACTCACCCGCACACCGACGTCTTCGATGATAGCCAGCTGACCATCGACATTGGCCTCGCCTGCTCGATACTTGTACAGTTGGCTTAGAGTGAACAGTGGTGACTCCATGAAGAGTTCAGCGATCACACACCCAACACTGAAGCAATCCATAGCCTCCGTGAGCTTTCCGTCTTTCCTGGCGTCCTCTTCGGCCATAGATAGCTTGCTCTTCTTTGCACTTATCCGGGGGTTGGATTCATCGGTGTAAAACCTCTCGGGGGCTAGGTAGCAAGTTCGCCGGCCAGAAGTATCAAAGTAGAAGGAAAAATCGGAGGGGTCGTCAAGAGGTAGGTATGTAGGCTTGTAGGAGGCAAAGTCTGTGATGTAAACCCAATTCCAAGAAGTGACGAGGATGTTCTCCGTCTTGAGGTCGCCATGGCATGTCTTCCTGTTCCTTGCATCACGCATAGCGATGAGGATCTGGAAAGCGATCCACTTCTTCTCGATGGATGTGAGGAAAGGACGTGTACTGAAGCCACTGTCAGCGCAAGAGGAGAGAAACAAAAGCTTCCGACGAGTACCTGATTCTATCGTAGAGGTTGCTGGCTATCCATTGCCGAATGAGATAACCTGCCTTATCTGTCTCCGTGAAGGCCTGGTAGCCGTGGATGTTCGCAATGTCAAGTAGACCGTCTCTTTGAGCTAAATAAAAGGGTAGGCAGAGTATCCAGAATCGCTAAAGCAGATGTCAGGCTCACCTCGTAACTTCCGGTGGTAATTCCGCAGTGACAACCCAGGATCGGGTTTTATGAAGACCTTGACCACGAGATAACCATTACGATGTCGACATTTGACTGTTTTCAAGAACCTTGTAGAGCCTATGCTGGTTCCAAAGTTCAGTTAAACATGACGCTGGGTAGAGGCTCAAAGGAGTGACCTCTTCTCGTAGACTATCTCTGGACCGAGTTCTGAGATGAAAGAGTCCAATGCGCCTGTTGTTCGAGGGATATTGAGATATGAGTGCTGATTCCCCATGTCATAAAACGCGTAAGGTCAGTGCTGATGAATTATTGGAGGATTGAAGTGGTATATGGGAGCATAAGAGTGCTACTTGATGTGCACTGAGCCGCTGTTGTTGGATTGATGGAGGACCAGAGCGATCACCAAAGCGGACCGGCTCTGTGATGCTGGCACAGTAGGGGAAAGTGGCTGTGACATAGTTTTGACGGTCGAGTGTGACTCGATATAGACCGATTTGGATGCAGCGAAGTTATCGCCTTCTCACTCGTTATCGTCCATCTATTTGTCCTGCTTACTTCCAGAGTAAACCCGGCTGCCACCTACCTCGTCCTTCTCTCTTCTCCTCCATCCCTCGTAGAACAATGACTTCAGCCGTAGCTTCTACTTCTCAGCCTGCTCAACTGCCTGCTCTCGACGCTCCTCACCTCGGAGATCAGAAGAAAGCTCCTGAGAAGAAGCAGAAGGCCAAGGCTGCTACTGCCTCTGCATACCCCCTCGAAGTCAGCTCTAGTACTGGTGTTCTGGTTATCTGTTGTTCACGCCTCATTAGCTGCAACCCTCCCCTGCTTTCCTCGACCATAGAATCAAGCTTTTCGAAAAGCTCAAGGTCGAATATGACGAGGCTATCAAAGGTAACAGAGTTTATGACTCGAGATATTCGTGAAATTGACGCGCAGTGCTCTAGCCAAACCCCGTGAGGAAATCACAATTACCATGCCTGATGGCTCCGAGAGGAAGGGCACCAGCTGGGAGACTAGTCCCATGGATGTCGCTAAGGAAGTGTCCAAGAGCTTGTCCGAGAGAATTGTTATCGCCAAGGTACACTGCACCCTATGGTTTAGCCCTTCACTCCTGATTCTCTCGTCACCAGGTCGATGGTCAAGTCTGGGATCTTGAACGCCCTCTCGAAGGGCCATGCAAATTAGAACTCTTAGATTTTGAGCACCCAGAAGGCATGAAAAGTGTATGTATGCCTGTGAATGATACTAACCTGTCTTTTTCGTTCAGGAAAACGCGTTTTCTGGCATTCTTCAGCGCACGTCCTGGGCGAAGCCGCTGAGCGACACTATGGTTGCCACCTGTGCGTTGGGCCACCGACAGACGAGGGGTTCTTCTATGAGATGGCCATTGACGAGAGGTATGTTCCTCAACAGCACTTCTGGATTACATCTTTTTAACATCACGAATTCAGGGCAGTCACGACTGCCGATTACCCTTCGCTCGAGAAACTCGTTGACAGTGCTGTAAAAGAGAAACAGAAATTCGAGCGCCTTGTTGTCTCCAAGGAGAATCTATTAGAGATGTTTGCCGTGAGCACCGCTCTGATACGTACTCGCACCGTACACTGACACTATGCTTGACAGTACAACAAATACAAGGTGCATCTGATTAACTCTAAGATACCCGACGGAACTTCCACCACCGTCTATCGCTGTGGGCCTATGATTGATTTGTGCATGGGACCACATATCCCACACACTGGAAAGATCAAGGCTACCATGGTGACCAAGGTGTGCCTTCATTGCAAGCTACCGCCACCAACAATCACTGATAAGATTGTCTAGAACTCTGCTTCTTACTTCCTTGGAGACGCCAACAACGATTCCTTGCAAAGAATCTACGGCATATCCTTCCCCGACAAAAAGCAACTGACGGAATACAAGGCTTTCCTTGCTGAAGCCGCGAAGAGAGACCATAGGAAGATTGGCAAAGTAAGTCGTTTTGACCTAGTCTATTGATTAACCCATGCTGATGGTACTCTTTTCTGCTATAGGAACAAGAACTGTTCTTTTTCAACGACCTCAGCCCAGGAAGTTGCTTCTTCCTTCCTCATGGCACCAGGATATACAACACATTGGTTGAGTTAATGAGGGTCAGTCTATCACACCACGCTTTTATACACCAATTCTCATGGTTCCCTAGTCCGAGTACTTCAAACGCAACTACCAAGAAGGTTAGTTCGATTCATTTTCCCAATTGTTATTCCAAGTTGATCTGTTTTCCCCCCTAGTCATCTCCCCCAATATGTACCACAGCAAATTGTGGGAAACCTCCGGTCACTGGCAGAACTACAAGGACGACATGTTCGTGCTTGATATCGAGAAGGAGAAATGGGGATTGAAGCCTATGAATTGCCCTGGTCACTGCCTTATCTTCGATTCACGAGATCGCAGTTACAAGGAACTTCCTATCAGAATGGCAGAGTTCGGTATCATCCATCGAAATGAAGCTTCTGGTGCTTTGACCGGGTTGACTCGTGTCCGACGATTCGTTCAAGACGATACACATGTTTTCTGTCTTCCATCTCAAGTACGCCGTTTCTCTGATCGTCTCCATCCCACCCTAATCAAACTACCTAGATCGAGCAAGAGATTGGTTACTTGTTCGACTTTATGGAGCACATATATGGGCTGTTTGGCTTTGAATTCCACCTGGAACTGTCCACTCGCCCTGATAACTACCTTGGAGATCTTGAGACCTGGAACGCTGCCGAAGAGGTATGTTAATCGTCTTGACACCAGTTACATCTCGCTAAATGGCCCTACCTTGGATAGCAACTTACGAAAGCTCTGGAGGGCCGCTATCCAGGTAAATGGGAGCTGAACCCAGGCGACGGTGCTTTCTATGGCCCCAAGATAGACATCACGATCCGAGATGCCCTTCGAAGGGCTTACCAATGCGCTACCATCCAACTTGACTTCCAGCTGCCGGAGAGGTTCAACCTCAAGTACCGCTCAGCAGACGAGGGCGCTGGTCCCTCGGACAAACCGCCTTCACGTCCCGTCATGATACATCGTGCGATCCTTGGTAGCTTGGAACGATTCATCGCTATTATTACTGAGCACTTTGCCGGAAAGTGGTATGTCTCTGTTCGTGTTGTGACTGCATGAAACATGTAAGTTCACCGCTGCCGACTTTAGGCCATTCTGGTTATCACCTCGACAAGTCCTTGTCATCCCCGTCGCCGCTGCTTACGTGCGTATCCTTCTCATCCCTGAGAGAATCTCCTTACTCAGACGACACGTTGTATAGAATAACTACGCTTCTGAGGTTACGAGCTTATTGAGCGCGCAAGGCATCTTCGCGGACGTGGACACCGGAGGAGACACCTTGCCCAAGAAGATCCGGAACGGTGAAATCGCTCAGTACAACTTCCTACTAGGTAAGCTTCCCAGAGCCGATTCATCGCACTGTCAGCCCGTACTAAAGCAGCGGCTTCCAGTGGTTGGGCAAGAAGAGTTGGATGCCAGATCTTTGAACATCCGGAACAGGGACGACGTAGGCACCAAGTCCAAGGGCCAGATGGCACCTCTTGATGAGACGATCCAGAAAATGGTAGCACTGAAGCAGGCTAGGAGCTTGGCGAATAAACTCGAGTAGATTGATCGACCTTTGGCCCACTGACTTTCTCACTACAAATCTATGTGTGTGCGTACTGCGCTCTCACGCGGCCATTGTGAACCTGTAAAACTGTACTCCGTGCAAAAAGGTATGTCCAAGGCTAAGAGCTTGGAAGCTGTAGACTCGCAGTGCGCAATATTATACGTAGTCCCGCAGAATGCGCAGTCGATCGCCACAGTATTTGAGTGTATATTCTTGGGGCGGTGAAAGTGTCCTGAATGTAGAAAGGTGGAGCGACGATCGTTCTATCCCAGTGCCGAGGAGTAGAGGGATGGAAACTGTAATTTATGAAAGCACCGATTTCAAGAGATTGCTATTGCTGCAGAGCTTGGCCGAAGGATCGATGCGGATCTTGGGATTGACTTTAGATATACCGTAGAATGCGCGTCGGAACGGACGATGTCAATGGTTCGAGAAAGTTCGAAAAGTGCGATGAATGTGCTAGTCATGGCTTAAAGATGAACTCGTAAGGCCGGTAAAAGGTAAGCAGTCTGGAACTAGATGAGAAAGGTTGAAGATGATTCTGGCTGATTCAGCCTGGGATAAGTGCGAGCCTCGTGTCAAGACTCGAGCTAGTCTGGAGGAGACTTTACTGTCCTCGGTGTGAAAGCTGTTGAAAGCAGTGTCACTGTAGACTTGACCAGATCTGACCAGGCTGGACTCGCGAGCTTTCGCCCCGACGTCATTGGTCAGCCTCGGAGTGGCAGTACCCGCCCCCGTGATCCCCGCCACTGCTTGCGGTCAGCGTCGTCGTCACTAGCTCATCGCAAATCGGTAGCCAGTAATCCCCTTCTGTTCATCTCATCTCAGGAAGATCGGTTTATTTGCACACCGAGAGCTTTCACACATCTTGCCTTGTGAAAAGTGCTGCTACAGCAATTCGCTATTGACATGGCCACAATAAATTATCGTATGACTTGTTTTTTCCTAGGCCAAGCTGCGGCGTCTTCCTGCGTTCACCGGAACCGATCTCCTGCAAACGACGCGTCCTTCTGGCTGCCGGGGTGAGGCGATGTGCTGCCGAGAGCCCTGTATTTGTCGGATCTTCTGTGCTGCATTTCTGAAGAGTCAGTGCTACTTGAATACATGCCTCCAGCTCTCAACTTACTCCTGGCCATGATGATGACTCATGATTGGTCACCCCACTCAAGCCCGGGCTATATAACAGCTGCCCTTCTCTGAACTTTACCTTTCCCTAATCCCCTCTGATTTCACACCCATGCGATCCTCCACTCCCAGGAAAACTTCCTCCTCCACTTCCAAAGCTCTCACTTCCGATGAATTTGCCCATCTGTTCGACCTCCGATTCGATGCACATTTAACCAAACTGCGCAGAGCACAACGACAGCTACAAGCCGAAGCCAGAAAGTATCGCAGTTCACTAGTACCAAGGTAAGCATACTATGCACTGATGTGTCATGACTATCTACCTAACAGCGCGCTTCTAGGATGGATCTACATCAGTATACTAGTGGGCCTTCACCCAGAGTCGAGGCCATCCTTGAGCTACCTGGACTTAGCAAAGATGAGGTGTTTTTACGCGTCGAGCCCGGGCTGCTCATAGTACATGGCGAGCGCAAAGCTCCTCTCCCGCGTCGCCCAGCAGGTGTACCTCAGGACCAAGAACCCGACGTATCCATCCTGGAGTCCGATGTCAACACCCCTCTGAGGGAGATTAAATATGGCAGATTCCGTAGAGACATCCCATTACCGGCGGGACTACAAGTAAGAAGGCAACCATCCTCTCATCGTACCGTATCAACAGACCCTAACGACCCTTGTTTTCTCATAGCCCACTCAAGTCAAGGCCTTCTTGTCAGACGGTCTACTTTGGGTTGCTTGGCCCCTTCCGAGACCAGCTAACAACGCGGTCGATTGCCCTTCCACATCGCTTAACACGAGCAATACCACTGCACCAGGTGAAGATCCACGAGATTCGCCTGTGGCCCGGCCATCTCCTTCAAACGAGAACATTGTACTGCAATCTCTTCCAGTCCAGGAATCCTCTGCTGCAAAGATGGAAGAAGATTAAACAACTTTATTGCCCAAATATCCCATTTACGCTATTTTTTGTGTAGAAAAAGCTCTTTTCCCGCTCACTGTTCTCAGGGTTTTTGTATCATGACTCCTTTTGATCCTGTATCCGGTTGCGATCCTTGCTTATTTGTATATCTTCTCTAGTAATTGAAAGAGACACGCCTCAGTAACACTTTGTATTATGTTTCCCCCTTTCCCAGACTGGACATCTAGATTGTGATTATACCTCTACTCCGTGTTTTCCTGTTATCGGGCTATCTATCTTGTTTTTTCGATCCCTTCCTCGAAGCGCCTCTACTCTCGACGTAAAGGAGCCAAGGGCTCGTGAGCGCCCTAATCCTCCACCGTGACTACTTGAAGTGGGAGACTGCGAATGTCCTGAAAGATCTCAGTTGGTTCGAAGAAGCTGAAGCCATCGATATCAAGATTAGAGAACTTTATCTATGATGGTGACCAATACATCGAAATTCGCTACTGTATTCGACTCTTCTAGCGAATAATTGGGGGTTCTTCAGGTGGATCGCGAAGTTATATTTGAAATGGTACTCAGTCTCTTTACCTCCTCAAGGACCTGATCGTTGGATTCCTACCTGTGGAAGGAACTTGGAGGATCTGAGTTTCAACTATTTTGCCCTGATTAGTCACTAGTCACTGTTCGCCAACCCTAATATGGGGCCAAGAATTCAACTCACACCTGTATCATCCCGATCAAAATATGGATGAGTCTTATACTTGAAGTATAGACTCACAGCTTCATGTCAGGACTAGTCATCCCCACGAACTCTCTAAGCCCTTCAGTATGCGGAGTAGACTTATGCTTTCGAAACGCTGGAATGAACGTGGCCTCAGTGAGGTCAAGTACGTAGGCCGTAGTTGCACTGAGCTCAGTTTGACTGCGAAATCTTCCATCGATCCTTCCAGCGCCATGCAGCAGGAGAAAAGTATGATGAAGATAATCTATAGCTATATCTGGGCATTTGGGAGCGATCCAGAAGGTTCTTATGGTGATAGTACGATCAGGCTCAGTAAAATGCTTGGACTTCCTAGGAAAATCGGAAATACCTAAGTTCAGAAGCTAGATACAGTATAATGATCGATAGGCCGTCTGTCATAAATATCGCATATCCTTCGGATACAGTGTAGTGCTTAGAATCTGTATCAGCTATCGTTGAGCAGATACCATTACCTCTAGAAATCTCATTTCGATTTCGATCTCAGGTTATCAACGCAGTGCACTTGGGGTTTTCGACCTGTTCTTCAACTTGAAGCTAACAGCATGAAGCAACGATAACGGCACGTAACGAGCTTGCGGAGGTCTATACAGCAATGGCGATGGCGAGAATATTCATTGCTATTACAGTGGAGGAGGCGCTCGCTGATCGTACTAATTTGCCTCCATCCGCGAAATCCGCAGTAAGACAACCGCTTGGTAGCTAAGGAATACTACCATTGACTGCGCCGTCAAGTCCATCAAAGGCGAGCATCGCACGAACAAAATTTCACAGATGTTTGAGAGTACTAGAATGGTCTGTCTTTGGCTTTACTGGGAAGAGGACCCTAGTCGATGTGACTGATGCATTTGGTGTATAGCCTGGCGGAGTAGCTCTGACTCTGTGGGGCTCTTGTGGGGAGTAAGTAAACTCCTCGGCGTCCGACGAGGGGAGGGCGAGGTCGCGGATCAAAAATGCCTATCCTTCCGATCATGATCTGGAGAGAGGTTGATCGGCTCAGGCCGGTCTCAATTCTGAATTCCTTCAGATTGGGACTTGCCCACAGCAACCATCTATTCAGCCCAGAAAGACTTATAATCCGAAATGTCATCATCCTTTTCTACTTACACGCTCTAATTGTCCCACTATCTATCATCTTTCCCTCTTACTATCATGTCAAGCAAGGAGGTCAAACGCATGCGAGGTGAAATCGCCTGCGCAGAATGCAGAAGGTCTGACCTCTTGGCAGCTCGACTGGATATTCCTCTGAGAATTACTCTACAGGCTGAAAATTCGCTGCGATAGAAACAGTGAGCTTTTTGCACTCAGCGACCTAATAGCAATTCTCAATCCACTTTGGCCTTCCAGTCCCCTGCGCTACTTGTGTCAAGCGGGGCTGCGGTGCGCTATGTCCTACCGGTGAGTGGAACAAATCTTGCCCCTAAGCATGGGGTTGAACCAGAGGAGTACACAGGTACTATACCGCCAGGGGACGGTAGCAGGTAGTGACTATTCCTCTCCTCCTCTTCTTGTTATCATGTCACGACCCACTGTTTTCAAGATTCGTTCTGGCGGCAACGGATCACCTCATGATGAAGATATCAACTATGGAAGACAGAATGCACGCACTAGAAGATGCACTTTCTATCTTGCAGGGCACGAACGGCGCCGTTGAACACCCACTACTCCTCAACTCCTCGGTCAAAGCAGAAGAAGAGCCCAACTCCACCCATCTCCACCTCAAACCCATTCTAGAATCCTCTGAGGAGCAACAAATATGCCCAAAAGGCACTCTACACATTGACAGCGAGGCAGGGAGGTCTCTTTACTTTGGACCTGGGGGTGGATCTGAGGTAAGTCTTCCTTACGTCTGGAATCGAGTGGCTTCTTTGATCATCCACCCGCTAGTCTCTCCTTTTAGTGAGCTATCCACTCATCTTCGCTCGGGTTGCTTATCTCAGATGATTCCAAACAGCAAGCACAAGGTACGGAGAATACACCCGTAATCGAAGAACTAGATGCCTCGTACCTGCCGCCCGAAATCGACACGGGGTTCTCTAATTTCCTATTGCGACCACGTCAGGCTTTCCCTCGCACCACAATGCAAACAACAATAGAGAACTTCCTTCCTTCTTTTGAACGCGCCACATATCTCATCGGGACGTTCCTGGAACATCTCTCATGGATGTTCCATATCGTCTCACGGCGTGAATTGGTTGTTGATCTCATGCCAGTGGTATACAAACAACGTCCTGGTTCGTATGGACCCCATGATCTGGCGTTGCTCCTGATAACGCTGGGAATCGGCGCCCTTGTGGACGAAGAGCTTCCTCCATACAATCTTGAAGCACAGCACTACTACAAACTCACTCAAGCCGCACTCTCGCTGCAAACAGTGCTCGTAGAAGAGTCAGTAAAGACGATCAAGGTGCTCCATCTCATGAGCATTTACAATGGGATGTCAGGAAAAGAGAGTAATATCGAGATGTGCTATGGGCTGCTGTCTCTCGCTGGTCAGACAGCGATGAGGGTATTTCACCTCTGTAACTCACTCCCACGGATTAGGCTGATGAAGCTCCTTACAGATCGGTTTCCGTGGGTTGTCCGTCTATTCCATGAGTACGCAATCTTTCTCAATCTGTGATAGATGTCGATCCCTCCATGTGGGGGTTTACTGGTAAAGAAGCCTACGATAGACGGTGTTACTTCTATAATTTGTTGGTTGCTATACTGTGGCAGGTAGGCCAATATTCATTACTCCTACAGATTGTCCTGGATTGACAGTCCTCCAGTGCCTGGTCACCGGTCGGCCACCTTCCATTTGGGCAGACGCTATCGACTGTCGCATACCTTCAGCTGAGGACGAGGACCAATTTCAACAGGGCGAAGTTCCCCTAGGCTGTAAGCTCGCTTCCTTTTTGGGATATCTTTATTTTCCACTCAGTTCACTCCAGTCGGGCGGTGGGGCTTTATGGCGAGTCGGGATCTTCTGATTCCTGTTGTGAAGGCCGTTTTAGCCGCCAAGCCACCAGATTATTCTCATATCCTCGAGTTAGACCGTCGGATAACCACTTTCGTACCGACGAACGACGCGAACCCTGAAGACACCCGGACTTCTATCACGATGAGAACCTTTGTACGGTCCCACTACCAAGCCCTCAGTGAGTTTGTCGTGGTTAGCGCGAGGATTTCTTTCTGATCAAGCGGTTAGTCAAGATGTACCTGCACCGAGGCTACTTTGCAGAAGTCCTAATGGAAATGCCGTTCGACCCTTTCTGCAGTGCTCATAAACAGTCTTTCATATCCGCATACCAGAGCGCATGCTTTGTGCTACAGGACACCATTGAGCAATATACAAAGAAACCCGTGTTGTGCAGTCGTGTTTGGCAAATATGGTCTTTCGCGTTCTCAGCCGCTGTGAGTACTCACTCCTCCTCTGCCATTAGATGTTGCAGCAAACAAGGAAGCTGATCCAGCTCTTCTTAGATGGTCATCGGAGCAGTAGCCGTACGAGCACCACAGATTTCAGGACTGGAACCGCAACCGTTTAGCAAATTTGAAGAAGCTTGTGCACTGTTCCAAACAGCTGCAGAAACCAGCGCGCGAGCTGCTCGAGGCCTGGTACGCTATTGGCATTTTTATGCATCCTCCATTTTATCATCAATTGATTTTGTCTGCGTTTCAGCCCGTTCTTTCAGCTATGCGAGAGAAGGCTATATACGCTCTACGGAATCTACGTCAGCGCCAACCAACATTATCAAATCCAAGCTATGATCCCAAAGAAGAGCTCTCGCTATTCAGTGGCCTGACACCACTGGTGGCGTCCAAGAACTCGTCCAAAGGCACTTCCCCACCCACCATCAGCGGTACCTCTCCTGAAGCATACGACAGCGGCTCATGGATGCCTGCTTCCCTACCGTCCTACCCAGTGTCTCAACCTACTTACCTGAATAATTCCTCCTCAGACCAGTCCGAATTTTGGCCACTCGAATTCTCTCTAGATGCTCAGCCAGATCCATTAACGGGGCAGGGGCAAGCCGGTTTGATGGACTACAATCAAGGTGCTTCCTATCCGGCGGATGGGTACGGGATGCCTGTACTTGATGAAAGATGGCTTTCCGCCATGCATGGCCATGGGCTTGCATCGTATTTTCAGCGCTAATAAGCGTTTTTGCACCTGACCGACGCCAGGATGTATTGGGGCGTCAGTGCACGTCAGATTCTCTCGATGCGCGGTGTATTAACTAGGGGGGAGAATGATTAAATATTCAGTCGATAGATCTCACATGGATCTTGTAAAAAGATGTCGACTATGGAGGAGATGGTGTGAGTCGAAGTAAAAACAAACATGTAAGAACTTAGATTACGTGTACTAATGCTGGTGGCACAGCTCGAGGCGGAAATTTACTCTTGCGCTCTGTTTTAGACTTGTGGGTAAAATGTGAGGGGGACCAAGCTTCTTTAGCCAAGAGCACACATATCACAGAACTGGATAGAGATCTGAACAGATTGATTGAAGTGAGGGCAAGTGGATCACATTCTGTGCATAGGAATGGTGAAAGGCTATGGTGTCCGTTCGTTTTGTGCGTACAGTGTACCTCCATCGACCGAATGAGTGAACATACAGTGGACGAATAAACGGTAGATGGGACGTATGTGAGGTCGTGAGATATACTAGGGCAAGAAACAGTGGAAACAGGAAACACAGGGGAACGGACATCAACCTTCCACTCGCTCTGGATTTGCCGCTGATGGTACAGACATCTGACCAGCAGACGTTCCGGACGGCTGCTCACTGACAACTCTCATCGAAGCAGGTGCCGCGAGGGCATCAGGAGCCTTCGTTTTCTCCATGTCCTTTCGAACCTCTCGATCGAACGCGTCTTCATCGAACGAGTCCCCGCAACACCTACGCAGGGCAGAGTCATGAGATGTTGTGGGGCCCCGGGATAGAGAATGTGACGTACGATCCACAACAACCCGTCGGTCCACCGCAACATCTACAACCGTTTGAACCGAAAGCGTCTGTGCAGCTTTGATGTTAGAATCACACCACTTTCAAGCAGCAGAACATGGGAACTAACGTTGGTTGCACCATACGCCTAATGTAGTACTCCCAAAAATCGCTGTAAAGATTCTTCTGGGTGAGAGACAATCCCAAGAGGTATGGGCTAGTAAACATACCACACATCCCGCAGCACGCGGCGCAGCACTCTTCAAAGAAACCAGACATCGTGTGCCACCGTAGTAGTTATGTATAAAACGCGAAGTGAGGCCAGTGAGTTCCAGTCAAGACAATCGGTCGGGATGGTCAATAAGGCTAGTAAGGCTAGTAGGCAGATACGGACAATGGGAGTAGTGGGTCGTTCTAAGACACAAGAGGCGTGTGGTCAGCTGCAGGCAGATCAGTGGCGGACTCCAGAAGATGAAGGGGATTTAAGCCCTCCTCGAGCGCCTATCGTAATTGTACTCTGTTCGCTGATGGCTTGTAGAAAGCTGTTGAGAGTTGGCAACCAAGCCTCGGTGGATTAGCCTTGCAAACTTCATAGAGCAATGAAGCTTTTGAAGTTGCAAGATGGTAACGTGCAAAAAGTCTCCTCTAGTCACGAGTACTACTGTGATCTGTTGTAGTACTATAGTATACTGACGATCAAACCCAGAAGTTTGGCAGAATTCATCGGTGATCATCTCAAGCGCGCGATGAAATATGGCTTGAGGTCATACTTCTAATTGAATTAGGTGTAGAATCAGTGCTATATGTTACAGATCTTTCGAGAGAGCTACTAATGTATGCATACGTTCCATGAGCAAGCAAGCAGGGGAGAATCAGAACACACTGGGCTGAGCCAGCAAGGCAGCCGACATAGCGGATAATCGAAGTACCCACTTGACCCGCTCTACGGTACAATAGCTGACAGGAATTTAACGGATTGAGGGTAGATGTTGGTTCAGCAAACTCTCCAAAGCTGTCGGGTCAAGACCGTCCGCTGACTTCAAGTCTTCGAAATCAGGGAGCTCGTTCACAGGAAGGAACTCCCAGTTCTTCGTACCTGACTCGAGAATATTGGAGAAGTCTTGTGGGACGAATGTGTACTCGGTTGACGCAGAACTTGGGTGCCGACCGAATCGAAGGTTAGTACAGTGCTCCAGTATCGGGACCGAGTCTGGTGTAGGTAAATCGAGATAGATAGTGACGTCCTTGGAATCATGGATTCGAAGCTACAAGACACGTATCAGTGCGTATAATCAGAGCAGCACATCTCAGAGAACACGTACTTGATGGCATGATACTACCAAGGTACATCGTTCCAACGAATGTAGAGTCACACTTCCATCCAATGGCTGGAGCATTACTACGCAAGAGGAGAGAGATTTGAGATGGACATTCGAAAGTTTCAGTGGTGTTTCTGTAGCAGGAGGTCGCGTGAAATCCAAGACGCTCTTTGAGATGTTTGATAGTGTAAGGGATCCGCTGCTCGGTAATGCCGTACTACTCAGAGTCATCACTTGGTTCGACACTGGGGGGTTCTCTGTCCCAGTCGAAGCCTGTGGACGATCTGAACGGGTCACAGATGGTGCAAGAGGAGTGATAGGGATTGAGGCAGGAGTTGGAGGTTTTCGTTTAAAAGCGAATCGACGATTGCCTCCTGCAGTGCTGGATTTCCTCTTGGATTCCAGTAGAAGTTCTAGCCCTTTGATTTCCTGCCCAATAGAATGAGGAGCGCTCCCAGTGGGCATAGTGGTGCTCACAGAATGGTATCGCTTTTGATCATACGTGGGTATGCCCTCAATGGAGTCGGATAGAAACTTTGAGAGTGCAGTTACATCTTTCTGCAGTTGATCTTGAGGTAACGTGTCAGGGCTATCTATGGAAGCCCGGATCGCTAAGAGACAAGGCGCAGGTTTGGTTTTCTTCCTTTGCGAGCTCATTTGAGGTCGTTGACGATGGACTCACCAGAACATCGTCGCGAGAAATCTTCAGAGAAGGTGACGTAGAAAGGTTGATCAGAGTTAGAAGAGGACATCCAATGGTGATTGGATGCGTTGAAAACATGTGCACCCGGCCGACGCGACGCTCCTCCTAGTGCTATCGACAACACCTAAGCAAATCCCTCATTCATCACAATCGCTGATATAGATTTTTGCAGATTTGGGAGAGGAAGGACTGGTACAGTAAAGAGTAATACAGGAATCTATTGTGCTCGATGAAGAACATCGATAAGGAGAGAAAGAGGCGAATGAGTACAAAGCGATTTCTGGCTTGTGCCATTAGCGACCGTATCTAGGATCATTCGTGAGCGCGAGGAAAGAGAGCAAAATAGATATTAGGACGTACTTTTGCAACTCCCACTCACGATTGTCCAGAGGGCAAACGTTTCTTGTTTTCAACCATCGAGAGATGCAATGGAAATGGAAGGCGTGCTGTCGATACGCATTGGAGGTAGACTCTAGCTGAAAGAATGCAAATACGTACGTTACAGATCCCCCATGCTGCATTGCAATCCTCATTGGTAGCAGATACTTGGTTCGCTTGACAATCGATGCCTGCGAAGCGATGTGAGTATATTTAAGGGGACAGTGTGGCAGGAACTTTACAAAGATCCATGATGTGGTTCCTGCAAATGGCACAGTTGTCTACCACAATGTCTGACATCCAACATAAGAAGACGAATGAAAGTCGTGTTCGTTTGAGGACATACCCCACGCCCATAGTGCGACGGCATTCCACTACGATTACGGGTTAGGGTGCTCGAGTTAGTATTCAGGAGGTAATGCACCTTCTTGACTTCGAATCTAGCCTTGACCTCCTTCTCTTTGCCCTTGGATTCAACGAGGGGTTGATCGACATCCATAGAATCAGCCATGTTTGTGTAGAGATTGGTTGGATCAAAGGGAAGGAAGAGTCTGGATTCAGTATACGTAGACTAAGTGGATTACCAGGCGAGTCCAGTCACAGTGCCACCGTGCCGCGGGGTACCTGGGCGGTTACCTGAGGTCACGGCATGGAGTGAACGATCACGTGGTGACCAAACAAGCGCAAAGTTTGAGCTGAAAGTGGCGAGAGACCTTCAACACAACCATGACTACACCCTGGTACGGTGATCCACCAAGAAATTCCCAGTCTTCAGGTATCATCATCTTTTCCTCATCCATCTACAGCAGCTCACTCAACTTCAATCCAGACGGGGACGACACCGTTCGACACATGAGGCGCGTCAACATATCCCCTCGTGGGTCAACAAGTACCGACACCGACACCCTCGACTACGCGGACGACAACTCGATGGACGAAGCTGAGGTCGAGGCCACGCTCAGTAATCTGGAAGAAGATATCGATGAAACCGCCGATATGGTCTCGTCTTGGTCCTCAGGATCCCCGTTTACGACAACAGGATCTTTCACCGCAACAGCAAGATCTTACACGACCACCTCCGTTGGGCTTCATCCTCCTCCTGCTAACGACCCTCGCTTTCGCCTCAGTATGGTCTCTGAACGTACTGAGCCGCGTCAATCTTACTTAGCTCCTTCCTCACCGACCAAACCTATTGACCATCTCAGGCGCTCTGTGTTGTATGGAAGCAGGCCTCAGACGCCTACTCATCCTCATCACACGCGTTCTGCTACCGAGACTGATCTACCACCTCCCAATCGTACCAACGAGCTCATCGCTTTCTTCGAAGAGAAGGACAGGTCGAGTCCAACTCTTGGACACTTCAGAACCGCGTCGGTTCCTCTCGGTCCCCGCTCACCAGCACCAATGAGCCCCTCCTATGGTTATGGAAGCACATACGGCTTCACTTCCCGTTCCACATCTCCTACAAAATCATCTTCATCTATGCCCCCCTCAGACTATCTTACGTACTCACGACCAGATACCACGACCAATACCAATACTTTCACCAACACAGGCACAGGAACGGGAACCTTCACTCAGACTCAAACTAGGGGAGGGACGACTAGCTACCTCAGCCCCAGCACTTTCACCAATACGTTCACTCGAACGTTCAGTAACTCTGACAGCTTTACTCCCCCCGCCACTCTTCATCGACCACAGACATCGCCACGCTCACCTTTGAGCTCGGTGCGCAACATCGTTGCTGCGTGGAAAGAGCGCACTCCTACCCGCGGCGGCCCTAAATCGCCCTCTCAGGTTTCTGGGTCTCCTCCAAGTGACAGTGAGGGCTTGTTTGGCATCCGGAGACGTGCTCAGCAAGCCAGTGGGCACTTTGGCCAGTCTAGCCGAGGTGTCAACCATCCATTACCAGAGACACCCAGGCGTCGTTCACATCATGATGATACCGAGACCCCCAGGATAGGAAAAATGAGGGAGTCTGATGTTGCTGCTCTACGTTCCTTTGCGGGTAGTAACGAAGACGTGAGTTTTTTCCTGTCTCTTGAGTACTGTTGGCAGCTGACCGCGTCCCTCACAGCCACTCCACCTTGGTCTACTTTGGTACCTCAACGTTCACACTTCTCCCCCATATCGTTGGCAGAGATGCCAGGCCCTACTTTACCCACACGTGTTGCTTCTGTCTTGGTTAGCTCCCGGTGGTGGAAGAGGAATTGTGGAATTAGACTTGGTCAATTGCACCAATGTCCAAAGCGCACCCTCTCCCAGTCATCCGAGCGCAAGGGATGATGTTGGTACCATCGCTGTTCGGCTACAGCAGCAGGACCAAGATGAGCCCGGCCAACCACTGATGGAAATGCTCGTTCCTTTCCATATTATCTATTCTGACGGCGTTGAGCGATTAGCTGCCGAGAGCCTCCTGGAGAGGCAAAAGTGGGTTAATAGGATATGGTTCGTTCTTTGCCGCCTCTCCAGTCTACCTGCAGCTTATCGTTTGAGCGTAGGGATGCTGTACACCCTCCTTCTGCTGTTGGAGATACTTCAGCCACTATATCTCCCCCTCGCTCGGTTGCCGGTTCTATCCGGACTATCGAATCTTATCAGAGCTCTCATTCCACTTCCAGCGAGCTCAGTAACGGGTCAAGATCCACCGTGTTTGTCCCCCCTCTGAGCACTCTTGAGGATATCTCAGACTATCAGTCTGATAGCTCTGTTGGTATTACCCGGAAGCGATCAATCGTGTCTTCCCACCACGACCGCACCGTTGATGACTCTGTAATCGTCAATCAGGAGTATGTTTACCGTGACGACCCTCGTGCAATTGCGCCGTCGCGCGGCAACTCATTGCGCAGGAGTAGCTCCATGACAGATTTGGATGAGGAGTTCTCTAAGGCTCTGAAACGGCGAAATAGGCTAGGCGCCGCTAGTCCCGTCACGGCGTCGAGTGGTTCCACCTTAGGTCGGGATATTTATCTCACACCGCCCCCAAGTTCCAGAGGGGTGAGGAGCGAGAGCTCAGACGAGAACTTCTTCTCCTCCAGCGATGGGGCCAGGTCGTCTTACCACAGTACAAATTCAGGAACCTACGGCTTCCCTCCGACCTTATCCTCGACTCTTCGGAGGACGACCACGGACGGGTTGACGGATGTAACACAGCCGTCGTCATATCTTTCTGGTTCGCAGCCCACGACCTCGTATCTTGGGCCGTCGGAATCTAGAAGCGGTACTTCGTATACATATTCTACTTCGGCTTACAACTCAAGTGCTGCTCCCCTCTCACGCACTCGTGAAACTCGAAGGCGATACGGTCGTAACGGTTCCAGAAGTGAGATAACGGGTACGACTCCTCTCACCCAATCAAGCGACAAGGAAAATAGTACCACGAGCTATTCATATTCCGAGGCTTCCAGTTACTCGGGTACTTATAGTGATGAAGGAAGCTATACACCTTCTGGAAGCTACTCCCAAAGTGGAAGTGGAAGCTATGGCAGCTATACGCCTTCTGGGACGTACTCGAGCGGATATGACTCTCGCACAGGAACCTATTCCAGCGGCTATGACTCGCGTACTGGCACCTATTCAAGCGGTTACGACTCGCGTACGAATACCTACACCCCTGACAGTGCCGATTACACACGGACTACCAACTCGTATACCCCATCAGGAAGCGAGAGCTACACTTACTCCGGCAGCGGCGCTACCGGTATTACTGGTACTGTCACTGCCTCGGGTGCCTACTCGTATGAGACTGGCTACAATATCTGCCAGTCTTCTGACTTCACTTCTTCTGGGGAATCGAGGACTGTGGTTATAGCTTCCCGCCCTCCGTCAGAATCAGAAGAGGAGGGCTTTGCGACTGCCTCCGTCGGCACCAGCTATAGGTCCGCTTCTCGAGGTACAGATTATCATACGGCTTCTCCTGCCTCGACAACGTACGAGTCCTTGCCAAACATTCCCTCCGAGTCTGGGTCCCATTATATCACAGCGACATTGTGCTCAACACCGGCCTCGACGAATTATCTTACGACGGAGCCGAAGCAAGAGAGAGAGGAGGAAGAGGAAGAGGAGGATGCAAGCGTTTTGGGTGCGCCGACGCCATCTGAGGCACCGACGATTCCGTCTACGTTGGACCTCGATCTCTTACAGCCGGGGTCGCCGACGCCTTCTCCAACGCCTTCGGTGCGCCCTGAGGACGTTCCGCTACCCTCATCTTCATCGGTCTCGTTATCGGCTTTGTCTTCTGTTCGATCGCTGCCACCTCTTCCAGATGATTCCCCCTCCGTCACTACTCCTTCATCACTCACTCAACCATTGGAGGAGTCTGTGGAGGTTTCAACGCCTTCTTCCCTACATTTACCTCCTTTGCCCGATGACTCTCCCGAAGTGACGACGCCCACCTCATTCATGCCTCAACCGGTATCTGTGGCTTCTCCAGAGCTTACAGAGCCGTCTTCACTTGTCGTGTCAGACCAATCTCTAACAGAGTTGACGCCTACCGACTTTGTCGACTATGTATCCGAGCCCTCTGATGTATCGACACCATCTGGGATTTCTCCACTTCCAGAAGCGCAAACACGGACGCCATCGGTCATCAGCAGTGAACTGTCGCCGCAAACTGAGTACTCTACCCAGTCTTCGACAGTTTCTAGCGAACGTAGCCCATCTCCCTCGTCTGCGTCAGAAGAATCATCTACTGGAATTTATGTGCCAAGGGATATAGAGAGTGATAGATCTTATGATTCTAGCATTCTAGCCCCTACTCCATCGATCCGTTCGATCACCTTCCATGAAGGACTGGACAATACGTTTGATTCCTCCATCTTGCGACCAAGCAGATCCCCTATGTCATCTGGCATCGGTCTAACCGACGAGGTATCAACCGTCGGATTGACTCTTCCAGATCACTCGACTATTATGGTGCGATCAGAGGATCTTGAACGGACGATTTCATCACCTACGACCGCTTCCACTCCAGAGGGAAGCGTCACTACCGTGAGGCCAAGAAGTGTGTTGTTCACAGCGAGCTCGATGACCCCGTCCTCAGTTGAGTCTTCACTCACTGGTACTGGCATCAGCCCCGTCAAAGTTCCGACTGAGCTTGAGGAGGAAGAAGATTTTGATCCAGATATGGTGACGGATACCTCGCTGTTATCGACCCCAAGGTCGTCCGTTCTACGCCTTCTGAACCCCGTATGTTGTTTTGCTTCCTTTGCCTATGTTTTTTTTACTTAGTTCGATTACTTAGGAGACCCCGAGTGTCAAGTCGCGTTCTCTATCCCCGTCCATGACAGGGAGCGTCAGTGTTAGTACGCCTCAAGGTGACACACCGTCCATACACGATTTGGATTCCATACCTTCTACTGAGTCAGACGGCCATCCTGTCTGCACTGATATTTGCGCCGATATCCGTCGCATGCTGGATCAGATGCAGCAAGTTTCAGAGCAAGCACCCATCGTTGACAATACAGAGGTTCTGGAGGGTATCGATGCCATCCGATCGGAGCTACATGATCTTTCTACATATGTTCGAAACCAAGAAGTCCAACATGTGAGTACAGACATTAAAAATATGACCTCGTGCTCATCTAGTTCATAGGTATCTGTGTCTATTCCCCCTCCTATCATAGCGGCAGGGTCAGTTCCGTCTCGTAGTCCAGCTCCAGCGGCTGTGGTTGTCCCAGTCCCCGTCCGGGAACCACATGAAGATGTTGATGTTGCGCCTCCAGTTCCGCCGAGGGATCGTCCTTCGGGGCCACGCCATCTCGAAGCACCTGTTGAAGCCACCAGGCTTCTCGCGCGAAGCATCAGCTCAGTGACTACATCGAGTGTCATGTCTTACTTGTCCTCTCATCACTCGGATGATGCCAGCTTGATGGAAAGCTCTCCTCCTTCTTCGCCCACCACGTCGTCCAGCATATCTTATATCTCTGCTTATCCAGAGACTAGCATCGCAGATAGCCCTCTGTCCCCTGGTCTTCCTTTCCCGCCTGATTCCTCGACACCATCGGCCACACCATCTGGTAGCCCTGTTTCCTCTGATTCCACCATCCGCCCAGCTAACTTCCGAGATGTGCTAAGTGACATTCGAAATCAGCTAGCAGCCCTGTGGGAGGGGCAAACTTCCACAAATCACATGCTGGATGGAATCAGAGCGCAGCCCCGAGAGACTGGCATCCCTGACAGGTTAAGGAATTTGGAGAGTATGGTTCAGAGGCTTCTAGATCGAAGCCCTCCAACTGCGCAGGGAGTCCCCCTACCCGTCCCTCCTCGAATCGCACCCCAGCCTTCACCAGTCAGTAGTGATTTATCTTCTCTCAGGTCCTTGTCGGAGATATTGCGCATGCCTATCCCTACGCGGCCCAGCATCTCTCATCTGCTGGAATCGATCGTTGCGGATGCAGAACGACCTCCCCCTCAGTTCTCACCACTCCCTACATTGGTTCCACTTCGCTTTGAGCCTTCAGAGAGTAGACATCGCAGTCCAGATATCACTGAGGGACCGCGCTTTGTTGCCCCAGAGAGACCTGCCACGTTCCCCCTACCTCGTGTTCAGCCGGTTCAGTTCACACCCATACATAGGCAATCCATGCAGAGACCTCCAGCACCTCAGCGCTCGCGAGCACATCGACCGGCCACTCAGATGACTTTTGGGGATCCAGGTCACCCTAGGCAACAACAGCCAGTACGACCGACTTCTATCGCTTCGGGTACTCAGCACACTCCCGCTCCAACCGCCCCTCGACAGCCTTTCGCCGCTCCAGCAACATTCACAACGGCGCGGCCAGTACCACCTGTGCAAGTAAGCGAATTCGACTTATTCCGTAGAGCTGACATCTCATTTTCCTCTTAGCCCATAGATGTAGATGGGGGTAGAGCCAGCGCCCCTCCGGATTTCCTCAGCGATCCTCGACAGCCGGGTGCAAGTTGGTATCGACGGCCTAGAGTAAGCCTCACTCATGCATGGTACTCTTTATTTGCAGGACCTGATTTCCACTGCTCAGGGTCAAGGAGTCGCGAGTGGAGAGACAGGGGGAACCGCACCAGTGTATGTGCCTATGCCCCCTGGCCCAACGGTGGTGCAGATGTCGCCAGTTTTTGATCAACTCATCGCTGCATTGACGGTGAGTGGCATACGGGTAGTATCTAGTCTGACAAGACAGGTTACTCACTGGCATCACTCTAGGAACAACGGCTTGCCCAGCTGGCAACTATAGACCAGCAAAGAGAACTCATGCGCTACATGCGAGGTTTGAATGAGTGGCTTGGTGCTGACGTTCACGATCGTCATCAGGAGATGCGGGGTGTTTCTGCGAGGATTGATAGGCTGACCAACTTCATCGCTGACCTTGGTCGAGGACAGCGTATGTTTTCCCTCTTTCCATCTAGTGTCCTCCTCCAACTAACCTTCCAATGATGTTCCCAGAACCGCCTGTGCAGCCGATTTTAGCGGAGTCCGAAAGCTCTGAAAGCGATGGATCTGTGCGAATGCATATGCCTCAGCCACAGGCAACGGGCCAATACCCACCACCTGGGTTCATACCTACGCATTTTACACCTCATCCTGGTTCTCAGATGCCTGTTGTGCCTCCTGTGCCTTTCATTCCGCCTGAGCATCCTCAGGAGGGAGTACATCCTCCCGTCATCCCGGACACGGATTCGATGCAAGGCCAGCGGTTCCCGCCCTTCATACCTCCCATGCATGATATTCCAGGTGGTGGTGGCCCTCCAGTCATCCCGAACTTTGAAGGTTTGCACCACCCACCCGCTCATGGTGCTCAAGCGTTCCATCCTCCGCCCGCTCATCCCTTCATTCCGCCTGATCATGGCCATGGACAGAGGCCTTCTAGTGCCAGGCCACATCCCGGTCCCCGATTCCAAGCAGCCTCAGATGTCTCGAATGTCATGCTTGATCCATTATCTCCTGAACACAGCAGCGAGGCGACCAGTAGTGAAGAGGGCTCTCGCAGAAGGCCACCACATCGTACACGGAGATCTTCACGGTCTTCAAGTTCAAGTTCACGTTCCTCGTCTCCACCTCGACCAATTCCTGGTGTGGTACAACAATACCCAGTAGCACCTGCTCCGCCGCCGCCGGTGGTACATACAACTGGGGATGGCCCACCCATCATCACTATCAATACTGGCGAGCATAGAACTGGCTCCGCTCCACATTCGACCTCACATGAATCTGTCCCCGCCCAACAACAGCCTGGAACGACTACTATCATCATGCCGCCTTCCCAACAACAAGCCCCTCAGGGTATGCCAGGTATGCCTCCGGGGATGTATCCAGCTGTGATCCCCCAGCATAGCGGCCCTGTCTATACGCATAGTCATAGTAGAAGAACGCACTCCAGACGATCCCGCTCAAGGAGTCGCTCGTCCAGGAGTCGCTCCTCAAGGTCTCGTTCTAGCTCCAGATCGTCGAGATCGAGACACCGTCACCCGAGCAGCTACAGGACGCCTTCGCGGCACCATTCAAGAAGGACGAGGAGCAGAAGTAGGAGCCGGAGTCGTTCTACCTCACATTATCCCGAATACCCACCTATGGGACCTCAAGTCATTGTAACTCCGGGGGCACCCCCAGCACAACCATTCACTCCAACTGTGGTCCCTGTGTCGTCCGGAAGGCGTTCGTCACGACGATCTAGCTCGCGCTCTCGTCGTCATTCGCGGAGCCCCACTTCTTACCAGACCCCACAAATTATTCCAACCGTGACTGCTCCCCCACCGCCTATTATCATGGCACCTGCCCCTGGAGGTGTTCCCATTTCCTCCCACCGCACGCACACTCATCGCTCTCGTTCTTCTTCACGCTCTTCGAGGCGCACTCCACCTCCACCTCAGACAATTATAATGCCTGGGAGTGGACCCCAGATGATGCCTGGCATGCCTCCCCCTGTCATGCCATCTATCCCTCCGACTCCTTATGGTGTTCCCCCTACTCAGTCGTTCGCGCAACCTCCAGGTACTACTGTGGTACAAGTTCCTGGCGTGCGCTCCCGTTCGACATCTCGTCATGATTACCCAAGTGGACGTTCTCACCGTCACCGCCGTTCTCGTAGCTACTCGCGATCCCCAAGTCGCCGACACCGACACCGTTCGCGCAGCTATTCGCGATCACCTAGTCGTCATCATCATCGTCGCTCCTACAGCTATTCTCGATCTCGATCACCTAGACATCGTCGTCATTATCGTTCTCGAAGCTACTCACCCAGTGGGCGTCGTTCACCTCGCGGCTTTTTCGGCTTTGGTGGTTCTAGGTCTCGTTCCGGTCGCCACCGTACTCATCGTCGCTCGCGCTCCCCTGCAACTAGTCGTCGTTCCGTCTCCTATTCTCCTCGCCCGTCTCGTCATCACGGGATATCACCTCCCAGAAGTCATAGCTACCGCCCTTCGCGCATACACGGGACTCATCCATCGGTTCCTTCAGAGCATGACCCTGGTCGAGTACATATGCCACCGTCTAGTCGTCGCTCTCTCTCACCTGAGTCGTCCGCTCGGCCTCATCCCTTACACGGTCCTAGATCTCATATGAGTAGGCCTCGTTCACGTAGCTATAGCCCTAGGACACATGGGAGTAGACCTCGTTCACGTAGCCCTAGGGCTCATCCGGATAGACCTCGTTCACGAAGCCCTAGGACTCATGTGAGCAGGCCTCGTTCGAGAAGCCCTAGGACTCATGTGAGCAGACCCCGTTCGAGAAGCCCTATCAGTCGCATCTCGCGGTCCCCCAGCCCACGCTCATCACGGCACCCCTCGGTTCCCCTCATAGTGCACGCTCCACCTCATAGAGCACCTTCTGGGCGTTCCTACAGGCCGCCGACGATTATCGATACGCAGTCACGCTCAGAGGAAGATCATCCTCATACTCGCGTTCCCACACAACGCACTGGTAAGAGTCTCTTGCTTGATGATGAGGATATGCCTCACCTATTTCCACAGGTGGATCCTTCCGCCCTATTCCATCTGAATATGGCGATCCAGAGGGTCGCGGTGTCAGAGCTGCCTCTCCGGACTCTCCAATGAGCGGACGTGCACCTACGGTGTTACCAGCACCTGCCAGTCACATCGATGAGCGTGATTTCCCAGTTAATCAGACTCCAAGGACTGCCGATGCACCACTTTATGTGCCACCCTCTACAGCAGGTGATCGTGATACGACTATTCCTGACGTACAACGCCCAGGCGCACCAGGCAGTTCCATGCGACATGTCCCCCCTCCCGAACATGGTGGGGTCGTACCTTCTCGTGTACCTTACGACGAAGATGATCACGCTCGGCAAGATATGTTAGAGGATCTGGTCAGCCGGATACAGCATGTAGCCCATGAGGCCGAGGGCGCTGAGGACCTACGTGAACGGGACTTCCGTCACGCTGAAGAGGAACGCCAGAGACTGTTTGAGGATGCAGAAGCAAGGCGAGCGCAAGAGGCTACGGAGCGCCACAACCAACTCCTGGCTGCAATTGGAGCAGCACCCCATTTCCCTGCTCCTTCTGAAGCACCAGTGTCGGCCCACCCTACAGGCGGTGAGCCGGTTGATACCGCCTCAATAATTGAGTCCGTTCATAGGGAAGCGAGTATTCGTGCCTCAGATATCATGGACAGCATGAGAACAGAGCGCGAGGAAATGGCACGAGAACGTGAGGAAGCAAAAATCGAACGTGAAGCTCTCATCAATGAGCTGCAAGAAAGTCGCAACCGCGGCTTTGAGGAGCGTGATGAACGCATCCGAGCTCTAGAAGAGGAGCTAGCCGCCGTCAGAGCGGAGCTCGAGAACGAACGAGCCCAAAAAGCAACTGAGGAGGCTGAGAATCGAGAACGCGATCGTGCGGAGTTTATCGAGAGAGACGAGTCCTTACGTGCTCAGCTCGGCGATATCACGAATCTTGTTCAAGAGCAAAGGCAGGTATGCGATGACAAAAAGACTCTCATGGATCAGCGCTGGGAACAGAAGCTGGAGAGGCGCACTGCAAAGGATTCGAGGTGGGATGAAATGAACGAGGCGATTGCGAGACTGAGAGACGATATGGAAGCCGACCGCCAGAGGTGTGAAGAGACGAAGGTGGCCTGTAACGAGAATCAGAGTAAGTCCCTTGGAGGCTTTGAGCGTCTTCGAATCTCATGGGTCTATCTTACGCTTTGCAGACCGCCTCCTAGAGGAGCTTCAGAGACAGAACACCGAACAACAGGAACTGTTGCGGCAATTTGCTGACAGTTAGTCATAGTGTCCTTTCCCCATGCCCCGTCGTTCTGACCTTTATGATCCAGGCTGGCGGAACGAAGCTGCTGCGCAACATGAAGCCACTCTGGGTGCTGTTCATGCTACCGCAGACGAAAAAGTTCGCTTCAATGTGCAGGGAGTTAGTCCATCACCAGTCTATGAGCTGTACGAGAGAAAGCTGACTTTCAAACTCTAGTATTTGGATGAGTTCAGCAAGGCACTCGCTTCCGAAGTGCGAATGCTCCTTGGCGAAGTCGGCAAGCTGCGTGAAGAGCGTAGGGCTTTGCAACAGTGCGTGAACTCTTTTTTCTATGTTGTCCATAGGGAGCTCATCATCTATCTAGTGAACTCGGCTTTTTGCTGTGCATGAAATCCAAGTACGGACCAGGCGGTGAATTCGATTCAGAATGGTTTGTCTCGCCCCCAGTCTTCTACTTCCTATCACTTATGCTTTCTCTCTAGGAAACCCACCGCAGCTGCAGCACCTCCTCCTGAAGCACCACCTGAGATGCCTCCCCCAGAGCAACAACAGCCCGTCCGACCAGGCTGGCGCACCGTCCCTCAGCGAATGGGCAAGAAGTCACGTAAACGCGATGCTCCGCCACCACCTCACCCTCCTCCTGGCCCTCCACCACATCCCATGCATGGCATGATGGGTATGGGCATGGGCATGGGCATGGGACCGGATCCTCGCAGCCAAGTCACATCCTGGCCACTCTGGCAACGTAAGTTTCCCCCCACTTTCTCTCCCTAGATGAATTTGGGTAAAGCTGAATGGGAACGTATTTGTAGCTGATCCTGGTATGGCGCCTACACCACCATCGGTTGAGCCGACGTTGCTGGTGCCGAATGCAGGTAGCCCTGGGTTGTTTGGACCACGCTCACCGCGGTCTAGCCAATATAACCAGTGATAGAGCATTTTTCTCTTCGTCGAGGTGCTTTCGTTTGAGGTCTATGGATATGCTACTCGTCATCTATTTACGATACCTTATGTTTCTCCTGCGCTTTCTATGACTTGCACTCATCTCATATGCTTACATCTATATCCCCGAATTGTTGTATACCTAGTTTTCACTAACGTCAATGTTATTTCCTTTTCTCTCTGCCGAAGTCCTTATGGACTGGAAAATGATTGCGCGGCAGTTGTTTCTGCTGAGCAATCCCCGCTGTCGTTAACCGGGCGGTAGCTGTTGGGAAGCGTTACTTCAGACTGACACATGGATTGTTTGCTGGGGTGCGGTTGGTGAAAGCCATCACTGGCACCGGTGTACTCGGCTACCTTTCTCCTCCGACCTCATTTCCCCGCCGTCCAAAAACACCTATTTATCGGTCCCAACCAAACACCGTTCTCAGTCTCCTCACCTTCCAACCCCCGCTTCCTTCCCTTCTCTGATAACTCACAAGTCCAAAACTTATGTCTCAACCAAAACAATACACCCGTGTGGTCCTCAACGAACGACCAAAAACTGATTTCGAGCCCAACACCTTCCGTACTGAAGTTCTTCCGTTCGACAGTAAGCTCACTCCGAAGGAGGACTCCGACGAGGTGTTGGTGCAGATTACTTATCTGTCGCTTGACCCTGCGATGCGAGGATTCGTGAGGGACGTGAGGTCTTACCTGCCCCCGGTCAAGATTGGCGAGGTAAGTTCGACATCCACGCTGAGTTTGGGTAGTGGGCTCGGCGCGTTGAGTGCTGTAATGTCGACTGATTTGGTGTTTTCCTTGCTCTTTGTGTAGACCATGCGAGGCACTGCTATGGGTGTTGTCCTCAAGGCTGGTCGCAGGAGTAAATTCAAAAAGGGCGATAACGTTATGGGTCCCTTCGGTGAGCTCAGCTCATGTGTTTCCTCAAGTTCTCTAAGTTCGTGTAGACTAACGTCATGTTCCCGAAGGTTGGACTGAGTATGCTCTCTCCGTCGACAAGCATATCGAACGGCTCACCGTACCTAAGGGTGCTGAAGCTTTAGATTACATGAACACGCTTGGATTGCCAGGTGAGTTTCGAGGATCTGGATACACAGTCTATCTTAAATACATTATGCTGATTCTAAGGATGCATCCAGGTCTAACTGCGTACTTTGTACGTGTTTGTTGTCCACTCGTAACAAACGCACCTAATAACCCCCCCCTTTCCTCACACTAGGGTCTACGCGATATCGGCAAACTCAAACGTGGGGAGCGTCTCGTCGTTTCTGGCGCAGCGGGTGCCGTCGGTTCACTCGTATGCCAGCTAGGCAAGAAAGCGGGTGCAGAAGTCATCGCTATCGCCGGTACGTATCTACTACCTCATTACGACCTCACACCATATATTCTCCTACTGTCCCCTATCGTCTCTTGATTTCAGTCCTAATCCTGTCTCGTATCGCAGGTACACAAGAGAAATGTGACTGGCTTAAGAATGAGCTAGGTGTAGACAAAGCTCTGAACTACAAGAGCCCGAACTTCAGGAAGGAGTTCAGGCAGGCAGGGTATTTAGACGGTACGTTCTACTTCGGCTCTGCCTTCGCCGTTGAATCTGACATGATGCACCATCTAGTATTCTTCGACAATGTGGGCGGCGAGATGCTCGACATGGCTCTTGGGAACCTCAACAAGGGTGC
This sequence comes from Agaricales sp. HM26-F1, assembly GCA_002718315.1. NCBI lineage: Eukaryota > Fungi > Basidiomycota > Agaricomycetes > Agaricales > Agaricales sp. HM26-F1. The sequence goes on along the minus strand of NIBX01000021.1, from coordinate 304,842 downwards.
CCGAATCGTGCTCTGCGGTAAGCTTCTTTCCCACTTGTTCGCTGTAATAATCTGTTGCTCACATCTCTTTCTTTGCTTGTGATAGGTGCTATCTCCGAGTATAGTAAGTGATCTCAAGAGCTTAAGGACGAGAGCTGTGGAGGGCTCATCCCTTGATTCTTTGTAGACTCAGAACGCCCCGTCGGTCTCAAGAACTACATGACACTGATATCGCAGCGAGCGCACATCGAGGGGTTCATAGTGTACGCTTTTCTTCCTCACTCTGGATTTATTTTCTGGTACATCGATTACAAACTCAACGGAACCCCTCTTTCCTCGAACAGATTCGACTACGAATCTCAGTATTCCGCTGCCCGTGAAGAATTGGCAGGCTACCTCGCCGACGGGTCCGTCAAGCGGAAGTTCCACATCGTGCAGGGACTAGAAGAAGCACCCAAAGCGTTGCCTTTACTCTTCAACGGTAAGAACCATGGAAAACTGTGAGTCTTTATTTTAGCTCTTGTCAGAAGGGTAGCTGATTCTGGGTTCGATAGGATGGTCAAGGTGTCGGATGGGCCAGCGCCTGGTGCGAAGCTGTAGGCGATGTTGTAGTACGAACGGGTGCACCGTGTATTTGATAACAGATAGGTTGTCATGTTCAGATGATCTTGTTGGCTGGTGTTCTATCTTGTTGTAATTTATTCCTCGTCCCGACGACCTGTCCTCCTCCGTTGTGTTGGCTTGTTACTACTAGCTCATCTAACGATGCACTCATGAACCAAAACTGTACTCTACCGGACGAGTGCTACTGTAGGAGGAACATAGCCACAACCTGGGGAATTCACGAGCTTCTTTCCTCCAAGTCGCATGCCAGAGTGACATCTTGCCTCGTCCAACAGTCCAGCTGGCTCTGACCTTCGTATTCTTCTGGCATCCTACTCATTATCAGCCCTAAGGATATATTTTACCAAGTCCTTTGTATCCTACCACCAAAGCATTCCTCTCTACAATAGTACACCATGCCATCACGCTCACCTCCATCCCGTCGATCTTCGATGGCTCAATCAAACACGACCATCCCTATCCCGACGCTTCGACACGTCTTACGACAGCTGAAATTTGCTGTCCCGGGGGGAGTACTCACGTTCTATCTCCAGACGTGGATGCATCTGTGCGATGTTCTGGGAAGGGATGGGTTCGCGAGGTGAGAATCTGGTTTCGGCAGACTCTTTCCCTCTTGATTCTCGCGTCATGTAGCTTTCTTTTTGTTGAATGGAGCTGTTATGGATCCGTGGATGTGAAGTTGATTGTGTTTTGTTTCTTCCCTCTGCAGAACGAGTACACTGGCCTTTTTATCTCTGGGAGCACTAACTATCTCGCTCTTCCTCTACGTGCTCCTCATCCCGCTCCTCAAAGGCTCGGAACCAGACGTAATGTCATTTTCATTCTGATCCCCCTGTATCTGTGCATCCAGGACAAAACACTGACCGTAATTTTGTTAGTTCAAGGGCTGGCGACAGTCAGGGACGTTGTCTCGTGTGATCCCCGTCAGTGTCCAAGTTCCTCCTACATCTCCCGTCCCGCTATATTTTACTGACCCTCACCTCGTATTGGTTTCCCTCAGGTCCTAACAGCTTCGATAGTATCAGGCTGGACACTACTCGTCCTCATCCTCGCCCGATGGACAGAACTCGGGTTCGGCAAGGGTTTGCTCGGTGGTAGGTCTCATTTTCGATCCTTCTACTCTCTCGCGTCTTTCTGGCAAGGTTCTAACTAAGAGGCTTGTATCCGGAATTGTGTTCTAGCTGGAGGCTTGTACGCGCTCACGTTTGGCCTCATGGGGCTGATACCAGCGCCAAAGATACGGAGATAAGTGAGAGCGTACACGTACGGACGGGTAGACCCATGGCTTGTCGCGAACGGTTTGGGGCTATGGACGTCTGGACTACGGGTTACATGGCATGGGCTGACAGGATTCTGTTTCTTGCGATTGGTGCCGTATATCTCGGTCACTATCTTGTTTTCCCTTCTCTTCAACTCAAGTGCTGTTATTCTCCACTGTCCAGCATCCCGGTTCTCATTGTAGAGAAGATGATTTTCTTTCCTTGTGTTAGATTCCGTAGCGAATAGGATTGTATCGATACACGCGTCCTGAGTGCACACTAGGATTTTTTGCCATGCTACTCTAGTCCTAAGCTACTGTATATCAAACAGTGGCCTTCTTCCTCGCAACCCAGAACAGAGCATGATACTCGTAGGTCATCAACGCCTGTTTATCAGTCGTGTACGAGCACTTCACCGTCCTACTCCTCACCTCTTCCCAGCTCTCAATACTCCCGCTCGCCTCCGTGTCTTCGGATCCCTCACCAAGAATCTCAAACCCACACGCTCTGATAACCTGCTTAACCTCGTCCTCAGACATAGCCATGCATTCGCTCTGACCACAGGTCCACAGCAGAGGACCGAGATTGATCCAAAGCCCGCCTGGAGCGAGGAGGTCGTAGATGTGCGTCGTGAGAGCGACGATATCTGGTGCGGTGTCGATGAAGAAGAGGGTGGGGATGATATCGTAGGTGGCGTGGTGGGAGAGGAAGTCTTGACGCAGGATGTGCAGTTCTCCTGATTCCTCCTTGTCTTCGTCGTCTTCGTCGGACTCATCGTTGGATTCGATACGGCTTGGACGTGATCGAGGAAGAACGTCAGGGATGTATACGCTCCGCATCCCGTGTTCGACGCTCTTGCAGTGCGAGAAGGTGTAAGCCCATGGCTTGAGCTCGTGGCATTCTCGCGATGGAGTGTGTTCGGGCGAGAGGAGGTAGTGCAGGGCGATGTGGGAGTAGGGCGATATGTCTAGTGCTGTCGTTGTGTAGCCTAGAATTGGACGTTTGTCAGGGACCGTGTAGTGGATATAGGGATTGGAGTGACCGAGTTGTGAGATTTCCCAAGCGAGACGACCGAGTCCGCACCCCGGGACAAGCACCCTTCTTCTCTTCCTCTTCGTGGTCTTCGACGACGACGACAGATTACTAGGCGTTGTGCTTTCCTCTTCCCTCCTCACCCTATCCACAACCTTCAAAATCAAGCCCATACTAGCCTCCCTCTCCTCCCTACCTTCCTCACTCCAATCTCTCACCAAATGTCTTAACGTATCTCGCGCCTGGTGCAGATCAGCCTGTTCTACCCCGCTCGCGGGGCCCCAACCTGCGCTAATACTGAGGTTGTTCAAGTCGAGTAAGCCGAGCAATGAGGCGGGGCTTGTGGAGATGCTGCGGAGTGTGTTGAAGAGGCGGGCGGGTAAGGACCACTGGGATGTGGGATCTTCGATTGAGCTTCCGTTGGTGTTGTTATAATCATTTAGTAGGGAGGACCTGGAAGCCTCGTGAGTGAGGAGATCTCGACCGAAGACAGAGATGGAGTGCGTCAGACGCGCGTTGAGGGATATGGATTTCTCAAGGAGGTTTAGTTTCTCGGTGTATCCTAGTTAACAAGGGATAGTTAGCTTCTCTGGATACATGCATACGTGTTTGTGCAATTGAATAATGAGTATGAGGATATAGGAATCACATACCGACCTCGTACGCAATCCTCTTGCTCATTCTAGGCACCCTGGCCAGAGTGCTACGCATCTTGCTGAGCTCTGCATGAGAGAGAGAGTAGTATTGAGAGAAGGACTCGATGGCATGGGTGAGTGGCTGCAGCGATGACATGTGCCTCTACTATTTGGGTTGACTATAACCGAGTTTGGAAGTTTGCTAGACGTAGTGTGGTTGATACTTCGGTGTACAAGAGAATTGTATTTCTTTACAATGCTACAAATCGACATCCAGACTATCTAATCTACAATACAGTAACAAGATATATACCAAAAGCTACCGGATCCCAAATAGCAACAAGAAAACCGAATCAAAAGAGTGTATCCTCGTCCAACCTACCTGCCATGCTCATGTGCAACACACCCCTCCAAGGTGTCCCCTTCGTATCCTTTCTCGCATCGACACCAGAGATGACCTTCCTCGCTTTATTAGTCGACAAGGCCACGAGAGCCGCAACCAGCGCAGCCATGCCATCCGTACGTCTGTTACGAGGAGTCAAGATCAAGATACGTTTGCTCCAAGACCTCTTCCTGCGTTTCCTAGCCTCCTCGTCAGGCTCCTTCTTGAGCTTCTCTATTTCCCCACCAGTTCTAACGAATGCTCTGACCCTGCCCACTTCGCTGCCCCTCAGATTCAGGACGTTCTGACGCGCGGTGACGTCCTCGACGGGACAAAGTATCTCTTTGAGCCTCTCCTTTGAGAGGCCGAGACCGGAGGGTTGGAGCCATTCGTGCATCGATATGAGTTTGGATTCTGTCAAGGGCACTTTGGGTGGGGCTGGGAGGGTATCAGAGACTGGGTTGGGAGGGAGGGACACGGAGAGGATTGCGGTCTGGTCATCATCTGTACTGGAAGACGCTTGAGAAGGAAGAGATGAAGAGGATGAGGATGGGTTGAGAGGGGGACCATGGTGAAGGAGGACGATGTGGGTGAATCCATAGCTAGCGTATCTGCCGCCCTCGTTCAACTCGCTTCGAAGCAGTCGAATTGCGGCCTCTACGGTTTCCCTCGCCTGTGTGTCCTTCTTCTTCTGTGCAATCTCCTTCTCTTGGGCATTCTCCTCATCATCGTCGCCATTATCGTCCTCGTTCTTCTCCTCCGCATTCTCCTCGATATCCTGCAAATTCGGAATATCACAGAACGCGATAGAGTATATGTCGTCAAAGTGGAAGAGACAGTCTCCCTCCTCAGCCGTGGGGATGTTGCGGTACCGCATACATCGTGGTTTTTTGTATTTGAACACCCCCGGAGATATCTCTCTCACTCTATCGTTCTCATAGGCATTGAGATCAACGACGCGCTTGTGCTTTTGTCGTTCTCTAGCTAGGAGACCTCGGCCGTTGTCCCTCGGCGGGGCGTCTGCGTCGTCTGCGTCGTGACAGTGGTCCAGACCGCATAGCAAGCAACCACCCTTTGCTTTCGCGGGGTTCTTGTCTTTAGTTTCGTCCGCTTCGTCATCTGTAGTTCTGTCCTCCGACTCCTCGCCCTCATCACTCTCTTCGCTCTCCGTAAACTCAACGTCAGACACACTGGGCCCATCGTCCTTCAGCCCCGCTCGGGCTCTGGCGATACGCCGCCTCTCAGCAGGAGGGTGACGCGACTGAGCGTAAGTGCGTTCAACGGGTAGCAGTCTGAGACGTGAGCCTGCCAGGACGTGGGAGGTTCGACGGGTACTCTGGGGGGGTTGGTGCTCTGGTTCGTTTTCAGTATTCCGTGTAATCTCCTCTTCGTGTGGAAGTTGAGCTTGCGGGTGTGGGGGAGAGTCCTGTGGAGGGAAATACTGGGAGGTAGGAGGAAGTTGAGATGGACTATCCTGGGTGGGAGACATAGCTAAGGAAGGACAGTTGGTAGGAGATCAACCAACGTTGTAGTAGGGATGAGTCGGTTTAGCGCTGACATCATCTCAGTTTCTGGTCCTGATAACATTGACCTGATGATTAGATTCCGGCCAACCCCCGATCCACGGTTCAACGTTCAACATTCGCAGATGCCAACTATCAACCTGAGTAGACAAACACTTATGCAGATATTACAAGATTGTATATGGACATTGTGGTACAATGATGACGATGATTTTACCGCTGAGTAGGAAACACAAGATGACGAGCCAAAAAAAATGGAGGTCACAGCCAGAATAGGATACAGAGCGTGGTTCAAGCCTGTATCAAGGATGAGAACGAGGGAAAGAAGTGGAAAGATTCTGTGTCGAGAACTCACCAGATAATTATATGACTTCCTGTCCTCACATCTCTCCAAGTACTCAGTCTGTCCATTCAAGTCAGAAACAAGCGACGCCAATCTAGCAAAGAAAGAAGAAGAAAATACCCACCTCGATCAGCTCTTCGATCCTCTTCTTCAGATCCTGAGGATCCGGACGATACCGACTGGACAGTTGTCTCGTCACCTCGTTGACTAGCTCACTGTGCGTCAGGTGTTTGCGGCTCTTCATAACCCGGACGATGCAAGCCTACATATCGACCAACATGCATCAGCTCCGGTTTGTAGCTAGGACCCTCCGAAACAAGGGAGGAGAAGAAAAACATTACCTTAGCCTCGTACTTCCTCTCCTCCGTAACGTACACTCTCGTCTCCTTCCTCTCACCGCCGCTCTCCACCCTGGAGGAGATCACCCCGATCTTCAATTTGGCGGTAGGACACGTAAACTCGTGGTTGAACGAGAACGAATCCGACTCGTCCACGTCCCGTCCTGGTGGATGTTTCTTAAGTATTTTACGTTTTGGTACACAGGAGAGGGATTGGAGGTGACGCTTCAGGTCAGTGGGTACGATGGATGTTGCATCTGCGAGCTCCTACGGGATGGAGCGTTGACTCAATGCGACTGAAGGCGACAGGAAGGACACAAACCTCGTAGGTCAAGATCCCACCTTCCTCGACGCCTTCGAATAACAACAGGATAACCATAGCATACGTTGACACGTTCAGGGTTACGCTCTTCGCTTTGAACCTTACTAATATGTCCGCGCTACCCTGGGACGGCTGCCAAGTGAGTCTCCGGCCGCTGTGATTGGATAGGTAGAACCTCTCGAACAGTTTTAACAGTGTAGAGAGAGATTCGGGCAAGGTGCAGGGCGTGCCAGTGTATGAGAGGGGCCAGCTGTTGGCAGTCATCACGGTCACGGAGAGGTCTATCGATGGGGGCTAATCAAAAAAAAGTGTGAGTAAATTAGCTTGGTTGGAACGAGTGTTCATGAACCCTACCTCGTCTCTCTTCGCAGTCCACTTCCGCCACTTCACCATCGTCTCCTCCGACAATCTCATATCGTTGAACATCCCCTCCAACTTCTGCGTGAACTGGAATCCAGATTCTATTTTCAACTTGGCCAGCATGCCCCGTTCGGCGTCGTCGCTCACGGATTTACCCTGCAGCAGACGTTTGGCGAGGTGGCCCTTGTAGTAGCGCTCGAAGACGTCCTTCTCGGTGATGTACCGGAAGATGGTGATGGTTTTCGAGAGGACAGCTTCGATTTCGGAGTCGTTTTTCTATGTTTATGTATGAGTTTAGATATCATACAGAAACAACAAGTGACGAGAAAGTGCACGTACACCTTTAAGTCCTTTCCTGAGATGCTCGTCAATGAACAGTGAGATAAACTCTGGCGCCTTCTCATTGTTGTTCACAAACGTCCCAAACGCCTATCTTGATGACAACGTTCACCCATTCAAGAGTCACAAGTCCAGACAGAGCAGCCATACAAGAATAACAAGAATATAAGAAACCACACAACTTGAGTGAGTAAAACTTCAGCAGGTCGAGAAACGCGTTTGGAAGAGGTACGGACCTCGTTCAGACCACTTTCAATATCCCTGTCGCTCTGCATAGATTTTTCCCATACTTCGTCGAATTTCTGCTTCAGATTTAGGACGTCCTGAACCCATTTTATCGCGACGGCTGTTTTCTCAACTTTCGGTCCACCTTGGGCGCCACTAGATTTGGCTGCTCCTTTTTCGCTCTTGACATCCTGAACTGCAGGTGTATCTTCCTCCTCACCGCCGACTGCTGAAGAAGCTTGATTGACAGCCTTTCCCCTTCTCGCGACGGATGCCTTCAGATACCGCTTGATAGTCGGCCGTCCTTCCGGTACCATAACGAACAACCGGTACAACCGATCCATGTCGTTGAATTTATCAGAATCGATCATGTAGTCTAATCCTGACTGCGGTTTCTCGATGACCTGTTGCAAGTGCTGAGTGAGGAGGTGAGTAAGGAGGATGTCCCGGAGTGGTTGGGCGCTTGAGGAGTGTAGGTAGTGGTGTGCTCGGGTTTCTTCTTCGTCTAGGCGGTTTTCGACCTAGAAGAGGTTCAGATATGAGCAAGGTGACGCGAGGAATATTATTATGGGTCTTACCCTCTTGAGATAGTCCGCCGCACTACACGTACTGGCGTAGCATTCCCCTTCCTGTTGATAATAACTCAACGTCTCCCCCAGAACTGCTGGCTCTATATCGCGCTGATACACGGTCTCCCCGCTCGTGTCGACAGTCAGCTTCAAGGACACGTCCACGCATCCTTTGAGCGCCGACCGATTAATAACATGACCTTCCCTTTCGATCCTGATTTGGGTAAGGATGGCGGATATGAGGTGGTCTTGGATTGGTGGCTTTATTATGCGTTGTTGGAAGAGGATCAGACCCGCGTTGACGATGGCGGGGACTTGGGCTTCTGGGGAGTATACGCGATCCTAACATAATCATGAGTCCAATTGAATAAGCAGAAGGGGCTACGAGTAACGGACGAACCATGTACTTGAGCACCTGTCCAAGTTTCTCCATACTCCCTTCATGATCTTCCCAAATTTCTCTCACGGCCTTGAGGAAGATCTCTCCCTGTTGATTACATTCCATCATATCTTCACCTCCTCTCGCAAGGGGTGGGAACTTGGGAATGACCTGTTCCTTGGCCAGCCGTTCAAGATGCTTAGCCACGAGATCGACTACGCCGTTGTAGAGCTTTTGACCCTGGCGGTGCAATACCATGTTATACGCGAAGCGGTAATTCTCTTCAAAGGAGAGGTCAGAGGCTTTGTGGTCCTGGATCTTGATGATGTTAGACGAGAGAGAGGCCCAGATTGTGTCGACGTCGATATCGGCGCCATGCTGAGGAGGGTTTTGGTAAGGTCATTTTAGGCAGTTCTGAGATGAGATGTATTGTACGCACCCGCCGCGGTGCTTTCTAGCGCGAGAACGCTCAGAGTTCAGTTGTGTCGCCTAAAGCATGTGCAGAACGAATGGATCTCTTACTATCTTAGGCTTTGGAAGCGGACGTCGCACTGGTTAATCGTGTTTTTGTGAGTACAATATGAGAATTGAGCTGAGAGAATGCAAATACCTGAGGACATGATTGAAATAATAAGAAGAGGAGAAGAAGTAGGATTAGGCTAGAAACAGAGCGGAACTATGGTCAAGTACAGTCACTGCCGGGAAGCATGAACATAAGCGCCCAGGAGAAATGATGCAAATGATGGGAGATCAAATAAGCGCTCGACTATAGTACTTTGGCTAATCACCTCAGTTAGAGCCTGTCTCTTCGAAGCTACGATCACTACGAACGATTCTCTTTGCTTTATGACCCTCTCGTCTTCCATTAGATCACAGTTTCACGATTCTTGTAGAATTGACTACTCTCCATGATCGAAGAATTCCTCTACACGGTGCCTACTAGCTACAACCTGTGACATTCAGCCCTATGCGAGCAGGAGTTTTCCCTAGATATCTTTGGTAACAATACTGCGTATAGGAATGGCAACAAGTACTTTAATACAAGTACATACAAACATCAACGATGTGAATAAGTTACAAGCTCAGGAAACTAGAAATCTAGCATGTGGATTTGACCAGTGAACAACGCTAAGCAAACCCTCCCGCTCATCTCATCCAAAGCGATGGATCTACAAGCAGACGAAGGGAAAGGAAACGCGCTGTTGGGAGGGATCAAGCTACTGGTGAAGATCTCCCGTTGGCGTGGTGCCAACAGACTGTCCTCGGAGTCTCTGAGGCTCATCTTCATCAGCCGGACTTCATCCCTGTCTGACCAACTTGTCTCTAACCATATTGCCCTATATCCTCTCGAACCAACTCCCGCTTCAACTGAAGTAGCGTCCCCGAGGACACGTACTTCGTTCGATCTATTTGCTTCACCTGCGGGCTGCAGAATGCGGATAGAAGCAGAGTACTCCGAGAGAACGAGTTCCATTCGATGCAATCTAGCTGGTCCCAGAATGTCTTGACGAGATGAGAAGGAGACTATAGATAGATAAACTGGCTTCTTGTTGCCTTCGTGACAATGACATGCTGGTTCGGAGACTTGATGGTCATATCGCCCTTTTAATGGCAAGAAGACTTCTGCTGCGGCTGGGCCTATTTGGTCACAGGTTGTGTGGCCAGGGTCTGGTGAGGCTTCGGATAAGAACGAAGGGAGGAGATATATTCTGATTGAAAGGTCCACGACCGTGTCAGCGATAAGGATAATATGGCTTGGGTACAATCGGAAGGTCAGGCTGAAGATTTCCTAAAGGTCAGGTGAGGCGAGATGCTGCGGGAAGCAAGGTACTCGGAGTGAGCGTGGTCTGACCTTGGAGTAATCCGGGGTCAAAATCAACTCATGTCCGGTGAGTGAGTTGATGAGCAAGATCCCATACGTCGGCGGGTGCATGGCATCGACAAACTGCAGCACGGTGGCAGCGACGACATGACCACACACACGAACTTCATGAAAAAGTTTGTGCGTCGATCTAGCGTACGTGGAGGACGCGACTAGGGAGACCTAGGCGCCGTTATCATCCAGTGCCAACCGAAAGACACGAAGGAATCTACGCATCGTCAATGGGAAGATTGAACGAAGTTGTTGGACGTGGTTCACCCTTCGGCATGCGAACTGCCCAGGACAGCTACAATGGCATCCTGACCGCCGTGAAGCATGGACGCGTAGCAGCTAGTCGCGCTAGAGACCTCGACACGGGCGTACCTTCGCCCGTAGTTTGCTTCAGCAAGAGAGTACAGCGAAAAGCTGAACGTCCCCAGTGCATTGCGTGACCGAGTGAGCAACCATTGGGCGTTGTAGAACAGTTGAGTGCCGAAGACCTGTTCGCCAACATAGATGATAGATTTGCGCTGGTACGTGGACTCTGAAATAGACCAGTTACGGTCGAGTTTGAGAGCTCTGACGATTATTCGTTGGAGCTCTTGGGCGGGGATAGTCAGCGGGTCATGGCCGCAGGGAATGTTCAGCGGTACACCGTCCCAGTTGGTCACGATACGGTGCCAGAGATAATCTGACTCTCCAAAAACGTGGAGGACACGACATGTCTGCGTGGAGACCAAAGATAGGTTATATTAGGTCCTATAAGGTGAACGTCGCCATACAAAGACAAAGAAGACCAACCTGCTTGAGGCTCAGTAGGTCGATCACTGGTAGATAGACTGAGCAGATGATCAATAGGATATCCTCTGGAATCTGCAGAAAAGAACATGCTGAGGTCGACTGCATACTGGCAACGATGCGAGCAGCGACGTCTAGACCTGGGCCTGAGTAAAAGTCGTTGAGAGAGACCGGGGTCAGTTGGTGTGATGTGCAGTCAAGTCATGAACAAGACAAACATAGAGTAATCGTCCGTGATGCAGGGTCCGATATAAGAGAGACCAGTCACAAAGGGGTTCTCTTCCTTCCACTACCACCATGTCCTCTCCTCCTCCTATTGACCCTCCTCCAACAATTGCTCATTCTAATTCTTATTCCTCCCTTTCTGAAGTAGAAGGCTTTTCTGATTCCGACTGGCTCGACATCTCTAGCAACGGCCGCGGTTCAGACGACGAAACCTCAGATAGCGAGCATTCCTTTCATGTACCGTCTCGCCGCTCCTCTATCAGCCTCGGCAGCTCTGTAGGTGACGATCGTGAAGCTGCTGCTGGCTGGGAAGGTCTCGCAGACGAGGTCCTCGATGAAGACGCTATCGACAACGATCATCAGCCTCTCACCATGGGTGGAGATATGGGCACCATTCGAGGTCAACTGATGCAACCTATCTCCCTAGACGAGATACCGTCCATTGATCCGGAACCAGTCTCTGACGACGAGAGAGTGCGTGAGGCACTTGATCAAAGTATGATCAGTACCCTGTCTGCCTCACGGTCCAGCTCTACCGGTCGCACCCCTACCCGAGGATCTCTGCGGGACCTTCGTCTATCATTCCCAGACCCCCTGTCCAACTCCCGTGAGGATTTCAAGGTTGCCAGACGTGCGCGTACCCAACCGCAGTCGCTCAACTCGTCCTTTGAGGATGTCTCACCAACTGAGGCTAAGCCTCCGCCAACCGGTTCATCTGCCGAGGTCGAGGATCCGGGTTTACCCTCCATACCCGTGGTCCACGACGATATAGATAAGCAATGGTGCGACTGCTCTTTCAAACCGCGAGCCAACTTTGAGATCTACCACTATGGGCCCGATACCATGGAGAACCAGACTTTCGTGGATCAGCTCGTCTCTAAGGCAATCGCTGGTGGCTGGGCAGATAACGTTCTGAGGACAGTGAGCAGTGACGCTCTGAGCCGCATCGTTCACGTCAGTTCTCCTTCCTTCGGGAGCAGGTGCATCACCATCCACAAAGTCATAGACCGAGCTGGAGCTGGAGCGCCCACTGTAAGTTATCTTTCACGCTACCTATTTGAGTTTACAGTCCGATTCATCTCGTGGATAGCCCCAGTCAGATGTGCCATCTCTGGCTATCATCTTCTTACCCTATTACCCCATAGATCCTATCATGAAACACACTCTCTACCTCCCTGTCGTACCTCTTACCGATACCAAGAGCCCTCTCCGGGTCGGCAAGGTGACCTGCTATAGCGCAGCGTCTTGGTGTCATCTGGCTATTCCGCAGGAAAAGACTCTACGCTTGGGTTCTTCCACTCCCTCATCGCTCTCTTTATTCAAAGCGGCCGATCTGGCTTCCCTGGACCCCTCAGTTGCCAAGCGAGCATTCGATAGTGTCGTGGATGCACACAGTATGAAACCCAAAGCTTCCAGATCTCATTCTTATCATCATTCATCCACTGCTCCAGTTGCAACGCTGTAAGCCCAATTTTCTGCATAGTGAATCTACTCCCGTACTGAAATGTGGCTCATCAGGTCTGGTTTCCTCACATTGATGATTGGATTTGCTATTTATGCCGCCTTCAAACCTGGATCTTTCTCACCTCCTGTCTCCAGCAAGACATCGCCCCTCACGACCATAGCGGCATCTGTGGTTCCAGTCAGCGTCAACCACTCTTCAGCGGTCTCCATCCGCATGCCCTCCCATGTAGCCACTGTACCCTCTGCTTTGAAAGATTTCGCTTTGGCCGTCTTTCATCCTACTTCGGACGTTGCCACTGTCGCTTCCTCCTCTACCACGGAACATCTGGTCACCCCCAGCTGCAAGCCCTTGCGCTGGCAGAAGGAATCTACCCAGAGCAAGGACGTGATGACCCCTCCATCCTCCTCACTCTCGATTTCGTCCCCACCTGCATCCAGCCACGTTCCCCAGTTGACCAACGCCTTGAACGTGAGGCTCCCAGGATCTTTGACCCGAGTTATCTCCGACACTGTGGAAGAGGCCCGCGACGAGGTTCAAGAACTCGTGGACGTGTTGGACGGTTTTCTGAACAAGCTTCACTATCACACTACAATTATGACTGAACAGTCTCGCGAAAGAGCTCGTTTGGCTGGAGAGAGAATTGTTGAGAAGGTTTCTACTCGGAACGACAGAGCTCGACGTAGAGCTAAGGATATCAAGGACGTTGGCGGGCAGATCGCAGCTCAAGCGAGTGAGATGTTCAAGGAGAAGATGTTTACTGCGCGAAGCAAGGCTGTCGCTTTGAAGGAACAGATGGGAGTGGAAGTTTGGAAAACTTATTCTGGCTTGTATAACGGCCTTGCATTCGACTCGGTGGACAAGGAGAATCTGCCATTCTATCAGGACCCCGCGAGGAGGGCTCCCCGGTTGAAGGATAAGCAGAGGAGGCTGTTTGCTGTTTGATTACTCACGACCACATCATGTTTCTTCTCACCTTTACTGTTATGACGATGTTCAGAATATGTGTAACGTATTAACCCAATATGAATGTACAAGTTTATGGAAAGAATGATACTGTACAGAAGTTAAGTGCGCTGGCGCTCGGATGGCGGGCCTGGCATGATGTAACCGAAAGAGGAAGAGATAATCAAAGGAAAACATTGGGTGGCCGCTCTCACTGCCTAATCTCCTACCACTCACTTCGCGTCGACGGCACGCAAACAAAAAGTGTCCACCTCACCATGGACCAGGAACTGGATCAGCTAGTTCAAGCTATCGTTATTGCTTCAGACCCATCTCAAGTCTCTTTGCACCAACAAGCACTACAGTATATAGCCAACATCCAGCAGAACGCCGCCACTACCTGGAAACTTGCTCTCTCGCTCTTCATTGATCAGGACGGCCAGGGTGCACGTAAATATCCAGCCCCTGTCAGATTCTTTGCGTTACGGATTCTGGATGAGTTTCTGGATAACCGGTAAGTTCCACGTTTACTGTGACTTCTTGCGTCCCATCGATATCAGTGGCTCGGAGTAACACGTCGTGTGCGCGTGTCGATGAGATGCTTGACCTACAGTCTATTCATCTCTTTGGACACGGGTCCCGGTTGGGCTTGGATGCGAATTTCTGGGGCACGATCACGCTTTCTCTCTCTCTTGCTCTTCGTCCATCTATGACTCGGACTCGTCACTGACATCGCGTGCCTAGACTAGAACCGTTAGACAAGGAGAGTTTTGATATCCTACAACAGACTTTTGTGACCTACATACAATCAGAATACGTTTACGGCCCAGCAGAAGCTAATTCTTCCTGTACGTTGCATCTATCTCTACGTTTTCTGTTCAACAAATTGACATTTTCACCTTCATAGTCATGAGAAACAAATTCTCGCATACCCTCACTCTTCTTTTCCTGTGCACCTACATAGACCAATGGCCATCCTTCTTCAGTGACTTGTTCACTCTCATACGAGCAGCTGAATCATCACAGTCCTCAGCATCAGCCTCCGCTTTCAATCGTCATGTCTCCCTACTCTTCTTCCACATCATCATAGAAATATCAGATGAAGTGCATGATCAAGCGCTGAAAGCGGCTAGAGGGTTTGATCTTGCGCGTCATGAGAGGGATAGTCGTGTCAGGGACACGGTGAGGGAAAGAGACGCGTCAGCCATTAATGAGGCAGTCGTGACGATTGTCAACGAAGGAACGGAGCGGAAAGGTTCCCAGGAGGGAAAAGCGAACGAGGAAGTTGTAGAGCTTGTGGATCTAGGAATCAAGGCCTTCGCTTCTTATGTTGGTTGGTACCCCTCTCTCTTAACTGACTAGCTGAGCTGCCTGGCTTATCTCTTCTTGATCCCAGGCTGGATCGACATAAACCTCACGGTGACACCTACGACTATACAGTTACTCTTCACTTCTCTAAGCGATGCATCCATCCCTATACGGCTTGCCGCTTCTACCGCACTATCTCGTATAGTCGCGAAGGGTCTCAAAGAACCTGCCGATAAATTGCAGCTCATAAAGGTGCTGTCTCTGGCGGAGGTTATCG
This sequence comes from Agaricales sp. HM26-F1, assembly GCA_002718315.1. Classification (NCBI taxonomy): domain Eukaryota; kingdom Fungi; phylum Basidiomycota; class Agaricomycetes; order Agaricales; species Agaricales sp. HM26-F1. The sequence continues at coordinate 289,657 of NIBX01000021.1, read as the reverse complement.
ATGCATTAGAAGCACGGACAAGAGCTGAGCAACAAGCCCGTGGCGAAGATGTTCACGAAGACGAAGAAGCTTATAGAGAAGCTTTGGGGAGGTTACTCAACGTCCTCGGCCTGGAATTGACGAAGCTGATAGAGGTGGGCCGTCGGTTGTCTAGCAGATCGTTCTTGCAGGTCTGAATGTCCCCCAGGAAAAACCTAGCCTTGATGTGTTGACAGAGGCAACGAGGTTGCTAGAACAGATATTACCTCTTATCCTCCGCTTTCTCTCGGACGAGTACGATGACACCTGTAACACGGTCTTTCCTGTACTGCAGGCCATCTTGGGCAACGTAAGCCGTAGATCATGCGTGTTACCCGACCTTACTCATTCCTATCCTTTGTTTAGTACAAGCGTGCTAAGAAGAGCTCTAATGACCAGATAGACAACTCCCAGAGGGAGTTCTTGCATTCTCTCCTTAATGTCATTCTGGAGAAGCTGAAATGGGAGGAAGACTTTGAGTTTGATGACGAGGACGAGGACGAGCTCGCTGCCTTTGAAGGGCTTCGAAAGGTAAGCCTCCATTCCTTATGATCTATATGTCTTTGACCTCCACATTTCCCAGGATCTCCGGACGTTCATGGATTCCGTGCTATCTATCGAGCCTTCTCTCGTATCGGGTACTGTTGTATCTGTGGCTAGCAACACACTCTCGGCATATCAGTCTGGGAGCAACGTAAAATGGAACGAGGCTGAACTTGCACTCTACCTCGTCTTCATCTACGGCGAAATAAATAAAGGTTTGTCTCTGTTACTCTTTCCTGGTGTAGGTTTTCAGTCTCTAACATAATATAATACAGTCGGTGGTAAAGGCCGCGCTGCTTTTTGCGTGGCCCCTGCCTCTGCACCAGCGGACAGGGCCCTACGGAAAGAGTTACCATGGGAAAGCTATCCTCTGACGGCTCATGGTGAAATGCTCATGGCTATGGTCGGCTCTGGGATAGCGCGGTATCCTCATAAGGCTGTCCTGATGCAATTCTATGAGAATGTCGCTCGGTATGCAGACTTCTTTAAGGTACGAAAAGAGTGCATCGGACCAGCCCTAGAAGCTATGATTGATTCGCGGTTCGCATTATATCTCCTTTCCATCTCTCTTATCTACTGACAAGATTTTCTCAGTGGCTTACACAACTTAAACTCTACCATTCGTTCTCGTGTATTTTATCTGTTCCATCGCTTCATCAAAGAATGCCGGAACGAGATATCTCCCTCTGTTGCTGGCAATGTCCTCCAGAGTGTCGGCGATCTCCTAGTCGTCCAAACAGAGCTCCCAGAACTCGAGGACCCATCCCAGGACCTCCTCACCGAAGCCGTTCGCAATCCCGGAATCTTCGAATCTCAGCTGTATCTCTTCGAAACCACCGGCATTCTCTGCTCACTCCTCTCCAAAACGTCGGACCAGCAGCAAACTTCTGTGCTGATGTCGATAGTGAATCCTCTTATGGATGAACTCTCGTCGAACTTGCAGGTGTTCACCTCTGGGAGCAGGGAAGTGCTGACGATCCTCAAGATTCATCATTTGATTATGGCGTTGGGCAATATTGCGAAGGGATTCCCTGACTTTCCAAATCCAATTCCAGAAGGCTATAACCAGCCACCACTGGAGGTGTTCTCGCAGGTCGCGCAGGCCTTGCTGGTGTGTCTCGAGGCGTTGAACATCCTTAAGCCGATCAGGGAGGCGGTAGGCATTTTCATCCATTATTTGCCCCCTTGTGCTCATTACGGACTCTAGACCCGTTTTGCATTTGCACGTATCTTGGCCACGACAGGCACGAACGTGACTCACCTCATACCATCTTTAATGTCGAATCTCCTGGCACATTTCGAACCCTCGGAACTGGTCGAGTTCTTGAACTTTATCAATCTTTTAATCCACAAACTTCAGGTGAGTGTTTTCACCCTTAATCGTAGCTAAAGAGGAGCCTGGTTGAATTACTCTCTAACAGCAAAGCATGTTCCCGGTCTTGGACGAGCTAAGCGGACCCCTCAGTCTTCACATCGGTTCCATCTTGTCCCAGCCTGTCCTCGGGACTGATGACCAACTTAGTCAGTCTGAAACCAAGAAAGCGTATCTTGGTTTGTTGACGAGTATCATGAACGCTAGATTGCATGGGATATTCACTTCAGCACGTAAGTTCTCCAGGAAAATTTAATTCCTAGGTATAGTGCTGATCAATTGATTCGCTCCCGAAAGGCAACGGCGGGAACTTCGAATCTCTCATGCAAACTGTCCTACGTTTCGTGGAAGACAACTCCGACCCAGCCGTTCAAAGAGCTGCTCTCATGTTCCTTAGTCGATGCTTGTCTGCTTGGGCCGCACCCGTATCTCCCTCGACCAATGGCCAGGTCGGTGCAGAAACGACTGGTGTTCCTGGGTTCGAGCGGTTCGTGTACGAGCGGATTTTACCCAGTTTGTTCACGATTCCGGCTTCCCCGGAATTGAACCCCAAGGATGGACAGGCTACTACCGTAAGCATGAAGTGCAACTCATCCTACCTACCAGGTTTAAACAGTTCTCTGCTTTCAGGTCCTGCATGAAATCGCCGCCCTCATCAAGCTGATATGCTCTCTACGGGAGCAAGAAGCCTACGACTACCTTACCAATGTATTCCTCCCCTCTCAAGGCTGGCCACCACAAACCATCCACGAATTTGTCACGAAACTAAGAGAACTAGATGTCAAAGGCTTCAGGAAGTATTTCACAGACTTTGTGAGGTCGTCACGATCGTAGGTTGGGTTTGGTGTATGTATGGGTCTGGGCTACGGTTTTCATGGGTCTTCGTTCTATTCTTCCCCTTTTTCTGCGTTCTTATTGCCCCATTTCTGTATCCTATCTCTCGCTTCTTTCGTTTGTTTCCCATACCCTTCTCATCTCGCATCTGTCTCTTTACTTGACCCTTTGCATTTACCTCACTATCGTTATGTTTGTTCCATTGCTTAATCTCATATCACAATTTTCCTTAACAGTATTGATATACCCTGCACGACTATGTGCGCGTGAGTGCTCGCCGTGTTCCAGGTGTGTTGGAGAATTCCGAGCTTGGATAGGGACCTAGACCGTGTAATATCTAACTATCTAACTATCTACTGTTCTAGGGTTGCCTTAGGAACTACTGCTTGGACCAGGGAAATTGTACATAAAACTTGAATTTTGCTGGGGCCATAACTCTAGAAGTGCCGGAACATCAGGCTCGCTCACTGCAGGATCATATCTTCTAGTATCATGGACGGTAGATATATCAATGGAGACTCTAATTATACTGTACAAAAGGGAGGAACATTGGTACTGGTGTCAGAACCAAACTATGGTTTACAGTATGAGGGAAGCTATGAGCTGGGAGTCGATCGTGCGTCATATTACAACATGGTCTAAGTCTTCTAACACTGTATGCTCGAAGACCCATGAAACGGAAGGCAACAGTTTCTCGATGGAGAATTAGCGCCCTGAGCTCGCTCTGGATTCCTAAAGTGATATCAGTGCTTGGTCTCTCCTCTTGAATAGCAGCCCCGAGTGCCTCGAGTGCGTCACAGTGACTTGGTTCCTTACAGAGCCCCGCCATAATCCCAATAACATTTCCAGCACACCACACGTCGACCAAAAACAGATCGTACGGCGGGATCCCGGTGTTATCGAAAGCCTCGAAAACGGCTTTCTGGGCCTTGCTGTACGGATTGAGCCAGACCTCGTTTGGATACTTCAGTGGGGTTCGTTCACGCGGTATCGCCCCAGGAGGATAAAACGCCATGACCTCTGGAGGCATGTAGTTTGGCGTGCCACAGGCCCTATCAAGTCTGCTGCTGCGGTCGAGATCTATCTCGGCAGAACCAAGGTCGACAAGGGTAAGATGAGGTCGTTCTTCCCTGAAGACAGAGTACGGGGGGACAGGGTCAGAGGGTAAAGCTCTTCTGAGACCAATAACGACATTGTGGGGTTTGATATCGAGATGTGCGACGCCATGAGCGTGGAGGAACTCGATGGCCTATACTTGTGGTGTCTTTCAGCGTAGGTCCCAGAACGGTAACAATAGATACTTAGTCCGTAGTTCGGCATTGCAAAGAAACAGCGATTATGAGGCAGGTCAAAAGGAGGTATGAGTTCCAGCATATGGCTCAGGTGGCTGGGATCTAGGTTGGCTTCGTGAGATTGACGAAACACTGAGAGCAGCCTGTAGACCCTCAGTTCAGACTGTCTTCCATACTTGATGAGAAAAGATTCCTTTCTCTCGGGATGAGTCACCACGCGAAGCGGATAGGGACCCTAGAATGCTTTTGCTCAATGGGCCTATCTGGTAAGTGAACAAAATGATAGATGCACAGTGTAAAGTAGATTAAGCTGGTGCTCCAAAGATCGTTGGTGGCAGAAAATGGCGAATTCGCGAGAGGTGAAGGGGGTAAACACTCTGCTATCGGACACAGAGTAGGGCGGATCGACGACGAGCATGATATCTTGACCTGTGTAGCTGGGATATTTTTTTCTCACACACGAGACACAACACTTCGGATGTCTTCGCGAAGTCCTTGCAGCGGCTGGCGCCTCTGACCAGCGTTCTCGAGGTATCGGTGGCTGAACCTCAAAGATGAGGAGTGTGATTAGCTTGAAAGGTGCGAGCTCCTCTACGATGTGAGTAGGAAGAGTCGAAGATTGACGCAGGCGGTTGAAGACGTCGTTGAAAGAATCCGTGTCCCAGAATACTTTCGCAGAGACTATTTGCTTTCCAGCATACAAGAAGGTTACTACGGTTCATGCAATACCTTGTCAGCCAGCGTACCGACAGTTATCGAGAAAACTTCAGAGAGCACTTACTACAATCAGGATGCAATGCAGCCATGGGGTGAGGCCTTGCGTTCTCTGTTGTCTGACTAATTCTCAGAGTCAGAGCTCGAGTTCACCGTGAGGTCTGCTTTGGGAGACTGTGTTGTCTGCGCTAATTACAGAACCGACCATGTTGGAAACACCCTCTGGCAATTTGAAAGTAAGATGATCACTTCCTGGTACGCAGACCTGTTCAGTGTTTTCGCTGGCAGGAGGGCGCATGCGCTGTCCACATGCGGCACAAGCTGGCTCAACCATCACAATATCTTCCACGTTCTGGGCCGTGTAATACCTATCTATGTATCTTCAGTCAGTCTCCTGGAAGTCGTGCCGCGTGTGCTCACCGCATTCCAGGCGTCCCGATGTCTGCTTTACTGTATAAGGGATCCAGTAAGAAATGTAGAAACTCAGCATTCGAAAATCATTGGTTCATGTACATTGCCAGATCCCATCAGCGTGACCGCACATAATGTTCCGAGGATCCCTACTAGCTCGTTCTCGTTTAGTCCCATCTTCCAGGACATTCCTCCCTGCTTCGTCAATACTAAAACGGTGTAACCACTCCTCTTCAAATGCTCTCCCTCCAACCTCCTTCGCAGACCCCACGCGACCTGACCTGTACTACCACCTAATAACTCCAGCCACCTCCAAACACGTCTCTTCGAGCTTCTTCGGATTGTCGTTCTTACCTTCTGCTCCGAAAACGCTGAAGTCGCCTACGGTCATCGGGTGGCTCCCTGCAGAAGGAGATGCTGAGCCTGGCCTGAACGATTTCGAGGAGAACCGTGAGTCGCGTTTCCGGGTTTGCACTGTTGTTAGCATGCATTCTCGAGCTGCGGCACTGATGACCTCATTCTCGTTCGCGTTGTTATACAGCCGAGTTTCGCAAACTCTTACATTCGGCTATTCAAGACGCGTTGAAGGAGGGCTCGGATGACATGCAGATCAGCGCGGCTCAGCAGTTGGAGAACGGTTGGATGCATATTCGTGGTAAGTCTTGGATACTATTCGGGGCTCTGGGATTCGGACGCTCATGTGTTATATGCTTCATGCCTATGGTCGTATAGACGAGCGAAACCCACCTATGCCGGTCCGTGTAGGAGACCCAGACGATATAATAGCTTCCGTGCTCGTCGAGGATGCGAAGGTAGACCCACTTGCTCTCGTTCGTGAATGAAGTAATCGGGACACGCAAGCTGACGAGTTCGATATGCCCCTCAGATACTCACCGAGACCTACTCGCCTATGCCTGCGTACCGGCTTTGCACGGGAGATGGTGTTACGAAGCTCACCGACGGGCTGGCACAGAAACTCCAGCAACGATTGCTCGCGCAAAATGAGAAGGACGTGGAGGACTAATAGTGACGCCTGTAGTCCACACTTTCCTGGTACACTGTTACTGTACCAGACTTCATGGTCATTGATTACCTTCAATCTAGCGAGCTTAAAATCCAAAGAGGCAGCTCAGCCGGAAGGGAAAATCATCACTACACATGCATTTCACATTTACAACAGGCCTGCTACTGTACATACATACATCATCTCTCAACTCATCCCTGCATTCAATTAGTACTCGCCTCGCGAACCTTCTTCAGCTCCTCCAGTCTCGCTTGTATTTTCGGCCTATCGAACAATCAAACAACATCCTTAGTTCCAAGGACATCAACGGCAAAAATCAAAATTGCCAACGTACACTTCGAGCAACTTGGCCTCCAACGCCTGCTTCTCTTCTTGGAGCGCCAGTCTCTTCTCCGCATCCAGTTTCGTGCTAAGATAAATGATAAAAACTTCTGAGCCTAGCACACTGAGAAAGAAACAGCGACGCGAGGCTTACAATACATAACCACCCTGGCCATCGTACTGCAATATCATCTGGTGATACTTCCAGAGCGATGGTCTGTGCGACACGGTGAGGAGCGTGATCCCGAGCGTCCTAGCATGCTCCATCATCATGCCCTCCATATCCGGTGGGACGAGTGAAGTGGCTTCGTCAAGAACGGCGTACTGTGACCCCAAGTCCTTAGTAAAATCATGGCCAGAAAAAAGTCGAAGCGAGACAGTTACCAGAGGTTTATGATAGAACAGCCTGGCCCAAGCGATCTTCTGCTTATCCCCACCGCTCAGCGCGTCTTGCCATTCCCTGGCCACGTCCCAGCCGCCTTCCCTCTCCACGATGTTCTCCATCTGGACAACTCCCAGGATGGCAAGAAGGTCGTTGTCGGTGATACCGCCTACAATAAGGGAGCCGGTTCAATATAAACATCGAAGAAAATGACTGATGTTGGAAAGAGACTCACGCTCTTCCATCTGGGCTTTTGAATGGGGATATATTACCTGATCCCGCAACGTGCCAAGGGATAGGTATGGTCTCTGTGGAATGAGCAGGAAGCTCGAGGCTGGTGGTTTACGGACAACACCCCCGTAGACAGGCCAGAGTCCTCCCAAAATCCGGAACAGCGATGATTTACCACAACCTAGACAAATATTCTCAGTATACGTGTGAAGAGACCTGTCTTTGATCGAGACTGTACCATTAGGGCCAATGATCAGAAGATTTTGCTAGTTCAACGTGAGCTGGAAGCGTATGCGGATCATGAAGCAGGGTCTTACTCCTGGCTGAACGACAAAACTCAGGCTTCGCACGAGTATAACACCATTGGGCGTGACGATAGGAACGCCTTCGAATTGGATATCGTTGGACTCGAAAATCTGCCCACGGCCCCGTAATACTAGCGACATAGATCAGAGCGGGTCTGTGCTGAGTGAGAAGAAGAGATTCTACTCTTTGCGTTCTCAGGCTCCGACGCACTAGCTACTAAGCCCTTGTCAAATTTGCCTTTGCGTACGTCTGCCATGGTATCGAGCAACTCAGATACGCGGGCGGTGTATCCAGCCAATTCAGAAAGGTCCTTGTAAGAATACATAACGCGACCGAAGGCATCTGGAGGCTGGTTAGATAACTTATAGGACTAGATCACGGTAAGTGTTCCTCACCAGAAGCCGAGAGGAGTAGCCTCCTGTTCGTAACGAACCCTGTAAAAGAGATGAGCGCACTCAGAGGGAAGACAGATAACAGGACCCTACCTTCTGTCCGACTTCCCATATCCAGATTTTCAATTCCTGGTATCTTGAAGAATACAGGAATGGAACAGAGGACCAGCTATCGAATAGCCTAAGTATCAGGGGTTTGGCATTAAGATAGAAAGAACACCCACACCGAAACTGCCCCAAAGCCATTTAATGATCCCTTCTTCCACACATCCGAACCACCACCTCCTTCTGTTGACCTTCTCCTCATGGGTCATCACGCTCGCGAAGTCCCGGTCTACTAACATCTTCTCCATCTCTTCGCCGTTCATGAACGCGACTTCTTCACTGAAGTCGGACAGACGAGAGTGAGCGTGACGGAGTTGACCGGAAAGTTGGGCGGAAATAGAGGTGTACATGCCAAAGGGCGGGGTCATATAACGTACTATGAGAAGAAAATATGTTAGATTTGGGGTTGAGGGAAGGTTGAGGGATGGGGAAAGCTTACAGAGAGCAGCGGTCCCTTGGACGAGGACGGTCAAGACGAGCAGTCCCTCGGCACCGACGTTCTGAGATAGTTGATAGTTGTATAATATTACGTCTAGAACAGGTTTGGCCATATTGGAATAGATAGCGGCGAGATGCGCCGAGAACCGTTGGATATCGCGGGTAATCATCCTGTACCCAGAAATTCAGAGACAGCTAAGAATTCGAGGAATTGGACAAACGTACTGATCCGGATTCTTGACTCTATCATCGAGGTTAGCTAGACGAGAGAAAGGTTGGTGAACTCGTCCACAGAGAGATAGAGAGCAAGAAGCTTACATAGTTTATAATACACCTTGCCGTCCTCTCCCTCTCCTCCCAGGTATTGCTTCATCACCTCTTTGGTTAACCGCGTCCTGTACGCAATCGCCAGCTTGTTCTGAACATAGCTCAGCCAACTGTTTGTCCATGTTGCTGGGATAGCAACTAGCAGCCATCTCAGGATATTATAAAAGAACTCTGCAGGCCGTGCTCGCACGAGCGAGGCTACGATTCTAATGAGCCAGTGTGTCAATCCTTCCACGTCGTTGAGATGATAACTGGGGAAACTGTGACGTACTTGCCATCCAAGGCAGCGACGTAGAGTGATATCGCCGTTCGGAACACGAGTAGGCTAGAGTGCATGGCAAGCAGTAGTGCTTCTCGCGACCGTATTCCTGGTATTACAATTTTGAGGATGAGATTCAGCCGTTGATAGAATACAGCGTCGACCTGGATGAAATCGTTAGCTTAGCTTAGCCGAGTTCCTTTGAATCAGTAGCGAGACATACAGCAACTCTTTGGGGTTTCGCAGGTTCGTTAGAATCGCCAGCACCAGTTTTCTCATCCTTTCCCTTCTTTTTGCCCTTTGAGGAGCGTGAAGACGCAGGCCTTGATGACAGTCCTCGAACAGTCGTTCCTAGGACATAGAGAGCAAAGAATATGTTCAAAGCGCGCTGGATTGCTGGTCTGTTGTTGGAATAGGCAGTGGTGAACTGAGATAGCTTGTGCTTGAACCGAGGGTCGTTTAGGAGTGCTGATGGTGAAGGGGCCATAAGCAAGTTGAGGCCAAGTTCAAAGGAGGAGGCGACATTCAGCCCGGATTTACATGTGAATAATATTCCGGGCCGTCACAGGCTATTAGGGGGGTACCTGATCTTGATAATTCATTGCGATTGTGTTGCCAGCAGGAGAACTGACCAAGGAGACTGGAACTGCAACTCAGGCAATCGTTACACTCAATTCAAATCAGCGTATGGATGCAACAAGTTCTCGATTCATCACTCTACAATAAGAACATGCGAAGAGGGTCGGGGACAAGCTACACAAAGGATGATCTGGGTTATTTAATTTTTATACAGAACCACGTCGCCATACGGGAAGGCGGTTATGCACTAACGGGCAACGTGACTGCCTACCCTCACCGCAACAACAGCCACACTGGAAGAGAATGTTGTCAGAAGGGAAGTGAGGAGAAAACGTGAAGGACTCGCGTACGTGGAGCAGGAGCCTCCTTGATGAGTGGTCGCTTTCACAGGTTCCAAACATATCTGGAAAGAATCGGAGATGAGCTGAAGATCGAGATAAATTAGATACCGTAGACTGCCTATACATACATAGAGACTAAGCGATTTACTGCCGCGAGCAGACCGAGGACCATTTATTCTTCACAGCTAATGCAGGGCAAGTATAGGTGAGCGGTGAAGTTCCCATGTCAAGTCAGGAGGAAAACGAGGCGCACCTGCCACACTGTATAGAAGAGCTCGTGTTCGTTTCGTCTAGTACCCCGGACATCCAAACCAAAGAGTCAAATGCGTCCAGTTTCCGCCTATTCAACTGAGGGGGAGGTGACAGCGATTTTTCTCAGAGGACCATGGAGCCAAGATGGAGACTACTCCGGCTGCAAAATAAGGCTCATGAGGGATTTGGACCTATTGAATATGATGGAAGAAAAAACTCACGAAGCCTCGGCACTCCAACAAACTTCAAAGTGGTGTTTAGGCTGTAGCCATTTGAAGGTGGGAAAGATTCCAAGGAAAAGCAGGAGGCGACGCGTGCGCGAGATATTGGGTAAAGATTTAGGGCAGGTCAGGAGGCACTCTAGCCCGCTGCGGCTACTCGCAGCAGTCGATATCATCATAGCTGTCCAGTCGCTGACTTCATGTATGGCCGCTTGAGCTACGACGACCATGCCTAGTCCCCGCCTCTTCTTCCTCCTCGCTTTCGTCTTTCAGTGCCTCATATGGTCACAGAGTAGATATCACTCACACCACCAGGTCCAGGACCTATCTGGCACCACCCTTTGGCGGAGGTCTTCACTTGAGCTAGATCTTCATCACGAACAGGTAAAGCTAAGGCTACTGTACCCCTTTTGTCATCGCACTCTAGCTCAAGTATCTTAGTGTATACCTAGCTCGCATCCTGCAGAGGCGCAATGTAAACATATTCAAGACCAATGCTCTCTGCACCCAACGTTTCTCTCAATCGACTACCTCACCGCCTACTTCTGTACTGCGCCTAATCTCCGACCACTCGTCTTCGTTGGTTTACTAACATGGCTAATCTTCCTATTCTCAACTCTCGGCATCAGTGCATCCGATTTCTTCACGCCCAATCTCGCTACTCTGTCCCAACTCCTAGGTTTAGACGAGAATGTTGCAGGCGTAACTTTTCTGGCATTCGGGAACGGTTCTCCCGACTTGTTCTCCACCTTCTCTGCCATGAAGGCAGGCTCAGGAGGACTGGCGATTGGAGAGCTCCTTGGAGCTGCCTCATTTATCGTGTCTTGTGTTGTTGGTTCCATGTGCATCATCAAGCCGTTCAGGGTAGAAAGAGGTCCTTTCTTGAGGGATGTTGGGTTCTTCACGGCGGCGATGGTTCTGGTTCTCATCATTCTTTGGGATGGGACGCTTCATATCTGGGAAGCCGGACTGCTCATCGCCATGTACTTCTCCTACGTCACCTTCGTCGTGGTTGGTAGCTGGTGGGAGAAGCGGAAACAGAGAAAGAGACTGCAAGAAAGGCTCACTCGCTCAGAGTATGCAGAGGATCATATGCCTCCACAATTTCGTGGTGAGGAGCCTTACCGAGACGATCGTAAGTTCAACAACTGTATCCAATGAATCTCTACTGATCTAGTGTATTTTCTAGCCTCTCCTCCACAGTCTCGTCACCAGTTATTACCTCCATCGCCCGATCCGCCTCGTGTTCGGTCTACCTCGACTCCTCCCCTCCCTCGCCTCTCTATGCCCCCTTCACACTCTCCAACACAAAGCCTCAGTCGCAGTTCCTCAACTCTCAACACTTCTGTACCCCACTATCCGCAGATGCCCTCCTTCTCCCTCGTCGGAGCTCTAGAGTTCAGACAAGTAGTCGCATCCTTACAAAACGAATCATCCATCTCTTCTCTCAGCATCTTCGACAGTCCTGTCACTCCTTACGCTGGAGGTCATTATCATACGCACGGTCGAACTCGCTCACTGAGGGAAGTCAGCACAGAGGACCCTTCTCATGAAATTGATCCGTGGGATAGATCGCTTGGGTCTCTGAGACTGGATGAACGTTCCCCGCGATCCCCGCACCCACATCCTCAAGCGTACGCTGATGACGACTCAGTGAACGGTACCAACCACCTCGCAGTGTCGACAGCCTCTCTCACTCCCGTCCCACCCACCCCAGGCAGACGGTCCCCAACTCCTTCCTGGTACCCCTCGGATACTGAATCTCAAGCTTTACCTCGTCGAGGCAAGCGGCTGCGCGTGATCTGCGCGTTCAAAGAGATATACCACATACTACTCCCTTCGCTGCATGGATTCAAAGAGAAGACGTGGATGGGCAAAATTGCCGGCGTCTTTGCTGCCCCTGCGATCATGGCGCTGACCTTGACCCTTCCGGTGGTGGTGACCCCATACAGCTCTGGTTCGCAGACACCCGAGAAATCTATGGGAGTCGGCGCAAACATTATTTTAAGTGGCCCAGAGGGGGATATCGGGCCACCGTTGGTAGATTTCGAGGAAGAGGGAGTGGAAAGGGCGCTGATTGCTGAGGAGGTGGTGCAGCAGGATATACACGGTGCGGAGATGGGGTTCAACAAGTGGCTGATGGCAGCTCAGTGTACGGCTGGTCCATTGTGGTGTGTCGGTGTGTTGTTCAGTGAGTTTTTTTTCCCGTCTATTTGTTTGCTTTTCTTGGGCCAGGCTGAAGAGATCGGATTAGGACATACCCGCCATCTGAAGCTCTTGTTACTGATAGCTGGCATTGCTGGACTGAGCGCATCAACACTGATATGCCTGTTCGTCAGTCCGAACCCAGCGAAGCACCATCGCTTAGGAAATATGGCGAGGTGTTCGATGGGCTTTTTTGTCGCTATTGTCTGGATCATGGCTATCGCAGATGAAGTCGTGAACGTGTTACAGGTACGCGTTGTTGATTCTTCTGCTCTTACAAGTACTCATAGATCTGTATCCCTCTCAGACTTTTGGCTTCATCTTTGGACTTTCAGACGCAATCATCGGCCTCACCATCTTCGCTGTTGGAAATTCGCTGGCCGATTTCGTTGCCAACATGAGCGTAGCGGTCTTCGCACCCATCATGGGTTTCTCAGCCTGCTTTGGTGGACCGATGCTCAACATTCTACTCGGGATCGGAATATCTGGGACGTACATAATCACGAACGGTTCTCCTGGAGGCTCTAGTCCTGGTCACCCCTACCAACTCGAATTCTCATCAACGCTACTTGTGAGTACAATAGGGGTGATGGTGTTGCTGATATCCACCTTGATTTTCGTTCCGATGAATGGGTATTATCTGAGTAGGAGATGGGGATGGACTTTGATCGCGGGTTATGTAGTTATCATGAGTGTCAACTTGTTCGTTGAGCTGCGAGGGGAATGAAGGACTGGTGTTTTCTCTAAATCACACATGCATTTTTGTGACTAACTTGGGATTGTTTGTGATCTGTATATAAGATGAAATTTCCTTGGAGTATGTGTGATGGATCTACATGAGATTGAGACGCGAAGATAAAAAGGACATCCAAGAAATCCGTGATGTGGAGGTGAAATTTCACGTGACGCAAAGGTATCTCTGGAGTGTCTGCTTCGAGTCTGCTGGGACGAGAATGTCGGGCAAGGTCCCACCCAAAGGCCCTAGAGCTCTCCTCAACTCACAAGTACCAAAAGCACCAGCAGGACACCCACAGCACGCTGTTCCTCCTTCAGGTCCAAGGCACTTCAACAACCACAGTCCAGTGCCCCCGAACCAGCCAAAGCCTCAGCACCAGCATGGACAGTACCAGCACGGACACCCCTCTTTCAATCACAACAACAAGGTGAAGGAACATAACACTGGGCCATCGTCTTCCAGATTGAACAATGGAATACCCACTGGACCGAGAAGTCTTGCGAACGGGGCTCAGGCGAAACAGAGGGGGTTCGGTGCGAATGGACACCACTACTCTCACTCGACAGCTGGTCCTTCCACCACCTATCATCCTAGCGCGTCTGGAAGTTCTAATCACGAACGGTCGCCAATAGTTCCGTCCCCTGGGCTGAACTCGAAAGGAAAATTGCCAGAGAGCCAGGTAAGTGAGATATTATAATTTATTTCAGCTTCCGTGGCTGATCACTGCGAATTCATGCTAACATCGGTTTTTTCCTCTTGATCTTGTGCAGGCTCAGAATCATAGCACGAATGGCTTGGGAGCTGGCGCGAGACCTGTGATCATGATTCCGTTCGGTAGCAACAGCAAGACTGGCGCGAGTAATAGCAAGCAGCAGTCGTCGTCCTGGCCTCAGAAACGCGACTCTCCGGCTCTTGGTCCCGTCGCAGCGAATCCACCTCCACCAACTGAACCACCTCCACCTCCCCCACCAGCGCAACCTCCACCACCGCCGCCCCCATTGCCCAACGAGCAAGCCTTAGGTCCCAGCTTGAGCTCATCCCGTACACTTGGCAGTAGTGCGATGCTTCCACCACCACCGCCACCAGAACCATCATCCTCATCATCCGCCTTTCAGCCCCCTCCTCCTCCCTTCCCACCACCATCGCCGCTACCGACGCAGCAGTCGGGTTCACGACCTCCTTATCCATCCACTTCGGTAACTAGCGGCGCAGTATCAGCACCCCCTGAACCCAGCGCACCACCGCCGAATCTTCCACCATCACCTACTTCTTCGCGAAATGGGCCTTCAAAGCCACCAGCGCTTATTTCTAGATCACCTACACCGCGTTCAGACCCGGTTCCGTCGAGTTCGAGTGTGAAAACCAATGACCCGCGACTGCAGCCAGCTACCCCCAGATCCGCGTTAGGTTCCCCCTCTCCACCAGACTCCCCGCCGGCCTCTCCTCCAGAATTCTTCCCTCCGTCTCCTTCTCCGGGCGTCCAGACATTACAGACTACACCTGTAGATACGCCATATCCAGACTATCGAGCTTCCGGATCACCTCATATCTCTACTCCCTCCACTGAAATGCCTTCAATGCCATCGTCCTCAACGGGCGCGTCATCTTCCAAGTTTTCTCAACCTCCAAAACCACTTCCAGACTGGCCACCAGATCGCTCATGTTTCTACCCGGAGAAGTCCTTTAAAGTCTTATATGACCCATCCTTGGACAAGGATCCTTTGGGAAGATGGAGGATTGCTATTGAGCATGTGAGGAGTCACGGATCTGCGGAGCAAGTGCAGGCTCGAATACACGGCAAGGGAAAAGGAAAGGAGACTTTGACGAGGTATGAGGGGTGTGTCGTCGAGGGAGAGGCCGCACCTATCGTTCAGGATCCAAGGAAATCCGAGGCATACCGGCGACCAGGAAAGCCTAGGGAGGCGTTCTACGAGGTCAAATACGAGGTATGGTTGTCTCTGTCGTATCTCTCTTGGAGAATGATTCTGACTCCTTCTTTGTAGTATGATAAGAACTCCATTGGACCTCCACCTCCAACAGCGGTACTCATAACGAACATACCGCCTCTGATACCCAACAGCAGGATACGAAGTCATTTCAGCTCTCATGGCTATATCAGTTCTTTTGAGCCTCAACAGGACAAGAAGAACGGAAACTATCTGGGTATCGTCTGGATCAAGTTTCAAACACATGAGATGGCCAAAAAGTGTATTGCGACGGATCATAATAAGCAGATCTTTACGGATGTGAGGGCTACTGCTCAGGGGAGTGAAGGGATGAAGATCGTGTTGGATGGAGAGGGCTTGAAACTGAAGGCGCTGATGAGAGAGTTGGACAAGGCTAATCAAGAGAAAGATGCTCTGAGGCGCAAGCAAAACCCTTCAGCGATCAACGGTGCACTTGGTGGTCAGACGCCTAGCTCATCGCGGTCAACACCGATTCCGACTCGAAGCGGATTGTCTACTCTACCTCAAAAACCAGATGCTACACATGAAGTGCTACCTAGCTCTGCACCTTATGACCCTAGCAGCAATCCCGGTCAGACGACGGAACATTCAGAGTTGGCAGCAGTCTCGATCAAGAAGCCTCCCAAGTTGGCGAAACTTGAGGAGCGGAAAGCCTTTTTCAGGACTGAGTATGGACCTAACGCTACGGCTGAAGGGAAAGGCCCTGGTACCCAAGCCTCCTCCCGTTCGAGGGTCAACAATATGCGAGCCTCTGGACAACGGCCAATCAGACAGGCTTCGCGCTCTCGCTCTCCTTCACCTGTTATGATGACCGGTGCGGAAGACAATGCGAAACTGGAGGGCGACAAAGAATCTGTCTTGAAGGAGCTGGTAGAAAACGCTATGGAGCATGTCAAGATCGATGGCGGTGCGTCCCTAGGCGGTGCCGTGCAAGAGGAGGATGTGAGAGATTTCTTTGCTCAGTTCAAGGTTGACAAAGTGAGTCTTGATCAGTTTGTAACCTTTGAATCGTCGTACTGACCGTTAACACAAGGTTCTTCGCGACTCCACTGGCTGGTATGTTACCTTTCAGTCCTCAGATCAAGCCCGACGCGCAGAGGTGGTCCTCAACAACAGCGACCGGAAACTCGCTCATCAACCTGTCTCAATCTCTGTTCATACTCCACCTTGTGCAACCTCTGCGGCTCCTCAACCAGAGCGAACTTGGACTGACGCAGAACTCGCCGAGGAGACGGAAAAGCTTATTTTACAGAAGCTCAAGGAATTCAGGACCAGAGATGTCAAGGAAAGGATCCTCGCTCCACACTTACGGCTTCTCGTGAACGATGAGAAGACAAAGAGGGATAAGGAGCTTGCTTCAACTGTTGGTGCGGCAACTTCTGAAAAGAAGGGGCTCAAAGGCCTTTCTTTCAAGAAGCAGAAGAAGGTCGCGCCCCTCAAGTCAGTTGCGCTTGAGCCTGACGAGGTAACACCAGACGACCAGGACAATATGGAAGGACCGCCTAGGAAGAAACGGAGGGAAGAGAAGTCCATGAAGATGGATGGGGCTCCTGAGTCGGAGTCGGAGTACGGTACGCCAGCGCCCACGGAATCTACCTTGGTGCAGAAACGCGCTTCGTCGCTGGAACCCGACGGCTTACCGGCCAAGAAGAAGAGGAAAGTCATCCGCGATCCTTCTACTCCAGAGTCCACCCTATCAACTTCACTTACACCGAGTCCGACGCCTGAACCTCCCCCACCACCTCCGTCCCCTCCTTTCGAGCCACTGCACCTTGATCTCTGCCTCGATGACGAAGACATGTACTTTGCCCGTCTGGCGCTCGCTGAAGAAGATGTCGAGTCCGATGAAAGTCGTCCTACCTCTCCGATTGCTACTTCTGAGAAAGACCCATTGCCGCGACGTCACACGACAGGATCCGCCAGGACTGAAGGCTTCTACAAGATCACCCACGCGGAGAAGGCGGCCTATGTTGCGCAGTACCAAACACGAACGTCGACAGTAGACGAGGTTGTACCAGTCGAGGAGCCCAAACCACAACAAATGACGACATCGAGGTCCAACCGAGCCAACGCCAGGCGTAGGGCACAAGGTCTGGAAGAGATCAATCAGTTGCAGCTTGCGGTTGCCTTGTCTATGGGAGAGTCTGCTAGCGAGTTATCGTACAAGTTCAATCAGCTCCAGACCCGGAAGAAACATCTACGGTTCGCCCGTTCTCCCATCCATGATTGGGGTTTATATGCTATGGAGAAGATTTCTCGTGGGGAGATGGTGATCGAATACGTCGGAGAGGTCATCCGGGCGGCTGTCGCGGATAAGCGTGAGAAGGCATACGAACGGCAAGGCATTGGAAGTAGCTATCTCTTCCGGATTGACGAGGATCTAGTTGTCGATGCCACGAAGAAAGGCAACCTTGGGTGAGTTTTTCTTTATGCTTAATCATATTCCGTCAGGAAGTACTAGGAAACTGAGAAAGGATTTGCGTTCCTAGTCGTCTTATCAACCACTCTTGCGATCCCAACTGCACGGCCAAGATCATCACTATCAACGGTGAGAAGAAGATTGTGATATACGCCAAAGCCGATATAGAGCTTGGAGACGAGATCACCTATGGTATGTTCCTCGGTTTTGCTTTCGGGAGAAGCGGTTGTTAGCGTTTGGAAGCTGATCAAACCCCTTGCACTTCCTTTTCTAGATTATCATTTCCCTATCGAACAAGATAAAATACCATGCCTTTGTGGATCCGCGAAATGCCGTGGATATCTTAATTAGAAGCTATTCCCTCCCCTTGCTTCATCTCCAGTTGTGTCGGTCATCTTTCACGTTCATACCCCCCGCTCTCACTCTTTGCTTTCGCATCTGCATTCGTTGGTCATCTATGGGTTTCTCTATATTATTCTTGTTTTTCTTCTCTCGTTTCTTGTTAAGTACCTGTAATTGAAATTAAACAGACTCGAGATAATTGTATTCAGATCGCCAGAGCAGGGCGTGCTTCCACTACATCACTGTTTTTCGCCGCGACTTTGAACGAACCAGTGCATGATATTTCCCATGACTTTGCAACTTCTTTTCCCACAGCTGCGGCGAAGGTGGTTTTATTCGCCACCGTCATTGGGACTTAGACCGTAACGAAATACCAAGTCTTCCGAGGAACAGATTGCAATTGTTTATGTTTAGACCAATGAGCACTCCTGGTGTTGGTGTAAATTACCCACGTTTATGTGACGATTCGAGGACTGCTGACTCCAGATAATCAATCACTGTGTTTGATGAGGATATCTGAGGGGAAGAAGAAGGCCCTCACATGCACCTCACATCGAACTCTCTTGGATCATTGACAGGACCGTTATCAATAGCCGGATGTTTTCATCTGGAGAGATAGCTTTTCATAGACCTACTTCCTGGTCGTAACACGGAGCACAGTGTACCTAGCAGCGACACAGAAAAGGGGCTCATCCTTGTTTACCGCTGCGAAGACCAGGGTCAGAGGGCCATGTTTTCGGTGAGTAGTAGTACTCGAGCTACCGTCGGGAGGCGTGCAGGCCACGGGCGTAGGCACTTAGAACCTCGTCGACCTTGCTTGCTTCATCAATAGTGATGCTGGAGTAAGCTGTCGTCAGAGAGTCACAGTTCGAGAGGATTCTTGGGGTGGACCATTGGCGTCGAAGTCGATTCTTTGTCGTGCCCTCTCAGGGCGGAGCGGCCTGAATTCTTGGGCGGCATGGAATACGAGATAGATGGCTATTAGCCTTTCCGCCTCAAAAACCGCTTCGTTGTGGTTCGAAACAGGTGGAGTAGCAGCAGTGGCAAGATTCGGCTGGAGCACGCCATATAGAGTTGGAGTCATACCACAGCATAGTTCTGCCGCGGTATCGAAAAGATTTCATCCCACCACAGTATGCAAACCTCTCACTGAGTCCGAATTCTTGCAGGATGAGGGTATCTATGGCTGGTAAGTATAGAGGCATCGTTGCATTGGACTGATTGGGCCTGGGGGGATAGGCAAGATAGTGGCTAATGTCGAGAAGGCTATATCAAATTACGGCTTTTGATGATCATGACGCTCGTAGGTCTATCGGCCTCTTATGACCTCTCCCTGAGGTAATGTACCTCCCCTTGCGTTCTAGCGGACCCGAAAATCAACACCATCCTCTCCAGCGTATCTGCTGCCCTCTCTTTCCATCAAACCCAGATTCATTCTCTCCTTGATCGTCATTTGGCTTGGTCCAATTCGCCCGTGCCTTGTTTACTCCCATGACTTGCGAATCTCAGCTGCAGTCTGGTTTCTAACACGACCACCTCCGAGTCAGCCCCCGTCGGGTTTGTCGCCTCTACGGCAACATGGAATCTACGAGTATCTTTCATGAAATAGGTAAAAATATGGGCTATGCGAGGGCAACTGAGCACCGATCTCAACGATCTAGATCTACCGCCGTTACTGTGTATGAATTTAAACAAATCCGGACGAGCCTGCGATTTTTTTTGTGATTTTTATTTTGAAAAAGGGCGTAAAAGCGGATGTATCCCGAACCTCCTCCTGGGCGCCGGAAAAATCAATTGATCGCTCCTTGACACTCGGAGGGGAGAGACCTGGTATACTTGTAACAAAAACGGTCCTAACGCTCGGAGGGTCGTTTAGGACGAGAGCGACTCACCCTCATTTGCGAGAGTCAGCTGCCCCCCGTTAGTGGCTTACTCGTATGGTGTGCTCATAGCTGTCTCTTATGACAGACAGCTGATGATGGATGTGCAAGGAGTCGCTTCAGAAGTCTCTCCGTCGGCTCCCTGGATCACACTAGCCTCATCCACTGAGTTTTAAAAAACTACCGCATTATGCTGGGAATATTGATATAAATGCCTCCGAGCTATCTACATGACAGGTATTACATGGGGTACAAAGACAGTTTATAAGAGAATCCTGAGGAATAGAATGGGTTAAACAATAGATAATAAGTGAGCGGATGGGCGACGAAGAGTGTGTGTGCGCGATAATGGGCTGTGGATTGCGGGCGAAGTCTTAAAAACTACGCGGGAGACGTTCAGGAGGACATGGGCATGCTGTGAGGTTGGATCGACATGTTGGGCGGCGCGGTTTCGAATCCTGGGAGCATCCTTTGCAGCCTCTTTTTCGGTGGTTCATTCATTCCATGCTATAATTCATGAGAATTTTAATGAGGTTCGCGGGCATAAGAAAAATCGGAAAAATAATAATCCAAGACTCACTCCATAGGAATGATATTGATCGTCTGGAAGATCTCCGGAGTACCATGAGCGGGGGTGCTTACGACTGGAGTTAATGTGCTGTGGATGAAACGCGATTCATCAGCGTTGTCCGGGGCGAGAGAGAACTGAATTCACGTACGTCAAATTGCGGAGGAGGTTCAGTGAGATAAACCCCTTGGTGAGAATCGTCGGCTGGTGGTGGGACCCAGTCCTGAGCCTTTGGCATACTTAATCTGGACCGTGCAGGGTCGGGGCTGCGAGTGAAATCAGGCTAGAAAAGGGAATAAAAATTCTCACGGTTAATCGCTAGGAGACTGGCTGGGTCATGCAACCAACCCACCTTGGAATCATATTCTGATGGGTGTAAGTGAGGGTCGTCTAGGGAAGTGGAAGAGCGCCGCGATTCAGTGCCTTCTGAGTGGCAGGGCTGTTAGATCGAAGGAGGGAGACAGAGACAGTCATGGAACTGACTAGGTCCTATGGATACCACTGTGAAAAGGCTGTGGTTAGATAGCGAATATCGAGTTACACATGAATGAACGTACTAAGTTCGTCGAAATGATGTTGCGCTTGTCGCTCAGCATCAAGGCAAGCTGTGTAACGCATGAAGGCCTCTTGCGTTTGTTTACGCGCGAGGACCAGTGCTGTTTGAGCGCACTGGATGGATTGCCCTGAGGGAACGATTGATAGTCAGCCCAGCAACTCAGAAGCTAAGTTTGTCTCAACGGACTGGTAGATATCGGAGGATTACCATTGACGTCCATTGACTGCATCGAAGGGGATATCGATGTACGAGAAGACGATTGTACATTTCGATCCATATTTTCAGGGCCATCTGCAAATACATTGTCGTTAGGAACTATCAACGAGGGGCATGGGAAGGATTATCGACGCTGACCTGTTCTTATACCTCGATGGTCCATAAATTCTGGGGCTCTGTGGTAGTAGTCGTCTTGGGTATCCGTATTTGACGACTCGGAAGAAGGCGCTCTTAGTATCATGTTATTTCGGGAAGACATGGCCTGAGCCCGTAAACGTGGGTGATGGGGGATACCAGCATGGTGCCTCTCGATAAATTTACGAAGGAAAGTGAGCTCGATATCATCGCGCATATCGTAGGGAGGACCTTGGATCTCTCCTTTTTGCATTAGCAATTCCAGATGCGACATCGTCTTATCCTTTAACTGCTGCAGCCACTCGGAAAGCTCCATGTGATCTTGGTCCGCTCTCGCGTGCGACTCATAGTCCTGCCGCCGCCTTGCCTTGCGCCAGAACGTCTTGGTCAACTTGAGGGCACGATCGACCTCCCCGTACAATATACGATACCACTCTGTGGTCTTCCTGTTCAATCGCACCTTTATAACGAGTGTCAGAATGTCAAGGAAGTTAGAAGGAAGCAAATCCGCCTTACCTGCAGGACGCCAGGCTGCACTCTTAACTGTATTATTGCACAACCTGCACATTCCGACGCGGACATAAATGCACGAACACATCCCAACATTGCAAGACCTAATCACCTTCGCTGTCCGCTGGACCCAAGACTCCTTTCTGTCCTTGGTTGCCTCTTGTGGCGCCACGGGAGACGTTGCCGAGTTCAGGCCATGGGACATCGTCTGGTAATGATGACATGGGGGAATATGTAGGGATGAGGGAGGGGAGGAAATCGAGAAAAAAAAGGGTAGGAGGGAGTAAGACGAGACCGGCGGGGGGATGCAAAGAGGTCGGCAAGAAATCGAGAGGTCCCTTAAAAGCACGATCAACAAACAGTCTCGCCAAATGCGGAGGGTATCTGAATATCAATTTGATGGAGTCCAAAGTGTATTGCACACATGGTGTTTTTTTGCCCAGAAAGCCAGGATAAGCCCAGGACAAATGGAAAGATTACGTATTACTCTCACCATCCACAAGCGCCGGCAACAGCGACCTGATCTGATGAACCCTGAGGATGGGTGCTCGTCCTGTCCCCGCGGCCCACTTAGTGGCGACCGCATCATGTTTGATACCTCCCGGATCACCTCCCCCTCCATGCCGCCGGGTAATCCAGCACTGCTCTTCCGCATGCCCCTCTCAGTCTACAGCACAACTCACTGCCAGTATCTGTCAAAACACCGCTTTCGTCTCGCAAATTCCCAGTTCTTCTCCATCTCAGTACCACAGCCGAGCTCTCCTACACTCTTTATCCTATGTACGGACTCATCCCACACAGGGGCAAATATCAGATCGATTTTATTTAGTCCCCGGTTGATTGGCCGCCAGCAGATATCAATTAGAAATTTGCCACCCAAGGTAGTCAGCTGGTTCTCGTTTCCTATCCAACGCTCTAAACATCAAACCGAACTCCTTGCGCCAGAGGTGCCTCATCTGAGAAATTGACTGGCGGAAAAAAGAGAGAGGGAGACCGAATAAATTCTCGACTCAACCCAGATTTCAGAGGAACTTACTAGTGCATGCGCTCCAACTGACGTATTGCTTCCAGGCATCACCTCCAGATTCACGGCCCCTTTGTTACCCGAAAAAGTTAGCCAAATGTTCAACAAAGAGAATAAGAACAATAGGCACGCACCATCCCGTACTCTGCGGGTGGGGATCACAAGTTCAGTGAGTTCCAAAGGCCGCTCGAAGGGATTATAATACCCCGACATACCTTGTTACCTCCAAAGGCAGCACCTATTTCCGCACCGCTCGTCCCCACATTCACCTGGTTGGGTAGAACCATTAGTCAAGTACCGACGTAAATAGAAGAGTGGTTATCTACGTTTACGATTCCTGCGTCTGATCCAGCAGGCCCGATCCACTTTCCAACGTTCCTGAGATCTTGCGTCCACAGACTGCTGGAGAGACCTTGAGGAACGCGGTTGTTGAGTTCGATCGCTTCTTCGAGTTCGTCAAAGATGGCTATGTTCATAATCGGCGCAAAGGTTTCGTCCTTCCACACAGTCTGAGTGGCATCCGAGGACTTGGGAACAGCGAGGGTGGGTTGGACAAAGTTACCCAGGCCGAAGGGATCTTCAAGATACCTCGACCCACCGGCAAGAATCTCAGCGCCTGTTGCCTGGAGATTCTGAACGGCCTTCTCGTAAATCTGTAAAGACTGGGCGTTGTGAACAGGTCCCAAGAGAGTCCCCTCTACCAAGGGATCACCAGGCCTCACAGAACGATAAAGTTTCTGGAGCTTGTCTATGAATTGCGGAGCAACTTTCCTGTGCAAGTAAAGTCTCCTGGTTGAAGTACACCTCTGTCCGGCTGTTCCAATTCCTCCAAAGAATACAGCCGGCACAGCCAGAGAAAGATCAGCATCGGGCATAACAACCGCAGCTAGTATGGTTTCACGAATCAATAGGGAAATAGCCTCTTTGTGCCAGGTATCGCACCGTTGTTTCCTCCTGTAAAAGCACTAAATCAGTACGAGATGATTATCGTCTTGAACATAGCGCGTTACCTAGTTCGAGAATCACTTGACCGTGCCTCGCCTAGACAACAGGGGTGAGCAAGAGAAGGACTGGAGTTACTCTTACTCAAACAAGAGGACTAACTTGGACAGCCTGGCCGACGATTCTCCCGACTTCAGAGCTACCAGTGAAGGACACTAGGAAGCGTGTAAGAGTCGCCGCACTCAAATGCTTATTTCACCTTACCAAGATCGACGTCCTTGCTGTTGACGACATCCACACCAGCTTGCTTACCGCCCGTGATCAAGGACGCTACACCGGGATGGATCCCGTTATCCTGCAGAACCTTTGAAATCACCTTAGTCACTGCGATAGAGCACAGCGGGGTAGTGGGGGAAGGTTTCCATAGAGTAGCGTTTCCTGCGGCGAGAGATAAAGCTAGGTTCCTAGAAACACGTTTTTGAGCTGGAGGCTAACGAAATGGGGCGGAAAAAGAATGACCAGCCATAAACGGCAACTGGGAAGTTGAACGCTGACAGAACACCCAACACACCCAACGGGTTGGCGACTGCGCCGAGTGTAGTGTCAGATCGTTTACTGTCAGCAGTGAAGCAATACCCTTACCTTCCAAGATCGAGTGCCCAGGTCGCTCTGAAGCCACAACTCGTCCGTTCATCATGCGCGAGAGACCGACGGCATAGTCGCACTGGGTTATTTGCCGATTCAATACAGGTATGATGGAGGGGGGGAAACGTGTGGCCTTACAATATCTAAGAACTCCTGGACCTCGCCGATACCCTCGGTTTTGATTTTGCCCATCTCAAGGGAAATCAAGGCCCCCAGATCATCACGCTGATGGCCATGGAAGGATTAGGCAACGCGGGAGGCTGAGAATAATGGAAAAACGAACTTTGGCTCCCAGAGCGTCGCGTATCTGTCTTAGGATATCTCCTCGTTTCGGGGCGGGTATGTTTCGAAATTCAAGGAACGCTTCTCTGGAGGATGCAATCGTAGCAGCGACTTCTGCAGCGTCCGCCTGTGGCCAACCGAATCATTAGGGCTATGCCTACTTCTCCAGTGTAGCATATGGAACTCTTCTTACGGATTTCACGCGGGCGATGACCTCGCCAGTGGTGGGGCAGATACTTTCGAGTATTTCGCCTTGTCCCCCCCATTTGCCGTTGCCAGAGTACACACCAGATACTTCACCCGAAGTAGGGATGTCCACTGCTGAGAGTATGCTCGATGCTCTCGACGACAAGCAACGAGCGCCCGACGTCGCGTAGAACGGGGAAACAGGAAGTGGTTTGCATGCGCTTGAGTTTCGTAGAGTTCGAAGAGATGATCTCAGGTATTTCATGGTTGTAGGTAGAAAGCAAGCAGTGGATCGAAGACGACGCTGTTGGAGGTCGTGACTGAGCCTGTAGCCGACAAGTTGTTCAGCCGCCAGTTCTCCATGCGGGCGTCGTGCGGGGCGAATTCATCAATGCGCGGATCAACGTTTCTGCAAATCGACATCCTCACTCTTCCTCGCAAGCTCCTCCCGCCTTCACGAGTACTGTAAACAAAGATCCGGTTCTCACTATAAAATGGACGATATCGACCACCCTCACAAGGGCCTGATATGTGGAACGAGATACAGTTCACTCCAATGGATAAGTTTTCACGCAGCTGTGAATATTTTTAAGCAATCGTATCGTTTTAGGCTTAGTGGACACCAGCTAGGAACTCATTCTCACACTAATGAATCAACTTTTCGGAGATCTTCCTCAGATCAATTCTGAACTAATAATGTTCGTCGGAGTACGAACCAAAGTGTAACAACGCTCTAAAATAGAGCTCGGAATGGAAAAACTCCAACAGACGGCACAGTTTGCTTTCTATGAATACGGAAGTTCCCATGGCCTGTGACCAGGGAACAAACTCTGGAGGTTCTTACAACTGTCATGATATCTCCTCTCAGGTTTGAAGTTACACAAAGTTCAGGGTGCGACAGGTCCCAGCGGCCAAGGTCCAAACGTCGTTTCAGCTTTCGCCGCCAGCGTCTGGAAGTCACGAAACTAACGGAGAGTCGACGGATTGGGCATTACCCAACTGCAAGTGCAGTATCAACGAATGCTAGCTTGCCAATGTTGAACGGATCAGAGTGTTCAGTAGTTAAAACGGAGGCAACTTGAATACGATCGACGTTGTGGAAGACGTCTTCGAACCAAGCCAACAGGGAAATAAGCGTTGCAATGGATCGCACAACATGCAGACTTTTCAGCATTCAGCAAAAAGCTAAAAGCAGATGACAACAAAGGTGAGGTTCCTTCACGGCGCCACAGATTCACAGACCTGAAAAGAACCCAGTTTCCACAGATACATCGTTCCTACCTTTCTTCTTCTTTCTGGAAAATGGATCTTTTTCCCGCTTGCGTTTTCTCTTGCTTGATTGCTCCTGGTCGGGATCAGTTTCTACCCCCTCGTCGGAACTGTCTGCGCCTGTAGCTCCATCTACACCAGTAGATCCAGTTTCAGATGCAAGAGCGCCCTCAGCGTCCTCATCCGCATTTTCACCCTCTCCGGCGTTGGAGCCCGATCCGCTATCTTCATCTTCATCTGTTTTGGACTCCTCATCGTCGTCAGCACTCTTGGGTGATTCATCTTCTAGCACATCTTTGAGGTCTGTCATCTTCAGGAAATCTTCATGGCCAGCGCTTCCTACCCATCTTCCTTGTCCTCCTTTGTCAACGGCGATCCTTTCGATGGGAAAATCACCATGATCCGCAATGACGCCAACAAGTTTCGTCGGAAGCACCTCGACGACTCGAAGAAGCCCATCGGAAGACCCTGTCAAGATCGCGTCTCCGGAAGAAGAATAGGTAGATGGCAGGGAACACAGCGCATCAATTGAGTGAGGATGTCTAGGCGGATAATCCGACTGTTAGACTCTCGGCCTCAATATATCAATGTGTGGTTGAGCAATCACCCAGGTATACGATCGACACAATCGCCCCAGCCCTTCTTCCGGTTGAAGATGGATAGAATGCCGAGCTGCGTTCCCACAATAACTTTGGCGCCCCTGGCAAGTGAAGAATTAGGAGGGTGACAATTGAAAATGCGTCCGTACTCGCCCTTTGATTGAGAGTATAGAAAGAAGTTCGTCCTCCTGATCTTCAGACTGTGCGAAAGGTTCTGCCTTTTTTGACCTAACATCTAACACGGATAAAGTTCCATCTCCGCTACAAACATTGGCTGAGTTTTTTGCCGAGAGAACTACGTGTTTATGCGTTTCTGGAACTTGCCTGGTCGCAATTAGATGCTTCTTGTCTTCCAACCACAGGAAATCCGAGATAAAATCAAAGTGATGCGCATGAGCTCGTATGCACGCGGGCTGCCGCGGGTCCCAAAGCTAATGGATGGGGAGTGTCAGAGTTCAGTGGAGTCTACTACAAGCCTGGATGGAGTAAGTACCTTGATTACTCCGTCATCGTCACCCGTGGAAAACAACCAAGGAGTGAGGTATTTGATGCGGTTTATCGGGGCCCTTGTTACTGCATTCGTCAACTTGCGTCCTTACGAACGATAGACGAGATATACTCATGAGCTGCTATCCGGCTTTCTACCACGTCTGAAGTAGCGGTGTCAATAATACTGAGATATATCTCAACCAAAAGCTTCGAATAGTGAATTTTTGATGACCCACTGAATAGCCTTGCCTTTGCCGCCAGCCCACAGCCTGCTGCCGTCTGCGTTCAACGAGAGACTACGACATGAACGCTTTGAAGGTTTTATCGCAAATGAGGGATTGCTTGCGCCCTGTTCATCATATTGGAACGCTTTGACCTCGCCAGTAAGAAGCCCGGTGTAGACAGTGGAATGAGTGGGATGAAAAGCAAGATCGAAGACCTGTCCGCCCACTGGGATATCTGGCATTATTCTTCACTCAGCTCGAGCTGAATTGCATAGAATACTAAGAACTTGAAGGAATGATCTGGGACGAATGAGAAATTTGGAGAGGTACAGAGATCACGTGTATTATTTCTTTCCCACACTGACCTGCCCTGCTACGTTTAAACCTACACTGGCCTTTCTGCTACTTTCCTTAGGCTCGTTATGCCCATTAGATGGCACCATCGTTTCGTATACCGTCTCTGATAGCTAGGCTATCTGCTGTATATTTTGCTGCCGCCGAACTCGTCTCAGTCAGATCAACACCACGAGTTAGAGACGTTTCTCAATGGAAGCATACTCCAGCTGGATATCACTTTCTACCCCCAGCCGGCTCCTCAGCTCGACACGACAATGACCAAGTAGACCCAGAATCATTAGACCTCGTTCTTCTTGCATCCATAGATGGAACATTCTATGCTCTAAATAGAAATTCTGGCCAAGAACTATGGTCAACCTCCACCTCTTTACCCCACACCCTTCCTCCGCCATCCGCTTTGGCACCTTTGGTGCGAACAAAGGTCATAGAGCCAAAGTCAGAATGGGACAGCCAATTTGATGACGATGGCGATTCTCCACCCCAAGAGACCTACATAATAGAGCCTCAAACCGGTGACATCTACGTTACAAGCTCCCCATCCTCCCCTTTACAACGTCTCCCTTTCTCAATGCCGCAGTTAGTTGAGATGTCTCCATTCCAACTAACAGATGACGATATTACTCGGACCTTCACTGGACGAAGGGATACGTCGTTGCTTGTTCTCGAACTAGAGACGGGCCACCTCCAGAAAGTCATCAATTCCGAGTGTCCTTGGGATGCGAAGCAAGAGTTGAAGAAGATTAGGGACAACTACTCAATGGCAGAAGAACTCGACTTGGACGATCTGGAATCAGACGATCCTCCGGAAAGGACGTCGACGCTTGTATATATTGGACGTACTGGTATGCCTTGCTCTTGTTCTTTCATCTTTATATTCTCATCACTTCGCAGATTACCAGGTATCTATCAAGGCTGAGAACGCATCTGGGACTGAAGAAATCCCGGATCAAACTCTTGTGTTCTCTACTTACGGTCCCAGCAATGACGACGCAACAATGCAAACGCGCTATCGTCGGACGTCGGACGACCTTTATGTTCAACCGCTCTCTACCGGAGAAGCCATATCATTCAAAGCACCCAAGAAAACTGATTCTAGTACTCCAACGGAATCACAAGTGATGTGGCATCGCGACTTCAAAGATACCATGTTTGTGTTTTTCATCGTTCGTAACATACAGGTCCAAGTTGACATATACTTTTCAGTGTAGCCGTGTTTGACGTCGTCAGCATGTCCTCGCGCAGCAAACCATTTCTTCTCTTGCAGCCCAAGCCTCGCCTGGAGGAGCTTTTCCCTCATGTGGACTTTCGCAACGCAGCCAAACAGAACAGCCTCCCTAACATTGATTCCACCTATGTTGGGATGGTGAAGGACACTGGCTCTCTTTTTGCTATGTCACCAAGCACTTTCCCCTTACTTCTCTTTGGTGGGAAGGAGGAGCCCGTTGACCCTAGATATCTTCTGGACGCTCCCGAGGGCGCCCACAGTGACGTCGACAAGGGCGTTGATCAGCTCACAAGACAGCGTCAGTTGCGCCAACTATGCCAAAATGGATCACTGGATAGACGTTGTTTCACTGGGATGAGACGAATGGACGAGGATAGTCGCTCTAGACACGCTCGGTTGATTGATGGCAGTCCCTATGTCGAAGACCAGCCTCAAGACCCCCTCTTTCACATCCCGGTGGATGACTCAGGTTCAGGTGGAAACAGCACACTACCGTCACCCCCCATTCAAGAGTCCATTTTCCCTATCGACACCATAGTCATCAGCACGGCAGCGTTAAAGCTCTCCATAGTTTATCCACTCACAGCGGTCATCCTCTTTCTTTTCACCTGGTTTGGGTGGAAACGACTCCAGTCCTCCAAGAGAATGATCACGAAACCATCGCCAAGCACCCCAGGAGCATCCGCTTCAAACGGCGATGTCAAAACACTAAAGCCAGAACAAGATAGCTCTTACGGGTCCGTGGGAGTATCTGTCGAGCGATCGACATTAGTCCCGAGTTCTGGAAGTTCATCCGGAGGCGAAACTGATGCCAAATTCTCCAAGCCCTCTGAAAGTTTAGCTAAGAAGGATTCTCCGGAAGAGACAAATGATATGGAAGACAGCGATAAAGACGATGATCCGACGGGTACCCCTGGGAAGCGCAGGACGAGGCGCGGGCGCAGAGGCAAGAAGAAGAAGGTTGCTATTGCAGTACCAGAGAACGGGGAGGATAATGAAAGTGATATGCAGCGCAAGGATTCAGTGGAACTGGAACCAACAATGTCATCTCCATCCATAATACTCCCACCTCCACCAGCACCCCCTCCTTCTGCGCTGGTTGTGTCTGAAACGGTACTTGGTGTGTACTGTTACATGGATCATCGTGGTTCAGCGGCTTGTCTGACATTTCCCCAGGCTTTGGCTCCCACGGTACCGTTGTGTTCGAAGGTTCATTCCAGGGAAGATCCGTAGCCGTCAAACGCCTTTTACAAGACTTCGTCACCTTGGCTTCGCGGGAAGTCAGTATACTTCAAGATTCAGATGACCATCCCAATGTTATTCGATACTACTACCAGGAGACGATGGGCAACTTCCTCTATATCGCACTAGAGCTTTGTCCAGCATCTTTAGCGGACATCATTGAGAATCCCCACCAATTCAACGAGATCGTCATCTCGTTTGACGCCAAACGAGCGCTCCAGCAGATAACCTCTGGTCTACGACACCTGCATGCCTTGAAATTGGTCCATCGGGATATCAAACCGCAGAATATCCTGATATCCAGCGCCAAGGGTGGTGGAGGACGAAACGGTGCGGGTTTGCGCATGTTGATATCCGATTTTGGGCTTTGTAAGAGATTGGAGATCGACCAGACTAGCTTCCTTCCCACTGTTCATGGCGCGATGGCGGCTGGCACTGTTGGATGGCGAGCCCCTGAGATTCTGAGAGGAGAAGTCAATTTATCAGACTTCCCCGATGATCAGTCACAGTCATCGAGAGGAAGTGTCGCTTCGACATCGACAGCCACCAACGCGCAGCCCACCAGGCTCACAAAATCCGTGGACATCTTTGCCCTTGGTTGTCTCTTCTATTACACGCTGACCAACGGAGGCCATCCTTACGGGGATCGTTTCGAGCGAGAAGCGAATATCATCAAGGACGCGAAATGCCTAGAAGGCCTAGAGCGTTTCGGGGAGGAGGGCTCTGAAGCTCTGGAGCTCATAACAAAGATGCTGAGTTTCGATGCAAAATCAAGGTACGCTCACATTCTTTGGGTTTATATCCCCAAGAGTTTGACATCGCATCTCAAAGGCCGGACACGACAACATGTCTCCTCCACCCGTTCTTCTGGGATCCTCGGAGGCGCCTCAACTTTCTTCAGGAAGCTTCGGACCGATTTGAGATTATGTGCCGGGAGCCCTTGGATCCTACCCTTGCTTTACTAGAGAGGAACGCATCCTCGATTGTTGGTCATGATTGGTATGCCAGGCTCGACAAGATTTTTATCGAGAATCTTGGAAAGTTCAGGAAGTACGACCCCCGTTCTGTTCGAGATCTTCTTCGAGCCCTTAGGAACAAAGTGCGTCGTATTGCTAAAACTTCGTCTCACTAACTGACTTGACCTGCGCAGAAACATCATTATCAAGATTTACCTGACAACGTCAAACGTCACCTAGGGCCTATGCCCGCAGGTTTCCTCACTTATTTTACCCGTCGGTTTCCCGCTCTCTTTTTGCACGTCCACCATGTTGTGTCAGAGACTCCTTTGAGGACAGAGTCAATGTTTCGTTCTTATTTCGATCTACCTGATTAATGCTTTGTATTCTGCTTTTCTGTTTCTCTGTGTTTATTTCGGTAATGTTCTCACTATTCTTACGAATATGTATGCTGTATCTTTTGTATCGCAATCCTGCACACCTAAAACATCTTATAATTTACATCTAGACACATTTCAGCCAATTCGACTAATCTCGCAAGGCTCTCGGCAGATAAATAGCCAAGAGCACGATTGTGACGATGACGGAGGAAACTGCGAAAAGAGCGAAGGCTACTCGACATCTCCAGATCCAGGGGTCAAGCCTTCTGCTGTTGCCTTCCTCTCCAGGGTGTATCAAGTCAATGCCGACTGCAGGTACCTTGGAGAGAAAGTTGAATGGCCCCGTGTGTGGGTCGTTTGATGCTTGCCTGTGTAGAGACACGCGACTGTTAACGAAAGGATAGCCTAAGTAAAGCTTTTGCACCGATCTTCTCTCATCTTCAGTGAGGGTCGACATGTTCATGCTCTCGTCTGGATGACAGTTATGCATCGCCCACAGAGGTAGCACCATACCTCCTTTACCAGATGTGTTCTTCTTTTCAGGACCTCGTCGAGGCTTCCCGCCAGGAACGTGCAAACCCCTATGCTCCTGCTTGACCAAAGCACTCCACGTCATCCCAGTCTCTTGGTAGACGGTGAAATACCAACCACCGTAGAGCCACAACAATGGGAAACTGAATCCGAGCCAGAAACTAAGGCACGCAGGTGTCCAACGTTGTTCTATCCGAGGCTGGTGGAATGCACCTGAAAGGGAGGTACCGAAAGCAGTGATACGATCCCATCGTCGGTGGATGAACGACGAAGAGTTCGATAATGGAGAAGTCGCGCTCTGAGAGAGCGGTCTTGATGGAGACGGTTGGGAGGCTACGAGTGTTGTGTTGCCAGTAGTCAGAGTAGGAGGTGGAGTGTACGGCCTGAGTCCCAATTCGTCTGCAATATCGGATTCATTTGCTTCTTCACTTTCTGTGTAGTTGTCCCCCAGCCCCAGCCCCAGCTCCTCGTCGACAACGGCAGTCCCCGATAATGACATGGTGAAATCCTCTGGGCCTGGATCCGAGAACTCGTCGTCCAACATAGCCTCCGAGGCGGTCTGGTAGGATTGTGCATCACTATTGCATCCGTAGGGCGAGAACACCGATGCACTAGAGACAAAGGAGACCGGACTGGCGTACTCTCTCCGTGTGGGGCCACCCTCGAGTGTATTGGCACGGTGTGGACCTGGGAAGGCTGGAGTCAAGTCCAAAGGGGGTATTGTTGGAGGATGGGCAGCCACGGCCGAGTTGGGGACTGAAGACGATGCCGTCCGGTGAGTGCCAGAGGAGGCTTGCGATAAGCTCCGATTTAATGGACGGGAGATGAATGCCTGGTGAAGGTAGACAGGCGAAGGTCCTGTGATGAACATGGCCCGTTAGTACTGTTTTCTCAAGGAAGGCGCATGACAAAAAACACGCACGAGTGATATCAGAACGTTGGCTCTGAGACTCCTTCCGCATTACGCTGCTCGCCGGTTCATTAGCATCGTGCTGGACTTCTGGAAGGGGTATGGTTTCGCCGATCGTTTGAGGTGAAGTGTAATCCTGCTCTGTGATTGGGGAGAGATGCTTCGCTATCGGATATCTAGACCAGTCACTGTAGTCAAGCTGTCGGGAATGTGGGCGAATTCCAGACGAAAGGTTGGTCATGATGTGTAGCTTGGGATTATGGCGGGGCGGAGGTGGATAAAAGTAGTTGGATGAGGTCGGCAGGGATGCTGTCCTGGATATGGGAAATGGGTAGATGTTTGGCCGAGCTAATGGCCCTTCCATGCGAGAACCCTCTCCGTCCGATACTAAGTCCTCTGACGACTTCCAAGCAACGGAAGGACGCGTGTATGCGCGAGTTGGATGTCCATTGATAGGCAACGAGCTATCGTCCTCGCTATGGACGGAAGGCGGTGAACAAGAGGCGCGCTTCCCCACGCCTCCTAACGTTACAAATGCTCTCAGCCTAGATTGAGTAGGCTGAGAAGTAGGTGCTGCGCTAGTTGGAGTATCCTGAGTAGAACGAGAGCTGGAAGAAGATGGAAGAAAAAAGAGGTGGACCATGGGGGCGTTGGTTGAAACGATGGGCAGAGGGAATCAAGAAAGAACTGTTTTCTAGCGGATTATATCCGAGCTATGAACATGGAGCATATTCCGGAGTTAGGCTGTCACCTTGCAGTACAGGGACCCTTGATCGGATAGTCACAGTGAGTAAGTGCTTGTTGGTCCGTGTTGGTCCTTATAGCTCAGCCCTGTGTTTGCTGGCAAGCACCTCGCCGTAAGGCACGCTGCCGCCGTGAGTGGCCAAGAGAAGGAGAAACTTGCCAGGATGCATGAAGAGGTCGCCTCGGGAGTAAAACCAATCGGAAGATGAGGAGTCCACGTGTGCTTCGTGAGTTCTGCACTGCAGTGACTGCATGAGGCGTTATGCAAAGAACCAGACCCTCGTATCTTGACCGCATGCCTGGTGAGAGTTGGGTTGGGCGTCCATCGTGTTGAACTGGATCGGCAAGTGCTATGCTCTGTCAAGGTAGTGTGTTAGGGGATTTGCTGAGGAAGGTAGGGTTGTCGAGGATGCGCCCTAGTCCAAGGCAGATTACCCTCAATTTTGAGGTGAAGAGCTGCGCTGCATGGCGAAAACAAACCTATTAAGATTGGAAGAAAGAGGCAAATGTAGGGAACAAAGGGCCACGGAGAACAAGTTGCACCGGAGATAATTTAAAGAAGGATATCAATGATAGTTTAGCGCAAGGGAATACAAACAGACAAGAGTCAATAAATCAATACAGATATGAATAGCCGGGGAAGTGGGTATAAGGCAGGTGTATCTGCACAGAAAGGATATCAGTAAAGGTGGAAATGAAGGAATAGAGGGGAAAACGTACAGAGATTGTGTCAACATTATGATGATGTACCCTCTTCCCCATGAGCAGGCTGCAGTTTGTTCTGCGGGTCTACAGTATCCTCGGACGCGAGTGCTTCGGCTGAAGTATGTGCAGTGCTGTCATTGTCGTCGGGAGTCGTGGAATCAATATCCTCTGCAAGAACATCTCCCTTAATATTCGTTTTTACATTTGTGATCGCGTCCGTAGGTTCGTCGCC
Organism: Agaricales sp. HM26-F1; assembly: GCA_002718315.1. Taxonomy (NCBI): domain Eukaryota; kingdom Fungi; phylum Basidiomycota; class Agaricomycetes; order Agaricales; species Agaricales sp. HM26-F1. Next base: position 254,819 of record NIBX01000021.1, on the reverse strand, counting down.
ATGCTCCGTTTCAGGGGCTGGTGCGAGATCCCCTTTCTCTGAGGGAGGTGGACTGGTAGCTGGGTCGTCGAGTTCCCCAGCTTCCTCGCTGGGAAGACGGACGTTTTCGGGTGTAGGATCTGTCTTCTCCTCCAGGTCCACTTCTTTCACGCCTTGAGTGACCTCCTTCACCTCTGTGGTTTCCTTCTGCTTATCCTCTGGGATGGCAGCGAGAGGGTCTTCCGTTACAGTGGCATCAGGGGTCTCGAGTGGTTGCTCTTCGACCTGTGAAGATCGGAGCTTCTTCAGTCGTGAACGCTCCTCTTTCGCATCCTCACCCTCTGATGTCGAGGAACTACGACGTCTTTTGCGTAGTGTGGGGGCGTTAGAGGTTGCTGTAAACAGATAGACGCGTTTTGAGCTGTCGAGTAAATGTTTTTGAAGAAGAGAAACGCGTACGATCGTCGTTCCATGGTCTGTCCGAGCGAGGATGAACAGAACCACTGATTCGCCGTATGAGGTTGAACATAATCAATGAAGTTATGAACTGGGGTAAATGCCAAGTGGGGAGGTCGAACTCAAAATTCAAGCAGTGCTGGCGGTCACGTTCTAACACAGTGAATTGCCATGTGACACTTCACCCTATCTTGAACAATTTCAGAGATTATCTCTTCGAAGTAGATCTACTGCTCTTACTGACTCGAGCTTCTCTTATACAAACCCCCTTCTACGTGGCAAGAGTTCTGGCCCTTCTGTTCTCTCTCTCCTACCAATATGACTCTGGATATACTCCATTTTATCGATACCAAGGGCGGCAATGCTGCTGAGATACGCGAATCTCAGAAGAAGCGAGGACATTCTGTCGAACTCGTTGACGAAATTATTCAGATGTACTCTGACTGGGTCAAAAGTAAGCTGCCTCATACTTGCATCTCAGTGAGGTTACTTATCTTGTGCCGCAGTGGACTTTGAGATAAATAACGCGAACAAGCAAGTGAATGCTGTTCAGAAAGAAATCGGCTTGAAGAAGAAAGTGAGTTGAACTTGAGCTGCGGTGTATACAAGTTCCTGCGTTAACATTGCATATAGGCCAAAGAGAATGCTGACGAATTGATTGCGAAGAAGAAGGTGTTAGATGCACAAGTCGACGCTAAGAAGAAGGAATCCAAGGAATTTGAGGCTAAAATGCGTCAACGAGCGGGCACTATTGGAAACATCGTTGGAAAGAATGCTCCAGTCAGCTTAACTGAGGTGATTCCAGAGTATCATTGGGTTATATGGATGTTGACTCCATTCTAGGATGATAATGTTACTCTGCGAACATGGCACAACCCCCAGGAACCGGATGAACCTGAGCAGCGACCGAATATCTTGGCCCATCACGAAGTCTTGCTACGATTAGATGCCATGGACCTCGAGAGAGGTAAGTAGGCGATTGTACATCGAATTACTCGGTTTATAATCTCGCCTCTTCCTTTCTGTAGGGACTAAAATTGCTGGGCATCGTGGATATTTCTTGACGAACGACGGTATCGACCTTAACCTGGCGCTCATTTCCTACGGCCTTGACTTTCTAAGAAAGAAGGGGTATAAGAAAATACAGCCACCTTTCATGATGAACAAGGACCAGATGAGCAAAACAGCCCAGCTCGATCAGTACGATGAAGAGCTCTACAAGGTCAGTGACCTCTCGTGATCTAGACGTCTCGCTCTCACCCCTAAGATAGGTGATTGCCTCGGAAGACGAGAAATATCTTATCGCCACTTCAGAGCAACCCATTTCCGCTTATCACTCCGACGAATGGTTTGAGAACCCCAAGAAGGAACTCCCCCTCAAATACGCCGGCTATTCTACTTGCTTTAGAAAAGAAGCAGGTTCAGCTGGTCGAGATATGTGGGGTATCTTCCGTGTACATCAATTCGAGAAGATTGAACAATTCGTAATCACGGAGCCAGAGCAAAGCTGGGAGCTTTTCGACCAGATGATTGCTACCAGCGAAGAGTTCTACCAGAGCTTGGGACTGAGATACAGAGTCGTTGCCATTGTCTCCGGTGCACTGAATCTCGCTGCTTCGCAAAAGTACGATCTGGAAGCCTGGTTCCCTTTCCAGCGAGCGTACAAAGAGCTGGTCTCTGTTTCAAATTGCACTGATTACCGTAAGCTTCTAGCACGATATTTCACGTCGCTTATGCTGATCTGCTCCCAGAGAGCCGGAGGCTTGAAGTGCGATGTGGCCTGAAAGTCAAAGACCAAGCCCGTAAGTTGTACGTGCACATGTTGAATGGCACCCTTTGTGCGACGGAGCGTGCCATGTGTTGTCTGGTGGAAAACTATCAGACCCCTGAGGTACCTCTCCACACTGTTTCATTCACTCTTGCTCCTGCTGATATGACGGGCTTGTAGGGACTTGTGATACCCGAAGTGTTACGACCGTACATGCAAGGCCGTGAATTCTTAGAGTTCAAGAAAGAACTTCCAAAGGGCCTCCAGAGAAAACAGGCCTGAACTAGCGCCACGGGCTTAGCAAGCCGTCCTTTCGTTGATAGACTGTTTGGGTTGTATATCCAGTAGTAACCCAACTAGTTGAAGCACTCGAGTCTGTAACCTGGCAGATGCTGTAGAGCGAGTTCACAGTGACATTTGAAATTGATCAATGAAGAGTTGGTTGATTTTCTGATGCGTGGCTTTTGAATATCTGCCACCTCTTCCTCCTCACCCCCTTTACCCTCGGATTCCAGTCAATATTCATTTCGCACGCCCATAAACGACTCTTTTCATGAGCACGTTGCCTCATTCCCATCTTGAAAAGAAAGATTCTAATGGCTGGGCCAAGGCGGGCTCGAAATACACCCCTTGGATGCAGGGCACATCTATAACTTTGTCCAACGTCCGCAACCGAAGATTTCGGTCGTGGTTTCCAGACTTGAACCGTCGTTCTCGGAGACGATGGGCAACGCTAGTCTCGTTTGCATGCTGGTCTTGTGCTGTCGTTTTTCTGCTCTTCACCCTAACGAGGCGCTGGCGGGACAGCGGGGGTAGCAGTAGTAACAGCGGTGGTGGTGGGGGTGGAGTCTGGAATATGCCAACGTGGGAGACCAAGGAGCCTTCTTCTCTTGTCTATTCACGCGAGGACCTGAGGCGCATTTGGGAGTGGGAGATCGCTAGCCACCATTATCCTACCAGGAAACGCTGTGAGTAACTTCTACCTTGCTCTTTGTAGCTGCACATATCTGAACAAAATTTTTATCGCTCAAAGTGCCGCCAGAGCTCGGCTTCAAGTCAGAAGTGTTGAATCCTGCTGTTTCGCCACCGACACGAAATTCATCTCTACTCCTCAAGCAGGCCACAGCTTCTCCATATGTAACCGAAGCTACTCCTGCTGGTCCACGTCGCGTTTATCTAGACATTGCGAGTCATCCTCCCTCCGTCGCATACCCCCCACGACCAGTACCTGGTAGCATAGCTGATTTCGATATCCTGTTGGACCACTGCGATTTCGACCGTGGCAAGGTAAGTATTGTCCAACAGCATGGCGCGCAAGTTCTGATAGATCGCTTCCAGTATGTTCGGGACTGTCTGGAGGTTCTTCGCGTAGGCGCCGGTTTGGACAATGGTAAACGACACAGGCGAGATAATTTGGACGAATGGCGTTACATTTTCAAGGAGGACTACGAGACGGCCCTCCCCTCTCTTCCTGACAATCCTCTGCTCAAACAGAAGCCTAGTGATGACAGCACCCAGCCGAAACCGACATTGCCTGATTTGGAGACAAATCCCTATTTCCCCCTAGAATCAAACCTGCGATTACCCCCTCCTGTACCGCATAAGCCTTACTCGGCTTCTTCACCCTGCGACGACGACCATAAAAGACTCTTCCACATGTTTTGGACTGGCCCCTTCACTGATAAGCCTTATATCGCACTTCTATCTTTCCTCTATACCCAAAACACAGGAATCCATCTCAGCACTTTCCCATCCGATTCCCCAGTATGTCGGCCCCAATTCTGGGTCTGGATTAATCCTGGCCCTGGCGCTACGGTAGCCAAAGTGTTCGACCAGTTGAAGAAGAATTCGTGGTCTGCTCCTTTCTTGCACCCTCGGTTCCGCGACGTGATCATGTTCAAGATCTGGAATACGACCGAGCAACTTGACAGCATCCCCGAAATTAAGGACGAATGGAGGGCAATGCATAACACGCAGTTCAGAGGAAAGACCATTAGGCTTTTGCCCGCAAAGCCCACGAGTGTACCCGCAGCTGCCGGGGATGATGATGACTTGAAGACAGGTCCTACATCCGAGAGCGACTACGACCGGTTATCTGTTACGCTATCAGACATGGTTCGGTTCGTCGTTTGGTAAGTCTTCTGAACTTTGACTATATTCCCTGTCTCAATGATAAGCAACACAGTCATCGTTTTGGTGGTATATATCTCGATGCCGACACCATCTTTCTACGGGATTGGGAAGAACTCTGGGGTTGGAAGGGATCATTCGCCTACCGCTGGTCGAGGCTGCCAAAATATAATACTGCGGTACTTCGCATGTCTGCGGGTTCTGCTCTAGGCACATTCATCTTCCGCACTGCTGTGAAATGGGGACTTGACTTCCATCCCATGACTATTGCAAAGTATCTAGAAGAAGCAGTCTCTACTGGCTTGTTGATGCTTCTTCCTGATGCTTTGTTTGACGCGGCCTGGCTCAATACGGTACGTGCCCTTGTCCGGATTCCATTCGCGGCGGCTTTACCGTCTTGCACTACAGGAGAACTACCAAAGGGATCGGCCACCACAACCATTCTTTACCCAGTGAGTTACCGATATGTACGTGAGCTACCGGACAGAGGTTAAGCATCCACCCACCTCAGATTCGGTGACTTGTTCAACACACCAACGGAGAGTAGTGCTGCACCGCAAGCGCTTGGGTTTGATGGGTTCTTCAGAGGGTCTTTCTCATACCACTTCCATAACTTCTGGTTCGTCTGCGCCTTTTTTATATTTTCCTACTCTGCTCACAGTACTCCTATGGTAACAGGTGGCAGCCATTTGACCCAGCAAGGAATTGGCCGGATTTAGGACCTCGGTTTGCGGAAACTGAGAAACCTGCACGTTTAGCTGCGCTCCAGAAGCACGTCCAAGAGAACAGGGATTTAGATTGGTCGACGGTGCTGAAAAGGACGTTTGAGAGCTACATACGGGGCGAGCAACCCAATATGTATGGGGAATGGATACAGTGGTCTTGATGGCGTAGAACGGGAGAGTCGTTATTTTCTTTTTGTTTTAATAGCATCCCTAATAGTAGATACTGGATAGTCGATATTGGATAGATTCCTGTTGTAATGGGTTTCTCTTGTTTTACTGGTTACTTAGACTTGAGATGATATCAGGACCCCGTCTACTATCGTAGTGCATTCACGGCAGTAATTTCCCAGGGCAGACTTCACAATCACAACCTTGAAGTGTATGTATGGGATATATATTGATGTGACCGGCATGACCTTGTGAGGAGCATGAAGGCCATCTGCAGCTCATTTATGCGTCCTGACTACTCTGAGCTGCTGCATAACAAGACTGAGATGTTTGTATAACGATATCGATGTCCCAAACTGTGGACATGATTATGTCCAGAAAACAAAGGTTGCGGTCACGAGGTGTTCAGGTCTGCTTTGGGCCTGGTCTGGCTTGGGCGGCAACAGCTTGTCATTCCCCATTATCTCTGAGCTCCCAATTCCCGTATCTCTTGCTTCTGCTCCTGGACATCCGCTTATCTACTGCGCCTTCCACGTCCATGCTCTCTTCATCTAGAGCTCACGATCACAACACCTCTCCAACTCCAGTTCGGACCCTACGGCGGCGCCACCAGCCGGGTACATTACCTCAGTCTCACCCCCAGTTCGACAGAGTCCACAGCTCTTCGTTGGGCTCTCCCTTCCTAACGACCGCTGACGATGCCAACGATTACTTCGGAGACTTGGACTTGATCGACGGCTCTCTAGCTACCGTTCCTCACCACCATACCATCACACGACCTCCTTCCACCGACTTCTCCATCATAGACACTCCCACTTACGATGACTGTCAGGAAAATTATGGGACGTTCTCAATATTCGGAACTCCCATTGCTTTCAAGAGATCTGTCTCTGGAGCCGCTTACAACGTCCTTCATAATACCAGCCCAGACCGGACAATACGCTCTTTCTTTCCCCGGCTCTGGGAGGTATTCTCTTCCCCGGGTAAAACTACACCCTCTGCTCGCTTGCGGCGGAAGAGTGCGGAACCTTTAGCTGCGCCTAACTTCAGCGAGAAGGGCAAAGGTCGAGAGTGCGACTGGGACTCGGATGATGAATCCTACTCCTTCAATTACGTCGATTTGTCACCCCTCGACGACGATGAGGGTGAACTTGTCGACGATGAGGCATGTTTCGTCGATGTTACCGCCATAACTGGCATAGGCAAGTTTGTTTGGCTATTCGTCTCTTTACCTGCTCACGGTGGAGTGTAGATATCATAGCTCTGTTACCGACCGAAGTATCTCTCCATATTCTTAATACGTTCCTCGATCTGCCAGCGATCATGGCTTGCCTGGGTGTGAGCAAAACATGGCGGAAACTTGCAGAGGATAATTCCGTGTGGCTTTCTCTGTTCCAGCAAAACGCTGGGAAAAGCTGGGATGTGGACCTGAACAGGTGGAATAACTCTCATGATGCAACACGTCGTAAAGTTCGAGATCATAATGCGACAGCGTCATTTGGTTTGGTCCTCGAAGAGTGGAGTCGCAGGAGGCATAGTAACAGATTGCCCACTCATTCCAGTGAACCTCAGTTACCGGGGAGACTTTCGTCTACTTCGCCACGTATACGTGGCAGGTCTCCGATATTGCAACAGTCCCAGCTTCCTCGAGCACAATCATTGTCTGCGATGGAATGGTACGTTGTCTCGCCGTGAGCAATGACATGGGATGTCACTGACATCTTGCGCTCAGCTTTAGAAATTCCATCCCACTGCCCCCACTCGCCCTTGACTGGCGCACTTTGTACGAGGATAGGCACGAGCTCGACCGGCGATGGGGCACTGTTCAGCCTGGATCAACACAATCCCAATGGAAGCCGGAAGTTCTGCGTTTAACGGGGCATCAGGATAGGTAGGCTTATGACCGTCCGAACAGTATCATTCGCTCACTAGTTCTCTAGCGTGTACTGCCTGGAATTTGATTCGACTAAGATAATCACAGGATCTCGAGACAAGACAATTAAAGTCTGGAGTCTCCGCACTGCTGAACTTCTCGCCACTTTCAAAGGGCACCACGGCAGTGTATTATGCATAAAGTTCGACAAAGACTGGGACTGCCATACCCAACTCGACGGAGAAACGCCCACGGGTTGTTTGATCAGCGGAAGCAGCGATTGCACTGTGCGAGTATGGAATATGTGCGCTCAACCTGCCGATAGCGCTATCTCTGGAGAGGTGAGAGCGATACTAGCTGGTCATAGACTGGGTGTTCTAGACATCAGAATGGACGCAAAGAGGATTGTTAGCTGGTTGGTTTTTATCATTATTATCTCCATGCGTCCAAGCCACTCATTGTTCTCCGTTTAAAGCTCTAAGGATACAACCATTCGTGTTTGGAACCGACGCACTCTTTCAACTCTACGAGTCTTAAGAGGTCATGAGGGGCCGGTAAACGCCATCGGGCTGCAAGGCAATCGAGTGGTGTGTTCTGTTTCTCAGATTTCACTCAGTGTAGCCGCACATCCTGAAACTCAGTTCAGGTCAGTGCCAGTGGTGATGGCAAAATGATACTGTGGGATATTGAAACCGGCAACCCCATCCGCACTTACGAGGGCCACAACCGCGGTTTGGCGTGCGTTGAGTTCAAGGGGGACCTCATTGTCTCTGGCAGCAACGACTCCAAAATCAAGGTCTGGTCTGCAGTTGATGGGCAATGCATCTCTACTCTGACAGGGCATACCTCCCTCGTTCGGGCGTTGTCATTCGACCCGCGTAGTGGAAGACTCGTGAGTGCCAGCTACGACAAGACCATCAAGGTGTGGGACCTGCACAGCGGTTAGTGTTTCTACAGATTTGAAGACGAGTTAGTTGTCTCATTCGACTGTGCAGGGAAAATTGTGAAGGAGCTCGAGAATGTTCACAGTAGCCACATCTTTGACGTGCAGTTCGATGTGACGAAGATTGTGAGGTCGGTACCCATCTTTGCTTGAGAACTGACATGTTGAGAACCCTACCCCATTTTTACACAGTGCCTCGCACGATCGGAAGATAATTGTATTGGACTTTTCTCTGGGACTGGATACCTCTCTTTTTGTTTGATAATACCCCTCTTTTCTTACTTCTCCCCCTTCTGCATCTCAATTCGAAACACCACTAGGACTTGTATTATAGTCATTCCCTTCCTTTTACCCGTGCGCTCCATCCTCACTCATTTTATACCCTGCTGTACAAACTATGCACTCCTTCCTCATGTACATACAAAATCTCTCTTTTCGAACCGAGGAGCATGCTGTTATAATTCCTTGCACGCAAACCTCTACCTACATAGCAGTGATATTTGCAGCTATTTTGTTCACTCACATGAGCTCCGCGCATAATATTAATATTGCTCATCGACAAGACAAGCCAGGAGTCTACAACATTAGGGGGTTCAGGATACATATATGGCGGAAGGTATATATGCCAACACATCGCGCTCAGTGCGTTACACATTACGCGGGTGTCGGTGTTTTGGCAATGACAACAAGCGGAAGATAAGCAGCTAGTAATGCCGATAAAGAGAGGCTAGACGAATGGGAGGATTTAGTCAGCGATGAATTCGGACAGAGATGTGTTAATGCAGGCGCACAAGAAGGCAGAGTAGTGTCCGCCGCCCTCTTTTAGTCTTGCAGGGTGTGCGTTTATCAGTGCGTTGATACCGAAGAGAACAGCAGGCCAAGCTAAAAATCTAATAACACATTCAGCAGCTAGCTCAGCTTGAAGTAGACGGTAAAGCAACTACCTGTTCCTTGTCAACATGATCATACCCGACAGCATCATAGCAGAGGTGGTAAAAGCCTCTGTCGTACCGGTGTCAGCGGATGGGATAACTACAGAAGAAGTCTATGCAATACCTGTTGACTCGCTCCTCCAGGTAGTAGGAAGGCTGTTCCTGACTGCGAGAGAAGCATCCCTGGGATCGTCTTTGGAGGCCATGGCTGAGTTCAATGTCGAGGGACAGGCTGAGGGAATAAGTTACCAAAACAATTACACGTGCATCTCTTTCTGATGGGTTTGGCCGGGGCGAAGTTTCAGTAGACATCCAGTTCTCAGTCTACCCAAGTCGGAACTTTGCCTCTAACCACCACCGTCACCCCAGAAGTGATATACGACTTTGTGACCCCTTTTTCCAACTGTTCGGATTCTTGCTAGTCTCCAGTGCTTATTTACCCGTTGGTCTTTGTGCGAAGCTTCTGCCGACAGCCGCGATTCCGAGCTTTCTTTGTCACCTACACCTAGTCTTTGCGAGTGGCACAATTGATGCAAAGTCTCTTCATGTTTTTCAACTGGATGAGCCCTCTTTTCTTAAGGCAATTTATCTTCAGATGTCCTACGCCTGTGTTTCAGTTACTGATTAGCTCGCCTTTCTGGGAGCCTGGGGAGAACTCGAGCTTTGTCTCTCTGTCTCCGAGTCCATGACATGGGCTACACCTTGTGCGAATCTTCCAGATTGTGCGATAGTAGATCGGTGGCTCAGACTGCCATTACTCGTTTACACAATATGTCCCCCTGATACTGTGCCGCTTCAGCCCTGCTTGTTCTCTCATATTCCATGCGTCAGCTACATTCTCCAGAATACGTTCTTTGTTACGATGGGCCACTCCTCAACGCTTCAGGATCGCATAAAACTCTGGATTTATATACTAATGCGGCTCCCCGCTTCTCCAGACCTGCTAAACTTCGAGCTCTCAGCGCCTCAGCTCTATAATGAGTTACAATAACCCGATCCATCCACCCGTACAAGATCATCAGCGCTCTACCTATAGCACGCTCTCACCAACCGATCAACAGACACCACAAGATTCCTCCTCCACCCCGCTATTCCCACGCAAGAGGTTGATTCCTCAGGGGAAATATTCTCCAAGTGCAAAGTGGAATGCCGCCATGAATCAGAGGCTGGTTATCCCACCTATACGGTTTGACTATGTGGGTCACTTAGGGCAAGGGGTCTCTATGCGGGAGCTGTCTTCCCGTGCGGTTCATGCTCTGGAGCAGATGTTGGCCAACCCGGACGAACCAGTGGGAGCTACCCTTGCTGCCGAGGTGTATTCATATATGGTGTTCAGAATCTGCGTCAGTCCCTCTCCCATGCAGTATCCTGCTCTGAAGCTGACCCCGACGAACAGTGGCCTGGCTATCCGGATCTCGAATGGTCTCGTCAGATCGCTCTCTCTACTCAAGGGAGACCTCTGACTCGGGTGCAGCTGGCATCCGTCGTCGCACAGCAGTTTGGGCGATTCTGTGAGAAGGCGCAAGCTGAGGAGAGCACTGATCCTCAGTGGCTCATCGGTCCAACTGGGATTGCATTCGACTCTCTGATCCTGATATCTCTGGTTCATCTCACCGATAATATTTGGATGGCGGAAATTGGCACGGACCCGAGTGGAGGAAGATAGTTAGGAGAAGGTTCGGCATGTTACGGGTAGCGATGTCGTTGACTGTGACGAGAGGCTCGTGGCGGAGTTCCCTAAGCCCTCAAAGGTTCTGAATGCATGGTATCCTGTAGTTAATCTTGCTGTATCACAATTTCTCCTATGTGATGTTAGTCTTCTAGTAATCTGCACATGCTCCTCTATGATTAGCTATATTTGCACGCCCTGCGTTTTAGATACTTTGCCCCCTACGGTAGATTCCCTACAACGGCTACACACTCGCGCCAGTCGAAGCTACGCCAGATGTCGTAGCGAACCGCTCGATGACTTCTTTGACAAGGTCTACGTCTGGCCTTTCTACGTCTATGACCCTCTTCTCCTTCTCTAGCAGCCCCTTGAACTCTTCCGGAAGAACGTCCCGCTCGAATGAGAAGGAAGGAGAGGAGGAAAGTGCTTGAGAGACTGCCTCAGAGAACTTAGCAGGGTGCGCGGTAGAGAGAACAATTTGAAGAGTCGGTGAATTGCTGTGTGTATCATTCCATTGAGGATACTTCAGGATGATTGATTTCAACTATTGCTTACTTGTTCTCTGCTATTCTTCGAGCAGCAGAAAGTCCAACCGCAGTATGTGGATCAGCGATATACGGGGTTGCGGGATTGTGGAAATAGCTCCGTATAGCATCCAGAGTCTGTTTCAGTGCGTTAGGAGCGTAAGAGAGGGAGCATGCAGGGGAAGCTGCTGACCTGTTCATCCGTCACTTTCTCCGCCACGAAATCTCTCCTTGCCAACTCCAGTATTCTAACTGGAACTTGAACTCTACCATCGGTCTTCACCGCTTCCATCCAAGATGAAACCTGGTCCCCAGCTTCGGAACGACGGCGAGCCTCATCGCTTTGTGCCGAGTTTTCAAAGGCAAGGTACCACAGTAGCCTCTCGAAGTTGCTTGAAACCATGATATCCATAGCAGGACTTAACGTCTCTTTAACACCCCCAGCAGCCGTTTGCTTTCCATCAGAGGAGCCTCCGACGGGGGCGGCGGAGCTCACACCGATTGAGGTGGGATCGATCTTTTCGTACGCACCACTCTTCCAGAATCTCGCAAGGATATCGTTGGAGTTGGTGGCGATGGCGAGCTTCGCCATAGGTAGACCCATGCGTTTGGCGTAGTATCCTGCTAATACGTCTCCGAAGTTGCCTGTTGGGACGACATATTGGATTTGGTGGGTGCTGCGAGTACTCGTGGGTATAGCGAGGTAGGAGTGAAAGTAGTACACAGTTTGAGCGAGAATGCGAGCCCAGTTGATGGAGTTGACGGCCCCAAGGCGGTGAGTCGTGTTAAATGTCTTATCCGCGAACAAAGCTTTGACGATGTCCTGAAAGTAGTTCAGTCAGCGGAAGTTAATTGAGAATACCATCTGAAGTAAATTAAATACCTGACAGTCGTCGAAAGTGCCTTTCACAGCGACATTATGTACGTTGGCGTCGGTGACTGTGGTCATTTGTGCTTCCTGAATAGGAGATACCCTCCCCTTGGGGTGCAGAATAAAAATAGAGACATTGTCTTTATTCCTGAGGCCGTATATGGCCGCACTTTCGAAAAAGCTCGAACAGGAGCGTATGGAAGAACGAGCGTGTCAACTTGCCTGCCAGTATCACCGCTGGTGGCGCCTACCACCGTGAGCTTTTCAGGTGTATCTCCAGAGGGTAGTTTAGCGTTTCTTCGTTTGAGGAAGAACTCAAAAAGGTTGCCAAGGAACTGTAGAGCGACGTCCTTGAAAGCGAAGGTAGGGCCGTGGAATAGCTCCAGGACTACGGTCTTGTCGTCTAATTTTTTGAGTGGGGTGGTATCGGGGTGTCGAAATGTTTTGTAGGAACGTTCAACGATGGAAAGCAGATCTTGTCTTGATATCTCGTCCTCAGAGATGAACAAAGAGAGTATTTCTACCGAAAGCTGAACGAAGGAGTGAGATGCCCATTTAGTCTGCCAATCAGCCGGAAGGGAGGGGATCTGTTGGGGGATATAGAGACCACCGTTGGGTGCTAGACCAGTAAGGACAGCCTTGTAGAATTGGTAAGTGTTGAGGAGGAGATATGGATGATTTCTACCTCTTCAAACGAGAGGAGCTCTGAGCCGCCTCTGGTCGAGAAATACTTCATGACTCGAACGCGAAAGGGAAAGATTAGATAGGGGCCAGTCACGAGGGCCCGACGCGAACTTCGCGTTGAAGATTCCAACCACGTGCACAACTTCCTTATTGACTTTCTTGTACCTATGGTCGACACTCCGACCAACTCTTCTGCGCCTCGGCGCTCTGCGCGAGATAGGAAGCAGGTTCAGCACTTTACTTCGCGTAAATAATCTGATCCACAAGTTTCGTGTCTGTGGGCTTACGCGTTTTCTCCAGTATCCAGCACCTCAAGCCGCAAACGCCGGCAAAGTGACCTCAGTGACTCAGGCGACGAGCAGGACGGCGCACCGGGCAAAGATCAAGAGGAAGACTCAGACTCAGATACTGCTCGAGAAGAGGAGGACTCCGATGCGGAAGAGGCAGCGAAGAAGCGCAAAGCGAAGGCGAGGGGCAAGGGAAAGTCGAAAGCTAAAGCACCTCCAGCCAAGAAACCGCGCACTGCCAATAATACTGCTGCACCACGCAAGGCAGCAGGAACCACGAAACGTGCTCGACGCGTTCCCAAAGATGCGACCTTCGACGCGAAGGCCGTCACTAGAGACACCAAGATTTCTGATGACAATCCACTTTTTAGTACGCGCCCTAGGATGTAACGCAGCAGGTTTGCTCTAACACTCACCCGATAGATGCAATAATGAACCCTTCTGCTGCGCTGCAGTCGACGGTAGATGATTTTCTCGAGTCTTTACAACAAGACGCAGGCCTCGCGTTTGCCGAAATAGTCAATCTTGTCCTGCGTACTTGTGGCTGCAATGATGTGGTGAACTCTGACGAGGCTGTGGATTATGATGGTGTATTGGATGCTCTAGATAATTTCACCGAGCTACTGAAGCAGGTATGTTTCCCGACCACAAGTTGCCTTCGTCTCACTGACTCCTCATAGGACGATTCCCCAGTATACCCCCTTACATCCAAGCTTCCTATGTTTAAGCGGTTCAGGCGCTCACTCTCTGAGTTCATTGAGAGACTCATCACGACTGCTGCAGACTCGAGAGCGTTGTACTCTTCTGATCTCATGCTGACGCTCACCTCCTGGGTTATACCCATGTCATCCTCCCAGCTAAGGAGCTTCAGGCACACCGCTACTGTGATTGCACTGGAGATATTGACGGCACTTTGCGATGTCGCGGCTGCTACCGAGAAGCAGTCAGAATTAGTCAGTCGTCAGCGGCAAGGCGACAAGAAACGAAGAGAGAACAAAGGTGTAGGCGCCGTCAGCGAGAAAAAGCTAGAGAAGAAAGCCGCTGCGTTGACTGAGCAGCGGAGTGCACTGGCAGAGCACATCGATCAGATTGTTACCTCGTGAGTAGTTCGTTGTCCTATCTCCGTCCAACGGGCTAAACATACTGCACAGGGTATTCATACACCGTTACCGGGACCTAGATCCAAATATTCGAACGGAATGTGTTCATTCCATTGGCCTCTGGTTCAAGAAATTTCCCAGCTATTTTCTCGATTCGTCCTACCTTCGATACGTGGGTTGGGTACTCTCTGATGCCAACACCCACGTCCGCCTTGAAGCTGTCAAATCTCTCACTGGCGTTTACGCTCAAGCGGATTACATCAGTTCCCTCAATCAGTTCACAGAGCGGTTCAAATCCCGGATGATAGAAATGGCTGAAGGAGACATAGAATTGAGCGTCCGCGTCGCTGTCGTGCACGTACTCGCTGCCCTCGACGAACACACCCTATTGCAAGACGAGGAAAGGGAGCAAGTCTGCCTACTGGTCTTCGATTCAGAGCCTAGGATCAGGAAAGCAGTTGGTCCTTTGGTTGAGGCTGTTTGGACAGATGAGGTGGACAATATTCTAGCTGGCAAGAAAGCAACAGACGAGGAGAAAACAATGGCCGGAATCAAGGCACTGGCGGTCCTCCTCCTTCGATGGTCCAAGCAGCTGGACGAACAAGCTGACGACCCCGGGGAAGATGAAACAGAGGCAGAGAACAGTGGTTTTCCTTCTTCCCGGAGCATCATGTCCGGTCTCGTGGGAGACAGCCCAAGCCGAATGGATTTGATCGTGGAAGCGCTGTGGGAGCAAGTCTCTTTGATCGCGGAATGGGAGGCTCTCCTGGATTTTTTGTTACTGGACCATTCTGCTGCTGAAGGTTCTCACAAGCCACCATCGCGGAGTAGACCGGAGAACGCTATTGAGCCCCCCGTTGTTGACGAGGCTTGGAGGCTTGAGGAAACAGAGGAGGGTATTCTTCTGGAGGTGCTCGTCGGATCCCTCAAAGTTCTGACCTCCACAGCAAAGAATGCGAAGAAGGTTGGCTCTCTTTATTTGTCTGCATCTATCCCAATCTCATTCTGCATTTTCCAGGGTGAAGACGAAGATACCATCAATGACATGACAAGAGCACTTATCAAGGCTCTGCCTCGACTAATCGCCAAACATCAAACTGACTCACATAGGATTGACTTAATCCTCCTGCTCCCTCCGCTAATGAATATGGACCTGTATCTAGAAATGAGACTAATGACTGTATGTCTTGCTTCGCTGATTTTTTTTGTTATGCGTATCATTCCACTCACATTTCATCAAGGCTTACGCTGCTCTCTGGGATGACATCTCAAAACAACTACTAACACACTCATCCAAGTCCATCCTCACTCATGCTGTCAGAGTGATCCAGCATATGCTTGAAGCCAAGAGCTTATCGAACGCTAACAATACTAAGATTCTGGAGCTAGAAGATCAGCTGGCTGTCTCGCTCAGAGACGCCATCGCAGGTCGAGACGAGATCGAGATGATGACGTTCAATGAGGATGAAATAGTATCCCTCGGCACGCTTTGCGCGAGGATTGCCTCGCTAGCAGGTATCAGGGATCTTACCCATTGGATGGAGGAGAGCGAAGGAGGCAAGCAGAGCAGCGCTTGGGATATCATCAGTGCACTTGCGGAGAGAGGACGGCTTGGTTACAAAGACGAAGAGCTGGTATGATTTTTCTCTCTGTCAGACCAACTAAGCTTCTCATCAGTCGTTTCAGATGGTCGAGCAAGCCATGCTTATCCTCGCTCTTCATATCATGTGGAAAGCGCAAGGTATCGCATCAAGTCAAGGCTCAGCAGAGGAACTTGCGAAGAAGCGAGAACAACTTCTGGAACAGCGTGATCCCTATCTGGAGAAGCTAGTGGACTACTGCATCGGCGAGGACTCTAGTGCAGTCAATGGTGTGAAACAGGCTGTAGGTGCTCAGGTTGCTTGTGAATCTCAAGGGTCTGACATACAGGGACTTACAGGCTTTCGAGAACGCACTCAACTTGTATCTATTGTTCTCCCCTTTACACACTGGTGGTCATGCAGAGGAAGGGCCACTAGCAACCTTATCGTTGGAACTCGATGAGCAAAATCAGTTCAGATGCGCTGGTTTCATGCAAGCGCAGATAGAACAGTACCTCCAAGACATCAGTGAACCGTTACAGTCTCTGAACAAGGACGGGTCTTCGGACTCTGATAGCTCAGACGATGATGATGATGAAGCTGCCAACAAGAAGAAGGCTCCCAAACCTAATGAGGTTAAAGAACTCAACGGTATGTTTCATCGTATGCTGCGGCATAGACTAGTCCTCATAGCATGGAAGCTTTACATCCCGCCAGGATCCACAAAGACTATCGTTTCATGAGCATAGTATACACCTTCCTTCGAGCATTGCACGCAAGAGTCATCAGCCCCGTACACTGTTCTGTTCTGCTTGCACAACATGGTCGGTTGGGAGATGCGTTCAGTGCCTGTTCCAAGACTCTGGTTGATCTCCTGCGAGTGGAGGGTATCAACAGGCAGAATGGTGAAATCGTTGTAGGCGTCATCACAAAATCTTTGACAGAGGTGTGTTTACTTCGACTCCTTCACTATGTTTACTTGCTGATATTCACATAGTCTTTCACTACTTTCTTGGATGGGGATGTACCGGACGAGGAACACACCATTTCCCTAGCCAAGCTCTTGGTCAGCTCTCTCGTTGTCCGTGGAGCACAATTGGCTGTCATCGGACGCCTGGACGACGAATCCGTGGTGCAGATTCAGATGGACCTCCTCACCTGGGTTGGAAAACGTCTAGGAGCATATAGGGCCAACGAGAACAAGAGACTCACCAAACGCACGACACAGTTCTTCCGAGTTCTTGTACCTCTTTTAAGTGCACTACCCAGCAAAGAAGCCCTGCGCATGTATGTTGTTCATGACTATCACTCTCCCCTAACCCGGAAACTCATTCTTTTTCTCACAATAATAGCAAAGCGCATATGGAGCAAGTGCTGTCTGAAGCAAAGGTTGAAGTAGCCTCGTCGAAGATGTGGGACTCTCAGCGTGCTTATGAGAAGCGACTGACGAATGCGATGTCCAAAGTCAAAGGTGCGAAGATGCAGTCCTATCTCCCTCTTAGTCGCCATGCTCATGCACGGTCCTTTCCTCTAGGTAAAAAGACAGCGCGCAAGGGTGCGCGAGCCACCGACGATGAAGGGACAGGGACGGATGGCGAAGGCTATGGTGCAGGCGCAACTGACGACGAAGCACCTGTCCTGGCACCAGCCCGTCCGAAGCCCAGGCCAAGAGGTCGCAAGCGTCGCTCGTCGCCTGAGGTTGATGACGCCGACGACAATCCTGAAAACGGTGAGGCTCCCAGGACTCCCAAACTTGTCCGGCGGTCGATTCGTACACACGGGAATGCTAGCGACCAACCAGAGGAACCGCCTGCCTCGCCATTACAAGAAGTGAATGGGCATGACAGTGACTTCACCACTGGTCAGAAGCGCCCTCGTGATGAAGATGCCATGGACGTCGATGAAGCTCCAGATATCAATGGTGGTGGTTCTCCTCTGTCACCGCTATCCTCTCGAGCGAGTACACCTGCGAATGACGCGCCCACTCGTCGCAAACGTGTGCGACATTGATATATTCGTTCTCTCCTTCCTATAATTCTTACTATGATTATTCTTCTCCTTATTACCTTTACTGTTGTTCGTCGTGCTTTGACTTTGCTGTCGAATGGATCCAAGGTCCATAAGGATCAGGTCTTTTATATTATCTGTAATGTCCCGGGACACTCTGCAAAATTCGATTGTTGTAGTATGTGCTTATCTATGCATGCAATGCACCACGCAGTGGGAGAAAGTTCAAGGAGAGAAAGTTTAAGATCAAACAATAAGTACGAAAGGGAGAGAACGACTGGTGAATAAATACCATTAAAGGCATGCTAGGCTGATCATTGAAAGATTAGAATAAATGCTGAAAGGAGAGTGGTCAAGGCAGGGTATGGTATACAGGACTTGTGCTAAGAGTCCTCGGGTTCAATCGGCTGCAATGATTCCCAAGGTAGAAAGAATCGCCTGCCGCTGTAAAAAAAAACTTAAGTGATGCTTGCTAGGCAAGGTTGAAGTCGCTACTTACGTCAGCGCTGACAGTCTCGTAAAGTTCGTGAAGCCCGGCAGTACTGGGTAACGATGAGGGACGTCTTGGCCTTACTGGCGGTTGAGTCATCTCGTTGCTGGTCGGGATTGTGGGTGAAGGTGGGCCTGTCGGAGTATTTGCACCGCCAGAGAAGGTGAGAGAGCGCTTCATGCGCGCGCTTTGCGGGATTCCCAACATCTCGTATAGTTCTTGCTGCGCTCTCAGCATAGCGGTGTTTTCGTACACCGACGCATCACTATGAGTGCCTGACGTCAAAAGTATTTTCAGACCAGGAACACAGTCAATCAGAGAAAAGATCAAAAGCCCACCAGTTGATTCTCGAGTGAGCCGATTTGAGGTTACCTCCAGTTGTCTACCTCGAGGAATCGGCGGAACAGGAGGGGGTACACCAGAAATGAAAAGGTTGTTGGAACTGGCGTTGGAATACCGCTGGCTTCGTCGGAGACTTGCAGATCTTAGCTGAGTTGCGGTACTGCATCGGGACTTGCGCCTAGATACACGACTCAGACGATGCCCAGATTTTGCAGACTCGGGGAGGTTTTCTTCCGGTAAATGCCCCGCCAACGCGTCATAATCGTTCGCCAAAGTCTCTGCTTCCTTCCAAGCTTCGTCCTTCGCTGACTCTAACGCCGCAACACGCTCACGAAGCCGCTGGTTCTCGTCTACTTGCTTGATGAAACTAGTGTTCAACTTGCGCAGAGCCATTGCCAGTGCACTGTAGGAGTGGACATCACGCAAGGAGGTGACCTGAGCCATCTGTTCCGCGTTACAGAGCAGCTCCTCGGCTAGGTTGTCGAGAGTAGTGGATAGGTTAGTGAGCTCCTCCAAGTTACGTGTCCAGGCATTCGAAGATTCGCCTTCTCGTGACTCAGATAAGGACCCCAGGAGCGCATGTCGCTTTCGTGTGAGAACCTTGTACCTGGTGGTTAACTCACCCCTCTCTGTTTGAAGTCGCTTCAACTCTGCTGGAATTTCAACATTGAACAGATGTGGATGGACCACGCGGACAGCAGAAGTCTCTGCCGACTGTCTGATCGACTGCGAGACCAGATCCTGCAGCTCAGATGAGGTGAACGTCCATTTCGCTGCGTCCAACGTAAGGCCCTTCCATTTTGGCTCAGGTGTACGGAATTTGGGCGAGCACGACGAGTAAGAGGGCCTTTGGGTGCTATTCACAGATGAAATAGAGCCGTTCCTCTGCCTTGATTGATTCTCCAAGCCCGCCCTGCTCCTTGCTGCAAGAGTCGTGACCCCTCCGGAAGGTCTGCGAGGTCCTGCTGGCAGAGGTGGTCGAGACCTAGTAAGTCGTCTACCAGCAGTCTCTTCGGGTGTACGGGAGGGAGGAGGTCGGTCTGATGATGGGGGGCTAGGGCCTGGATCTATGATGGGCATGATAGTATGATAAGCAGGTGGAGGGACACTGAAGTAACCGGGATACGGTTCAAGCAGTCCTGCATCTTGCATCTCTGCGTTGCTGCCGTAGTCTTGTCTGCCGTAGGGTTTCTGGGCGTTGGTGGGAATGGGAGGAAGAGGAGTGATGTGGGATACTGAGGTGACTTGTCGATCGGATGTTGGTTGCTGTGACGCGGAACGAGTCGAGGATGGGGTTGCATGGTCCTGTGTTCGGCTGGAAGAGGCTGTAGACCGAGAGGGCGATGGGGTGCCAATGATAGGCGTCGAAGCTGCTGACGAAGGATGCGACTCAGATGCCTGAGGAGGAAGAGGAGGAGGCGGCGGGATCACGACAGCCGCGGTTGTTTTAGGAGAAACTAAGGCATCTTCCTCTGTAGGAACAGTATCTGCAGCCAGAGCGTTCAAGTCAATCGCGCCGACTCTACTGTTTGTTGTTTGGTCGGTTGGTATAGACCCAGAGGTATCAGGTTTCACGTCTGTAGCGTCTTCATCTGGTATTGGGGATACCTGCGAGGAAGGTACTTCGGCGAGAGGCGAGAGTCGTGAGTTAGGCGCGGTTCCCACTGAAGTGAGACCCCTCAATGAACTCTGAGAAGGAATTTTCCTGGGTAAGAGGGAGGAAATGCTGGCACCACTATCAGCTAAGGAGGCTCGCGAGTTGGTCCCAGAAGGTCCTGGGGACCACAAGGGGGAGAACGCTCTTGGAGTTTCGGGGAATGTCTGAATGTTCTGGCTCTGACGACGGTTAGTATTCTGCGCGCCCACCGGTGATTCAGTGGACATTTCATCGTCGCTGGGTGTCACAGTAATCTTGTACTTCCTTGGATCTCTCGAATCACGAATGACGATGATTGGACTTGGAACAACTCCCGATCCCGAACGCGACCCGCTGAAGCCTCGTCCTCGCATATGTACAAGGTTGGCAATCTGGTTCTCAGCCGTGAGTTGGCTGTCACCGACCGAGGATTGTGATGATTGTGATGGATTGTGTGAGAGCCGTATGCCGTTTTCAGAAGGCGTGCCTCTGATCATCGTCGCCCGAGAAGTTGGCGAACTGGGCGATTGCTCCCCAATCGGCAAGAGCGCCTTACGACCCCTGTTTAGAGAGGGACTGGTCTCTATTCGATTTACTATGCAATTCAGACCTTTGATGAGCCAACACAATCGTAACCAACTGAGTTGGGGACTCACCTCGACTAAGACTAGGGGATGCGGGCGAAGTTGACGAACTCTGCCCACGTTTGCCTGGGGTGAATGGCGAATTATCAGCTGACGAGAGGCAAGCAGAACTGGACTCTTCCGTGATTGGGGAGAAGGCCGGTCTACCGGGATGTTCAGCAGTGTGATATTCCCAGCTAGCTGCGAATTGGTAGTAGTCCAGTACGTTGTCCAGTCCATCATTGGATGAAGCGGCTGAGGGGATGGGAGGCGGTGAAAACTCTGGGGTACTGGGATACAGGCTAGCTGTGGTAGGGACAGAGCGGGGTAGAGACGTCGTGCTTCTCCCTGCAGGAGAAAGTCGATCAGAAGCTGTGGATGGCGTCAAGGTGGACTTTTTGTCACTATCTGTTGGAGGTGATGTCATTGATCTCTCAGTTAAAGCCGGTGAGGAGTTGGATATCTCAGTGAGAGCGGGCGAAGAACTCTCCGTGATCTTGGAAACTCGAGGTGATTTGGGCGCGCTGGTTGATAGAAGTTTGGAGGCTGTCCGCCTCTCCTCGACCTTTGTCTCTAGAATTTGTAACTCTGCACCACTAGGAACTGGAGGAACAGGCGGGATCGATTCATCCCTTACGTCCGGGGTTCTGTTTTCACGCCAATATGGGGAATGAAGGAGCGGGTCGTCGCTACGAGGCAACGTCGCCGAATCCGCCCTTGTCAAAGTCGTCATGCCACTGCGATAACGAGAGGAACGACGGCTCGAGTCGGCTGGGAAAACAAAGGAAGTTCCAAGCAGCGCACGAGCTAGAGTCGTCCCGGAAACAGAAGACATGTTGTCCAAAGAAATCGTCGAATCTGGTCGGGCTGACGGCGGATGCGTGGACGATCGCTGAACTTGTACTTTAGGACCATGCAGGTTAGGATTCGGTATCTTGATTGGTGTTGGTGGGGGACGACGGTCCTTGGGTGGGGATGACTTGATGGGAAGCATCAGCATCTAACAAACGTAAGTTTCGGCTGTTCCTCCTTACCTGTCGTTGATGCTGTCATTTGGAGTACAGTTAGTACCGGCGGGAAAATGAGAGACAGAACGACGAAACGAGTCGGTAGAAATCGTACCTCACTAGTATCGATGTTCTCATCGCCCGCTGCACCATGGATATCTCTCCTTTTGTTCGCGATACCCAGGTCTAGTTCGTTCGAGCCACTAGATTTAAGCAGATGGCGAGGGAACCAGTCGTTCAATGGATCTTCGTTGATAGAAACCTCTACGCGTGGAGAAACAGTCGAAAGAAGGGCCGGGGAGACGTCTTCATGCTGGTCGGAGTATGCACTAGCCGACGACTGATCTGCCCCTGCTTCCTCTTCCACCTCCGTTACCGAATCTTCCTGTGCTGAAGGAACGGGTGGGGTCTGCCTGGGTTTCTCATTGATATCAAAGATATCTAGGGTCTGGTGGTGAGAGTTCGTGAGGTCTCCTGACTCCGATACAAGGCGGATGGAAGACTTGAGTTGCTGTGCTTTCGTCCTGCGCCTGGCGATGAAGCTGAGCATTCTGAAAGAGAGGGAGAAGCGAAAACCCAGGTAGACCAGACCAGGGATGATGAGAGGCGGAAGAAACAGAGGTAAAGCGAAGAGGTGGGAAACTTGGATAAGGTCATTGATGTAGAACGAGTATCTTAGTATGGTGAGGCGGGGTCTCGCTGATTCGTTGACGGACCGAAGGAGTGGATGGTGGGAATCCACGGACGAGGACCATCATTAGACGGCATTTGTGTTGATACACAAGATGCAAAATGCCAAAGGACGCTGATGGAGATGATGCAACGAGAGCGATTGATGGAGGCTATAGTAGTTTCGCAGTCGTTGATACACTGCTGTGTGCTATTGCGGGATCGAGATTTCCTCCACTCGAGTCTTGCAAGAGACTCGATGGTTGGTATTATCCAAGGGCCTGCTGAGAATACCCGGATCAGCACGGGTATCAAGAAGTTATGGTGGGTATATACTGTACCCCCCATCTCCTCTAGCAGTTTTTAGCCTCTGGACTTCGATTCCAGTTCACATGAGCAAGGCTGCATGTGCTCCTTGCTCGATGGCATGACACTGTGGACGGCCGAGAATCCCATCCTTAGGTATGTAATCATGGAACTGGTACCCATAGTAATGGTGGGAGATTAGCTGAGAGGCGGCGATCAATACAATCTAGAAAGACTTCTGAATGTGAAGAGATTGGTGGCAATGGTGCAGCGCATGATGTTTGATGATCAGAGAAGGCAAACAGCCCAATCGCTATGTAGAATGCATCGTTATGCGCTGTGAATGTAGGGAACGGGGTTCGAAACAGGGCGGGGCCAGGAACCTCAGCAAGAAGAGGTGATACCGATAAATTTAGTGAAGCATCGGTAGAGGGGAAATTAGGAAAAACTAGGCTAGCTCAGCGCTCAGTATTGAATCTTGCACCGCTGATCCTTTCAGCAGAGAGGCACCCGGAGGGAAGCAGATAGTGGTCTCTGGGCAACTAAGGTACTGCAAGTTACTCACTGTCAGGTACTCGTGGCAGGAAGTACAAGATGACAGCAACAGCTTGAATAAGTCTGCGGCGAGGAGAAGGGAAGGAAGATGGCCGCGGCGAAATCAGGCCCATCGTTACTGTACTCTGTCATGATCATAGTCACAGTCACAGTCACAGTCACAGGAGTGACCGCTTTTGGCGGCCACTAAACCGCCCCTCGGGAATAGAGGTGGCTATGCTATTCACGTAACCTGCGCCCTCAGCGACTCTCGAAACGATGTCGACCCTGCAAATCCTTGCAGGGAGCGCAAGGATCGCGGATGCAAAACGGATCCAAATCCAGGCTGGCCTGGTCAAACTCTTCTTCACCGCCGGCCTTGCTAGTTCTCTTAGTCTAAGGCTGTTACTACTCTAGCAAGTCACAGTGCTAACCTCGCTTGAGCAGCTCTTTTGCGGCTAGCGGTGTGTATGGCCGTCAGCAGATTGCCCACCAACTGGGAAAAGGCCATTCTCCGGAGTAAGTACCAGTCTGAGAACAAAAATCGAGGTCCCAGGAGACGCCAAATTCTCAGCCGCGGTCAAACAAAAATCCTCCGGCGTCGGCACCGGTTACTCGAGTATTTGTCGCTTGCGAGAAGTGCCCGTGGCGAGGATTGATGTAAGCACTTCGTTTTTTCACGATTTCTTCAAGTTGTTGCGTTGCTCTAAATTGATGATAGCATTTGTATAGTCTCGCCCGCCAGTTCTCCAGCGGTACATACCATTTATCTGGCTGCTCGTAGCAGGACCTCCTAGAGTCTCCATCTCGAACAAGCCACCACCCAGCTTTCAGAACAACTCGAGTCCTTCCAGGACCTTCGAATCAGAGCCCATTGATGGTATCAACGAACCTTATAGCCTTTCGGACATGGTTAATGGGATAATGTAAATGTAATGCAGATTTTTGAGCTCACCGTCATGAGGATCTTTCCCCTCACGAGCCACCCAATAGCGAAGGGCTTCCTACCGAATTAAAAGTCCCGCTTACCTGATGTTCACACTTCAGTCCCTCTCAAGCGCTTTGCCCTCCCTCTTCTTCCTCACCTTGACCATCGCTCCTTGTTGTACGCCTGTTCAGACGGTTTAGACCCATCGACTCTGTCGCCCACATTCCTTCTAATTCTCCCTGTCATTCCGCGACATCATTCCCGATGTCAAGTCCAAAGTCCTCTCCCCTGCGATTCCGTCCCAAAAAAGCCGAACCAACCGAACCTGTTCGTGACGCAAAACACCAAGACGAAGCTACGGACCTCTCGTTCCCTTCTTCACCAACAATGAACCTGCCGTCTTGCGCAAAAATCGATTCGCCCCCCGCCGAGTCAACCTCGAGAATTCCAGTTCTACCCACCTCGCCCAAATCGAAGTTAGGATTCGGCTTCCTAACCAGGACTAGGAAGAAGTCGCAGAATGCGCCTCTTCCACCACCCCCACCGCCGGACTCTCGTCGTAGCATGGGTGGTCTGGACACTAAACGCGCCAGTACACACGTCGATCAGTGAGCACGACGCGTCTGAATATGCTTCCGTGGAATTAATTAGCCTGCGTTCTAGTTCTGTCCTCGATATCTCCCCTCCGGACCCATTTTCTTCCAGCGGAGGAGCAGGGGCTCCATCGGGCGAGAATCCCAAACCTATAGCCGCCCATTCCTTCGGGAGCAAGCTTGCTCGTTTTTCGCCTCTCAGGCCGCGTCGAACACAGCGGGAATCCGAGGACAACTTCTCCTCTCCTACTACGCTCCCCATTCCAGAGCCACCAACGAGTTACTATGATTCCGTCTCGTCCTCGTCTAGCTCCGGTCCTCCTCCCCCAGCTACACCAAAACCTTTGCCACAACCGACCATCACTGTATCTTCGTATCCGGATAGTAGCCTGGTGGAAGAGTATCGCGAAATCTTCACCTACGCGCCTGTGCGGCGAGGTACGTCGGTGCACGAAGCTCCTGTCAAGTCCACTGAAACCCCGGTGCCGACTGCCATTGGTCAACGCCAACGCGCCCTTTCAACCAAATCGGCGGAGCATACTCGAGATTATCGGAACACTTCGACACGACCGGAGCTGCCGAGTCGTCGGAGCGAAGACCCTGATAATAATCCCTCCAAGCGGCGTACTTTGGGATCGATTTCGGTTACTTCTCATAGTGCCAATGGCGGCTCCGGTCCTGCGCGGTCTGGTTCGATACGAAGTATGGCGTCACAGCATTCCCTGCCAGATAGCCCGCCACCACCGATACCGTTGCCCCCGCCGCCGACGTCTCCCACACAATACTCGACTCCTTCCCACGCTTCTCCTCATCCCGTGCCAGATATCCCGCGACCACGCGCGAACACACTCAGTGGGTTGCACTCAGGACAACCACCTGTCCCAAACACTTCCATTCGAAAAGTCGCCAGCACACCTCTGGACAAGCTTCTGAGAGAGAACCCCGCAAGCAAGATCAACCTTGAGAAGGCTAGCAAAGATGAACTTCGAAGCATCATTCAAGTCGAGAACTCGAGGTTGGAAGAACTGGCGTCGTACATCGTCACCATGGTAGATCTCCATTCAGCCGAGAAGACCGCGCTTGAGCGGAGGATCGCCATGCTAGAGAGCGAAGCAAAGAAGAAAGAGAAGGAAATGAAGGGGCTTCGTTGGCTGATAACCAACGATGCCACGGCAGCTGGTCCCAATGGCTCTTCACTGGAGCCCAGTATCTCCTCCCGAGCCTCATCTACTCGAAGGAGCAGAGCCAACAGTGGCTCTCAGTCCAGAATACCGAGCAGCATACTAGGATCCGATTCTGAATCCATGTCCCGAACCTCTGGCTTCGACACCTCCACCACGACAGATTCCAATACCTTCTACGCCAAGCGCAGGAAACGACAGCCCGTTGGCCATTCTCGTTCTGGGTCAAACAACGGGCTTGGTTTGGACATCAACGGCGCTAATGCACCGTACTTGGTCCCCGCGAGCAAGCGCTCTTCAGTAGCTTCTATGGCCTCTTCTCCATCCTCATCCACATCTTCTCTTGGGCTTCCGATCTCGACTGCCGCGTTATCTCCTGGCCTCTCTGCCATTCCGGAGGGCCCTCCGACCCCAAACTCCCAGCTAGACAACACCCCGGTGCTCCAATCTCAACGTACACTCCCCATCGTGTCGGTCTCCTCTCCGGAAACCCCAGATGACGAGGAGCAAATTGCCGCCAGTGTAGCCTACGCTGCCAATCTCAAGCGTGATCGGCATACGTCGATCGAGCAAGTGCTCGAGCAATCCGTCAACATGGACTCGGCGCTTGAAAAACTGCGTCTCTTCAATACGAACGCATCCACTCCTTCATTTTGATTTTATTTCTTTTTGATTTTCTTTTCATGTCTTTTTCTATTTCTCTTATCTTGGTTTTTGATTTTTTTCCATTCCCTGTGATCATGCAAATGGTGTCCTTGTCCTCACGAACAGTTGGGATTTCGTCGTATGTTGTACGGAAAACTCCCCTTCGGGAGGGTTATACACGAAGACGACCTCACGATCCAAGATCTCTCCTGTGTAACCCCTCCTGTTGATCGACCCGTTCATACTTTGTTATTTTTTGGCCTCCTTCGTACGCTGTTATATCCACACTCCTTCTCGTTCTCGCTGATTCACTCCATCACTCATGATTGGGACACCTTCCGGACAATCGCTCGCTCTTCTCATCTCCCACTCGCAATCCACTAGCTCTCGTTCTCTCCTCCTCGTTCTCTTCTCATCTCGATATCAATTAACCTATCCCCACTTACACACACATCAACTTCCTTTGCAACCCCACCCGTCATCATATTCATCTCCCCTTGTATCTGATAGTCATAAACCCTATTTACTTTGCTATTTTTCTTTCTAAACCGGAACCATATTCTCGCATGGGTATGAATCTAGACGTTCTTCCTGCTGTTTTATCTGGCATTTCTGTCTATTTCGTATACCTTATTGTTTTTCTCTGTATGAGCACACATCCCTCGCAGGACTTTCCACCCCTTCCATCCATCCCATCCCATCCTATCTCTCTCATAGTCTTCCACGAGGCTACGAACTTTATTTTATACCCTGCTCCCCTTTTGTATATACATAGGTTATCATAGCGCGCTGTCGATATCATTTAGAAGCTATATTAAAAACAGAAGCCCACAATACAGTTCTTCATCATCTCTGCAATTTTCTCCGATTCAATCTCTCCCAGATGGAAGGTGTTGCGTTTCCCACATGTACAAAGTTCAAGTTGATTCCTTGTGAAAGAGGGGGTTACTACTGTGCTACTGTATTACTGTACCTTGTGGGACAGTGATATGTGACTGCTACAAGGAGATTTCATTTTGGGCTACATTCGTTTTTGAGGTATCACTAGAACAAAAAGAAGAGGCTGCGAATTCCCGACTCTTCTGTCACGAAAAATGTAAAAGAAGAAACAAGGGTACAAGTCAAGGGCCGATAACGAATTCGAAGGGTGGACCCGGGGTCGTAAGAAGAGGTCGTTGAGAGTGCGTTTATCCGGGGGACGATAAGTTAGAAGATAATTAGAAACGAGCCCTCCCTATCAAGGCTCGTTCGAAAAGCTCGAGAAAAGCTTCCCAGTAGACCGACTCGGAATCAGTCCCTGCCAGGCGAAGATACTAGTCCGTATTAAATAATCAATCCCTAACGAGATGACGTCTGGCGTAGTATCTCCTCCCTGAGTGGTGGCCCCGCACTAAAGACGTTATCCTTTCTCCAAGGGCCACCAGGGTTGATCCACGCGAAGGTGGTGGTAGCAAACGGATCTGACAGATCGTGGATCAGTTTAAAGTTCATCCACGACTTGGCTTACGAAACCGATTCATCCACCGGATTCCGGGGTGTGATGATTGAATTGAATTGAATTCGAAGAGAGGGAGAGGGAGAAAGTGAAGTGACAGTTGAGTGACCCACCTCGAGAATGATCAGGGATATCTGTCGGTGTGTAGACGATCTGTCTCTTCACACGCTCTCCGACCGCTGGAGCTCGACACACCTCACGGTTCGTTGCCCGTTTTACCATATGCCGGAATTCAGAACTAGACCAAAGAAAAAATAAGGGGAGGGAGAGAAAAAAAGCCGTGATCAGCCCGGAGAAAAGCGATCAAAGGGACAGAGTTCACAAGGAAAACAAGCTTACCTCCCGTTCTGGGTTCTGAAATACCGATGTCTCTTGACTTCTTCGAACCCAAATCGTTTGTTTGGGTCTGACTTCAACAGCTATCGGATTGAAAGATACATTCAACATCCGACGGGAGTGAGTAAGGAACAGCTATATGTGGTATGTGACTGCGGGACGTACACCGAGGATCAAGCTTTCAGCATCGCTGCTGAGGTTTCCAAACTCCAGATGGACGGGGTCAAGGTCGCCGTAAAGTTGACAGATGTTCGAATACCATTTTTGTTGACCGGGAGACTCGAACAACGACTGTCGAACAGACAAACGAAGATCAGCAACCTGAGAAGCAGGAAAAACTTGAACAAACAACTACAACTACACCAATGAAAAGAAGAAGACGAGGCCAAAGAAGAGAAGAAAGAAAGAAAGAAAAAACTCACGCAATCAGCTTCGTTCTCCAAATCCCACACGATACATCCCAGTGCCCACCAATCGACAGCAGAGCCGTACCTCTCCGGCGCACTCTCGTGCGCCGAACTCGAAGAAGCTTCGGCATTTTTCCACACCTCTGGCGCCATATAACAAGGCGTGCCCGTCACGGTGGACGAATAGCCTTTCCTGGACGTGATCGGTTGTCCGTACGGGTGAACGTAAGAGCAGCCAAAGTCGACGATATTGATGTTGCCTTGTTTATCGATGAGCAGGTTCTCGGGCTTGAGATCGCGGTGGATGACGCCGCTTTCGTGGATGCATTGTAGGCCGCGTGCCTGTGGACCGGAGAGAGTTGAAGTAAGGGAGAGTTAGGAGGGGCTGGATTGAAGAGGAGTTGGGGCTTAAGCTTACGGTTTGAGCTATCCATCGAGGTGCGTTGAGATGTATCTCCTCGGGGGAGTAACTAGTGATGACGTGCATGAGATCACCACACATCAGGTCCTATCAATATCACAGAATCAGATCAACTTATCTCAGCTTTGAGAGAGATAGAGAGAGAGAGGGGGGAACAAGCCTACCATAACATAATACAGCCTCTTATCATCCTGCAACGCCCCATGCAGATTCATCACAAACGTCCTCCCCACCGTATCCTCACTCCGCTGCAGCTGTTTATAAGCCAGAATCTCGTTCGCAAGGACACCCTCCATGCGCTTCTGTCTAGCCAGCTTCTTGCGGAATATCTTGATACAGACGCTCTTCTTGTGCCCGCCTGTGTAAAC
Organism: Agaricales sp. HM26-F1; assembly: GCA_002718315.1. Lineage (NCBI taxonomy): Eukaryota > Fungi > Basidiomycota > Agaricomycetes > Agaricales > Agaricales sp. HM26-F1. The sequence continues at coordinate 225,142 of NIBX01000021.1, read as the reverse complement.
TGGGTCGGTGTAGTGCGCGGCTACGACGCGCCAGTGCGAGCTGCTCTGGATCAGACGGTCGACGGTGAATGGGCCTGGCATGTGCCATGCTGATGACCGGGGTGGTTGTGTTTGCCTGACTATGGTGGTAAGGACAGATGTGGCCTTCTCGGTGTCGCAAGGCGCTGGTAGGGGGTTGGATTTTGTAGGGGGTATGAAGACAGGAGGTCGTATCTTCTTGACGGGTAACACGAGAGGAGGTCGCGTCGAGTCGCTGTTCGCTGTATCGCTGAATGAGAAAACAACACGCGGCACTGTGCCCTCTTCTCTCTTCTTCTCGTTCTCGAGCGAGGCTCGTGAAGACGACGACCTAGCGGTAGAGGATGATCTCGAGATCGAGGACTGGCCCAAGGAGCTGCGGCGCTTGAATTGGAACGGTTCAATTATGCGCGTGAAGCCGTAGAGTTCGCAGTCCGAGTCTCCGCTAGACTCGTCGGGCGATGAGGAGGTAGGAACATCGTCCCGGTGCGATATGGTGATGTACTCTGGTGGGCAATCTAAATCGTCCTCTTCGAAGGACGAGTATCCCATTGCATGCAGAGGAGAAACTGTAGCAGGATCGAGAATTGAGGACGACATGAGTTTGTGTATGACTGTTGAACTTTGTGCAGCTATCATCCACGGAGGTAGTGAGACTAGTAAAGGCATCGCGAACGTGAGACGAAAGAGCAAGGGAAACCAAGAAATCTGTCCTCACCTTTGACCTCGTAAAAAAGGCAGGGTCACGGTATAGCGAGTGGTCAAAGAAGAAGATGGTGGTTGAGTATAAGAATGGGAAAAAAGAGGCGCGTGAGGGGCAATGCACCCATGGTTCGGGATTTCCGCAAATGAGCCACCTGAGCTGAGGCCAGATGAGGAGGACAATGGAGGTTGACTTGTCGAGATCCTAGGACATTGGGCGAGATAAGTCATGCAGTGCGTTCAATGGTTCAAAGGGGTTTCCGGCCACAGCTCGGTTAGCAATGCGATTGGACGAAACAGGCTTTTGTGCCCCTTTACGGTAGGGTTGACATCAGCTTAGGGTTAGGTTTCTAGTCATAAGTGCAGACGCGCAAGCCCGGTTGTTGATCAGTCCCGAGTACTAGTAGGGCGCAGAATGTAGAACGGGCAGGAGTATGCTGCCAAACTAGTTTACACAGGAGAACCATCCGATATAGGGACCAGCCACAGAGAGCACAGGACGAACACAGAAATGAGAATTGCATCGAGGAGTCGCTGATGGCGGTCGTCGATGGCGCACCGCAACGGACCGGCTCGAAGAAGCCCAAAGAAGGAATATTGATCCGATGATTCGGAGTGAATTCAAGCTTCTTTCATGAATGACATCATCCTCTAAGCTTGTTTCTATCCCACCAGCATCGATGGAGTCTCTACCACTGGACATGGACCATCCCCAGGTCAGAGAGTATCTCTCTCTCATAAGGTATTATTTTGTATTTCACTCACATTCAGATACACTGACTCTCTACAAAGATTACAGGTCCTCACTCCTCTTTCACTCCTCATATCCATCGCAACTGTTGTCATCTGTGGCTTCCTGGTCACACCCAACATATGTAAACGACCTTTCTTCCTCTCATTCAGGAAAAATACACTTAAATATAGCATACTACTCCAGCCGAAATAGCAAAACTCAATGCTACTTCTATATCACCCAAGATTTCCATTATCGCAGTTTACCTCGCCGCTATATATGGACTGCAGATTGGTTACTGCGTGTTGCTCGTATTGGCGAGAAAACCAGAGACTAAAGCAAGTCTGGAATCATACGAAGGTGTTCATACAACTAACTCGAACTCACAGAAAACTCTCGTACAAGGCGTTGGTCTCGCCCTCGTCTTCTCCAACTGGGTCATGGCTGCATGGGCCGTAGCTTTTGTGAGATTTCCCATACCAACTGTTTCAATGGGGTTCTCTAACCCATGAGCAACAGGTCTTCCGCCTGTTCCTACTCTCCGCCATCTTGCAAGGACTCCTGATTGTCCTGCTTCTATACTCAAACCTCGCTCTGCTAATCTACCACCCACCCACCTCCTCGCGTCCCTTCGACATGGCACTCATCCACGCACCGATGAGGTTCTTCCTCATCCTTCCCCTCTCTCTACTCTTCCCATACTCGCTCTTGTAAGTTCATCACCTAACAGCCTAGTTCTACATGAATCACAATATTAATATCTATGTAGCGTGACCCTAGGCAACGTATACGACATCGTCGACGGCACGCCCGTGAACTACTCCGACTACGCCTGGTCCGGCTTCGCCGTCGTCATCGTATCCAACCTCATCGGTCTCGGCGTCGTGTTGTACAGGCGTGATATCACCTGGTGTGTCGCCGCTACCTGGATCGCGGTCAGCATATGGAGCAAACGACCGAAGCCTGCGCCTGTTTACGTGCGTTCTCCTCTTCATTTTTATTTTCCCGCGAGCCTTGCATACTGTACACCTGAGCTGACGATAAATTTTATGGCGCGTGTATAGATCACTGTGATATTGTTCACAGTACTCCACCCCTTGGCGCTGTTCGCGTCCTTCGTGTACGACAAGTTCTTCCTGAGCAGACGTAACGCGGGTCCGATCGCTTTACCTCCCGATGAAGAAGGCGCGGAAGGAGAGGAGCAAGGGCCAAGGGAAATAGATCCCAATGGTTGGGGATCGTAGGTTGAATTTTAATAGCCTCAACTGTGGATCTGGTCTTGTGGAAAAAGATACGTGCACAGACTAGTAGCTGTAGTTTGAACATGATGTTCGTTATGATATTTCTCTGTTGAACCAGAAATTTACGAGATTTAAGATGATTATTGATCTTGACAATGGTTTGGTCAAAGGTGTCGTACCCAGATATCTATGAGGTAGCTACATTGTTCTGTGAACAAATCCAGGGTCAAAACCGTTAGCAACACAAGCTAAACGCGAAAGAATGGCCCACCAGTATTATACATTGATATTACCACTGGCACCATCGTTCGTAGTCTCTCCTCCAAAACCTCCGGTCGCCCAGACTCGGAACGAAGATGATACTAACGCTCATTCATCTCATCCTACATAAACGCCTAGCTCCTAGCCCCCATGTAATGTGGATATAAACACGACTTCATCTCCGTCCTTGAGAACATAGTCTCCCTCCCCTTCAAGTTCCCAGTCCGTATCGTTGATGAGGACTAGAATTCCAGGTTTTCTAGAAACACACGAAACACAGGGCAAAAATCACGTCTCAGGTTTCGATACACCACTTCCCAAGCAATAACAAAAAAAAAAAACTTACACTGTCCCGTTCTCCTCGAACAACTCTGCTCTCTCCTTGAGGAGATTATCTCGCAGGTACCTGATCAGGTACGTTACATTTGCCTCTGCGTTCTTATCTACACTCGAGTTGTTCCCCTCGTTCGATGGGGAAGGTATGGTGGAGGGTAGGTCTATGGTATGTTTGCGGGTGTTGGAAAAGAGCAGCTCGAGGCCACCGCTGAACTCGATTTTGAGACGGATGGTGGACATGGCTGGGAGTAAAGGGAATTGATGATCTCCGAGGAGAAAAGATTCAAAAGGATGAGTTGTGCATGTGATGAAAGATGTCATCCCTTCGGGTCTGGAATCGACCTTTGCTCTCCAACGAAAACACAACAGCTCTAGAACGCCTTATAGGAATAAACGCTAGACTTGGACTACTGTGATAATGAGCTCGCCGTCAGACCAGGAGCCTCAGATGCCCGCGTCGCTGCGTTACGCAGGCGAATCATACACTGAAAAAGCAACCCGCAAGTTTAAAGAAAACCCATGGGTTCCCTTAGGTCAGTTTCAGTCTAGTTCAATTCAGTCCACAATCACTCATACTCATATATACACTGTGTTATAGGCGCGATAGCAACGACAGCAGCATTCTCCATGGCCGCAGTCCGAATGCGTCAAGGCGAAGCCAAGTCGTTCAACATCTGGCTCCGCTGGCGCATCATCTTCCAGGGTCTCACCATCGCCGCCGTCTGCGCCGGCACCTACTCCTTCGGCCTCCGCAACGGCTCTGCCTCCGCCGAAGAGAACCGGCTCAAGGAGATCGAGGAGGAGCGGAAGAGGAGGGAGGAGAAGTTGAGGAGGGACAGGGAGGAGTTTGAGAAGAGGGTGCAGGCGGCGACGGAGGAGCATGAGGCTGAGGCCAGTTTTGCGAGGGCGGTGGGCGAGAAGAGGAGGGAGAAGGAGGCGGCTGGGGATGCGCCACCGAGGATGAGCACGGCGGCGGAGAAAGACGCGAGGGAGAAGGAAGTGAGGCGGTTGTTGGCTAACAGGGTCACTGGCAGTTCGATGAGACCCCCCGTAGAGTCTCCGTCTACATCCTCAGAGCCAACCCCGACACCTAGTTCTGAACAGAAGAGCAAAGGCTGGTTCGGTGGATGGTTCGGTTCATAGACAGTTGATATGAGAATCATATTTATGCAGACGAGTGTGCTCGATAATAAGCAAGAGCAGGGGTCATATAAGATATTCCAGAGCTTCATCCATGGGGATACAACATCGACAAAACACCACAAAAATTCCTGAACAACCGGCGGTCTATGTGTCTCCCCTCTGTATCTCGCCCTCTGATGCCTTCTCTTCCGGTTGCTCAACCACCAACTTCCACCCTCCATACAACTGGTTAACCATTGCACTCCGGCGTAGAACCGCTAAATCTTTCACGGCCTCTTGGTACATCACATTGACCTTCGATGGGTCAGTTTCCTCCTGCATTACAAGACATCAGCTTCCTGATACATAGACAGTAGAGAGCCGTAAACCACTTACATTAATACTGCGGAACCTATCCTGCGTCTGGCGCACGAAGTACTGTCGGAAATTGTACGAGCTGAACGACTTGGACGTCCGCATGAACGTAGAGTATAGGTTCGTGAGTGCCTCTTTTGTGGGTGCTGCCGCCATTTCTTTAGGCTTTGCTTAAGGATGTGATAGTTGGGTATGAGAGCGGATGTGAATGGAGAGCTCTTTTTATGTGCTCGAGGTTTGGCGGAAGGGTCGAGAGCGTTTTGGAGAAGGAGGATGACACAAGCGGCACGGCTTGCGGAATATCACACGTGACTTTCTCCTCGGCTACAAAGTCCGAGAACATAGGAAGTGATGCCGACATGTACGGTCTGAGTGAGTGTAACGGCTGGGAGCCTCAGAGATCGCGGGTATATTGGGTATCAAAGGAAGAGAACAACTCGAAAATACCGGAGAAACAAGAAACACAGCGCAAGTACGAGTTCAAAAAAGTAACAACACCAGATCCAACTTCACCGTCCCTTTAACCTCGGGTGGAAACCACCGGCGTAAACGTCCTCACCACCTCCATCTCAGGTATAGTCACCAACCCCTTCTCTGAGTTCGCGTTCTTAACGAACACCCAAGACCGGTAGAACCAACTGACCAGCTCAGGGCCTGGCGGCACACGCGTCCGCGCTGGGAGGATAGTCCGACCCACGCGCAGATCGCGTTCCGTCTCTTTGGAGAATCCGAATCTTTTGATTTGCAGTGAGGACCCTGCGAGACGGGCGGCTGTGGGGTCTACACAAGGGGTGTTAGAATGAGGCAGAAGTTGGATGAATGTAAGGGAGGAGAGAACGAACTAGGTTTCTTCGGCGTCAACACCCTCATCATGATCGAATACGGATACGTAGTCGAGTACACCGGTGCCTTCGTCGTTCTCCGCCTCTTCAATGGCACCTTCACTTTCACCTTCAACGCATGCCGCTCAAAGAAGCTCCCCACCCTACGCCTCAACGGCACGGGCGCAGGCTTCCTTGGATCTTTGGCAGTAACGGTTCCAGAGGAACGATTAAGGTAGAGGGTGGTCCCCGTCATTTCGGTGGTTTCCCAGCCGACGGGGAGAGGGAGCGATTTGTAGGGAGCGAGATCGGAGCAGCTGCGCTCCATGAGGATCTGGCGGGAGAATTTCATCATGACGATGGGGCAAGAGATATTGTCGTACAACGTGGGGGATGGTCAATACGGTGGAAAAATCCGAGAAGCGTAGATAAGTATTTATACCTGGAAGATATCGATAGAGAAGGGCCGACCACAGCCCTAGATGCTGTGGTGAACTCAAACTGTCGCATCTCATAAACCTAGTAGAGTGCAAGTGGGTGTCTCGACAGGGTCAAATCAGAGACTCAGAGCCAGGGGTTGAGGAGATATCAAGATCCAAGTCATTGAGGATGATCTAGAACTGAGGCCTGAGGCGGTGTTCTGTCGGAACCGATCCACCACTTCCCACGGAGCAAATCTGCGAAGATTGTTCTCCGCTGGAAAGAGGGGTGTAGGAGAAAGAGGAGAGCATGATGAATCAATTTGCGAGCATACGACGCATAGAGGGAACAGAGAGAAAGCGGAGTAGATGACAAGGAAGCATGCTATAGAATCTCATGAAACACCGATGCAGGGGCACATCATGGGCCACCAAAAAAACCAGAACGGATAATATCTCGTCGCGAGTTGTACCAATGCAAAAGCAGATGCATATCTGTGGTACACAGCAGATATGGAATTTTCTACATTCGGTGTTTAACTTCCTGGGTTAGCGTTCCTGGAAGAAGGGGAAATGATAGTCAGTAGGAGTTCAGAGGCGAAAAGAGCAAGTAGATGATAGAAATGATCAGATAGGAGCGAAAGACGTAAGATGCATGGTTATCAACACAGTGATTCAGTGTGAACTATGCTTGGAATCGATTGTATCATCAGAAGGAAGAGGGCAAAACTACTAGAGAGAGAGCCAAAATCGAAAAGCCATATAAGCCGGAAAGGATGACTCACATCTTTCGCTTGCCGCCTGGCAGCGTCGTAACGTTCACGAAGCTAGAGAAGCGAACCCAATCAGCGACCAAAAGCGAGATCCACTTATGATCGTCTGTACTCACCGACGGTTGTATAATAAGCGCTTCTTAGCACGACCCTTTGGGGTCTTCTTCTTCTCCTGTGCCTCAACCTTTGGTGTCTGAGACTTGACTTTACCGGCACGAGCGAGAGATCCGTGAACTGAGTCGCAAAAGAGGCATAGCAATCAGTGATGGGCTCGATAAAGAGGTGGGTCGGCGACGGTCGTACCTTTTCCCATGTTGCTTGATGTCTTGAGGGGCGATGAGGAGAAGGGAGGAGGAAAGGGAGAGCAACGTGAGCTGTACAGTTTACGGCATTTCCCAGATTATGTCAGCGGCAATCATTCGGCCTCCTGTCCCCCTGTCCAGACACGCTCATGTTCAGAGCCCGTATGTCGTCTCTATCGCAATTCCTTCGGACGACCAAAGAGCAATTCTTGTCTTGCCCACATAATGACAAGTTGAAATGGACGCTAGTGATGGGCAATGAAGCTGGCGGCAAGCTCTTTTCTTCGCAATAAGCACGAGCGGTCCAGTCCTCATACCTGCCGATCCATAGATTTGGACTCCTTGGCCTCATCGATTGCATATTCTTATATCCAAACTACGTTTCACGGCGAACCTACTGTTCCATTGATACCTTATCATGTGGATGATATGTGTCTACGGGCTGAGAACTTGCATGCTTTGAAGAGCGCCGGTATACTGGACTCGAGGAAAGACTTGCTGTTCTATCCTGACGTGCAAAAGCTTCCGTGCAATCGATTCGCCTTGGTCGATCACAATCGCCTCGGGCCCACTTTTGAAGGAGACAAGGTCCAAGTTGTCGCTGTCATCGACCATCACGAAGACGAGGGATTGTACAAGGATACTGCGGTTCCTCGTATCATTGCCCCCGCAGGGAGTTGTGCATCACATATCACAACTGAGCTCCTCCGTCCACTCCAGCAGACCACTCAGAAATTTCCGCCAGAGCTTTCGACCCTCCTACTCTCTGCAATCTTGATCGACACCTCTGGACTTCGGGGCAAAGCTCTGGATGTCGATCGAGAAGCTGCCGAATTCCTATTCCCCCTTTCCACCGTGTCTCAAGCGTCAGCTAGCTTTTCCCTTGGCTCAGATTCGATGCAAAGTTTGTCCAACACTCTACAGAGTCTGAAGGGAGACGTGTCTCATCTATCAGCGCGAGACCTCCTTCGAAGAGATTACAAAGAGTACTCGTACCAAGTGCCTTGGCTTAGCGACTCGGTCAAAGCTGGCCTATCTACTGTGCCCCTCCAGCTTCAGGCGTGGGGTCAAGACGGAAAACTGGTAGACTCTGCTCGTTCGTGCATGGACGAGCGGGGTCTTGTCGTTCTGGGTGTATTGACATCCTTCAATAACAAGAAGGGGAAACATAGGCGGCAAATGGCGTGGTTTATCGCGGACAAGGATACCCAAGTGTGCAACGAGATCAAGCAGAGACTATGGAAAGGTCTCGAGGACGACGTACAACTGGAGGCGAAAGCCCACAGGTTCAAAGATCTCGATTGTGCCGTGGAGAGCGACAATCTTCACTGCAAGACATACAAGCAGAAAAACGCGAAAGCCACGAGAAAGGCTGTGGCGCCTTTACTCAAGAGCATCATGGAGTCTGAGTCCTGATTCACATCCTCCTGAAAGTGGTGGCCGTTGGGAGTGCCTGGCTGTCTGATACGCCAATTGTCCAGGACCTAGCCAAGAGACGCACTGGCTTGTGTCTCAGACCGGCCGAGTATATAAGCTCATCCACCACGTTCATTCGGTTCCGCCCCTCTTCACTACTTTCCTCGCCATGCATACATCCACTTACCTTATCACCCTTTTCTCTCTTCTTCTCACCACGGCGGTCACTGCCGCACCAACTTCATCGGAGCAACGCTCACCAGAACCAGAGGCGATTTACCCTCTCGAAGAAAGAAGCCCTATAGTGCCTCATGGAGGTGAATATTATGCCCCCTCACCGATATACTACCACGGTCCTCCCGACGCCGATAGCCAATCCAGTTGGGATCGGAGGAATCGAGGCAAGAAGGGCAAAAAGTCTGCCCCGCCACAAGAAGTAAATAATGGCCAGAATTATCCGGACAACGTGAGTTATGTTCGGTATTCTGTGTTCTGGTCTGGGCTTTGCTCACCCGCTTTCATAGTTTGAGGGAACGGGATGGTATCATCTCTGGTAGTCTCCTCATGGTCCGCTCAGCAGACTTGATAAACCACTTCCTCCTTAACGAGGTCCTGACTCCCACGTACCTTTAGTTTTATTCATGGTGATATGATTTACTTCTCCTCCTGCGAGTGGCCCCCAGAAATTGCAATGGCTCGGTGTACTTGTAGATACTTGTACTGATCCTGAGGCCTGAGTTTCAAGCCAATATATTTCAAGGATTGATACGAGCCCAGCGACTACTTGGAGTTACTCTCCCATCATTCTCCGTGATGGACTTCGAACATCCGAGCTCTGAACTTTACTTCAAAGCTTCAACTTTCAGTGATTTTTCTTTTCTCACCTATGTTTCCTGCACACTCCAAGCTATCCACGCATGTCCATCGAAGTGTTCAATTCCCCGAGTTCCTGGCTTTCATTGTCGTGCATCACCACGCGTCATACCGCAAAGAGTCCTCGTTGTCTTCATGGCGCCTTCCTCTCATTCCGTCCTCGAGTCGTGCATCTCCGGTCCTATCCCGATCAGTCATAATCATGAATACCGAGGCAGTCTGGCAGCAGCTACTCCAGCACCTTTCTTCCCCCTCGCTGCGTCTACCAGCAACCGTTTCGTCTGAATCTGGTCCTTGAAATGCCTGTTCCTTTGTCAAATCCCCCGGGAAGTGCTCCTCTGGGAGCACCCATACCTGCCGTGCCTCATGCGTTGTCTGTATCTCTGCCGACTTGGTCTTCAAACGTGGGGTGGGCCAGTGGTGATCAGGAGGTCGTGAATGTTATGGATATCGGCTATCCGAGATTCTTCGTGCATCGTAGTATCCAAAAGGTCAACAATGCTTCTTGATACAACGCGTCCTCAGGTGTACTGACGCGTATGGTTCTCTACAGCTAGCAGACATTTGTTACGAACGAGTGCATGGCTCTAAAGAGAACGCGATGTCTGCCATGCTGTTCCCAACAAGCTTCGCCGCCGAGCAGGCAGTAGAGTACATTCGTCGACAGGCCATTCTAGCACACAAGAACGATACGGCAGGCGTGTCGGCAAACGCTCTACACATCAACGACACTGCTGCAGACCAGCAATATCAGCTTGAGCTGCACGTCGTGGGGTTCCCTACAGAATCATGGAAGATCGCCAAATCGTTTTGGCAACATGCGGGGCTTGGAGTGTCAAGTCGATATGCGGAAAGAGTCCTGGCGTTGATGAAGCACTCTCCTCTTCAGCTTGGCACAGCACCGAACCCAATCCTCGTAAGTCCGTATAATTTCTCCCACAGTACATCGTCTCACTGTACTGTTAGAGGAGTTCACTCGCGGCTCATGAAAAGGTGCTTATACGCAAACGACTCTGTAAATTGTACGATCATGGTGAACAGCCCTCGTCTTCACTCAACAGTACTGCGGGGCTGAATGGTGCCTCGAGTACCTCGGAACGTGTATCACTTAATGATACGTACCTCTACCCCACTGGGATGGCTGCGATATGGCACGCTCATCAGGCATGTATGGCCCTTTATCCTGCTCGAAAGAGCGCTTCTTTTGGGTTTGTCCGCGGCCTCTTGCATTCATTCCTCATCTTCTACTGAACATGCCCTTTTCATAGTTTCACATACACTGACACCTTCAAAGTCCTGGAAAAATGGGGCGCAGGCGCCTACCTTTTCTTTGAGACCCCGGACGAGAATCTACAGAAGCTAGAGGAAACACTTATAGAGCTCAAGGCGAATGCTCACCCGCCCATTGCAGCAGTTTTCTGCGAACTGCCATCGAATCCATTGCTGTTGAGTCCAGATCTGCCACGACTGCGACAGTTGGCAGATCAATATGGGTTTGTTCTGGTATTAGATAATACTGTTGGGGATCCGGTCATCGTAGACGTGCTAGAGTATGTCGACGTGATGGTGACAAGCCTCAGCAAGATGTTCAGCGGCTCGGCCAACGTTATGGGCGGTAGGTAAGTTGTCTATTCCCTTGACTATCGAACAGTTCGGACTCAAGGAGTTCTGAATATCTAGCTTGATCCTCAACAACCGGTCATCTCATTACTCCGGGCTCAAACGGACTTTGGACGCTTCATACACAGACGATTACTTCCACGAAGACGTTGTAGTCATGGAGGAGAACTGTCGAGACTTTGTTGATCGAGTCCACCGAGTAAACGCCAACGCTACTGCGCTCTGCGACTTCATCCGACCACATTGCCTCTCCGATCCGAGCGATGGCACTGACGCTGTTGCGCCACGGAGGAAGGTCATTAGGGACATCTTCTTCCCCAAATTCATGTCACGGCGGAACTTCGACTTGGTCAGAAGAAAGTCTATCACAGAGGATCCCGAAAGTCTCATAGCGAACAATTTCGGCGCCCTGTTCACAATGTCGTTCACGAGTTTAGCTGCCGCTGCTGCATTCTACGATGCATTTCCGTGTGCCAAGGGTCCTTCGCTAGGAACAAATTTCACTCTATCGTGTCCGTATACACTACTGGGACATTATCACGAACGGGAATGGGTAGCAAAATTCGGGGTGTTAGAAGAGATGGTGCGGGTGAGTGTAGGAATGGAGGATATAGGAGTTCTGAAGGAGTGGTTTTGTATTGCTCTAGAAGCAGCAGAAAGAGCAGAAAGAGCGTTGTAGTTGGGTACATCTAATTTCGTTGATCCACATTTTCCTGTCCCCCCAGCAGTCGCATGTATACCCTATCGTCACGACCAAATGGCCTCCGCAATGCAGACTACATCTCGCATCTCTTTCACATCGTGAACTCTAACTATCAGAGCCTTTTGTTGGACTGCGCAAGCAACCGCGCTGGCAGTCGCCCACACGCGATCTTTAGGTTCTCTCTCCTGACCGTTCTGAGAGGACAGTATCTTGCCCAAGAACGATTTTCGCGAGGCGCCAATCAGGAGAGGGAAGCCTGAGAGCGGGTTGAATAGTTGTTTATCTAGTGATAGAACAGCTCAGACTCGTCGTGGCACTAAACATGTCAAACTCACTTTTCCCGATCAGTACAGGTGCGACAACCTCTTGAGCTTTCTTCAGCACCGTTAGATTAGCTTCCACGCTCTTGCTGAATCCGACTCCTGGGTCAATGATGACCATCCACCGCCTGATCCCTCCCTTGCCCTTCACGATCAGGTCCAGCTTCTGACTGAGCTCTATCCTGACTCCTTCTATGAATTCAGCCCCGTCGCTGCCGGCATACTCAAACATGGAGTAATCCTTGTTCGCTCCAGCCTCCCCTCTAGAATGCATAAGAATGACAGGTACCGCAAGGTTCCTGGCTACAGTTTTCATCGCAGTGAGTTGCTCGGCAATCTTCACCGTACCGACGTCGAGGGGGTACGAATCAGCACCAGTGAAAGCATAAACGTCGTTGATGCAATTAGCACCTGCGAGCACCGCAGACCTCGCGACGTCGGGTCTGAAAGTATCAACGCTGATGAGAACATCCTTGCTAGCGTGTTCCTGGGCCCGAATGGCATTAATGGTAGGAGATACCCTATCGATTTCTTCCTGGGGAGAAACGAAGCTTGCGCCTGGTCTGGTGGAATATCCACCAACGTCGACAATATCCGCCCCATCATTGAAGGAGGCACGAGTATACTCCAGAGCAGCTGAGAGCTCATTATTCAGTGAACCGTCGGAGAAAGAGTCCGGCGTGACGTTGAGAGTGGCCATGATCCGAGTGGGTGGTGACGGTGAAGTATTGCTCATGGAATATTTCCAGTAAGAGTGTGTTGAAGGCGTCAAACGGTCGAAAGATATATCCGTGAGGGGGTAACGAGGGAAAGGTATCATGCGCTGGAGTGGTGATTGCGAGGCCGGAAGAGCAGCGAGCAAGGAGGAGACAGTTTGTAGAATGACTGGGTGAACATAGTCTGGTATCATGCTTTGATTTGTGTCAGTACGCGGAGTGTATTCATACGAAGGGTAGCTCACTCATTGAGAGGATGGAGGACGAAATCCCGTTCTCTCATCTTCGGATGTGGTACCACCAATACGGCTTCGTCCGATCCAGTAGCTTCTGAGCATATCTTCTCGTTGTCGTAGAACAGAATGTCCAGGTCCAGAGCTCGAGGTCCATTTCTGATAGTAGGAACTCGTCCAACCTTCGTCTCGATATGCTTCAAGAGACGCAAGAGGGGTAGGGGAGATAAATTTGTTTCCACCTACTCAAGTGTATGAGCAAAGACGACACGATATGGGAGAAGGATGAGTACCAGAAGGGCCCCATTTATAAAGGAAGGCTGATCCTCAACATACATCGGAGCGCTTTCGTACAGAAAGCTAGTGTTCACAATGTCCAGATACAACTTCTCGCCGTCTAAGGAAAGATCAATCGCGCCTTGAAAACTTTCCGGTGCTTCCAAATATCGCAAGGCGAGCTCTATGTTCGCGAATCGATCGCCAAGGTTGGAGCCAAACGCAATAGAAACTGTATGCGCGCCTTCTCGGGCGCAATGGAACTCGGAGAGCTTGGGATAGTCTTCTCTGGTACGAAGGATCTTGACTGCTGGAGATTCTGCTAGCACTAATGCAGAAGGTTTCCTGGCTGTGATAGCGACAGATGGGGATGTAGACCCTGAAGAGTCGAGCTGTTGTAAGCATAAATCTCCGGCCCTCGATGCAAGGGCTTCCAGTGTCAGAAACGAAGTCACTGAGAGATCCTGTAGCAAAGTGATTAGACAATGATCTCATATCACCTTGTTTAAGGAGGGACCAACACTGTGCAATAGTCGAATGAGTCCTCTAAAGTCCAACGGACGAGATACGTCCACGTTTTGTTCGATGCGGACATCTAAAGAGACGACTTGCTTCTCCTCTCTTTCACATGGATTCACCCCGATGATCAGCTCACAGTCTAGACCCTCTAGAAATGCAGAGTCTGGTACGACTCTCGTTTCGTCCCTAGACCATGTAGTTTGTATTCCGATACTTTTCGAATGCAAAGGCGACTTGACCTGTGTTAGCTTGACACCCAACTGATCGAGTTCCGAAAACGAAGAGAAGACCAGGGAAAGTATGGAGCTGGCTAGCAATTCTAGGGTAAATCCAGAAGCTGGGATATTATCGGAGTCTGCAAGGTGATCCACTACACCCTGGCAGACTTGAGAGTAATCAATCGAATGCCGCAGATCATCAGTCGCAGCGGCGGATTTGATATCTGTATGGATATACAAGGTAACGAGAACTGGCTGGATGACGGGAGTATCTGAAGGCCATCGAGTACCAGAGAGAAGGGGTACGGTCACAAGGAGGTCGTTGAGGAGGATGAGGTCGGAGTGGGAGGAATGAGCGTGATCCATGACCCAATGACCCTGACCGTTGACGAGGCTCACCTTGCCTTCAAACCACCGTGCTCTCCAAATTATGTCCCTGGCTAACGCACTGTCGACGCTCGCGAACTATCGCTCACACAATACCAGAGCTTCTCAGGATATATTCGACAAGGGTTCTGTGGTCCTGAAATCTGGCGGAAGCAGTAAACTTGGTGACAACTGTCCGTGCACATTTACTGGGGTCACTCCTACTTCGCGGTTCTGACTATGGTGCCTTCTAGGGTGGGACTTCCTTGAACAATTGGCATTGGCATCCATCGATGTTGGAAGACTAGAGGTTGCAGATGTACGTGGTCTCGTCTTCTGAGCGTGTTATACCATGATCATTTACCTTTTTACCTCCACCTCTCCCAGGAATGCATACATCTTCTACTGGCCAAGTTTCCTGAGTCCCCCAGGGTAGACGTTCTTGCCGGGATACGTATGGAAGCAAGTGAGAGCCCAACCGTGGCCTTGGCGTATTATGATGGTCTATTAGAGGCGGACCCTTCCAGCGCAGTGTGTTCGAAGACTGTTCTATTCTACGTTCCGGCACTCACTTCTGGCGTAGGTCTTTTGGAAAAGACGGATATCTGTCCTGCGTCGCATGGGAAAGATTGAGAAGACAGTGGAAGAGCTGAATCAGTTCTTGGATACATTTTATAACGACGTGGACGCGTGGAACGAATTGGCCGACATATACGCTGAATGCAACCAGTATGCTCATTTTCTCACTCCCCTTATAGAATTTTGCGTTAAACAGGATGATTAGGTATACCTCATCTCTGCAAGCGTTATCACATCTCCTTCTTCTCAACCCTCAAAATCCTTTCTACTTCCTGAAGTTCGCGGAAACGGCATATACAGGTGGAGACTTGTCGCTCTCACTCAAGATGTTCCTTGTCGTACTGGATATGTGCGAACGAGAAGAAGATATTGCGAAGCAGCCGCCGACAGGCATAGCAATCCGCGCTTGGTTTGGTGTCAAGCAGGTTTGTTTGCTGTTTCACTTCTCGGCACACTCTGCTCATTTTGTACACGCATCTCCTCTTAGAGTGCCCGCAGACTGCTGGCTACACCGAACCCACAATCACACTCACAAACACCCATTCCACAACATGTGGAGCTCCTGGACCAACTAGCAACCGAGCGGATTCTCGAAGCTTACTCAGGCAAGGATCTATCTGGGAAGACTGGTCTCAGAGCATGGTTGGGTTCTCAATAGCTTTATTCACGGGTTTACACTACTGGGTAATTTATGCGTTCAGCCTCCTTTCCTGCTGCTGTCTACCATGATGGAAACGGCACATCTTAGATTTCTCATTGACCTTCCCACACTGGGGAACTCTACCAGCTCCCTCCTTCATGGACTCATCCGGATTGATTGGCCGGCGAAAACGAAATCAGCGCATACCTATCCAATGATGAGCCACGGTGTTTTTCTGCACTCGTCTAGTACAGAACCACGGTTCACTTACTTTCCGTTGACCCTCCACTTTTCACCCGACTGATCCAATTTATCGGCAACGTCCTGTTCAACTCCCACCACGACGTCCGCTTTATTGGTTCTGAGACTGAGAATGGGGAAAGATCCGGCTAGAGGGCCTAAAGCCACGCCAAAGCTGGTGGAGGCGGGCCAACGGATGTCACCTGTCAGTCTGAAATCGATGAGAAGGGGTCCGGGGTTCCGAGTTTGCAGCGAAGGCTCACTTGCGGTAGCTGAAGATATCCCAAGTACAGAGCCTTAAAATGAGAATTGGTCAGAATAAGCTACGGAAAACTTACTTGAGGTCTCCCTGACATAATTGATTAGCATGGAGCCCGAGAGAGGACAATTTCAACAAGCTAGGCTTGCCTTGAATATGACGAGCCCACTCTCACTCAATGTCTTCCACAATCCCCCCTCCCTCGTCTTCAAATCCCAATACGGCCATGGCGAGGTCCAAAATTGAAGTGTGGTCTCGTCAGGAGCTCCAAGCGGTGTTCCCAGCGGGACAGAAAGTGCAAACGTCCCGTCCTCTACGTACCGATTCCACCTGTCTGCGAGGGCATCGAGGTGGGGAGCGGCTTCCGGGGACGCGAAGGTCTTGGAACGCATCAGCACAATGATGGTTTTGTGAAAGTCGATGGGCGTCACGTCGGAGACGAACCAGGGAATAGCTTTGGGACTATGAGAGGTAAGCAGGTTAAGTCTCAGTCAGAAAGACCTTAAATTGGCGCACTGGAAGACGACTTTGGACACATGCGGGGTATAGGAGACCAGAAAGTCGGCAAAGACAAGATCAGTGAAGAGCTATTGCGATATAACGTCAGAATTGCCATGTTCTACGACAAATCATAACGAGAGACCTCAAAACCAGCTATCACGAATTCTCTTTGAGCTCAGACTCGTATGAAGAACGAGGAGACATACCGTTATCCAACACGATATCTATCCGTGCGTCCTTGAGCGTACTGATGTGATCCCAGACAGCTTGTTGGTCGTCTTTTAGAATGAAATCTTTCCTCGCTTCTTGGGATTCCTTGCCCACGGTTTGCAAGTTCTGGATATCGTCAGCGGTCATATGGGTTAGCAGAGATAAGTCCTGTAGAACCAAGTTGTTGTGTAAAAGCGTCATAGATTCTCAGAGGGCTGAACATACTGTCGCGTTTCCCCTAGAAATCTATAAGCATGGGACAAAAGAGTAGTAGGAACACGGGGGCTTACCATAGGCACATCTGGATCATCTCCTTGAACAGCACTTCTAGCTTTGCAGGATCGGATTCGAGGATATCATTTGTAGCCTCTAGCTCGTGCATAGTAGTCGCTATCTCTGGTTATTGAGAGCACATATATGAGGTGAGGGTCCTCCGTCTAAGCTTGTTGGATATAATGACATACGGGATACAGCTGCCCCACTCCTCATAAAGGTGTCATCCTTCTGAGCAGCGAATGGATCATAGTCCGCCCATAAGGTTGTGAGCTTGAAGTACGAGCGGATGAGTCGGTACCTATTTCAAGATCAGCGATCCTGATCTGGAAAGCCCATCCAGATGACGCACAGATAACATCTAGAAGAGGCGCGATATCAACATGACGGTAATGGGTCTCTAATAGACGAAGGAAACTCGCTCAGCGAAAAGCCAAGGGCATTTGAACCAGGTGCCTTTCCCTACAGAAGCCAACCGTTCTAATTCTTGGTTATACATATCCACTAGCGGTTCTCCGTCGTCCTCTATCTTCCTTGAAAATATCTCGTTGAGCAAACTCGTCAAGAATCTAGAAACATAATGATTGCTCACGGCATAGCGTAGTCTCTGCCCATTTCGTAGCGGGCTATCGAGACCTTCTCCATGATCATCTTGGATTCGGCCAAAATAACCTTGATTTTGTCTTCATTAAGAGACGAGATGTCGAACGCGGTGGACTGGGGCGGCTGAAGAGATAAGCCGTGGTTGATCTGGTATAGGTGGTCGATAATCCCTGTTACGATGACCGGCCAACGCTAGATCATAGGGGTGATATCAAGCAAAATCAGATATGAGAACTGGAGTAGACGCACTTTGACCACTGTCTCGTATCTGCACGAAACGAAACATCATAATCAAGAGCTCAGTGTAGGCCCGCAGAGAAATCATGGGTTAACTAACGAGAAGCTGAACAATCTGAATTATGTGCTGCATCACGATTGAGAAGCAGGCATCACGCACCACGAAGTATCAGTTGGATCATACGGTGGGTAAGGTGGTTCGAACATGATGGTAAGTAGATGAGGAGCTCGAGGATTCGAGATGCTGTAGTGCCATCAAATTGGATCCAAGGCTAAATTCTAATCGAGCTGAACGCGGTCACAGGATCTTGGCACCGCGACACGCTGCAAGGCGACCTGGACGCGTCCCTATGCCCTTACCACAGTGAACCCCGTTGAGCCATTTGAATTCGTAGAGCAAAAAGGCGAGTACCTCATCTCACGCTATTAACTAGAGGACTAGACCTACAGATCTGCCATCTGCTTACTGGCCGCATCCAGTACAGGAACCGTACACGTTACTCAGGTGATGAATGACGCTATAGTCCCCACATACTCCTTTTCTTCCGAGTCTGATAGCACAAAGGAGGTAGTTGAGTACAGGACCTGGACACGCGAAGTCAGCACTCTTACCTATTCGACTTAAGAGTCTTGTTGGCGATTAACAGAACAGCTTGAAGGTGAGAATCTTATGTACATATCTTTTTCGAGCATTGATATCCTGTTTCAGTCTGGGCCTTGAGGTGTGCACTCCCAAGGGAGCAACGACCAGCAAAAACACGGTATCGAACTACCATAAAAGGTAGCTCATGCTGGCACCGGCAGACAATGATGATGGGATGACTAATCTGCGTGACGATTTCACCAGGGCCATCTGACCAGAGCGGTCCTTCTGCACAACTCAATGGCGCAGTCTGCCGCTACACTTGCGCGTCCTTAGGCTTGCACTTGATTCTGTTCCTTGCCTGGCAGACGTGTCCTTCTGGCCTGCACTTCTATATTGTTTCCATATAACCCATCATAACACATGGAACTTCGAATTCACTCTGTTACTCCAAGTTCCCTCTGGTATTCCCGATGGTTCAATTCTTGCGCAGTCGTCTCCGAACTTACACGTCAACGTCTAGCCTTTGGTGTGAGAGAATCTGGGTATATAATGTCCACCTTGTTATCAGATAAACTACCATCACCAAAACCAACACAATGTCTACTCCCACTGGCCCTCTCACAACTCTCGCTAATCTCATCCTTGCCCAAGCCCAGTCCATCGACGCGGCGTACGCGTCTCAGGATACGGGTGCAGGTTTCCCTTCTCTGACTGAGCCTCAGTATCCCTACGTACCTCACCCCTTGGAGAACGATCCCAAGATGAAGTACAGTGTGATGCTCTTGTCGGCTGCTGCTCAGCAGCTCCTGGCTTCCGTAACTCCAGTCATGGGCACGCTTTTCTTCGAGACCATGGACGGCTTTCCACCGGTTACATTGGGTATCATCGAAGACTACAACATCGCTGACATCTTGCGCGAGGGCCCTCCTGAGGTTCGCGCTGTTTGACTACGTTTCACAAGTTATCTCCTCTAACATGACTGCGATTAAGGGTGTTCCCATCGACCAGATAGCAGCAAAGGCGGGCATCGCCGATCCCTCCAAGCTCGGTAATCTCCTCACGCCTATGCATACCTATTCCGACAGGCTGACCTCTGCTCATAGGCAGAGTCCTCCGTTATCTTGCTTCGCGTCATATTTTCAAGGAGGTCCGCCCCAACGTGTTCGCCAACACCAAGATATCCTCTGCGCTGGCCAAAGGACTATCCCTTGAGGAGATCAGAGCAAAGTACGTCTATCCACACATCATCTCTAGAGCTACATATTGATCAATATGCAAACCCTCAGGCCAGAAGCTCAGTACGAAAAATCACCTTCTGCCGCCGGGGTAGCTATGATGTACGTTCGTACCCTTCGATCGCCTAGCTAGCACTTCTCACCCGGATCTTTAGGTATGACGGGACTCTGAGATCCCTCCCTTACTTTTCGAACTGGTTTACTAGTCCTTCCGACACCGACACCAAAACACCTTTCGAGCTAGCTCTAGGGATGACGCCATGGGAGCACCACGACCAAGACCCCGTTGCCCGTCGTCGTTTCGCTCTTGCCATGAGTACTTTCGGGGACAACAACCCAGACTTCTCCATCTCAAGTGAGCACCCTATACCCATAGGCGTCTACTACCTCTCTAGCAACCGAAGGACACTCCCTTATACATCTCTCTGGTCCCTGTGTATGATTTAAAGCTATCAAGTCGTTGAATCTGAAGAAAGGTGATACGGTGGTGGATGTAGGTGGGAACACGGGCAGTTTGTGTCGCGTTCTTGCGAGCAACGCGGACTTGAAGGAGCTGGGGTTGAAGTACGTGGTCCAAGACACTAGCAAAGTCATTGAGAATGCAACAAGAGTAAGCTCCTGGTCCTCCTCATAGGTGTCTGTGAACCTTGCTCAACCTCGCTGATTTCATAGTATTGGCAAACCGAAGAACCTGAAATCTTCGCCTCTGGAGTGATCACCCTGCAAAGTATATATGTTTTCCAACCTTCCCATTCCTAGTCACTTACCTTCCTTCTCCCCAGTCCACGACTTCTTCACACCACAAATTCTTAAACACGCTCCTCTCTACATCCTCCGTCACATCCTCCATGACTGGTCCAAGTCCAAGTCCATCCAGATTATGAAGCACATCCGGTCTGCCGCCTCCACATCTGACTCGTCATCTGGTCGGGCACCCTCTAGACTCTTAATCTTTGAGTCCATCGTGCCCTACGCGTGCAAGTCACCCGCAAACGCCCCATTCGCCAACGTCACGGCTCTCCCTGGCGTCCCAGATATGTTGCTGCCAAACTTAGGCAATGCCCTCGGTGGCATGATCATGAAGGCTGATCTTCTGGTACGTTCATCCTATCCACCCCTTTCCTCAGATTGCTAATTGGCCCCTGCATCGTAGATGGGCATCTCACATGATGGTCAAGAAAGAACGGTTGCCGATTTCATAGAGCTGGGAGAGGCCTCTGGATGGAGACTTGAGAACGTTTTGTCTGGTGGGCGTGTTTGCGCTCTGATTTTTGTTGCGGAGTAGGGTGATCCACCTCAGTATAAATCAAGAGTAGCAATGAGAACCTTACATGTAGTTCCTTTCGAACAAATAAGATGTACTTCCTGACCTCCGCTCAATACCTAGCCCATGTGTCACACATCCTTTTTCATGGCGAAATATTAGTTATGGTAGAGGCCCACCTGAACATGCATATCCTCTGTGGCTTCCCTGCGATGTAAGGTGCAGAATATGTACACACGGAAGGCCGATCAGATTCTGTGCAACTCTCACTACATACTCTACTGTCATCGAGCTAGTAAGATTCAGAGAAAACAACCCTCTCGGTTCGAGAATCCACTCTGATCCATGAAGCACACTAATCAGCCTGCTTCAGAACGAAATCCATCCCGGCTGTGATTCTCTTCAGCCGTACGGCCTGCTTCTGAGTAAATATCTTGTTCCGAGTCGGACCACGTCGTGCGTATCGATGCAGTATGATATGCACAAGTCGAAGGTATGACTGAGGCCCGAAATCAGGTTTCGTTATACAAGCTGCAGACCCTTCCTGCGGCGCGATTCTGGATTCAATCATCTTCAGGAGGGGCTTGGACTTGGATATTGCTGCATGCCCGAGCTTCAGCTCAGTAAGGTGAGGACAAAGTAGATCACCACCCTTTAGAGGTCCTTCACCGCTGCTCTGATCGTTCCGCCTAGAGCTGCAATCGAGCTGCTCAAAAATGGTGTTGATAGTGAAAGAGTTGTCGTCTTCGCGGAAAAAGTAACGATCTCTTGCTAGAGTTCCAGACACGGGCGAAATTGAGAGAGACATGAGATTTGGGACACATCGGAGGATATTGGCGAAGTGCACAGCATCGACAGCACGTCGAGAGTCGTACTGCAACCCTTGAAGATCGAAGTTGATGAGATTGCTGCCTACTTTGCTGAGCCAGTTAATCAGGGTCGCGCCCATTCCTCCTTGGGTCAACATCGTGATACTGATATCTAAAACGCCTGGGAGTTCAAAGGCGGTATAAAGATTCTCTGTGTCCTCTTCGCATGCTTCATATGCAAGGGTTTGGACCATAGGTAGTACAATGGGTGTATTGATCTGAAAGGGCACACCTGACGTGATAAGGCGAAGGTCAATCAGATTTGTACACTGGTTGAGGGTTTGTAGCTACCAGAGGAAATCCTCTTCTGTGATTTCGGCCCGAAGATGAAGTTTGCGGAGCTGGGACACTGGGAGATCTAGGCTTCGAAAGGTGTTATCAAATGTGGTTGCAATGACATCGGTGAGCTTGGGACAATTTGCGAAGATGGAGAATACGGGATGAGAGTTGGTACCACCGGGGAAATAATCATATAACTCTACATAGAGAGTTTCCAGCTGGGAAAGGTCCCACGTCGACTGGTATGCTTGCATGCCCCAATAAATCATAAATTCCGCGTTCAGGATAAGTTTGTGCCAACGGTGACTGTGCTGAGCCACCACTTCAAAGGGCTCAGGCAGTCCTGTTCGCAGCTGAAACCGAAAATGAAGGTTGACGGTCAAGGGAAGTTCTCCAGATCGTGCTAAGTGCGCCTTAGCACGTTCGAGAGCAGCTGATTGAGCAGAAGAAGAGAGAGGGGCGTCCCTCTGGTCGTCTACGAGATATCTATCCGATAGCAGGGGCAGTGTCGTCCACATTTCGGGAGCAGCTATGATTGCGTTGCGCATGTAGCGACAGACGTAAGTATACTTCCAAGGAAAGTAGTCTTGCCAAGCAGACAAATCCGAGCGATAGTCCAACCTGCAGGATGCGCCTTTCTCTGCTGGTCTACATTCCTCAATGATGCGAAGAAGTGTTTCCACAGGGATTCTAGTGAGCCAACTGAGCTTTTGCTGAGGTTCTGTGTCTACCATGCCAACAAAGGTGTGTATGCAATTGAATTCAGTACTGGATCTATTTCCGTGAGAACGTACGAGCATTGTAGTAGGTAAGACTCACGAGAAACTGGTCGACTGGTGAGTACCAGTGAGTTTCCGGTGTATTGATGTAGCTTCCCTAGTTGTTTGCGACTGTGATTATCTGCGAAAGGTATTCAGGAGAACTGATAAGGGATGCCCGATGAGAGTGTTCGTAGTTGAAAACTTGAAAGAGAGATATCATTTGGCAATCAACGCTTCAGCAACCACTGGCATGCACATTTGACAGATGTGACAAGAGATGAGCAAGTTGAAGGAGGGATAGGCTTTTCGCCGCGGCGAGCTCCGTAGATGCTGACTAAGCCTGCTGATCGCGTTGCGGCATCGTGACCTGGCCCCCAAAGAAAACCACGTCAATCCCCAGTTGCTGGAGAGGGACCGACTTCATTTCCCCTTCATCTTCCATGTTCTCCGAATCTCTCAAGGACTTTCGTCGGCTGGGCTTTCGCCATGTATATATCTCTACTTTAATTCTGTCTTGATATTTATTTAAAGGCTCGTGGCGCACTCTTTCCCTAGGTTCTACTACAAATGCTCAACTTCGCATCTGTCATCGCATCTGGTTTGATGATGTGGAAAGGCCTTGGTCTTATAACAAACACGGAATCACCAATCGTTGTCGTCCTATCGTGAGTACGATGTGCTTTGTTACTTTACTGGCTATTGACATAGACCTTGGGACTCGTTACCGTTGGTTAGTGGATCTATGGAACCCGCGTTCTACCGTGGCGATCTCCTCTTCCTCACCAACCCCGCCTCTGAACGGTATCACACCGGCGACATCACAGTGTACAAGATCCCAAGACAAGACATACCCATCGTCCATCGAGTGTTAGAAACACACGACCTCCCACTCTGCGCACCGACTTCATTCTCGTTCACCAAGCCCACACGGCGCCAGCCTAAACTACCGGCTCAGTGCGATGAGAAAGTACCTAGACAGTTATTACTTACGAAAGGAGACAACAACCCCGTCGACGACTTGGAACTGTACAACGGCCTGGATTGGATCGAGCGGAAACATATCGTTGGCAAAGTCAAAGGGTACATCCAAACCTAGCGCTGAACTACTCCATATCGAGCTGACTTCTTTCTTCCGCTAGCTTCCTGCCATACGTTGGTTATGTGACGATTGCCATGGTCAGTCGCTTTTTGTCGCATATTCTCATTGCGTCGAACTTACCGTCTCCTCATAGAACGACTTTCCTCAGCTGAAATACGCTCTGCTGGGAACACTAGGCCTCCTTGCTCTTCTTCAACGGGAATGATCGGGTTCTTTCGCCATCCTGTACTATACCAATTGTTCAGTGCTTCTCATGTTGCGTCTTAAGTTATATCCATAGCAGGGGTCTCTACAAATAATACTGCGATTCTTCTAAAGATAGACACAACGATGAGAACAAAAAGAAAGCGACAAACATAGTCCGGAGTGTGTAGATGAACAGGACAGAGTGCTACAACATGAGGTCTACATGGTCGATGGGAATAGACGTGGGGACAATAAGTTGAGATAAACCAAGAGAATGGCATAACGGCGTTGAGAATAACAGGAGAATGCATGCGACGCTAGAACAGAGCTGAGAGATGGGATAGTCCGAGAGATCAACACCTGAGGGGGGCTGCTAGCGTTGCTGATAGAAAGCCATGTTCTGGCTATCATCGGACCAATACTGGCCAGGATTAGCCTGTGGTGGGGCACCCGGAGTTGTTGGCCATCCAGTAGGTTGGACCCCTTGCATGGCAACCTGAGCGGGTCTGCTCCCGCCCGCATAACCCTCTGGCAGATTTTCTCGAGGCTCCATGGAGAGATGCATCGGCATCCCTGTCGGAGGTCCCTGACCCATGAAATGAGGCTCCATCGGCGAAGGTCTCTGCCCCGCTTGCTGGGTAGACTGATGAGTAGGATGTTGCTGAGGATCGTATTCGTTCATGTAGTATGCTTGACCGTCATGGAATGGCGCTCTATGAATGGGGCTGGAAGCGGATATAGGGGTATGAATAGGCGTCTCGTGTGGGAATTGATGGTTTGAGGAAACTGGAGGGAGGTAGGGTTGCCCGCTGGAGCTGGGTGGAGCTGGGGTGTACTGGCCTGAAGAGTGTCCAAAAGGCCGTTGATTCGACATGGGTGAGTCCAGTCGCTGATACTGACCATGGCCCTGATGAGGATAGGGATTGCGTCCAGGCTGAGAATCGAAGGAAGGCGGCTGATTGTAATACCCAAAATTATTAGGTTCCATTACTGGGCCTTCGTTCGGACCTATCGATGGGGCGGCACTCGGCGTCGGATGCCGATGAGACGGCCTTGGGACTGGAGCCTCTGAAGGGTGGGATACAGAACCTCGCCTAGACCTCGGTGGAAAGCCTTCCATGGCGATGGACGATGCTGTTGTTTCGGGGGGCACAAAAGTAAACATAGTCTCTGAAGAGGAAGGAGGGGCAGGGGCGTTTGGACCGGGACCACCAGAATGCGCCATGCGTCCTGATGCAGCAGTCGAAACGGATCCAGTTCTCCTGGACCCACCTGATCTCACGGAGGGTGTTCGAGAGGACGACGAAGCCGTGGGAGATATCAGGCCATCCCGATTCGGCCGAACACGTATACCAACGGAAGGGTAAGCAGCAGACTTCTTGCCATCCTTTTTGTCTTGACCTTCGCCAGTGCCAGGTCCAGAGGACTTGTTCCCACCGTCCTTTGGGTCATCGCGAGAACCCTCTGATTTGTCCCGGCTGGGTACACCATCATCGGAATCTCCGTGTTTACGCTTGAGCAGGCCACTTCTTCCCTTCTTAGCATTCTCCGCCCTTGTTTTGAGGATGACCATGAGCTTTACTGCCTCAGAGAGCTCTAGACCAGCCCACGGAACCTCGCGGAAGTCGGCATCCGGATTGGTGGTGTACAGGTCGGCAACGGCTTGTATGTCTTCCAGAGCCGTCGCCGCCCACATGTTGGTAGACTGCCTGACCAGGCACTGAGTGCACACGGATATCGCGTCGAACTGACTCCGCCATACAGGATACAGATCAAACATCGCAGGCATAAGCATGAACTTGCCACCTTTGTCAGGCTGCCCATGTTCCTGCCAAAGATCGTACATCGTCTTGGCGGCGAGCGTAATTGCATGAGCAGCGTTCAGAGCACCATACGTCGCCTGATGCGGTGGGAGCCAGGCTTCCGCTGTAACAGCTACTGCCCCGTCTGACGTCATGGGAAGTATTGAGGGGTGCTTGAGGAAGGGATGATAAACTCTCAGTACCATTCTGTGAGCCATAATCGTGAGCTCGCAGATTTGAGCGGACCTAATATGGTCTGGGGTAGATGAAGCACTGGACTGGAATTCAGAAGAGGAGAGAGGAAGTTCAGCTGCGTCGGGAGAGAAGTTCTGGGGGGAGAGCACCCGCGGGATGTCATCTATGAGAGATTTGACTTGGGCCTCAAAGGATGCGGCGTGTTCCAGCGTATACACAGGCCCCGCACCACTGTTGTCTCCGAGGTGAGGGGCCTTGGAATCATGCCTGAGGGGAGAAGATGGCGCGGCGTACACTTTACTCTGAAGTTTGCGTACAAGACCGACCAGCCTAGAGCAGTTATCAAGTGACTGAGCAAACGCCTGATTCACAATGGCCAGATAACTCACCTGCATTTGAGCTCAAAGTACGGGTCGCATTTGACCGGGGTTCTAGTGTTGAAAGAGCCATCACTGATCAAGGGCTGGTGTCCCATGAAATCGGAGACGAAACTAGCCAGAATAGTTAGAGCTGTAGATGATCAACAACGGGGACTTGCTTTACATGTCACACCAAACAACCTCCCACCATATTCGTCTGCGTTCATCCTTCTCTGACTCCTCGATAGAGGGGTCCAAGTCATCGGGGTCCGTCCCTAGGTCAAGTTGACGAGCGACATTGACCAGTTTACCAACCTGCCCTCATACATCAGATGATTGGAAATCTTAGAGACATGGACATCGTTACCAGGCTGAGTGCTTTGTGGGCCGCTCCATTGTCCGGTGACTTCAGCATGAAGGTGATTTGAAAAATCAAAGCGACCAGATAGTCAAGGTCGTAGTCTGCACTGAAGGAGGACGGGCCTGACACGGAGCCACCGTACTGGTTTATACACGACTCGTGGACATAGATAGCTTGCTGAGACAGAGCAAACAGATGTGCTGATGAGGCGACGTTTTGCTCTGTAGCGCTGTGTATATCCATGGCGTTGACTTGGCTATGGGAGGTCTTCTGTTCCTCCGACAAAGCACCGAGGGCAAGAGCGACACTGACGCTCGCAAAGAGGCTGACAGTGTCTACCATTGCATGCGAAGATGTGTTGGATTGGGGATGGGACTCGTGAGCCCTGACACGCTTATTTCTGGTCCCGCCGAAGAAGATAGCCCTAGCATCTTCCGCTCGGTTGCTCGATGTGCTACTCATATCCTTGCTCTGGCGGGAATCGCCTCGTACGCTGCTTAACATCAGCGTTACCCGTTGTCTGAAGCGCTTCCAGCATATTGAGGGACGAATGTTCATTGTTTCTTGAGCCCCATCGAGGAGACGTGATAAAGTCTCTGGGTCCTCCGGGATCGAGTTCAACAAAGCTCGTGTAGCTCTTGGCCGTTGGTTGGAGGGACCAGGATGAGAGGAGTGATCATGCATGTGTAAGCCTGGCAAGAGTCCATTGTCCGGTTGGTCAAAGTAGACGCTTGTTGGAGGGAGAAAAATAGAGCCCGCTGGGGCGCTGGTACCCTGAGGACCAGGACCGGATGGAATATGATCCGCCAAAGATGGTTCCTGCTTGACGAACCCAAGCGAGGACAGTCCAACTTGTATGTCGACGTCGACGTCGTCTGACCACGCTGGAGAAAGCTCCGAGAGCGGGAGGTTGAAACATGAGCCGATTCGTGCACTGTAGGACGAGGAGGCACGAGGGGCAGCGGTGAGCTGCGCTAGCGTAGATTCGACGAGCAAAAGGCGGTTGTTCAACGAGTGTAGATCCCTACGTGTCAGTGAGATAAGGCACGAAGAGAATATGGTCGGAAACAAACTGACACTTTCTCCGCCGCTGCAGGAGAGTAAATACACCGAGTAACCGTGTCACGCTTGACGCAGCTCCCACAAGGGGTACGTCGATCGCATTTAAGCTTGAGACGCTTGCACTACGGAAGCAAAAATGAATATAGATACTGCGAGCAGGACAGCCAGACTGACTTCTGCACAGACGACGGTAACTCTTGAACGAACTTGACTGCAAAGCAAAGAGATATGAGAGCCTTTGCAAGTGCTGTGGAGAGGAAAATCTTACGGAAGAATAGGCTGAGGACTGGTGGAAGCGTTCTGGTTCGTAGAAGAGGCGTTACGATCTGTGGGTTGGTCGTCCATTTAGAAAGTGAGAGGAGTTGGAGGAGATGATAGCATAGGAAAAGCAGAGGAAGGACGAGGCAGCATATCCTCAGACCCAGACATACATACAATCTGCCCATGGCCCTGTCAGCTTCAATTTTACATTTATTTTATTTTAATATTTATCCAGCTTACGTACTTTCATTGCATCTTCAATTCAACCACCGTCGTTTCAGTGTTTCCAGCACAACCCGCATAATGGTCTGGTCCTAGGGTTCCAATGCACTTCCAAACTTCTTTTCCTTGCGAATGTGAATATTTCCAGACTCAAACAATACCCTGGGAGCTATGGGAACCTTTCACTGAGCTTATCAATTGGCAATCACCCTCAAATCCCGGATGTGGCCCTCATTGGAGGACCATTCTCTCACCGTTCTCTCTAGGGTTGAAAAATAATTTTAGCCTTGTAGCTCGTTGATCATTGTCTTGTGCTGTTGGCACGCCCCACTTCGCCCGTGACTAGCTGGCACAAGGGATAACATGATTTAATGTCTCTTCTCTCTGCCGTCCTGCCAGCGTCCTAAGCGACGTTCAAGCCAATCATCGAGAGTTAATGCTACAAAGTTGAAGTGGATCGCCAGTCATGGATGTCTGGGTACTCGACTGTCCTTTTGACCTCCGACGGACGAGCAAATCTCACCTCAGTACTGAGGCTCTTCACCGTTCTGATTTTTCTCTGGTAAAACTGGATGTGTCTTTGCTTACACCTCCCATCTAGCCACCTGTTTATGTTGCTGTGAGGTCTGCGTATCCTCCAATCTACTCAACAGAGAACTCGTCTATCACCTTCGCTCATCGCTCGCCTCGCGTACAATATCATGGATCGACAAGCTCACTGCCTCGTGTGTAGCAGTCAGCAGGCAGAATAAGTCTTCCGGTATGCTTCGATTCGGAACAAGGTTTACCATCACATCTAAAACACCTCTATCAGTATTTGTAATCTATACTGTACAAATCCCTAGTATTGATACCGAGCTCCAAACGGAGATGATTGTCGGATCAGCAGTCCCCAGTTCCCAGTTATATATGACGATGAAGTCCGGGGTTCGCGCAGTGTTATGCAGGCAGTCCAAGATATCAGAGGACGGTGAGAGTGCTTGACTTCCTACATGGGTCTCAATACACCTCTGTTCGTGTGCCCCCATCTCCTCTAGTGACCAAACTACGATAACGACACTCATCTTCTTGGTCAGTTTTAGAGTGGGCCCTCGGCGTCAGAATTCCTTTATCTTCTCATGCGTTTATCACCGGCCAACTGACTGTTCTAGCTTTTCTCCTCTTCAGTACGCAGTGTGACCGTCGAGAGATTTCCATTGTTTAAATGGGCTGCACGCATATCCTTGCACAAGACGGCGCACCTTGCTCTGTCTAAACAATGAGAACGTCGGTACATCGCGCATCAAGATCAAGGACGCAGTCCACAATTAGGCCATATCGGCCTTCTTTGTTTGTGGTACTGTGCACGATAATGGACCTAATTCTACCAACTCGGACTCGACATTATCCATCCTTGTGGAATGCCGTGCACATTGGGACGCCGTGTGGCCGACTGGACTCATCGTCCTCTCCCTCCATTGTTCTCCCATCAACCCATCGCACCCATTATTGCCTTGACTGCAAACTGTGGCCCAAGCTTCCCCCCTGCTCAACTATAAATGCCACTGATGCGACATGAGGTGTCGTTCATACTCCTCATTGCCTTTGGTTTCCTCTGCGAGGATACCTACACTGCTCTTTACCCACTCCTGTATCCTGTCTATACTCCTCGCGTTGTCCCCCTACCTCACCTCTCAGGAGACCTGATATCACGCCACTCATGGACGCCAAATCCTTTGTTCCCAAGCAGCTCCGAAGACACGTCTCCAGCGTCGGCGGGTTCCTCCGCACCGGCTCACTTTCCCAGAAAAAGAAGTACTCGCGCTTCAACCCTCCCTCTCCTCTGAAGCTCTGCCCAGCGCCTCCTCCCACGCCTACAGGGCAGCGGTTCACTGGGGGACGCAGGTTCTCTCTTCCCGATGCAGGCACGCCTGTTCCCCTCCTCGACAGCTTACTCTGTGCTGTGCACGAGGACGCTATGACCCCCTGCGACGACGAATCTGACTCAGAACCACCCCAGTCCATCCTTTCCGAGTCCGACTCGGCATGCAGCAGTGATGTCGATCTGTCGTCTGACTCTGAAGAGTTCGACGAGTCTATGGATCCTTTCAGGACACCCCCAGCTACTCCTTCCATGCGCACTCCGAACTACAGATGTGCTACCTTCGCGCTTGAAAATTCTAGCGAACCTGATCTCCACTCCTCCACGCGCCGCGGAGACACCTTTAATGAAATGTGCTCGAAGGAGATGGCTAGGGCTAAGAAGATCAAGAGCCAGGCAAAGATGATTCAGATTCTGGGCTCTGAAGCTGCGTCAGCCCTCAAAGCCTCCCAGGCCCATCGTCCATGAATATGGGCCTCTTCGCCTGCGAACACTGTCGTTGCAGCGAAACAAGACGTCGGAAAGACAACTATTTCTTCTAGCACAAAAGACTCTAGCACTGTGATCTGGAGATGACGATACCTTATGAACCATGCCTGGCGTGCCCATCATCTACTCACGATATTCTCCATTCGACTTTTGTAGTTACTTTGCCTCAGGCTGCAACCGGTTCGACCCACAGGGATATGACCCACGCCTGAGCCTACCGAAGCAAGTAACATAACATTATTATTCACGTATCAGCAACGCACAACCATTCCTCTTATTGCCATACCTCTGGCCAGTGTACATGGAAGTGTATGACTGCACTGCAGCCAGCCGCAATTGGATTTTGTAGCTAGCTATATAGACTCCCTAATCTAGATAGTGCATGTCCAAACGTCATAGCCTTCGAAACCTAGGTATCCAAACCAGTACAAAAAATACAGACAGACTTTGCTTCTTGTATATCAACCAAATATCCTTGAAACCCCCCTATTTTTCGACGAGTCGCCTTATTCCTTGTAATACCTATTCATTCCCAGGAACGAGCTAGGAGTGTGAGGCTTAGCCTGTGTTCCATTGTTGATCGTACGAACAACAGCGTCGGTGACGAGCATCTGTCGAGGGACATGGGGACCTGGTAGTTCATAAGATGGTACCACGGATGTCGACGCCTTGAGAGGGAAAGGAAGAGGTGGCGAGGTACTGATGCCCAGTAGCAGACTAGCAGCCCTCTCGTCTTCAGGCGTTAGAGAGTGGACGGAGGAAGGTTTGGGCATTGCCGATTCGGTATCCAGTGTTAGGGTAGGGGGAAGCTGGGGCGTTCTGACTGGAAGGAACTGCGTGGATGATGGGGGGGAAGGGAGATGGGATCGAGGTTCCTTGTCTAGATTCGTACTGGCAAATAACGTGGAGAAGGATGGAAGGCTGTGGTTCCTCGTAGGAGAACCTGACCTGCGGCGGTCGTTATCTTCACCGTGGTCGTCGTCTATATCGCTGATGGCTCTCTTCCGTTTCTTGTCTTGTGACTCCTCCAGCGATCCCACTTGGCGCTCTAGATGCTCAACCTTTGCCACCAGATCCTGCATGTAGGCAACCGCGCGAACCAAGATGTCGAGCTTGTATTCCTTGGGCTGTGCTTTCCCACGAGCCTTCTTCTGGGGCTTCGCTCCGTATTCTCCATCCCCATCTAGCTCGTCTTCATCTCCAGTTTCCTCTTCATCCTCTTCGACCCGCTTGTAATGCTGGGGAACAAGCTCACGCAGAGTAGCGAGCGCCCCGTTGATCTTGGTCCTGCGCGCTTTCTCGATGATAGAGTGGTTCAGCTTGCGTTGGGCCTCGCGAGCTGCACGAGAAGTAGTAGATGGCTTTCTGCCGCGTTTAGCAGGGGTGCGTGGTTGGGGAGCCTCTTCGGGTGCGACATAACCGAGAGATTCTGTAGACGCCGAAGAATGAGGTGACTGTCCACCTTCGTCGTTGTCGTCCGAGTCGACGGAAGTCGTGTGAAGTCGCTTTGCACGACGAGGTGGGTTGCAGCTGCGAGTGTAGGGGTAATCTGTAGGTCCTGACATGAAGAGGGGGAGATCTGGAGAGCAGTGGTCAAGAAGAAGGCGGGAATCAAACCATCGGTGAAAGGGCTTGGGACAGTCTTATGTTGCTCGTGTGCCCATGAACGTGCTATCAGCCCGATTTCCTTTTTCGGGTGATCCCAGTGCTACACACGTTTGCTGTTTGCCCTGAGTCCCTATTGGTTCATTCTTTTAGCGCATCAAGGTGTTTCAAATTCAAAGTGAAGGAGTCCCGAGATACTGAATGATTTACGCTGCCTTCTGGTAATCGTGATCAGACGAAGGGCTGTGTGGGCTCAGTCACCATGGGATCGATGATAGAGAAACTTGAACTTAATCCATCGCAAAGACTTGGTTACCGACGTTACAGATAATCTGGTGGAACTATAGTCGTTAGCAGGCACCGCCAGCAACGTCAATGGTAGCCAAGTTCGCAATATCCTCGTCCTTGTATACCCTGATCTTCTCAGTCGGAACACCTTCGAAGGCTTATCGACCAGAATGAGCGCTCATAACAAACAAAAAGTGTGAGAACGTTCGTTGACGCACCAGCTGTGAATCTTTCCTCCGAGTTTGCAGCTCCGTCGACTTGCCTGATCCACGCGCAGGCCACAAAGTCAGGTCCATATTTGCGGAACCTGAAAGAAACGCTATCAGGATCGATTTGGAGCTGATAGTGAAAGTAAGAAAACTGACACTTCTCCGTATACCTCTGGATCCTGGGGTCGAACGGAAAGGTGAGTCACGGAAATAAATGCGATACTCTAATTCCTTACCTGTTCTGTGCTATCCCCAACTAGTAAGAACTTCTTGGCTGGGAACATGCCGTGGATCTTGTCGATCTGAGAGACCTATGGATACTCTCTGTGTGAGAAAAAGAGAAGGCAACATCAGACGAGAGAAAGCTCACCTTGTAGTTGATCGTATCATCCTCATCTCCGGTAATGAATGAGGGTAGATCAAGGATGGTGAGGTTCTTCAAGAAAAGCTGAAAGACAGAAGGGAGTAAGAAAACAGCTGGGTATGTCTATTCAGAGACAAGACCTACCGGCCCCGAGGGATAATTATCTTGCACAAATCCACGTAGGAAAGGGTATAGTTGATATGGCGAACCAGAGACATAGAAGAAGCTGGGGTCGTTGAGAGACGTTTGAAGAGCGGTGTAAACCTCTGACATGCCAGCAACGGCCGCGGGTTCTTCAAAGAGTGTGGCCTTTGCAAGGGCAAGCTTATCGAGAACGTGAGATACTTTGATAGTATCGTCAATATCTGAGAGATGTCGTTTCAGTTCCATTTCGAACGCAAGAGGGTTGATAATTTTAAGACTAGACTCACCTGATATAATACCAAAACCATCCGGCGGGGATGAGAAAAGAGTAGCCTCAAATTTCCTATCGTCATCCGAGGACATGACGATGCTAGAAGCCAGCTCGCTCGTCCCTTCCTCGAGGTTATCGCACGCCCCGATCGATACATTCTTGAGTACCATTCCCAAATCTCTGAACCCCGTATCTCCCAGCTCCACAGGCTGATTCCCACCACACCCACCCACGTTCACACCGACACTCTGGCTAGGCAGGCCCACAGCAGCAAACAGTGCCAATCTATCGGTGACACGATCGATCTGATCAGTTATATCGAGCCCGATGTCCTCGAGGACACCGCTGATAGCATCGATGACGCTGCTTGCGTCGATCGAGCGGAGTGAGACAAAGGCTTGGAGCTCGGCAAGGATATTGTCAGGGTTTGAAGGATCGCGGAAGGCTGGGGCATCGAAGAGAACGACGGATT
This sequence comes from Agaricales sp. HM26-F1, assembly GCA_002718315.1. NCBI lineage: Eukaryota > Fungi > Basidiomycota > Agaricomycetes > Agaricales > Agaricales sp. HM26-F1. Next base: position 190,993 of record NIBX01000021.1, on the reverse strand, counting down.
TGGAAGAGGAGAGTCCATCGGTTGCATCCTTACGGACGAGTGGAGCAGCGTTCGTATTCAGAGGAAGAGACGAAAGGAGGAGAGAAGAAGTCGCTAGTATAGCGTGTCCAAGGTTTCGGAGTAACATCTTCGTGATTTCAAAAGGATTATCGGAATGACTGGAGGGGGAGGTTGTACGATTAAAAGGCGTGAATTCGGCGAGACGTAGGGCAATTCAACCTTCACAGAAGGTTGAAGGGCGCAAAAAGCACAAAGATGGCAGGGAAAGGGGAAACGAAAAGACCCGGCGTCGAGACGACTGAAGCATGATGGTCTGTTTTAAAGGATCATCCGAAGAACGGTTGTTGGGGTGTTGTAGCTACCGTTGCAGCTCTGTATCATGCGGGTTCAAGTTCGCCAAGCCGGTACTACTCTGATGGTAGATTTCGACCACAAGTAGTGAGCAGCTAGCAGTCGTTATGAGGACAGCCATAAGCTGGAATTTGGTTCGAAGACGCCGCGAGCGTCGTGGTAGCTGGTTCAGAAGGAGGTGCGTGAATGATCCAATCATATGATGGCAGTACTGGTAGATCCCTTGGCCCAATCATCAGTTGGGTTGCACTCGAATACAAAATTACACCGCGAATGTCTATACCAGTGCTGAGCGCTGAGTCTCGGTCTGACGAGTTGTCCTGATTCACCATTGTCAAGGGAATAAGGTCAAAATCATATGATAGTAGTACAGCTGTATATCGATTCTACAATCATATCGAATGAACCGAGTCTAAAGAGCTACTAAGACAGCGACCGTCTGGCGGATATGTAGAAGGTATTTGAAGGTATCCCGGTATCTCACTACGCGGCGAAGATAGGCGAAAATAAGGTGGTCAGGAGGTGTCCAAGGTTGTCCGATATCTGGAAATCAAAGCAGTGATAGCGAGAAAAGAAAAAGCGGTTCGCGTTGAGGGAACAGAAATCTAGATCAAGATGAAGAGAGGTATTGAAAGGTATATGGCGCTGAGAGGGAAAGAGGCAGATGAGAAAAGGCCAATGGCGGCGCCAGATGGGTTAGAAGACGGCGAAGAGGCGGTCGCTGACCCACTGCTACCAATGGAAGGAGTCGCGGAAGGACCAGAGGATGCGCTGGTTACAAAACCAGAAGGAGTGGAAGATGGATTTGCGGAGGTAGGTGTAGCAGAAGTATCGGTGCTAGATACAGAAGCACCCAGGCCAGAGCCAGAGCCGCCATCAACGGTGCTCACACTAGTGGTTGTCGGGACGCCCTGTACAGAGCTGAAGGGCTTAGTGGAAGAAGCCCCAGGGATAGGCGAATCAAAGGATCCTTGCATGCCGTGTATACTGTGTGGAGAATAGTTAAGTCAGTGGCCGTGGACCCAGTTCAGTAATTTAACATACGTGAAGGCGGCAGAGAAAGCAAGCCAGTGAGTACCGTTCTCGTTGGTCTTCAGCGAAGAGAACCCAATATAACTATCGAGATCATTATGAGTACAAGACCCTAACTTGGGAGATAACTATTGCACGTACTATTGGGAAGAATCAGGTCCTGCCTTAGGATCAGGCTGCAGAGGAATCGTTTCCATCAATTGGTGAGTACGATCTAATCAGGCCGCTACGGCATAAGCTCGCTCACCTTGAATGTAACAGAATGGCTATCCGACACGTCGAGTGAAGCAACTTGCTGCAGAGCCCGCTGTATTGACGAGCAGTGTTTGAGCGTCATGCCGTACTCATTTGAAGGTAAGGGGAAAATTCACCTGCTTCCCAGTATACAGTGCAATATTACAAGGACCCATGGTATCCAGCAACGGTGCGAGACCGTCGTCCGACCACTGGATGGTGCACGGTTGGCCAGCAGTGCAAACTGTCGAGGACACTGGGCTCGTTACCTATCATGGTTATTAGCAAGAGTATCATTCAATAGACGAACCAAGTCAGAGGGCCGGGAGGCACCGTAGCAACGAAAGGTTACGATTCCAAGGTTGCGATGATTGGCTACTCACGTAGAGAGAAGCATGAACAATGGAAAGCAGAGAAAAGCAAAAGAGAAAGAGAGAGATGATAGAGAGCGACATAATAGCACTTGGTGCAAGAGAGAATGACTGTGAGGATTTCTTGAAGATTTACGACGATGAAGGTTGCATACGAAGGTTGAGCCGAAGCGGTTACGAACGTCCGACCTTGGTTGAAGTCGTTGATCCATTGATCTCATCATTGATGTAGTTACTCCGATCAATGATGTGATCAATGTTCGGGTGATAGTGACGCAAGTGACGTCACATCATACTTCTCCGTTGCTGGTGCTGAGGGCAAGTCCCATAATCTATGAGTCCACATATATACTCTGGCTAAATTCCATCTTTACTTCCTACCAGCATCATCTCCAATCCACAATGACAGACCCCTCAAACACCAGTGTCCACCCCACTGCTGTCGGCGAAGGCACTCAACCCCAGACTCAGTCCATTGACCCCTCAACGAACACCAGCTCTCCATCATCAGAGTCATACCCAGAACAGAAGCACGCCGGCGCAGTAGGCATTGGACCTAACTTTCATCGTGGACCTGTAGGTTGTTTTCCTGATCAACAAGCGTGATTCAACTGACTTATGAGTGCCTTGTGCCAAAGACCACCGGTGATAAAGTCACTGGTGTCAAGGAACAGCTCAAGGGCAAGGTGACTCGAAACGTTGAGCTCCAGCAGCAAGGAAAACAGAGAAGAACAGGTGAACTGCAGCGGAAAGAGAATGACGGAGACGACGTGAGTTGATTATTGTTTTTCAAGACCGGTTGAGGTTGTGGCTGATCATCTTCGTTGTTATAGGGGAGCCCCTTTGAGGATCCAGGCAAGAAGGAACACGTCGAGGAGTCTGCGCGTGCCGCAACTATTGATGCAGAAGGAACATCCGCTGCTCACGAGCAAAAGCACGGTGGCAATGTAGAACGCCAGAGGAACATTGGGTGAAGCTCTATCTCGCCCAGTGCTAGATCAAGTCTAGAGAAAACGCCTGTGTCGTGTATAATAGACAATACCATATTCCACGGACCTGTAAAGCCTTGCTCAAGAGAAAAATATTTGCATTCTAATCGTTTACAAGAAAAATCCATGACAGCGGTAACGAGGAGTTCAGAATAAGCACATGCAGTGAAACAAAATACATAACCGGAGAAACTCTAGTGTTCAAGCAGAATCCACTTTGAAGCAATCATCATGCCTTGGACTTGATCTGCTGGACCTCTTCATCACAGACGACCTTCCCGTCGATCTCCTTCGCAACTTCTTCAGCAACCTGCTGGACCTTGACCCTGTCCCTCCCGATCAAAGAGACATGCACGCCCTTCATCATCATCGGATATGAACCGACTTGTATATCACTAGTCTTCACTCGGCGTTGCAAGTCTGTTAGATAGGGTGCTATCATCGATTCTGGGCGACTGAAAGAAAAGGGGAATTAGATGCGCGTATGGTTTCATGAGTTGGTCAAACCTACGAAGTAAAGATCTGTAGTCTGAGCGGGCGTGAGGAAGGAGGGGGCAAAGGAAGATACGGTGTCAGCCCATGAAGCATCTTATGAAACAGCGCCGGTATCCCAGGTAATATACAAAGCTTGCCCTCTAACCGGATGACAGGCTAAAAAAAAAAAAACAAGAGAAAATCAGCGTCGTACAAGTATGAGAGAGGAGAGTAGAGGCAACTCACAACCCAGATATCTTTGCCGACGTACAGCACCTCACCCTTTTCCGGAAATAGAGCCATCCTCTGCATGGCGGTCTTCTGCTCCTCGTTCTGCTGTGCAAGTGAAGCCCGTGTCCTGGCGAGGACGGCCATCCGTTTCAGGGTCTCGTTGTGGTGACTCAGGTTCTGGTTGAAAGCTTTGGCCAGAGAAGCATAGGTGATATCTGAACCAACGATAAACTGAAAGTGTATGAGCGATCCTGAACGGGTAACGCACCGTCATGAGTAGGCCCTATCCCGCCAGATGTAATGACAAAATCGTAGTTCTTGACCATCCTCTTACTAGCCTCAATGCTAGAGCGGCACAATGTCTAAGCGCTCAGGTTTATACACAGCGAGACAAGCAAGTAAGAACGTACATCTCGGCCTCGTCGTCTGGAACGACTTCTATCCGTTTCCTGTGTACCTGACCATCATCCATCTCGAACCACACAACGTATACAGGGCACACACGACAACTTGAACGTAGACGTACAGTTCAATCCCATTATCGAAGCAGAACCTAGCAAACACGTTCGAGTTCTTGTCGTGCGTTTTGCCGTTCAGGATTTCGTCCCTACGAAGTTCCCGAATATGTCACACGGATTAGTCGAAGGTGGAACTGGGGTAAAACGAGACGAATGACATTACCCTATCACTAATGCAGCAGCAGTTCGTATGTGGTTGCCCTCTCCAAGTGGATTCGGCGGTAATGGAGAGACAGGAAAATCTAACTCAGGAAACGACGGCACCTCGTTCGCGCTGTCCGACGCCAGACTCGAAGTCGAACTACCAGGTTGTCCAGTATGCGTCGATGTTGCATTGCTCTGAGACTGATCCCCCGCCGCCATGCTGGTCGAACTTGTGTATAGACGAGAGAGAAGAGTACGAGCGACTGGCGAAAATCTTTCTAGGGAACGTTGGTACCTAGCAACACGCAAGGACGACGAGAGATAGCGGAGAGAACCGGGTCTCATGAGGCGAGAATTGAGAGAATTTATGATGTGAGAATCGCCGTAACTGAGGTGCTAAACGTTGTTAGCGTCTATATACTCCGTTGCTGAACTAGTTCGAGAGTTGAGCCGAGAGCAGCGCTGGATGCGGTTGCACCTTGTGGTAGAGAGCCAAGGACCTTCCGAAGTTCAGACTGAGATTAGATATAGGACGTGGCTTTATCCCTGAGCTCACGAGTATGGGAATCCGAGAATTCAATGTTGTGAGGTGCGGATTCAGGAGGTGGTAATGATGAGAAACACAGGTACAGTAATACATTTGCACCAAATGTAATCTCATGCTTCAGCAACTTGCGAGCGCAGGACAACAGCGGCGACCAACGAAATGACATTAGTGCAACGAGCGTAAGCATAGGACCCATCGTATACATCGTAAAAAAGTAAAGGTCAGGTTCTAGGTCGGTGTACTTTATGTCAAATCTCAAAAGAACCATCATTGAGTCTAGTGGATCCAGCTAGCAGGTACGGTAAACAAAAAGAGAAAGAAGGAAAACGGAACAACAAATCAAGAAATCAGCTTAGAACAAAGCGAGGGCGGCAACGGCACCGGCACCAGCCATGGCCATGCCAGCAGAGACACGGACGTTGGAGACGGCGGCACCGTCAGACTCGGATGGCTTGGGGGTACCGGAGGTCTTGCTACCCGATGGTGCAGCGGATCCAGAGCTGCTCTTAGTGGGGGTAGCAGAGCCGGTAGCAGATCCAGAGGGTGCGGCGGTAGCACCCTGAAGAGGAGCGGTACTTTGGCCGGCAATCTGATCGTTGACCTCTTTGGTGAACGTACCGGTCATTCCGCTCATCCTATGAAAAAACGAAGCATCGAAGCTGTCAGAACCTCATTTACATGGGAGTGGAGCAAGGAGAAATACGTACTGGTATTTGGCAGAGAAGGCCAGAGCGGGGAATTGGGGAGCGGCGGAATCCTTGAGGCTGAGAGACTCGAAACGGATGAAGCTGAGATAGTCATGTCAGTGGTGAGCGGAAGCAAGGGTGAGAGGATACTCACTATTCGTTGCTGTTGGGGCCGATGGAGGCATCAGGCTTGAAGGTCAGGGAGTTGGTCTGAGAGACATCGGTGCTCTCTGAGAGGGTCTGGAGACTAGTCTACAAGAAGAAAACAAAGTCAGTGGAAGAGACAGGAAAATGACGAATCTATTCTCACCTGTTGGATAGAATTGCCGACGTAGATGGAGATCTTGGCTGGACCAAAGTCCTTGAGACTGGGAGCTTTGCCATCATCTTGCCAGTTTATGGTGGCATCCTGGCCGGCAGTGAAAGTCGTAGTAGCAGTGGGCGAAGTGATCTGCGGAAAAAGGGGTGAAAAGATGGATCTAGACTAGATGAAAAAATGAGTGCGTACGAAAACATTGGCCAAAGCAGAGGCAGAGAGGGCGAGAGCGATGAGGGCGGAGGAAAACATTGTTGATTGTTTGGTGAGGATGAAAAACGAGAGTGGGTGAAAGTGAGTGGAAGGCTGCGCTAAGGCAGGGAGAAGTAGTTGATGGTGGTGGTAAGTGAAGAAGAGGAGAAGGCAGCAAAACGGTTGAGTGATTTATCCCCTCTGATCCCATCACGGGTACTTCGTCGGTTCCTGGCGAGCTCAGTTCTCCTACTGATGAGGAGAAAATAGCCAGCTCAGCCCATTTATACACAGGCTCTATATTTGTTTGTGATTGCAAAAGACACGAGTACACCGCCAGCGTCGATGTCGACGTCTAATCAAAGACTGCGAACGTCGACCAACGATACGCTACACGATGAGCAGGCTACAAGTTGTACCTGACGATTGAATTGTTACATAACACAGAGAAATGCAATCACTCGCTGTACGGTCATGATAACCCGTTCGGACTGCTCAGGACAACGAACAAGTGCAGCTTATTGCTAGCTCGAAATTCGTTTCTTGAGGCGCATCGTCGTAGTACTTCAAGTTGGGTGATGATTTCTCTCTAATTTACTAGTAGGCCCATGTCCGAGTTGAAATACTCCTAACTCAGGCTCAAAAGGACTACGTCGGTTTGGTTCTGGTGAGACTCAGATATGGTTCTAAAGCCATCTACTGGTAATGTATTCCGTCCGTAGTCGTCCAAACAGCCTGCAGAGCGCTCAGTCAAAGTACAGTATGATGCCCACGTTCCGGTTCGGCTCGGATGAAAGCCGATGCCGGTGCCGACGTTATTGGCGCGTCGGGAGATCCGGAGAGCCGCACCAAGTTTTGGCATCCGACCACCACCTCCAACGGTCTACTGTTTACACTGTCTGCTATGCTTCGCTCTCAAGCCGTGAGATGTTCTACCAGACGATTGCTGAGGACATACGCTACAGCTAGTCAGCCTCATGCTCTTGTTCTCCTAGAACATCGTGGAGGCGCTATCGAGTCTGCTTCTCTCTCTGCCCTCACCGCCGCACATAAACTTGGCGGCCAAGTCACTGGTCTCGTCGTTGGGGGAGAGGACCAGATCGTGTCCATCGTTGAGCAAGCGAAAAAGTGCGTGCAGATACCCATACCTGCTTCACACTGTCCTCTCGTTTGTTGACCACAAAAATTCTAGGCTACAAGGCATAAACTCCCTGATTCAAAGCAGCTCAGCACAGTACTCTACACCAGTCGTAGAAACCCTGTCCCCACTACTGCTCAAACTCCTTAAGGACTCCCCTCCATTCACCCACATCGTCTCTGCACACTCTTCTTCAGCTCGTTCCTTGCTTCCCCGAGTAGCTGCCCTCCTCGATGTTCCGGCCGTCTCGGATATCACCTCCCTGGAGCACGACGCTTCCTCCAACAGCACCACCTTCGAACGCCCTATCTACGCAGGAAACGCCATCGCCACCGTGAAAGCACCCTCCAGCATCCCTCTCAAGTTCTTCACCGTCAGATCCACCGCCTTCGAAGCCGCACCGTCTACCAACAGTGCAGACGTGCAGGTTCAGACCCTCGAGGCTGTGGAGATCTCAGACGCACCGACCGAGCACGTTCAGACCAACCTCACCAAGTCTGACAGACCTGAGCTAGGCACGGCCAGTCGTATCGTCTCTGGAGGAAGGGCGTTGAAGAACGCAGAGACCTTTGAGAAGACGCTGTACCCGTTAGCAGACCTGTTGGGCGCCGCTGTCGGTGCTTCAAGGGCTGCCGTGGACGCAGGGTACGCGGACAACTCGTTGCAGGTTGGACAGACTGGTAAGGTCGTCGCTCCTGAACTTTACATGGCGTTCGGTATTTCTGGTGCCATTCAGCATCTCGCGGGGATGAAAGACTCCAAGCTGATCGTGGCCGTGAACAAGGTTTGTTTTCCCACTCAGATTACCCTGGTGATGAGCGAATGCCTGACGTTGCATAATCTCAGGATCCAGATGCCCCCATCTTCCAAGTCGCCGATGTCGGTCTGGTGGCGGATCTGTACGAGGCTGTTCCACAGATCATTGAGAAGCTTAAGCAGTGATTTTATGGTAATTGGCGTGTATCACCGTAGAAATCTGCTTAGATTGTAGCCCTAGTATCTCCAATAGACACGTGCAAGCTACAAAAATTGGGGAGGTCACTGGTGTCCCTAAGAAATGCAAGTTTCGCCATAGTACTTTGTACTTTTAATTGTTTGAGCGGACCCGATGCCCCCTTTGTCTGGAAAATCCGTTGAGAGACGATCAGCTGTAAATGCTGCGACACGTACATCTGGTCTTCTGGCAAAGTAGGACTTCTTTGTACTGCACCTTGCATTGACGACACCCTCAACAAATTTGATCGGGTCGACGGACCTATATCGCCAGTCCACAATTTCTTTCCCAACTCCCCGCGAGAAAGCCTGTTGCCCGCATCCGAGTACGTCAAGACACAAGTACACCCCGATTCAGCTGGTCAACCAAAACAAGCCTCGCACCATCCAAAGGCCTAACCACCCTGCCTCTACTCACGTCTTGCCACTCCCAAGCATCAAGAACCCCACGCACGATCATCGAGTGTTCAAGGTCATGATACACCTTAACATGATCCACCTTCGACAAGCGTCGTTTCTCAAACAGCGGGTGGGCGGATAACTGTGCCAAATTTACATAGTCCAGATCGAGTGAGTGCTCGATGGTGAGCATCGTAGGCGGGGATGGGGGGAGTGGGCCTGGTTGTGTGGGTGGGGGTATGGTGGGCTCGACGGTATGGAAGGAGAGACCGATGTGCCCTCTGAGTGTGGTTTTCTGTATTTTGAGGAGGTGGTTCCAGAAGGAGAGGATCGAGGGCCATGTCCAGGTGATCAACTTGGCTGCATCGATCCCGGTTACACTGTGTACTAGTGCTTCCTGGCTCAGATCATGAGAGTTCGTCTCTGGAGGCCGAACCACTGCACTCGATGCGTGTTCCCAGAGTAAAGTACCGCAGATAGGTATGATCCATGCACCACGGCTGTGAGGTGTGGCATCTACTGGCGCGTCAGGGACAGGCAAGGAAGGTGAACGATTGTACGGCGCCAGCTCGGCGATGTTTGCTGAGTCTTTGCAGTACGGCGTTGGGGAGATGTGAGGCTGATAATTGTTTAGTGTGCACTGGATCGAAAATATGACAGATCTTATTCTCTTACCCCGGGTATGATATGTGCCAAAGGACCAACGTATAGTCTGCATTGGATAACAGATTCTAAAGTCTCCGTCTGTAGAGAAGCAGCCACGAAACAAGTCCCGCACTGGAACTCTGCTAATTCATCAAGATCGTATCTCTGGGTCTCTTCTACCTCTAATCCGGAAGTATCCCAAGGTCTGAGGTCAACCAGACTCCGACGGCTGACAGAAGAAACGTCGACCCAAGGAAGCTCGCGTGCGTACTCGAAGAGGTTGGACCCAAGCGACACTAGATTGAGAGAGAGATACGAGCATCGTCATCGTCATTTCAACTAGACACATGTACCCTTGGATTGTACAGAAACTAACCACTAGGTCTGTCAGAGGTAAAGGCCAAAGTCTTCCATCCTCCCGCGCAGAGAGACGAGGCTCGCTTAATCAATCGACATGCTTCGTCGAGTACTGCGGTAGGTCTAAGTCGAGGCGTCCCGACACCGTCAATCTCAGTGACGAGGTAATGGGCCGTTAACTTTGGCACTGTGTTGAAAGCTACGGTCTCTTCGCGTTGCGAGACGGAGGTTGACATGGCGTCGTTATTGGGAGTGAAGATACAAGCATGAAGTTGTCGCGCTCACGTGTGGTGATAATTGTTTTTCTCCCCCTCCGTGATCTTTTGTCTCTACGCGTACTCGCGGTGACTGACGCGTGAAGTGGCCTATCTTAGTATCCGTGCTCTGACTTGACCCTTTGCAATTTGACTGAACCTGGACCATTGCTCTTTGTCTCTTGCATTCATCCACCATGACCAACCAACCTCATTGTACTGGCATTTTCTCGTCCTGATTCAGACTACGAAGACGCCTTGGTTCTCTGTGTCCTGTGTTTTCCGCAGCTCATCACACCAATCCCCTTTCATCAGTCTACGAGTCTCTTGCTATATGATCACAAGTCTTGCTATCACAATGCGATCTATCTGATAATATCTGAAAGCCTGGTGAATCGGCTGCAGCCATCAACCAGATCAGGACTACTTGAGCTCTTGGAAATTCCGTTGTCTCGGTGTCTGTCTGGTATGCGAAAGCATTGTCTTTCTTGGTGGGCAGCTGCCCCCCGAAGATAACCCTGCCCAACCACCCCGATAACGATATCACCTGGCTAGCGGCGTGTCCTTGTCTCCTGGACGCGAGCAGCACTAGCGAAGCAATTGGAAGTTCTTTGGCCACAATGGTCCACAATTGACGAATTACAGAACCTCAAATTATGGGCTACCGGAATCATGACAGAGCCGATGCTCGATGTCTCCTTTCTCCTACAATGACCTTCGTCAACTTACTGGGTTGACTCACAATGGCGACTTGTTTTTATTTACTTGCGGCATCCTGTGCCACTTGAAGACAATGGGTTGTCCTACACTGTTCGTTGATCGAGCCCGAGGTATCCTCATGGTCGGTCTGCAGTCCCAAGTGTGGCATCAATACCTAGGGGCTCTGCTGGAGAGCAAAGGGACAAGAAAGGGGGACTCTGGTGTCCCTATCTACATCTGCCTTTCTTCCCATCAAGATTTCGTAGCGAGGTGTCCTACGGATATACTTTACCCCTATTCTGTGGACATTGTTACTATAGGCGGATGACATCTCTGAAAACGTGAGTTGGGTGCGCAGATTATCTCCTCGCTTGCTTAGTCGATCGTGCTTATTGTTTTCGCAGACCCAAACGGTAACACTACGGTAACACTGCTGCTCACTGGCGTCTTGTCGATGGCGAACAATGTACCTACTGGTAAAGTCAATCGCAATCAGAGTGATGGGGACAGAATTGATGTATTGATGGCTGAAAATTACTCAGTTAGGCAGGTGTTGTACATGTTTGGCTTTGTTTGAACATATTTGGCCAGGCTGAATTGGGTAATGTGTCCATTGTGGCATGGATTGGAGGAGACAGCGACGACTGGAACTGCGATGATATATAACAGGATGCAGCTCTTCTCAAGTTCCTCAGCTCCTCCTCCAGACTCAACCTCCACTACTTCTCTCAATCCACCATGAACACCATCTTCCGTCCCAACTTCGCCAGATCCGACAACACGGAAAACATCCCACCAAGCCTCGCCAAACCCTCATTGCCACCCCGTCAGCACTTTGGTCTCCACGATAACGGGGCCAGGAGGAGGCGGGCACGCGTTTCAGGTACCTTCAGCAAGAAGAAAGTTGAGGACGCTGTTCGCAAGCAACGCGTTCAGGCCAAGGCACCAGCTACTACCAGTACCTCTCGAGCCCGCAAGACGAGGAGGCGGACGGCACCACGAACAGCGCAACCACAACAGCCGCAGCCACAACCACAACAATGCGCGCCTTTCCCCTCTAAATTACCACGCCTTCCCACCAAAGGCCCTATCTCGAAAGAGACTCTTGCATCCATGGATGAATCCCTCCGAGAAATACCTGCTGAATACATGCGCAAGACTTTGGCTACCTTCGGACTCAGGTGAGCCTGGTGGATTTTGTCCTCATTTCTCCACCCCCTAACTTGTTTTTGTTATCTAGTATGATGAGAACTCTGATGAGCATAGAAGCAGATGCTCCTCGCGACTCGCTTGTCCCGGAGATCGACGTCCTTGTCAAAGACCTCAGCTATGAGGCACCCTCCCATTATCTCGCCGTACATGGCCCACCGCCTCCACCAGTGAACGGTGTCCCACAAAGGAACCCAGTCCAACTTGTCCCAGTTCACTCTTTGAACCTTGCGCTTTACTGCGAAAACCTGCCCATCCTTCCCCCGTGCAGGGACCCTGGTGAATTGGTCAATGGTGGAACTGCATTCCGTCGCACTGTTCCCGTAGTCACCCTTCGCCTTCCCGCTCCAGAAACCTTCCTCCCGTTGACACGCTATATGTGTGTTCGCAACCTCGCCCCCTTACTCCCTCACATGTTCCCCTCCGCCGTATCACCTACTACTCTTCCCTCCCTCTTTGCTCAGAGTGATGCAGGCGTTTCGGCGAGGGCAGACTTTGCACGATACCTCTCGAAGACTTACACCGTCCAGGTGCTCAGAGAACGTATGGGCTTCATTCTCTCCACCTGGAAGAACATCTTGTGTCTAGGCATTGTTGATCCACCCCTCCTCACGGGTCTTGATCTTGCCTATGCGACGCTCTCGTATGCGATATGGGCTGCACAGGGACGCTCTCAGGAGCTGAAGAATGCTTTGGGTGCTGAGAGGGCCAAGCATATCTTGTCGTAAAGTTGACGACCCCTTCAACTTTCGCTTTCGCCTTGCTCCTCCAGTTATCGTCCTTGCTTGCACCATGCTTTCTTGTTCTCATCGCTATCTTCGTCGCATCGCATTCTTGTGGATCTTCATTTGCTTTTCTTTCATATCGCTTTCCTCTGTATCATCTCTTCGCTATCGTCCAGTCCCATGTCATATGTTTTCCTTTTTCCTTTTCGTTGTCTTATCGTCGCTGTCTATGTTTTCGCAATTTCCGTGTCATGTTTTTGGATCATTTTCCTATGCTCTTGTGCTCTCTTGTCCACTAGCTTTGTTCTCTAAGCTTCAACTGTACTCGTTATCAGATTTTCTCATATATTACCAACTCTAATCAAACCTTCTTGCACAACGCAGTTGATTTCGTGACTTGGATGTGACCGATGAACATGGAAAAGCTGCCATCCATCAAAGTTAATGATTCTAAGTTTCTAACCGCGTCTAAGTAATCTGGAGTTGAAACAGCTGAAGAGTCTGTAGCATCTGTCCGAGTCATGACATTTGATGAATAGATTCCAGACCAAGGAGACCGATGGAGCAACGATAACATACACAGATATACATAGATACACAGGTAAGGTTCCGATGAGCTGAGATGGAAAGCAAAAAAAAAAAACAGAGAGCATGGCAAAAAGGAAGCAACAAGTAGAGAGAAACAAAACACCAAACAGCACTCCAGACAAACTACGACGTGACGTAACTAGTAGCGGCGGGGATTACATTGAAGTTCATGTTATGATTCATGTTGTACGAGCTGCTCTGCTGGCTGTCGCTGAAATTCGACATCCAGGCGAGACCTATATGGAGCAAATGTTCAGCAACCGATAGAGGGGATAAAAGGACATACTTGACTTACCAGGAAGAGCGGTGATGTCCTGCATCATGTTCGCGTCTGTCATGTTGTGCATCTGCCACACCATCTCATTGTCAAAGTTGAACGGCGTCTCAAAGGCGGAGTCATGAGGGTTATTGAAGTTAGGGCTGAAGTTGTTAGATGACGGCGGCATAGCAGCAACATGCCCTTGACCGACTTGACCAAAGCTATACGACGAGGTTCGACGATCCGGTGAGATAGGTGGCGAAGAGGTGGGATATGCCTGATTCCACTGATTGTAGCCTCCATTCGGCAACGGTTGCTGCGACCGCACATTAGAGCTCGAGTCCGCGTCAGAAAAGGAGGAGTAATAGTTGGCTGTCTGACTGTGAGCCTGGACAGCGCTCAGATCTCTGGTTGGCTGAGGTGGGGGCGACTGGGATTCAACCCGAGCCATAGGCGTTTGTAGCAAACCCTCAAGGAACCTCGCATATAGCTTAGGAGCGGAGCGTTCGTCGACGTTGATCTCGGGCAGTTTCAACCGTTCTATGACATTAAGGACCAGAACCCGGATCTCGCAGCGCTCCTGTTTCGTGAAGTAGGGCGTAAATTTCGGTTGCAAGAGCTTAGGAAAGAGAACCAGGTCAGATTAATCCGGCGAGTGTGAAGTAGTACGTTACATACTTTGATTAGGAAAGCGGAGGCGAATGTAACAAAAGTACTCTGTGCTTCAGCACCGTGTCGTATATAAGTATCTGGAAGAGATGTGCGTTAATGAAAGAAGGCTTCTTGAGACATGAGGCAGAGGCAATCTGGGCTTACAGTGACTCGGTATAGCGACGTGTGTAGTATAGGACGAGACGACGTCAGAAGCCGCACGCAAACACTACAAGCGGATAACTATGAGAAGACGGCGAACAAAGAATGGCACTGGACTGACCCGCTTCAAGAACGGGTTCTCGTCGGATTTGTTTTTGCCAGAAAAATACTGGAAGCCGTGAGAGAGAGCCACAAGACGGGCATAGCTGTATGCCAGTGATAAGAGTGATGTCCGGAAGATGTCCTGGGAATTTTGAGAATGGCCGACCAGGCGGAACCATTTATCCTTCAGGTTGACCAGCGTATCGTCTGCCTCCATAGCCATCTTCTCCAGATCTACGTCCTGTCGAACGTCTATGAGGACAAGAGAAATAACTTGGTAGAAAGTGAATAGAAACCTTGTTCACTCCTTTAGGGTGGTTCGGATTACTGTAGATCTTTTGGAAAAACTCTGACATAACCCGCAGCTCGTTATTATAGGCGCAGAGATGAATGTCGAAATGATCCATGTTGTAAGGAGAGCTCTTCCACCATTCTTCAGAGTGACACGCGAGGTAGTCCGTGTTTGGAATAATAGGCATCTTTCCGTGTAGAGAGCCAGTAGAACGGTCGAGATTGAAGCAGTTCAGCCATACACGCGTACGATTGAGCATTTCACGCGCGTGCGCCTCATTAGTCGGTTTCAAGTTGCTAGGTTGGTGCAGATTCAGGTCGGTGGCAAGCCTGGAGCGAGCAAACGAGAGGAATCTCAGTGTTAGTCTTTGGTTGATGGTTCTGAAACACACCTGAGAGCTACTCCGAGATAAAGCCAGGTCCTATTCTCGTCCCATCTGCGCGAAGGAACGGGATAAAGTGCCAGGAGCATATATGCGGCACACATTTCTATCGACTTGCGACCTGTGGTCAGGGAGCTTCCCGCTTCCAATTGAGCATAGTGCATAACCCGCTGGTAAAGACCAGGTGACTCCGAGTCGTAACGGGATGCAATGGCACAAACTGCGAGCCTTGGGAGTTAGTTCCCGGCGCAACGGATAGCAAAGATAAGATCGAAAGACTTGTACGCACTAACGGTGAATAAGAATGGACTACGTCTGTAGGTGTCCTGTGCAGTGTACAGAGCTGGATCGAGGAGGGAAACAGATGCGTTCATATGATCAAAGAAGCTAGGAGGAGAGATGTAATGAGGATATGACCAAGAAATATGAAATGAATAAGGCTGACATGGAGAATAGCCTATCCACCTGGACCGGCGTAACAATACCAAGGGTGAGAATGTTGTTGCTGATTGCCTGCCCATTCTCACCGACTGGGGACTGTACAGATAAGGCATCCGCCAGGGGTCCTAGAACGAAAATTAGCAACGGACACAAGCCAGGAAAAGGCGAGGGCGTACTCATTCGGAAGAAGTTGTCGTTCGCGACCCCTACATCCTCATTTTCGTCCTTAATCGGATCATTCTCTCCTCCCCGTATGGCGAGGCTGAGATGACCCATGAGCCCCCAGGCACTGGCTTCTGTCGGTATGTCAGCGGGCTTTGTGGCTGGCCTGCCCGATGGACTGTGGGAACGAAGCTCCTGAGAGGGTTGCCTGGACAATCTTCCAGCGGCTGTAGGGTTCAGTTCGGTGTTGTCATCATTGCTGAGGTACCCGTCCCCGTAATCTCCTTCCTCAAGTTCGTCGTTGTCCGGGCCGTCTGCTTGTTGCAAAGCAATCAGTCCCCCAAACTGAGCGAGAGAATCTTTGGCCTGAGACAGCCAATCTTCGACAGCGCGTTTTCTGTCGACTGAGAACTCTGTGTCGTTCTCAGATGGTCTCTGAGTGTGGCGAGTATGAAGTGTAGGTGAGTAGTCTGATGGGCCAAGGTAGTTGGCCGGGGAAGAAGCGGCAGAAGGGGTCGAATAATGAGCCTGAGCTTTCTCTAACTCGGCCATGAGTTTGGCGATCTGGTCAGCCTGTTCCCGTATCTGATTCAACAGATGTTCGCGTTTTCTGCATCAAAAAATCGTTTAGAGTTCTTGGCTGAATGAGGAAACCTCAGCAGATAGACTCACGGCGGCGTTCTGCGCTTTTTTCGTCCAGGGATAATGCAGTCGTGGCCACCGTTCAAACATCGACGACAGGGATCGTTGTCTGTTTTGAACTCGCATTTCACCTAGACATGATAGATTCATTGAGAGATGCAATCAAGCATGTGGTCCTCCCGCTCACCTTCAAAGTTTTACACCTCGCACAGGCGCCAAGTCTATCGGTGTTTCAGAACACGTACAGGAGAATGGAGACAGAGATGATAGAAGGGGAGAAGCGTACGGTTTATTTTTATTCTCGTCTCTCTCGTTGTCGTCATCGTCGTCCTCGACCTGTGTTTTGGGCCGCTTGGCATGCGATTGAGAGTCTGGGGGTGCTTGTCGCATGTTCCCCGAGGGAGTACGTCGAGGAGCTGATGCAGCCTGCTTTGGCGCAAAGTTGGGACCAAATCCGGGCGTCCGCTGGAACGAGGTCCCGGTGAAACGCTGGTCAAGACCGCCTGTCTGCGGTGGGTTGAAGCTGTTGGTTGCCGGTGCGTCTGTGAACTTGAACGTAGGGGGACCAGCGGCGTTCTGATAGCGAGTTTCACCGCTATCAAGCATAGTATCCGGCTGATAGTATGTCGGTGGGAACTGAGGATCTGAAGTGACGAGATCTGCTCTGGTCTGGGGAAGATCGTAGTACTGACTGGAGCCAGGATAAGTTCCTATGTGCTGCGCGGGATCTGGAGACTGAAAGACGCCGAGGTTTTGTGGGGACAGAGAGGGCTCAGACATGTAACCAGGCTGGTACTGTGGAGATGGGCCTGCAGAGGAGACGTAATTCTGCTGCTGCTGCTGCTGCTGCTGCATATTAGAGGAAACTAGAGTATCTGCGGAGGACTGGTAGTCGTTGTTGAGCTGGTCATGGGCGTGGGAGGAACTGGAGGAGGGCCAGCGCTGGTGTTGTTGGTGATAGTTGGGCTCCATAGTTCGAGAAGATGGTGGTAAGAGAACAAGGCGTGAAAGAAAAGACTTATAAGGTAGCGCTCATGTATGTAGGAGAAAGAGAGCTATAGGTTTAGCAGATACATAGACTGGTGGGAAGGGTAACATGATTATCTGCCATCACCTTCCATCAGCATTCTTGCCTTCAACTGATTGAACCTCGACTCTCCGGTCGCAACCAAGTCCGATAGGCTGTTCACTTCCAACTTGCGATTATATTCCACTTATGAAAAATAGCTTCAGCGTTGTCGCAGCTGCACATCGGTGCTGTTACTATATAACAGCCAAGTTACTGCAGTCGTACCACTTAGCTCATGGAACTGATAGAATACACAACCTAAGGCTAAAGCAATCTATCACAAATGGGCGGAATGACGACAAGGACCGCCCTCGCACACGCGGGATTGAATTGATTTCCTCTGGATGCAAAGCATGCGTTCCTCTGGTAGGTGGATACCTCTGTCATAAAAATGGCAGACGCTGTGAACTTGCACCATCTAAATCGACCGCACTGCCTTCTTTGAACGCAAGGTCGAGCATTCATAGTACTACACAAGATGAACTAGGAACAGAATCAAGAAGCCACAAATCAAAAGATGTTCTGTGAGGGTAGTATATGCTTCTGGACCTTATAGTGTCATCATGGTACCTTGAAATGGGCCAAGAACGTTCGCCATCGACGAGGTCGAGGCGTAGCCGTAATAACTCACACGTGATGGCGTTCGAACATGACCAGACACAAGTCCGACGACCCAGAACGCAAGGCAGCCCTTGCGAACTCCACTGGCAACCCCGGAGACCGCCTGAAGATCATCGTCCGACGACTCCCACCTAATCTTCCTGAAGATGTATTCTGGCAAAGCGTCCAAACATGGGTCACGGACGACAGCGTGACATGGAAATCGTTCTGGCCTGGCAAGTTCAGAAAGAAGTGAGATATCTTAAATTCGTTGTGATCTAGCACATGGATACTAACGGAATCTTTAGGGCTCACAAAGAGAATGTACCATCTAGAGCCTATATTGCGTTCAAAGATGAGCATCGTCTCTTGAGCTTCAGTCGCGAGTACAACGGACATCTGTTCAGAGATAAAGCAGGTGCGAGTCATTCATCAATAGCTCGCGTTTGCCTGCTATCTTCTTCTCACATACCTCTTCTACCCATAGGTAACGAATCTTACGCCGTCGTAGAGTTTGCACCGTACCAGAAGGTGCCTCCTGAGAGAAAGAAACCCGATGCACGAACGGGCACGATTGAGAAAGGTTTGATTGCGACCTATAGAAGTACATACGATCTGACCATGATTTCTAGATGAGGATTTCCAATCCTTCATACAATCCCTTGAGAAGGAAGCCGCTGCTGAGCCTGTCACGATGGAAGCACTTCGTAAGTCATCCCTCTCCTCTTGTTATTCAACTCTAAATGCTCTTGGACATCAGTGGCATCGATCCAACACGCACCAATGCCTACAACGACACCCCTCCTTGAGGCTCTTAAAGCTGAAAAATCAGCGAACAAAGACAAAGAGTCTATCCTCCGCAACCACGCGCACTACAAAGACGGTACCGTTCTTGGTTCTGCCGCCGCTTCTTCTTCCAAGAAAGATCACCACGCTTCCTCATCTGGTGACGCACACAAGAAGAAATCTGGCGCTGGTGGCAAACCTGCAATTAGTGACCCACTGCCTCCGATGAGTAAGAAGTCCGCGAAGAAGTTAGCAGCGGCGCAGAAGCATCAGGCCGGAAAAGCTCAAGCCCAGACCCAGGCACAAGGCCAGTCTCAGCCAGCGGCAGGTTCAGCAGGAGGAGGCTCCAAACCTCCAACGGGGTCTAAAGCTGGCAAGGCTGCTGCACGCCAGGCTGCAGAGCAGGCTAGCAGCAGTAAAGCCAAGGGACCAGCTACATCTGCAGCTTCCGAGTCGACGACGGCTGCCACGTCTGGGCCTGGCACAGCGGCGTCTTTGTTAGTGAGAGGAGCTCAATCAGCACCCTCACCGCGACGAGGGCGACCCATGATTGGCGTTGCATCTCGTCAATTCGAAGCCGCCCTCAGTGGAGCAGGCGTCAGCGCTCGAGAACGCAAAGCTCGAGAAGCCGAGCGCGAGGGTGCTGCAAAGAAGGAGGCAACACCCAGTGGACCAGCTCAAGGTCAGACTCAGGCTCCAGCGTTGTCTACTCAGCCTGTACCTCCAGTATCACCGAAGAAGGAGAGGAAGAAGGATCATGCTGCTGCTTCGGGCAGTGCTTCAGGTGCACCTCCCCCGAAGGTATCCAGTATATTGCAGAGAGCTCCGGAGACGGCTGCGGCGAGCTCAGGGGAGGGTGGTACGACACAGGCACCTAACCAGGCCGGTGGAGATGTACCAAGTAGAGGAAAGGGAAGAGGGAGGGGAAGAGGGAGAGGGGGCCCGCCTCCTGCCAGAGGTGGGACTTCTGGAACCGACCAAGGGCGCAAGACGAGTTGAATGACTAGCAACCTTCTTTGTAGGTCCATGGGACTCTACACCACTCGTATATTCACATACCCTGCGCAGAGTAGTATAACGTTTGTTGATTGTGTATTATACAGAAATATGTATGCTTATGTTAGAGAAATACAGAGAAAACATCGAACAACCCAAGAAACGACGACAGCGAGCGGTATGTGCACAAAGAATATAACAAATACAATCATAGCGCAGTTCCTCTCTCGAAACTGGCACGAATCTCTGCGGTATATTTGTCGTAATACCTCCCGATCTATGAAGGGGTGACTTAGTACAGCCGCTGGATAAGGTGAAGTAAATGGGAAATTACCTTCTTGTTGAATACACGGTTCTGTTCGTTGATGTATGTGATGTCCCCAGTGTCCTCGTTGAGTCTCTTGCGATGGAACTTGCCTTTCCGGTCGATACTATGAAGGTTGAGTCAGGTCAAGTCAGGAATCCAAGCCGAAGCTCAACGTACTCCAAGTTAACTTTGTTGACGACTCTGTCAATAGCTTCTTCACTGGGCTGATGATCACCGTATATTAAGGTGTTGCCATCTCGGTAGAGGTTTTCTGCTGCTATCTGCTGCTCTTGTGTCATAACGACAGAAGACGATGTGGGGTCCAAGTTTGTTTTTATCAGAGCTGAACCACCAGGGCCTAATCCCAAAGCGACTTCTTTCTGCTTATTGTACGTCTCGAGGTCTGGTTTCAACAGGTCCAGGTCTTTCTTGTAACGGCGCTGCGCTGCTGAAGCATAGTCTAGAAGAATATGAAGGGGCAGATCATGGGTAAATGGTAACAACAGTTGGATACCAAGGAAACGGCGAACCATGGAATTCAAAGTCGGCCCTGCGAGCTTTCCTGGACTTTTTCTTCTCCCAATTGTCGTTCTCTTCAATCGTCCACTCCCAGTTCTTAGACCGTTCCACGTCCTCTCCCCTTTCCTCAGCGTCCGCCTTCTGCCGCAGCGTTTCGGCAAGTTTACGCTGCCTGTCTAACCGTGCTGCATCTCGAGCTGTTATTTTGGCCTTGGCGGATTCTTCAATGAGCGATGCGCGGTTAGCTAGTGTAGAAGAACGCTGTAATGTTGGTGGTGGTAAGTAATTTGTTGGATCAAGCAGGTTGAGGAGGTCGATGAGCTGACCATCTTCTTGCGCAGTTCTTCCATCTTTGCTTTTCTCTCCTCCATGGTGAGTTTCTTGCCAGTATCCTCGGAAGTAGAGGCGACGCTGTCATCGTCGACAGTATCGTTAGTTCTGGTGGGCGGCATGAGGGCAAGATGAATAGAGAGGTAAGTGAACACAGCCACTCTGTGTGTCGGTTTGCTGCTGTCCACTCGTTCCAGTGTTCTCGATGAGTTCTCCCCAAACGTTCCCTTCCAGTCTTGTCCTAGGCAGCTCCTCTCGCCCGTCCCTTCTCTCTAGCCAACGCCCTTACGAGTCCGTTCTCCTTCTCACCATCCTTGAATCATCATCACTAACCTCCCACATCTCAGCGCACTATGTCACTATTATAATGTATCTCCCATGCACGCCCAAACTTCCCTTGTCACCACCTTTGTAGATCTCCAAATCGTCCCAGGAGACGGCCAAGCACCAACACACGCATTGGCTCTTTTCGATCCCCACAATCACGCTGCCCCTGTTCTGGCTCCAATCCACCACAGGACCTTCGTCAAGGGATTCCACACCAATAACTTCATACCGCTGTCGCCCTCTGGGGCAACCCTTATGCCTCCAGTCCCCCACAGACCAGCTGGCTTACCACTTTCTTCTCCACTCCTTGTGACGCTGCCCGTGGTACATCTAATCGTACCCCATCCACCTTCGTTTCCCTTGCTCCTGCTATTCGCTATGCGTTTAGAACGACAACTGAACCTGCTCGCTTGGCATCTACTTCCTTCGGCTGTGATCGCAGAGTTCCCTCACGCTGCCCAGATGGCCCAGGTACTTGCGAGGGACTCCACCCTTGACGATGCAGAGTTCCAGCGATGTCTTGTGCGGAACCACGGCCTGTGGAAAAACGTCCTCTCAATTGGGCCGAAGGATAACAAGATCGTGGAGATGGTCAGGCTCGTGTGGAACGTCACCGCAGAAGCTAAACGACTCCGCCAGAACCACCCTTCCAGCTAATCCCTGTATTGCACTCTTTTACTACGCCCTCCTCCCCCTGAACGACAAATCATACTCGATATAACCATGAAATTACGAATCGTCCTCATAATCTTACATCCACCACCCCCTTCTAATCTTTTCCCCTCACCTATCCTTTTGTTTTGTTCAACACTAACAAACCCACCGATGCGCACTCCGCAGTTGCTGACACTTTTACTGTCCGCTCTTTTCCCCCCAAAACAATGCCCTGGGCACCGGGTGCGCTAAGAATAATCTCGTCGATCATCAACTTGATCCCCCTTACAGTACTATTCCCACCTGCAATGCTTTCGTCTCGAATCGCTTTCTACGCAGTTATTTGCTGTCCAACTGACATTCAATCCATCTGATCTTTCCTCTCTTTTATCGTGTTGTCCTTGTGTTGTCGTATCTTATGTGCTTATATCTTGCTCTGTTCGGTCTCGCCACCCGTATAATCTGACACTCATATCCTCCTCTTCATCGTTCAAACACTGTAGTCTGTACATACTGGCAAATAGCTGCCTTTCGAGCTCTATACCTGGTACTTCTTTTATATCCTAGTCTAGTTTTCACATCTTTTCAATGTTATCTTGGTGTTGGCTGGTGCGGTGTTTTACTCGTTGGAGATGATAGACTGCTTTTTTGTGGATGCCGCACTTGACATAGAGTCGATCTGAGTCGTGAAACATCATCCACTGACCACTTTGTCTGCATGATAAGCAATTTAAAAGCACACCATCGCCGTAAAATATTTCAAGTCTGGAGTATACAATAGTTTGTCAAAATTGATAAGTAGAAGTCAATGCTTTCTATGACAATTGTGTCTTAAGCATGAGTCTCCTTCGCATCGGATTCTGCACGCTTTTTGGAGAAATTTCGTTCTAGTCAGCATGTTGTACAAGGAAATGCGATAAGATCCTTCGGGTTAACTTCGGAGATGAGCTAGCTCATGTGACATCCCTGTGTTGTTATGGCAGTTGGAAGCTGAAAAAGTTGAACCAAACCAACTTGTCTGTACGAGCACTGTACGAGCTTTTCCAAACGTCGCCAACTGCGACTGTCCATTCCTTTGAAAACTGCACTCTTTTGCTAACGTGCTCAACAAATTATGCCCGCCTTATCGAACACTTCCTTGCTTGCTCGTGGCGATAATCCATCAGGATCTCAGTCCTCCTCATTCAGTCCAGTCTATATCATTGGAATTGCACTTGTAGGGTGCATTCTACTAGGTGTCGTCACTTGGCTGCTCTTGCGACTGTATAGGAAACGACTTCGAGCCAAACGTGAAGACGCTCGCGGTGCCGCTTTCCTATCTGTCAAGGGCCTCATCAGAGAGAGTGCCGAGTACGAGAAATCTTCTATTCCACCGTGAGTGCGAACTCTTCTCTCTTGTTGCTCGTCAAACTTATATCTCATACCCAGCGAAGTACTTGGTCTATCCACCAGCGACCCCTTCTCTAGGGATAACATAACGCAATCAGTCGTCCTTCCTGATAAAGTTCTTTTGAAGAAACCTGAAATGTCCCGAGAGGAGATCATCAGGCATCATCGAGACTCTAACACCATTCCTAACCCTTTCGCAATGCGTCCCTTCTCCTTCGCTCTCAATGCCAGCACATCTCGTCCTAGCTCTCTAGCGGACTCAGACTACACACAGAACAACCACAGGCAATCTGACCTCCTATACACTCCGTCCCCGTCAGGCCATCGGTTCTCTGTCATGTCGACCGCCTCGTCTGTGTCTTATATCTCAACAGGTCATGGTCGCAACGTGAAGCAGCTCTTCGCCCCTGTTCTCCCTGATGAGCTCACCATCAATCTTGGTGAACGCCTTACTGTCATCGAATCCTTTGATGATGGCTGGTGTCTCGTCGGGCGCGAGGGAGGTGCCTTCGTCTCCGCGCCAAAGTCGCTCTTCAAGCCGGCTCAGCCAACCCCGCCTTCAAACGTCGAGCTGGGCGTCGTACCTGCTTGGACTTTCATCAAACCCGTGAAGGGCTTGAGAGCGGAGAGACCAGTCAGGAGCACGAGTTTGGGCATCACCGTTAAGATCGATGGGCCTGGGTTCTCGGACAGAGAACAGGTCATGTCGTGGTCCAATTTCTGATCTCTTCTCGAGCGGCGGTGCCCCCTTTGCCCTTCTATGCCTCTCTAACCTCGATCCTCGTCTTCTATGTCTCATCTCTCTCTACTCAGCCCAAATACCCCCCTATACCGCTATGCCGCTGTATCCTTCGACAGGCCAATGCCGCTTATGCCTCTTGTTCTGATGCCTCAGGTGCATCTGATCCCCGTACGAAGTGCTGGTCTCTAGAAGATACTCACACATTCTGTTTCCTGTCATTTAGTCCTGCTCTCCCCTTAGAATGTCCAACTTGCTTTCGATCTCACGATGTTGTGTATTGTAACGACCTACTCATCCCGTTTCTCCCTACCCTTCCTGCCCTCTCTGAGGAAGGCGTCGACGTCTTTCCCCCAGGCTAGTACTTACTTGTCGTATCTCATCTCATGTGTACTCGTATGAATTACACCACCGCATATACCATCTTTATATGAGTTTTATTAGATACGTTACTTCGGTCTGTGGCTGATTCAGCGCTCGAAAATAGCGAGCCAGTCAAAATACAGCCCAGGGAGGGGTCCATCACTCAAAAGTTCTCACCAGACCTGCCATGTGCACACGATCGTGGAACGTCTCCTGCCTCCAACCATGCTTCGATGGCTTCGATCCTCATCTTGATTCTCAACCTTATCTGCAGAGCTCTCGCGCCAGCAGTATATCCATCGGCACTGATTATGTTTCTTCTTCTGGCGACGACGATGACGACAGGGTTCGTGTGAACGGGGACTCGAGACTGAGCGCTAAGCAGCAGCAGCAGCAGTCAAAGAGAGCTCTGATTATCCTGAATCAGCCGTTCAGTCATAAACTGCTCGAACGGGTGTGGGCGTCGTGTCAATGGCATTGTTGTGCAGATGGCGGCGCAAACAGGCTTCGTGACACTGTTGCTTCTCAGACGTCTGGTGATAAAGACGCATTGGCTAGGTGGGTCGCTGCTACTAACTTCTGGTGTCCTCTTCTGTATCGCTCGATGTTGACAACCCTTTGCCATGGTAGGTACATGCCTGATCTAATAAAGGGAGATCTTGACTCCTTACGGTCAGATGTACAAGAGTACTATCTTTCTCAGGTCAGTACTACTCTCGTCGTCTATTCACAACACCTCTTCGGCAAGGCTCACCGTCTGACGATCGTTTACGTCATACCAAATAGGGCGTACAAGTTCTCAAAGACGAGAGCCAGGACTCTACAGACTTGATGAAGTGCATGGAGTCTCTTGAAGAGAAAGAGAGATTACAGGACGATTCCGTACGGTCCACTGAGTTCTCTAGTCAAGTGCACCATTTAACCTGCTCATATTGATACAGGAATACGAGGTTGTCATACTGGGTGGCCTCTGCGGCCGATTAGATCAGACGATACACACACTGTCCTACCTGCACAAACTCCGCAAGACGAGAAAATCTGTTATGGCTGTCACGGATGATAACATTGGTTGGGTGCTCGATGCCGTGGGTTGTTCCTCCCCTCCATCATCGTTGTTTGGGTGATATAACGAGCTGACGAGCTGAGGATAGGGCAAGCACGAGATACATATAGACCATTCGATACTGGGCCCAACGTGTGGTTTGTTGCCTGTGGGAGTGGAGGAGACCATACTGACGACCAGCGGGCTGAGGTGGAACTTAGGTAACGCAAGCCTTCAAGGAACCCTTTGACTGACATGGACTGAACTCATTTTCCAGAGAATCACCCGTCTGGATTCGACGGCCTCGTCTCTACGTCTAATCATCTCGTGAACGGGGAGAACATTGTCAGGATACGGACGTCCAAGCCGATATGGTGGACCGTAGAGTTGCGCTGGTCATAGTTTGAGTTTGGATCGTCATCGTTTTTACGCTTTGGAGTTTGAGCTACTTTATTTTGGGTTCACAGAACAGTGTATAGACTTCGTTCCATGCTGTTTACAAGGCAAGGTCCTTCGCAAAGATACGATCAACACTCCGAGTAGCCGGGTGAACCAGGTCGTGGGATGCTGAACGCCCTTGGAGGTGGTGGCCGAGCAGTTAGCCACGCCTCGACCTGGTTCTTCAGAACCCAGTCCGACTGATGCCCTTCTCCTTCCACTCGATCATACCATCGACTCCTCCAAGTATCTGGTTCTGCTTCCACCGTCCTACGGAAGTAATCTCCATGTACAGGCTCATCTGGTTCTGGGTACGGCGAACGATCCCGGATGCGTCTTCTATGCAGAATCCTTCGCAACGCCTCGATCTCCTCCTCCTCGGCGACGCGCTCGTTCCACTCCATATCTGAATCAGAGTCCTTTCTCAGGATTGCTTGTCCGAGGTCGATGATGACGGCGCGGTCCTTGTTAGTCGAGATGAGAATGTTATCGGAGCGTATGTCGTTATGTATGACGCCGTGAAGGGAGAACGTAGCTACTCCGGCCATCAATGAGTGTCCTAACTGTCCGAGTTGTTCTGTAGAGGATAGTATCGTGGGACTGTTGTCTGGTGACTGGGCCTCTGGGAAGGATGACACGGCTACTCCGTCGATGTACTCGAGGATGAGCCCGTTCACCTGAGCTTCTGGTATATCGTGGGGGTGTAGAGAATCTGGATTGGCTAGGAGAACTGAGTGGAATAATTTGGGGAGGCAAATGCCCTGACAGCGAACCAGCCTGCTGTACGCCTCGCGTTCAGTCTCGAAGCGAACCTAGAAGGTGAACTCATTGTCAGTCGGGGTAAAGCAAGGACGAGAAGTAGAACATCATCAATTCACCTGGGATGTCCGTCTATGGGCTTCCTCCTCGTAGGATTCGGTGTAATCGTCCTCCTTGAGTCGATCAAAGTCATCGACGAGCTCACCAGCTCTGATAGCAGCCCATCTCTCTTGCGCGTTGAGTTCACGAGTAACAGACCAAGGTTTATCGTCAAACCGTCGGTCATCGATAAATCTCCTGTCATAAAGCTTCAGGATAGCAGTTTCGAACCCGTAGGACGTGATATCATCTGGATCCGCAGTGTCTAGTACTCGTCGGACGCGCAAAGTCTGGGACTTTGTAAAAGGGAGAAAGGCGTGTTCGATGACGACCGTGATATGCTTGGGGGGATCAGTACATGTTTGGAGATTTAAGGTTATCCCTGGAGCGTAGATGTCGGTCATTGAGGTGAACTGCGAAGAGGAGGTGGGGAAGAAACGGAGAAAGCTAGCTAGTTGAGATCAGGGTTTTGATTCTGACAGCGAGATGGCTGAAGTCCAGACCGTGCGAGGGACAGTCAACAAATCCCGATAGTCACCGTATTTACCAGGTTAGTTCAGTTACACACATTCCGATGCAGATGGAGAGAAGATGGAGAGAGATGGAAGCGCATCTTCGTTCCTTCTAGCATACTAGTATCCGATATCCAAATGTCGTGATGGTTCACATGAAGACTAGATCAATCATTCCAATGTCCCCTTCATACCCTTTCTCCTGATCTAATCTCTTCCATTGCTCGGAATTTTGTCTGTTCTCTTCCTCGCTTTTCTCACCAATGTGAGCTCAAGAGGCAATTAATTTTTACAAAGGATATAATATGGGGAAGGGGTTAACCAACTACAATAGTACGACACCTCCACAACGCGAACTATTAGTATGAGCCTCAGTTCCGTGGGTCTCCTTCCTCCCCACGTCAAAGAATATTCCAATGACTCACTGACCTTGGTGACATAGAAAGAGAAGAAGATACTCAGAGAGTATCTCGACACTATGGCCAGCAAGACCCTCGACCCCATCACCTGGATTCCTAAAGGGCGATGGAACAAGGTCCACAACGATGGGAAGTCGACGACTGGCGGAGAATTCAGATCTTTCTCTATGCTCGGGAACGATAATGCCCATCGCGTCAAAGTTACCAAAGCCTCTGGAGATGCTGTCCTCGAGGCTACCGTCGCGGGTCCCTTCATGGGTGCTAACCTCCTGGCCGCACTCAACGCTGCCTTCGATGTAAGGTCTCGTTGATGACGCAGGACGTCTTGATACTGATATTGCTGTAGGCTTTGTAGAACTGAAGCTGCTTCAACTGATTAGTGACTGTAATGATATGAGGAGTAGGGGACGGGGACAGGATGGAATCAGGAATAAGTTAGTAAATCAGTGTAAATCCAGCAGATGTACGAAGGACGAAATATAGCCCTCTGTTTTCACCTGTGGAAGAAGGATCCGTAACCTTGCAGTCCAAATACTGTGACGAGATTGGAGTCAAGAGAAGCCTGAGTGATGGATGGATATGGAACAGCTTCTTACTGACCTGAGTGACTGATTGTGAGTCTTCGTGCCATGGATACAGAACAATCTTGGAGTAGAATGCATTCGGACAAGAAGTCGATGGCCTTTATCGTACAGGCTAGCTGAAGCTATGGCACGGGTATCAGGAAACTCTCTGGATGACGATTAGAGTGAGGTGCGAGGTTGAGAGACTTTTGCAGAGCGATAGTTGAGAATACTATGAACGCTGACAGCTTCGTTGCTCGGGTAGGTTAGGTAGGTTGGGATCAAGTTGGAGCAGCCCAAATCATCTAGTAGTAGTAACCGCGACGCCGAATACAGCAGTAACGCGGTGGTGTGACCAATCGCGCCCAAATTTAACCAGACGACACGACAACTGCATCGGAAGTATGCCGACGTTCCGGCATGTTCAAGCGTGTAGGCTGTTCCTGTAATGTTAATGTTAACGTTATTTCGTCTCTTGTCAGAAACGAACGGAACCTAGACTGCGATGGTAAGGCACAAGCGATGAAAGTGCATGAATGGCACTCAGTACAACTGTTAATGAGCCATAAATCCCCGAGATTGTGGGTTAGGATCGGAGGACTCTTCAGGATGTTTTGATAGGTTGTGGATCGTCGTCTGGAATGGAACCTAGTGCAGCTCCATTAAAACGAGAGGAACCCAGCTAGTTCCTGGACTAGGAGGTTAGTAGCGCAGGGCGAGACTCAGCGACCATAGTTCCACCATTGAGGCACAAAGAGCTAAACACAGTGCACCCTGTCCTGGATCCCGAGAGTCAAGTCCCGATGTCTGGCGTACCTGTGTAGAAGTGCCTTAACTTCGATAGAGCATCGATTTGAAGCATGTTGGGAGGGATAAGGTAAACAGTGGCAAGACAAGGTATAAATAAATACAGGCAACGCAGTTAGTCTTCTCCATAGCACTACAAGGCCAAATATGAGCGTTAGTCTCCCTTTCGTTCTACGCTATATTCAAGTCAAGAGGTACTCACCATACGTATTATCCAGAGAGCACAACTCAGGGAATATCTCGACACTATGGCTACCAAAGACCTCGACCCCTTGTGTTGGTCCCCTAAAGGCGCATGGAACAAGGTCCACAACGACGGGAAATCGGGGACTGGAGGGGACTTCAAGTGTCGATGCATGTATGGGAACGATGGGGTCCACCACGTCAAGGTCATCAATGGGTCCACCACCGTCCTGGAGGGTAGCGTAGATGCCCCCTTCAATGGCACTGAGCTGATGGTTGCGCTCAATGAGGCATACAATGTATGAGAATTTTTGTTGAGGTCGCTCTGTGATTCCATTTTTTGATTTATCGCCTAGGCTCTATGATGTATGCTGTCAGTGCAGGAGCTGTACGAAGCGAGTGTGGTTAGCGAGGAGGGAGTTCAGATGGAGGAATTGTGTCGTCGTACTAATTTGTAAAGCGAGTGAAAAGAATGATATCTGAATTGAAATTTTGAGGTGTTAGACTCGCCGACTCTACCTGCCAGGAGATCGCGTCCCAAAGTCTCAGAGGAGATACTCCTGATTATGGCTACTTTCCGAATTCAGGACTGACCCGAGTCTCATTCTCCTTACATCCTGAGTGATACCTGACAATAATGTCCATAAGGTAAGTCGTTTCATTGACTCCCCGTCTTCTGACTGCTGCACACAGGAGCGACCAGTTGACTCCCCGTCTTTGTTACGGGAAAGTGTCAAGGCTACTGTCTCTCCAGGGGGCAAAGACCACGACGCTCAGCTCGAACGCCTTATACGCAGTCTGATTGAAATAAAACGACCATTGACTCGATCAGAGTGCTTGTAAGACGCTCGATTTGAGTGCCTTGGTCCTCGCCCGCTGCGAACTGAGTACGGGGGATGGGGAGCTCTCTCTCTGTCCTTTTTGCTAGGCCATGTATGTGGGAGATCGATCGGACAATAGCATGAACATGAAGTTCTGGACAACTGTAAGCGGTCGAAAGTTCGGAATATTCAGAGTCAAGATAGACAGAGGCTTGAAGTTGCAAGCCCCAAGGATCAAAGAGTTCATGAATAGTGGTTTAGAGATAGAGAGACATAAGTATCACGAAGAGTTGGGATGATGACAGTTCAGTCCAAGCAGTCAAAACGCATGTGATGCTGCGCAATTATCGGCAACAACATATATCGATCTTCCTAATTCATCAATTAGGCTGGCATTCCGGGAACGAGCGAGTGATCAACACTGTGTTTGTACAAGCAAAGCCAATCTCGTAGCAGGACTCTTCCATCGATAAAGTACACCGCAAAGTCACTGCTTCACGTAGGATTATACGACAACTGGACAACTGGACGAGAGATCCTATTAGTAGTATACAGAGCCAGTGTTAGCCTCAACCAATATATATGTGGTAAGATCGTCTATCTCACTTCTGCTCGAGAAGTTCAACACCACCTTCGACCCCATCCTCCCCCCATATCCATAACTTTAACCCTTTCAACCTCCAGAAACAGGACAAATAACAGCAACTTCCTCCCCTCCTCTCAGCAACACATCTCCCACCCTCTCATCCTCCACCATCTCCGCATCGACGCTCCACTGACTCGTCCTCAGCACCTCCCCAAGGTTCGTGGCCCCATGCCGTGCGGTGAGCAGCGCACCGAGGTCTGATAAGGCGAGTGGTTTGCCGCCTGGTAGCGGGACGGATTCGGAGGAGAGCTGTGTCGCGGAGGAGGCGGCGGCGAAGTAGAGGACTGTTATGCTTGGGGTTGGGAAGGCGATCGCCATGGTGGTTTGTTCTTGTGAGTGAGGTGGGCTGAGCGCTTGGGAAGGAGGACTAGGCCCATCGGATGAAGGTTGCTGATGATCAGTTGGTCTGGACATTGGTGTCGAAGAACATGATCCACGGCCTCCCAGTCCCATGTACCTAGTGGACTCGCTGGTGATTGGACTAGCACCAATGATTTCTGGCTCGGCATTGAGCTTCGCATATATTGGGACAACGAGAAGTTACACGATATTAAACTAAAGAAACAAACAAGAAAATTATTACAGAGAATGGAGTGTAGACAAGAGTTCCAAGTCATGATGCGTCAGACAGAGTTCTATCAGGTTGCCAGGAAATCGGGATGCGACACGCCGGGAGGGATAGAAGGTGTATAGTTACAATGCCTTGGGACTAGATAGATAGGTGGCTACAACGGTAACAGCGATCATAGCTTCGCGTCCTCTGGCATCGACCTAAGAGCCTGACGGACACCGAGATCCTTGAGAACGTCCTCAGCTGCAAGACAAGAGAGCAGTCAGAAAATCTGGCTTGAGAATAAGTAGAAAAAAAAATTCTTACCTCCACCGAGTAGAGAATCGAAGGTGATTGTACGGTGGTACTAAAATCAAAAACGGAGATTAACACAGTGGAGAGATACAATAATACCAAGCAACGTACGTGTTCAATGAACCTTCCCATACCGTCAGCCGTGATACCACGTCCACCGAACTGAGGACAAAAGTCAATATACAAGCAAGAAAAGGAGGTGGAGCGAAACATACCAGCTGAACAGCGTCACGAGCAGTCTCCTGAGCACATCCCGTGGAATAACTCTTCAAGAAGGCAATTTGTCTGGTAAAATTGCATCATCAGGAAGCTGACATTGGTGATAGACGGGAGGAAGACCTACCCAGCGAGCTTCATACCCTGCTGCTTATAGGACTGGATTGGGAAAGTGGAGTGAGATAACAAGGACCTGATCGTTGAAAGAAAGGACGCACCATGTGGCACATCTGGTAGGTGACGTTCTCCAACCAGGCCTGAAGGGCTTCTGCTCTTGATATCATACCAGCAATCTTGTTGCGGACGACTAAAGGAGGTAGAAAATGAGCGTGATTATGATAAGGTGGGGGTAGGTGACATACCGGGCTGAGCGTGCAGTGGTTTGCCAAAGGCCTTGCGCTGCGTGACCCATCTACGAGAATATGAGCTTTCATTTGAGAGGAGCAACTAACCTGTGCTTACTTGAGACATTCCTCAACGACACCACGCTGGCTTCGTACTGAGGCACAGCACATCACCCATCGCTCGTGGTTGAAGTTACTGGGGACAATATGAGTCTAGGATTTTCCCGAGAGGAAGAAAACGAATACCTGAGGATGACGTAGATACCTCCTCCCTCCTCTCCCAGAGTGTTACCAACGGGGACACGGACATTATCAAAGGTGATCTACGAAAGGGCTTTAGCTTGCGGAAGAGGCGGCGAGAAACTCCGACACTGACGAAGGCAGTTCCAGCGGTAGTAGAATACGACGTCTTCATCTGCCTCGTCTCGACACCTGGACCTCTTGGAACGAGGATGACAGTGAAGCCATCTTCAGTCTTAGCACCGACAGTGAAGTAATCCGAGAAGGTTCCGTTGGTGATCCATTTCTTCGTTCCATTGATAATCCACTCCTTGCCATCCTCGCTTTTCACGGCGGTGGTCTGCAGACCCATGACGTCTGACCCGGCGTGGGCCTCAGAGATGGCGAGACAGATGAATTTCTCTCCAGAAAGGACTTCAGGGACGACCTTGGCTTTGAGCTCCTCGCTACCAAAGTTGATGACTGGGGGTAGACCAATGACCATGCCACCCTGTAAACCGTCACCATAGCCCCGAGCACCGCATCGAGAGAACTCTTGAGTGATGATGAGCTGCAGTGATGAATATCGTTAAATAAAGTTCGAGAGGAATGAGGTCATCTTATACCTCGTGGAAGTAGTCGAATTCTTCAGGTTTGACGATACCGTTCATCAAAGTACGACCCTTCAAATGCTTGCCTGGACCCATACCTGGAAGGCGAGAAAA
Source organism: Agaricales sp. HM26-F1 (assembly GCA_002718315.1). Taxonomy (NCBI): domain Eukaryota; kingdom Fungi; phylum Basidiomycota; class Agaricomycetes; order Agaricales; species Agaricales sp. HM26-F1. Next base: position 158,071 of record NIBX01000021.1, on the reverse strand, counting down.
TATTAGGAACAAAAAGACCAACAAGAATATACGAATACGCACGCATGGCGTGAATTTCCAGTTCACTGAGAAACCCGACATCAGCGGCTGTAAGAGACGAGAAGACATAGGCATCTACTCACTGCATCTTCTTGATGAGACCGAGATCAGGGCGCTTGCCGTCTGCCTCACGAGCCTGAGCATCTGGGTATACGAATTCATCGAAGAACTCGCGAACGGCTTTCTGGAACTTCCTGTGGTTCTAGAGTGGCTATGAGCAAGGAAGTAAGAAAGTGGGTTTAGAAGACCTACGTCGGTGTAGTAAGGGCTGTGGAAGCCGTCATTGAGCCTTGGGGATACAGTCAGATCAAACTGTGAAGAAGATGGAGAATGCGCGCGCACCATGTTGGCTCTGCGTAGGGAACCTTGCAGAGAGCGCCGAGAACACGGCCCTGGATGAGGGGCTCCTCACCCTCGATCTTTCCTATCCGCAGACGCTGATACGCTGGCTTCTGGAGCACTTCGGTACGATGGAGAGCAAAGAAGGTCTCGGTGGCATCCTGGCCGGCTACAAAGTACCGGAGAAGTATGGCTGTTATCAGGAAAAGGGGCGCTCAAGTTGGGGGTTTGAGGTGAGTTGTACTGACCGACTTCGGGATCGAGAAGAACAGAAGCACCTCCTGGATGGAGGTCCTTGAACTTGGAAAGGTTGTAGACGTAGTTGTCCACAATGACCCACTGAGCCAGTAAAAAGTGAGCTATTTTGGTGTAATGATGCTGGGAAAGGGAGAGCGTACGAGGTCACCGTCCTTGTTGTGCTGGAGAAGCGATAAGGAAGAGAAATGAGAGTTAGAATGGCTGAATACTGACTTTCTCGACTTCCTGTCTTGAGAATGACTGAAGATCTTTGGACATGGTAGATGAGGATGAAAAGAGGGGATGCGGGGCAAAGCAGAGGCGATGGCTGCGTTTATAAAACCGGGTCGGGGTATGTCATTGTGGGCTGCAACATGTGATTATCCGGCCCCGCGTGATTTTATCATCATTTCATCTCCTCTGTGCCTCCTGTGCCTCCTTTGCGAGTCAAGTTCAAAAATCAAGATATATAGATTGTTGAGATGCGTTTGGTAGAAGAGCTCTGAGCTGCAATGGCTACTCTCTTATTCGAATCTACTCTCAGTATTGCATTGAGCTGGATGAATGGAAACGACTGACTGGCCTCGGAATCAAAAAAGATTAGTATGAGGCTACTCAACACCGTCATCTGCCACGACAAGTCTCCCGTCGAATCCGAGGCAAGCCATGCAACCAGAGCCAGAACACACTTTTTTTTCGTCACTGATCATGATCCCTACCTAACGACTTATCAAATCACATTTCCCGGGTTTGTTCAATCGCCTGACGAGTCCTACTCTCCGGACATCCCACGCGGCCAGTCCACGGCTCGTCCTCTTCAGTCAATCGTCGTATCCCATGATACGGCGTAAAGAGTAGCTTTGGGGCATGCTCGCCGACCTCAACAGTAACCCAGTTTGCGTTTTACAACTGTGTACAAGGTTGTAACAACTAGAATAAACCGATGATCGTCGACCAATAAAAATCAGTGCGTTCCATGCTATGATTGCCAGTAAATTGGGCGGGAGAGAGAACTAGAGAAGAAAAGGATGGATATGCATTCAGGGTAGCTACTGAAAACCTCAAAAAAAAGTATGCTACAAAAAGACAGCCAGCAAGGACAGCAATAGCCGCACAAATGTGGAAAAACCGATAAGAAATCAGAGCAAAAGAGCTAGAGATGTGTCGCCTCCGGTAAGGAAATCCCATCCCACTCTCAGGACAAGCATGTCCTGAGATTCCCTCGAGATGAAGTGGGCTCCAGCTGGAGACGACCAAGAATCTGTCTAGGCAACGCGGTAGACTCCTGCGAGCAGAAGAAGAATTATGAACATCGCAGGGGGACAATAAGCGAGACCAGAATGAGTTGAGAAAAAAGAAGTGGGGCGGAGCGAACCGGTTTATATAGCTTTTGGTGTTTGGTCGTGTTTGGCTCGACCTCCAAGTCTGAACTCACCTCTCGGGGGACCTATACTAACTGCACAGGTGTTTAAATTCCGTAACAACGTAGAGTAAGCTATAACAAGGGGGTCATAAGGTGTACGCAACTTAAATCGACGTGGTACAACACTGGGAGATCGAAACAGACAACAAAATCATACAAGAGAAAAGCAAGTTGTGGTAGCAGAGCGAAGCAAGGAGTAAACAGAAAAGTCTAGCGGCATTAAGTAGAAAACAGGTCGATAACATAATCGCTCGCCGTCCCCGATATCTCCATTCCAGAAACTGAGGAAAAAGCTGCCGTCCTCGTCGTTGTCGAATAGAGCGAAAAGCAACCGACTGGAGACAGTAAACTTCGGCACATCCACTTAGGTTTTATAATTTGGACCGTTCGTAGATGAGGTTTGGGTCTATGACCCTCTCTAGCACCAGTTTTGATATTTGGAAATCGTCGTAGCCCAATTCTGTGAGTACTTCGTGCGTGTGCTCGCCGGGGTTGAGAATTATAGGGTGTGCGGACGTATGTTTCGGTCTCGACTCAAACCGACTTAAGCTTGGTTGAGGACTCGGTATGTATGATTTGTCGTTGTCGAACTGAGCGGCTTCTTCAGCGTTCAACACAGGCACGCAACACGCGTCTGTGTCTACACGTAGGAAGGGAAATCAGTCCACTGGATGAACACTCGAGAATTAAGATTTGAAACACGAACCATGGAACAAATCCGACCAGAAATCCCGCGTCTGCGTCAAGAATCCCTTCTGTATGTACTCTCTCAACCTTGGCCAGTTCTTTCTATCAAACTGATCCTCTGAACTCGGTACGTAACCGCGTTTTAGCGATTTCGGAACCGCGTCGTTGAATTTTCTGATAAAGGTCGCGAAAAATTGAGGTTCTAGGCATCCTAGGGACATGAACTCGTCTTTGTAGTCCGATGGTGAACATGCGTAGACGTCATAGAACGGGGCGCCTCCGTCCAGAAGATTTTGGCCAGTCGGAGAGGAGAATACAGGAGAAGTGGGGTAGGCTTTGTGAATGAGGGGAAAGGATGAGACGTAACGAGCTCCGGAGACCTGTCAAGAAATGCGATTTCAGTACTATGAGCAAAGACGAGGAGGTTGGGCATTCTGTCGTACCATGTCTGCACTGACAACTTGCCCTTTGCCCGTCCGTGCTCTATCTAAAAGTGCCAGGAGAATCCCGTTCGCACAAGTCATCCCACCACCGGCGAAATCAGCCAGCAGGTTAAGTGGGAACCCTGGCTTACCCTTCCCTGGGAGCATCTGGGAAGAAGGTAGGATGTGTGAACAATGACCCCGAAACGAAGCACAACGAGCACATACGGATAACACCCCGCTCAACGCCAGGTAGTTGATGTCGTGACCTTTGAACGTGTAGCATGAGCTCGGCCTGAGTGTACATCGCAATGGTAGGACTAAATATGCAGACCTGCCATGTTCTGGTGCGGCCCTGAGTTTACGACGTGGTATGTTCAGTGACCAGACAGGACAACAGATACTGAAGAACGCGTACCTGTCCTGGAGAACCTGAGTAGAATGCAAAGGTAAAAAGGTTATTAGGCGAGCCATTATGAAGCCAGGGACGAGAAGGAAACGATCATGAACGAAGGGGCTCACCCTACTATTCTAGCATAAATGAGCTTTTTGTTGAGGCCCTTCTCCCCTAAGAAGACGTCTGGTCCGAACCCGAGCTTCTCTAACACGCCAGGCCTGTACGGGTCGATGAGAACATCCGCGTCTTGCAGCAACTTGAGGACGATCTCCCTCCCGCTCTGCGTCTTGGTGTTTACGGCGATGGAACGCTTGCCCCTTCCGAGCACGTCCTGGGCTACGATTGCTCCTGGTACTGTGCGATCGATTCGTATCACGGAAGCACCGTTATCGGCTAGAATGAGACCAGCGAACGGTCCTGGAGCGAGGCCAGCAAACTAGAAGCACGAGAACAACAACCGAACAATTGTTTAGCGCATACATAGAGCCAAAAATGCAACGAGGCAGAAGGGTGTTCTGAACGCACTTCTACGACGTGTATGCCAGCCAAAGCCATAGAGTAAGAAACGAGAAGAGTGGGTGAGATTGAGGAGGAGCGGCCGTGTGGTTATGATTTATGGCTGGGCTAGCCCATGTGTGCTTAATTATATGTATACGGCTCCCTTGGAGAGATCGACGGTATCCTCATAGCCGGAACTTTTCTCAGGACGAGGGATCGCCCACAACTGTCGATCCTCAACTAAGTAGAATCCCGTTCTATTCTCTCTAGTTCCTATTCATTGCTCATTGCTTCTGATGGTTGTGAGGAACGCTATAGGGGATTTTGTAAGAAGCTGAACGGTGTAAACTCTGGTACGGCAATGGTACCGGCGAACGGGGGTCGTGGCGAAATCAGTGCTGACAGCCTGACAGCGCGGTCATGGCTTGCGCCAATCACCTGATGTCCCGACGCCTGTCTGTTGACCACGTCGATCTCGACCTAATCCTGATGCAGCTCTTCTGTATCCTTCTATCCTGAATCTTCTCTGTGGCTTAGCGAAATGTACATTGTCGAACATCTTGGGTATACTGTCCTGCTCTGCTTGGTTATACACGCTAAACACTCTCTGGGGATATACCATATAACTTCTGACGGAACTACTTCCGCACTCTATGTCCGCGGGTGCGCAGAGTGCTTGGTCTGCGCCCAGGCTGAGCGCTAACAACGCATTACCGTTACTGATGGTCCGACGGCAATAGACTGAATATTCTTGAATGTTTGTCTCTTTCTTAGTGCTTACGAGGGAATCTATCGCGGGACCGCGTTCTAGGTAATCAATTCATCTCGATTTCGTGTGAAAGTGGGTTAGCAGCCATTTTCAATGTTCATAGTCGGAACGCCTATTTGACGATTCCTTCACTTCACTTTGGACTGTGCAACTGCGGAGGAAACACAAGAGGACCTCAGCGATGACCCCGCTGCTTCGATTCATACGCACTGAGCGTTGATTTCTTTGGTCCCTTTGCGGTGACCGATGGGTTTCCTTCTGAAGCCAAAAATCAAGGCCTTGCGGTAGCCCTAGCTAGGCCTCCGCAAGGTTTTACCAAGATTCAACGGTATGCGTAAGCAGGCTGGTGCCCCAACGCTGAATGGTATTATGTTGGGTCTGTTGGTCACTGCCAGTTGCTCTTGGCACTACCAAACAACCAAGACAAGTAGTTGGCTCGGAGCCGAAGATTTCTGACTTAGTCCTCACTTGCATCTATTCCGAGAACGGAATGCGCCATACAAGGGGACTTGTAGCCAAAGGGCTTCGAATTTCGCCACGTTCCTCAACTACAAGACCCGCTGAGATACCCAGCTCTTCAAACCTATACAGTCTCGATGTAAGAGGCGAGTACCTCTCTTTACGCTCCTTAGCTGATGCAGTGACGGCCCCCGTGCTATTTTGAGTACGAGCGAGAGAGGCAAAACACGTCATGGTCAGGTTGTAGTGGTGACGTCGGGACGAGATGGCTCAGACTCACCAAACTGCGTTTACGCCTTTGCCTCCTGCCAATCGTGCCGCCGTTTTTGACTTATTTTTTTTTTGTTACTCCTCTCTGTCGATAACTAGGTTGATCTTCCATCCGCTCTCTTCTTAGCTTTCTCTAGCCATCTACAACAAGAGCTAAATCATGGTTATCCACATTGTCGCAGGCAGGAAAGCGCAACTTGGTTAAATTTACCATTTGGGGAGGACTGTAACGTGGCAATTTCCCGATTCTACTTATGTATGTCGTTTTGCTCAGCAGGCTCGATACAACATAGCCAAGTGTCCGTCGGGTTATGGGAATGAGGGTCTCACTGCTCGTACCCCCCTGTGTGGCGTCATGAAGCACCCGAGACTGTCAACACAAGCACATTCCAGGGTGGCAAACTGGTCCGCAACAAAATGCATCGCTGTTCTATCGGTCCCAGAACGTAGGCACGCAGAAATCATGTCTGAGCATCGGAAGAATCATAGGTCTGTGCTATCCAAACTTCCCTAAGAAACCGGCTGGCAGTTCCCTCTAAGGACCTGGACTGTGTAATGACTGTCCATTGCCATCCCCTTGGGCTTATCCGAGAGGCAGCACTGCCTGGCTATCGGGCACTTGTGTGTCCATCAGAGTTGTAGCAGATAATGATGCCTGCCTAGGTCGACCTGGATCACTTGTCGTTTCATAGCGTGGCCCTCTGCTCAAAGAGGGGTCCTTGCATGGAGCAGGAGGCAGTGTGCTCGAGAGGTATGGTAATACTTCATATATTCCGTGTACCTATCACGAGCTTGTTGTAGCATTACAGAAGGGAGCGAGCGAAGCGTCATAATGACCTTAGCGATGAGCATGTACTTTTACTGTAGCGCCCGGATTTGTGGGCCCTGAATAGAACATAGGGAATGGGCATCTGAGCTTCGCTCGTTATCGCGATGCAGTAGTAGTTTGCTTGTTGAACTTCTTGCTGGAAGTCCACTGGCTTTGGTCAGCCTATGCTAACTTACTGCTGGCTTATGCACCAGGTCCCTGTATTGAACCTGTTGGCATACTCGACGGATCTGGCGGATCCCTCGAGATGGTTGTTATGAGGAGCGGCAGCTTTTGTGACAAAACAACATCAGTGAATCAGAAATGCTTCACCAGCCAGAGATGTGAAATTCCAGCCTTTGTTCCTTCCCTCTTACTCCACCGCCGACCACGACGACGAGCAAGACGTCCTCTACGCTATTCCCAACCACGGTTAAGCGTACTTCTAGGATTCGTCTGGTTACAAGTCCCAGTTGTATGTAATCCTTACTTCTTGGGTGCGTGCTGCCTGTCTCTCATATCGTCCCTACTCGGTCTTCTGATACCTTCACAATTTCCCTCAGGCTTTCAATATATTCTGTCTTCTCACTCCCCGACGTTCTTTCCACCCAGTCGACACTCGTTTCCTCCAGCAGATACACTAATAATTACTCAACATGGTACACAGAAGAAAGCATATCTTCCACAATCGACAAGGCCTGGCCGATGACCCTCTCGACTCGACTGATTCCGTCGGTGCTGACGGCCTTTCTGGCACCAAAGTCGCCAGCGACGATGGGTCTGGTGCTACAGATCTCAACTTCAACACTGACGCCGCAACGAGCCCAGTTGCAACAGCTCCCAATTTTGCTTCTCAGGTGCCCACCATCACTACCGGCAATCCCCCCGAGCCCACCTCAACGCCGGGAACCACCCAGGAGCAGGCCGACGAGCCGACCGCCTCCTCTGCCTCCTCCGCTGCATCACAGAGCGGCATATCGATGGGCACCGTCATTGGTGTATGCTTTGGTGCCTTTGCTGGCGCTGTGATTCTCATATTACTAGCGGTTTGGTGGTACAAGAAAAGCGGTCGGACTATGAAGCAGCAGAAGCGCCAATGGCACGGTGGTGAACACGGACGTTCTCGTTCACGGGCAGAGAACTGGAACAGACTGGGCAGTGGCGATGAGGATAAATGGGCTGGTATGATGCAGGAGGATCCCAAGGCTAAGGAGATGGTTACTCGTTCACCTAGCGAGAAGCTCTCATTATTCAAGAAGGACTCGGTGAAGACTATGAAGACTACCACCACTGAGCGCGCAGAGTTGCCCCCTATCCTTACCTTTGATCATCCTTTCGCCAGCCCCGACGTTATGCCTCAGCGCAGTATAGACCAGGGTTCTACCTCTGCGTACGAACCGTCACCACGGGGTCATATAGCCTCTTGGGCTGATAATGCTTCCGCCTCTGATTCCTTCGTCACTCTTCGACCGAATATCTCAGACCGCGCTATGTCACCAACGGTGAACAGCGCGCTTCGTACGCCCACCGTCACTGCGTCGGAGCATCATCAGCATCAATGGGAATCCGCCGAAGTTGTCCATCTCGATCAAGACGGTGACTTCGAACAAGGTGATGGCAACAACAGATCTAGCGTCAGTAATCCGTTCTTCAGCTCACGGGATAAAGAGTATATGGCCAGAGCCAAATCTATCTCGTCCAAGAAGCCGACAAATCCGTTCATCAACATTTCCGAGCCTGAGACTCCTGCTTCCCCGCCCGTCAGCAGTGCTCATCTAGCTCATCTCTCTGTCGCTTCAGACGCGAGCAACGACAGAGCGATCCAGTCACTCATTGCGGTGCTCGATAACTCTATCCCTCCGATGCCCTCGCGAGACTTGGATACTCAATCGATAAGGCCTCTTTCGATGCAGCCCTCATATACCTCTGTGCCCTCAGTGTACGAGAGCGTATATGGTGACATGGACGTGGCGGACTCCTTCCCTAACCCACCTCACCATGATCGACAATGACCGGAGCTGGTAGATCTTTAGTTGGTTGTGCGAATTCTTTATCACCCTTGCTTTCCGTTTCTCCTACTTCGCATTTGGACCGGCAGAAATCTGTTTTCTGACGGTCCTCTCTCTACCCTTTGACCCAAACATCATGTTGTTTGTGGTTGTACTTTGATGAACCTAGGAGTTTTCATTGCTTTCCTCCCTCTCTCATTCTCTCTCTCTCTCACCCCTTCGTCGCTTGCTGTCCGTTACTTACTGACTGACCTTCAACATTTCCTCTTGACCTTTACTTCTATATCCTACCTCTCAGCTTGACTTTCTCGCTGCTCTGTTGAAGTCAGTTATTTATTTACAAGAAGTCCTGGTCCGCTGAGTTTGTTCAATAATGAAATGGGGTTCTATATGATGTGTTCTGGCCGTGTTTCCAGCCATTCAACTCGGGCAACGCCTGTAAACTTGGTCAAGTCATGCGTCGCGCATGTTGTAAGGCTAGATTTGACATCATCAGTACTTGACTTGCACTTCAATCATGTCGGTCCTCGCGCCCATAATCTGCGATAATGGGACTGGTTACTCTAAAATCGGGTCTGTGGACCTTTTCGCACGTCGCACGTGTAGGAAAGCACTGCTAAATACTTGTTCTCAATAGGTTTGCAGGAAACTCTGACCCGTCTTTGTGAGTTGATGATACCGCAGTACTCTAGTCCATGGATAACTGCTCACGACCTCTTCCTCCTTTGCTCTCTCGCTCAGTGTATTTCCCACTGCGATAGCCACTCGTGGCCAAGTAGCCCAAGCCTCTCGTGCTGGGCCCCAGATCCCCAGTAAACCAGGCCACCTAGCGTCGAAACGCGGAGTAGAAGATCTCGATTTCTTCATTGGCGATGAAGCACTCGCAAACGCAAAGACACCCGGTTACGGAGTACATTATCCTATTCGCCATGGTATGATTGAGAATTGGGATCATATGGAAAGGTACTGGGAGCAGACGATCTTCAAGTATCTAAGAGCTGAGCCTGAGGATCATTACTTCCTACTCGTAAGTTACTCTGCTGCGCCATGGCAAAGGACCTCACCCTACCACCATATCTAATCACGCTTTTGGTAGACCGAACCACCTCTCAACGCACCCGAGAACCGTGAGCAAACCGCTGAAATCTTCTTCGAATCGTTCAACATCAAGGGCCTGTACATTGCTGTGCAAGCTGTCCTCGCCCTTGCTGCGTCCTGGTCCTCCACCCGCGTCACAGATCGTACTCTCACCGGTACCGTCATTGATTCTGGAGACGGGGTGACCCATGTTATACCCTGTGCGGAAGGGTACGTTATCGGTAGCGCCATCAAGCATATTCCCATCGCCGGACGAGACATCACCCAGTTCGTCCTGAACTTGTTGAGAGAGAGAGGTGAGATGATCAATGTTCCTCCTGAGGACCAGCTGCGAGTGGCCGGGAAAGTGAAAGAGGGATATAGTTATGTTTGTCAGGATATCGTGAAGGAGTTCAGGAAGTATGATGTGGAACCATACAAGTACTTCGAAAGATACGAGGCGGAGCATAGTGTTACTAGCAGGGTATGGTCTTTGGAATTTTCTTCATCGCTGCATGCTGATACAGTCTACAAGAAATACGGAATTGACGTCGGTTACGAGCGATTCCTGGCTCCCGAGATCTTCTTTAATCCAGAGATCTACTCCTCTGATTTCCTGACACCCTTACCAGAGATCGTCGACGATGTCATTCGGCAGTCTCCAATTGATGTTCGTCGTGGTCTCTACAAGGTCAGTGACCCCTTCTTTCCAGCAGTATGACTCTGAAAATTCGATCCTTGCACCACTCAGAACATCGTGCTTTCTGGAGGCTCGACTATGTTCCAGCATTTCGGTCAACGGCTGAAACGGGACCTCAAACAACTCGTTGACAGGAGGTTGGACGCTAGTGCATCTGCAAGTGGCACGGTTCAGAAGGTTTGCCCTACCTACCTCTTTCAGAACTTCTAACAAACAACCAAACCCCTTCCAGTCTTCTGGAGTAGAAGTCGACGTGATTTCTCACAAACGCCAACGCTACGCCGTATGGTATGGTGGATCTCTCATGGCATCACTAGTCAGCCTTCCCTTCCTCTTGCCCTTAGTTCGACTAATCATCTCTTCTTCTCGTCTTCAGCCTGATTTCTACTCCTTCTGCCACACCAAAGCTCAGTACGACGAAATTGGTCCTAGCATCTGCAGACGTTACCAAATTTTCGGTAGTGCAACATAAACAGGAGTGGACCTCAGGGTACATGGTAGAACTGACTACTACTAAGTTCATGGAAGTAACATTTTGTATCAGAATGAGATGGATGAAAGGTGCATCAACAAACCTGATATACTATAATAACACAAGTGCTGCCTCTGATGCGTGGACAGTCACCAGACCATCCGCTATTCCTTCTTCTCTGATCTCACCAACACCTTTGCCCGATAAGAACGTCTGTCCCGCCCATGTAGTAGATCCACCGTCTTTGATATCGGTCCCAGGAGCCTGCAGTCGTCTTACTCGTACACTCTGAACTTGACCGCTGTTGTCTTTAGATAGGTAGTCAGAAATGTCAAACGTTGAGCTGGGCCTCGTAATCCCATTATCCGCCTGCGTCTTGTTGAATATTTGCATGTTGATCAACGCGAGCTTAGTCGGCTTTGTCTGAGGAAGACTAGTATCCCAGAATCCGTAGGCAACCAGTTGCCCGGATGACGTATCGCCCATCTCAGTGGTGATGGAAGATAAATTGGCTTGACGACCGGGGTAGATGTTTGCAATCTTGAGAGTGGTTGAATGACCTATTGCCTCTGCGAGAAAGAGATACGCGCTATAGGAAGGGAAAACGGTGATATTCCCGTTGATATTGTCGATTGGGTACCTTGATTAGTGAGTTGTCAGGGATCACCCATCCAAGCAGGACATGAAAAGGCAGATACCAAAGGTTGTAGAGCGAGAGGCCGCCGTGATTGAGCTGAACATTGCTTTGTAGGGCTAGTGGCCCACCTTGGTGGATATACAGTCTATGAGAGCCACATCGTAAGCCATCTTGTCGAGGTGGAAGGGAAGAAAGGATCAACCTAGATATGTTCAAAGAAGCAGCATAGAGCGTTGTATCAAGCTGGGAGGAGAGTTCATCACTCAATCTCTGAGCTGAAGCTGAGGGAGGACAGTCTAACTCACAAGCCACAAGGCCTGACCAAACGCGTTGCTAACATTGTTCTTTCCTGAGCATGAGACTGAATTGTATTCGCCTGCAGAACGGCCAGTGAGTACGAATCTCTGGAGCGAAGATTATGCACAAATACCGATAAGGAAAGAATGTGGTCCGAGCTGCGAGCGAACTGTCTGGATCCTGGGTTGCCAGAGATCCAAGTACCTAGGGAGTAGCAGTCAGTGGACAGTGCGCGATCGAGAATTGTCTCACGAACATAGCTAAACGGGTATGGTTGACCTGTCAAAGGAGAGGTAAGTTGAAAGATCGTTTCTCCCTTGACTCCAGTGCCGAATCAATCCATCACTGACCAGATTGGGGAGTGTCGCAACAACTTGCCTGGGAGGATCACAGACGCTGTATTGATACGTGTGCTCGCTGCAATACTTGGCGGTCCCAAAATCATTCGCACCAGCCGCAAGGGTCGAAACACAGTCCAGTTGCTTGCTAGCACCAGGCGCATCGTAGGGCCAAAGAGGATCTTCCGCGGTCGCAGCAATCTGGAACAAAGGAGAGGGGAGGCCCAAAGTAGAGGACATGTTCCTGGACCATTCCTGAAAATTAGAGTTAGAACATGCTTCTGGAGCTGAGTCAGGGTCGTGCCTTCCAGATGGATGCGTAGGTGTCAGGTACAAAGCCATAGTGATCTGGCTCGTTGCCCACTGGGTTCAAGGTTTGAGTCAATTACTGCATCCGCTCTCGTAATCCTTAAACTGACATTCAAAAGCAACCACTTGATCGGAGGGTAGGCCGCGCCATGTAGCTTGAGCAACGTCCAATGCGCCATTGTAATCCTTATCCTGAAGATCCTGATACAGCTGATTTGAGCAGATGAACCAGTATCACGGCAAGCTAGGCGAACCAGATTCATGGTTATCTTTGTGCCACTAGGTAGAAGGGAGATGGCCTCAAAGAAGGCCGGTCCAATAGTGGTGTTCTGCAGCGCCCCAGAACCATCGACCACGTTGAAAATCGCAGCTTCCTGGGATGCATTCCAATACGTTGAATCCGCCGTGATACCACCGATCCTGATTTCTGGAGCAAGCCCTGTTCGTTCTTTCAAGTTCTCGACTAAGCAATCCCTGAGGCTTTGAGTCTTCAATACAATGACCGATTTCTGCAGACTCACGGAGATCAAGAGTGAGCTGATTGGGGACCGTTGTGTTGCCAATATACGATATGAAAAATGCGGTTTCGATGCTAAAACTCGCTAAAGCAGGATGCAGCTCATGGGAAGCGGTAATAGGTAGGTCTGGAGGCCCTTTGAGTTTCAGTAGCTGAAGGTTCTGAGCTAGGGCCGGAACCAAGAGGGTAGCCAGAGGAAGTATTCTCATGGGGGGAATATTAGCTCATGGTTGAGAGAGGGTCGGAGATATATAGGGAGCCAAGGTGTCACCAGACTAGGAATTATTCCGACCGATGAAGAGTGGCTAATCTTTTCGGTGCCACGAGACTGAGAATTGTCAAAGTCAATCCCAGCTGATCCCTTCACGCGATCGACCTTCATACATTTTCATGGAGTCCAAAAAGGCTTTGCTGCAGAACGCGAATGTATGTCATTGAGGCGAAAAAAGGAACTGCACTCTACAACTATCGAAGTGACGAAGTTGCGAGCACCCGAGACCTTCATGCAGGAAGAGCGAGTTGCTTGTCAATCGCGGCGCGTGAGAAGGAAATTATGGGTTTCTTGTCCGAGGTCGAGTCATCCTTCCTGATGGTGGTAAAACTAAATCTTCATGCGTTGACCAAGGCGCTGAGATTGATGAATCCTTTGAGCAACTGGAAGGATACCCTTAAGGGAGCAGGCCCTTGCGTAGGACATCCAGGAGCCTGTCGAAGGATGCATTCGATTCAAATCTAGGAAGAGTGAGAACTAGACAAAGGATCGACCGATAGATCAGCGTTTTCCAAATCTGAGATCCATGCCTAGTTGCTCTAGAAAGCGGTCCGCGTCATTTGTTGCGGACTGGGCTTGCGACTGGGGTTGGGGAACGTTCATCTGAGACTCCAGAGCCGCGAAAGGATCAACTATGGTTTGAGAGCTTCGGCTAAGTGGGTTTCCTTCTGTTTTGGAGGCTTCTAAATCCCGGACAGGAGGAGGCGATTGCGATGAATCTGGTACCACAGAGAGAGTCGATGAGGCTGCAAGTCCTTTGAGTGCTTTAGGCTCCTCCACGATCTGTTGCTCGCCGCGAGTCCTGCGTCTCTTAGCATCCAGCAACTGCCTCCTCTCCTCAATCTCCCTCTTTCGTTTTTCCATCGCTCGACTCTTGGAGGAAGTGCTCTCTCTTGAGGTATCCTGAAGACCTTCGACCTCTCCAGGTCGCACGTCAACAGCCCCCGTCTCTTGTCGCATTCTGTTTGTCTCCTCTCTTGAGGCTTTAAGCTCTTCCATCTGTGCTTTGCGAGACTCTTCGTCCGCTGAGAATTGGTAGAATCCAGCCCCTTTAGCTCGAACTTCCCGACTAGCGTCGTAATGAGCCGACAGTGGGTTGTTGGACTCGGCAAAGGCTTCGATGATCTCCGCCTGTTTCTCAGCGGTGTGTTCGTAGACCGGGAAGTGGTTTCCGGGATTGTCTTATAGTTCAATGAGCGAGAAAGCTGAATAGAGGCGGCTGAAGTGGCCTTACATATGACTTCTCTGTGAGAAAGGAAAATGAGGTCTGAGTATGCACACGACTGAGGTGGATGAGGCAACTTACGGATCGTAATGCTCCTCGCTTGTCTCTTCGGTCCGTAGAAAATCCCTTGGGACCTCTGAACGTCGTGCTGTTCGTAGTCTCCCGAATTCATCCTCGTACTCAATCATTGGGTCAGCCTGTGTGAATACGATGTCAGATACAATGGATAGCTGGAGGTCCACTCTCGTGCTACAGACCTCCTCCGCGGCGGGAGTACGGGGTACAATTAGTGACTCGTCTTCATCTTCGCTGTCCCCGTAAAGGGACCGTGAAGGCCCTGGGGAATCGAACTATCCAAGCAAACCAAGTCAATGAAAGTTAGTAGATTCACTACTAAAACAAACATTATACGTACGTACATCCACTAAGAGAGCGTTATAGTGCCTGTCGTCTAATCCCCCAGTTTTCCCTCTGCGAAGTTGGTCGTAAACCCTAGCTTTGCGTTCTAAAGCAATTCGGGCGGAATCGAGGGTCGGTTTACTGACGGCTTCGAGCTCGATATCTCTCGCCGCACGGGCTTTGACCCCGGCATTCTGACGCGCCCAAACAGTGGGTTTCTGTTGTCGTATTGGTATCTGCACGTTGACAAGGATGATTAAGAGTGTGGCTAACGCACCTTGTCGGGTCGTTTGACCCCTCCTACAATCGACCTATTCTGACCTGCCAGCTTTTTCTTACTGAAATCGTCTTGTTGCTTAGAGAGCTCTGCCTTGAGATCTAGAAATGAGCTAACACTGATGCCTGCTGCTTTGGCTTTGTCGACTGGAGGCATGATGGGCGTCGAGAGCAAGACAAGTAGACCGTTGCACAGCCTGGGGTTCGCATTCTGTTTGTTGACCTCCATCACTTACATAGTCCCCAAATCTAACTGCCGTCTTTCTTACGATATAAACTTGAGATAGCCAATTATTATTCTCACAGAATTATGGAGAACAAGGATATCGCTACACCACTGGTAGATACGAAACTTTCTGCCTCTGTACCTGCTGAGGAGTCGTCTGTTGAACCCAAGTACCATCTACATCACGGCTGCAAGTTTCTCTTTGACTCATATCGTTATCAAGGCCGGGCCCTGTGGCCAGAGTCGTACTTCCTACGGCAGACGATGAAGATACCGACAAGGAGGATGTAGAAGAGGAAGAAGCTGCCACTGAAGAGGACTATCTTGTTGATTTCCCAGATGATACGCCGGTGAATAGAGTTCGCTCAGCTAGAGTACAGACTACTTACAGTTCCATGCAGGAGCTTGAACTGGTTCACTGTAGGATCGGTTCCCTCGAGCCTCTACGACTAACACGGTTTGCGGATCATCTGAAGAAGCTCTGCCTTCGCCAGAACCACATATCCAAACTCGACGGGGAGGTATTTGGGTCTCTGACCCAGATTGAGGAGTTGGACTTCTACGACAACAAACTCAAGAATGTAGATGGGATGTTAGAGAAGATGACCATGCTCAGGTACAGTGCAGCACCTATCTTTTGCGTTGATTGGGCAACTTATCTCAAATTCTACGACTCCAGTGTACTCGATTTATCTTTCAACTTATTACGCGCCGTACCCCCCGATCTGAAGCAACTAGCTTCTCTCAAGACAGTATATTTTGTACAGAACAAAATCTCGAAGATTTCTGTCCTTGATTCCTGTACGTCATTGACCAGTCTAGAGCTGGGTGGTAATCGCATAAGGGTGAGCGCAACCCGGAGTTGGCGATGTCACCATATGAACCATGTTTTTGTAGGTAATCGAAAATCTCGATGGTCTGGTCAATCTAGAGGAGCTGTGGTTAGGAAAGAATAAGATCTCCAAGCTTGAGGTATTGCTACGTATTCTCTCAATAACTCAAGGGACTAATATATGCTCCCAGAACCTAGGCAACCTGAGAAAACTTCGCATCCTTTCTCTTCAGTCTAACCGGATCACACAGCTCGATGGGCTTGATAATCTAATAGAATTAGAGGAGCTTTACATCAGTCATAACGGACTAAAGCGACTTGAAGGACTGGCGAACAACGTAACTCTTTCCTTCATCCGTATTGCTTTTGATTTTTCTAACGCCTCGCTTGTCCTCAGGTTCGCCTAAAGACGCTTGACGTTGGCAACAATTTCATACCAGAGATAGAGAATCTTTCCCACCTATCCGATTTGGAGGAGCTCTGGGTGGGCCTGGTTTCTCCTGCTTCATCTATCTCGGTGTGCCTCTGACGTTGTTGTAGATGAATGGCAATAAAGTACCGGATTTCCAGTCCTTGGAACCTCAACTTGGCCATCTTAAATCTCTCGTTACGCTATACCTGGAAGGTAACCCGTGCCAACAGAAAGATATGTCGGGTTATCGCAGGAAGATTCACCTGGCTTTACCTCAGCTCAACCAGATCGATGCTACGTGAGACTCTCGCCCTCACTCCCTCTGTATTTTCCCATGCATAAACCTGATTATCTCTACGACGTTTACAGCTACATAAGGGCATAGCTACTCTGTTCATCTCCATAAGCTTGTTATCTGGCCAGTCACCTAGTCAAGATATTATGGAGCATAACCAAGAGAACGCTAATGATGATACTGGTTTTGCCTTGACTGCACCAAGTACCTGATTAAGCACGATCCAGTCATCGTCCACTTGCACTTGATCTGATCAGCTCGCCTACCCATATGGCTCAACAAGAAGGAGGAAGGGTGCACTCTATCTCACAGTCTCAATTTGCTCTTAGCACTATTGCCAAGCGACCATGTTAATATAGTATAGACATCATGTGAGGGGTATCTACAGTAGATGGTCTTTGCCAGCCAGCGGAGATCCGACATAAAATAGTCTATTACTTTGAAGGGAGAAATGTGACCAAAGGCCAAGCTTTGATTTACCTAGCCCACCTTTACTGCTTTCGCAAGCTGGTTGGTTGATGGGTAGTTTACTGGTCTTTACATTGTCAAGACGGTTAGAACGCGGGAAAAACGACCTTAGCCTATGTAATTCTAAGTAACAGTTATTTGTCGAGCTTGCACACGCGGTCAAGCCTCGAGGCATTTGACACTGTCTAGTGTCATTGACAGCGACCTCCAGACCCTTATATTACTCCGTTGCGTCCATTTTCCACCGAAATTCTAGCCCGTCACCCTCTCAGTGGTCAAGTGGAGCTCTGGACCAGAACGATAGAGCCTTGTTCACCTGGTTGCTCCTGTGGTCCTGAGAGGATTCACCCTAATATTATTACTACCCACAGTCCACTTCAAATTAGGCCTGCCTAACACCTCCACTGTACGACCATACTAATAACCTATGGAAAGCTTCAACCACTTTTGCTACGATAGGTCCGGCAAGGAACGTAGTATATGGATGGAGGACGGTACGGTAGTGCTCTGCTCTGGTACCTCTCTCTTCCGCGTCTACCGAGGAATCCTTGCACGAGAGTCGTCAGTCTTCAAGGACTTGTTCTCTCTTCCACAACCTGTAGGGGATCCTACTTACGAAGGTTGTCCGCTCGTGACGCTACCTGACCAAGCAATAGACCTGTACTACCTTCTCGCTGCTATTCACGACTATAGGTGCGTATTTCTCGTCTACTGTCCGCTTTGAAGCTTGCCACTTGCACCAACCATTCAAAATCTGATTCGTTCGCTGCCTAGGTCTTTCTTTGATGATCCAGAATCAGATATGTTCCCGGTCATCGCTGGCCTCCTCCGTCTCAGCACCAAGTATGATATCGAACACCTCCGCACCCGCGCCATCATCTTCCTCGAAGACTATTACCCGCCCACCCTGAAACTCTGGGACCAAAGAGTATGCTGGACAGAGCTCGGGACAGACTTCGAAGCTCTCAACCTCGCCCGAGAGGCCAACGTCCCTCAACTATTGCCAGGGTTGATGTACGAGTGTTGCACAGAGTACACGGTGGAGGAAATTATAACCTGTTTCAAGGGCCATCCGACGATAAAGGAGTTGAGAATAGCTTCACCAGAAGACCGTCAAGTTTGCGCTGTGGCTGCTAAGGAGCTCGCGACGAGGCAGTATATGGCGTGCATGGCTGTCACCGAACCCAGCCAGAGAATAGTCAAATGCACGACTAGGCAGGCGTGTGACCACGCAAAATTGGCCTGGCTGCAAAAGATTGAGGCTGCACGCCGTACTTCCCCGAAGGGTCCAGGTCCCGCGCCAGCACCACTAGCTTTCGAGATTACTCTCGGATGGGATTCGCTGCAAGCGGGACTTTGCAGCGCATGTTTCTCTCAGGCGAAGGAAAGGTACAAGCAGACCAGGATGGTGCTGTGGAGAGACCTACCTACGCTCTTCAATCTACCGAGCTGGCAACAGCTCATGGTAGATGTCCAATCATCAAAAGATGAATACTAAAGGCTTTGTCCATCTACTCTCATTTTCTCTCGTTGTATAATATGCTAGAACTTCAAGAAGGAATATAAAGGGATATATGATGAATTCACTCTTGTTGTCCACTGAATTCAAGCGATGTCAAGGTGAAGAACGAATGGTATAGGCTGGGAGGACGATCGGAGAGATTACGGTATCATCTATACTATCTCATGACTCCACCTATCTAAAACAATGCAACTCCCAACAGACCAAGTAGTCCGGCAAATCCATAGTTACTCGCAACCAGACGAGGTGCCGCGCCTCCAGAGCTCGAAGCTGAGGGAGATGAGGCAGACCTAGAGGCGGTGTTCGACGCGGCATCCGAAGATCTGGCGGAGCTGGCGCTTGAGCCCCCAGCAGAGCTGTTGGGCGAAGTAGAAGATGGGCGAGCACTACCAGAGCTCATAGTTTCGGTGCCAGTGACGGCAGCGGCAGCTGCAGAGCTGGCGCCTCCGCTCTGGGACACTACATTATTTGCGCACCTACATGGCCACAGATCAGAAGCAGAACAGAGTCGGGGGGAAGAGGGGGAAATGCTGTGGCTTACTTGGCGTTGGCATCACCACGGACTGTAACTTGATCAGTGTAGGCCTGTTCGCCACTACTATCCTTCACAGAAACCGTACTATCTCACATAACCATCAGAAATTGCCGATACCAAACAGAAAATGATATAGCGAATTTACTGACATAGGCGTCCCGGGAGTGATATCATTGACGTCCCAAAGGATAGAATTGTCCTGTGTGGTGTCGAACGTCTTGAGCTAGAAGAGTGACAACTCAATCAGTGTCTAGACCTGCATATATGCACTTGGAAACTCACAGGAGTGCCGTTGGCCTGCCCACCACTGAATATATGCGTCAGCCAAGATGCCTTAGGAGAAAAGGAAGTATATACGGAAGGATAGAGACGTAGTATGGCGGTGTTCCAGCAGACCAGGCGAGTCTAGTCGGTTCTAAGAACAGTTGAGGAAGAAGTCAGTCAAGGAGCAAATAGCAACCGAACGCAAGACCCACGACAGATGTTAACCGAGTTTCTATGGAAGAACGGACGTCAAGTCAACACAGTACTAAGCCCACAGGCAACAATGAGCGCACTCTACTCACGGTGTATTGACAGTAAGTGCCATAGCGGCTTGAACAAAGGTAAAGAGAGTAGTGGCAGCGATGAAGTTCATTGTTGCGATAGAGAGTCGAAGAGGGAGAAGGGTAAAACGAGTGGAGGGGAGCAGCAGATGGCTGGAGTAGAGGAGAAAGAGACGGAAAGGAATTCAACGATGGGATGGCCTGCTTTTATACATGTCAAAGAGCTTCTCGCACCTGAAAAAGGAAACTGACTTTCCTATTTCGCGAAAAGAGGTGAAAGTGATGACATCAGCGATTCGACTCAGAACCAGGCCTACAGTATAGAGGTATCAAGTTTGAAGTAGGTAATAGTGACAGAAAAGTCTATGCCATCCACAGTGCGAAAAGCGCAATCCGATGCCACCGAAAGTCGAAACTTGGGTAGCCTGGATGTCGAAGGCATAAAGTAGGGATCAATCACATACATATCATTTCAGCAAGGTTAAGCTGTCCATCTCCTCTACTGAGCCCACAAAAGAAAAATGAATAACGTCCTTGATGATTTACTATGGCATTTTGGGTAACGGGTCTTGTCCCTGTTGGCAAAGTCCAAACCGACAGGTCAGGTAACAGACCGTAGAATCCTAGGTATCATAAACCAATCCAGCTACTCCTTCCCCCAGGATTGTGCAACCCCGACTGTCCAATCTTCACCACTGACCAGTCACTATACATACTTCCCTGCCCAGTTAGAGACACAGATGCTTCTGAGGCTGCGGATCTTCTGTTCCCAGAGGCAGATCCAGATGAGAAGAATGTCAGAGATGAAGGTGAAGCTAAAGGATCTGATGCATCCAACAAGGGACTGGCAAGTGGATTAGCCACGGTTGATATTCCTAGACCTGTAGGCGTCGTCGGCATAGGCGTCGACATCCCCTTCATACTGGGACTGTGTGATAACAGCAAAGACGAGGAGGACATGCTGCTGAATAGTCCGCTTCCGCGGCCTGTCATAAACGGCGGTTCTGCACCAGTTGGTGAGGTAGAGGAAGTGGAAGTAGGATCTGGGTTGGAAATGGCCCGGGGCATGGCGAGGAACGATTCGGCATGCCATTCGTACCAGACTTGGTGACCGTTGGTACGCCGCCAGATGGAGACCTGAAGTTCTGAGTTGGACGGGAGGTAAAGAGGATCCTAGCATTTATTACGCGCCCTGATAAGTTTCAGGCACATCAAGGAGTAAGGGGGAGAAATATCACCTTGAATGGGAAGAAGATCGGGAACCAGCTCAACATGTCCTTAGAAATGTGGTCCTTGCGGTGAGGATGTATGCTTAACCCAATATTCCCATACAAAACTGCCTCAAAATATCCTGCGAGGCCATGCAACAACCCAGCGTGGGGTATATGGAACCTCAATCGGGCAGAGCGAACATTGTGGTTGTTTGTCAGTGGCAAGCCTGTAAAGGTTTGCAGTTTAGTTCTCCAAAGATGAGCACTAAAATACGAGAAATGCAGACCTCTTGCATCGAGTAGAACATCCCTCCGAGGGTGCTCGAATTCCCAGCATTCCTGTATCTGCCCACCACACCTTTTCCATCCTGCAACACTCTGTCCGTCATCGCTCAGTATGTTGACTGCATGGAACATGACTACGTAGGGGGTCTCCATATGTTTTTCATCCCTACTCGCCCGGGCCTCGTTGTAAAGCTTTGAGGAGGATAGAGGTGCAATGTGAGCAGTGTAGGAGGAGGGAATCGATATCCCATCCTCTGTTTCATGAAAACTCTTAATTAATCAGGTAGGGGTGAGAATGATGATATAGCTAACCTTTCAGAAACCTGATGGCTCCATCCAAGCACTCTGGACTCAACTCATTATCTCCAAATGATCCAAGCAGTTCACTAACAAGCACGTCTACTTTCTCGGGTAATTCGATGTTCCGCATATCACCGTAGAAAAGCTGGACTTTATCTCCCCATTCTTTCTTTTGGCGGTTTTGAAGGCTGCAAGAACGTGTGTGAGACCAAAGCAGTAGAGTCGAGGCAGAGACGCACGTTACATATGCGCTAGGATTCTTCTCGACGCAGTACACCAATGCTTTCTTTCTTGATCGCTCCAAGGCTTCAAGGCACCGGACGACTAGTGGACCCCGGCCTGCGCCGGCGACACATACGATCCTACGAACAACATGGTCGGTTCCAAATCTCCAGAATATAGTCCACAATCACCTGTCTTTTTCCTCTGTCCAGTCTGAGAAGGCACGAAACATGGCCTATAGCGTTGGTTATGAGGAGCAGTAGGGCGTAAACCCAGGAGAACATCCCGTACCTCTTCGTAGCTCGCATACTTTACAGGATCCTGTTCAAACGTTTGGTATGTCGCGGACTGTAAATGGTCCATCAACGGCTACAACTAAATCAGTCTCTGGAACAACATCACGCAATCAGCGTTTCGCAAACAGACAACAGACCTGCAATGGAGCCTGCAGGTAATCTTGATACCCCATCGCATAGTTTTCCACCGATCCAAGTTGTCTACTGGCCATGACTGCAGGGCTCGTCTTCTCAAGATGTCTGACGTATTGAGAGTAAGCTGATTCGCCTCCTTTGGGATGGTAACCTTTGGTAACGCCGGAGAGAATGATTGTTGGGCGGTGCTGTAAGAAGCAGGAAGGAAGTCAGCACTGAGGAGGGGAGACAAGAGAAAAACGTACTGTCATACTGTTTCGTAGGAATGTCTGGGTTACTTTGGGCAGCACGGGATATCCTTTGTTGTTCGCTAGAAAAGCGGAAGCAGGTAGGAATATACACCTCACTGGCTCCGCGGTCCATTTGCTCAGGGATCCAAGGATGGAAGGCAAGGGAAGCCCGAGGTCTAGAGCTAGATAGATCGCCTCATCGTCAACAAAGGGCATGAGACACGAGAAAAGGGGAGAAGGGGACGGTTACCCAAGCTCAGCCGGACGTTGAAATCGCAAACCGATCTGATAACATCCCAAAGCTCCCAGGTGGCATCAAGATCATTGCTGGGCCTCTCCCCTTCTTGTTTGTTCTTGTCGTCCGCCTCCTTGTTGGGTTCACCATCATCACTCACGACGACCTTTGGCATCCTGGGTGAAGTCAGATCGCTGGCGATGACCGATGTCCTAGAATGTACCGCGCTCTGTTCAGCAGTAGAGGAGTGGAAGATGCTGGGATCATAGGGAGGTAGTTGTATCGATATCTGCATCATTGGATTTGATGAGAGGCAGGAAGCGATGGTGCGTGCGTAGGACACGATGTGCGTGCGGTTACGTGGCGGGGGAAGAATGGCATGAGTTATGCTGAGATAGGACGCGTATGCTAGCTCTTGTTGAAGCGCCTGAAGGTATGTGAGGGTTAATGCGGTTGACTGGGACCAGAAGAAAGGGCTATTGCGTACGATTTCAGAGTCGTGGCGAATCCATTCGTCGGACGAGTCTAGTTCCAACCATTCGGAAACTCGAATTGTGACGTTCTCTGCCTCTTCTACATGGTATTCAGTACACCAAATCGCTCTGAAAGAAGGGTGAAAAACTGACCAAGGTTCGTCATTGTCACTTCGTCGAGCAAGAAAGCTGGATTCTTTCTCCATTCTTCTGCCTTCCTCTCGGCATCGACATCTCTATCGCTCCCTCCGGATTGAATGCAGAGATGAGTCCACCTTTCTTTCCACTTTTCTGTGGTAAGAGGGACACAAACGGTAGAGTATCCTCGTGCATTGGCCTCATCTGCGACCCTGAGAATGGGCGAAGCATTCTGATTCTTAGCCTGTTTGGAGGCAGGAACCTGGCTGTTTCTGGTAGAGGAACTAGACAAGTCGAGATTGGTGTATAGGGCAGCGAGGACGGCAGCAGGCGAGTAGTAATCGGATTCTGACATGATCATGATGAATTCATCAAACGGAGTGGTATCCCCGAGAACGCCGGACACCGTTGAAAAGCGAGCTGGCAAAAATTGAAGGGAAACTATTGCATCGATCGTGATCGAGCCAGAAAACGTCCAGCAGAGATCAAAATTACAATCTTAAATTTTAATTTCTTAGAAAATTTTATCCCGTCCGAGCACGTTTCGAGCCTGGCTCGTCTCCTCCTCGTTCGTCTTCACCGCTTTGTAGAGTCGTAATCGCATAGCCAGATGCCAGGCCCTCAACGACAGTTCGCCCAACTACTCGTCGTAGTTCCTCATCTGGGTCCCAGCCCTCTGCTTCCGATCGTATCATGATATCATGAACGGACGCCATGAGATCTGTTGTTAGGTGCTCTGCTACTGCGTTTTGGTGGTGTTGTGATGGGTCAGCCGATTGTGGTTGTGGGGACAAGAGAGAAATTTCGGAGCTGGAGGTTGTCGACCTCGATCGCAAAAAATCTCCTACTTCAGGAAAATCGTTCGAGATCCATTCTATTGGCTATGCAACAAGTGGGTGGCCGTGTATTAGAGCGAACACTACGGAATAAGAGATAAGGAAGGGGAAAAAGGGAACGTACAGAGACACCTTCGTGATTACGTCTTTCTACGATGGCGCCGTGATCGAGAAGGTATTTGGCAGTCTCAATGTTCTCTACGCAATAAAGGGGGGTGTCGCCGTCAGCGTCTACGAGGTTGATGTCTCCCCCTGGAGATGTGGGGAAAAAGCGATTAGAATGAAAAGTGGATATCACGATCGCACAGAAGGTGGAAGACCCTCTCACCAAGCGAGATGAGGTAGTCCAGGATATGAAGATGGCCGTAGGATGCTGCTGCGTGCCTGTGGGCTGTGAAGACCTGCAGCGTGTAGATGATTGCAGAACGAACATAGGGCTGTATGTATTTGAGTCGAAGGCATTGGGAGAAATGCCTTTGTAGGAGAAGATTGAGTCAGCCAGACGACTGCAAGTAAGAGTCGATCTGAGCACTGACCATGCTGCTCGACGAGCTCCTGTGTATGGTATCCTATGAGTGTGAACAAGACGATGGAACACAGTGAGCACCGACGGTAACTCGAGCGAGATCGCCGTCGCTGGCAGCGACCCAGATATTTTCTTTTGGTGGCATTGGTCGTGACCGTGGAGCACAAGAGGGTTTGGACAGCTTGCCTTGTCTCTTACCTCGACTCCGACCTCCCCCTCCTTCTCCTCCTCTCTCGCCCACCACGTCCGCTAACTTACTTCTCCTACTTTACTTCTTATGAGTTCCTTCATCGTAAACAACAATCCGGACAACGACCCTTCTCTCGTTCACTCAATACCACTGCACCAGCATCCAAACAGCAACACAAGGAGCATTCCCTACAATCATCTCAATTCTTACGTCTATCAAGACCAACAACAGTCCCAATCTCACCCTCCAATGCCACATTCTGCCCCCACTTCACTACCAAAAGTCGGTCAAACACGCTGTTGTAAGCTCCACCGTCATCATCGTATTTGCCTGAGCTCGCGATCGTTCCTTCGATCAATTACCACTAAGCCGTGTGCGGGAGCGGGGAATCTCTTCTTGTTTCATGAAACAACAAACAATAAATGACTTACACCTCCCTCTTTTTTCTCTCTAGACTGGACTCTGCTGTCTTCACATCTAGAGTTTATCTATCTCGACCCAGTGCTCGCTTACCATCTCCAAGAACAGGCCGAAGCATTATGCGGCAAGCGTCTCTTGGATTTTGTGCACCCAGACGAGCAGGCCTCTGCCAAAGAGGATCTAGGCAACGTACTAGATGCCAGAACACTGCATGGTAGCGTTACAAGGTTCGTTCAGACCGTTACATCTCCTGCTCTCCTTGTGCTCATGGTGGTACCTCCTCAATATGCACCATCTATACAGGGTACGCTTTTGTCGCCTTTCTTGTGTCCGTCGCATGCTCGGTCACAAAGGCATCGGTGTCGACTGGGAAGACGCAGACAAGATAGCGTTAGATTCCAATTATATGGCCGTCGATATCGTCATAAACTGGGCAGCCGAGGGTCTGGTTCTCTGCTTCATACACGCCATCGTGGATTTGAATCCCACGGACGACAACGACGAACGACACAAGACAGGCTGGACTAACTGGTGCGGCACTCAGGAGATGACTCATGAGCAGCTGCAATTGCTTTTCAACCGACTTAATATCTGCGTACCACACACAGGCAGTCTCACCAGGGTCTTTCAGATTCTCTCCAACCAGGCTGATAGGAGTCTCCTCGTAAGCTGGCCCCCAGAATCAGGTCAAGATCATTCTTCCACAAGTGCGGAGTTCGCAAAGCTGGTATCGGACGTGCAGATAGGAAATAGCCCGGGTCCTAACGACGCAAAGACAAGCTGTACGAGGAGGTATAAAGCGTGTCAAGAGTTGCGCCCTGGGACGGGCATTCAAATCGAGAGTGTATTCATCCCTCATGGTAAGCACGTTGTCTCACATTCCCAAAAGTCGTGGTTCCAGAACCGGTTGCATCCCTGTCTGACAAACAACTCCTTTCTCTCTTTTCTCCTTCCCTGCACCACCTCAGGCTCTGTTATATTTGCCTGTCATAAGGTTGCGACGGACAGGGACAGCTCACAACAATCGAACCTACAAATGTCCACTCAAGTTGGGTATAATCCGGGACCGTATCCCCACCAACAATATTACGATTCCTCGTACAATCCTCAGGGGACGTATAATTATATCGCATCCCTGCCGGCGCATCAACAAGTAGCTAGTACCGCTTCCTACGGTTCGCAATCGCAATGGTCTCCAGGAGGTCAGTTTCCCTGCCCCTCTTCTACGAGAGCATTCTCCTCAATCTTTCTATAACAGTGAGCAATATACGCTCCGGATCCTATCCTTCTGCACCAGGCCAACATCCCTGGCCGTCTTCCAATGGTCCAGCCATGTCCACCTACAACGTGGACTCCCCCAGCTCGTCATCCATGCAACCTCAGATCTCGCAGCCTCCACCACAAAGTTACACTCATCGACCAGATTCTCCAGCGTATATATATGGGGCAACAGCTGGATCCACAGGTTCGGCTTCCGGTCCTAATTCCGGAATAGGCGAGGGCCCCCCACCTGGAGGCGATGTGGTGCCTCCGCCACGAAGGCGAGTCAGCCCTGGATCCAGTAAAGACGGGACGAGCCCGACAGCTGGGAAAGTCGGTGGCAATAGGCCTGCAGGCATTGCCATGTGCTCTTCGTGTAAGGCGACCACTAGCCCAGAGTGGAGAAAGGGTCCGAGCGGTAAGAAAGAACTTTGCAACGCGTAAGTCATCCTATGGGGTTATTCAGGGCTCCAGTGTAGATTTAATCCCACGTTTTTATGGGTGTTCAGCTGCGGCCTTCGTTACGCTCGTTCGCGCGCCAAGAAAGAAGTGAAGGGTGGAAGCCTCCCCAATCGAAAGCGCAAAGAGAAAGGCGGCATCACCAAACGGGATTCTGCGACGCCTCCAACACCTCTTTCTTCTACTGCCTCTTACTCCTCTATGCGTCGGAGCCTGGACGACTCTTCTATCTCTTTCTTATCCTCTTCGTCTACGGCATCTACTTCCCCCAGCAATGAATCATTTTCCATTTCCTCTCACCCCCACCACCACTCCGCTTTGAGTGAAGCATCGTCTTCCTCGCCCTCCCCTAGCTCTGTCTCAGTTGGCAGCGCAAACATCTTCATAAACTACTCCGCCCAGTCCTCCCTCGGTCATCATAGCGATGAAGGTGGAGCTAGTGGCAGCCGACCGACATCTGGTGCTTCAAATGGGATGTATTCGAACCATAACAGTGTACATGGCCACGGACACGGACATACCCATAGCCATGGACATACCTCATCGACGCAGTATCATCAGCCATCCCCCTTATCCTCGCACCCTCCACTAATCATACCGCATCCGCACCATCACCATCAACAGACTCAGCAATTACAGCACCCTACTCATCATCCTCATCATCACCACCTTCCACCCTTACACCATCATCCTGCAAGTCCCACCCCACAACAGGGAATCATGCCTCCTGCTAGTTTTGAGAGAGGAGACAGGGAACGAGATGGAGATGTAAAGGTCCATGCGAGGAGAGCAGCTCTGACGAGTCCCTGATTTCACACAATCCTTCCGGGAGTCTACTACCTTGATGATTTACGTCGAGTTTTTCCAGAATCTAGGTCTTTTCCTAGTGGTGGGGTCCTTTTCCTGCACTCGTCGCTAGGCATATCTTTTTCTCTTCTTTTGTCTTCAGAGGGTTTTGAGCAAAGCTACTATCCGTAGCAGAGGTTTCGTGTCCATGCAGTTCTGCCTTATTTGTCCTCTCTCTCTCTCTCTCCTACCTTCCCTGATAAGCTATCAACACCAACTACTTTGGGTTTGGAATGCCTGATCCGACCCAGTTCTCCTCTCTCTCGCCTTCTCTCCGTCTTCATTGTCTCATCCTCACTCTTGTGTTTCTATGTTTCTCTGTCTCTGTGTCCTTGCTGTGGATGATGGACGATAATGTAGTTGTTCTTTCGCCTTCTTCCACATTTTCTCATATTCTATGGTCACTAAACGATACCGTGTAGACCCGCCCACTACCACCGTGTTGTTCTTGTTCCTGTCACGTTTCTGCTATCTTTCTAGCTGCAAAATTCCGTGTAAATTTCATGCCTTCGTTCCTCTTCCCAGTCACTTACTCTCTCGTTCCCTCTTCCTTTTCATCTCTTACTCATTCGAACTCTTGTCCTTCGCTCAGGGATCCCAATTTTCTCTCGATTCCCTTTCACGCCACCCTCTGTCTAGTTACAGATCTTAATTCTGCTAGTACTACTTTTCTTCTGCTCGGGGTCTCTTCTGTTTTCTTTTCTCGGTCCATCAGGCAGTGTTTCTTTCGTCCTCGTACTATTTAAGGCCTATCTCACATGTTACTACTCATCCCTCTTGTTTGTCCTTTGCGTCGTACTCTAGTCACATTTACAAATCCATGTACTCTTGTCCTTTACTGTAACTGCAGTGCTGGAGAGCACTGATACCGAAGATGGCGATTACGCATTACGGTAGTAACAGTTGTGGACTGAGCTCAGTATCAGGACACAGACATTCTCTGCTAAGACGAGAAAACTATGTTCATTGCTCCAAAATCAGTGGTCCACCATATGGTACATGGGTAACTGAGTCAAGAAGATATTTTGGATGAAAGGAAAGTAAGCGGGCAAGATCGTAACAGGGTCATAACAGAGATTACTCGAGATTGTCGTTAGATGACAGCAGATAGGGTAAAAGAAAAGAGAGATAAAGATGCTGATACCGGGAATTCTTCGTTATTTACATGATTGTGCACCACCTCGACTTCTTCTCCTCCTCCTCTGCAGCTGTAGTGGCAGGGGGCTGCTCACTAGCTGAGGGCAATGCAGGAGATTTTGTGGTAGTGGGGGAAAACTCGCCACGGGCGATGTCCAGGGATGGTTTACCCTGGGAGACAGGCGGGGAAGAGAACCAGCCGCCAGGGAAGAATCTGGATGACGTAGTAGACTCGTATCTACCCCGACTGCCCTCCCCACTGCTCGTAGGCAAGGTAAGAACACTGAAGGGACACGTTAGTAAACTCAGAGCAACTTAGCCGTGAAAAACAGCGTGAAATACCTAGACTGGAGCGGTTCGACATTGTCCTGTTGCTCGGTGGATGGGAAACTTTCCGGAGCGGGTGATGAGTCCGCCTAAAGTGACGAAGATGAGTCAAGATTCGGACAAACCCTTCTTTTTGAACTGTACCTTGCTGTCCACCGCATTCGACTCTGCTCCCTGAGTAACAGATTTGGCGGCGCCCGGCTCAGGTGAACTACCCATGGTGGTGACTGAATAGGAAGGAGTCCAGTTGAGGGCAGGCCGCGCCGGAGAAGGGTCTTCAGTTATGTTCTGGACAAAAAGGCTGATCAGACACATGTTTGCTGAGTGAAGGAAGAATGGTTGTTACTGAAGCCTGTGCATCTGGGATAGACTCAGTCATAGGGTTGCTGTTATCACTGGGAGTAGCTCGATCTAGACTTCCTTGACTCTTGTCTTGCGTACTCTCGACTGTAGCCTGAACCATGGGCTCCTCCCTGGAGGGGGTTGCCTGAGGAGAAGGAGTTCCCTGTCTGGAAACAGAGTAGGAAGGGGTCCACGGGCGTGGGACGGGCGAAACCTGTATGGAACAGTCAGATATATTACAGCTTCGATGGAAGCGGCTATTCGGTACTGACCAATGCAGGGATCTCAACCACCTCTTTCGGATGCTCACAGATGAGGACAGCGGGGGCTGGCTCTTCTGACTCTAGAGCTGGAAAGATGCTTACAGTTGGCTGTACTGTGGAAGTGTCGGGCTCTGTGGTGGATACTTGTGAAACCTGGGAGTTGGCTAGGAGGGGCTTTGGAAGGAGGCTGATGTCCTTTGTTGGCTCATCGAACTCGGATGGCTTTGGCAACGGACTTCCTTGTCTAGAGACTGAATAGGAGGGGGTCCATGGCCTGGGGGATGAAGCAGACGCCTGATAACATGAGCCTCATTAGTGTACGTGTCCGGTCAAAAGGATATATTCAGACAACATACTGGAGGTAAGGGGTTAGAGTCCTCATGCGAGAGCTCATTGAGCACGGGTATGCCTGTATCTAGGATGAGATCCTCGACAACTGCAACTTCAATCTGAGGTCGCCGAGGACTACCCTGCCTTGAAACCGAATACGAAGCAAGCGATGCCTGGATTTGTGGAACCTCAGTAACCTGGACATCTGGAGTCTGCGTCGAGTCATTCAGACTGGATTACGAAGAGAAGGGAGATGTCAGGGAAATAGGCAATCATGAATCTCGAGCTCAACGTACCCCAATGTTTCAGTATCCTCCCGCTGCTGAACTTGTTCAGGAGCCGCAGTCTCAGGGCTTGGTACATGAAACGAATGGTTATCCGGAAGCACTGTCTCGTTGTCCACACTGACGGTTGGCTCTTCTGTAGCTTGTTCCTCTTGTATCGGGGCTATCTCATCCAGCGCCTCATCCAGCGCCGGAGGAGCCAACTTGGGCTCAAAGCTACTCACATTCTCCACTTCCGTGTTAGGACTTGGATCCAGTGAAGCACTGTTGGGCAACAGACTGCCTTGTGTTGTGACGGAGTAGGATGGGGTCCAAGGCCTCTCTGGATGCCCCGCAGCCGTTGGCAAATCCTGCGTCATTCAAACTCAATCATCACAGGATCGAAGATTTCTTAGTTTGCTGAAGTACTGACCTCAATAATGGCAGCATCATAATCAACTGCCTGCGGGGGTTCCGATGAAGCCTCAGCCTGAATTACTAACACTGGAGTTTGGGTGTGCTGTGACGTTTCGGGAACAACTTCACTAGGGGTGCTGGCCGATGCTGTAGCTAACTCGGAGAGATGGGGCAATGTCGGTTCTTCTGCGGGGAGATCAACTGGTGCTTGTGTGTTGGGACTGCCTTGTGTCGTCACCGAATAAGAAGGCGTCCATGGGGATCTGGGCCTGATGATTTCCTCCTCCTTAGAGGTCGGGATTTCCACCTGAAGTATCAACCAGGAATCAACGCCAATGATACATAAAAATGATGGTACACCCGAACTTACGATAGGTCGCACTTTGTCAGCAGCTCGTTCATCGGCCTCGCCATCGTTGAAGATAACAGCTGGGGCGGAAGTAGAGTCGGTATCGTGGGCAGAGGTAGCAACTGGTACGGATTCAACGTCATCAGGTGTTTGCGGAGCCACAGATTCGGCGAAAGAGTTTTCTGCGCTGGTGTGGGTTGTGGATACTATCTCACCCACAGGGGCTTCAATTCCCGAGGTATCCTGAGCCAGGGGCGGAACTTCCAACGGCTGACGATTTTGAAGTGAAGCCGAGAGATCAGCTGGAATTGAATCCGCCAAGGGTTCCTGGTGTGCCAAAGATTCCTCCAGAAGAGCACGTCCCAGAGCAGCAGTTTCGGTATAGATTTGCTCTTGAGCCGGTGCTGGTCTATTGTAAGCTAAAGGCTCGTCGATGGGTACAACTTGCTCAGCTGTAACTGGTTCCTCAATTGAAACTATCTCCTCGACTGAGACTGTTTCTTCGACTGGGATTGCTACCTCTTCGGCTGGAGCCGGAGCCGTTTCACCTGGCATTGGGACCTCTTCGACTGGGGCTTCCTCTGCAGCCGAAGCCACCTCCTCAACTGGAGGAGGGAGGTCCTCGAGAGGAGCGGGGATCTCCACAATTGGAGCTACCTCTTCAACGGAAGCAGGTACTCCCCCAAGTGGTGCGGGGACCTCCTCAGCTGAAGGTGCCTGTTCGGATGGCGCTTCAACCTCTTCGATTGGAGGTACCTCGTCAATAAGAGATGAGACTTCCTTGACTGAAGCGGGGACCTCCTCGGCCGGAGTAAAGACAGCTTCGACTGGAGCTTCCTCTTCAACTGGAGCTACCTCCTTAAATGCAGCGGGAAACTCCTCAGCTGGAGGTGCCTGTTCAAATAGCGTTTGAACCTCTTCGACTGGAGGTACCTCGTCACTAAGAGATGGGAACTCTTCAACAAGAGCTGGGACCTCCTCGACTAGAATGGAAATCTTCTTGACTGGAGCTACCTCATCTGCAGGAACTGGGGCTTCTTCGACCGGAGCTGCGACCTCTTCGACCGGAGCTGGAGCTTCCTTAACTAAGGTCTGGGCTTCTTCAACCTGCGCGACTAAGTCCTCAGCCGGAGCTGCAGACTCCTCACCTGGGATAGCCGCTTCTTCTTCAGGAACCGACGTGTCCTCGATGTGAGCCACGGCCTCTTCCACTAGAACCGACGTTTCTTCGACAGAAACTGCCTCTGCCTCACCTGGAGTTGCGGCTTGTTCGATTGCAGGTACGGCTTCCTCGATTGGAGCCGCTATCTCTTCGGCGGAACCTGTCGTCTCATCTACAGGGACCGACGACTCTTCAACTAGCACACTGAGTGCTTCGACTTGAGTTGCTGGTTCGTCAGCAACACTGACCGGGTCTTCATGAGAAGTGGCTTGGCCAGCCGAGGCAAGTTCATGGACTAGATCGACTTCTCCTTTGGTTCCCATCACCTCTGGGATGACAGTTTTATCGTCCACGGACACCACTTCTTTGATGGTGGTTACCGGTGAAGCCAGATGCGTGTCCTCTGACGTTATTTCTTCGACGGGTGTGGACTCAATGGGAACTATTCCATCAACTGAGGCTACATGTAGTTCATCCACCGAGGTTGGATCGGTGCTGGATTCTACGGCGGTTGATGCCTGCTCTGGAGGCGCCCTCGTAGATGTCGAATCCCCTGCTAGAATGACCTCGTCAGTCTGGCCTGCCTCCACGGTTGAAGACGAGTGCTCTGGCTCGTCAGCTGACACATCAAGGATGACACCCGATTGCTCGGCTTGAATGGGGTCCCCAAAATGTATCGTTTCAATCGTTGGTTCGGTATCGTCGGAATGAGGCGTTAATTCGAGCGGCGCATTATCCTCGCTGGAAGCTTCTCCCGTTGTAACTGCTTCTGAGGCATGCGCCTCTATGTTGTGAGGATGTTCTTCCTCTGTTACGGAAGTTAGTGGTCCAAGTCGCTCGTGGTCATGAGTTTCATCCAGAGTGTCTGGGTCTTCGTCAAGGTTCTGGGAAGGAGTGCCGATATCCACGTCATCAGCTAAATTGGGGTGGTTGACTTGAGCTTCTAAGGATGAGTTGTTCGGTGCCTCCGTATCAGCAGCCTGAGATTGAGAGGCAGAATCTGCCATCTCCTGCTGCTGCTGATTATCTGGGGCGCCGTTAGACTCTTCATGGGCGTAAACCTCTTCAACACTAATGGTATCTCGAGCCTACGAGTCAATCGACAGCTCGTGAGTTGCAAGGGCGTATAGAAGTTCAGACTACACTATACCTTTACGTCGTCTCCGAGGTGCGCTGGTCTGGATTCGACAGCCTGATTAACAACAAATTAATGTGATGTAGATGACCTGTAATGATGCGCGTCTCTGACCTCTGTGACTCCAGGTTCAGCGGTAGGGGTATCCTAAGCCCAATAAGCGACTCGGTTACAGATTCTTTCAGGAGAGAGAAGTACCTGTGTATCCGAGCCGATGTGCGTGGGCTCATCTCCCTCAACATTCGGCACGTATGCCCCCTTGGTTTGCTGAAAGACGAATGAAAGGTTCAACAGTGAGATTCGGTGGCGCGTCACTGCAACGTACCACATCTGACGCTTCCTCAACAGACGCGTTGTTCAACTCGGAAGTAGTGTCAATAGCTTTCTCGATGACATTGGTGTCTGGTGTTGCTGGCTCAAGAGTCAAGTCAGGTTCATCATGGATGGGTTTGCTTAGGTCTTTCGCCGTGAGCGCCACGTATAGGTTTTCCGAGTCGAAGTCATTTGGTTGAGTTGGTTGAAACGCTGCCATGTGTCGAATAAAAAGAAGGAAAGTCTTTCAGTAGGCAGTCAGAAGGTACTAAAGATGGTGAGTGTGGTAACAGAAGAGGTGGAAGCGTTAGGCGTAGCGTCTAATTTTCAGTCTAAAGTCCACGGGACGTGATCTGACTCTGATTCGTTACTTGACTCGTGATCGCTTTCTTTGACTGCCCAAACAACACCAAACAGCTAGAACTCCTACTCTGGACGGACTAGAGAATCTAGAGCCAGTTTACACTAATGTGCAAGCCCTGTGTTGACCAGTTCAGTAGTAAATTGCATTATCTTCACCCACTAGAGACGAGAACAATTTGTAAATGCGTGGCTTATTTCCTCCCGCTCAAGTCGACCCGTCTTACTACCATTAGATTCTGTGTTACATTTCCCAGGAAGAGAATGGAAGATATCTGGTGGTCCGAGAGGCGTGCTAAGTTTGGTAACAGTATCTACATGTCGTGTTTAAAAATCCAGCGTGTAACCAAAACCTGCCTACAGGAGATTGCAAGAATTCTCTCGATAAAACAAAGGCTACCATAGAAGAGAAGCTGCAATTTGGACTATCACTATCCCCAAGATACCACATAGAATATGATAGCTATA
This sequence comes from Agaricales sp. HM26-F1, assembly GCA_002718315.1. Lineage (NCBI taxonomy): Eukaryota > Fungi > Basidiomycota > Agaricomycetes > Agaricales > Agaricales sp. HM26-F1. The sequence continues at coordinate 123,434 of NIBX01000021.1, read as the reverse complement.
TCGCGGGGCAGCGGCACTCCAACCCGGAGGAACCCCCAGGGTAACACTCGGTTCGGAGATAGAGGATATCGAAGTTGAGACAGAACCGGCAGGATCAGTGACGACAAGAGTCACAAAATCCCCTGTTGGTGATATCGTAGGTATGGCAGAGAGATTCGTCCGCTGAGCCCCTAAGATCGCGCTATAGGTGCTAGGAGCGAGTTCGGTCGATACAACCCCACCTATAGATATAGGGACAGAGGTGTTGAAGATATAGGGCGAGGTGGTTTGGGTAGGAGTGGGTACTAGAACATTCGGGAGGGTTGTCTGTACTGTGGACTGTTGAGAAGCGAGAAACGAAGCTATTTCATCCGAGGTTTCTGCACTTTGGTTGGTAAGTAGGGGGTAGAATCCAATGAAGGGGGGCTCCTTCATATTGATACCGTAGCTAAGAGAGGTATTTCAGCGCCAGGGATACAAGCACGAGCACAATGCGATACCTGAAGATTGAATAGACAGTCCTTAGGAAGACGTCACCTATCCACCGGAGGGAGTCAGCGAAGATACGAGAGAGGGAAGGTGGTCCTTACCCATTTGCCAATCGATCCCATCGCTTCCTTGGGGCAGCGCTCGGGGCCAGGAGAGACACAGATTAGGGTTGCCAGAGGCCGGGCCAATAAGATAGTCGGTGGGCTGCAACGTAAAGTTTCTGGCACTGAAAGGAAGATCAAAAATCTGGCTGCGCATAACCTCAAATGGATGGGACACATACCCAAAGGTAAAGGTCATCGAACTCGTGCCGTCACATGGAACCACCCATTGACCATCTACGCCTATCAGCCTGGCACCACCAACATATAGGACAGCATCGCACCTTCAGCAGAAACGAGACGACTGTCTGGAATTGAGGCAAAGATGCGTACAACCTGTGAATATATTAAACTCTTTTGCATCCACCCTTATTCCAAGCAAAAGACTCACATCTTGATATGGGCCGTAAAGACCGGAGCTACCTCTGGAATCGGGGATGTTAGATGTACCCTCTGGTCAAAAAGGAGTTACCTACACATCTATCAACGCGGCGGTTTTATTATTTAGAGCTTTGGGGTAAGATGGAATGGGTGCAATGCTGTTGTTGTTAACCTGTTGTTGGTACCGAATTACATTAACAAGTGGGAATTCATTAGAAACACTGCAAATTACCGAGATGTCGTCCAAAACGATGGCCCAATGCAAGTAGCTGGATGCGTTGCTCTCGTGGCTAAACGGAGGAAACTGCACTACTTTGTTCCAAGTGACATTGCGGATATCGGAAACGACAGAAACATCAATAGCGCCTGAGGCGGCTGAAGTTCAGTAGTTAGTGGCCCGTTGTGTATCGAACACTTACCGAGAGAGATGGTCCCTCTGTCGTCGTCAGTGAGACTGACACCAAAAATTGGGTAGCTGAGCTCTCCGTTCTGCACAAGGTTGGAGAGGTAGGAGGTCGCTGGAAGGAGGATAATCATGAACTCGCACTGGATAATTACGAAGATCTCAAGAGATGGCTACTACCATTAGCAACAGAAGAAAAGGCCGACAGTCTAGGGAAACCCAAACCGAGCACACCGCTAACTTGATCAATCAGAGTGACGTTGGTCTCCGTGATGAGTCCTACGAATCAGGGAAAGACGTCAATGTTGTGGACGCAGAAGGATCTGTGGTAAACACGAACCAAAACTCTGATTGCTAGCAGTCATCTGTGCCATTTCAATTGATTCGCAAGCAACGATTCCCTTTGCAACTGAGATCACAGAAATCAGAGCAGTTTAATAGGCATCGAAATCGGCTTACCTGTGCCATCCGCGTACCCTACAGTGAACGTAGTTGAGTTATCGTTCACGGCACTGAACGTAGAGCTTTTGTATTTCATGGGGTATTTTGGTAGACTGGAGCACGCATCACTGGTGCAATCCGAAGATATCAACCAGACGTCTGCTGAAGCAGTGTCTATTGACACTCGGAACTGGGCATCTCCTGCCCGAATAACAGTGAAATATGATCTGGCTTCTTCAGGGCTTCTGTCCAAGCGGTGTTCAGAGCACCACTCACTGTTTGTCACTGGTAATCTGAAGGCTTGCTATCCCAGACGTCTGGTTCGCAGCGTCTCGACGGAAGACAGGGCTAGGCGCACTAATCCAGCTAGGCGCAGAACCTGGGCCGGAGGATCTGGCAGCAGAGAGCAAGGCAAGGTTGAGTGGTAGTATGAGAGGGGAGAACCACATAGGTTTTGCGAAAGGATAATATTAGAGGATATCAGGTATGCATTCAAAAGGAGCTGAAGTGAGAAACGAAAGTGTGGGATATCCTATTCTGCGTTCTAAAGTTCAAGTGGAAGAGGTGGCTGAGGCAGCCCGTCGCGGGCATCATGTCCCACAAAGCAGCAACTGCGATCACTCGTCGTAACGTAATCCCGTGATCCGCTCAAATATGGATCGGGAGATGCGGTTCAAGACTTACTGGCACAACACTGCCGAAAGAGTTATGGAACGCGAATGAGGTGTTTTACCTGGTGAACTGAATGAATCTGGACTATGTACAATATGAGGATGAGTGTGTAGTACACATATAAACAGGTCACATCACAAAATCGGAGAAACGGTTCAAGCAAGGAGATCCAGGAGAGAAGAGTGAGACGAGCGTGTAACCAAAGAAAAACTGAGCGGATGTTACAAGCAGAAGGGGCATGAGACAGAAGGAGAAAAAGAAAAAGAGAGAAACAGAGTAAGTCTGTAATAAAGATCGGGGCAAACGAAGGAAAGAGGCAGGGAATAGAGATAAATCACAGTTACAAACAGCACCATCATCGTTTAGCGAAAACTTTCTTCAGTAAACCAAGGACCTTGGGTACATTCAGCTGCACATACTCCAGATCGAGTAGGTGCTTGTTGTCCTTTTGCTGTAGCCATGGAATGAGAAACCACGAACGACACTGAAGGAGAATCTACTAACCTTCTCCAACAGATCATCAATCTTGAGATCCATCTCGAGAATCGCTTTGTCTCTTCCTTTGTAATGAAGGGCAATAATGAAGGTTCCCGGAGAGGGAGACATAATAGTGAAGTAAATGTTTGGACGCCTGGAAAAAAAATTAGTAACTACTAGAGATAGAGAAAACATAAATTCACCTATTATCCGGTACATTACTCTCTACTATGATACCCTCTTTCTCCATCTGTGCGTGAGTAAATCGGTAGGGACCCAGGACGACGGGTTTAACCGGCTTCTTCTCTTTACCCCCAACAGTGATGACACCCACACCGGTGGTCGCACCCTTATCCTTAGTAGCAGTGAGTCGGACATTGGACAGATAGGCCTTGTATTGCTCGAGTTGTGACTTCAGGTAGGCGTTGTGGTCACCAATCGTCTGGTATACCGCATCGAGAGACTTGGACTCCAAAAGAACTTTCTCACGCAGATTGCCGAGATGAGCAAGTTCAGCCGCGACTTCCTCTCTCATAAGGTTATAACCATCGGACTTGTCCACGACTTTCTGCTCCTCCAGTTCCCGAAGCATCTCCTTGACCTTGATACCTTTGCGGACGAGAGTGGCATCCTTTGAAGTAGCTGCTCGTTCCGCTATGGCAGGCAAATTATAGGGCTGCTTCTCTGTAGCATTGGGGAAAGACCGCAGCAACTGAACGAAGATGGACTTGGTCTCCATGTAGAGCATATCGCTGGACGAAACGGAATCCATCAGAGCGCTCTGAATGTCCTGGACAGGCGTCTCCCATCGGCTGTAGAGAGGTAGTTCTATCGTCTTGTTCTCCTTGCGAGGTACTTGAGATGGCGCGGCTCCTAGCTCATCCGTTAAGATTCGGAGATGTTGTTTATCATTAGGAGACTGGTTATTCGAGTGAGCAGATGATGAAACGTAGTGAGATAAAGGAGTATACCAGAGTTTCTATGTGCTGAAGGATGAGAGAATGCGTGTTATACAACTCATTCATCGTGATATGAATTACTAGATCTTTCTTCGACAAGGCCATATACTGGTCCATCTAATCGGGAGGGAAATATACATCAGGAGAGTAGAGGATGGTAAAGCGATCCCCCATACCTCTAATGTATCGTAAAAGTCGACCACCTCACAGAGAGTGTTAAGGAATTGGTTGATGCGAGCTTTATTGTTCTCTACGAAAGGATTCAGAGTCATCATGTATGCCTCTTTGGCATAAGAAGGCTTATTGGCAAGATTTTGCAACATCTTAGCGATCTAATGAATGGTTTGGTTAAGAGGGAGCAGAAGCATAGGATGTGATTTCGCCACATACAAGAGTGAGCGTTCGGCGAGGGTGCTTAGCGGGAACGCCCTCAACCAGCATATAAGCCTGCGGGGTCACGATGGCTGGGTTGATGAAGCGAAGGAAGAAGAAGCCACCAATCAGGGAACAAATAGCGTAATCTGTTGCCTCAGGGTATTTCCTCTGAATAGACGGAGGCTTAAAAATCATAGCTCGCGATTAACATTGAGAAAGCTCACTCTTGTCAGACTCCGAATTTGTTTGCAGATCCACCTGATTCCGTAGGGTACGCTCTCCATGGATTCAATGATGGTAACAAGGAAGCTGTTGGCAATTTCCATGAGCATCGTGAGGCGGGGAGCAATGATGGCTTGGACATCTGGGTTCTCGGACGCAATCTCAGGAGGAACACCGCGAGGGAGATCAGGAGGCAGCGAGCCAGTCTCTTCCTCAATCTGATTGACCATTTGTTCATACACCTGAAAAAATCAATTCATATTTTTCAGACTTGAAGCTGACGGTAAAGGGAAGCTCACCTTGACAGGGTTGATTTCAAGGTTTAGGTCCTTGTGTTCGATGAGACTATTAATCCGTTCAGCCAGAACGTTCTTCAGATACCCTTGTCCAGGTCCACGGCGGGTATAGGTGGTCATCATGCGGGAAACCGGGGTATTGGCTCGCAGTAGTGACCCAAATTCCGTGGCGGTATCGAACTGGGCAGATAAAACGGACTGGAACATGGTTAGCAGTAAATGTTCCTCTCGACTTTCGTATTGGTTTCCATAAAGCGTGAACATCACGGTCTGAAGTAAGGTGTCAATCTCGGTAAGGCTGACAAGGCGACAGAGGGCTGCTATGTGTCTGGGTTCGGATTGGAGGAGGAAGAATAGATTTGAGTATTGCTGAAGCTTTCTGTCGTCAGGGTAGTGACCTTCTGTCGGGTCAACTTCCTCAAGTGTGCGTTCCATTTCCCGTTGCTAGCAGACTAGAGCATAAGAACAGGGAGGTTTGAGGGGTAATAGTTTAACGCACTTCGTCAAGGGCCATCCTGTTCTGAATCAACAGGGCAATTCGAGAGTCAAGATATCGTACGTCCCGTTCGAGGACGAAGTTCTTCTTTGACTGCGCTGAAATCTTGGATTTTAGATCACGTAGTTTTTTCTGTGCTAGAGGTGAGTTAGCATGAGAAAAATATTCCAGAGGCTGATGATAGTCTACCCCTTGCGAGGTCATCTTCCACCTCGACATCTTGTTCAGCAGCCATACTGAACAGAGCAGTGACACTGTAGCGATTCGTGTTCCGGTTCGTCAAACGACGGGAACCAGGGGAAGAAGGTTGCTCGGGATACGACATGGTTGCGACGACGAAGTAGAGAGGGGTGAGATAACGAGCGAGTTGAAGATTGTGTTAACTGGAAACTGTGGTTCCAGTGGTCGGAATGAAGAGGAGCACCAGCTCTTGGGAGTGTAAGACCTTTGGAGGAATTTGTTGATACAAAGTGAATGGGTATAAAAGAGGGCAAGCTGGGAGGTACTTAGGTCGTAACGAAGTGGTCGTCGTGGAAGTGATGCAAGTTGGGGATATAATCCAACTGTGCTCAATGGGAACGGCACAGCCACGCTCAGTTAGAAGGTTTGCACTGGCAGTTGTTGGAGGCTTTGGAGCACTTCCGATGATCATCCCATGCCATACAGTATGAGAATGGGGATAGCATCTGACAGGAATACTCATGAACGATCGCATCGTTGAATACAACGATGAGTGTACTCGTCGATTGTTATGGATAGAGGAAAGCCTCTCCCGGGAGATCTGGAGTCAGCAACTGGTCTTGATTTGGCTTCAAGACCAGACTGTTTCCAACTGCGGCCGGTACAGCGTCGCTCCTACGCCGGTGGAAGTCGAGTACACTCGGCTATGAAGCCAAGCAGTGAAAAATCAATAAAGAAGAGGCATGATGCTATACGACCTTCTTGATACATTGGTTCCAACACCCAGGGCGATACTACGGCCTTCCTTCATCGGAAAGACACAGGGTCGCTCCGATCTGAACATTGCCAGCAATGTAACTACCGCAAGCTACGCATGAAGTAAATAATACATACAAGTCTACTCCCAGTACTAAGCGACTTGTTAAGCATGAGGAGCCACGCTGAATTTGGATGAGTTAATGCTAGTCCCTCTAGAGCTTATAACGGTTTAGCCACCTTATACTCGCTTTCCTCACGGTCATCTCGTTCGAGGCGAAACACATTTGATCCTCCACAGACATGGTCGCATGACTAGCACGATAGGTTTCGGATCCCCAGGAAGTGATCACCCCACTGTTGTCGTTTGCTTCTCGTAGTGACAGCGTCAATCGGCAAATAAGGATTGACGTGAAGCTTAAGGACGCGACCTTGGAGTCAGCGCAAATAGTTGCCTGAGAAAGTAAGAAGGTAGATATCTACAGATGGCTCGGCCTTGATATAGAGTTGTTAAGATAGTTGAGTGAGGCGAGCGAGAAAAATGTACTACTCACTGTGCATTCATGAACTTCAAGCCGGGCTTTCGAAAGGAATCAGATATCCGTAAGAACCGTGATAGTACAGAGGGGCCCACCCTGGCGTGTAGAAGCAAGAGGATCCAAACCAAGTTTCCGCTGAACAAGGCGAAAAAGTAGATGGTGCCGTCTTTCCGCATGACGTCGATCAAGGGGTTCTTGCCGATGGTAGCAGCACGGATAGTAAAGAACAGAGTGAGCGCAAATACCACAGTGTCAAAAGCCAAGTTCATCGAAATAAAAGCCATGTCAACATTAGCACTGGGGGTAATAATAATAAAGAATCAGAATGAGCGGACTATCAGAGTTTCTAAACTTACATCCTTGGCGAGGGAAAGAGCATGCAAACTGCAACAGAACACATGAGTTTGGTTTCTTCACTGCAGTCAGAAATGGCGTACTGTGAAAACTCTCGACGGGCAAAGGGGGCAGCTGAAGAGCTATAGATTCAAGCTATCAACAATCTCGAACCGAGTTAACCAGCTCCGTTAGATCGTACCTCTATTACCATGAGAGCTCCACAAATAGATGGATAGCGCAAACTGGGTCGTCGTCAATAGACAGAGAGGCGCAACCAGGTACATGTTCTTCTTCGACAATGCCCAAATCCTACGCCGGCACGTTGTTATAACAATGATATTACAGGGGCAAAATAAACGAATGAAGCACCTCAATGCCATGATAATTTCTGCAGGCACGAAGATGAGTACTGTTTGTACCCAGATCGCAACGGCAAAGCGATTGCATCTAGTGGTTTCAATATGCTGTTGGTTCCAGTTAACTGTAAAGTACCGATCAACGTACATCTGGAAATTTATTTATTTATTATAAATTGGGCGTAGAGTTCGGCAGTTACTGGTGAAAACGAGCGACACACCTCAAAAGTCCACAAAGGGGAGAAGTATGCTATTAGAGGGAGTACTTGGTTAAAGAGTTGAAAGTCTCGGAGAGGGGTACCAATACTGACATACGAGCATGATAGTGCAGAACACCATTGGAAAGTATCGTATCCATAGAAAGAGCCAAAAAACTGAAAGGTGATCAACTGCAGATTCCAACGCTGCTGGTGCTACTGGAGGGTACCTGCGCTCTTTCTCTGCTGCCAAGCATACTGTACCTATTTATTAAATTCGGTGAACACCGATAAGCCACCACAGCAACCCGGGGAAGCGACTCACTTCGGTAGAGAACATCAAGCAATAATCATACGCGAGGAGACATCCCATCGCCGTGTAATAGAGCTAGACAGTCCGAACCCATTGTCTGAATGAGAGTGAGACTCTGAATTGGTTCCAATCTATTACCTTGACACTACGTCTGGAGAGAAGGTACTTAGTGAAGGAAACAAATGATAAGTCCAGAGTGACGTGCAAATCATAGGCCAAACCCATAACTTTGGCCGGAGTGATCACGCCTATGGGAGAGTTATCACCGAAAGGATTGGCAAAAGGCAGCGGAAACGACATGGTCCTAAGTTGAAGGAGGCCAAACCGTCCCAGAAGTGACAGTGAGAGCCGTGTATCCAGTCTCTGAGCTCTTATACGACACTGAAGCCAGACCAATCATGGCATGTCCTAATGCAACAATCTATCAATTTCTCATCCGCCCGTTGTTAGAACTTTGATGGACATGAGGGATCGGGCTGGAGGAACTTTGAACTGATGAACAGGAGGTTCTCAGAGCCTAGGCACTGGTGTCCTACTCCAGTTCTGCAGAGATGAGCGTAGGCCGGAAATTGTTTGATGCAAAAGTAGGAAACGATCGCTAAACGCCAACAGGGACCAGAGTCTAGATGCTAGGAACCTGTGTGTAGATATCGAGGATTATTAGGTTCTAGAACACTCAAGGTTTGTTGTCAGAAGAGCAGGCAATTGGCACATATCCATAATCCATTGAGTCGGCCAAGGTTGAATTGATGCATGATGGCAAGTGGCAAACAGCGTCTGAGCAGCGTGATAGAGAAGTCGCTACGATGATCTTGGGAGAAGTTGGCGTAGCCCCAGTATTCGATCAAATTAGTTCGCAGAGGTCGTCACCTATCAGGAGGCGAGGGAAGATGATTCGTCGGACATGCTCGCGTGATATGGTTACGACGATTATCAGCCCAAGATTCTGAAGTCTCTCATTCTGAGAAGTATCACTATCTTCTCCGTTGCAGGAGAAACAGTTGATATGTTGGCATTGTATGCAGTGTATGCAGTTCTGAAAAGACGGTGCGCTTGATGATCCCAGGACTGCAAGAGGGAGAAACCAAGCGCTTGAATGCCGATGAGTGAATCATAGTATCTTGCACTTGATTTCGAGGGCATCACTGTTGCGCTGTCCTTGTCCTGGTTTCAGTCGTGAGGATCATAACCCAGGCGTTCCATCCTTTCTCATCGAGCCCCAGTCGCTTGTTTCGAGGCAGAGGTTGAGGAGTTAAGCTAGTCAAGAGTAGAGTTAAGAAAGATGGCATTGAGGAATTTGTGATGATGGTAGAAATAAAAACACGTCGTTCGCTTGAGCCTCACAGTCGAGGTCATGCATCACGATCACGCTGACAGCGAGTGCCACTAGCCTGAGCCTCTACCCGTTCAACCAACTACTTCTACAGCCACAGTGCGAATGCCCAACCAGCTGGTAATACCTTTCAAGCTTACACAGGATCTTGATATCAAACATCACCTACGGGAGTTCATCAACACCTCCACCGACGCTCATCCCGATGAATTTAACTCTGATCTCTACCTCTGGCAATCCCTCAGAAAGGATGGGACATCAACTGTTATACGCACCGACCGCATCGATTCAGTGCTTAAGTACGTACTCAAGCTCTAGCCCAAGAAAGCGCTAGACGTTTGTGTTCTATAGATACCACGCCCAGCTTGCTTTCGTCCTTACGAAGCTACCTGTCGATGTATGCCATCGTTGTAGATGCCCTGCCTATCTTCTACTGAACACAAGCTTCAGGTCGGGTTGAACATTCCCTATACGCAGACGTTTCAACCAAAGAATTCCCCCATCGTTCTACGCAATTTAGCATATGAGAGGGCAGCGGTGGTATTTAACTTGGCCGCTCTTTACTCTCATCTATCCAATGCACAGGATCGTCTTTCAGACGAGGCAATCAAGCGAGCCAAATCTTACTACGAGGTCGGGATTATAGCCAGTAATGATTTGTCCTGAAATTCATTCACACGAAAGAACGCAGCTGGCGCTTTGTCCTATCTTGTCTCCGACGTGCTTCCCCAACTAGTAGACAGCCTAGGAGAGCCTAATGTACCATCAGATCTCTCCGAGCCTTTTCTTAAGAGCCTTGAGTGGCTGATGCTGGCACAAGCACAAGAATGTGCCTGGCAGTTAGTCAAGATGAGTAAGTTGTGGAATTACCTGGATAGACAACTTCTTACGGTTATTGCTCCTAATGTCCATTCACAGATTCTCATCTGTACAGGAATGGCGTAGTGGCCAAGTTATCTTCTCAGGTATGTCACCTACGCTCAGTCAGGCCTGTTCTTGGCTGACTGAGAACAGACCAGCGCGCTGTATAGCAAATCCCTGAATACCATTCAGGCGTCTTCCCCTCCCATCAGTCATTGTTTCTTTAAAGTACTTCCTTAGATCATCCTATCGTAGCCCCATTGATATCCAACCTTCAGGATTGGATAGCCCACATTGAAACCAAGACGCTTCATTTCCAGGCGGCTGCTCAGTGGAGAAAGAGCATGGATGACTTGGATGCTAACAGGTGATCCCCAGTACATATCAAACATTTTTGAGACACTGATGTACCTCATGCTCTTTAGATATGGAGCTGAGCTGGGTCGCCTCTATGTTGCTCGAAGAGACGCTAATAAGGGACATGACATTGCCAAAAGCCGTGGCCTTGCACAGTCTGTTGTGAATGATATAAGTGTACGCATGGATCACATAACACGAGTTCGTCAACCTAATATGACGCGTCTAGACTCTTTTAGCGACCATACAGAAGAATATCGCAAGAGCCGAACGTGACAATGACTTGATATACCACGATGACGTGCCGGACGAATCAAATCTACCATGCATCGACCTCAAAGGTTCGATGATGTGCAGTGTCAAAGTACCTCATGGGTTGTCGGATCCCAAGTCCCTCGTCAGCGAAGACAAATTCTTCCTGAAAGATCTTCTTGGAAGGGGTGCTCGAGAAGCTATCAGTAAGGTGGACACCGCAGTTCGCGACTATCAGGATCCAACTTGTTTCTTCAGGCATATATAATCATAACAAGGACACACTTATCAAGGATGAAATCGTCGACCGAGCTTCTCGCATCGACACCCAACTAGATAGGTGAACAGTACGTTCAGCCTTCCTAGAAACCAGGCTTACTCCCCTTGTAGTTGCTTGAGGGAACTAAATTTACCTTCGTCACTGGAAGCTCTGGAACGACCCATCGGTTTGCCGCCCAGTCTTCTACGCAAAGCTGAAGAAGTTCGCGCTGAAGAAGGAGTGGCGAAGATTGAAACTTGGATCGACAGCGTGCAAACACTCGCACAGCACGTTTCTGATCTGCTTGAGGAGGCCCGTCCTGATTTCGAGTTTATTTTGTCCACTATGTCTTATCCTTTATCTAGGCAATGGATATCCTGGATAGCGAGGCATCAGAGGACGAGAATGCTCGAATGGAATGTGACCTTCAGAGGCCCGCCTCTCATATCGCCAACAAGACCTTCGTCGATAAGGGTTCAAGGTATCGGGAAATCTTAGAGCAAGCTAACTCGAGTGACGCATTGGTACGTTCTAAGTGGGAAGAGTGGGAGCAGAACATAGTCGAGTTAACAGCAGATGAGGTACACTCGTCCTAACGAGTTCCCTTTTTACAGCACGCTGAGTATCCCTGACAGGCGACCCTCGAAGCATCCGTTCCGTCTTCAGCTAACCAGACTCACACAGTTCATGGCGCACAGACAGAGAAGCACGCCCGCTCGTTGCGCAAATTACTTGAATCAGCCGAAGAAGGTCGACGAAATCGAGCACAGTTGGTTGACCGAGCGAGGAGACTAGCTGAAGCAGACGACGTCGCCAAACTCATCTCACGAAAAGCTACCGGCTTTGAGCAGTTCGCGGATGTGCAACCTTTCATGTTTGAGGACGTCTCCGACAAGGAGCTCACCAAATACGATCGTTTCATAGCAAACATCCAAGAGGCAGAGGAGACGCAAAATGAGCTCCTAGGACATATTCGCGTGAGTGGAACGCACATGATTTCTGACCTCGCCTTGATATTGGTAGTCACGGAACGAGGAATTCCTTCGCTCCAGGAAAGAAAATCCAGTTCTGAAAGAGCGCGAGCACGCCTTGCAATCCCTGGACCTCGCGTATCATAAATACCGGGAGATAACTAAGAACCTTGACGAAGGAATCAAGGTAGCTAGCCGCGTTCCTGCTTGGTTTCATGACCTCGAATTCACTTCAACTTCCACTCAGTTCTACAATGGACTCTCGGAAATACTCACTGAATACAAACGATCTTGCGAAGTCTGGAGTCGGACGCGCAAGCTGGAGATACAGTGCGTGCTTGGATCAGTGTAGCTCTCGCGATTGGATTGTTTCTGAGCTCCCTCGCAGGACATTGGTCCAAAGCAGGTCGTTGCCACGAGCAATGCAGGATGTTACCCTTGCTTCGCCAGAACGTACATCAGCTACCACTGCTTCGAAATTGGATTCGTCGCAACGTGAGCTTAACCGAGCCCAGACAGAACTAGAACGTGCTCCTCTCAAACGCGAAATCCTGCCATCGAAACAGGCGGGGGGCAAGAGTCCTGTTAGAGCAACGTTAAAGTTTGAGTCGGACGACTGGGAGGACCTCCAACTACCAGACGCACCAGTCAAATCTCCGGATCGTGGGCGAGTTGCCCCGAAGAAGGTATCGCAACGAATGTGAGGGCTGATGCGCTCATATATGTATCTTTGATGTACAGGAGTCGCCAAATGCTGTTGCAGCTCAGCGCTCAGCATCCAGCCCTTCTTTTAGATCTGATTTCGTCGTGTTCCCGTTGCTGTTGTATCTATATAAGGAGCCACCACAGCCTCTCCCTCTTCTGTAGCAATTCTGTACCCATATAAAGAGCCTCGCCTATTTCAGATTTCGACATCCACTACACTACCATACCTTCTATCATGGGCAGAAGCAGATCGTCGTCCTCATCTTCCTCGTCTTCCTCGGGCTCTGACTCTCACTACAAGCCCAAGAAAGAGAAGAAGGACAAGAAAGACAAGAAAGACAAAAAGGATAAGAAAGATAAAGATTCCAAGGATCATAAAGCCAAGACGAGTGAAGGCTTCTATCACGGCCAAGATCATCGTCAAGGAATACCATCTCACACCTCCTCCAGCATGTCCATGCCATCCATGCCCCAGTTCCCTTCTACAGGCAGGGACTTCAACGAGCCTCCACCATACCCGAAATCTGAACATAACCCTCCCCCTCCAAGCTCGGGATATCGTGTGCCCCTCGATACCAACTCCGTATTCCCATCCATAGATCAGCTCGGACAACCACCCTTCTACGACGCTGATGGCTCTCCAGTCTACATCGGCTCAGCCCTCTTCCCAGACTCTGTTCATCCCTGCAAGATTGCTCCTAATTTGAGGCCAGCTGCCAGGGTGCCCTACGGAGGTGGTGAGCACGGTCATGAAGGGCGCTATGATCTCCTTCGTTACCAACCCCATGAGATGGAATGGGTGCGAGCGTCTAATGGCGAGGTTCCTCATGGGAGACGACCAGTGGAGGGAGGGTACGAAGCTAACGGAGAGAAGCTGTATCATGGACTGGGTGAAGTACAGGGTGTCCAAGTTCCTGGCAAAACAGGACCTCATCTGTAAGTCGACTACTAGTTCATGAGCGCTTCCAGATTCTGATACGATCCCAGTGGTGGATGCAATGTTCCATTTGCTGGAGGAGAGCACATCTTCCGAGATAACTATGCCATCTTGTATGTAGTCGAGTTCGCTTTCTCAATAATGTGCATGCTAACCCCTGTTGTTCTCATAGGTGCTGGCGCTGATTTAACTGAACAACATGAACGCGCGGAGGACCGGTTTGTCATTGACAAAGTAAAATAGAAAAGGAAAGAAGAGGTATCTATATAAGAAAACATAACAAAGTATTCAAGAGTACTGGAACCCGCATGTATCACCTCCTGGGAGAGCCACAAGCATCACACGCCAGATGCTGGGGCTCGTTGATTCTATCAACAACATTTTCAGGTCAGACCAACACCAAGGGTTTTGGAAGCGAGCAGCTCACAGAGTACACACTGCACAACTCCATTCTTTCTCATCTGATGCTGGAAGCGCAGGATTCTTAGCCTCTCTAGGAGCGGCGCCCAGAGTCTGTTTCTTGCTTTCTTTCGATGTTGATAGGCCAAGCAACTCTTTGGTTCGTTCCTCCATCTCCGGCTCAACGAGTGTTTTCTTGCTGGACCTTGGGCTCCTCGTTGAGGAGCCAGGCTGTGAAAGTACTGGGCCGCTGGTCAAGATTACCACTTTCGCACGTTTGGTTGAGTGAGTTTGCTGTCCGTCTGGGGAAAGTGCATTAGCATGCGACTCTAAACTAAGGGAGGCAATAGACAGAACAACCTTGGTCTTCGGCCTTGCGTTTTCCTTTGTTCCTACTCATAGAGACGGATGGATTCGTCGAGGAAGTGGTGAGTGCACCCCCTGCACCTCTCAACATATCGCAGCTACGCGGTGGGGGGTCGTCATCCTCCTTCGTCTCTGAAGAATCGAGGTCTATTGTGACAGGTCCCGGCTTGGATCGACTAGGGCCAGGGACTATCCCTGTGGAAGCAGGAAGATTGAACTCGTCGGCGAATTCAAGCCAAGAAGATTCACGGCGAAGCTTCAGTTTATCAAGAGATTCGTCAGTTCCTAGTGTATCTTGCAGATCGCGGCGGCGCTCTTGATCAGTCTCAGATACCCAATCTGATATGTCCTCGTCGGAATCTGACGAGCTTTGCAAGCCTGGTTCGGGGGCGGAAGCCTGCATTCGTTGAAGGCGTCTCTCGGCGGCGGCTGCTCTTTCCTCACGAGCGCGCTGACTGGGGAGGTATCAATAAGACGAAATGTAGAGAGAACGCTGCCGATGCTTTCAAAACGGAGAGCATACATACCTTTGCGCCTTCTTGCCAAACCCCGTGCCTTTCTTCGTTCTCTGTCCCTCGGGGTCGTCTGCATTCAAGGCGGTTCCTTCTCCTACAAATGCATAGGCACTGCGCACTCTCGTGCCTGGTTTTCGCTGTTTCTCGGTTTGGCGACCAGTGTGTTTTGAGGGCCCGGCTGCTTTAGGTCTACGTTGACGACGAACTCGTGGGGCCCGTGGCTTACGGTGCGCACCACCACACTGAGAAAGGGCGGTATCAAGAAAGGTTCGATGAGTGAGTTGACACAGAGGGAGAACCGAGAGCTCTCACTAGATATTCCGGCATGTCAGTTACTTCGAGGCCACTCCCGGCCACGCGTTCGGAATCTGCTAAACATGTTCCACTGGACCAAAAACCTGAGATCGGGCGTAAGCTCTAGGCCCGGCAAGGGACGTCACCATACGACGATGAATGCACCATCTCCATAATATCCTTTGTCCTGTAAAGCTCTAACTTCAAGCCTCAGCTGTCGCCACAAGGCTTGGAAATCAGGGCCTATTTTCTACTCAGAGGCGCGTTCGTGAAGGCCAAAGATGAGACTCACCGTGGTTCATGTGCTGTAATGTATTCTGTCGTTAGACCTAGCGAATTAAGAGCGAATGACGTCCAAACGAAACGCACCAGAATATGAGCGAGCTACTGGGTTGCACGGTTCATTAAGCTTGACTGGGTTGTTTGGGACAGCTTCGCACCTCATGACAGAAAGTACTCATTATCCATGAAACAGGTTGAAACGAGCCATCTGCTCGACGAAGCACTAGCTCTAGACCAAGAACGTGCGTGTGAGGACAGACCTAGAGGCAAAGCGGCCAGGACCCTGGGATGACTTACCAATCGTCTCGCCGTTGTTCCAGTTTCTTCCAGCGAAGACTTTGTTATGTTCATACTGGTAAGGCCGTTAATTGCTACACGATTGGGACCAGATAAGTGAGCACCTCTTCCAAACTATTCACTGAGAAACCGTGACTCTTCATGATGGGTTTTACTTGAGCAGCCAGGGCATTCAAGAGTTGAAGAGCATTCTGAGAGTCTTGCTGTTCATGATGCGTAGGCAAAGCAGAGATGAAGTTCACAAAAGGATTTGGATTTGAGGATTTGGCGTTGAGCCTAACGTGTACCATAGCTTCGCACCCACTGTAGTGGTGGCTAGAACTTGAAGGACGCGAGGCAGCCGAGGCGGATTCTTTGATGGCTTCAAATACATTCCTCGGACAAACCACTACTGTACTTGCTCTAATCTCTCCAGACACAATCTAGCCTTCTTGTCATCTTTCATCTATCCGTCAGGCCTCTTACTCATCGCCTGCAGTTTCTCATCCGCAAATCACTCATCTTACTGACTGTACGATGAAGATCGCTATTCTCACCTCTGGTGGCGATAGTGCCGGCATGAATGCAGTCGTTCGTGCAGTCGTGAAAGCTGGTATCTTGAAGTGCGTCGTACCTCGTCCTTCAAACTTTTGGATCCCTCTCGATCTATCTTAATAGAGGCTGCGAAACCTGGGTTGTACGGGAGGGCTACGAGGGCCTTGTTCGAGGAAACAAAGAATACAACAAGTTACATGGGGCACCGAGCTTCAGAGCTGCTACTTCCGTAGAACGCCCGGATCCGAGCTCGAATATTCTCAAGAACCTACGATTCGGTGACGGGCCTCTTCTGAAAGAGGGAACTGGCGACGATGCAACTGGTAGAACTCTCAAAGGTCGATATATCGTCCGAGTGGGCTGGGACGATGTGAGAGGTTGGTTCGCTGAGGTACTTGTGCTTAATCTCTAGCATTGCGACGGTCTTATCTTTTCAAGGGAGGTACTCTCACTGGTACTGCGCGTTCGACCACTTTCCGCACTGAGGATGGACGACTGGCTGCTGCTGAAAATCTTATCTACGAGGGGATTGATGCGCTTGTCGTCTGCGGAGGTGACGGCTCACTGACTGGGGCAGATGTTTTCAGGTCTGAGTGGCCTCAGCTTATCAACAAGCTCTACCAGTCAGGTAAGCATGTGTATGCATCATTCTTCTGTCCGTTATGTATCTCATGCCTTGTAGGCCAGATTGACGAGGCTACCCTAAAAAGACATTCGCATCTCAGGATTGTCGGGCTGGTGGGCTCAATTGACAATGACATGTCGCTAACAGATATGACCATTGGTGCACCTACGGCGTTGCACAGAATCTGTGAAGCAATCGACAATATCAACACCACCGCGTTATCACATTCTAGAGCCTTCGTGATCGAGGTTATGGGACGTCACTGCGGTTGGCTGGCATTATTTGCTGCTATCAGGTCATTCATTAGTGCTTTCCCTCTATATGTTCACCTTCATCACTGACACCACACCTCAGCGGTGGTGCCGATTTCCTTTTTATTCCTGAGAAGCCGGCAGACGCAAAGAGCTGGCAGGATGAGATGTGTAATGCCATCAACTATGTACGCCTCACTATGCTAGACTCTTTCAGCCCGAAATCTGATTGTCTCTCTCAGCATCGAGAGCTAGGAAAGCGTAAAACGCTGGTTATTATTGCTGAGGGCGCTCACGACTCAAACCTAAACCCGATCAGCGCCAACGACGTGAAAGAGATCCTGTCTGGCAGGATGAACTTGGACACCCGAGTCACTACTCTTGGACATACGCAGAGGGGCGGCAGACCTTGTGCCCTAGACCGGATCACTGTACGTAGCCTTCTCATCTATTATTGCAAGCAAAATTTCAACTCCGAGCATACTTTCAGCCGACCCTCCAAGGCTTTGAGGCTGTCAACGCCCTACTAGCAGCAACTCCGGATACACCATCGTACATGATTGGGATCTGCGAAAATAAGATCACTCGGGTGCCTCTCATGGAGGCTGTCGCTACTGTATGTTGTTCCCTCTCCCTCGTGTGCAGAAAGAGACTCACGTATGTCCACGAACAGACTCGTGCTGTTGCAGAAGCCATTGGTGAGAAAGACTTCGAGAAAGCGATGTCTCTACGCGATCCTGAGTTCAAGGAATCCTTGAGCGGCTTTTCTGCCCTTTCGGAGGTCGTCACAGACAAAATATTACCCGAGCAACTAGTAAGTATCAGAAACTCATTACCCCGCGTTACTGGGTTGACCATAGTTTAGAGGATGAGGATTGCTATCATGCAGTAAGATTCTCCTCACTGAGTTTACTCCCTCTGCCTGACAACTTTCCAGCGTTGGTGCTCCCGCTGGGGGTATGAACGCCGCGACGAGGGCAGCGGCTCGCTACTGCATTCGTCATGGCCACACGCCAGTTGGGGTTCACAACGGCTTCCGTGGCCTCGCGGATGACGACATTCATATACTAACCTGGCTCGGCGTCGACAGCTGGGGTGCAAGAGGCGGCTCAGAACTCGGAACTAATCGCGATTCTCCCTCTGACGATCTTGGGTCTGTTGCAGCCAAATTCCAGCAGCACTCATTCGACGGTCTCATGTTGATTGGTGGATTTGATGCGTTCGACGCTTTGCTCTCTCTCAAGAACGGACGAAAAATTTATCCTGCATTCAACATACCTATGGTTCATCTACCGGCAACAATCTCGAACAATGTGCCTATGACTGAGTACAGTCTGGGCAGCGATACTTGTTTGAACGCGCTCGTCGATGCTTGCGATGCTATTAAGCAGAGTGCCAGTGCCAGCAGAAACCGTGTTTTCGTTGTTGAGACTCAGGGCGGTAAGTGCGGCTACATTGCCACGATGGGTGCTCTCGCAGTATGTATAGCCTTGCTTCCTCAGTATGACTTACACAGCTCAATCAACCAATAACAGGCAGGTGGCTGTCTAGTCTATACTCCAGAGCAGGGTATCAATTTGGATATGCTACGAGAGGATGCCAAATTCCTAAAGAAGCGCTACTCCCTGGACGCAAAAGGAAAGAGCGAAGGCCGTTTAGTCATCAGGTACATCTCCGAGCGATTCTACACGCATAACGCCATCCTCTGACCCATTTCAGAAACGACCGGTCCTCTAACATCTACACCACGGACTTCATTACAAGCATGCTGAAAGAAGAGGGTGGCGCACTTTTCGATTCACGATCAGCCAACCTGGGGCACACATTGCAGGGCGGAATACCGTCACCGACAGACCGTGCTCGTGCAGTAAGATTATCACTCAAATGCATGGTATTCTTGGAGAAACACTTCCAGGCCATGCTCACGGCAAACGGGAAAGCGAGGCATGCTGGCGACGAATCAGCTGCTGTCATCACAATACAGGGCAGTCACGTCAAGTGGGTACCTGTTGATGAGATGGTAAAGCATGCAGATATGAAAAACCGGAGAGGAACAGCCAGTTGGTGGACTGGAATCAAAGACTTGGTTGAATTGCTAGTGGCTAAGCCCCAAATTGTGGCCATGTGCGAAGAGAAGGTGAAGGGTAGCAAGTAGATGATCGAGAATCCTTTAGATTACTTTATATTGTCAGTATTATTTGGAAGGTTGTTTCCTTAGAGGCCTTTCGATGCGTGATTACAATGAGCACTGAGTTCTGTTCATGGACTGACGATCGCGAGCGCAAAGCGAATGCGTGAGTTTGTTTGTTTACCGTGGCGGACACGTGGTCGAGTTGTTTGTCTGTGTTTGGGATTAGGGGATGGATCACGAACCAACACCTTGCCGCTTCCCAAATCCACCATCACTTCGAAGACGATGAACCGTCCACCACTTCCTCTGAGAGCAAATCCTCACGTTCAAAATGGTGTGCTCCACCCTAGCACTGCTAACACCCTCATTTAACTCCTTTTTTGCAGTTTCGACGGGCGATTTACCGCCCGTCAAGTATCAGGTTCTGTCATGTCAGGGCATTGATATCGTGGTATGTGTCATCCGGCCTAGCTTCATCCAAGGGTAGAACCTAGGTCACTGATGTCTGCCTTCAGGTTGGGAGGATGAAGGTGTTTGCGCCGACAGTAAGCAACCAAAACCTTCCAACATACGGCCCAGCAATTCTCGATAACTAACACGTATCTTCTAGCCCTCTGGACATGCCTTCATTCTTCGACGTTATGACACAGGGGCCGTCAGTTTAACTACCATGTTTCGAGCTGCATATCCAGACGCTACGGATGAAGAAGAGAAGCTGGAGTACCGTTGGGTCAAGGAGACGTATGATCTGACTGGCAACAATGGCAACGGGAGAGACCCCCAGATCCCACGTCTCGCAGGGACATGGGTCAGTCCAGATATCGCAGTCAAGTTGGGACACACCTATCGTCTGTCATCCATTATTGAAGTTGTCGTGAACGCTACTCCCGATCCCAAGGCAAACTACCGACGGTCAGGGAAGGCTGCGGCGGGTCAGGGAACTCCAAGTCAAGCTGCAGACTCGTCACCCCAGAAAGCGAAATCTCCTGCTGCTGCAACACCTCGTCATAAGGAGATTGCAGTCAAACCTCCCTCAACTATTGCCTCTTCCATTCCAGCACCTAGTCCCGCTAAGCGCAGACGGGAGTCAACACCCCCACGACAATCGCCCGTTCCAGAGCCTTCACCTGTCAAAGCTCCTGCTCCACGTCGATCCACTCGAACAAAGAGCCCAGCTCCTAACTCTGCACCGATGCCTCCATTGACTTCCATACCGAAGCCAGCGAAGAAGCGTGCTATCAATAAGCGATCTTCACCAGCTCCTGAGGACCCCGCTAGGGAGGAGGGTGAAGACGTGATTGAGGAGGTTGCCACAAATGATCTCCATCAGCAAGACATTCAAGAGCAAAAAGAAATGATCGAAGGGCTTAAGGCTCAACGCGATGCGGCTATGAGGGGAATAGATGCCAACGGCGAAGAAGAAAACGATGAGGCCTCAATACTGAAGAGAACGAGAGAGGATGATGAGGCTCAGCTAGGATTTGAATTCAAGGAGCCGGAGATTGGAGAACGAGCGATCATTACTAACAAACGGGTACAGAATGCCTACCAGGGACTGCCTCCCGCTCGCAAATCCCTTGTTTGGGGTACCTTGGCCTTTGGTTTTGGTCTGGCTACTGCGTAAGTCCGATTCACGCCTTATCGTTGACCTTGACACATTCACTTACACGCCGTTACAGCGTCTTTTTACCTAACATGTTCTAACTTCGTTGCAATTCAGAGACGCAGCTTCCTGATGGCAATGTGCAACTCTCTTTTAGCTGTACGATGCCCTAATACTTTCCTCCAGTGTAGCCCCTCCTTCATGCCTTTTGCTAATATGGGTTTTCCCTCAATGGTTTTGTTCCTGACTCCGCTGCGTTCTCTTTTGTTTTTCTGTAGGGATTGTAGTAAATTGACTATGCTTTTCCTTACGGAGATTATTTTTATTCCTGTGTACAACTGTACGATCTACCTGTACAACCATGACGGTGACAAGAAACTCCAGTCTATTCGAAATCTCGAGCACTACATTTTTATGACTGAGGATTACAAACAAGAAGACCCGTCTCGTATAGGCCCGTCACGAAGAGTTTGCCACTGGAGGAATCAACCAACCCCGTTGATGAGCTGGAGAAGGCGCTTCCATTACTCTGGAACAAGGTTTGAACCTGGTGGCTCGGGATGCTGGACACTTTGCTGGAAGCAGAGATGGGAGCCTTGAGGTCGTCCTTGATATTGAACGGTGCGGCCTCGACATTAACAAACCTAGGTGAAATAGAAACAATCCAACTGGGAGCCTTCTCTGTCAAATTCTTGGCGACCTGAGTGAGAGTCGGGAAATGAGGATGGCCACCGACAATCAGCTCTCCCCTTTCTGTGAAAGCGATATTATCGGGGGAGAAGGGGGTTGGTACAGTATATGAGTGCTTCAGGGACTTGAAGTCCGATGAACGGGCGTAGAATTGGATCTGATTCATCGAAGTGGATGCGACAGCTACTGTCCCGCCGTCTGGGGAAATAGAGATACCGTTGGCGAAGGGTATCCCGTATTTGGCAAAGGTGTGTTCAATCTCCCCGGTTTTCTCGTCAAGGGTGACATGTCCAACCCAGCTGAGGGGAAGTCCTAGGAGAGTCTCCGAGATTGGTAGCACTTGACCGAGTATGCCAGATAGACGGCGAGTAAGTAAGTGGTCATTCGTCACGTAGAACGACGACGGCGAAGTCAAAGCGACGGCGTTAGGACTGATGAAGTAGGGAGAGCTGATGGTCCTAACCCACTGCGCTCGCTGAGGCTGGGAGGGAGACATCACGAACTGCTCGATGACAGTGCGAGCGCGTGCGTGATTCACCACGAAAAGATTGGAGCTATTTCCTGAGAACGAAGGGTAAATCTCGAGCCCCAAGGGGTGAAAGTCGTGTTTGGCTGGATAGCCCTCCAGCTCGATGCGCCGGGGAGGAGAATGGCTGCCCTGCGGGTTGTAGATCCAGAGCGAACCGTGGGGCTCAGGGTCTCTCAAGGGGCCCTATGTGCATGAAGTAATTCGTCAAAACACGGAACCATATGGCAAAACTTGACTTACCATGACAGTATTCCAAGACTGCCTGCCTGGGTCACAAGAGACGATGACCCTCTTCTCGACCACAGAACCTTGATCATTCTTGTAGTCCCAGAAAGTCTCATCCTCGCAGAATTTCATTTCTCGTTCATAAACGGTGTAGCAGCTGTCGTCATATTCTCCGTGACCGTAATACCCTACTGGGAACTCTGACTTGGTTAGAATTGAGTTTTTGACAACGTCCACGCGCCACCATGCTAGGGAAGCCTGTTTGGTCTGTGAGGCGACTTTTTGACTGTTATCCGCATAGCACGTACGATGAGCAGAGAGGTCGCAAGAACGGTCCGCATGACGAGGAGGTGAGAAGAGCGGTCGTGGCTGTGCTCGTCGAGTGGTAGGTTTGGACGACTCGGATGCTCTCAGGGTCTAGATCTGGAACCCAACCTCAACCAACCTCTTCTATCTTTTGAGATATACAGCTAGTGAATATCCAGTATGCTCAGTATTAGCTCCTAGATCAAGCCTATCTTCGCAGTTCTTGAACTATGAGTAGTTGGGCTCATCGGCCTGGCTCGACGGTGATCATGACAAGAGTAAGCCATGACTTCACAGTTCAAACTTGCTAAAGCTTAGTTGAGATGCAAAGTTCGGATAAGTCAGATCACTTCTGCTAGGGAACATGGGCCAATATACTGGCAATACGTAGCTCTGCGTCGACTTTGAAAAAAGTCCGATCCGTAACCTGAAGCCCCAGGATATCTGCGATCAGGCGGCAGTGAGGTACCACGCCAGTCGTTTGAAGTGGCTGTGCTCCTCATATCCGAGTTCCTCGGACCGGGCTGGGAGTAAAACGCACCTTCCTACTCATCCCATCATTTACACCAAAATCGTGGGCCAGTTATGGCCTCAGATGTCCCTATGCATTCGTTTGAAGCCTCTTTCGGTGTGTCTCTACATCCCCCTGTTCCAAGACTCATCTTCATCCTCGGCCTGCAGGCCCACTCTACGTCGGTGCTCTTCTGTCTATGATGCTCTTTGGCATTTCCACTCTCCAGGTTCATCGAACTTGTACTGCGCACCTCAGCTCAATATGCTAACATCATCCAAGTCATACTTCTACTTTCGTCATTATCCGAATGATAGTCGCCTTCTCAGAGGATTCTCTGCTTTCATCTGGTTCGTTACAGCTCTCTTCCCCAGGATCTTTGTG
Source organism: Agaricales sp. HM26-F1 (assembly GCA_002718315.1). Classification (NCBI taxonomy): domain Eukaryota; kingdom Fungi; phylum Basidiomycota; class Agaricomycetes; order Agaricales; species Agaricales sp. HM26-F1. Next base: position 99,849 of record NIBX01000021.1, on the reverse strand, counting down.
ATCGCTCGCTTTGAAACGGGAACAATGACAATCTGGTCGTTCGTCTAGGATATTAGATGCGGTTCATGTTGCTCTGGTCTCACATGTCGTGTACGCATATGTTGTAAGTGACTAGATCTGTGGTTTTACCAGTTCTCTTCAAACCAATCCGATTACTCCACAGATAACTTGCTTCGAGGATACAGAGCTGGGATTGCTCGAGAACTCATGGTAGACCGTTACATTCCTGTTTCTTTGTATTTGCCTGATCTACTCGCTGATGCATAAGAAAGGTCTATCTCTGTGGGTCATGCTTCTACTTATACTGTCGCTCTTTCACCATCGCTGAGAACCCGTAACAAAACTAGACCTCGATCTTACTGAATGTGATCTTTTCCTTTCTCTCCCACACGTTTTCCTCACTTCATGTCTACTTGGTTGACAGGTCATCATCGCCGTCTTTTCTCAGTGGTAAAGCCAGGTTCGCTTTCCATACACAGACAGTCCACCTGAACTTGTCCACAGTTTTTTCGCGCATCAAATTTATACGTGTATGTGTGACTGCGCAATTCTGACAGAGGACGACCTTTCGAATTAATCGCTCCATCTATCCGCAGTATGGAAGCCGAAGTCCAGGATATGGGTTTCTTGCGTCGTGGTAAGCCCTTCTTACGACTCATTATCATTATGGAATCTGAACCTTGTTGGTACCACCACCAAGATGGCGTTCGTGATAGCACATTTCGGTATGATTCCTATTTCCTTAGAGCTGCATGATCCTTCTCAATACGACCCCAGTATCCGGAATATGTAGGTCTACTTCCTTGTGATCTATCGATCTCAACTCAGACCGAACTATCATCAACGAACGCAGTTACTGTTGTGCGATTGTGAGATCTTTATCCTTTCTCTTTGGGGCCTCTACTTAGCACAATTTCACGACTCATAGCTACCGTCTCAAAGAGCTCGGTCGCGTTCAAGAAGCCGCAGTGCGTATACACACCCCCTCATGAATCATGACCATACCAATGACATAACTCAGGTTTCCTCCACCATCTTCGCCATCACTGCCATACTGTCGGATGTCATAATTGCAGTGGCTCTCTGTGTGGTATTCAAGAAAACTGTGAAGGATGTTATGACCAAGTAGCTCTCATTTGCTGTCGTAACTGGATCTTCATCTAATTCTTCGGCTCAGCACTTCTTCTGTCATTGACGCCTTGATAGTCTACGCTATTAATCGCTGTATACTGACCTCTTTCGCCGCTACGGTTGAAGTGGCCCTGGTTGGTTTGCATTTATTATTCTGTTGTATAATACTTACTAATACCGTCGTAGTTCCGGGGTTTACCCACTCCCTTCTACTCGTTCGCAATCGACTTTATCATCGGAAAACGTAACAATTTCCTGCGAGCCAAAAACCCTAACCCAAGCTGACGGCCTAACGCTCACTTTCCCAGTTTACATCAATAGTTATTTTGCTGCTTTGAACTCTCGCCGATCGCTAAAGCGACGCGCCGCAGCGGTTGAACCTACCTCTATAGGATTATCCCCCTCTTTAGATTTTGCCTCCAGTGGATCGATGGTGCGGCTCCCGACCATCAATATCCACTCATGTTACTCAATGTACACCTCTCATAGAGTGGGACAAGTGTTCCGCATACTAGCCAAACTCATGAACGTCTAAGTCATCTTGACAAAAAGGAACACAGTAATGGTGGTAGGCCGTTGCAAGCTCCTGAGTCTCAATAATCTGATCCTCTTTTAGTGACGTACCCACCAGATGGTAGTAAGGGTGTCATTGCCGAGATCCAATAGCTTCTCGTCCGCCGTTCACTCGCGATTATTCCCACCAGCGGACCCCAGAATTGAGAGCAAGTACACTACCTGCCCCTCATCCTCCTTTCGAGATACTCAGGACCTTAGACTTGATACCATGTATTATTACACGCTGTCATTCGCCACTTTCGGCCTTACAGAAGCCTCGGGCACACATTTCTTTTCGAGGAAATCCTTCCATGGAAGCTTTTGCTCCGACAATCGCGCCTTTGCCCACGCCTTTGCCCAGCGGGCTTCGATGCGTTGGGTTCTTCGCTCCGGGCCAGGGCCATCGAGGTCGCGTCTCAGAAATCTACATCATGCATCATAACTATTGGACCTGTAATCATACCCCGCGGAACTGAACTAACTGGCAATACTATGGCTGGAATTGTTGAGCGATGTACTTAGCTCGCTACTGTGCCATCTTCGACCTCGATCAATGGAAGAACCTCACCTGCTCCGCTGAGCCGCAATCTTCGAGGCTCCCGGACTCGGGCGATGGAGCGCCCTGGGTAAACACCTGAACACCTCACGGGCTTATACGGGGTCAGACAAGCCAGCACAAGGACATCAAGGGCGGAGAAAATCAAAGTTCTCACACGCTGGCCCGTGATCCACTCAAGGCAAGTCAAAGCAATTCAATTATCCGAATCCATCATCTTCCAAGACGAATGGCAAAACTTTGAATACGATACAGTATGCATAAGTATATATATCTCCTGCCTCGAAGTTCGGTTCCCGAGGCCACTCTTCCTCTTCCCTCTAGCACGCCTCAACTTCAGCATGGATGTAGGGGCGATTGAAGGCACTTTTGGTGATTGGATCTCCCGTTCAGACGACGTTTCTCTCGCAATAGCTGAGTGAGCATCTTGTAGGGGTGTTACTGGCCGGAATAACGGTGGCCATCTTCATGTATGGCATCACTTGCTTGCAAGTATGTGATCTAGGCGCGTCGCAGATGTCAGCCTCGCTCTATCTCATACTCCTCTCCCTGTAGACCTATTTCTACTACCTCTACTTCAATAAGGACAAACGTAGCCTTAGGATCTTTGTAAGATAGGTTCTCTTTTCTCTGAAGATGACTTAGTGACGAGATTTTGGTACAACTTCAGGTTGCCCTAATATGGTGAGCGTTAGCCCTCTTGCTCTGCTGATTCCTGTTACCAACCCTGAGTACTGCAGGCTCCTGGATACTGCCCATATCGTGACCGTGTGCCACACAATGTTCTATTACTTGGTCAATCTATTTCTTGCACCAAACATGTCCTTCTGGTCTAAATAGTCTTGATCCTCAAGGTGACCTGCTTTGGTCATCCAGAACTGTTGGAGGAAGGAATTTGGTGCGTACCGTACACCAGCGACCTTCCAGACATCTAATGGATATTTGTCGTGCACAGGTCGCTCTTTGTAGGCAGTATCTGTCTCTCGAACGCAGCCTTCGACCTGAATAATCTACCTCCAGACATCAATAGCATTTAACGTGAGCATCCTATGTCTATCCATTGCTACCACCTTGAAAATTCCTCAATGATCCTCTGCTAGGTCATCACCGCTTTCATTGTGCAAATGTGAGGTCCACACTTCGATTGCTCTGCTCAATGTTACAGTATCGATACTCATGCTTTATCGTAGATTCTTCACAGAACGCATATTCCGACGTAGGTGCATCTTGTGACTTTCCCCCTTGACCCCATATATACAATCTTGTTCACTCTCTTTCTAGTATCCTCACCTCGGACTCGGTGGTGGTTTACTTCCCTTGTTGTAAGCCAACTGACTTCGGTCTATGACGACGCATCTGACTGAGTTTACCTTATTCCAGGCTGTCACTGTCGTAGCCCATTTCGGTGAGTATCATTACGGTATTGATTTGAAGTCAGCCTACTCACCGTTTGATCTCTTTCCAGGATTTGGCATCGGTGAATTTGCTCTCTAGCTCGTATTGAGTTGCCTGCTAACTGGATGATTAGCCACGGTCGTACAGTTGTCCGTCAATACAGTCACTCAATCAGCTTCGTGTCGCTGAACATCCTCCCTCGACCATAGCTTCCATCTAGGCCGATTCGACAAGTTGCACTCTACTGCGGTACGCTCTTCCTCATCATCATTTGCATATGTTCCCATCTTTCTCTTCAGGCTGTCCCCGTCATATTTGCGGTAACTGCCATCCTCTCCGACATCCTTGTTGCTGGTGCGCTCTGTGTGTTGTTTGATGGTAGCCGGACTGGCATCCGGACGTGAGTTGATCTACAACTTAAATCAAGCCTGGCACAAACTCTTGATGGACCTGGTTCTAGGACTGACGGTATCCTGAACCGCCTCATCGTCTATGCCGTAAATCGTTGCGTTCTGACCTCTGCCATTGCCATCGGGGAGGTAATTTGTGTGCGTGCCTACGAGTTCACCTTTTGCCGGTACCCCTGCGTGACGCCGCTGTTACAGTTCCGACTTCTTCCTGTACCATTTTGGGCCTTTGCATTGGATGTCATCATCGGCAAGCGTGGGTCCTTTGGGTGTTGGATCTCACCTCAGTGGGTAACTAAGCTCTTTCCAGTGTATACGAACAGCCTCCTAGCTTCTTTGAACGCGAGACACATGTCATCGCAACACACGAAAGACCTCAACACACTAGAGCTATCATCAGTCCTACCCACAAACACAGACAGCAGTGGCAGTCGATTCACGGTACATACGCCTTTCTCTCATTTTTCTGGAATTCGATTTTGACTGCCGGTTGCCTACGTTCAGGACCGCTACACCAGCTCGAGCAAAGAGGTAAAAACTTCCACATGGTTTCTTGTTTAGCGAGATCATTGACTCTAGCTTCCCACAGTTGTCCAAAGCACAAAATACTACCGAGCTGCTGTTTAGATCCGCCGATACTGGCACCGTCGACAAGTAGTGAATACTTTTTGGCTACGGTCTCCTTTCTCACCATCGGTTCGGCATTCAAGACTGGGATGCAAATTTCTTTTGCTCCTTCCAATGATTCGATAGTGTGGCTCAGGGGTACCCTCACTAAACTACGAGAAGAAAGGCCATATCAGTACGGGGTACCTATCAAAACATGACACTCATGCCGGCCTCATGATACATTATGCCGAGACAATATTACAGCTTTCCCTCTTTACGAGCTACCTGGACCCATCTTATCACATTTGCCCAATCGCGAGCCCTGTGTACCGGAGTGTCTGCAGGTATCTCAAACTCTTCTTTAGTCCAAAACCCCAGACCATCACGCTTCACTCTGATATCATATGTCATTTCCTCACAGTTGTCTTCTGGTATGGATTTACGCTTGTTCCATTCGTATTCACCGAATAAGAGAACCGGAGTTGGTTCAGAGTGAGTAGCACACTGTAGCGCATTTTCGATGGAATCGTCGATCAATAGCTTGGCCCCCAGGTCATGGCAAACCTATGCCAATGGCAAGAATGAAGATTGTTATGCGGGTACAGGGCAATGGCGGTCTTACCTGAGCCTTGCTGAGTTTAGTGACGACTTCATGTCCCGTGGAGTCCTTGTCTTTGAAGGCACCGGTACAGATTACTCGCTCGAATAGATCTGAGGACGCGCAGATATGATTCAGCGCATGCTTCATCTCAATAGACAATTTGTGCAGTACCGTACCTGGAAAATAACGGTTCACCCATTGGAAGCTTTCATCAGCTACATCATTAGTTCTAGCAGTGACGACTAGCAAGCGGAAGCCCATGTCGCGCAGGGCTTGGACACCTTCTCTGGATCCAGGGATCGGTGTACTCTTGTGAATACGGCCACAGTCATAAAACTGGCGAACTTTGTTGAAGGTATCTGAAATACTTCCCCACAGGGGATTCTAAAAAATGCTGATGAATGCAACGCTCGCATATTATCTCAGGAAAAGATCACGACCTTCCAATAGTAATAATCTTCAGGTCAAGTTTAGTGGAGATCATACAGACAAGAGAAAAACAGGGCGTTACAATAGAACATGGATAGGTTCATGTCTGTGCCAAACACCTCGTTGTGCCCTGCGCGATATGAGCGAACGAGATAGGCTGAGCAGCTCGATCAGTTACATTTTGCAACCTCCCTGTTTGTTTCGCTCAGTACATCGTCAAGATCAATGGCGATGACGGGGCCAGAAGTAGAAGGAGGCGAGATGGAAGCGAGCTTTGCTAAAGCTGCTTGATGTTCAGGATTGCTGGAGTCATTAAGAGGATTTATTCTCTCTGCAGTCGGTGACTCGAGTTCTGAAGTAGATCCCCCAAATGACATGATGGATGTCGATTCAACGAGGCTCAAGGAGGTTGAGCGTGGAGTCACTAGGCGGAACTAGTCAGAAAGGGAGGAAGATCAGGAACGGCCCGATTATTGATGAGCACATGACCGCGTTTGAATCGAGTCATGCAATGATGCATACCACTGATCGGACTTTAACCCTCCCTTCGCTTCGCGTGGAAGCGTTGGTTAAAATGAGGAGATCAGGCCGTAGCCTTTGCTTATACCCTCATCGAACCCAAGTTCCCGCCCATGGACCCAGAACTCGTTAGAGCAGAAGCTATCGCCGACGAGGAAACACCTTTGCTGCTGAGCCCAAGGAAAACGAAGAATCCTTTCCCCACTTTCCAGTTCACAGTTCTGGTACTGCTGCAGATATGCGAGCCCTTGTCGTCCCAGCTCATATACCCATTCATACCGCAAGTGAGGCGATTCTGTACCTTGTTCTTGTTCTGAGAATACTAAAGAATCTACAGCTCGTCAGTGAACTCCCGATAACAGGGGGTGACCAAAACAAAGTAGGCTATTATGCCGGATTGATTGTACGCTAAATTTCTTTGAAAAAGAGAGCTATATGGGGGGCGTTATGGCCGTCGCATAGCTTGACCATATTCTCGCTCTACTTCGTACAATGCTGAGGCCTGGTTTCAAGGAATCAATATTTTTTGCTACTGAATCCACGACCGTTCTCTTTTGGTCGAGAACCTCTGATTATGTGGGGAGGAAGCCTACATTGCTCCTAGGATCGTTCGGTCTCTGCATATCCATGGTCTGCTTTGGTCTCTCTCGGACTTTCTTGCTTCTGGTCATCAGGTTTGTCTCTATTCCCATCTAATCACTTCGTTACATTGCTGATGTTTGGCAAACAATCCAGTCGCTCCTTGTGTGGCGCCTTGAATGGCAATATAGGAGGTCAGTACCTGCTTCTCACCCGCGTTCGTACATTCATTGATCCGAGAAGTGTCCAAGACGGTAATGGGAGAATTGCTCACAACCCCCGATCATCGAGCAAGAGGATTCGCTTTTATGCCTGTAGTCTGGGCAATAGGTGCAACCATTGGGTACGGTGACCCTATTTTCATGAGTATATCGTTTCTCACGTTCATCCAGTCCCTTCTTCGGAGGAAACCTAGCTAGGCCCCATGATCGGTGGCCAGAGTTGTTTTCTGCGCAGTTCTGGATAGATTATCCGTACTTCCTGCCATGTGTTGTCCCAGCTGTACTGACAGTCGCCTGTATGATCCTGAATGTTTTATACCTTGAGGAGGTACTGCATTCCTCCCTCAAGCCATCCTCTGATGCTGATGGACTCGATACAGACGAACCCCGCGATGAAAGGGGAAAAGAGGTGGACACAGCTCTTGCCATGGGTCTCAAAGGATAATCAAACTTCCACGGTCACAGACACTGCTGCGCAGACCAATCAATCTCAAGCCCCAATCCCCATCTCTGGCGTTCTGACATCTCCCGTCAAAATGGCAGTTACAAATTATGGTACTTTGTGCATCATTGATATCATGCTGGCTGCTCTACGACCTCTCTTTCTTGCTCAACCTATTGAGTACGGGGGGTTAGGGCTAGAACCAGCCACTATTGGCAGTATCATGGGTAAGTGATACAATAACCATATACTCGTTCGAGACTTGATTGATTCACGTTTCGGACCCAGGGACATACGGCCTTGCATGCGGAATTCTCCAAATTGCCTTCTTCGCCAAGGCGATACGAGTCTTCGGTGCGCGCAAAGTATTCGTAGTGTCCTCGTTCGCTTTCCTCCCTGTTTTCGCCGCGTTTCCTATTCTCAACTTGGCTGCGCGACGCTATGGGAAAATTACACCAGCGATGTGGGGAATCCTCGCAGTCCAGCATATTTTTGCTTGTATAGGTGATGGCGCGTTTGGTATGTAATCCCCAAAAACAGCTACCAGAAAAGGTTACTCATCTTGCTATCCATCACCATCCCACGGTAAACTATCGTTCTAGGCTGCGCTGCACTCTTCGTGACGGCCTCAGCGCCCAACAAAAGATCCTTGGGGACTACGAATGGGCTGGCCCAGACCACAGCATCTATATCTCGTGCTATTGGACCTGCTGTAGCCAGTTCTCTGTTTTCCCTCTCAGTCGAAAAGAACATTGTCGGTGGTTACGGGATCTTCCTTCTCCTTGGAATCATCTCCTGTGCCTTGGTGAGGCTGGGAATGAGATATCCTGCTGAACCGTGGGAGCATGACGAGATAGAAGACTGAAAGAGCCCTTTCCCCGGGAATTACGAATTAATATGGGGGATGGGATGAACTATCCTCGATGGAAAAATGTCATGAAATTTCACGATAATTATACAGACAATCTGCGCGACGAGTAGCAAGGAGAAAGCAAGAAAAAGATATGGATAAGTAGCGAGAGGAGCTTGTGTCCCTCACATCACCGTCCGGTGGTCGAAGAACCATTCTCGGACTCGATCTGCCTCTCCGTGCCTTTGTTCTCACTGAAGACTTCTCCGGACTCCGCCTTGGCCATGGGATCGTCGCGTTCCCTGAGGAAAAAATAGACAGCAGGTGGTCCAACGAGCAACGCTCCCACCACGTTTCCGAGGAAGGCTGCGATAAAAGATCTATAAAAACGAGGGAGATAACGTGAGAAATGAAGCCCCCCTAAGAGCAGCTAAAATAAGTAGATCATTGGCTAACTTTCGAATGTAGTTCGCCACCGACAGCTGTGTGACGAGCAGGTTAGGGTCTTTGGTGATGTTCGAAGGGAAGAAACACGAACGTCTGCTCCAAACATTATTCCCAGTGGCACTGAAAACATGTTTGCCACGACTATCAACCAGAGATCAATCATCTTTCGGGGCAAAGGAAATCACTACGTGAGTTCTCACCGTGGTCATAACCACAAGCCACGAAAACCTAAATGATCTTGGTGAAGGATTGAGTCATATGGACTTGAGAAAACGACTGACCCATATCGGGAACCAGATAGACACAATCTACGTGAAGGTCAGTCGTGATAAACCGGGAATGAGCACAGGGGGGGATCTGCTGAACCTTAGAAATCGTATCGCGAGCTCCAGTCGCTTGCTAGATTTCAGACGAAGAATTGCGCAATGTTAGAGCGTGAAATTTCTCGAAGTCAACAGGAAGTCTAGTTCACCCAAATGGCGACACTGACGAGCCAATTACATCCTATCCCGCGTAGAAAGATCTGGTGCCACTCTGGATCCCTGGCTTTGTGACTACCGAGAGAAAGAGAGACTGAGATCGCACGATCGCCTCTACTAAGTTACTATAGTTGGTTACTCACATCGCAAAAGTCTGGACTGCAGTATTGTACGGTTCGGCCGATAGGACGCCACTGTCTGAATAGATAAAAAAAAATCAGCGTTTCAAACCAGGCATGAAGCTTAAAGCCTAGGATTAGGCTGTCGCATGTGTGTGTGACGCACATTTTACGAGGATAGCACCAAAGAAGAGGCTGCCGACGAGGTTGCCGAACATGACTGAATGAGTGCCCGATAGATGTTAGATGGATTCGGACTCGGTCCGCGGCGCCTAGAGGGTGGAGATGAAGAGAAGCGAGGACTGACCAATGACCCAGTTCATGGGAAGACTCCACCAAGGCACAGCGCGCTTCATGACTGCCATGGGGAATACCTATATGCAGTAGGTACGCAATGACCAGAGAGAAAGTAAGGGGACGAAACGAGAGGGTCAAAGAGAGATATCTGGCTTCACCATCATGTTGCTTGTCAGTAGCTCTTGACCTTGCAAAACAATCCTGGCAAAAAAAAAGTGCGTTCAGCCACGGGAGAACGCCTCGCAGAGCATCGGCAAGTGGTGAACTTACATCACCAAACCGACGGGGAAGACAAAACCACTCAGCACCTTGATGAGTCCGGGATTACTGGCGTTGACGCCTCCTGAGCCACCGCTGACGATTTCCGACAGCAGTCCACCGAAGGAAAGCATGGCGCCGGCCATAAACTGAAAAGATAAAAGACCATGGGCTCGAGCATCCAACCCAAAGACGCCTCGAGCTTACCGCTTTGAAGAACAATACATCTGCGCGTGTTCGATGCTTAGCTACTGCAGATTGGATGAGAGCAGCAGTAATCTGGGGTGGCTTCAGGGTGCTGGGAACGGTGTCGATCGACATGGCTATTGACTGAGAGGAGGGACACAGATAGTGGGAGGAGCTACGGAGTCCGGGGAGCCAAAGATGGAGTTCAAAAGGCACCCCGTGTGTGGCCAGGAATATTTATACCATACGGAAGGGATATAAATGGAATACAGAACAGAAACGAGGAACTCGTGAGACCGAGGGGATTGGGTGCTAAGGTGATTGGACAAGTACTTTCTTCACAGTAGGGTCGCATAAGCGGGTGTCAGCGGTGTCGCATGAAAGGTAAGCAGGAGAAGATCGACTTGAAGAGGATAGTCGTGAGTACAGTACTGGTGAGCGCTGAGCATTCAATGCAGAGTCATTTGAAACACGGTTGAAGGTCTAGAGGCACAATTTTAGAGTATGAAGCCAGATATGTTGCGAGAAGAAGGAACTCGGTCGGGCTAGAGATATCCTACCAAGTCTGCATAGATGTGATGCCTCGGGAGCAAGTGCGCAGCGACGAGGGCTTGAGATCGAGTAACCCCAAGAGAGATGATGGGAAAACTAAGTAAGAATCCGGGGGGCTTGATGATTATAGATCAAGAGGCTGCTTCTAGATTCGCGCGATGGAGCGTTGTAAACAGTGGATAGATGTTTAGTAGATAGAAGCACAGTAAGATATTGATTCTGATGGTCAGGTTCTCCCTACTTGAGGGATTAGATGGAATGAGGATTGATATTGAGGCCTGAGGCGCTCTCGCGTAGACCAATCGTACGCGGTGAATCGGAGATCTCGGTCGCCATTATGTCAGTACCGTACTCTTGCTGTTCGTTTACAGATACAACAGGAGTAAGATACTTTAGATCGCCTTTCTCGATTTCTAGTATTGTAGCTGGTATGCAAAAACGTCGATTCACGATAATAAAGCGGTGGACGAGTGGTCAGAGTCATAGTGTCGCCACTGGGTTGCGACCGCCAAGGAGCGTCGCTCTAACTGTAACCCGTGACCCGTTCCGTGACTTCAGCTCATAGTGCGCAGCCTTGACGCTGGGCTACCGCTCCAGTTATTTCGATGGAGAACGCTGAGGCTCTAGACAAAGGCCAACCAGAGCCAGACGCAGGAAACAGGGAAGCGTCGACGATAGTCGATGAAGGCAGCCCTGAGGAAACGAGTACTTCAACGACCCCACTAGCTCGCTCTCGTCCATCGTCCATCCAAATTCCTCAGAGACTCCAGAATCTGATACTCCATTCACCATCGACAAATAACTTTGTCGGGACACCGTTCGCGTCGACATCTCCTCCATTCGAATATCCCTTTCCGGATAATCATGCAGCATCTGCTTCTTCCCCTGATCTCTCGTTACGCTCCTCTTTGTCGCTAAGCTCTCTCCCTCGGAGCCAATCTCCAGTGCTTTCCAACTCTGGCTCTTCGACGACATCGCCGACACAGGTGCAGAATGTCAGATACACCCATCCAAAGATGAGAGGTGGTTCTCCACCCCCTCCTATACCACCCAGCTTGGTGCGAAAGAGGCAGCGATGGAGCCTTGGGCTTCACGCGAACCGCAGAAGGAGCGAAAGCGTGGACAGTGGTCGAAGCGGAGACAATGGCAGCATATCCAGCCTCAGTGAAAGCTCTGCTGACGAGGGTCCATCCGGGCATAGAACTACTCCATCGTTTTCTTCACTCCTGGAGATGCACACTCGTCAGCAACCTAACGAGCACCCCATCGGAGTAACTCGAGTCGTGTCTGCACCCGGCGAGCTCGACGGTCACTCTACAGATTCGCTGCAGGCCAAGACAGAGGACGAGTGATGATCGATGATGCATGATGTCTTTTAGGCTGGATTGAAACTGTTCAAGACGAAAAAAGAATTTCGGGGTCGCGGTACCGATGCGTTTTCCGTTCATTTTTGTTCCTCAATTACTTAGGTTTACATGGTCTCTGTTTCTTCTTACGGGCGCTGGCTCTAGTCTAGCGAATTGTACATGTTGTTTGACTTCGTTTTTGCTTTGATCCTGTTTTCCTGTCCTCGTTTGCTATATCCTGTTGATCTTTCATGTTTCGGGTTTGACTGTGGCTCTCATCTTTCTTTTCTTTTTGGGTTTTATGGCTATTGAATATTGATTCCTTAGAACACATCCGGATCCATGTATTACATTGTTAATCTTCTCAGTCGTCATCGCACACAAGGACATTTGTTGACTCGACGATAACGACGAAAACTCATCTCCAATGCCCAATGCTTGACAATCCATGCCATTTACGGTATTTTTGTTTCCTTGCTTGGCCGTGGTGCTGCACTCGATATCATGCCTCAACGCAAACAACGCGGTATTGACGTGGTGGAGGCATGGTGAACTTGCGAGCTCCAATTCGACTAGCTCACTGTGCACTAGAGCTTGAATTTGCTGTGAATCCACCTGATGCACTGATGCCTGGCCTTCGCTGAGGATGCAGAACTGACGATCAGATTGATTTCAGTCTATGCAACCAATCGAGTCTCTTAGGTCTGATGAGTTGGTGTTGTGCAATCTGTGATGAACATAGATGCCTGCGAGGATACTGAGGGTACTGGTTTACGCTGTACTGTACTTTTATACCAGCTCGGAGAGCAAGCGGAGGATGACCACGAGTGATGGTAAAATATCCCTCAGCCTCCTTTTTCCGATCAGTTCCGGAGCCGGAGAGAGTGCAGCAAGGCATGTGAAAGTGAGGATCAGGCTGCCTCTGATGGGCGGCTATAAAGCAATCGTGACTTTCGCCATTCCCCCTCCCCCAGACTCCCCTCCACAATCATCATGTCCCAACTAAAAGTAGACGGTTTCAAGGTACCTTCTTCTCCATCTTATCACATTTGGTTTCCCCTGTCCTTATGGCGGTTCATCTCTAGTCCTCCGAAATCATTGCCCAGATTGAGGATTATCTCTCAAAGGCCAGCGACGCTGAGAAGCAGCAGCAGATAAAGAAAGTGCGTTACAAACATATATGGCTTCTCATGATTCACCCTCATCATTTCCATCGTATACCAGACCAACGGTATTATCGAATTCCGTATCACCAACGAGGCCAAACAGGAGGCTGTCTGGACCCTCGACCTTAAGAAGGCTGGTACCATCTACACAGGTCCAGCCAAACCCAAGGCCGATGTTGCTATCATCATGACCGACGAGGTCTTCACGCAGCTTGCTGACGGAAAAGTAAGCATCGCTCCTTCGCTTTTGACGAGAGCAGCGCTCACTCAGTGCTTTCGTATTGTGTAGTTGAACGGCCAAAAGGCCTTCATGAGCGGTAAGCTCAAGACCAAGGGCAACATGATGCTCGCCACCAAGCTGGATACTGTATTGAAAGTCAGTCCTTCCTACACTTCACAGGATTATCTCTTACACTCTTTCACCTAGGCTGCCAAAGCCAAGCTCTGAGGAACCAACACTTCATCTTTGTTTGCCTTTTGGAACACAATACCCTTCTATCCACAATCTAGCATATGACTTGGCCCACGACCGGAGAGAATAAGTATATTATATGTTATATATGAGCGGTGGTAATGTAACTGGTGAAATCGCAACTGTCTGATTCCAAAATACTGGCATAAAAGGACAGGCGAGTAAAGGTTGTCCTACCCCCGACAAACGAAAATCTCTAGCCGACTCAGAACATGCTTCCAAAGAGCCCTTTCTGCCTCCTAGATGCTGGCTTAGGATCGGACCTCAGTGTAGAGAGACTGTTGAGCTGCTTCATCACCTGTCAAAAAGAAGTTAGCGTGTCTGCTCGCATAACCCAGTCTCAGTTGGTGACCCACTTCTTCCAGTTTGTCTTTGCGCTCCTGAAGGTCAAGATGCTTTCGTACCGCTGGATTTTCTCGCGCGAACTCGACAATTTCTGCTCGATCCAGGTCGTACAAGAGTCTGGAATCAATCTCACGTGGAAACTGCGGATTTCTCTTAGTAAAGCTGGCAAATTTTGGAAGCCAGAGTTAAATTACCTGGTAGAAGAATTGGTCCAGAAGTTCGATGTTCAAAAACATAGCCGACGTATAAGCGAGTTTGTCGGCGACGACATTCAGGAAAGCTTCTGGACAGAATATATCGCTTTCTGGTCCAGCTTTACACCTTTTTGATCGTAGAGCAGCTAGCCGTAGCCGTAAAATTGAAAGCCTGTCAGTGTAGAGCATTGCATGTCGGCCTGGGGATATATGTGAGGGTTTGAGGTATACACATGGGACAACAACTCACCGTCCAGAATCTGGGCTGGTGGGTATCGGTAGGATTCTGGGGTCTCGGGCTCTGGTTCGTCAGGTGCGTCAGGATTTGTGAACCTCCGATTCTTCCTCTCTCGTTCCTTCTCCTCTAGCGTCTTCACGTAGGACATGAGTCCGTTCATCCGCCTGCTCCCGCCTACCTTCTTCCGTATATCCTTCAGTTTGGACTCACACATCACCACCTCATTCTCGAACAGATCAATCGCACGCTCGCGACCTTTGCTCCATTCCTTGTCCTCGACCTCGATCTCGTATTTGTATGGTTTGATACAATTCTCGACCTGGTCCGAGGCGACACCAATCCGGTCCCGCAGTATCGCGTGGGAGAATTGGATGAGACGCTCCGATGCTTTCGTGTGATAGGTGAAAGGTTCGTTAAGCGCAATCGAGTCGATGAGGGCCCTGAGACCATCAGCGACCAGCATCGTTGAGTCGCGACCGATACCGGATTTGGTGAGCAGAGAGGAAGCCGCGTCCAGCTTGTGCCGCCAGTAAGGGTCAACGTCAACTGCAGATGCCACCTTAGGGTTGCCAGCTATCTGGCCTAGCTCTGGTGCCCTTTTGTCCAGCCAGTAGAGCTGCTCGAGGACGTCCATAACTTTATCGTCCAACATAGTCTTGAGCTTCTCGCGTATGATAGGTCGTTTGAATTGCGAGGTACATTCTTTGAACCGTAGTTTCAGGGCGTCCATGGTCTCAGCAACGTAGGATTCGGGCGTGATACGCCTGTCGTTGTACTGGACCTTGAACTGGTATGTGGCCTCCTCTAGCTCGAGCTGGACCGCGTTGGTAATGCCATGGAGGGACGAAGCCATGGACGATTCAAGCACCTCCATGAGCCTGCGGCGTAAGGTATCTGTACCAACCATGAGAGATGAAGAAGAGCCAAAGTGATCCTTGTGTGCATTGAAGTACTCGTTCTCGCCCTTCTGTACAGTGAGGGCAGTGGAGTCTCTCTTCTTTTTCCCAGAGGACTTGGCGACGACCCCAACATAACCAAGGTGCAGCGGATATCGGTTTCCGGCTAAAATTGTGGCTCCCTGGTCTGCGGGGACCAAGTCCATCTTCGTGATAACGCCAATGGTTCGTAATCCGAGCGGGTCGACCTTTCTACTGGCACGAAGAGCAGGTGAATTAGCCAGATCTACATCGGCGGCACAAACGGCAAGAATGATGTTGGGCTCCCGGATATATTTCTCGCACAAGCCGGTGATTTGTTCCTTCAGCGTCTCTGGCTGGTCCATAGAAGCGATCTGAACGTAACCGGGGAGATCAATGAGAGTCAAGTCGGGTACGTGGGGACTGTATATGCGAAGATCGATAGGATCATTGGAGACTGCCTGGGAGGTGGGCACAGCGAGGTTAAGGTCTGTCAACGTCTTTTGTATGGACGCAAAGTCGGTAATTTTCCCAAGCCCAAGCCCTGGAAATTCACCATACTCCTCACCAGAAGTACCAGGTTTGGCAGGGGTGTGTATCAGAGTGAGCTCGATAGGCCGTCGGGTCACCATGTTGTTCCCCCTGAAACAATCGTTAGCCGAAGGAAAGAGGATACCTAGTAAAACAGCACTCACTTGGGCAAAAACTCATGACCAACGATGGCTTCAAGAACCGAGCTTTTGCCTGAGCTCTGACTGCCAATGACGACTATGCTGGGAAGCTTGAGAGCATCGCTCTGGTCAATGCTGAGGAGCATAGAACGAATCTCTATAAGCTTCTTAGTGAGATGCATGAGACCGTTGTTCTTGAGTTCTTCGGATAAGGGCGAATCATCCTGTTTTGGACTGGAGGGGGACGAGATCGTAGCAGCAACTAGAGCGGCGATAGCAGCTTGATCGCTTGGGGGTTTCTTGTCTCCGCCACTGCTGTTGCCTCCGTTTTCTCCGTTTTCTCCTTCGTCGCCCTTCTGACCTAAGGAGGAGAAAAAGTCTTTGAAGAATTCAGGTGTGTCGATCTTGGGTAGCTGCACATCAGAAAGAGCGCCCTTGACGGATTTCAACCTGTCTGAAGCAGAGTCAAACATGTCTGTTGCGGTATCCTGTACAGAGTTCAACCATGCTGAAGAACTTTTCCGGAATTCTAGTATTCGATCACAGTTACTTTCTTTTTGAGTTTGCAGATAAAATACGGGCTTGGCACGCGTACCTTCAAATTTATAGTTGGCGTAACCAAAACCTCCGACTCCTAATGTGGCTCCAGCAATAGGTACTCTGAAGGCCCTTGCTACGAATCTCGGGATGGAGGCGTACGATAGACCCCGAGATTGTATCGTATGGCGTACTGTTGCGAGAGAGGCTGAAGCATAGCGACGTCTTAACGGGGTGGTAGCATGAAGAGTAGCCAAATGTCGAGGTGCAGAGCGAGAATGAGCTTTCACAGCGTGAAGACCATAAGTTACTGGTTTGTGTAGCGTTACCAGATGACGGCGAAGAGAAGAGTTCATGACTACGCGACCGTGTCGGCGAGACTCAGCAATTGTCATGGACTTGTACACCGGACGTCCGGGCGTCCATGACTGTCTTTCCTGGACTCCTTCCTGAATTGGCAGTAGCGAGGGACCGGCCCGCCACATGAGATGTGCTTCATCACACTGTTCTTCCCGATATTTCTCACCTCTGGGCCGGCTTTTGAAATGGAACCTAGAACAGATCGATAACCCTTGCTCATGGCACCCACCAATCACTCTCAGCCTCCACCGTCTGGTGTCTACGTTCCTGCTGTGCTTTTCTTCACTGAGAATGAAGATTTGGACTTGATCGCCACTAAAAGTCATATTCTTCGCCTCGCAGAGGTATGTAGTCTCGAGGATCAATAGCAGTTTTCCAGGATCTATCTTATCTGACACATTTTTGTGATCAGGGAGGAGTGACTGGCATCTTGGTGCAAGGATCTAACGGCGAGGCCCAGCATCTATCCCATGATGAGCGTAAACAGGCGATACAGTTCACTCGTCAGACCCTGGACCAGAATGGCTTCGAGCACGTTCTCGTCATTGCTGGTACGGGAGCCCTCTCCACACGCGAAACTAAGAAACTGTGCACGGATGCCAAAGACGCTGGTGCATCCCACGTTCTAGTGCTGACCCCATCGTTGTGGCCCCGTCAAATGACGAAAGAAAACATCACCAGCTTCTTCCATGAGGTTTGCGGTCTCCTTTATCGCACGTTTCTTCCTATCCTGAAGCCCTTCTGCAGGTCGCGGATGCATCTCCCTTACCAGTTATGATCTACAATTTCCCAACAGTTACTGCGGGAATTGACTTGGATTCTGACATCCTCGTCGAGTTAGCCTCCCACCCCAACATCGTGGGCACAAAGCTCTCTTGCGGGAATATCGGCAAACTCAATCGAATCACCGAGGCATATCCCTCATCTCGATTCGCTGTCTATGCGGGGAAATCCGATTGCTTTATCCTTGGTTTACTAGCTAATAGCGCTGGTACCATTGCCGCGTTGCCAAACATCGTGCCCAAGGTGCACAGGCATGGGTACGAACTATTCAAGGCTGGGAAAATTGAGGAAGCGTTGAAGCTGCAAGGCCTGCTTGGGAGAGCTGATTGGGCGATCTCCAAGATTGGTGGTATTGCTGGGGTGAAAGCGATCGTGTCCGAGCATTTTGGCTACGGGAGGCCTATAGTCAGAGGTCCTCTCAAGACGCTGAACTACCAGACTCTGGTCAAGAGCAAGTATACAGACGCGATAGAGGAGGTGTTGCGCTTGGAGCAATCATTGCCTAATTTACAGTAGCTCAGAATTTGAAGTTGGAACCGTTGCTGCTTATCACAGCACGTGTTCTCGTTTAGACCCAATTTCCCCTTTGTGTTACTATACTTTTACTCAGCTGGCTGAACGTTCCAGTTCTCCCGAGCCCTGTCTCTCCATTCTCGAGCACTCACCAGCACTCACCCTTTTGCACATTGTCCGTCGCCGCCAATACTCATGAAGTACATCGAGATTCCTCAGCTCACACACCTCGCACACGCTCTATCTCATGAAGGTCCCGAGTGTACTGTACACACGAGGCTCGAAGCATACAGCTGTAAGAATGTCAAACGGGACAAGAAGTTGTTCAAGTCGCTAGAGACAGCGTATCAAGATGAAATGGCGCATTCAGCACCATCGTGGCTAGCATTGGAGAAGGAGGCATCGATGACGCCCTTTGGGCCAATTGACAAGCATGCGTCAAGGAAGACACTGTACTTACTCATAGCAACATTGAACAACGCCTTTCCGGATTACGAGTTCTCAGATGTAAGGCCCGCCCATTTCAGTAAAGAACAGAGCGGCGCCAGCGTCCTGAACTCGCTCAGTACCACCTTCGTCGCACCGCATCGAGCTGGTTCTGCTGCACCTCGCACGTACTCCGCATATCCCCCAACATCCTCGGACTTCTTTCCCTCTTCCCTTCCCTCTTCTTCATCACCCTATGATCGTGTCAAACCCAGCCCTCTCGCACCCCCTCCCATCATCTCCGGAACCCATCCAGCCCTATACAGGACGATAGACGATGCCATAGGACTGGAAGACTGCGAAGTCTACTCATACTCCCCGGACATAGATGCTGATCCACATGCAAACGACATCGATGATGATGACGACGACGTAGTCTCTCTACCCGACGACGAGTCTTCTGAAGAGGAGGAACGGCCCATGTTTGAATTCGACGACTATGACGTCGACGAAACGCCCTTTCGCACGTCCTCTCCTACCACTGCCCTATCGTCGTCTCCTCCCCGCATAGCGACCAATCATTCACCGCTATATAGCTCATCGAGTGGAGGAAGACTCCACAAGTCCGCACTGCTCTGGTCCTCCCATTGGTTCTTCCTGAACAGGAAGCTGAAACGGATTTTGTTCATATCCGTGTGGGCGCGTGCCAGAGGGCTCTCTAGATCTTGGAGCGAAGGAGACAATCTTGATGTTCGGTACTACTCCCTGCCTTCTGAGAAGCTAAACAGAGAGCGGTTCCTTGGATGGGAGGGTGCCCATGGCGCTGGGGCTCGGGTCCTGGGGCTCGCGGTTGGTGCCTGATGGCTTTTCCTTGTCCCGTGAGCTACTCTCTGTGATACCAAACAACTAGAATGGGACTCACCAAGCGCCGCTCGCTGTGCCAGCTTACTGTTACACGCAAAGGGCCACTATTACTGAAAGATCGCAGTTTTTTTTTTTTTGTTATATCTACTCACCTTTAGTTCCATTTCTTGGTTTTCTTGGTTTGCGCCCTGGACTCGATTGATTGTTCGTAGTGTGTTTACTTTCCTTTTTCCTTCTTTCGGACCGGTTGTGTACGATAGTGGGGAGAGGTTACTTCTTGTATGTTATGAATGAACGGTGACAACGACGATAATGAGAGAAAGCACTGGCAGAGGGGAAAGCTAGGAGAAGCGAGTGGCTGACTCTTCGTTTATCGATGAGGTCCATGCGGATCCAAGAAAAAATCCCATCAATTCAACCCATTTGCTTCTTGCTTTCTACCGCCATCTGCATTTTTCTTGTAAGTTCATCCTTTCTTCTTTCTGCTCCTGGCCTCTTCTACACACTTTGTTGCACTTTTATGTGATGATCTTTATAAACTCAGCTCATTGAGGTGGGAGTAACGCCCCGTTATACCTATGAAAGCAATTGGTATTACCATATTCTGACCCCCCTTTCTTCCTTCCTCTCTACCTACTTTTTCACTGCCTATTTTTCAATTTGCTTACACATCTTTCCAGCACAGGTAGAATCAAAGTTATGTGGAAACGCGTGACGCTTTTTCTATCTCAACAGGGAAGTCATAGGGAACCTCTCTCTCTCTCTTTTTTTTTTTTTCCCCCTCTCAAGTCGCCACTGTTCCGATTACTATACATTGCACACCCTAGATACACATGCATAAACTCTGATGAATTCGATGGCCATTGATACTTCTGCTGTGTCGTCGAATCTTTCTCTTCGGCCCACTCTTTCAATCTATCTAGTTTGAACCTGGCCAACGTCTACTGCACCTTCATCTTTTTCATCGTGCTTCGAAGCCAAACCGAAAGTCTTCCCTGAGTAGCCAGTCTCTGACCAGACTTCTTTTGTAATTCTATAAGACGAGAGATCCTTCTAATTTGAGGATTTTCACTAGACACCATCGAGATATCACCGCTGAGAACAAAAAGGAAAGATATACCTGGGCTATATTCCGGAACTGGAGTTGTTGCGGTCCAGCAGGTATGGTTCCAAAGCGGAGTCTGCTCACAGCGTAAGACTGGAGGATCAAATGGCTGATATTGGTCATTTCCTTGGTATTACACAGACTCGGATAGGACAACGATTTTGCGGGAAGTAACACGATACAAGTCTGAAGCCTCCAAAAGCAACGTGAACATGAGGCGTGCGTGATAGAAATGTCAGGTCGCTGATGATCGTTTGACGTTGACCAACTGGAGTAGTAAAGTCTCAATCCGTTCTTGCCGTTTCTAAGATAGTCGGGCAGAGTTAGCTGCTTTGCACTAGCTCGCGAGAGTCGATGATTGATAAGAACGTACTTGCAGATCTTTAATTTCCTCCCTCACATTCTGACTCAGGACGAGAGACTCTTGCATTTCGCCTACCAGTCGTTCCAACCTTCTCACGGTGTCGTCCAACCCTGCAGTGGAAGCACGTTCCCCATTCCCGAGCTTATTGAATAGCTTTGAGATGGGGGTTTGAGGGGCAGAAAGGGGAGGCCGCTGAGGCCCCATCTCAACCAGAGAAGAGAGATGTGGACGAGGGCGCGGGAACAATGATTCGGGATTCGATAAGGACTCGAAGATAGGAATCGTAGAGGCACTTGGAGCTCTCATATTGCCTTTACCTGTCGCCGTGGATCTTACGCTCTCCCTAGAAGGTGCTCGATGCCTGGAAGGTTGTGCATCATCGAAGAAATCAGCGTCAGCCGCCACATCTACATCGAAGATGGCGTCGTATAGATCACTTGTTCGTGCGCCAACCAAAGCCTCCAGGACAGGTATGTTTCGCAAGTGCCGAGGTAGACTCTTGTACAATCGTTGGGCGACTTGACCCGTAGTGCCATGAAACCGCCTTCCCAATGCAAAATAACGCTCGTAACAGCCGATGAAAAGTAGTATGGGGAGTGAGGTAAGCCTGAAAATGGAGTTTCAGTTAGCTGAGCAAAACAATGTGAATGTTTGTTCGGGTACTTGATCAAGAAAACGTTCAACGAATGTAGACCGCGCGGTGTCAGGACAAAGCTAGCGGGTTTCAAAATAGCGAACGCCAATAGATTAAAGGGTGGTTGGTATGAAAAGAGTGCGTCGCTCTTTACACTGCAGCATGTCATTCCCTATGGTTCATTCAGATAATGCTGTCATGCTCACCCCTCTATCGTAGCAATGGAAAACTGGAATAGATACTGGTAGAAACATCAGAGACAGAACCGTAGATTTTGTTAGTCGTACTTCTCTGGTTGAATTCTTAATTTCGAAGGATCATTAAACAAACACTGAGATGGAGCACGAGCACGCACTTGATCAATCCGAGCAAAAGTGTTAGACAGAATAGAGATGAGAACTAGAAATAGATGCTAAGGTCTTGGGTCCCGGTATTCAAAGACTGAATTTCTTTACTCGTGAGCAGCAGTGTATTCGACAGTGCTGCAAAGCAGGTCATAAGGATCGGCCCAAAGACTGGGTGAAATGATGCTGCTTGTGCAAAGCTATGTTTCTTGAGTCACTAGAGTTCAGTGTAGATAGATAGATATGGAGCACCTGAGGTATGTGTTTCCAAACCTTGGGATAGCAGCTATCATCATCAAAACTGCTGTAAAAGGCTATAAAAACCGTTTACCATATCTGAACCCTGTGATATAGTTTTTGGCATTCGACGAAGAGCTGTGACAATGGCCTTCCTGGAACTCACATCAACCAAGCAATCCTCTTCAGAGACCACGTGTCAGATGCTGACGAGAGGTCCACAATGAATCAACAAGAAACGCGAGACAAGACGACAGATAAATACCGAGAGTCCAGAGAGTGAAAAGGAGTCCTGAAGTATAATATTTCAGGCTTCGTAATACTGGTTACGCATCGTCGCTTACCAGAGAAACAGATTGCTGCTATACCTGCTCCAATAGTTGGTTACATAGTCAGTAAGAGCTTTCATCGCTGTCAGTAAAGTTTACAGCACCGATGAAAAAAATAAAATCTGTGATCATGGCCCGTAGTGACAAGATCACTACATTGTTCCGAACTGCGAAGAAAGCTAGCCTAATCCGGTGCGAAAGTAAAACGAGTTGTAAAATCTGGAGGAGAACCCTCACCTCGGGAACAGAATGCATGCACCACAGGCTAGTATATCGAAAGCGAGTTCTGAGAGGCCAGCTACAAAAAAGTGAGCCGACGATGCTGCGAGATAACTGCACTGTATACTAACTTTCATCTTGAAGCAGGCCGTTGATTCGCAGGCAAAGGTAAAGCAAGTAGATGACGATGAAAGAGGCGTCGAAGACGTTCCATACCTTCAGATCGATAGAGGTGAGTGGATTATTCCATAGCGCCAATTGAACTTCAGACGTTAGCAATATACACTGTCCATCCATATTCGATAGAAGCGCTGTATTCGTCGAGGGTGAAAGCAGCAGCGAAGACAACGAAAATCGCTTCCCAGATTTGCATGTGGTTCATATCCCTGGCTGATTCACGCATGAGTCGCACCAGGGTGCATATGAGATAAACACAAACTGACAAGAGAGACAGAGTGCGTATGCCATTAGAAGAATAGCAAAATTCAAAAATTCAAGAATCGCGTTATATTTGGGCACACGGAGCCTGTGACCAGAGAGTGAGATGAGGTGGTTGATTATAGAGCGATAGCTACCGATAATGATTCAAGAATGGAGCTGAACGAGAGTTATAGATTTCAATCGGTTTAGGTTTGTAGTTATCTGCTAGCACGGATCGATGCGACTGCGACGTATAAACGATGTGGCCTGCATAAATATCGTGTATAACCTATGTGATAGAGCAACCAAGACCAAGTCAGTTAAGTGGTATTCAAATCTTCAAGATTACCTTCTGGCAAACTGAGGAGGAGAGAAAATGCTTCGACTCTGTACAGATAGCCATCTACAGGAGTATTGGGAATTAGTCTTAACCTCGAGGATACGTCCACTAACTTCAATGGCGCTCTGAGGACTTTCTTGATGGCTTTTCCCCCATGGAAGACTTTGTTTAATCTCCTCAACGGTGTCCGCAGGAGCGCCAGCCAGTGGAGACCACGATGTGGTGAGGACCGCCGCCAATTGCATTCGGTCAGAAGCCAAGTGGTTGATCAACTTCATTGCTATGATCTCTGTGATAGACGCCCGTGCTAACATAGTGCCAGCATTTGACAGATCCGACTCTGCCTCAGAAAGAAAAAAGGATTTTACCACGAAGCAGACGTAGACCATAGACATGTTCTGTAGGCGAGCATATTTTTCCACGAGGGGCCGCGTAACAGAGAAGGTGATATCAGAGGCAGTCAGTTGCCTAGAGGCCAGTGGTAAGAGATGAGGGTCATGAGTGACGGCTGGGCGTGGAGCTGGATGATTGTCACATACTCCCAACTCAGAGGCGCGTCTGTTCACCAGGGATGATCAAAATTGTGTCCGGAACATTGCAAGCAGGCGCCGGAGATCACAAACCGATAGTTCTCTATAGATAGTAGCAGCGAAAGAGATTGGGACCTTAGTGACATAGAAGGTAATCTGGAGCGTACTAAGATGTCGTTCTTCAAGAGATGTATGAGGGGGAAAACTGTAACAAATGAGAGCACATCTTGCGAAGGAGCGAGGAGGTTGTCAGTGGGTTGCATTGAGTTATAACAGACCATGTGATCCATTTAACTCGAAAGTGGTGGATTTGCCGGGTTGCCCCCCTCTCACCATTTCCCCCATACATGGGCTGTTGCTTCTCCTCCAACGTCGACTTCGACGCTGAAGTCAATCTATATCATTTCTCTCTTCATAGTGCGGTAGGAAAAGGTGCCTTTGGCAAGGTACGTCACTCCTGCTTCCTCTCGGGCCATAACCCGGCATTCGTCTCATAAACCAACCTCTTCTATACCAAGGTCAGAGTTGTTGAGCATAAACGAAGCAAACAACTCTATGCACTCAAGTACATCGATAAGTCGAGATGCATACGACAGAAAGCCGTATCAAATGTTATCCAAGAGCGGCGTCTACTGGAGGAGGTGGCTATCTTTCCATCCTGGTTTGATCCCGGCAGTCTGTTAAGAGTTTCTTTGGGCAACTAGATTGAACACCCGTTTATTGTAAACATGAGATATGCTTTCCAGGATGATGAGAACTGCTTTTTCGTTCTCGACCTCATGCTGGGCGGAGACCTTCGATGTACGTTGACGTTTCACTCTAGAGACGGTGCCTAACTCCTAGCTGACGATGACATCGCACCTTCTAGTTCACCTCGAGAGAAAAGGCTGCATCTCAGAGTCTATTGTCGTTTTCTGGACTGCAGAACTCTCTAGCGCCTTAAATCATCTTCACCGTCAGAAAATCATACACCGGTACGTTCCTTAGGCTTGCCGAGGGGGACCTCGCTTAAATTCTCCATAGGGACATAAAGCCAGACAATGTTCTTCTAGACAGTGCTGGACATGCTCATTTAACTGACTTCAATGTTGCCGTCCATTATTCTGACCGGAGAAACCACAGTAGTGTCGCCGGATCCATGTCCTACATGGCTCCTCAAGTTGTGGGGAAGAAAGGTTACTCCTGGCAGGTCGATTGGTGGAGTCTGGGCATAACGGCCTACGAACTACTTTTCAACCGACGGCCCTTCGACGGCAGAAGCGCTGAACGGATGACACAGTCTATACTCAAGGATCCTCTACGATTCCCAGATGATGCTACCTCGAAATGCAGCGCAAACGGGCTCCAGGCCTTAAGAGCGGTTGGTGCTATCGTATTCGAGCCGGGCATGCCTCTCATATCCACCCTTGTATTTAGCTCATTGAGCGAGATCCAAACTTGCGTCTGGGGTGCCGCTCTCTGGAGGAAGGCATGGATGATATCAGGAGTCACCCTTGGTTCTCTCACATTGAATGGGACACCCTTCAAATCAAAGAATGCAATCCCCCATACACACCTGATGTGCGTCATCACCTAAGCGTTCCACATCCATACTCATTATGGTTTAGATGAAGCATTCCAATTTCGATGTCTCTCATGAACTTGACGAGTTCTTGATGGTGGAAAAGCCTCTTACGCATACAAAACGCAAAGCCAACGCCGATCTCGACAAGTTGCGTCCTGAACTGCGGCAGCTGGAGGAACAGTATGATCCTCATCATGCGTCTTGATATTCAAACCTGACCGCTCTTCACCAGGTTTACTGTATACGATTTTACACGTTCAAGACGGCAGTCCTACTATCCGCACAATCTACCCATCAACAATGCCGGGACTGATACCGAGTGGTCACAGTCTCGAACGGAAACCCTAATTCCCACCGCTTCTGTCGCCGAACACTCTTCCGCCCCTACACCCTCGCCTGACGAACCTCAAAGCTGACCGTGGTGCGCTTGAGGCTCTACCGTATGAGCTTTTAACTCCCTCTCTTGCTTCACACGAACCGCCCACGCATATGCGCCGCTCGGTAGCGCATATCTCACGTCATTTTGGATTGAATTTTGGGTTTTATTGGAACTCTGCATGACAAACATTTAATTCGTATTTATCGTAATATACCATATTTCACTGAAGTCGAGCTCAGTGCTGTACATTATTTGGAACCACCCTTGGTAAAGACTTCCGTGTGCGGCGCCCTTGATCATTCCCTTCTAAGTACCTTACCGGGCTGGTCGCAGAAGAGAACAATACTAAGATTTCCTGGATGGATGACATGGGTACTTATTAGTGGTACATACTCCTGAGGACCCCGCGAGATGCTAGCGGTAGAGATAAATTTATATTGAGGGAAACTGTGAAGGTTTGGATAAACTGGTATTTAGGAGGATGACGAATAGATGGATAGATAGACGAGCGGATAGGTCAGTTCGACCTAAGCTGAGAACCAGTGCACAGAACACAGCGAGTTCCTCACTATATGTTGTATCGCTTGAACTTCAAGCCTTGGAACTTATTGGTGACACCACCAACGGATTCCTCTCCTTGTAATCGACGAGTGCGTTTCGCAGGGGCATGTTTCTCAATGAACGATGACCCTCGGTCGCAGGTCCTTTTCTGACCCGCTGTCGTGTTTGCTGAGCCTGCAATGGCTGTCGAAACCACTCTTGTTTCTGGGGCAGGAACCCCGGCCCCATCTGAAATTGGAGTAGGTGCGTCTTGGGGAGAATTCAAGGAATGGTAGGAGGGAGGGAGGGAGCCACTATGGAGGATTAAATCAGGAAAGGGAGTCGTTTCGTATCGGGAAGGGCAAACCTTGTCTCTGTACGCAGCCGTTTATTGATGCGGTGCATGCTAGATTCAGAGTCTCTAAATCCCTTCCGAGGAGCGCCTGAAGGACCTGGGTCCGAGGAAGTGAGCACCTGAGACTGGGGCCGACTGGTGGTAATCGGTGTGAACTGATTTAGCTTCTTCGTCCTCTTTGCACGAGTTAGATGTCGAGTGTTTTCCCAGAAGTCGTTCGTAAGTATGGGAGGCTGGCCAGGTTCCCTCTTGAAGTTGGCAAACAGGATCATTACTACGGGGAAATCATACAGAGAGGTGCAAGGTGAGGGACTACTAACCTCCAGCTCGAACTTGCACATCATGAAGCCGGATTTACCTGGCTCTTTCCAAGCCTAAATCATGATGAGCCACATCGCAAGATTCATCGATACAGAGGGTGAACATACATTAGTAACTTTGTAAAGACCGTCATAGCGATATCTTAGGTCCATAAAACATTCGTAAGAACAAGATACTTTCAGTGAAGAGGCAGAACCACTGAACGGACCCTTGAATGGGAGTGTATTTGGTTTTGGTCTTGTTGCTATCGGTATTGCTATGACCAGCCCCGCGAACTACTCGGACGGGCTTCTGTGTTTGAAGGGAAGTCTACCCAGCGTTCTAAGTGAAATTCGTTATTCAAGACAACTGTGCGAAGCATTTACCCGGAGAGCTGCGTTACCCCCCTGCACCCAGTCCTGATCACCTCGCTGCGTTCCATCGAAGCCCTACAGCAGGTCAGGATATTGATACAACATGTGGATGAATGTGAACACACATTACGGGTTGAGGACCCTACTTTACCACGCCCTGCAGATAGTTCAATAAAACTCCACCCGCATGGAATGACAGCCCTAACCTTCCCCACAGTATATTCTATATTTAATCAATACAATGCTAGATAGTGGTGACAATGTGTCTCGACAGAAGCTCACATGGTATTGCCACGATCGACGTTGTCCTCATACCCTCCTGCCCTAAGGACGTAGTGCAGTCACAATCAGCAGCATATTGGGACAAAGAGAGGGAACGGTTGAGTACAAGCATATGGAGTAGGCACCAGCTTCAGCAGTCCCAGCTATGCCATGACGTTTTCGTCGGTGTGCACCAGATGTATAACAATCGTCGCGATTCTTGAAGGTTCTCCCGGGAGATATACCTATGCAACAGAAGTTCAGTACGTCAATGTTCTATGGATTACGAAAGCCTAGCAATGATATCACTGCGCGTCGCTCGATGCGAGCTCGTACCTGGGATTTCGCCAAAAACCCTCCTGTTCATGGTTGTAATCGAGACTCATGAGCATTGAACAAGCAACCCAAGTCGACATGACACCTACCAGTTCACTTCAGTATCCGCCTCCATAGAGACTAAGGAAGTGTAAGCGTTTATGTGATCGCGTTCTGTCTCAGTTAGACCTTGAGACTACTGTGAAGAGAGTCGAGTATGGATTCGGAGATTCTGTCGTAGTATAGTAAACTTCGAATTCGGTGTTGTCGCCTGGCCGCGTAGTAAGTTCTCTGAAGGAGGTCGATGAGTTGTTGGTGAGTGCAAGGAGCTGAAGAATAAGACCAAGAGGAACACAGTCACGCCGCTTAGCTTGTTGCGGTATATAAATTGAGAGTCAAACAAAAACACAGTCACGCCGTGTCGCGTACACATGTATTGTGTTCGGAATCGGCTCTAGGCTTAGCTGCCCTTCTATTGATTGCTAACCCTAACCTCATTGAACCTTGGCCTCCGCTGCACAATAGAATAACTGCCGTTCACGGTGGCATCTTTGAGCTATGTGTTGACGAACTTAGTGAAGTCAATTCACAATGCAGCGTACGTATACATTAGTGGGCGATCACCAGACGATCAGCAGGCTCGTCCCGTGTGACTCAACATCTCTTGAGAAGCGGATTCTCCTCAGTATAGGTGACATTATTATAGTTTGTGTAGTTTTCTAAGGAGTGAACGGTCTGATGACTCTGACGGCGGTGAGAAGACTCCGAAGAAAGTTTGGTTGATTCATGAAGTAAAATTATGCTGTAGGGAAGTCATAGAGGTGACTAACATATCTCTAAGCTGGACTAGAGGTATATGCCGAATAGAGCTACAACGTGTATGAGTTAAGATAACGAGGTGAATCATGTATGCTGGAAAACCACTGTCTAATAGAGAAGATGTACTTGTTTAAATATACACAATGATGCAGCAGATGTCAAAAAACCTTCCAAGAATTATGCGTGTTCGTGAGCTAGGGCTTGAGATTCTTCCCAAACTTTTGATAAGCAGGGTCGTCGCGTGATGTTTCTGGATGTACTTGTACCTCCCCTTCCCATAGGGCGGCAGATGACCGGGATGGATCACTACCAGCAGGATCGGAGAGATCACTCGCTTGTGGGGTCCATCCAGCGCCAATAGAGGATATCATGAGAGCAGGGGTCATGGCCATTAACGAGGGTCTGTAACGATGAGAATTTAGAAGGGTATCATACACAATGACGACAAGACGTACAATCGAAGTCGTTCATCTTCTTTGTCCGGACGGACCGAGCGACTCTTGAGGACGAACGAAGAAGAGCGTAGGCGACCTCCTCTAAGCTGACCAAAGACGTTCAGGTTATCCCTAACAAGGTCGATAGTAGAATTCCACTCTGCTTCCGGACGAATAGACGGTAGCACATCGGTTTTTCCTAACAGTCCTGTGGCATTGAATAGTCTCTCAAAGGGCGCGGTAGGAAGAAGTCGAACAATGATCCCCAATGGGATGGAGACGACCCCTAACGCGAGAGAGATGCCCCATTCCTTGCCTGGTAATGGCTTCACCTGGAAAGCTGCACCACCCTTGAAGACGATGATAACTTGTCCAGCGATCTCTGTAGAAAAGAAAAGAAAATTAAAATGAGGAGCAATCCGCAGCAACCGACAAATCGACTGACCGATGAGAGTGATACCGATGAACCACCAATTCCGCTGTAATCCTTCAAAGATGTTGAGCTTGCGATCCAGGCGTCGACAATTGATCGAGTTAAATATTTGGGCGAAAACAAAGGCATTAAAAACAAGTGTTTTGATAACCAGTTCATCGTCGTGCTTGAGGATGTGATGTCCAAGGAAGTGAAAGATCAAGATGATAACGACCTGATAAACCGACTGAATAAGGATCATCTTGTACATGTCAGCAGAGAACAAAGGTGCAGTCTTCTTGTCAGGTTTGCGATCGAGCAGTGCTTCACTCGCTGGGTCAGTAGCGAGGGCGAGAGCCGCGAAAGTATCCATGATGATATTGATCCATAACAACTGAACGGCGGTGAGAACTGATTCTTCTTGTTCAGAAGCAACCGCAGAAACGAAGGTAATGATGACGGCAGTGACATTGGTGGATATCTGGAATTGCAGGAACTTCCGGACAGAATCGTTGACACAGCGGCCCCATATGATCGCCTTCACGATGGAGGCGAAATTGTCGTCCATAACGATGATGTCAGAGGCCTCCTTGGCGACTTCTGTACCGGAAATACCCATGGAAAATCCAACATTGGCAGTCTTGAGCGCTGGTCCATCGTTCGTACCATCTCCAGTAACGCCGACAACTTCACCAAGCGACTTCAGCTTCTCCACCAGAATCTTTTTATCTTCTGGAGAAGACCGAGCGAGGACCTGTAGCCTTGGAACAATTTCCGTCATATCTGCATCAGTGAGTTTCCGGAATGTTGGTCCCTCCATGATGATGCCACCTGGTGTGAATATCCCACATTGAAGGGCGATAGACCTCGCTGTGATGGCGTTGTCACCAGTACACATTTTGACGGTGACACCAGCCTTATGACACTTGCTCACGGCCTCTCGAACTCCAGGTCGAAGGGGGTCCTCGATGCCCACGATGCCAATCATGGTGAGATCCTGAGAGAGATCGTCGTATTCCACTTCGTTCTCTTCGTTGACTCGCGCACCTTGTGGAGGCCAAGAGGTGAAATCACGGTAGCAAAGAGATATGGCGCGGAGGGATTGGTTCGCGTAGAAGATGATCGTTCTAGAGAGGTTTTCGGCAGCGAGATCGTCAATAGGATGGGTGTCCACTTCGTCGCTGGTGGAATATTGCCCGGACTGATGGACGACAACATGGTGGGTGGACTTGCGGCACAGTATTTCGCTGGCGCCTTTGAGATAGACTCTATGACGGTCGTCCGAAAGTTTGACAACGACACCCATAGCTTTGCGCTGACTGGAGAAGGGTATCATCTGGACAACCTTGACTTCATTCCTGACCTTCTTATACGGAATCCAATCAAGACTTTTAGCAAAGTCCAACAGGGCACATTCCGTCTTGCTGCCAATGAATACTTGGTTCTTAGATATTGGATCTATGTCTTCGAAAGCGGTGGAGTTGACGGCAATGGAATGGTTGATGAGGGTCTGTAGCTGAGGTGATAAGACCCGATTAAGCTGCGACTGGTCAATGGAGAAATCGTCTGGGTGTTTGCGATGCATCTCCGCTTGGGGTTCCTGTCCTTCGCCTTCCTCATGGGCATTCGTTCGTTTGGGATTCTCATCCAACTGCCGGGCGAATTTACAATGTACCCCAAAAGAGCCGGCGACGATGGTCATAACATTTGTCGTGAGGGTACCAGTCTTGTCTGTGCAAACGACCGAGGCATTTGCCATGGTCTCACAAGAACCCAGAACACGGACAAGTAGATTCTCATGTGTCATCCGTTTTGTGGCAAAGGCGAGGGCCAGAGTGACAGCCAGAGGAAGACCTGTGAAATCATGAGCGAAATTGCTGAAGTGAGCATGGATGGAACACGATACCTTCCGGTACGGCAACAACAATGACGGTGACGGCGATAATAAGAATGTCAATAAACGCGAACCCTTTCTCGCTTGCAGACCTACGCCAGTGTGAGCCCTCATTGTCAAGTCTTAGACTTAACATTCATGACGAACCTTACTGGGTTTCCTCGACCAAGCTGAACGAAGTAGCGTATCATGAGGGCGATGAAGAGCAGTAAGCCAGCGGCACTACCGATCTTTGCGATCAGTTCCGCGAGATTGTTCAGTTTGAGTTGAAGAGGGGTGTTCTCTGGGTCGCCTCGTAACACTGGCAAACCCAAGCATTAGAACTATGCCAGGGGAACGGACGATTAAACAACTTACTCATCATGATACGACCGTTAAAACTGGTTTCGCCGACAGCGACAACCACGTAAGAACCCACTCCTTCCAGGACCTTGGAACCACTGACAATAAAACAGTCAGTGTGAGCTAAACTGTCCTTCTCATCGTGCCTTGCAGAGCGTCCTCCCTCCACAACCTCACTGTGTTTCTGGTGAGCCTTGGATTTGAGGTCGGACCACTCCTCAAAAGTGATCTTCTTTATGGCATCGGACTCGCCGGTAGCACCAGACTCATCGCATTTGACGTTATGACCGGAGAGGAAAATCCCGTCACAAGGCACGATTTCACCGGGTTCGAGTAAAGCAACCTCTCCAACGACCACTTCCTGTGAAAGCGGGAGAGAAAATCTGAGCCTAGTACTTTGAATAGGAAGGCGGTGGCACCAACCCGGACATCAATGACACATTCCGTTCCTCCACGAAGAACCTTGATAGTACGTTCGTCCTTCTTATCGTTGAGAGCACGAAACTGACGCTCCTTCTGATAGTCGTTCAAAGAGCCGACTACAACCTACACAACGACGCGTCAAAATACTGACGTCACACACACCACCAACGAGCTTACCACGATGATGACAGCTATCATGATGGCGACACCTTCAACCCAATCAACACGAGGTTCGCCAGGATTGTGAGAAGGTCCAAAATCTTGAACTATTCCGAGTACGAATGATATCATAGCCGCGATAGTCAGCAGGATCTAACGGGCGGAAAGGCGTGTTAAGTGATGCCATATGGGGACGCAGTGAACGGGCATACCAGGACCCTGTCCTTAAAAGCGGTCCACATTAGTGAAAGAAGCGTCTTGCTGTCGCGCCGTGGCAGAGTGTTGGATCCAAACACGTTCCTACGTTGTTCGAGAGACGCCCGGAATACGGGGCCATCTCCTTCAACATCCTCTTTGCTCCCCAAGTCTCCCGGTAAAGCCTCGTTCTCCCCACCCGGGGCAGTGAGCACGATCCCTGGCACGGCCACAGGTGACTGGGCAGGGGATGGAGACAGCTTCTCATTCTTCCCTTCCTCGGTCTGTTCCCCTCCAGGCTTGTTAAGACCCTTGAGCCTATTAGTGCCTAAACCCTGCAAAACTTTCCGTGTACCACCTATCAAAGCCAGAGTGTCGTAGTCTTTGGGATCAAACATAGCAGCAAGATCCCTAGCTTTGAAAGCAAAAGGAGTGGGATCATCGTCTGAGATAGGACCAGTATGTGTACTGTCCAAACTGTGCCCCTTGCGGTGAGAACGACGTGAGGCGAGGGAATCCAAGGTAGCGCGTTTCGACCGTTTGCTATGACCTGCACTGCTTCCGACATGCGTGACGCTAGTGACGTTGGACTTTGTCTGATGCAAGGGCGGCTGCTGAGACGAATCTGGCTCTGTACCGGTGCTGGAGATAGAGGAAGCCGTATTGGTGGGTCTCCGTGTATGGGAAACGACAGGAGTGAGGAGCTCTGGGTGATTATTCCTCAAAGCTAGACAGGACTGCTGATTGTTGACAGAACCGTCATCTGAGAGGGTCGGAGAAGGTGGCACGATAGTAGAGGCAGCCTCGTTGGAAGAAGCGAATGTTGGAGTTGGGGATGAAGGAGCGACGTCTGTGGAGGAACGCGGTGGGACCAGAACAGGCATGAGAAGCTGCGAAGGAAAAGGTTTTGCGTCGTCACTGTCGTCTACAGGCATAGTCAAAGGAGAGAGGAGACTGGAGGGAGTGGAGGGACAGCAGGTTGAAAAGACTTGGTTTGACTGTATTAAACAACCATCTAACAGCATTCCTAATTCCTTAAATGGGCATCAACACCAACCCTGCCATTGGACGAGCTTGGCGGAGGCCACCAGGGCCAAGCCTGAACATAATACTTCCGCCGTCGTGACCGAAAATTCGGGACTCAAAAGCTCTATTCTCTATTCACGGTCTCGCATGTATCTTTTCGACCTACGAACAAGCAAAAGGAAACCAAACATAATAATACCCCAATAAGTAAAAATTGATATCCTTGCGTATCCATCATGATTTCAGCGGCTCAATCAGCGGAGGCTGCGGCTTCGCAACTTTTCCAGCTCCTTGTCAGAGAGATCCAGTTGGATCCGACCAAGCTCATGGATGAAGCTACTTCCCCAGAACGCCGCGCTGTATTTGTTCACGTATTTGAACAGCTTTCGGTGGTTCTCCGCCTTGGTTTCGCCGTCCATCGTAACTGCTTCGTGTATCGCATCCGCCACTTGCTGCGAATCCCAAGGGTTGACGACAAGAGATCCGTTCAGGCTCTGTGCCGCCCCAGCGAATTCTGACAGAATCATGACCCCTTGGCGAGCTTGTTGGCAGGCGATGTACTCATAGGATACCTAAGGAAATCGGGTTTCATGCTAGTTTCAGTAACAGCACTTGGCGATCTAGGAGGCAAAATTGTGTGCTTACCAAGTTCATCCCGTCCCTCGTGCTAGACACCAGGCAGACGTCACTGACAGCGTACAACGCACAAAGCTCATCAAATGCAAGGCTTTTGTGCATGAAATGGATAGGCATGAATTCCACTGTCCCGAATCTGCCGTTTATGCGCCCAACTAATTCGTTTACAGTTGACCTAAGGTTTTGATATTCCTCAACATCCTGACGAGAGGGGACAGCTAATTGAACGAGCACCACCTGGCACACGTGAGTTAGTAAAGAGATGCGGGCAGCAGAGAATGCAAAGCCAGCAGGTGGGCATACCCATACCTTTCCGATCCATTCAGGATGCTGTGTCAGGAACAACTCCAAAGCGTGCAGCTTCTGGGGGACCCCTTTGATATAATCCAGTCGGTCTACACCTACGATCACTTTAACGCCACCGAATCTCTGTTCCAGTTGCTTGATACGATTGACAACGGATTCGTTCTTCAGATTCTGAAGAGCAAAAGACAGGTTACACAAAGACAGACCAAGGGGTTAAGAAACAAACGAACTTGAATGAAAGACTCCGGTTCGATTCCTATGGGGAAAGTTCCCACATGGGCGAGCCGGCCTTCGAATTCCACGCCGTTGGGCATCGTCGGGAGACCCAGGATGCGCGTACATGACGAGAGGAAATGCCGGGCATAATCATAAGTGTGAAATCCGATAAGATCACAATGAAGTATTCCTAACAAAATTTCGCGGCGAACTGGTAGGATCCTGTGATTCCGAGGTATCCAGGTGGAAATTTTGATGGTCAGAATGAGATGGAAAGGACCAAAAAACCGCACGAGGAACACACCGATATATCTCACTACTGGGAAACGGTGTGTGCAAGAAGAAGCCTATCTTTATGCCCGGTATTGGCCCGGAAGATTCCAAGGTGTCTTCTCGAACACCTAGTGCAATCCTATCCACTTCTTCCGCGAATCCGGCGTCCTCCTTCCTCTCTTCAATAATATTCCGGAGGAGCATGGGGAGGAGCATGAGATGATAGTCTTGGACCCAGACCATCGCGCCAGGAGTGAGCTGCTTTTTGACAGCCTCCGCAAATCGCATGTTCGCTTGACGATACGCGAGCCAGTTTTCTTCATCAAAGTTCATTTCGCCAGGATGATAGTGAAAAAGGGGCCATAGGATACTGTTTGAGAAACCATTGTAATGGCGGTCTGCGACGTCGTCTTCGAGATGGACAGCCTGGCAGGAGTACTCCTCCATGAGGCGACGATCGACATGCTCGCGGTCCTGAGGGGGAATGAAAAACCCAGGCCAACCAATCCAGGTGAAGTTCAGCGACTTCTTGAAACCAGAGAGAGCAGATACGAGCCCTCCAGAGGACATTTTGAATTTGTACTCCCCTGTGGTGGCATCTTTGGTGATGGTGATGGGTAGACGGTTAGAGACGACGATGAGATGAGTGCCAGACATGGCTTCGAGGGGATCGAGGTCAGACGCAGCAGATGGGGACAGAGAGCTCATGCCACCAAATAAGTAGCGTGCTTAAATATCAGTGCAAGGATGATCCTAAAACAGCAAGTTCAAGGTTATCAGATGGAATATAAAAAGAAGAGATGGGAAAAGCGCGTAACCACAAACGTTGATGAGAAGGAGAGTCGAAGATCTTGAGCTCTATCACCAATCGGAGAAACTACAGGAGAAGTACAGGAGAAGCAGAGAAGTGATTAGGCACATATATGCCGTATACGTAGTGACAGTGCTGGACCCTGTCAGGGTCTATAGGATACAACGTAGCGTATGTCGTCATATGTGACCCCAAAGACCCGCTCATTACTGTAATCTAGTCTCTAACTGTATAGGTCCTGTGAGCGCAGCTGCACTTTCTGATATATAGTCTAGAGTTAAATTTACTGGTAGTAATAGAGATACTACCAAGGACACGTAGTCGTAAAAATGACAACGCAACCGCTTCAATCCTCAGGCAATCAAGTGCTTTGCAATATGATTTGAGTCGCCTAACATCCGAATACATCCGTCTGTACAGGAAAATAGAGATTACCCTAATCGAACAATCCGAAGCCCATATCATCGTCAGATTCTTCCTCCTTCTCAGTTTCTTTCTCTTCAGCAGCGGCGGCTGGTGCGGCCTCAGTAGCGGCGGGGGCCGCAGCAGCAAATGCTTCAGGGTTGGCAAGATATTCTTTGGCCTAGACAGATAGCGAATCGTCGTTAGTATCACGTTTATCGATATTAGGGAGTAGCTGAAAGGCATCATAAGTTGGATAACACCACAGCATCCCAGGGATGCTCAGCATTTTCAGTGTGTATAGTTGTATCTGATCATATATAGAGATGAATTAAATGCACGAAGCTCACCTTCTCAGCACCTTCAAAGGTGTAGTCAGTTGCAAGAGCAACAGCAAGCAAGTTCTTGTAACCGTTGACGAGCGAGTGCACCACGGAAACGATGGTGGGATAGTTAAGAGCCAGAGAGATGGCGGCGATCGTCTTGATTCCGGTGCTGAAACGGTCGAGGAGCTCTTTCTCATCGACGTCCAAAACGGATGGTGAGAAGGTGTTGCCGTTATCGTAGATCTGAACGACGCTCATTCCGTAGGTGAACGGAGAGATGTTCAACATGTTCAGCAAGGTGGCTTCGGAGGATCCGACACGGGTCCCAGCGTGAACGACCTTGACATCGGACACAATTTCGATGGTTCCACGAGCGATCTTGGTGGGGATACCCAAAGCCTGGAAGAAGGCAGTCTTTCCGGGCTCCATACCGGTGTTACCTGCAGGGACTGTGACGTCCCTTGGGGCGTAGGCGCCAGCACGGGCGGGAGCAGCGACTTTGTTGGCGACGATAAGATCACGGACCTCCTTGAGATCACTCTCGGTGAAGACGAATCCGATATTGCCTTTGACGTGGGGGAACAAACGCTCGTATTGGGGGTTGTCCGACAGGATGGAACGAAGAGCACGTCTGACCATGGTGTTTTTGCCCATGAGGACAACACCCTTGCCTCGAAGAGATACACGGATTTGATGCATCTGGTTGGAGCCTACATTGTCGACGTTGACGATGAAGATGGAAGCTGATATCGAGCATTTCGGATTAGTGGATGGTACAAGTACGAGGTATATGGAGTGAAGCTGACGGTATTTTGCTAAGAGCTCCTTGAGCTTCACGAAGTAGAGTTCTTTATCAGCACGAGTGGCACCCATGATGTGTTACGGTTGACTCTAAATGGAGGAGTGAGATGGATTCTGGATGATTTTATGGGAACGATGCATACTGATGATACAACGGATGATTTTGTAGCAAAAATGCGATATGCCTCCCTATTGACCTCTAGAAGGAATATAAGCTATTTGGAAACTATTTTGATAGCAAGGGAGACGCACCTCAGAGAGTCAATGGATTTTTCAAGGCGATGAGGTGAAGGTATGAGTAGAGGGAAGGAAATCTTGGAGATCACGAAAATGTTGTGGTCGTGAGAAATCTGTGATAAGGTTTGACGGCCGTGAGTTGGCCGCGGTGAGAGAATGAGGGCGAGCACGTGCTCTATTAGGCTCAATTTGGACGTGCAGGTCACTGCAGGAAATTTGGTGAACTGTTCTGTTGTGGACTGTTCGAGTCTTCGACTGTGGTACAGTATTGGCTGGAATAGCGTCGACGCGCTATGGAATGTTGCGATGCAGTTCCCTGGCTCTACCTCTTCGAGCCATTGCTCCAGTCTTCTCCTTCCTTCCCAGATCTTACCTCCACCACTCTGTTTCTCGCACCATAGCCCCAGCGAACGCTAGTACTTCCACACCGTCCCAACAAGGCCTGGTATCCGTTTCTCATTCTTCCTCTCTCAATGTTCAGGATCAGCGCACCGCACAGAAGCTAGACGCTCTTCGCTCTTTCCTTGCTTCATGTCACCCCGACAGGTCCATCACACCGAATCACATTCGTTCTCTGTATGCATCCCTGGAGGCCCGTTCAAACCAACACCATCTGACCTCTTGGGAGTATTCGAGGCTGTTGAAGATATTTGGAAGTCTATCTTCTCCAAATGTCGCTCAGGACAGCCCATTCATTGACACCGGTGCATTTCCAAGCCACTACGTGGGTCGGCGCTCTTACTGGTCATTTGTCCTGAAATTGGGCTCATGCAAGTTACGGTTCGCGGGCGCACTCTCGGACTCTGACAAATTCTGGATGATGCTTGCACATATAAACCTACCACCAGGCTCACGGAATGGTACTATTCTCTTGCATTGAATAACACCGATTCGGGTACTGAACAAATTCTCAAGGCTTTCCGCATTCGCTAAGCAAAGTATCTACGTACTACAAGGAACTCGCAATGACCTACAACAGGCCCGAGGTCCACTTGCCTTATCTGCGAGCTCTGGTCACATCGCCCTCAATCCATCATCATGTTCTCGCAGCGCAAGCGATTTTCTTCCTTGCCAGACAGCCATGTTTGCCACATCCTATAGTTGCATTCATGTGGGAATGCATTCTAATCCGAAATGACATATTTTCACCTTCCACCAAAGAGTCGATACTTGCGTTATTCGCTCCGGTTCCCAGCGGGCAGGCTCGCAAACTCGTACGGCATGATTCCATCAATTCAGAAGGAGGTCTGGGTTCTCTTGCTTTGACCACTCTCCTCTCATCGGCTGGTGCGCCCTCAATAGCACAATGGGCTACAGAAGAATTCAAATCCCGTATGTGTCCTCTTCGTCCCTCGCACGAACGGTGGCAGGATCTGCAGTTCTTATGCCATAGCATCTTACCACTTGGAGGAACCGATTCCAACGACATCTTCTTTCCTGGATCAGCTAGTGCTAGACACGAAGATGTGGATTGGCCGATCGTCTGTCTCTTGACGAGACTTGAACAGAAATCCAGCCAGACAGGGCTCACCCCTACAGGCAAAAGGAAGCTGCAGCTAGAGCTCCGAGGCATCTGGAAGACATGGGCTTTCTCCCAGTCTCGTCGAGCATTCCATGTCACTGTGGCCATCGTCGCAGGTTTTCTACGCACAGCCACGAATATTATGGACCTCCAGCTCGTAGAGGCATGCGGCTTTTATAGTTCCAGACATTGTCTATGGGACTCTTCAATGGCAACCGACCGAATCTCATCGACTGGATACCTGTTATCACAATTCATCCTCTGCTCAGCCCTCACAAGAGGCCCCGGCTGGCGGCAATTGATTCATGTAGGGAACCCTCCCATACCCCGCTCCAAGCTTGCCGAGGGAATGGATTTCGCAGTTAATCAGTTAGTCTCAAGGGACTTGGAGCTTGCTGCGTCCGTACATCGCTTCTGTTCCACCAATGGGATCACGCTTTCCTTGGCGACCAGAATACGTTT
Source organism: Agaricales sp. HM26-F1 (assembly GCA_002718315.1). Classification (NCBI taxonomy): domain Eukaryota; kingdom Fungi; phylum Basidiomycota; class Agaricomycetes; order Agaricales; species Agaricales sp. HM26-F1. The sequence continues at coordinate 60,079 of NIBX01000021.1, read as the reverse complement.
TGCACTAGCTCAGGCGAAGTCCGGGGATTGTCAGGATGTTCTGCCCCTTCTTCAAACAACGGGCCTCACAACCGCGCAACTTTCGGCCTTATGGGAAGCTTGCGTGTCGCCATATCGATATCGGAACTGTCAGCGAATCCCTCCCTCCATACTCCAATGCCTTTACCTTGCCTTGGCCAAACTACGACAGAATTCTGGCATACCACCCGCCAGCCTCCGTAAATCGGTTGAATATCTTCTTCCGGTTCTACCGTCCAGGGACAGTGTCCAACTAGCCATTTCTATTCTACAGGCCTCCAAGGACTACCTTTCACCCTCAGTGCACCACCACCTCTTCGCTTCCCTTGTGTACAGAGGTCATTATCGGCTCTGCATGCCCCTCCTTCGAGCTATAGCTACTGCTGGACTTCCTTGGAAGAAACATCACCGTCTTCTCATGCTTCGGTATAGTAACACTGGTGCGAGGCGGCTTGCTCATCCAACGAACATCACTCGACGTCTGCGCACCAGTCCTCCCTCACACATCGAGAAGATTACCCGCCATTCCCGAAATATACTACTTCGACTTGAGGAGCTAGCCTCGCCCTGTCTGATCCCGGAAGCGTGCAGTGAAAATTCTCAGTCACTCGAGACCATCCTCACGAACCTTGTTCGTGAAGGCAGAGTATCCGCGGCTGCGCTGCTCTTCTCCCGAGTCCACGTTCACTTCGACAAGCGAACTCACACCAAACTTGGAAATATCCTTGTCCATGGATCTTCTCGTCCCCAATCACCTCTTGTCCCTAGAACGAAACAGCCTTCAAGTGGCATGTTAGTGCGACGAACACTCAGCATGCTTGATCATCTACGGGACAGCTGTGGATTTCAGCCAGATGCCGTGACCAAGAATCTGATACTCGCAGCTCTTTTGAAGTGGCATCAGGTAATGGATTTGAGCCGAGTTCGCGCTCTATTCAGAGGGACGATTCAGCAATCAGCACAGTATCGGATTGGAGAGTCGTTTTGCCGACATATAAGGCCTATGTACAAGCTATTCATCAGAGCGTTCCACACACGTAAGGATTCGCGTAGCGCTATGGCAGTGGTCGCCATGCTTAAAGCTGATCAAAACCAACATCGAGTACAGATGGAGCGCTGGAGTCTGGGCCGCTCGCTGGGGAGGCGACGCAGAGTCTCTCCACCGAGTAATTGAGTGACCTCTGGTTTACGTACTGATAACGCACTGGACCAGAGCAAGTTGGGAATAGAATGCAGAAGGTGGCCAGGCCGAGTATTAAATGAAATTGGAAGTGAATGAAGTATCTAGCAATATCATACCCATAATGTAGCCTCATTTAAAACTATCCCATGAACCGCTTCATATACAACAGCAACTCTTTGCCCTATGTATCATTTAAGATGAGCCTGACAATAAGAGCAGACAGTGAGACCACATACACCGTCCGCTTTGGCTGTGTCAACCATGGATTTGAGAGTACTGTCATTGCTGCGTGATCCATCGGAATCACACCCTGGAATCAGATTGCGCACCCTGCCCCCCATATTGTAACGCAGCACAACATCTAGGACTAGCCGCCATCCCTCGAGGCTCTGCTCAACGGGATCCTGGGTGATACTGCTTGCACTAGACAGAGCTGGGGTGATGGCTACATATGGGCAGTATGAGCGGTGCTCCGCGAGAATATCAAACGGGCCATGAGTACTGGCCCCTCCGGTTGGGTTCCTGGCTGCATCTTCAACGGACATTTCGGGGGCAAGGGTCACATATGTCCAAAGGCCGACCCTCCGCTGGCAAAGGTCACAGAAGACTACTTTATTCTTGTGTCTAGCGGCAGATGCACCGGAGACGGATGAGATATGAGATGCACAATTACTGACAGAGACCGAGAGCGTCGAGGAAGCCAATGGCCTGAGTTTCGTACTAATCCTTGAGCTGACGGGAGACGAAGGACGTGAGATTGAGGGAGAGCTAGCACGAGATATGGGGGGTGTATCGCAAGAGGGTGTGGGGGATGTCCTCCATCCAAACAAGGATAGCAAGACAGCTGAGCGACGAGATTCCAAGCTATCCTCTTGCGGAAATGCAACGGAGAACAGATGAGTAATCTGTATCTCGTTCTATTGCCGGGGTATGAGCATGTCTCGGGAGAGAAAATTCTTTGTGATGCTCACCAACGGGTGTTTGAATCGCAAAGTGGCGAAACTAAGCATTTGAATTATGTCTTCTGCATGTCCTCGTATATCATCAATCATAGCGGCTGGAGATTTGAGGGGTATACGATATACAGAGGCTGAACATATATTCTGAGTTGAGGACGATATATTCTGTGAGAAAAGGGTCGTACTAACGATCGCATTGGCGCTCCCTCCAAGGGCAACCCCCTTTGTGATTCGATATGAGCCCTTGCTTTTGCTTCTCTATGAGTGTATCAGCTGGAGACGCATGAGCAGGGAAGTCAACACACAGAACACAACGTAATAACCCACAAGCAACGCGACCTAAACCCGTTCTACTTGCTACAACAAAAGAGGAGTGGCAGATGCAGCAAACCAAACGATCTTTGCCTTGGTTGATCCAGCCGGCTCTAGATGCGGCGACGGCATTTATGACGGAAGGTTTGTTTGAGTAGGTGGATAGCTTATATGTGCGCAATCTAGAGAGAAAGGATGGTACGGAGGAAGGTCGATAATCAGAGCTGGATGGCGCAGAAGTAACGGCTGCAGAACTAGCAGATGCTGTTCTTTGACCATGGCGTGATATTATGGTGGAGAGTGTCGGGGTTGCCATTGAAGTCGGTTCGTTGGACTTGCCAACCACCATTGAGGAGAGGGACAAGTACATGGATTTCCTAGGTCTCTTAGGCGGGAGTATAGCTGCAGTTGGTACTAAAGCGGAGTCTAGCAAATCAAGTGCTTGCTCAAGCTTCCTCTGGGAGTAGGATGAGCATTATCGTGATGTGCATTGTTGAAGTCTTACCTTCATGCCGACACCTATACCACTGGTTGCTGTAACGGTTTGAGTATCCATCGAGAATGAACGTAAGACTTGACAAGGCAGGTGGTGCCGGATCCCAGTGAGTATTGATGAGTACTAAGTATACTCGTACAGTAGTTCTCATCTTGTATTCGCTCAGTGTATTATATAATCATTATTGTTCTGTCAATTAATCACTATTTGCTTGTCATGTGTACTTTCAACGCCCGTCCTAAAGTTGAGAGTATGGAATGGACGTATTATCAGCGAAAATATACAAATGCCTACTAAGTATACAATAGTGCAGTCAGAATGTTACAATAAGTAAAGCGAACGAGCGGTCCCATATATAACGAATCAGAATGAAGAAGTTCAGTGCCATCACGAATGTGCCTAAGTAGTACAATCATTTACGAGGAGAGCCAGTGGGGGAACCCAATCGATTTCTCAGTCGTTCGACCTCCCTTTCTAGGCTAAGAAGAAAGATTAGCTGAATATTTCGCTAAAGTAAGTTAATAGTTAGGTTCACTTGAGAGCTTTCTGCTTCGACTCTGCTGCTTCCCGCTCAGCGCGTCGCTTGGCAGTTTGTAATTTGGTCTCCCGGCTTTGCTAAATGAAACGCTCTAGTCACTAATCACGGAGACGAAACGACGCTACTTACAATTGAATCCATATCCCTTCGTAGCTCCTCCATACGAACCTCATAACCCCTCCTCTCTTCCTCTAGCTTAACGCGTTGACGATCGAGATCAGCTTGTTGGCGAACAACTTTGTTGGCAGCCTGGGTCTTTGAAGAATCTGTAGCTTGGTTCAATTGACTTGTAAACTCTTCAATTCGCCTGGAAGAGGCCCCGGTAGAGTTTCGTGGAGACTGGGTCCAGGATTTCGTTTCAAGATCGACAATTTGCACTTTGAGGTCCTTCACTTGCTTCTCTAAGTGTGCCTGAGATGAATTCAGCCCCATCCAGTACACGTCCTTGGTGAATGCACTCACATTGAGTCGATCCAACTCCGAATTTTCGACGCGCACCCTATCCACCGCGGCCTGGCATTCGCTAGCGTGAGCTTCGGCCTTCTTCATCCTCTCAAAGGACATTTTAGCCCTGTCTTCTTTTTCCTCTAAAGAGCGCTCTAGATCCAGTCTCTTTAGATTCAAGCGCTGCAGTTCCCTATCCGAAGTTATCTTGTTGGTGTCCACACTGTCGAGCTTGATGGTCTCCAGTTCCGCTTGCAATGCGCGCCTTGCTTTCTGCAACAAAGCACGATCTGCTTCCGCATCATTCAGGACGGATCTCAGCTCTCGCACTTGTGAATGGAGAGATACAATCTGATCCTGTTGCTCTGAAGCAGCGCCGGCGTTTGATTCGTAGGCCTTCGTGAGATCATTGATCCTCGTCTCAAATCGCTCTTTCTCCTTCTTCCACCCCCGACTGTTATACACCTCGTCGTCGTAACGTAGCTGGAGCTCATCGTAGTCTGACCTCAGTTTCCGATTTTCTTCGCGCACATGGCTAAGACCCTCTCGCTGCGATTGTAGATCTATAAAGAGGGTTCAGTACTCACGGAAGAGAAGCGACGATTCCTGTGTCACCTTCGCTCAGCTGAGCCAATTCGGCTGATAGGAGTGATGATTAGGGCTGTTTTTGTCGCAGACACGGATCGAAAATACGAACCTTGGTACTTCTTGCGGGTCTGATCATTAGTAAAATCACGATCGGCAATGTCTTTCTGATGCTGGACTCGTAGGTCGTCCAACTCCTCCACGAGACGTTGCTGTATAGTCTCGGAATTGGAAGCACTTCGAGTGCCTTCCTCAAAATGTCTCTGGAGAGTACGAACTTCGGTTTCTGCGGACTGACGTAGATCCTCTGCACGCTGCCTAGCTGCATCGCATTCCGCATATCTTCTTTGGAAGTCAAGCAGAGAGCGCTGAGCTGAAAGAAGTCGATGAGTGGCGTAAAAGCCCGGATTCAATTAACTATACCTTGTTGCTCCGCGTGTACTGCCTTCGTGGATGCCAGGTCGGCTGCCTCAAGCCGCTTCTTGTATGCTGCCTCCTTCGCCACATAAGCCTCGAGAGCAGTCCGGAGTTCTGGAGGAGAGCAATGAGAATCATTTCTTTCAACAGCATGAAGAATAGCACACCCGATTGAGCAGCGGAAGAGCTAGACAACGATACCTCGCTATCCTGTGAACGTTGCTGTAGCTGTTGCTTCAGATCTACATGGAAGCGTCAGGCTGCAACTGCGCAAATAGATCCAGGTACGCGCAGCATACCATTAATGTGTTTTTGGGAGCTAGCCAGTTGCTCCTGCAATCTGTGTATTTCTGCGTGCGACTGCTTCTTTGTTTGGTTGAGTTCGCGAACATGTGCCTTGTGATGTTCAAGCTCTTCATAGCTCGCGCGTTGTTGTATGACCTACATATGCAATACAAGTTTGTCATTTGTGAGCAGAGTTGGAACAATGAGTAGAGCCCACCAGCGCCTTCTTTGATTCTTCAAGTCTGCAATAATTCTCCCGCTCCTGATGGATAGTTTGTTCAAACTTGTTCCACATTGATTGGATTCCATCAATCTGGTTGTTCTCCGAGACGTGACGTGCCTCGGATTCCTCTCGTAGAAGTACTGCAAGGCGGGCGTTCTCTTGGGCTAACTTAGTCCTGTGTTGTTGCAATGCTTGCTTACTGCCGTCGCTGTGTTCCAGTTCTGCTGAAATATCACGAACAGATGTTTCGAGGTGTTTCCGAACGCGATCTGAAGCAGCGAGTTGAACCTCGAGCATTTGAACATGCTGTTTGAGAACAATAACTTCACGGTCGACTGCTGCTTTCTGCGGGGTTGCTGGAAGGTGGTGGCTTCCTTTCCTTGGAGTAGACTTCTTGGTAGGCGTCACATGTGTCGCACGAACAACATGGGATGGCGACTGACGAGATCGGATGGAAAGGTCTTCAAGTAACGCATCGTCGGCAAGTTGCAATTCATGCAGAATGCGTGACTGAACTCCATCGTTGGAAGGGAAATTCTTTCCTATGAGGTCGCGGATTTCTGCATGATGGCGATCCATATTGACCTTGATGCGTGCTGCAACGTCGGATGCATTATCGGCGTCCCGCAGTTGTTGTTCTAGTAGCGAGATGCGAGACTCGTACTCCCTTTGCATCCTGGCCAGTGAATCCGACCCAGTGGTCTCATCAGCCAGTCTATCGAGCTCTGCTTCGAGGTTTTCTTTCGATTGCTGCAAGGCACTGAGATTATTCGAGACATCCTGCAAGCGAGATGTAGCCTCTTGGAGCTGCAACTCTAACCTGTGAGCAGCCAATTCGGCAACATCTTTTGCATGTCGATGAGCCTCTACTTCTGCTGCAGCTGTCGCAAGTTTGGTCTCTTGCGCTCTGACAGCCTTCTCCTGGGTCCTGATTTGGACGCGTTCTCTTTCGGTTTGCCGCTGCATATCCTCTGCCTCGGTGGTCAAGCGCGATTTAGCTTTCTCTAGAGACCGAATATAGGCAGAATTACGCTGCAACTCTGCGTGAGCCTCCTCGAGTTCCTTATCCGTACGCCGTTTTGCTTCTTGGAGAACATGGACATGTTCAACAATAGTCTTGTCTTGACGGGATTCAAGTTGCTTTACTTCCCATTCGCGTGCTTTGATATCATCAAGAGCCTTGTTCAGCTCTTGATCAAACTTGCTGTTGCGATCCTTGAGTAAATTAAGTTCCTGCTTCTGCTTGGCATAGGCCCGGTCAAGTTGGGTGTATTTCTGAACATGATCTTCCAGTTGCTTCTTATTGGTCTCAAGCTGGCGAGCGCCATTGGCCTTTTCACGTTCAAGCTGCAAAAGCACATCCTCGGACTCTTGATTTTTCGCTTGGGCGAGCTGAAGTTGTCTTTGGGAGCTCTGAAGCAGGAGTAAGACACTAATCCGATATTACTATACCGGGAGATGGATACTCGCCTCCTTGGCTTTCAAAGCCTCGGCCAACTCGCCCTCGGAATCAATTTGTTTAGTCCGGAGGGCCTGCAAATCTGATTGCAGAGACCTCTTGGTCTTCTCAAGCTCTGCTACGGTGTCAAGAGCTGACGACAAATCTGCTTGGTTTTTTTCATCTCGTTCCAAGAGGGATCTGTGATTGCGCTCCAGATTGTCCAAGTTCCGTTGCGAGTTTTCCAGATCAGCTTTGAGTTTGCGCTGAGCTTCAAGGCCAATCTTTCGCGCATCTGATAGCTCATGGTGCAAAAGTGATACCTGCTGACGAAGATCCGCAAGTTCAACTTGTCGACTTTTCTCGGCCTCCGTCTGGCGTGTAACCTCAGTAGTCTTCGCCACTAACAATGTTCGAAGCTCGTCGAGCTCGTCCTGGAGCTTCTTGTGATACGCCGCGGTACGTTTCTGATCTGTTTTGTGATCCCCTAGCTCAGAGGCAAGAACATCGATGTCGTTTTGGAGATCGACGATCTCCTTTCTCAATGCACTGTTTTCCGCTTTGGTAGTTTGTGACTGATGCATGATCTCAGCGATGGTTTCTTCTTTGTTCTTGAGCATGTTGCTGTAATCAGTAGCGGTACGAGTGAGTTCGGCAAGCTGTTCCTTCGCGTGACGGGCTTCGTCACTAAGGCTATTGGCCTTCTCCTTGTAAGATTCCCTTTAGGACTCTCGGTTCAGCATCGACGGACAAATATCTGACCAAATATATCCCCACACTGACCTGTCTCTTTGTTCCACGGCCAATTTGGCTTCCAGCTCTCGCAACCCAGAATCTAAGCGCTCTTTTGCACGAGCAAGATCATCTTCTCTTTGGATAGCTAGCTGCTTGAACTCTTCGCTAAGTCGCTCAAGCTCATCACGATCAGCTATTGCTCGTTCGAGGTCCTCTTGAACGGAAGCCAGCTGCTCACCGAGCTCAGCTTCTCGTTCTTTCTGCTCAGCCTCAAGAGTAACTAGATGTTTGGCAGCTTCGTTGAAGGCATCCTTGAGGGACAGATGTTTATCTTCGCCTTCTTTCTGGATCTTTATAGCCCTATCCAACTGTGAATCAAGTTCGTCGATATCCTTATGAAGAGCTTCGATCTCCTCCCGAAGCTCTTCCTCCATAGCCTTGCTACGAATGATGATTTCGTCCTTTTCTAACCCAAAAACACGTTCGGCCGAGAGTTCGTCCTCTACCTTGCGTTTTTCCACCTCGAGACTTATTTTGAGCTTCTCGAAAGCTTCGCGTTCCTGTTTCTCCCTTTCAGCATGCTCTTGAGCCAACGCCAACTCTAGTTCCTTTCGCCTGAGCTCCTCGTCATTGCGTGTGGCGGCCAACAAAGGTCGAACCTGTGCGTTGACTAGTTTGTGAAAAGCAGGATATCCTCAATAACCAGTGACTTACTTTGGTATAGAGTTGCCACCAAGGCCAGTCACGCAAGACGCCATAAACACGGGCGTTTCTCTGCACAGTTCGAATTGCGGTTGCTCTATTCAAGATTTTTCGTATCTGGCGTCGAGCCGTCCACATTCGAGCCGTGGACTGGAACCTGGAGAAGAGGTCATATAGAAGTGAATCCCGTCTCTCTTCTAAATCCGCGAGGACTCCTGCTTTGAAGAAGATCTTTGATGTTCCGACTTTGAAGATGGCTTCATCGAGTTCAAGAGCTGTGACCATTTTGACGGCTGCTTTTCGACCATCCATATAACCTCGAGGAATGATTCCAGGGGTGAGTATTTCGTAGCGTTGCCGAAATTCGGTGAAAGGGAGGCGGTTGGGGTATCCAAGCCTGGCTATGCGGATCCCTTCTAAAACACCATTGCATCGAAGCTGGTCAAGAACGAGGGGTACATCGATTCTCCCCGGTTTCTTATTAGGATTCGGAACCAGACATCGCACAAAATGAGGCTGAGTTGCATGTAGTCGGGCCATGAGACTGGCTAGTTGCTCCTTGTGACGCTGCGCAACTGTACGGAAAGCACCCTTCTTTGTCAGAGCTCGCTTTTTCCCAAGAGTGAGCGCGACACTCTGTGATGTGGTAGCGCCCGGAAGTGTAGATGGATCTGCATAGTCGGCAAATAAACCAGCCACGTAAGTCTCGGTAGAGGAAGCCAGGACTCTGGTGAGATTGTCATTCAATGGATCTTTGTTCTTCTCCAGCCATCCGTCAGTCCTGTATTCCACTTTGCCGGCGTAGTGTTGTACGATGAAGCCTTGCTCGAACCTAGTTGGTTCGTACTTGTCTCCACCACGATGAAAGGCGCTGTCATTCTCCTTCTTCTGCCCAGCACCGTGCCAAGTATTTCTCAGCTTATTGGTAAAAGTGAGGTCTGTGGCCTTCGGCATGATGCACTCCTCGTCCAAACAGGCTAATATTCCGATATGAGTGGCAGAGCTAGATTCGATGAGCTCAATAGTTGGCTGCAAGTCCAAGCCGAAATTGACGTATTCCCACTGAATGCCTTCTCTTGCATACTCCTCCTGTTCAAGGACGAACATGTGATGGTTGAAGAATTGCTGCAGTTTTTCATTGGTATAATTGATCAGGAGCTGCTCGTAACCGTTGACGTCGAATATCTCGAAACCTGCGATATCCAGAACACCGATGAAAGAAGATTTGGAGGAAGGCCTATCAAGTGCTAGATTAATCCTATCCACAAGGGCGCTGAATGACTTTTCATAGAGAGTTTTGCATAGGGCAGCCAATTCAGCAATCGCTTGGTGTTGAGTACGAGCTTGGGTCACCCACTCTCTGCCTGCGAGGACTCTCGGGCTAAGGACAGCGCGTATGAAATCTGAAATCGGAATTCCTAGAAGATGACAGACACGTTCTGCTTGAGATGGGTCTGGCATCTGAGCGTCATCTGAGCGTGTAGAGGTAATCGAGATGTTCCCTATGTGCAAGACGGCGGCGACAATGCGAAACAGATCCAATTGTTCTGAGTGGGTAAAACCCACGATATCCAGAGCAGCCTATATAGTGAAGGGAAGGTATAATGGGATCTGCCTCGGTCCAATGGAGAAAAACTGACTTTCAATGCGTTCCATTCCTGGCGGTCGTCCACGCCATCTACTTCGCGCCGGCTCTTGTTGAGATATTCGTAATCCTCTACACTACCACTCAAAAGAAGGGTGTCTGATGGAGGGATCGTCAGCCCTGAGACGAAATCGTGCTAAGCCCACGTACTTTTGAGGGCGCCACCACCAGAAAGCAGGTGGTAGAAAACATGAAAACTGCGCTCTGCCTCGCTTCTGATCACAACTCGGCTCTTTTCCAGCAGATACCAATCTATATTTGCTCCGGCAATGCTTCCATCCGGTGCGAATGATATACGGATAAATTTACCAAACCGACTGGAGTTGTTATTTCTTTGGGTTTGAGCATTTCCGAAGGCCTCGAGAATAGGGTTGGCTTGAAGAATCTGTCTCTCAAGAAGACCTAATCTCCCCTTAGATTTCAGCTGAGATCCTGAACTTGTAGCGAGGGAAGGTGAGGCAATGTGTCCCCGCCTAAAGGACCCGGATCTGGGCAAACCAGTTGACGGTATCGTCCCGGAGAAGGAGGGGGTAATCGTCGGTGAGCGTGAATGAGATGGAGAGGCTGGGAGTTGAGCATCCGTTGCGATAGCAGCAAGGTACTGTATCACCTTCTTAGTGCTTTCTGTCTTGCCGGCGCCAGATTCACCCCTACAGGACTGTGAGTTTGTTGTGAGGATGGGAAAGAAACAAACGGACGTTATGAGAATGCTTTGGTTCTCACGTTCCTCTCCCATGTTAATCCAGGCGCGTTCCGCAACTGCGAAGATGTGGGGTGGATTCTCATCACGACGCTTGTGGCGATATTGCTGTATTATGGCGTCGGTATAGAGCTGCAAGTGCTGGTACGGATTGATAGCAACTAAGAACAAGCCAGAGTATGTCTAATGGAAGAACCCAGGTAAGTAACGAGTTCTTACGGTGGTAGATGGTTAACTTACATATATGTTGCCGGAACCGTATCTCAATCGCAAGTTATGGACGACACTGGCTTCGTTGAGAAACGTCAAATCAGCGATGTCTTCAACTCTGTCGAACTTTGGAGGATTCATCTTTGAAAGAGCATATAAAGGTACTGTGCGTATCTAGGAGAGAGGATGCAGCCATGAATGGATCGTACGAAACAAACAGGATAACAATATCTCGCACCTCGCCACCAGAAGCCATAACTATATCGCCTAGGTCACCTTCTTCCTTATTGACCCAGCCTGCAAGGTAGCCTTCCTTCTCATCTGGAACCCAAACCCATTTCTTCTCGTTGAATTCTGCTTGCAGGGCCGCAGCCCGTGCAACCTCGGCACTGTACGATTGGCGAGGAGCGGGCATCTGCCAGGACGGCTAGCCTAGAGATGATCTGATTATCGAAAGACGGGATACGACGACACGCTCAGGAAGATATGTGCTCAACACGCAAGACGCGTAACGAGGTGTCTCTTGCTGGTTCGACCACAGTGAAAGAGGATAGGAGGTTATGTAGCTGTGCCAGTCGTAGTAGAAGGTCATTATCTCAGCACACAGAACAATACATCACATCAGGCATGTTGAACTTGTATGATGCATATGATAGTCGAACTCATCGACTTTCGGTTTCGGTTTCGTTACATCGGTAGTCATTCTGGCCTAGGCTTCAACTATCTCATTGCCTTACTCGATACTAGTCGTACAAGAGCCTCAAGGTAGAGAGACCGTCGATGCATCAACAGACTGACAGTGAGGTCATACGTACCATGGTCGCGTCTAGATGAGCATGTGATGGTACTGCATTCAGACCGTTGATGGTGACGGTGTGACATTGATCGGAAGTGGAGATAGCTCACATTCTGCCTCCGCAGCTCTCGCTCTTAAAGTATCTACCTGAGTACCTCACACTGACTTGATTTTGTCATGGGTGGATACAGTGTCAAGCAACAGCCCTTCAAAAGTGCCGTATGGACTTATGGGTCTACAATTTCTCGACTCAACACGTACCTGTCGCTCCTTGCTTTCTCAGTTGCTTTGTTACTCGGGTCTCTACTTCATTACAAGAAGATCGTCAAGAACAGCGTTGCCACTTATCCCCAGGAGTGGTTTCCTTCTGTGTCTGCAACTATCGGTGCATTTCGAGCTCTGAATATGTGATATCTGCTTGTCTCATCAAGAGTAGGCGACTGGTATCCCGAACGCTCCATCTTTCAAGTGCTCTGTGCTTGCGCAGCTGGTATACTCAGTCACCAACTTGTGTTCCTTGCACTCGCATAACTGATTACGCGAACAGGTCCTCGTTTCGTAGGCACTAACACCTCTATACATTCTCATCTGGCTGAAGCTACAGTGTACGACAGGCTTCAATTTTGATGCTGCACCAACATGCATTGTGCCAATTGCCATCCTCCATTGTCCCCCTGGTCTTGCTTGTATCCGGAATTATTCGCACTCTCTCCTGTGGTGGTTGGATGTTCATTACCTCTAGTGACGATCATGAAGTCCATGATTTCTTCATGGTATTGTACATCATCTGCAATATACCATGGATGTATAGCTCTATCGCCAGTACCCCAACGGTCAATCCCAAGGCCAGGCATTTGAGGTAGGTTCCTTCTAACCTGACTTGATGTTGCCTTGAATCATGCCCTCAACCAACATATACGATCCTCAGATACCTGCTTTGTGCAATGTGGGTCATAATCGACTATTGTACTCAATACGCCATTGTTAACCAGTCTCCTCTTGGTGTAGATTCTTTGGTTCCATTGTTCCTCTGATCTATTTTTTTGTACAGCACAAAGTCCATCGTATCCCTGGATGTAAGATCAAATTTCTGCTTTTCGGTTTGATTCTCAAACCCTTCTGCAGCCTATACACGTTACAGCTTCTTTGGTACTAACACTCGATTATTCATTATTTCCAGTCGCTGACCGCGAAGTAGAATGGGGACTGATTATTTGCGATATCCTATTTGATTCTGTTGTACATGCAGATTTTGACCTGATAGAAGTACATGTAGGTGCCTCTAAAACTATCTACATATTCAACGGCTACTGAAATAATCTGAAGCTTGTTGTCAAGAATCACGCCGGGGCTTCTTCCAAGAGCAGGTCTGCTACCTGACCTACCTTTATTCTACCCGCACGGGCTCAACGACCTTCAGCTGCCCCGTATCAACAGAAAACTCTGTCGTATTATCAGTGACTCTACCTGAAAATCAAGGGTCTAGCCAAAAGAGTGATACACTGAAAGGCCCAGCTTCCCCACCTCTGACACGACCCTGGAGAGATCAGGTAGAGTTTGCATCAGATCTGTACACAGGTGTGTCAGTCATATATCCTATGCAACAGACTCGAATCTCATATCTTGGGTTCGTCCAGCCTACATGTTCTGGTCCATATTCACATCATTGATCCCGACATTGTTCTGGTTCTCCGTTTGGGAACTGGGGATTGCTGGCCATGAACTCGCCCTGTTAAGCTGTCTGGCACCGATCATATATATGCTCCCTAGAGCCCTTGATTTGGCCCAGACAAGATGGGGAGCAACATCTCTGCATCTATGTTCTTTGCTAGGTTTACTTGCCTATGTGATTCCCAGACCCCTTGGCAGATTGTTCGCTGTGGGTATTGCAAATATTGCTGTCATCCTTCACCAGGTTGCTTTTTGGAGCCAAAACGATAACTACGAGTCTCTGTACCCAGGGTTCGGTTAGTGTGGATATTCAAAGCTTTGATTCTGTGTATTAAAGGCTAATATCCAAATATCACCTTTCTTACTGGCAGTCACTGTCCTGGGACTTCTGATTTCGTCCCTCTCAAAGCACATGAACTACTCTATCAATCCAGGTAATCAGCAGGCCAGACGACAGCCTTTCTCGATTACTAAGATTCATTCTCTCGTCAGTCTGGCCTTTCGCAGATCTGGAATCTTGGCCGTTGAACACCCTCGGACTACTGTTTTCTGCTCTAGCGGTGTTCGAGCAGCACAACAGGCCCATATGGGATTTTCGAGAAACACAGCAGAAGGGCGCGACAAAAGCTACTATTTTCACCGCCCAAGATCATTTATTCACCTCCCTGCCTCTTGGAAGTCTTTTCTTCACACTTCACAGTCTGATCTCAGATAGCGGCACACTTGTCGCATGGTCGTGGACAGGGTACAGCGATTATCAACCCAACGGACCGTTGCCGCATTATCATGGCACACTAACTTTACTAGCCCAATCACTGGGAGTTCTTACTTTGACTGTCTTGTCATCCCACAGTTCCTCTACCACTCTGGCTTTACATCCCGCTTGGCTCATGATCGGCATCAGTTGTTACTTTTTAACGTACTGCTGTCAGAATTGGACCGGATTCTATGGCGCTCTCGGATTCTGCGTTTTCGTAACGTCAGTGGGTCCGGTCCTCATGCGGCCGCGTTGGCCTCGAGATAAAACGGCGCAAGTCTATTTTATTGCGATGATGACTTACTGCATCCTTGGTAGGACTATTGATCGACTTCTTCGTTTTTGTTTGTTTGATAAGTCTATAGGTTTGGCAAGTGTATGGACAGTGGCCTATGCGTTCGTTCCAGGAGGGAACTATCTAAGGGAGCGATCAGACATCGTCAGCGTGGTCCAATTAGCTCTCCTAGCCCCCGCATTTCGTACATCCCTGCCCAAACGCTTGTTCGTGGGCTCCAATCTACGATACTCCACGGCATCGTTCATCAAAGCAACGCTCAGCTTGATCTCCATCCTAGCAATGCTTTCCACTCTCTCTCGGTGGCCAAATCGTCCACCACGGCCCCACACAATCTCACCCTCTGTTGTTACCGCCGGGGTATGGACTTTGCATTTTGGGTTAAATAATCACGGCAGAGATAGCCAGCGACAATTACAGAAGCTCATTGGGGGAGTTTGCTGCAGTCGCAGTGAAATTTCATCATGCTAATGAATACATATAGGAATCTCAAGTTAGACGTAGTGGGTCTTTTGGAGACTGACCTCCATGTCAGCTATTTCCTCTTCATATCTAACGAGCTCAAGCTGATAGAGTATCCATAGCGCATCGTGTTTGGGCAACGAGACTTGTGCGTTGTCTTTCCTCTTGCTACTCAATCTTCATCATCGAGTGTTGTCAACTACGCAGGACACTCCGAATGGTTGCAGATTTAGGCTACGTAAGTTCTCCACGTTTTATCCCTTGAGCCCCTGCCCTTATGTTTGGCTTCAGTATGTGGATATAGGCCCCACAGGGCCTAAATCTCATACTTGGGGAGCAGTCCTCTTATCTAAAGTGCGTTCGCCGATCCATCACTACACTTGGAGTGACCTGATATTACACAGTTTCCTATCATCAACTCAACACACCATCTACTACCATCGCCTCATGGCGAGTTAGCCCCAGCTATTGAGGCCGTAATCGATGTCAGTGGAACACCTGTCACGGTGGTAGTAGCTCATAACGGTCAAGGTCTGCAGTGGACCAGCCTTTCGTCTTGCTTTATTTCTGACTGCTCAACAGAAGAAGATCCGCTCGATCGTGAGTTGCAGAGCAAGGAGCTCGCGAGAATAATGGCAGCTTCGTATCCACGTCCCGTCATCTTTCTGGGTTATGTTGTCACCAAACCCTTATCGCCCCGGCGTATGTGGACGCGTCGATTTCTTCAATATTTCTCCATTTATGTCTCCCTACAGCTAATCCATACGAGATTTTGGTCGCTGATGGCATGGTTCATGATATTGACATGGACGACGCCGACCGATGGTTAGTCCATCTCCCCAACTCCTGAACGACTTGTCCCTCATCTACATCTGTCCTTTAGGTGTGAATACATCTTTTACAGAGGTCTATACCGTACCGCCTATGCCCGCGTCTCCCGCGGTTTAGTAACCGACACGGAGCTTCAAGTCGGTCAATTCGTTCTCCCTCGAATTGGATATGATGTTGTGGATGAGTCTGAGGCAGCCCGTTACTTACGCAGTTGGAAAGAAGACCTTCCAGAATACCTCGCAAGTATCTGACTGTCTGATACACCAATGTGTGCTAACATAGGATTTAGTGGATGCCCATGGATTATTATGGAGAGGGTGTTGATAAACACTTTTATCATGTCTTCGGTACACCGCTCTACTATCAACTTCCTCAAGGCGCTGTTGTGTAGGAGATCCTGAGTCAAACATACACAACTTCTATCCAGACAGGAAGTATGTCAATATTACGTGGTATGTCGGTCAGGTCTGAAGACCTCACTCATGTCTTGGTAAATTCTATTTTGCGCATGCTGAACGAGTTTCTCTGTGGGACATGCGGGGTTTCCTTTCCTTCAACGGACTTGTGAGCCAATGATGGGTACCACTACGGTGTACAGTAGCACCAGCATTGTTCATCCGAGGTCTCCGCCTGATTGTTTCTTCACAATAAATATTCAATTTGGACGTCTGTGCATGTGAACCTAAGATGATCATCATTGTTCATTACTCTCCTCAGAAGCAGACCCCTCTGATTCACGCTCTTCACCGCTGATCCCAATGATCGACGAATTTGATCGCTCCTCGTCTTCCGAGCTGATACTATCTTCCGAGCTGATATCCCCCTCTGAATCACTACCATCTTTGGGTTGCTCTCTTGAATAGAACTCTTCAAGGTCTTCTGTCCATGGCACCGGTTTTGTTGCCTCCGCTGACTTGGATGGTTTGTGAACTGCCGCTGAAGCAGAGGCGGAAGTCTCAGCGATATTAGAGGAAAGAACTTTGACTTCCCCTGCATCACGAAGCCGAGAATCGGTACCTCGCTCTAACCAATCCGGTAACGAGGTATGCATAGCGCTTATGAACGATGGAGACTCCGAGGAATCATCGGATGAATCTAAAGGGAGAGGGAAAATGAGATCACGTCGACCGTTAATAAGAAAGAGGGTATACATGGAATGCTCCTTTGCATTTGGGTATCTATCTTGCCTTTATATAGGATAAGGCAAACCTGCTCTTTGCGGAGAACCACGCCTACTCCCGAAGTGGGACTCTCTTGAGATAGATTCTCTGAGACCCCTGCCAGGAGTGAGAAAAGGATACGGCTTCGATCTCTCACATCATAATTTCTGTCAAAACGGGCCAGGTTGAACGTATACTGTGCCAGAAGAACAATAGGCCGTTCTAACGGGCACGAAACTAGTAGTTTTGCAGCCAGAGCAATGATTTGTAGTTTGACTGAGGCTGGCTAAACTATTTTAGTAACACTGAAGTCAAATGTTCGTGATAAGTCAGACTTACCTCAGACCGAAAAGTTTTGACAGATCGTCTCAGAACATCTGGTGCAAACTCGGCGACTCCGGCAAAACGAGCTGACGAGGCATCGGATACACAATGTTGACCAACGAGCCAGATAACAGAAGCTTTCGCCTCTGGATTCTTTATTTCGTCCAGCCGGTAAGCCAGAGTAGCAATAATCGATAATGAACTTTTGTCCCCGTACCCCTCCGATACGGACTCTTGAAATCGAGTCTGAATCAATTGCTTGAGGACGATAATCGCTGTGGATACAACGGCATCTTTGATGCTTCGTTAGTGCTCTCAATAACATCGCGGTGCACTGAAGTTAGCACACACCGGAGTCACTCTGAACCATGGCTTGTAAGGCAGACAAACTTTGGGACGCGCAATCGGGGGTCAAAGAAGTACAGCTACCAATCGCGTGAACAGCGGCGCCTACTACCATATCATCTGCGTCATGAGTGTAGTCCTAAGGCGGCATTTTCAGTGTCCGTCAATGGCTTTTCAAAGAAGAACAAACAATCAGTTCCCTGAGAATTACTTGACAGATCTCAATACTGTTGATCCTGAGTAGCAACTTGATTTTCAGTAGTTTGGTCGCCCGTGTGTCCTTGGAGCGTATAAAAAATCTTGAATGGAATGGGGTCAAGGTATCCTGAGGTACGGTACAATTTCAGACCAGGGTTGGGGTGGAAGTCAACACGCACGATGAGGTTATCTGGAAGTCCAAGAAGATAGTTTATCACAACTCTTTCAATCTCTGGTGAGCCGTGAAGCAGGCGTAACATGGGCGAAACAACTGTCGGTATCTGTGACTGAACGTTGCAGAGAAGAATCAAGCGGGCGGATGTGACAACTACCTGTGGAGGGTCTCTGAGCTGGAGGGAATGCAATTGGTAGCTTTCAACATACTGCTGAGTTCCTGGATTGTAACAACGGCTCTACAGATCGCAGCAACAAGTGTAAATCATCGTCAATATCCTCAACACATTGCTCGCCCTCTCGGCGACGGATGGGTTGATGTAGCATGGTCCTAGCATATCGTAAGAGTAGATTCATCAGGCTGATTTGCCCCCATTCGTCAACGTCAACGATAGTCTGACATAGACGTCGATAATGCACGTGCAAGAGGTCCAAGCGGGTTGGACAGACAGTATCGAAGGCGATTGCAACTGCACCGATCGAGAGAGGGGAATGATCTCGCAGGAGAGTAGAGATAGTCTCTGTCAGAGCTGGCGTATGGGCTGGGTCCAAGCTGGGCGAAGTACTCAGGGTAGGTGAGGTGTTAGATGAGGCCATAGAATAGGCACACACTTGTGACATTTCGGTATAGCGAGAGCAGCAGCTTTTCGAACATATGGACTCATGTCGGCAGCACATTTCCTGATCGCTAATACGACGATACTTCCTATTGTGGGGATATTGACGCCGCTGAGGACTCTCAGAGCCATTGAGCGAATGAGCGGACTGTTGTCTGTGAGATCTCTCTGGAAAGTATTGATGGAGAGGAGGGACAGATCGGGTTCCTGCTCGGCATATCGCAGGAGGAATATATAAACAAGTTTCCTGATCTCGAGGTTGTGAGACGCGACGTTCTTGACAACTTGCGCAAAGTATTCAGAAACATTGCGGCCTTTAGAGATAAGCTGCAAAACGGTTTGACTGAGTTCTATTGGGAAGAGCAAGGGCTGGAAGGTACCGCAACAAGGCGTTTCATCGCATCCAATTTGTCCCTGTCACTTGAAGAGTCAAGCTGATTTCGAATCGCTCTAAGACTATCGTCCGATGGGTCTAGGTAAGTTGACGAGCTCAACCGAGTAAATGGGAGGTCTCGGGTGTGCTCGGAAAACTGCTCTTGTATTCTCATGCTCAGTCTGGAGGCATTTTCGGAGATGGATGTTAGAGCAGACATGTTCCGGCATCACGTGAATTGGGGTCTAGTACAGTTCTACACTACCGCCCCTCAGGGCTCTAGAGAGGCCGGGAACGTTCCATTCTCCCGCTGCTCGTCGAACCGAGAGATCTATTATGCGGCGATGAGCTAGGCGAAGAGTACGAGCACTAAAAAAAGATTCGCGTACCCATTCATCTGAATAGCAGTCTGTGAGTAGGCATCAATGGAAAGGTGCGAATACGTACTGGGACACAAGGAATTGTATGCACGCTTGAACTGCTTGCAAGGGGCGAAGTCTTCTCCCTTCGCAGTGACACACTTGAAGTAATCCGTATAATTTTGGAAGCTGCCGGGAAAATCAATAGCAATGAGAAGGCGAGTCTGCGCAACCTACCAGTGTCTGCTCTGATTCGTGTTTGGGAAACGAGCTATGGAATGTGTTGAGAGAAGGTTTCAGAAGCATGAACAAAAGGACTTACCGTCGAAGCCAACAGTCTGAAGGACGTATTTACTTGCAAGGTCAGAGTCGGTCATGGTGTGAAAGAAAGTAGTGCTAGAGCCATTACATAAGCGCTACTCTGTTTATACCATGGACGCTCTCAAGGCCGAGATCTCTCTGAAGCGGAAAGACCTGCAACCTCAAGCCACAGACCGCCCAACAAAGTACTTGAGAAGGGGCGAGCTCAACAATTCTCGGGTGGTCCGTATTCGCTGATCCAAGCTCTCCTCGCTCCTCACGGCCTTTCTATAGGTAGCCACACCCTCACCTCCTACCGTCTGTCCTTCACCACACATAACCCCAGCTGGGCAGGGCGTTGTCCCGACGGAGGCTCCCGTTTCAGACTCTTCATTCAATATTTCGAACGAGGAGACATGCCGTCGACTACGAGCAAAGGGCCAACCTATCTGTTTATTCGGTGAAACAGATCGGGACAGACGGCTTCGACTACGTGCATTGGAACTCATTCAAGAGAAGGGACACGACCGGCAAGCTGGCCAAAATGACTTCAAGAAGGCGCTTGAGGATGTGGAAAATGTTGAACGAGAGCATAGGAGTAAGACCAAAGGGAAACGGAAGGATGAATCTGAACAAGCGTCCGGTGTCATTGACCTCAGTCTACTCAAGACTGCCCCTGACAAGTTATACCCGCTTATCTATTACGCGCTCAAGCGCACTTTGAAGGAATGGGAAGAAGCTATGGACGAGAGACCAGGTAAGTTACAGACCATCCTCTCGGCTTGCTCACTTATCCATATCCATACCAGATCATATCAAACAGACCACACAAGGAAAGCTAGCCGCAGCAACACAGGTACAATCTGCTCAGTATCTTAAACCCCTCTTTAAATCCTTACGTTCCAGAGTAAGTGTGCTCTTGATGTTGTGTCTCAATCCTCACGCTCCTCAGTCACTCCCCCCAGATGTGTTAGCACGGATGGCGGAAATAGTTCACTACATGCAATTGAGACAATACCAGAGGGCCAACGACGCGTACCTCCGCCTCTCGATAGGCAATGCCCCTTGGCCGATCGGAGTCACCATGGTTGGGTCAGTTCTGCTTGCTCTTTCGCTTGCTTTTTATAACTCAAGCGCAATATATAGCATACACGAGCGTTCCGCACGAGAGAAAATTTCCTCTGACCAGGTTGCTCATGTCCTAAACGATGAAGTCAGTCGGAAATATATACAGAGCCTCAAAAGGTCTGATCAATCCGTACTATATGTGTTCACTCCACTGATTTCCTACCAAAGGCTTTTGACATTCTCACAGACGAAGTATCCCCCGGAGGACATGACGCAGATTATGGGCTAAGCAGGATTCCGGGTAGTGCACACTGCTATCATGGCTAACGTAGCCTTCCTCGTCTTGCCGTAGGCTTCTCTTGCCGGTCATTTTTTTTCCATCGCATGCCCTGTTTCACGAAGATGTGTGAAGAGTTTTGTCCGGCTAGGATATACCTGGTGACATGCGTTGCAGCTGAGCTGGTGATTGCAGTCAGCCCACCAACAGAAGTTTCGTACTCCGCCCACAGCTGCGATTTTCAAAAACTTACTGTGTGGTTTGGGTCACTGTGCTTGGTAGCTTGCTTGACTCGTCGTTTGGCTTTCTTGGTCTCTTTGGTGGGCTCCGCATGGTGTTTGTAGTCATTGTTCTGGGTGTCATCCTCTAAATGTTCATTGGCAGCTATGTGAATATCTTCAGGTTCCCTGACATGTGAATCTTGATGTAGGCTGCGAGGCCGCGTGTTATCCTCGCTCTCCTGATTCCATGTGGCTGGCTCTAGTAGGCTGCAGGACAGAAGTCAGATGCAAAGTAGTCATCAATCGATTCAACACTTTCAAAAGGTTATTCTTACAAGTTCGGAAGGGAACCACTCGATTCCCCCTCATTGGAGTGTCGTTCCTCAGTGAACAGTCTCGCTGATTCTCCTTGCAGCCCTAGCATCACGTCGTCTGCTGCCATTTCTTGTTTGAGTATTTCAACGGCTTTGAGATGTTTCTTGCTTCGCTCATGGCTATCCCAGGAAGCCTCGCTCTTGAAGGTCTTGAGGCAGGCAACACATTCCCACTCTACTATGGGACCCTCGATCTGGGCTGAGTGTATGTCTTCTTCATCTACAACAGGAGCTATCTTTTGCCAGTCTTGCTCCACATATACTTGACGCTCTGCAGCGGGCTTGCGTGATATTATTTCTCGAGGGGCTTGGGAGACACGCGTGGTTGCCTTTTGGAATTGCCTGTAACGAGGATCACGCTTTCGAACGTACTTGGCTAAGTCCTAAAAGTATATTCAGTATACAAGCATCCATTTGACAAGATTAAGGACATACACGGATGGTCTCCACGTACTCGCGCCTGGCGTTCTCGCGAGCCTTCTGATTGTCCTTCTCAATGTACCTATATCCTATTCTTAAGACTTTGCATTCCTTCGAATGCTGATAGAGCATACCTTCTGGTCTTGCGGTCGGTGAAATCGGGCGCTTTATCTAGCCAAGAGAACGATTTGGCTGTCACGAAGTTCGTCCAAGCGGAATAGAACTGTTTCACCGCTGAAACGTCATTTTCGTCTGACGATGTCCATGTCCAAGTGGAATAACCGAAGGAAGGAAAGTGAATTTCAGAGCCATGCACTGACTCTTCCAGTGAAAGGCGATTGAAAATATTTCGAAAGAGGGAGTAGAATCCCTGCAAAGGCATGTGTGAGCGAGAATCACAACAAGAGAAGAGCGCAACCACCAAAATCCTCACTTTTCCGTTCTCATCATCTTCAAACCCATTCCATAGACCGGGTTTAAAGAAAGCTTGAATGTGATTTGTGGTGAGACCTCGATCGTGAACCCGTGGAATGGTATGTGACCCCGTCCTCGTCTCCGACAGTACGATCTCAATGTCGGGCTCTGGCACTAAGGAGGCTTTGTGAGAGTCGTACCACGCTCTTTCCTGATAGATAAGAAGCAGCGGAGTTTGTTTTAGTCCCTGTAATCGCTGGCCGGTATGATCGAACGTACTTGTTCGTCGGAAAGGATCTGTGGGCAGTATGTAAGGGCCACTAGAAATTCTCAGATGACAGATTCCGCACTTCGTATGCTGTTTGAACTTTCGCAAAACGGGCAGTCGCAGCCTCTACATCTGAGACATGATTTGTATCAGCGGAAAAACAGGGCAAGGAGGAAGTGGAATGGACCGACCATCTACGTTTTTATCCCTGAGTCGACCGGGTGAATCAGAATTTCGAACGTTTTACAGTAAAACGAAGTGCCCACGGATGGTGGATCAGACACAATCTACGATAGGCTTTCTGTAATGTGGTGTGTTCACTCGAAGTTGCTAGAAGAGGAGGCCCAGATTGCTACCTTGATTTGTTCTTGTGTCGCATCCTGGGACACCTCTAGTAGATCATAGTAATCCTGGGATGCACTGAATCCATTAGGCTTGGATTCACTGGCCCCCATTCAGGATCAGAAAGTTTACACAAGTTATCGAGATACTGATATCGGACGAGCGGAGGCGTTGAAGTCCGAGAACATTGATCTCGGTATTGAGACTCCGTACTCAGAAACAACTCCCGAGGCTTATGTACACAGGGCCTTTCTCACATGACATTCACTACTTCTATTGCCCTAACTTCAGCCCATACATAGAAATGGCTAGCTTCTTAAGTTCTTCCTCAGCTCCAGCCGGTACTTATTCTGCAAAAGATATCTTATTCATTAATCTCACAATGCTACAGATATGCAGGCCAAGAAGGAAATGCTCATGGAGAGTGTCCGTCGCGAAATTGCCCTCCAGAATGCTCAAGAGCTCATGAATGTATGCAGTCAATGCAATTTGTTCTTGTGCTTTGATTCACCCGATGATGGCCAACCTACTTCCTAGAAAGCGAACGAGAAATGCTTCGAACGATGCATAGCGAAACCAGGAACAGTACGCCCCTGGTTTCCACCAGATTTTATGGCTCCGCCTGTATACTGACTGTGATTATTCAAGTCCTTGTCCAGTTCCGAACAGGTGCGAAAGACAGCTTTTTAATGCTACTTCCCATGCTCAGTCGCTGTTCTGGACAACAGACATGTCTTTCTAGGTGTCTGGACCGGTATATGGAAACGTGTGAGTTATTGATGTCCGTTCTATGCTCACTGGGCTCTCCAAACTCATTGTCAATATAGTTAATATTGTCAGTAAGACGTATGTGAATAGGATATCCCAAGAAAAAGGGGGTCTAGCAGACGAAAGCTGAGGCTGAAGCATGAGAAACATAGGTTAATACAATCCCTTCTACGTAGCCTCCTCCCTTGAGACTTGAAATCACCATTGGTGCCCACAATTGTGACTGAGTAACCCAGTTCAGACAAATGCATATTTGAAAGAGACGCGGACGTGAGTTGGGAGTGAATAAGTCGTAGATGACGATGGATAATATTGATGAGTGATCTTTGGCTGGTCTTGATGGAAGAAGGTTGAGCGTGGGTACAGATTCATCGAGTAGTTTCAAGAGACGAGGGAACAACAAGAAGGCGAACACAAGTTTGGTTGCCCGCCGAAGAGCCTAAGATTATAGCATAGCCAGAAGGACATATTATTAGGTTGACGGTATGCAATTGGCGACAGTTCTTATGAGTAGTGTTGCACTGCGACAGGTCTCTCTGCTGCTCATGCACCGACGCCGTCGTTGTCAGCCTTCGATTCCTGGTCTTCTTTGCACGGAAGCACAGTCACATGGATCATTCGGTCTTCATGAGATTATGCTCGCGCAAACGTCGTTTGTTCGTTCTCTTCCTCTCCGCCTTTTCCGTGCGGCTTGCAGACCCTTCTTCTAGCCACTCTTTAGACCCCATGACTCGCCACAACCAGTCGGGGTACTCTTCGTCCTCTCTTGCAATGACGGCTGATTGACCTTTGAGGTAGTTTAGCCCCGGTAAAATGGTATGTGCTGGGCAGCACGACATTGCCTCTGTGCAGAAGATTAAAGGTAGAAATGAGGTACATCGTAAGGTAAAAGCATCAAATTACTTGCCATGAGAGTGCTTGAGCGTCGAGGTGGTGACAGTTGAGGAGGCTCGCCATGATTGACAGGTTTGGCGAAAGGCTGGTCGAAATGTGTAGAGCATAGCGAGTCGAGGGATGAACTCTATCGACGCAGGAAGGGACTACTATATAAGGACCAGATGTTACGTAATTGTACGCGATCACCTGGAACTTGTTAAATTTGGGGTCGAAAGCCATGATAAGTAGACTCGTAACCAGTCCCCTATGAGGTGGGCGTTCCTTCGGAAGAACCTCGATAGAGGGATACAAAAATCGTCTGTAGACGACTGGTTACGAGTCTACATGATAAGCTCGAGGACAATGCATTATTCGATGGTACAGATAGGTTTAACAGGTATGCTATGCGTTCGGATTTATAATTTACTGTAAGCAAGGAACTCGCTCAGACTGTGCAGACTGAAGCCCGACCGGTTTAACCGTGCGTCCAGATGATTCCAGAATAAAGTGAGTTCCAAAGCAGTACATGAATGGTTGGTCCAGTACGATTTGAGAGCTGAGGGCTAAAAGCTGCTGTAGCAACGTTATTCAGGCTTGAGATGTTTTTGGAATCCTTCTCAGAATCGAGGTCCGGGCATATGCACAGGAATAATCCTGGAGAGCGGTACCATTGCTGGGATTCTAAAAGTACAAGACCGACTATCAGCTCCTGAATGCCCTTCCTGACTGTTCGTTTGCACAGACCCCTTTTGTGGCGAATTAGGTCGCTGTATCCTTCCTTCCTGCGACATTGGCAAAACTGATCGTAGGTTGGACCTTGGGAGCTGTGGTGATTTTTGCTGTCGCGCTCACGGTAGGAGCTGGGACAACGGCAGCTTGAGAATTTTTTGAGGGTGAAACATTCGAGCTGCGGTCGGTCCCTGTCCGGGAGTTGGTTCTGGACATAGGGTGATCTATGCGGTCCTTGGGGGTTGATTCTCTCTCTCTTTCCAGCCTTTGGGCAACTTCTCGTTCCTTGTTGGTGACATCAACAGGTCTGTGTTGGTATTTGTGAGTATATGTGTCTGGGTGGTAGGAGCGGGGGAAACTTACTTGGCTCCACCGAAGGGGTTCGCGCGATTGACTGGGGTGGGTGAGCTTGGCGCTAAATTGGGCGATGATAAAGGACTCGGCCCGGCGGACGCGCTGCCAGTACGGGGGAGTAGCTCGAGTTTTCGTCTTCCCATCTGAGGAGTGGGAGGTGTAGATTCGGTATCTGATTGATGACCCGGAAGATGAGAATAATGTAAGACTGGGAATCGTCACTTACGAGGAGCGTTGGTGTTTGATCTTGATTTTCTCCAGTCTGACTCTTCTTGTAACGCGGAATCTCGCGGGGGCTCACTTCGTCGCCCACCACCGTACTTACTTCCTGATGCGGCTTCGTCAGGAGAATCAGTACCGGAAGCTTTGAATTTGCTCCCCATAACCCAGTTGTCCTCACGATCCGCCGCGCCAGCCACACTCTCCGTAGCACCGAAGCCTGATGACTTGCGCCTGAATGGTGGTGGCTCGGTATCTACAGCGGCCCTGGGTCGAGCCGACCGCCATTGATCAGCATTGTCGGATATTGTCGTGGAGCGTTCACTTCGGTCCCCTCCTTCAGGACGTCGGCGAGCACCATCGCGTTCGGGAAGGGGTCCATCACGTCGCCAAGGATTGTCGAATTTTGTATCCTCATCGGGACCCCCGCTTGAAGGGCCCCTTTCTGTGATGAACTACTCTTCAGCAAAAAAGAGAAGAAAAGGAACTGTGCAGAATGACGAACGGGGCTCCGCCACGCTAACGCGAATTGTGCGACCGGCAAACTCCTAATTCAATCTGATGAGAGAAAATCAATCTCTTGAATAGATGAACAAACTGTGTTAGTCTTCGAGAGAGCATCTTTGAGTCCATCCAGGTCAACGAACTCTATGTAGCCAAACCCCTTGGGCTTTTCCTCGCGATCTTTGATAATTTTGACTGACTTGGTCTAAAGGGAAATTATTTGGGAGACGGGAGGACCAAGAGATGAAACCATACATTCGTTGTCCCGAAAAAGTCCCCCAGGTCCTGCTCAGTCAAATCAAACGCCAAGTTGCCTACAAATGCAGTGAATGGGGGAGCGGTCGGCAGGGGGAGATCCTCTCGGGGGTTAGCAGAGGCTCTATCAGCTGATAGTGCAACTGGTATGAGCAATAAGATAGACAAAGAGAAGCCCAGCATAGTACGAACGACGAGTGGAGATGAAGTCATCTCTACGATTATTGAAACGATCTCGGTCTTCCTCAGTCTTGGGTGCGGCTGTGAACAGTGTTTAAGCCTTACATACTAGAATTCTTAAGACTGTCGCCATACGCACGAGCACTTGGCAAGGAGTCCATTTCATCTGCCCAGGATCCGAGGGCTGAGAATTTCAGTCAGATCGAGTCGAGACAGAAATCAAGAAGCACACCCCCATCCCCCAAAAATTCGCCCAGTGCCATTTTTTTTGCCTTTCTTGGAGCTATTACCAAGTTAGACTGTGAAGGGATAGCAAGTGAACACAGCGTACGCATAACGAGAGTCGATATTGAATGATATCACTTGGTTGGGGGCGAAAGGCAAGAAACGGAAGGGCTGATCATGACCATCAGCTGTGTTGTGGGTCAGAGAGTCCTTATCGAATCTGACCACCATCATCTCCGTCATTGTTATCTGCTCAACCAGCTCGTTCTCGCTATCTCTCCTCCTGCTGACCGTATAACACGCTCTAATGGTATGAGGGGCTAATAGGGTTAAGTTTCACACACAGATCCGTTCTGTTCATCGTCGTCATCGCCATCGCCTCTGGCCCAAACCGTTTCTCGCACCACTGTCATTCCACAGGACCACTTCTGCCTCTCGCTTCCTTCCACTGCTGCGATAGCTTCGGGGCTCAGCACATTTTTCCGCACCCCTAGCTTCGTCCCGTCTTCTCTATGGGCGAATTCATTTTCACAGTTCTCAACCTTTGTCGTCCCACACATCGACCCTCACTCTTCCATACCCTGGTAACCTCGCATTCCCAACTCCTCGTATCCCCAGTCGCTTTTGTACAATGATCAGCTAGTATCCCATGGATTGGAGCAAGGATACTGGAGCGCTGCACACATCCTCACACATCCCTCAACAGGACATTAGGTGCGCTCAAAGTAGATTGCAGGACCCCTGCAGCAGCGGTTGCAGCACTGCAGCTGCAGCGGCGGCAAGGTCGATGCCGATATAATTAGATAATAGCTAGCTAATACATTCTGACGAGTCGGCGACGACGCTTGTTGAGCCTCTCATCGTCGTTCGTTCCATCGTCGTCGTCTCCCTTCGCACTCTCCAATCAATGCCACACTCGTATCGTGAAAGCTTGCTCACAGCGTACGCCCATTATATGGCGAATCGCGACGTCATCCTCCCACCGGACGAGCTCAATATCTTTGAACACCTCCTCCAAACGCAAACTGATCTCCACATCTGCTGGCTCCTCCGTTCGACACGCTACCTCACTCCTCACCGGATTAAGAGTGTCCCCAAGCAGGGAAACCTTCACCTTGCATGGTCTTATCTTGAAGACCCCAACAATCACTGGCGCTTCACCAACATGCTACGAGTTTCACCCCTTGTATTTGACGTGCTGCTCAACTTAATCCAAGACCACCCTGTTTTCCACAACAACTCGAACAATGCTCAGGCTCCAGTTAGAGATCAGTTGGCGGTTACTCTATACCGACTGGGGCACTATGGAAATGCTGCTTCTGTTGTCAACGTTGCTCGG
This sequence comes from Agaricales sp. HM26-F1, assembly GCA_002718315.1. Taxonomy (NCBI): domain Eukaryota; kingdom Fungi; phylum Basidiomycota; class Agaricomycetes; order Agaricales; species Agaricales sp. HM26-F1. The sequence continues at coordinate 31,694 of NIBX01000021.1, read as the reverse complement.
GACGCTGGACTGGGTGATGGCACGGTCTCTCTCTTCACGGAACGATGCTTTACCGCCATTTCCTCACTACACAACATGTTTGTCCGGGAGCTCACTAACGAGGAGAAGGAGGTGGAGAAGTGCTGGGTCGAGGAGCAAATGGGCTTCTCTGGAGGTCTTTGGCGGGAGGGATGGCTGATGTACGATGGTACGATTGTCGTGCTTGAATCTCAGCCCAGCGCAGGAGGAGAAGGCTACTACACTCGTAAAGCAAACTATGGATTGAACTTACAGGTATATTCCTATGTATGATTGCTATGCACAGAGAATTTCACTGATATAATGTGCGTAAATAGATTGGAAATGTTCCTTCTAATTTGCGCATAGTTGACTACTCTGTTGGCTATACTGGGTCTACTCACGATGCCACAGCGTTTCAAGGTTGCGCTGCTTACAAGTATCCAGAGTGGTTGTTCAAGGGCGAAGAATTTGCATGGGTAGATAGTGCATATCCCTGCACAATCCGAACAATCCCTGTGTATAAACGGCCAGCCTCACTTAAACGGGAGAATACTATCTTCAACAAAGCAGTTTCGCACATTAGAGTTCGCTCTGAACACTGCATGGGAGCATTGAAAGGTCGCTTTCCATGCTTACGAAGCCTTAGACAACAGATTCGAAATGATAAAGAGCACCTCAAGGCGTGCCAGTGGATCACTGTTTGCATTATTCTGCATAATCTTGTCATAGATGTGGAGGGAGGCACTGTGACTGAAGAGTTTTCAAGAGAGGTAGACGAAATGAGAGGTTGTAACAGAGAAGACGAACTAGATGAACAGGCAGAAGATGATGACCAAAAACGCCTTGCTTTGAAAGGTGAGCTCATGATGTATCGAGCACTGAATACGTGGAATCATTAGAGATATCTAGTTACTACCTTGGTATGGTTAATTATCTACATATGAGAAACATTAGGGATTAATAAAACGTGAGTATAATATGCAGAAAAGGAATGAAAAAGAGTGGTTTAGAAAAGTTTGGTGAGGCGAGCCTCAATTCGGCGGTCACGCTCTTGATATTCATCCTTGGTGATTAAATTTTCCCTATAAAGATTAATGAGTGATTCTCTCTCTCTGAGAGCCATATCTCGGGCTCTCATCTCCGCATCCAGAGCGATGCGTGACTTTTCGCGATCATCTTCAAGTTTCATTCTCTTCGAGATCAAATTGTAGCTCTGTCTTGAGGCAGATTAGAATAGTTATACCAACATGAATAAGATAAGAGTAACATACTGGGAAAGCTCTAGGATCTGGTCTTCGGCTCGCTTCCTTGTCGGAAGTTGCTTGATCTTTGCCTTGCTAATAGCAGCCTCAAGTACCGCCTTGCTATCGGTTGGCTCTTGCTTGGTGGAAGACCTAGATGGTGACGAGAGGACTACCTTGAGACGATCCTTGGTTGGAGTAGTGAGGTCTACAGTCCAGGCATTATCAAAGGGAGATGAAGATAGAGAAGTCGGAGAATCTGGAGATGGTGGAGTAATTGGTGGAGTTGCGGGCCTAGGCCAAGCAATCTGAACAGGATTAGGAACAAGCAAATCAGCGGCTTGAAGGGCTGGATCAATGTTTGACATGTCGGAATCATGGCGAGGGCCCGAAGATAGCTGAGGACGGAAATGTTGAACTTCCTGCCCTTGAGGCCCAATACCAGTGATAACCGCAGAAGGTACAACATTCTGACGGCTGGAAAGGAGTCGGTGCATTGTATGAAACCATGGCATCTTTTTCTCTAAATCCTCTATGAGAGAATGTCGTAATCAGAAATGTTTCGTACAGGCTTGGTGAGAGAAAAGTAATACAGACTCCAGACATTGGGTGGTGAGGATGTAGAGGATTGCGGTGGTGTTTCTGGCTCCTTGGGCGGTGTGTTCACTCCAACTCCAGTAGCAAAAGCCTTCTTAATATTGTCGCCATAGAGCTTCTTCATCCTACATATAGCAGGAAAATTAAACACCAATGAAAATGGAAAGTGAAAACAGGCAAGCTACGAACGCCTCCCATTTAGATTTAACTCGTTTTCCTGCCGTGGTTGCGTTGACTTTATAGACAGCTGGGATAATAGCAGAAGCAATGCGATTGAACACTGCCGTTTTCCCCTCGTTTGAGGTATTCTAGGAAAACAGGAAGGCTCAAATCGAAAGGAAATCATAAATGAATATGTGCAACACACCTCACCTCCCTCCTTTCCAATGATCACTCTTCTGTTCTCCGGTTTCTCAACTTCCGCCAGTAAAGCAAACTCTAGAGCATGCTGGTCTGCTACCCAGTTCACAGGCTCTAGGGAGCCGGCCTCTCCAACATTGGTGGCCTGGGATGTAGGAGGAGCTGGTGAGTTGTCTAGCGGTTTTGAGAACGGCAGATTTGGATCAAGCATAGGGTTAAATAGACAGAACGTGAAATGAGTGTTGACTGAGATATGTGTAGAATATATGAAGATAAATATGAGGGAAGTACGACACGACGAACGACGACGAGAGGCTCAACAAGCGTCGTTGCTGACTCGTCGGAATGTATTAGCTAACTATTATCTAATTACATCGGCATCGACCTTGCCGCCGCTGCAGCTGCAGTGCTGCAACCGCTGCTGCAGGGGTCCTGCAATCTACTTTGAGCGCACCTATTGATACAACATATGTTCTCACAGGAACAGCAGTTCCTTTCCCTCTCTGGATTACGTGATTCCACTCTTACCAGTGGATTTTTTGCCTGCCAATCCCTTCTGTGATCATCGCCCTTGGCTTGGGCTCTACGCGACCAACGGTACACTGGCCTCAAGACGGACATCATCCTCAAGTCTGGGGCCTCAGCTTCAGCTACAACTTCACGACATGAAGATCGTTGTTAGGACAAGGCCTAAATGTTATGCTTGGGGGTGGAGTCGGAATTACTGTTGTACTGATGCGTTTCTCTGGTCGGTTTTCCCTTCAGAATTGTGTTATTACTGTGCTCTATAGGCACTCTTCTTCATTCGTTACTGGTGAGTTTCTCTCCACCGTCCTGAACTGATCCACCGTCTGCCCCTACAGGGATCCCCGCTGCTATGGCCCTGTCCTGCTCTCCACCTCTGGTCGCTGCTGGACTGCCCGCCCTCAGAATCTATCGCAGAAACAAATTTTCACTGGCTCCTCCCTGCCCCACGCTCACTGGTCCTTTTCGGGTTTATTATCACTAGGGTCTGACGATCGAGCCATCTACGAGACGAGACCGGCTCCTAGATGCTCACACATCACGGTTTACCTTCTTTCCATTGTCTTCCCTACCTTGAAACTGCCTAGTGCACCACCATTAAACACTAGCCTTGGCCTACTTATGAGTTGTTCTAGCACCACTGCTCACACCCCACGCCAGCATTCTTGCATCTTTCGTAGCCGCACTCTTGTTCCTGTTTTCGGGCGTAAATCTCTCACCCTCGGCTTGATGACATTGAGGTCCAGTTTAGCGTGGCCTTCGAAGTCATCGCCTTTCCCTCTCTTGAGCCGAAAGTCCTGCCTTCCAGCCCCACTAGACTCTGATTGGCCAGCGCATGATCAGCGATGCCATTGATACCCTTCATCACCTTTGGCCCTTGATTTCATTGACACACATACGAGATGATCTTAGAGTTCCAGAGCTCAAGGAGACCACCATGAACATATGGTTCACTTCCCCTTGTCAACTATTACACGGTCTTGGAGTAAAACTAGATGCTTCCGAAGCATCTAGTTGAGGAGTCCTCAACTAAGATCACATACATGTCTCCCAATTATGATTCTAAGCCTGTGGTAGCTTTTTCTTTACATTGGGGCTTTTTGATGCAACTGTTCTAGAGGTTTTGTGACCTATCTAACTCAGATCTAACCTTCATTTTTCTGATTATTAGCACTTATCATTTCTTATCTACTACTGTTCCTTTCTTTTCTAAGTAACACAGTATTTTATGTCTAGTTCTATCTAGAATTGGATTTACCTAAGATTGGATGGTTATAAAATATGTGATATTCTACAGCTTGGAAATCAACTATTTTAATCATATATAGGATAAGTCTTATTTCATTCAAAAAGTACTGATTCTTGTTGAGAGTATAATATAAAGTTGTGGCTGTTGCTATGAAGTAGTCCTTCATACACTATCTATCTTTCTTTCTTTCCTCTTTCTATGAACATGTAGCTACTTGTTTGTCTTTGTTTATTTCTTATCATTTCTCTTCCATACAAAGCTGTGTCGTTTCTATTGTTCTTTTATCTTTCTTACAGCATTGATCATCATTTCCTACAGTTGATTTCCTTTCATATATAAACCATCAGTAGATCATCATGTACACCTTTCCCATCTTGATCTCTTCTGTCATCTGGGATAGGTGTGTTTCATATAGTCTCTAGTTCCTCTTGAATCTAATCTTCTGTCATCTGGAATAGTGTCTGCTCTAGCACTTATGACATTAGGTCAAGATAAGCTACTGCACTGACGCCTCTGAAGCAAGAGCTGTTCCTGCAGGTTTTGTGTCATCACGTCTTCCAGTACTTAAGAGAAAGCACTCTATCTACATCAGAATCTTAGGTGCTTTAACTATCTGCACGCCTATGATATCAAAGATTGTTGTGAAGGACACTTTTGCCGAGATAACGACCCTCTGTTGACTGAGCTGTTACTGCCAACACTTACGTGTGGCACATACGAGGACGATATTCAAAGAAAGAGAATGAACCTAATCAGTATAATTCATTAAAAGGGTCTGGTTGCACAGATTGCCGATTGATCCTCTAATCTCATATCATACTGATCACTCATAGGTTGCTCTATCTTATCTTAGAATACTTGGATCACTTATAGATCAGTCAATCTCATTATAGATCAGACAGACCATTCATAGATTGCTTAATCTGGTCTGAGATCACTCAAGTCACTCATAGATCATCCAAGCTTATCTCAGAATACACAGATCACCTACGGATTACTCAATGTTCATTACAGATTATATGAATCATTTATAGATCACTTGATCTTATCTTAGAATTACTTGTAGATCAGTCAATCTCACTACAGATCATACAGATCACTTATAGATCATTCATAGATCATCTGAAAAATGCACAAATTACTCAATCTTATCCCAAAACACTTAAATCACTCATAGTTCACTCTATCTTATCTGAGATCACACAGATGACTTGTAGATCAGTCAATCTTATCATAGATCATACAGATCATCTATGGATCACTCATGGATGATCTGAAATACCCACAGATCATCCGAAATACTCATGGATGATCTGAAATACCCACAGATCATCTGAAATACTTACGGATCATCTGAAATACTCACGGATCATCCGAAATACCCACAGATCATTCAAAATACCTACAGATCATCCGAAATACCCACAGATCATTCAAAATACTCACAGATCATCCGAAGTATCCACAGATCATCCGAAATACTCACGGATCATCTGAAATACCCACAGATCATCCGAAATACTCACGGATCATCCGAAATACCCACAGATCATTCAAAATACTCACAGATCATCCGAAATACTCATGAATCATCCAAAATACCCACAGATCATTCGAAATACTCATGGATCATCTGAAATACTCAAGAATCATCTGAAATACTTACAGATCACTCAATCTTATCTCAGATCACATGGATCATCTATAGATCACTCATGGATCATCCATAATACCTACAGATCACTCATAGTTCGCTTTATCTTATCTCAGATCATACAGATCACTCATAGATCACTCAATCTTATCTCTGATTATCCAGATCATGATTAGATCGCTCAATTCTAATCACAGAATGCTCAGATCAAACTCCAATCAAATTATCTTATCTTTTGAAGTGCGATCAATGATTGCATCACTTGATCTGATGTGGTAAACACTGGACAGTGATTGCAACACTTGATCTAATCACAGAAAGTGCGGAGCAGTCTAAGATCACTCCATCTTATCTCTCAGAAGTGCGGACATCATCTTTGATGGTCTAATGATGGCAGATCAAGCAATCAGTGATGCAATCATAGTGTGATGGCCATCAACAAACCTCTTGATGGCATGTGAAAGTCTAGAGGAGACTGATCATCATCTGGTTTGATGCAATCATGATTGCATCAAAAGTCCGGTCTTTTGCCTCCAATCAGATTGCTTGAAACTTGATGTGGCACCCAATAGGAGCTCTTCCCGGTCTTGATGATGGGTCTGAAGGCCGGTGGAAATGAGACTTAAGAACGAGTACTATCGTCCTCGTAACTCTTTGTGTCAACCAACCCTGTCCTGTTTCATTCGAATTTTCCATTTACGAGACATCTCCAAACAGACAATATGTTCTGATAGCACCATTCAGCCCATCAGTAATCTTCTGTACCCAGACCTCTATCTTTCGTCACTCTACACCAGCAGTCTTTCGTGTTCATACCTCAGTAACCTCCTGTGTCCAAATCTCAGTGACCTCTTATGTCCATACCCCAGCCTCTGGAACGTCAGACGATTTTCTTTGTGATTTTCAACTATTCTCAAGCGGTTCAGTCAAGGAATTAATTCCTGTCGCTCAGCTCCCAGCCCTAGCTTACAAATCAGAAGCACCTCTCTCTGCCCCAATCTTCGTACTATTCTTCAGATCAGCTCTACCTCCTACTGTTCCAGCTCCACTACCACTACTACTCCCTATCCAATCATAAATGACCACCCAACTTTTCTCAGAAGCGTTAGCAGTGTTCCAGGCAATGAGGGTCCTGGGTTTTGCAGCTTCGGCCAATACAAATTGAGACAAGGACATATCAACAAAACCTGCTCCGTATGATAGCAAGTCTCAACCAGAGGCTCATCATTTCTTGGCCCAGTTCGAGAGCTGGAGGTCAGAGAAACCAGAGCTCTGTGGTGCGACAAAGGCAGTGAAAGCAGCCTTGATGCTTCTTTCTGGGTCTGCGGGTGAGTGGACCACTCAATACCTTCCAGAGATGGACAAAACTCCACCGGCCTAGACCACTTGGACCAATTTCAAATCAGACTTTGAGACCTGGTTCCTGTCAGCAGATGAGAAAGTAGTAGCACAGGCACAGTTGAAGCAGCTTCATCAGGGAGCCAAGCAGACAGTAGCAGAGTACACTGCCAAGTTCAAGAATCTGGCTAGAAGGACAGATCTGGAAGACAAGGCAAAGAGGATGATGTTCCTTGATGAGTTGTTGTACGATGCCTACAAGAACTTCACCCTTGCAGAAGCCATCACTCCAGATGCGCAGAAGTCTGACAATTTTGAAAAGACGGTCAAGAGATGTTAGCAGATCGATGTAGAAATGCAAAACTCTGCATCTCTAGCAAGCAAGCTGGTAATGGATCCCTATGCAATGGATGTGTTGGCAAACATCAATAGGCCTGCTGGCCAATCTCACAGCACCCTCCGTACTAAAAAGAAGTTCTACGCAGCGATGTGTGATAGGTGCTTTAGATGTGGTAGCTCCCATCACCAAGCAAAGGACGGAGCCTGTCCAGCTTAGAATAGCCAGTGTTGGTACTGTGAACACCAGGGCCATTTTGAGACTGTCTGCGATGACAAGTTTTGTGGTCGAGAGCATGGTTGAGGCCGCTGCCAGCATGTCGCTGCGAATGTTAGTGATGATGATGAAGCCTTTACCCTGTTCTCTGATGAACGCAACGTCAGAGTTGCTGCTAACAGTGTTGCTGCTCCTGCTTCCTCTGCTCCTGCCCTCATCACTCCTGGTACCAATCTTGTTGATTGAAACACCCTCATTGCTCTTCTGCAGGGTTTTCAGTGAAGGTGCCCATCTCAGCTGCCCTGAGAGCATCTTCTAAATGGTCTTCATTATACCTTCCCTCATCCTACAATTCAGTCCCTTTATGTACTATATGATCTATAAACAAATGCAACCTCCTTTCTTCACATTTTCGTGTGCATGTAGGACTCTGTAAGGAAAGGATAGACTTGAAAACCATGATCATGGTAGACAGTGGAGCCACCGCATTGTTCATGGACGAGAAATACATCCACCAGAACAATATTTGGACCTTCAAGCTGAAGAGTCCAATCAACATCTACAACATCAACGGATCACCAAACACCACCAGTTGTATCGAAAGATTTGCACAACTCACGCTCATTGTGGATAAATTTGAGTACGTAGTAGACTTTCTCATCACAGATCTAGGAGGGGAGAGCGTAATCCTCAGGCTTAGCTGGCTTTGATGGATCAACCTTAAGATTGATTGGGTCAGAGGCCGACTCAAGGTAAAGCATCACCAGGTTACAGTGGAAGAACTTCCAGACCACGAAGGAGAAGTGATTGGAGGTACGACGACGGCAGCTTCAGGCATTGAGCAAGTGCTTAGAGACACAGCTCTGCCTAAGGTGGTGCTGGCCTCTCTGATCAATTCTCCAGGACACAGAGAAGCAGAGCTGGAGCTGGAGGAGCTCCTACTTCTAATGTGCATCAGGACAAATCAGGCAGCACATCGTGAATGGGTAAAAGAAGGAATTATTAGCCACCACTTTGAGGAAGTCTTGTGTGCTGCCAGTTTTACATACTTACAGCAGCTAGCTGAGGCTGCCAACAAGTCCAAGAAGGGGAAATCCTTTGAGGATATGGTGCCGAAGCAGTATCAGAACTTTTCAAAGATATTTTCACAACAGGAATCGGAATAGTTGCCTGCTCATAAACCATGGGACCATGCAATCAATCTGGAATCTGGAGCACTAGATTCAATTTGCACTAAGGTTTATTCTATGTCATTGACTGAGCAAGAGGAACTGGACTGCTTCCTGGATGAAAACCTGCGTAAGGGCTACATCCAACCCTCTGAATCTCTGATAGTGCCACTGGTCTTCTTTGTTAAAAAGAAGAATGACAAGTTGTGTTTTGTTCAGGACTACTGCTATCTTAACAAGTATACAATTAAGAACCGTTACCTACTTCCTCTTGTCGCCGACATTATTAGCTGTCTGCAGGGATCTAGGTACTTCACCAAGTTCGACGTGTGCTGGAGATATAACAACATTCAGATTAAAACTGGAGATGAGTGGAAGGCCGTCTTTGCATCTAACAGAGGGCTCTTTGAGCCGAACATTATCTTCTTTGGGTTAACCAACTCTCCAGCTACATTTCAGGCTCTGATGAACTCTATTTTTGCAGATTTGATTGTGAAAGGCGAAGTAGCTGTATATTTGGACAATATTTTAATATTTAGTATGGATCTTGAAAAATACAGAAATCATAAAAGAAGTATTATGTAGACTAGAGGAGAACAACCTGTATTTACGACTGAAAAAGTGTAAGTTTGAGAAAGAAGTAGAGTACCTAGGATTGATTGTAGAAAGAGTGAGAGTTAGGATGGACCCAGTGAAGGTGAAGGCAGTAGAGAACTAGCAGGTGCCTAAGAGCCTGAGAGACGTAAGGGTGTTCCTGAGGTTTGTTAACTTTTATCGGCGTTTTATTCAAGGTTTCGCAAAGATTGCTTACCCTCTGAACGATCTTACCAAGAAGGATACTCCATTCCTCTGAGGTGACCACCAGCAGAAGGCGTTTGACGAGCTACGTCATACTTTCATCTCTGAACCGATACTCACACTTTGGAATTCAGGCAGACCTACCCGCATTGAGGTCAACGTATCTGGCTTTGCCACTGAAGGTGCTCTAATGCAGAAGCTGGAGGACAGGCACTGGCACCCAGTTGCGTTCCGATCAGCATCTATGATACCAGCTGAGTGCAACTACAAGATCCATGACAGGAAGATGCTGGTGGTAATTGAAGCACTGAAGGATTGGCGAGCATACCTGGAAGGGTCAAACGAGTCATTTGAGATCATCACAGACCATGAGAGCCTCCAATGGTGGAGGAAGGCTCAGGATCTCACTCGTCGACAGGCTTAATGGGCCTTGTACCTGTCTCGGTTTGATTTCTGTCTGGTTCATCGTCCAGGCAGATTAAATAACTTGGCTGATGCTCTTTCCTGTATGCTCCAACACCAAGTCCAGGACCATGAGGATAACCAACAGAAGGTTGTACTCCAGCCAAGTCATTTTGCTCTGATCGCAGCCAACATTCTTAGCACACTACTGGTTAACGAGCTTGAGGACAGAATATGAACAGCATCCAAGGACAAGGCAGAGGTACTGGAAGAGCTGAGGAAGCTCCGAAAGGAAGGACTCAATCGTCTAGCCTCTGGGCTGCCAGAGTGGGCAGAGGACAATAGTCTGGTCTACCACAAAGGTCAGATCTATGTTTCCTCTAGAGACAACTTACACCGTACGGTTCTAGAGCAATGCCATGATAGCCTCACAGCTGACCATGGAGGTATTCATAGTACATATAGCTTGGTCAGCTCGCACTATTGGTAGTCAGGGATGTATACTTTTGTCAAGAAGTACGTCTAAGGCTGTGATACCTGTGCTTGTAAAAAGCACCACCATCATCCATGCATCGTTCTAACTCTTCTCAATGTCCCAGCCTGACTCTGGGAAGACGTTGGGGTAGACCTCATCACTCAGCTCCCTCCGTCAAATAGCTTCAACATGGTTCTGGTCTGCGTCGATCTCTATAGCAAGATGATCTACGCCATTCTCTGTACAACTACTGTGGACGTTGATGGGCTAGCTGACCTCTACTACAAGGAGATCTTTAGACTCCATGGTCTATCCGCTTGGTTTGTCTCTGACAGGGGCCCCCAGTTCTTAGCAGAGTTGATGCAAAGTCTACTTGCTCATCTCCACATTTGTTCTAACATGACATCTGGCTTTCATCCCTAGGCGAACGGACAGACCAAACGAGCCAACCAAGAGGTGGAAAAATACTTACATCTCTACATCTCTCACCACCAGATGAACTGGGTCTAGCATTTACCTTTGGCAGAATTTGTAATCAACTCTGGTGTTGCCTCTGCTCATGGGATGAGTCCCATTGAGGTGGTTTATGGGTACCAGTCTCACTTCAATATCCTCATCAGTACGAGAACAAGTATAGCTGATGTAGATGAACAGATCAGGATTATAGAAGAAGTCTGCAAGGACATGACCAGTGGCTTGGAGGAGACCAAATGGAAGATGAAGGCCCAGTTTGAGAAGAGGAAGAAGGCAGCTCACTCATTCAAAGTGGAAGAGTTTGTCTACTTAGACAGTAAAGACATACAAATACAGGTATCGACTCACAAACTGTCACCGACGTTCCTAGGTCCCTACCATATTGAAAAGAAGACTAGAGACCTTGACTACGTCTTGCAACTCCCAGATTCCATGAATTGCATCCACAACACCTTCTATGTCAACAAACTCTTCTCTTAGAAAGGGAGCGAAGTCAACAGAGAGTGACCTCCAGAGTCGGAACTCATGGAATTGGATATGGAAGATAACACTAGAGTACCAGAATGGGAGGTGGAGGAGATTACAGATAGCAGGCTGTACTATGGAAAGTTGCAGTACTGGCTGCAGTGGAAGGGTTTCGGAGCTGAAGCAGAGGGATGGCAAAAGGCAACAGACATGGAGGGCCCAGCACTTGTCGAGGAATTCCATTGACGATTCTCTAATGCAGTCAGGGCTTCAAAGAAGCCTACACAGAGGAGGAGTTCACAAAACTGCAAGTAACAGATCACCAAAATAAATCGGCGGACGGACCTAGAAATTCTTTAAAAAGAGCTGCATCTCTTTTATTCATTTCATTCTTCCTCTTTCTCCCAACCTTAACAAGCGCCCTCTCCTTATAAAAATGTTTAACCTCATTGTCATGGTTCAGGGTCCCATCATGACCTGCATTGCACTCTTCTCTATCTCAATTGTTTACTTTGCCCTCTGAAGACTGCACATTCAGTCTATTGTAGATAGGTGACTCTGCGCCAAAACTTCCTTCCAAGTAGAGCATCTAAGCTACTCAGTACCACGCCTGCGTGTTTCACCTCATGCATGCATCCCCTCAAATCAAACTGCGGAGCGTCTTCTTCTCACTTTTGTGCAACTGGTATTGCCCACTTCTATGAAAACGGACCACATTAGCAGGGTTTGAAGGAGGAGGTCAGAGGAATAGGTCATTGAAGATAATGAGTCTTAGGAGAGGGGTAATTGTCATGAGGTAGTTCTCTACACACTGTTTATTTCTCTTTCTTTCTTTTCTCTTTCTATGAACATATAGCTGCTTATTTGTCTTTGTTTGCTTCTCATCATTCTTCTTCTACACAAGACTGCATCGTTCCTATTGTTCTTTTATCTTTCTTACAGCATTTGTCATCACTTCTCACAGTTGATTTCCTTTCATATATAAACTATCAGTAGATTATCATGTACACCTTTCTCATCTTGACCTCTTCTGTCATCTGGAATAGGTGAGTTCTATGTAGTCTCTAGTCTTTCTTGAAATCTAATCTTCTGTCATCTGGAATAGTGTCTGCTCTAGCACTTACGACACTTCTTGTATCCTCCAAAGTACAGAAATTGATCTAATCAGTAGAATGATCATTCATCAGGCAATCACTGATGCAATCAAAGAGCAGTTGCCATCAGCAACCAATTAATAGTATGTGAAAGCACTGATCATCATCTGGTTTAATGTAATTGATGATTGCATCAAAACTCTGGTCAATTGCAGCTAATGAAAAAGAAAAACATAAGATTCAACAGTCAATAAAATTCATATGTTTCTTCTTTCAAGAGTATGAGCCCTGGAGCTATTGAGACTTAAGAATAAGTACTATTGTCCTTGTAACTTTCACATCATTCAAACATCCCTCTCTATTAAACAGGCCATTATCGTCTATTCTACTATGTTTCACAGATCAGTCATTACCTCTAAATCTCAGGATCTGCCCTCTTTAGATGCTGCAGCTGAGAATTTAAACAAGCAACCCAGAGCTCTGACAACCAGTGTTTCTGATTCTCTACCATGTAAAGCCCAAAGAGAAGACAGAACAGAAAGTATTAAAAATATTTTAGAGAGAGAAGATAAATTGGACTATGATGATGAGCTTTCTGAGCTAGACAAAGAACCAATCTTTGATTCCTGGAATGTTCATAAGCCTAGCATCGCACCTAATTCTTTAGAGTCAGAGTATAATAATGATCTGGACCCTACACTATTTGGTTATCTAAATGAGTCTTTATCAGAGCTGTCCAGCGATGAGGAGGAAAACAAGGCAGACAATGAAGCAGTAGAGTGTTAGCACTGTTCACACAAGGGAACTGGTGGTATGAGATGAGCAACTGAGTTATGTATAAAGATATAGAGGAAGTACAGACCTGATAGTATGAGGTGAGCAACTAAGGATCATATGACCACCTCAACCACCAGTATGACTAGACATGTGACAACAACTAAGTAACACATATTGGGAGATCTAGAGTGGGCACAAACATAAAACAAAATACTAGCATATTAAAGTGACCATAGAGAATAAGATAGAATATAATAGAAGTGATGAGAAGGAATAATAACAGAATAATAAGAGAAAAATCAACATAGAGGTGCACTCAAAAGAGAAGAAGAAGGCTAGCAAAAGAAATGCAGATAAATTCTCTCTCAACATTTGTCATGGTACAGAAGAGTTTAGGAAAACACAAGTAGAAATGTTATCACTAGGATCAGAATGGGAGAAGGTGGTGCATTGTCTGAATAGCATAGGAAGACAGATATACAAGTAAGTATCAAATCTCATTATTTGTAACTGTCTAATCTTATGTTTTATCAGAGTGGAAAAAACCTTTAAGAATAAAAAGAAAGAGCTCAATCAGATGTATGTCAAAGGACTGAACAATACAGGTCTGGTTTTTCTATAAACTGCTGAAGATGCCAATTTGATGAATCATGTCTAGTTATGTTTCTAGATTTTTTCTTTCATGATGTGACATATCCTAGAGGCAAAAATCTGTCTCAATATATCAATGACAAATCTAAGACCGGAAATGCAAAAGTCAAAACAGAAAACCCCAAAAAGATGAAGGCTGATCATGTATGGAGTGATGGAGAAAAGTATTAGACTCGGTATGGCATCTCTAGTGACGGTTACCTGCTAGTAGTCTACTTTCCTGATATCTTGACCTCATCTCAATCCTACGTATATGTTTCCTACTATGATTCATCAACTCTCTTTGACCAGAGCTACAGAGAGATAAGGTAGAGGTCATCAAACAATTCTTCTATGAGAACAAGATCATAATTGGCAAGTGTGCTGATAACAGAAAGCACAATGAGCCCAAAGCGTATGAGAAAAGGCATAGAGCAGAGCCTTTTAGAAAGATTCATCTTGTCCAATCCTAGTCTAGTCTTGGCCAGAAGGTGAGCTTGAGATTTAGAGCGCTATTTTCTTTCTCTGATTAGGCCTATTTTAGTGTATCAAGTTCATGCCATCTTCTGACTGGGTCAAGACCAGTACCTGGTTCAAGAGGAATCTTGGCTTGATCAGAAATACTGAGTTCACTAGCAAATGTGTTTGCCATCTCTTCCAGCTCATTGATCATGTCCAGGCCTCTCATCTGAAGATGCTCAAGAAGGCAGCAGTAGATGAAGATTCTACTCTAAGACTCTTCTCAGAGAAGGATTCAAGTATCTTTGAGGACGGTGCATTCATGTGGCAGAGGACAACAACTCTGCATGACGACACCAAAGATTCTTGGGTATCTTGAATTGTTATGATAGTATATGGAGAAGTAGAGCTAGGAAGCAAGCTCTGGATTCTCAGTCTTGATCTTAAGATGCGATTTACATGTGGGACCATAATCTTCATTAGAGGACATCTCCTACCTCATGAGATTCTCAGATGGTTTGGCCCAACCAAAATCTCTGTTGCCTACTTTACCAGAGAGACGTTCTGGCAGAGAATGGAGGTATCTTGTGTTACATGTACATTTGAGGAGATGAAGCAGAAGCAGGCTGAGAGAAATGAGGAGAGTGCTAAAGCAGCAGAGAAAAGGCAAGAGAAAGTAGATGCAAGAGCATTAGATAAAACTATAAAACAATCAAAGGTAGAGGAGAACATTAAAAGAAAGACAGCAAAGCAGGCAAAGAGGGCTCTAGCTAGTGCTGAGACTAGCGAGCAGTCTGGATATAGCACTTCTATAACAAACATAGAAAGTCCTGAGTAGTTTATTACAACCTTTCATTACTTTCTATTTTTATTTTCTTTTTGTTTACATTAGGTTAGAAATTTCTCAGTTACACTTATGACTTGTGATAGAATCGCAAATTTAAAATAGATCATTATTTTACGGATCTTACTATATATGTAGAGAATCGTGCAAAAAAAGAGAAGAGGTAAATTATTCTAAGGAGTAGATAATCTAATCTTCTTATCTATTGCAGTCTGAACCATAGCCATGTCTTTATCATCACTATCTACTGCATCATCATTATTACAAGTATAGGCAAGTACATACTTGAGACCAATCCTAAGTACTACAGTATAATGAACAGAATGGATCTTTTTCTTCTCTTTTATCTTCTATATTAATAGAGATAAGTCCACTATTAGATGTATGATGGTATAGAGACTGATCATTCTGAAGAATGAATCTAGTAGATCAACTGAACGAAGAACAAGCTGTAGAATCCATTGCTTGGTCCAATTACCACAGAAATAGAGTGTGACAGCAAAGGTGACCTCTACAATGTTACTCTGGCTGAAAACTTTGGACAAGCAGCATTGAACTCTATTCATAACATAAGACAAAAGAATCAGACAGTGAACTGATGATAAATACTTACTTTCTAGATCTGTCATTCTTGTACTTGATAGATAAGAAGTTAACTACATTATCAGTATGACAAACGAGGTCTCTATAACAATGAGAGCGGTTGCTCTCTAAGAACTGCTGGGGATCAATCTCTATAGAGAATGGAATATGCTGACCCTCTCAAACAGAAGATTGCTTAGTGAAGGTACGGACACTAAACTGAAGAACAGGATGGCCTTGAAGGCGATCTTCCTTGGTCTCAAAGATCTTGGATTGAGCACTGACTGCCTTCAGTATGTCCCAGACAGCTGTCACATCTTGCAAAAAGGAAGAATATCGAAGTCACTATATTAAAGCTAAATCAGTTCAATTCAATGACTACAGTGAATAAAGAGTACTTACGTTCTAGTACTGAAAGGAGGCAAGAAGGAATGTACAAGAATATCGTAGATGACAAAGGTGGCCGCTGTTCCAGTCAGATAGAGCAGGCAATGTGAAGGTAGCTCATCAATGAGTTTGATTTTTGGAGCCTTCAAGGGATTCATCTGAAAGGCATCAAGTAAGTGAATTATAAGCTGAGAGGGCACAAGTAAGAACTGACCTGTAAGTACAATGTAGCCAGAATGAGAGAGAGAGTGCCGTCCTCATCTAGGATACTCATATCAGTGTTAGCTGGCTGAATGGTAGGGCTGGAATCTGCCTTGCCCAGTTCACCACTAAGAATAACAGGTGTAGGCTCTGCTTTGACAAGAACAATACTAGGTACAAGATGCTTGATACAAAGGCGACGGTAGATGAGAATAGCAGCAGCTGAGAAGTACAACAATTATCAGCAATGCACAATAGAGATATGGAGACATTGGTTTGCAAGAAAGAGAATATACTAGTTGTGACAGTATCATAGAAGCTGTTCATCATGGTGTAGTAGGGGGTAAGGAATGAATGTTCAAAAGCTATGTTCAGGTTATAAGAAAATTCATACTCTCTACAGATATCACGCTTGTTTGCTCTTTTTTTCCCTTTGTTAGGACTTGTTTGGTCAAAGTAAACAAAACCTACTCTACTAGACAGAACTCTGCAAATCAGGTACTTATTCTAGAAGCAATACTAGATTCTAGGACAGAGATGTAACAACTTTATTTTGAAGATAGTCAATGAATATGTTGGCCAATTCCATTGTGGCCTGGTGCTGTCAGTTTGTACTTGTTTGTATACTTGTTTATCTAGCCTAAGCCTTACATTTAGTATGTCTGTCCTTCTTTATCATTGGCTGTTTCGTTATCATGATTCATAGACCCATTCACTTAGCATCCATTAGCTCTTAACTCTGACTTGGCTGAAAAAAAGGTATGCCTGAACAAGAACTTTCAGCATAGCAGCTGATGAAAGTATAATGTAAAATGTATTTCTGCATGTAACTTAATATATATTATAGTGTAACATTCACCTTCAATAGATGACATACTCATCATCTCTTATACTAGAGTGGTTCTCAAGATAAACGATCAGAAATTTTCCCAACTTTTTTAAACTCTTCTCACAACCAGCAAACTCTACCTACTATGTCAGCAACAACTCGCACATCTTTCCGCTTCTCTTCCTGCTCTTCACAGCACTGTCAAAGTCAGATCTGGTGCACCTACTATTGCCTCACCCTTCTCTTCTGGTCCTTTGACTGGAAGAAAGGTCAAGAAGAGAAAAGGAAAGGCCAAGGCCCCTCCTCCTATTTCTGAAAGTGAGGATGAACTTGCTTCTGCACAACCTAGCCAGTCAACTGCCAGCAAGCACAAGTGTGCTATTGCTTCTCTGTAAGATTTCCTACTACTTCACAATCTCCCCTCTCTCACTCTTTTCTTTCTTAGTGAACCTATCTCTAGTGACAAAGATGCTGAAAATATGGATGATAGTGAATTCAACAATGTTAAGTATGTTCTGTTTCTCTCTCAGCTCCTTTCATAAACTTATGTCTCTCTTCAGTGACGATACTTTTGAAGATGTTGTTCTCAAGGACAAAGATCTTGACCTAGAGGACAGCAATGAGGCATAAGTTAGGCTGCCTTTCTTTTTAGCCTTTATCACTTATTCATTTATCTATTCTAGACCAAAATCTTTCTAGTTCAAAAAAGTTTGCTTGCGCTCTCCTTCTCCTACTGAATTACGAAGACGATAGTACTCGTTCTTTAGTCTCAATAGCCCCAGAGTTCATACCCTTGAAGGAGGAAACATATGAATCTTATTGGCTGTTGAATCTTATGTTTTTCCTTCTTATTAGCTGCAATTGACCGGAGTTTTGATACAATTGTTGATTGCATCAAACCAGATGATGATCATTGCTTTCACATACCATCAATTGGTTGCTGATGGCCACTGCTCTTTGATTGCATCAGTGATTGTCTGATGGGCGATTATTCCACTGATTAGATCAATTTCTGCACTTTGGAGGGCACAGAAAGCTGATGCCTGTACTTTGCCACATCAGATCAATTGATGCAATCACTGGCTGCACTTCTCAACACAGAATAGAGTTACTGATGAGTGATCCGATCATTCTGAGATTAGATTAAGCGATCTATTAATGAACCATTGGTTTGGAGATAAGATTGGTTGATCTATGGACTATCTATACATTCTAAGATAAAATTGTGAAATCTATAGATGATCTTCACATTGTTAGATAAGATTGAGCGGTCTATAAGTGATCCGCTCATTCTGAGATAAGATTAACTGATCTGTGTGTAACTCAGACATTCTGAGATAAGATTAACTGATCTATAGATGATCTATATGATCTGAGATAAGATAAAGCGAACTATGAGTGATCCAAGTGTTCTGAGATAAGATTGAGAGATCAGTGGTTGTTCTAGATGATCTGTGGACGATCTGTGTAATCTGTGATGAGATTGACTGATCTACAAGTGATCCAAGTGTTGTAAGATAAGATCAAATGACCTATGATTAATCTGTATAATCCAAGATGAAGAATGAGTGATGAATCTATGATCCGTATAATCAGAGATAAGATTGAGTGATCTATGGATGGTCCTAGTGATACGAGATGAGATCTAGTGCTATATGAGTGATCTGTCTGATCTGTGATAACATAGACTGATCTATGGATGATTGAAGTGATCTAAGGTAAACTCAAGCGATCTATAAATGATCTGTGTGATCTGAGATAAGATTGATAGGTCTGTAGTTATTGCAGATGCTCTGTGAAAGATCCGTACGATCTGTAATTAGATGGACCTATCTATGAGCAATCTAAGTGATCTAAGTTAATAAATTACACTTGTAATTTTATCTTAGAATGCATAGATAGTCCATAGATCAACCAATCTTATCCCCAAACCAATGGTTCATTAATAGATCGCTTAATCTAATCTCAGAATGATCGGATCACTCATCAGTAACTCTATTCTGTGTTGAGAAGTACAGCCAGTGATTGCATCAATTGATCTGATGTGGCAAAGTACAGGCATCAGCTTTCTGTGCCCTCCAAAGTGCAGAAATTGATCTAATCAGTGGAATAATCGCCCATCAGACAATCACTGATGCAATCAAAGAGCAGTGGCCATCAGCAACCAATTGATGGTATGTGAAAGCAATGATCATCATCTGGTTTGATGCAATCATTGATTGCAAACAAACTCTGGTCAATTGCAGCCAATGAGAAGGAAAAACATAAGATTCAACAGCCAATAGGATTCATATGTTTCCTCCTTCAAGGGTATGAACCCTGTGGCTATTGAGACTAAAGAACGAGTACTATCGTCCTTGTAATAGGCTAGATAATGATTTAGACAGGTACTATAGTGTTTTCATAGACTGGGAATCTGATGGTGAACTCCAATTTTAGCTCTGATCACAAGATCACTGCTAATCAGCATATTAGTTGCATTGATTATTGATTTTGATAGAATTGACAGCTCTGATAATAAATTCAAATATGTCTATAGGGTTTTTGGATACTGAGAATCCAGTAGTAAGCTCTGATTTCAGCTCCAATCAATAGATCACTGTCAATCAGCAGGTTAATGTGTACAGATCAGATTAATTACTGATTACTTAGGATCTAGATCATAATCAATAATGTTCTTTTGCGAGTATATGCATAGGATACCTACCAACATACTCTAGCAGCATTGATGAGATCAATGGTTTTTGTTCAAAATGAAAATGATCAAAACAGCGAAATTAGTAATCAGCTGTGGAAAAAGCTATATATCAAATAATCGCTTCAGACGAGTTGCATTCATAAAAGATGTTAGCAGTGTATACACAGGATCTGGTGGTTGAGATGAGAGACTGAATAGATTGAACAGAGATAGAGTGAGTACAGTACCTAGTGGCTGAGATGAGAGACTGAAGAGTCTTAGTCAGCTCAACCACCAGAGTTATGACTAATGATTACATAACACAATATGAGAGAGAGAGAAAGAAGTATTTGTAACTCTACAAGAAGGCAACAGATTGAAACGAAACAAGAGGTGACTAGAACCGAAATTTGACGTAGAATCTGAATATACTACTTAAGAGACTATAGAAATAGAAGAGAAGTCACTATATACAAAACAAAGTGAGAAATCAACAAAGCACCCATATAGGTCCATAACATATTCAAGAATCAGCCAAATTGGTTAAGAACTCAGCTCAAACGATCATTTCTACATTTTTAGAAATTATCAAAAATCAGATAATCCTGGCATTTATTGAGCTACAGGCTGCAGCGGTTCTTGTAGCTTGTCATACATTTATATTATTCACAATCTGTTACAGACTACTAGCTTCAACGTCATCCAGAACAAGATCCTGGTAGAGTGCTTGCTCTAAGCACAAAACAGCCATAGATATGCTCAGTACTTTGATGTGCGTTCAACGGTTCTGCAACTTTTGTTCGTAATGTACGGTTGGTTCACGGTATGTGTTCTCTATTGTGATATCTTAGATAACTGTGATTTACCATTATGTAGGGCAAGTATTTGCCTTACCAGCTGTGTGTAGAACCAGAGTAAGTTCTTTTCTAACTAAACTTTTCACATCTGAGATATTTTTTATAGAAAATCAGACAAAGCATTTTCTATTACACAAAAGCAGGTTGATGCTGCACTGCATAGAATGGATCTTGTGCTCTGGATGACCCCACTCTTTGCACTATCTATGAATACTAATGCACATGTTGCACACTGTGCAGTGTTGGACGTAGGTCTCTGTCAACATGCATGTCTGTTCTATATCTCACTACATCTCAGCTAGGATACCGGTTTAAACATAATCGGAATCTGCCCATCTGACAGGCGGAGGTCTCTGTGTGGAACTCCTTGCGCAGTATAATAGATTGTCTCTGTCACTTTCAATCATATAAAGATCTAGACCCAGCTCGTCTTTATCCAGAGAATCACCGTTTACATCAAACAGCTCTCTTTCTAGACAAGGATCTGATAGATCTTTTTAAAACAATGAACAAGCAGCACAAAGACATCAAGACTATGGCACTTCAATGTTAGTTATCTTGTTACTTCTGAGCTGTAACTGACTTGCAGTGATGGTTCTAGTTTTCAATCAGATCATTGATGATCTGAATTCACACTCAGTCCGACAGCTACCTACTATCATACCCCAGGAGAGAGAAGTGATTGATCTTTGTTTGACAGACTCTAGATCACCGTCTCCCATACCTATTATTAATCCTCAGCTATCAGTACGTGTTCAAAAGTAGAGTCTACTTGAACAGACCACTCTAACATTTCTCTTTCAGGCCAAAGGGAGAAGATTAGCAGCTAAAGCTGCATAACAGTCCGCAAACGCTGCATCAGCTGTGACAACAGTACCATCTAGTACACCCGCTCATTCTCCTCCCCCTGCTCAGCGTGTGGTATCTACACTATCAACAAAGAACACTGCTCCAGTACATGATTCAGGTGAACAAGAAGATCCTACTGAGATTGAGCAAGAAGTGGATAATCCTGAACCAGAAGTTGATCAGCCAGAACAAGATGTCAATGAGTCTAGCAAAATATCTGATCAACTACAAACAACATAAGTGAAGACAATGATACTATGATTGAGGATAACATTGCTATCAGGTACTTTTATTGCAACTTCTCACTACTATTCCTCACTTTCGTATAGTACTCATCTAAATCCTGCCTCATCTCTATTGGATAAAGACTCTTCGGCACCTTCTACTCGCCACTTTACTCCTCTACCATCAAACCTCTCTACCTCTGCTGGTATACCCACATAGTCTGAAGACTCAACTCTTTCTAGTTCTAATCAAGAACAGGAGGAACCAGAGGCTGACAAATCTAAGAGTTCTGAATCTACCAAGAAGCGCAAGAAAAAGAAACGCAAGACTTCTTTTGAGATTGATGAATCTAGTAGAGATGGCAATGGCGAGTTTGCTAGTGAAGATGAGGATTCTGCTTTGTCTCACACAATATTTGCAAAAAAGACTAAGATTGGAGGTACTTTCTATTTCAACACTAAATATTCTTTTTCTCATCAATGTTCTAGGGAAATCTTCAGTCAAGATTATTTCTGCAGACGCATATATGCCATTTCATGTTTCAGAAGATAGTTTTCGGTTAGAGAGTGATCTTGATACTAGAAAGCTAAGTGTAAGTTCATTCTGCTAGCTTATGGTTCTCACATTTCTGATCTGGTTATAGAAGAAACCTAGATACAAGACCTTGAACGGTGTCAAGTTCTGGGACAAGCGAGATGCTGATGTCTGAACTGGCATAGAAGAGTGTGATAAACTAGGAAAAGATTCAGGTCAGAACTATACAGCTATATTTCTAGCGCAACTAATAGAACAAATAGGTGTTAAGTCTGCTGTCTATTTTGTAGACTTTAAAGTCTTTGTTGAAATGTCCAGAGAAGAAATCCAAAATATCTTTGAGATTCAACACATCGGTGTTAGAGATGTTCCTCCAGAGATGATGACCTAGACTGCACAAACTCTAGCTGAGAGTATTGGCAAGAGCACTCCACTGACTGTCCAAGGTATTAAACTATGTTGTGCAGCTGAAGAAGAAGTTGCTAAATAACTGTTTTAGACCTTCGCATTCGCAGTGCAGCCAATCCAAATGGACATTCTATTAGCAATCTTGCAGAGCTAGAGATCTTGGTTGCTAAGGATCCTGATCATACGTTCAATGTTCTGGATATTCCTTCAGGAAATAGAGTTCATAATATTCCACGACTCAGATATATTCTTGGTGATCATTAGATGTCCAGCTCTAATATGTTTATCAGAGATTTATCTATCTACTTGTGAATGCAAGTACGACAGTCAGAGTTGGGCTTGTCTGATGAAGAACACTTGTACAAAGAGTATACTCCTAGATTTGAGTTCTCTTGGAAGATCCACACGTCCAAAGGTAGTATATCAACATTGCACATTGACACTAATGGTCTCACCACAGTCATCTGGATTCTGGTAGGTCTGAAGCGCTGAGCTATTCTTCGCACTCTCTTAGATGTAGAGTTTGCTAGCTGGTCTGCTGAGTTTGATTCTTATCCTGAGAAGTTTGATCAAGGATATTGGGAGATCATAGATTTAGATCCAAGCACTGTATTGTAAGTGTTAATCTTCTACTTTCTTAAGCTATATTGATGTCTGGCTTTCAGTTTCATGGGACCAAGCACTGTTCACGCTGTATTAACTACAGAGCTCAGCTGGGAAGTTGGTGAACATTTCTACTGCGCCACACCTCAACTGCTTTGTAAAAGCATCTATACTCTGCTACATCTGTTCATCAAAGATGAAGTCTTGATCAACACCAGCCACTCTCACATAGATTGGAAGACTTTTGTTCGTCTTCTTCTGATCTGGCATCGGTCTCTCCATCCTAGTAGGTCTTCTATGGCTTTCAAAGATCAGTTATTGATCTTTCTTCTCATTAGTATAGATGACCAAACTGCAGAAGATATCCATGATCAACTCAAACATGAAACCTGTCCCATTCCATTTGATACTATGGTTGGACTCAAGACCATTATTACCATAGGCTCATATCTGCACCTGTTACCTGCTGTAAACCAATGGTTCTATGATCATAAACTCAGTGCAGCAGATGCAGCTCAGTTACAAGACGGTCTCAGACGCTATCATAGAATCTTGGACTACTTGAACAAGAGATTCCAGCTTCAAGTTTGCACTACAGCAGAAGAGACACAAATATGGAAGGATGTTGATATTGAGACTGGTTTTGCTTCAGTAAGTGTCTCTGATAATAGCAAATAATTCTTGCTTCTAATATCTACTCTTAGATTTCCACCATGCATATGGGCTTGACTGTTTATCGAACAGTTCTTTGATCACCATTGAAACAAAGTCGTACCTATGTTAAAGGTCAGAACTATCCTGTCCCTGCTGCAAAGATTCAACAGAGATTACTCTCTATCTTTGAGTGTCTTGGTGTGGATGAATCAGAGCTGAATCATACAACCAAGTGCTACAAATTGGCTTTTGACAAAAGTGACAAGGAAAAGATCAGTTTTGATTTATCTAGATATTGTGTTTTTAGATGACAAGTAGAAGGTTAATCCAATTATATTCAATATGCTTCTACATAGACATTCTGCAGCTGCGGTGTGATCCAGACGGCACTCCTACACTTTGTGGGTCTACAGACATTTCCTCCTCAGGTACAACTTTGATCAGTTTGCTGCTTCTTCCTTCTTCTCCTACATCACTCAGCTGAACTAGCTGGACCTGGCGGCCGACAACCACAAGGACGATAGTTTGGGCATAGATTTTAGCAAAAGACTTTCTTACATATATATTCCTCTAGCATGTATGATCTGATCTAATATAACTGTTAAACTGATCAATGATTTAACAGAACCAGTAGACTTGCAGATTCTCAAACATATCTGCTCCCAGCTGAAACTGTCTAATTAAGAGCAAGCAAAGTTAGAGAAATGATCTTAATAGATCTTGAATTTAATCTAATCAATGATGAGGCATCACTACTATCATTCTATGTGGTAAAAACCTTCTGCTGTCTACTCAAACTTTTCAATTCTTTACAAGACTAAAAAAATGATCTTATCTAATCCTATTATTAATGCTATCAGTGATTAGAGAGCATCACTAGACTTGCACCATAGGAAAAGTCTATGCTCTCTACTTAAATTATCTAATGCTAGACAAAATTAAAGAAATAAGCTTCTCTAATCTAAAATTGATCTCATCAATGGTCAGACATTATCACTAGACTTACAGCATATGAAAATCATCTGCGGTCTACTTAAACCATTCTATTTTAAGTAAAACTAAAGAAATGATCTTATCTGATCTTAATTTTGATCTCATCAATGATCTGAAAACTTTGATAAACTTATAGTTTATGAAAACACTCTGCTGCTCATCCAAACCATTCTATTTAGAGCAAAACTGAATAAAAGATCTTGGCTTGTCTTAACTTTGATCCTATCAATGATTGGACAATACAAATGAACTTGCAGTCCATAAAAACTTTCTGCTACCCATTCAAACTATGTCATTCTAAGCAAAACTGAACAAATGATCTTATCTGATTCCAAATTTGATCTGATCAATAATCGGAATTTACCACTAGATCCACAGCCTATGAAAACCCTTGGCTGCTCACTCTAACCATATTATTCTAAGCAAAACTAAACAGATGATCTTATCTGATCCCAAATTTGATCTGATCAATGATCGGAATTCACCACTGGACCCACAGCCTATGAAAACCCCCTGCTGCTCACTTAAATCATTTCATTCTGAGCAAAACTGAACAAATGATCTTATCTGATCTCAAATATTAATACTATCAATGATTGGACATCATCATCATGTTCCTTGATTAAAAAAAACATAGGTTGCATGTTAAATTTTGTTGATCTGACTTGATTTGAGCAAATGATCTAATCTGATCTACAATTTGATAATATGCTTGATGAGATCAACTCTAGAATATTTTCTGAATTTTTCTGAATTTTTCCGAATTTTTTCGCCCATTCCAGGACTTTGGCCAATGATTGAATCAGTGATGTTATCACTGATCTAATCAATCTTCTGCCAAACTTAGAAAGAGAAATGTGATGATCTCAATAACACCCTTCCTGGGCCTAAATAAAAATTCTAAACAGATAGACCTCTAGGATATGCCATTGGCCAGCTCCTCTCATATTTACAGAGTTTTTAGTAGCCATGTACATGAGTTATAAGGGTTTCTCTGAGAACTCGATGGCAATGATTGAATCAGTGATCTGATCAGTGATCCAATCAATACTCAGCCAGACTACAGGGGAAAACTTGAGAATCCTCAAAACCACTGTTAATAGACCTAAAAAAAAATTCTGAAGAGACAGAAACCTAGATATGATAATATCCCACACAGGAATGTTGTCAGTTTGATGGATTGTATTGAGAGAGGAAAGGGAAGGAAGGATGAAGGGACCACACAATCAAAAAAGTGTGGCAAAATTGTGGGTTTGCCACACTTTTTTGGCTGTGAGGTGCCTTCATCCTTTCCTCCCTTCCCTCTCTCAACAGAATCCATCAAACTGACAACATTCCTGTATGGGATATCATCCCATCCAGGCCCTCCAATATTTATAGAATTTTTAGTGTCCACCTACACGAGTTATAAATGGTTCTTTGAAAACTGGATGACATGGTACAAATATGTACAAATAATGATCTAGCAGTGAGAATACAAAAACACCTATAACTCAGCAACCAGGACACGGATTCAGACAAAGTGAGAGGTGTCCAGAACCCGTTTTCAGTGTAGAATCCGAATATGAGCATTAGAAGCCATGAAAAGATGTCTAGCAGTGACCATTATCAGATTACATGCTTTCTCACTGTACGTACACAGAACGGAAAGCAAAGAAATATTCATAGCTCAACAACCAGGCCACCAATTCAGACAAAGTAAGAGATGACCATAGTTCATTTTTTGAGCAGAATCTAACTATAAGCAATAGAGAAGAGTTTATTTTGTCTTTGCAATGTTAGCAGTACTAAAGTTATGTAATTAAGATATAGATACTGCATCGCCACCGAATCGACGTCGACTCAGTGGCGATGCACTCTATCAGCCTAATCATGCTCAACTATCTACCAAAAAGGACCTATGCCAGAGATGTTTGAGCATGCTGATCCAGATTTGAACTAGAGTCCAACCTAGTAATGTAGTCCTATAATGTATCCCAGTAGGCTTCTAATTCTAGTAATGCCACTACTCAGATACACCTCTGTCTGAAAGTCTGAATAGTCCATACATTTAGAGTACGCTTTACCACTAAGCTATCAGCACATTATTTACTACTGATAAAACAATTCTATGTAGTGGTATTGCAACCCATGATCCTTTAAGACTCTCCTCTGGCTTCTTCCGTTTCCTCTGGTTCCCTGTGCAACGAGTCCAACTGAGGTGGACTTCTGGTCCATGCATACATTGGAATGGTGATGTGTTCAAGAGGAGGGAGAGTGTTGTAGGTCGGAAGATCAGAGTCAGGTCCTGTGTATAGTGGTAGAACACAATCAGATACATTTTCTTCAAGATCAGACTGAGAGACTTCAGAGAAATGACTGTCCTGTGTGAAATGGAGAAGATGGATCTATGATGGACAGTGAATGAACAGATTAGTTTCATCATCTGGTAGTGCTGAAGTCCAAGCACGAGAAGGATGAATCTAATTGAAGATTGTGGTATGGCAGTACTTGTGGAGTGCATTGGTGAGCTGAGTAGCTCTGAATTTTCTTCACTCTATATATATGAGAAGGACAACAGGTATATTGGATCATATTGACTTGGCATGGACTACAGAATGACATTCGAACTAAACTACCCTACTTCCAGAATTCAACTGGAAGAATCGTTAAACTAGAGAAGGGTTGAGCTCGTCTATGGACCCTTGCAGTTAAATCAATTGCATACCAAATTCAATTCCTCTAGATTGTTGTTGAGGGTCCCGCATGGAGGACGTTCCTGTCACCGGAACTGTATCCAGAGTCAGTGGACTCAACAGTTCTGTAGACAAATATAGCAGCGTGTCCAAGAGGCCAGGGGCTATTAGGCTGACTGGAGCTAGATCGTAGGAAGGTTGGAGACGATGTGGATCTGGGGTTTTCTAGGTCAGTTTGCTGAGTCCTGGTCCTGGCCAAAGGAGGGAATGTGGGAGTAGGGATCCAAGGAGGGTAGGTGATGTTGATTGATGAAGAGCATTGGAATTGAGGAAGACGTCCTTGTGTAGAGCCAAAGGGTGGATATTCTATGCCCGGTGCCCGACGGATGATCTCCAAGACTTGGTCCTTTTTGATAGGACCGTAGTAGAGTTGCCCCATGATGATAGAGGCAAGAACAAAGATAACAACAATAAGAATAATTTCAGAGTTGGAGAGCATCTTTGTGAATAGAGTTAGATGGCGTGGTGGTTCTTTTTAAGAGTTGTATGTTTCTATTTGTTTATGTAGGTAAATGTTGGTCTGTCTGAAATTGATAGTGACAATTGCTGATCAAACTTCTGAGCTAAACTCTGAGATCTGAATCTCAGATTTAAATCACTAGTGTTGAAACACAAAGAGCTATCCTGTATTACCAAGGATAGCTAAGAAAACTACATATACACTTGTCTTAGCTACTGCTGAGAGAATTGGGGAATGAGGGGATATGCAAATAGAAGGATACATGAGGGGATGAGACACAGGAAACTACTTCTCAAATGCAGAACCAGAGAATTGCGGTAGTGTGAGAAAATAAAAGAAAATATGAGACAGTAGAAGGCTGACTTACCTCGTTTGGTATTACAAACAACTTCTAAGAGTGTGGAGGTAGTTTGATATAAAAGGCAGTAAACACATATTGAACCATTCTGTATGAACTACGAGAAATGCTACTAGTGTGGGTGATTCAAGCATGTTGAAAGAGTAAAGAGATCTGTTGAGATATTATATAATCAGTGAAAGGAATAATGTTGATTTCTCACTTTGTTTTGTATATAGTGACTTCCCTTCTATTCCTATGGTCTTCTAAGTAGCATATTCAGATTCTACGTCAAATTTCGGTTCTAGTCACCACTTGTTTCATTTCAATCCATTGCCTCCTTGTAGAGTTACAATCACTTCTTTCTCTCTCTCTCATATTGTGTTATATAATCATTAGTCATAACTCCGGTGGTTGAGCTGACTAAGACTCTTCAGTCTCTCATCTCAACCACCAGGTACTGTACTCACTGTATCTCTGTTCAATCTATTCAGTCTCTCATCTCAACCACCAGACCCTGTGTGTACACTGCTAACAAATAAGTTTGTTTCTACGTAGAACAAGTAATCTAATCAACCAGCTAAGGTCATGTGTGATGCTGTTATCACTAATGAAGATACAAGACGACCACGTCATCAATGACATACGTTACAGAAGAGATCAATGTAGAACACAGGCCAGATCAAGTTATTTATAAAAAACACATGCAAAGATATCAATTCAAACAGTTTGATTGCCGGACCTCACATAAGGAGGTAAGAATGCCGACCCAGATGGATAAGAACGAGTACTATCGTCCTCGTAATGGTACAGACTCATTCTCTTCATAGATAGAACAGGTACATTGACTGGATGAACTTGTTGTCTTCTGAGAAAAGCAGCTTTCTAGTGAGGGAAACAGGCAAGTCAGACTTAGTTTTCTATAAACATAAGTCTGGTTCTACTGACCTTTCTATGTGTAGCATCCAGCAGTCCCAAGGAATGGAGGACCAACTAGCACATCCAAGCAATGCAATCACAAGAAGGAACATGATAGTTCCAAGTCAAAAGAGACAAGGTACGTGTTTATCAGTCTGGACATTGATAGGCAAATCAACTTTGTTATATCTACATTGAGTAGATCAACTACACTACGACACATGATATGTAAAATCAACCACAGGCATCAGTATTGAACACATGAGAAAGCAATAGAACCAGAGTCAAGATTTGCACTACAGACAACACAACATTACTTGTGCATTCAGAACACCAAACTAGTACCATCCTCCTCTTTAGAAATAACCTGTACATCATCATCAGTGTCCTCTGTAATGACAGCATCAATAGAGCACTGGATTGACTCAAACTTCCGAGGAATAGCCTCTGACTGCTCTGTATTGGTAACCGAGTGAAGGCAGATGATCTTTTGAGCGTAAAGGTTAAGATTGGGAATCAGTTCCTCATCAGCCTTGAACCATATGTTTGCAGTGGCAAAGACTAGAGCAATGTCACCAGGGGTAACATCCATTCGAGAGGACAGGAGCTTGGCAGGTGTGCCAAAGGGAATCTTCTCAACAGTATGAAGATTGAATCGATTGGATCAGAAAACTGGAACTGAAGAAGATAAACTCAGAGAAGATCCAAGTACAGAAAAGGTAAGAAAACTTACTTCCCTCTGACAGAGTGTATCTGACTGTAAGAAGATGCTCAGTTTGAAAACCTTTTCCAAAATGATTGGTCTCGTCAACAGGAGGTTTGTCTCTAAACAGTGTCTGACTGAGCTAGACTAGCCGGTCCTTTGTCCGGCAAACACAAGGACGATAGTTTTTTTGCAAGAGACTTATTCTGTACTCTATAGCCTTGCATAGAATGCATGAGTCAAAATTCTACCTTTGCACATCTTCAGATCAATCTGAGAGATACTTCCTTCTCTCTGGGCCAATCCATCATTCTCCATACCATCATAGTACCAAACTGCCTTATCTTTGATAACTCGTGACGTAAAGTGAGTACTGCCCCAGTAAATACACCCCTTTAATTTATAATGTAGTTTTTGAACTTGTCCTCTAGCTCATACAATTACAAGATTATGATCAATGATACTGATGTTGCCAATCTGTAGAATGATCACTTGTGGTGGAATAGAGAATTGCATCTTCTCTTCTTCATTATTTAAAGTCTCATGGCAACTGCATACTTGATTCTTTCTGAATTCATCCAGTTTGTGATCAAGCAAGTTTTGAGTTGACCTATAGGTTATATCTTGGTCTATGGGCTGATCAAACAACCGACAGTTGAATGGGTTAGATGTTTTACACTTTTGGCATAAGATAGTGACATTTGCACTGTTCCTACCTGTAACACGGCTCACATACTTAACCATCTCTCCTATCTCCACAGGCTCTCTACCACGTGGAAATATGTGTGGTGCTGCTTCATACAGTTTCTCACTCCATACATCTCTTACTGTATCAAATGTCTTTGTCTGGGTAATGAGATCTAGAAAGTAATTGTTCAGACAAGATCCATATTGATTCAATGAACTAAGATACTTCTTGCCACCACTTCTTTTCTCTCTCCAAAGCTCAAACACAATCATTAGATACGAGTCATAAGAACAAGTAAACTCTTGTCCATCCCATCTCAAAGGTAGAAACTGATCCTCTTTTACTATATCTACAGCAGCTGTTTGATGCAGCAGTTGGTTACTACTTCCTGCAGCAGGTACAAAGTTCCCAGGTCTTTTTAGCAGCTTTTCTTCTTCCTCATTGGATTCATCTACAGCTCTCTTGCGTTTTGCCTTCTTGTCTTTGATTATCCAAGGCAAGTCATCAAACTCTGTCTTTTCAGCCTCATCTAACATTTCAGTTCCATTCCACTTGATAGCATCATGTAACTCAGCTGGCTGATAGTGTTTACCTTTCCATTCTTGATATGATTTGATCAGACTTATTCTATTATGACCATATACATTCTCTGATAACTCTCCATAATACTGACATGCAGTTATGTCATTTAGAACTTCCAGCTCTCTGTACTCTTGGCGTAGATATCCAGAACAGCCTCCACTGATTGTAGCTCTTGGGATTTCTCCTAGAATAATGGTGTTCTTTGCACTGGTCCCTCTGGACAGTGCAGTATATACTGATTGGTGATTATTGGTAGAACGCAGATCAACTATATTATGTTCTCTTGACTTGCCTTGAGCTGCATATTCTGTCATTGCAAAATTGAGCAGCAGCTTTACCTGTCTTCTACATATCTGAAGGCTTCGTGT